>CM033712.1:11950857-13345553 GCA_019671005.1 Hibiscus mutabilis | reverse complement strand
TCACGCCAAGTGTACCTTCGCCGTTATACGGAAAACTCCTAGGGTTCGTAGTAGCGCGAAGAGGATTGAGATTGATCCCGATAAAGTGAAAGCCATCCAAGACCTTTCACCACCCCCGCACGCATAAAAGGAAGTCCGCGGTTTCTGGGAGGCTGAATTATATCTCTCGTTTCATTTCCCAATTAACCAATCAATGCGACCCGGTCTTGGACTTCTTAGAAAGAATAATCTGGCGTGTGGGATGAAGAATGTCAAAAAGCCCTAGAAAAGATCAAAAAGTACGACAAATGCTCCAATTTTAGTCGCACGATGACAGTCGACCACTAATTCTCTACTTAACGGTCTTGAGAATTCAATGGGATGTGTCTTTGGGGCAACACGATGAGTCAAGAAAAAAGGAGCAAGCCATCTATTACCCGAGCAGGAAATTCAATGATTGCGAAACACGGTACCCTTGAAAGCAGAAGGTGTGTTGTGCTCTAGTTTGGGCTACCAAGCGGCTCAGAAAGTACATGTTGTACCATACTACCTGGTTGATATCCAAGCTAGACCCATTAAAGTTCTTAATGGAAGCGCCAAAGACTAACGGGAAGGATGGCTCGATGGCGGATGCTATTATCCGAATTCGACATCGTATATGTTAATCGTAAAGTCTGTAAAGGGAGCGCCGTAGCGGATTTCTGGCTAGTCGTGCTTCGGATGACTATGAGACATTGAACTTTAGTTTCCCAGGCGAAGACTTGATGTGCATTACAACCGAAGAAGAGATTTGAGATGACAAGTCATGGAAACTTTACTTGATGGAGCCTCCAACGCCCCGGACACGGGATAGGGCGTGCTAATTTCACCGAGGGCGTCTATTATCCTTTCACCAGCAGATTGGAATTCTTACGCACAAACAATATAGCTGAATACTGAAGCTTGCATCATGGGACTGAACTCAGCCATCGAAAGAAAGGTTAAGGAACTTCGAGTGTTCGGAGATTCGTCCCTAGTCATTTACCAATTCGCGGGGAGTGGGAAACCGAGACCGAAGTTGGTCAAATATCACGAATGGATCCAAGAGCTCGTCAAAGAGTTCGAAAAGGTCAGCTTCAATTACCTACCCGAGAAGAAAATCGGATGGCGGATGCATTGGCAACCTTGGCGTCCATGTTTAAAACAAACACACAGGCAGAAATGAGACCCATTGAGATGCAGACATTTGAAAAGCCTGCTCATTGTTGTAATGTACAGGAAGAGATTGACGGAATCCATGGTACTATGATATCCTCGCAATATGTCAAGCTTCAAAAGTATCCGAAGGGCAAACGACAATGACAAAAAGCGCTCGAAAAATGGCAACAAAATATGTCCTAGATGGGGAAATCCTATATAGGAAAAGTCATGATCAAACATTCTTTGAGATGTGTGGATGCCCGGGAGGCGAAGGAAATCTTAGCCGAAGTACATGACGGGATACACGTGGAACGCACGCCAACGGGCTGTCTATAGCCCGGAAAATTATGAGGTACGGTTATTTTACGGTTGACCATGGAGGGAGATTGCATCGATTACGCCAGAAATGTCACAAATGCCAAATTTACGCTGACAAGATTCATGCACCCCATCACCTCTACACACCATGAATTCTCCGTGGCCTTTTCGCGGCATGGGGCATGGGCGTCATCGGGCAGATCCATCCGAAAGCCTCCAATGGGCACCGTTTCATTTTGGTCGCCATAGACTACTTCACTAAATGGGGTAGGCAGCGTCTTACGCCAATATCACAGGACTACAGTTTGTAAGTTCTTAAAGAAGGAAATTATTTGTCGATACGGATTGCCAGAGAGGATCATCACCGATAACGCTTCCAATCTGAACAACAAGATGATGAAGGACGTGTGCACTCAATTCAAGATAACACACCATAATTCCACAGTCTATCGTCCTAAAATGAATGGAGCAGTGGAAGCAGCAAACAAGAATATAAAGAAGATCATAGCAAAGACTACGGATACCTACAAGGATTGGCATGAGAAGTTGCCTTTTGCCCTTTTCGCCTATAGGACGTCCATTCGCACATCAACAGGGCAACACCCTACTCCTCGGTGTATGGTACCGAGGCAGGACTCCCAATTGAGGTAGAGATTCCATCCCTCCGGGTCTTAAACGAAGTAAAACTGGAAGAAGCCGAATGGGTGCAGGCCAGATTCGACCAGCTAAATCTCATTGTGAAAAAGACTAAAGGCCATTTGTCATGGTCGGATGTACCAAAAGCGGATGGTGCGACTTACAACAAAAAGTGCGCCCAAGAGAATTCAAAGAAGGGATCTGGTACTCAAGAGAATCCTCCTATCCAAAAAGATTCTCGGGAAAATGGATTCCCAACCGGGAAGGACCGTGACGTCGTAAAAAGGCCTTCTCGGGAGGAGCACGATCCTAACAGAAATGGACGGGGGACGAGCTAAAAAATCCCGTAAATTCGATGCCGTCAAGAAATACTATCTCTAAAAAAATGGAGAGCTCAGGGCGAAAAAACCGAAATCAGGCGTCTTGAAGCAAAGGAAGGACCCAAGTTGAAAACTCGTAAAAGGCGGCTTGGGTAAATTGAAAATTTGAATATCCGAGGAGAAGGGTATCCCCATGAGCATCATGAAGAGGAAGCTTGAGGCAAAAAATTCTACACGGTTACGAGAATCATGTATCATTCATATCAAAGATAATGAGAGATCTTGTATTTAACTTATACGTGTCATACCTTTTTTTTTAAGATATCCCAAACCCTTAATCATAATAAAACCGTGTTTTTGAGCATCCATTCCCGGCCTTCTTGTCAATTTGGTCAAATAAGATAACATAGGCTTATAATGAAACAAGAGATTTTTGAGCATTACTATGATTTGACCTTGGAAATGCAGGTGATCAAAGAAGACGATGTTAACTCCGTCCTTTAGTTCCCTACATAATGACTCGATAGAGAAGGCGGGAAGCTTGGACAACCTGGTAGAATAACCAATGGCACATGTCATATCTATTCGGGAAAGGCATACGAGATAACAAAAGAAATTTCTGGGTGAAAACCAGAAGGGCACCCATCTCTCAAAAAAAATCTCTCTAAAGTGAAAACCCGAAAAGGCGCTTTAAAATTCCAAATCATGATTGGAAAAAAAGAGAAAGGTCGAGATGGTTGAACTTGGCGGTGAAGCGGGTATCGATGCCCGTAAGAAAGGATAAAGCGAACATCAAGATCAAATAAGGACCAGGACAAGCCCACCAAGATATTAAATCTCATGCATCATGAATAGTCGGACATCACTAGGATTAGGAGCATGTCAATTCATTCATTTGTCATAGCATTTCGTTTTTGTCTCGCACAGTGTATCTGCAGATCCGAAGAGACATCGAGGGTCATCACGATGTGAATCCCAAATGAGGGGATAATGTTTTTACATAAAGGCACATGTTTTCAAGCCGGAGAGAGGTTCTATATAGGAAGAACCCTCATCTCCGAGGCTTGAAGTTGAAAGTTCTATATAGGAAGGATCGACGGCTCTAGGGTGAAGACTTCATGATCAAAGTAATTCACCTATGACACAGGGTTATATAGGAAACCTGTTGTGTCAAAAGCAAAGAGTCTTATATAGGAAAGACTCGAGCTTCATTGTCTTAGGGTGAAGGGTTACGTGTCGGAAAGAACCGCAGCTCGAGACTTTGGACGTCAAGAGTTCTATATAGGAAGAACTTACATGCCGAAGATTCAGCCAAGGAAGAACGGAGATGTCCAAAAGAATTCGTTTTTCCAAAGCTACAATGAGAGCGAAGGGTTACAGGTCGAAAAAGAGCTGTAGCTCCAAGGTCGGAAGGTGACGAAGCTCTATGTAGGAAGAACTTACGAGCGAAGATTCAGCCAAGGAAGAACGGAGATGTCCAAAAGAATTTGTTTTTCCAAAGCTACAATGAGAGCGAAGGGTTCTGGGTCGAAAAGAGAGCTGTAGCTCCAAGATCGGAAGGTGATGAAGTTCTATATAAGAAGAACTTACGAGCCTAAGGACTCAACCAAGGAAGAGCGGAGATGTCAAAAAAATTCGCTTTTCCAAGGCTGCAAACCAAACAGGAAGTCCGATCAAATGAGTGCTTATGAATCTTTGCTTTGTTTCTCATTCCATGAGAACAAGCAAAGAGGGCAATCTGTAATCACTCATTTTCACTAATACATATTAGTATTGCATATATACTTACTATATTATATGTTTATTATTTGCATGAGTGTTACTAGTATATATAAGGTGTGGTGTGTGTGTATATTATAAGCTATGTATGTATACGTACTAATGGTGTATGTGTGTCGCGTATGTATCTATAGAGTACGAGCGTATTTGTTTAATGTGTAGATGTTATGTTAGTATGTTACATTAATATTTGCATGTGTATTCGTATGTTTACTTATATGGGTGTGCAAGTGTACGTATATATGTAACGTTGTATCATTATTATTATTATTATTATTATTATTATTATTATTATTATTGGACTAGTGTAAAATAAAATTTAAAATATAAAACCCAAATATTAATTAACAGTCCAATCCAATTTATTACAAAAACCAAAAATATATTACAAGGCCCATATTGGTCCGACCCGATATTAAAAACCCTAAAAACTAAGTCTGATACCCCTCTTTTATCTTGCAGCCGCCGTCATTTGGACCGTTGGATCAAGTCTTGATCCAACGGTCCAGATCAGTCCAAGATAATCCAGCTGGCGCGTGTGATGTCACTCTCCAGACCGTTCGAATGCTCACTCGCGCGTGCAACGCACGCGCGAGACCGTTCATTACCCCTCTGCCACGTGTCGTCATCTCCAGCAAGTACCACGTATTTCAAGGCTCGATCTAGGCCACTCATCCCCCATGTAATCACAGCCGTTGGATCAGATCTGATCCAACGGCCGTGAGTAGATCCGGCGAAGACACCACCACCATGACTTCCCATGCCGACACCACTCCGCCGTCTCGCCGGTTCAACCACGCGCTCGCAGAGAACGTGCAAAAGCACCAAAAAGATGGATTGTCAGTACCAAAAAAATCAGATCTGATATATATTTCAATGTAATAGACGCTAAAAGAAAGAAAGGGCAGAGAAAATCCAAAAATTGTTGTATTATCACCAAAGTCTTCAGAAATACAAAGAAAGCAACGCAAGTTCAGTGGTAAAAGAAAAAACTTCTTGTCTTTCTTTCTTACTTACATGCATAAAAAATGGAGAGTTTACGTAAAAAGAAAGAACCTTTCCTTTGCCGGCGATAAGCTCTGAGGAGTGAGCCACAAAAAAGGGGGTTCTTCTTTGTCCTTTAGCTTCGAAATACCATAGATCTAAGATTTTGGTGGTCTCAAAATAAAAGCGTGACGGTTTTTGTGAGGGTTTTGGGGTTCGGTCTTTCAAAGATGGAGTTTTTGTTCTCGAAGAGGGGTCGAGGTTAGGTCTTAGAACCGATAGAGCGTAGAGGGTGGTGGCCGGAGTAGCCGGACCATCACCGGCCTCGAGAACCATGGCGGCTGAAGGGTCGGGGCTTGGGTTTTTTCTGGTATATTAGAGAGGAAACGAGAGCTTTTGCTCTGAAGAAAAAAAAATGAAAGGAAAAATGAAAGTGGGGTCTCGATTATCGGGTCTTATAGACCTAAAATAAAATAAAAATGGTCTAATTACATCATAAATCCTCCCTTGTCCCCTATATTTTCGTTTTGAGTTTTCCGCATGGGTTAATCACGATTCTGGTCCTTTTCTTTTCCATTTTATTTCGTTTTGATCACTAAATTAGCGAATTCAGATTTTAAATGGTAAAATTACCCCTTAACCATCCCGCGTTTTTGAATTTTTCATTTCGGTCTGCCCCTTGGTCTAATTACAGCTCAGTCCTTTCAAGTTTGATCATGATTGCATTTTCGTCCTTAAATTGCATATTATTATCCTTTAATTTCATCACCGATGTTTATTTCTTTTCATTTGATCTGTTGTTTTCATGTAAATATTTATTTCGTATTATAATCGTGTATGTTGATGTAGTCTTTTGCCCTATTATATATCCCTCATACGTACCTCGTATTTTAAGTTTACATGTATATGTGTATGTTTAGTTTAGTATCTTATTTATGTTAGATTAGTATTCTGTTATGTCAATACTTATTGCATTTAAATATTTTGCCATGTTTTATATTTTTGTCACTAAAGTTGCATATGATATATAAATTGTTAATGCGGTGCTCTTTTATCCGAGCGTAAACGGGGCCAGTATCAGGCGTAGTGATAGTGGTTGGACGTTTACTCTTGGATAACGGGGCCCTTAAAATTTATTCGCAATTAGGACCGAATTTTAAAATAATCGTCACTCTAATCCGGAAAATCCAATATTAATAAAGCGATAATTATTAAAGTACCAATTTTTGGGCGATGTGGGGGTGCTAATCCTTCCCCATCCGTAACCGACTCCCGAACCCTGTCTTTTTTGAATCTCTGGTTTTATGGTGTCCGGTCTACCTAAGTGGCCGGTGGCGACTCCATTTTTCAAAAATAAGGTTTCTTTAAAACCCCCATGGAATAAATATTTTATATCCAAACACCTTTCAAAAATCCTTCGAAAACACCATCGTTTTTTTTTATTTAGCGTGCCTTCGCTACAAAAGGTAAAAAGAAAACCTTAAAACGCTATTTTTTATATACAATGCTTCGAATGAAAAGAAAAAAATGGATACCTCATAAAGGCTTTTCTTTGTATTGATCTTTGAAATCACCCCCAGTCTAGCCTAGGGTTACAACTGTCTGGCCTTTTTGTTTATATAGACGAATATTACATTGATTTTAAATTACATGGAAAATTGCATAAATGACTCTATTGGTTGCTGTTGTCATTTGTGTGCATTCATTCGATGATCTTGAGAAATGTTTGTTTGTCCCCTAAAATGCTTTTGATAATCTGACAATTTTTGTTTCCTTGCGCATGTGGCTGCTGGGGGAGATGAGGGACCGGAGACAGCACGACTTGGCAGCTAAGGGGTCAGGCGTGTGCCCTGCACGCGCGCGTGAGGAGTTGAATCGTCCAGTGTGATTGGCACACGCGCGTGGGGACCGTTGAGGAGCCAGGCGCGTGGGCTCATATAGATCTAGAAGCTTCCCCTCGTTGATCCTAGCTATTGATGTTGATGCCTTCAATCTGGCAGTCTAGATCTGGCTGCACAGAGATAAAGAGGGGCATTAGGTTATTTTTGTTATTAGGGCTAGGGTTTTAATTTGGGCCGGATACGGGCCAAATGTAATATAATATCTTTTTTGGGCCTAATAATATATATATATATATTAGATTTTAAACATTTTTGTAAATGGATTGTTTTATTTAAATGGGCTTTTATTATAAGTTTAGTTCTTTTTTTGTTTCTTTTCTGATTTTAATTTAATATGATAACAATAATATAATGGTAGTAGTATATAATAACAATAAGAAATGACAACGATAATAATAATGTAACTATAATAACACTAATAACGTATAGTAGCAATAATAAGATAACAAAGAAAGATAATTAAAGTAACATAATACACTACTAATTGATACACTAATAGCAATAAAGGACATGATAATAATACATTGGGTTTTCAATTGGATAATAACATAACAGATAATAACATGATAATAAAATAGCAACACATCTATATATAATACTAGTATAACATTGGACTATTACCATTTAATAACTAATACTAATTTCTTTTTCTTTCTTTTTTTTCTCTATATTTTATGTATGGTTTTAATTAAAAAGAAGACAAATCCCATTACACTATATATACATATATTATAGATAGCATCAACACATATATGCAAGCTCATTATTGTGAAGTAAAAATAAAAACGAGTCTACCTCGGACAAAATTAGTGATTACAGCTGCCCTTCTTTGCTTATACTTGTGAAACAAGAATAAAGTAAAGACCATAAGCACTAATTTTGTCCTACTTCCCTGGTGGACGATTTGTTCTTCTGGAACGACAGCGAACAAATCTAAATTACTCGTTTTGTCGAAGTGGCAAAAACAACTGGGTTCCACTGGCATGTCCCTCTGAAACGGAAATGGACGGACCAAGTAGCACATGATTCATTCCTCCAGAGCGCCAGCGGACAAATCCAAATAACTTGTTTTCCCAAAACGACAAAAAACAAAACGGGTGGCGCTAGCATGTTCTTCCGAAATAGCAGCAGACAAGCCAGCTATCCTTCAAACGACTCATTCTTCCAAAATGGCATTGAATAAATCCAAATAACTTTCCTTTTTCGGAACGACAAAAAGCAAACTGGGTGGTGCTGGCATATCCTTCTGAAACGGCAGTAGACAGACCAACTAACCTTCAAACGACTCATTCTTCCGAAATGACATTGAATGAATCTAAATAAATTTGTTTTCCTGGAACGACAAAAAGAAAACTAGGTGGTGCTGGCATGTCCTTCCGAAACGGCAGCAAACAGACCAACTTGTTGGAGTATGCCCAAAGACCAATCATGAGATGGTTGTAAAAGACATACTTATTTTATCTTGTTTATTAATATAAAGTCATTATTATTATTTCAGTCTTATTCTGTGTATCTATAAATAAACTGAATTATAATAAAGTCATTAGAATAATATAGTTATTCTTGAATATCCTTAGTCAAGAATTATTGTGGGCTAGTACAACAATAATGTATTAAGACTAATTTGTAGTTGGTTGATGACAAAGTGTTGTCATTGACATGGAGATGTCAAAATAAATACATAAGTATGTGTTAGGGAACAACATACTGGACTAACCCGCTATGAGCATGTTTCTTGGATTATTATGCGACAGTCACAACATTGTTTATGGTGATAACTACATGTATGATCCTCAGACTTGAGATTATCATTATTTCAACATCGTTAGTGACATATTTTGATACGGTCAAATGTGTGTCGTAACTGACTACACTATAAAGACTGATATTAGATATGCATAATCCATGTAGCGAAATATGGTTAATCAAGATAAGATTTGTCCCTCCTACATAATAGGAGTAATATCATAGGCCACTTGATTGAGTGAGACTAGAAAATGCATGACCATGCTCGAATAAATTGATATATGATATCATAATTATTAGTTTATAATAGTCTACTCAAGATATCAAGTAACATTAGATGGGCTATACAAGTGTGACTAATCCATGACTTGTGTTTGATCTAGATATGAGGACAAAAGGATGAAATACATAAAAGAAGTTAATCATGGAAAAAAGGTTAAATTGAACCACGATTTCATGTAACATAGGTAGCAATGATGTATTGCTAGATGCCACTCATTGCTTGTAATATTAGAATTGTTCTAGATATTACTGCTAACGTTACATGAACCTACAAGGGTCACACCTTATGATTGAAACGAACAAATATCGATTAGATAGCATGTGTACAAACTTGTTGTACACGTAATTAGTGAGGAACCAAAATTGTTATAATTATTGTAATTATGGATAATTTCGTTTATATATATATGTTAATATTTGATAAGTTATTGTAATTATCAAATATTATTAAAGTATATATATTTTTCTAAAAGAAACCTAATTAAAGTAGAATCAGATTCTACATATTTAATTATATTTGGTTAAATATATTGTATATTTAATAATCCAAATTTAATTAGAATTAAGTTTTTAAATGCTATATAAAGGCATAAGGTTTAGCAGCCATTAATTCTTGGTTTTTGAAAAACCTCTTTAATAGTTAGAGAAGAGAAAATATTGTTCGTTTCATTCGAGTGGACTGCGTAGAGGTCAGAATGCTATTTTGACGACTCAGATTCGATTTGGTTATTCCGAATTCCTTACGGGTTTTTAGATTCTAGATTTATTAAGGTAACGTTTCATCCTTTATCACCCAAAATTCGTCCCTTATACATGGAACACTGGTGGATTACGCCGGATAATTTTTCCGCTGCGTCATGGGGTATACCGGCGTTTCCCTACAGTGGTATCAGAGTCACTTGTACGATACAAATTTGGACTTAAATACTTGGATGATATTTTGTATGAGATGCATGTTTTACCTTTTCTGTTTTGACGAGTATGTAATGTTTGTGCGAAACGTAGAAATTGATTCCAGCCGCGATTAATATGCTAATCTGTTTTAACAAGTTTTTACGATCGATGGTTAAGTGTTAATCATGTGTTTATTGCGGTAAGCTTTTGATAATCCTATGTTAATAGTTGACATGATGAACATGCGGTTAAGATAGCATATCATTTTTGGCAGAGAAATAATGGTTGTTCCAAAGTGAAAAACCTTAAGGAGTGAAAAATTCTAAAAACACGGGCGGACCAGACGGTCCCAGATCTGCCGAACCGCGTAGGCAACAAAGATCGTAGGTAGGCAACAAAGATCGTAGGAACTATTTAAGTAATCTTAATTAACAAGATAAAACATGTGTACGTTTTGGATGATATGCACGATGTTTGAAAATGCATGGTTATATCCCAAATAGCCTATTTACTTTGGTTTTATATAAATACGGTCTGCGTGTCGTGCCTTTTTTTCTTCTATTGTAATTCTCCTCTCATTTTATTCTCTCATATGTAAAACGAGTTTTTGAAAAATTGTAATATTTACGGAGAAAGCGTGGACCAAAGGAGCAGATTGATGGGCTGATCAAAGGTGGATTAGGTGCTTGAGAAGCAAGTTCTATCTTTAGTAATTTTGGTTCTCCCATTGGCTTGGGATAGGCCAGCTTAGTTTTAAGGGCTATAACCATTGCATTTATATTTACTGCTTTACATGTATGTGATACAATGTATATTTTTTAGCGTGGTGGTAACTGATTATATCATAGTACAATGGTAAGATTAATATAAGATAAAAACCCTCCATATTTAATTAAAAATAGTCATCCAATATTAGCCCTAATTAAAACCTCGATCGGTACTATGTAGGTTTTTCCAAAGCAAAATACTTAGATCTATCCTAGTTAAACATGAAGAATGAGCAAGTGATATTCAATAGTAGTAATATTGGTTAAACTAGGTTGTTCTAATAAGATTAGAAACCTAAAGACTAATGATTGTTCAAGGACTTTGGTGATTGAAAAACAATACGAAAGTGCATGTCTAGGATTGGTTCTTTGAAAGACTTAGTATTTAAGCGTGCCCAGTACATCACCTCTCTTACATAAGTTACCTACTTGGTGCACTGTTTATTATTGTTCTTTCTATTAGACCATATGAACTTGTTTTGGACAAATAGTTGTTCATCAAATATAGGAATTACTTGAGGTGTAATTAGCAAGTGTTGCTTACCTAAATAATTAAATTCTAGGAGTAAAGCCAAAGCCGAATTAGAATAAAATGAAATATGGATCCTTACCCACTAGAAATACTTTTAGCAAGTTTTTTAATTTTAAGGGTTTTTAATAGTGGGAATGTTATTACTTTATAAACATGATAAATAAGTACTTATAAAACATATTTTATCATTTTAGATTTATGGCAAACAAATTATCATTGCGATCCGTCCTTGAGAAGATCAAATTAAATGGCTTGAACTTCCTTGACTGGTTCCGCAATTTGAAGATTATCCTCAAACAAGAACAGAAACTAACAGTCATCGAAGAACCTGTCCCTAAAAAGCCAGCAGATGATGCCTCTAAAGATGAATTGGAAGCCTTTGAAAAATACCCAAGTGACATGGTAGATGTCGGTGATGCTTGCGACCATGACCCCTGAGCTTCAGAAGCAACATGAGGACATGGTTCTCTATAAGATGGTTAAAAATCTCAAGGAATTATATGAAGGGCAAGCTCGTCAAGAGAGGTATGAGACCTCTAAGGATTTGTTTCGATGCAAGATGGTTGAGGGAACTCTAGTGGGAACTCATGTTCTCAAAATGATAGGGTATATTCAGACCCTGGAAAAGTTGGGTTCCCTCCAAGTGTTGAATTGGCTATTGATGTTATCATGCAATCGTTGTCGGATAGTTTTAATCAGTTTGTTCTTAATTTCAATATGAATGAAATTAACAAATTGTTTCCCTAGTTGCTTGGTTTGTTAAGAACAACAGAGAACAATATGGAAAAGGTTGGCTGCAAACCTATTCTGATGGTCCAAAAAGATAACAAAAAAGGAAAGCCCAACACCAAGGCAAAGCCAATGCCCAACAAAGGAAAGTCTACATTGAAACCCAAAGGAGGAGATGCAAAAGAAGGAAAGTGTTTCCATTGCAACAGTGTTGGACATTGGAAGAGAAACTGCCCTATCTATCTTGAGGACATCAAGAAGGCAAGAGAAAATGGACAGTCTGAATCAAGTATTTATGTTATTGATATTAATATATCAACATCTACTTCTTGGGTATTAGATACCGGTTGTGGTTCTCACATTTGTACTTTTGTACAGGGACTAAAAAGGAGTAGAAAATTGGAAAAAGGAGATGTGAACCTACGAGTTGGAAATGGAGCAAGAGTTGATGCATTAGCCATAGGAACATATATTTTGTCATTACCTAGTAGACTTGTTTTAGATTTAGAGGATTGTTATTTTGTACCGAGTTTGACTAAAAATATTATTTCAATTTTTTTGGACAAGATTGGTTTTGAGATTATTATTAAGAATAATAGTTGTTCTTTTCCCCTCAATAATGTTTTTTATGGTACGGCTCAATTAATCAATGACCTTTATATCTTAGATCAAGACAATTCCATATATAACAAAAATACAAAAAATCAAAAACAAATGACTCTAATCAAACTTATCTCTGCATTGTCGCTTGGGTCATATAAATGAGAAACGCATATCAAAACTTCATAAAGATGGATTTTTGGATTCTTTTGTTTTCAAACAATTAGATATTTGTGAACCTTGTTTAATGGGGAAAATGACCAAATCACCGTTTGATAGTAAAAATGAACGAGCAAGTGATTTATTAGGTCTAATACATAGTGATGTATGTGGACCGATGAATACACAAGCCAGATGAGGGTTTCAATACTTCATTATATTTACTGACGACTTCGGTAGATATGGGTACGTTTACCTAATGCATCATAAATCTGAAGCCCTTAAAAAGTTCAAGGAATTTAAGAATAAAGTACAAAACCATTAGGAAAGAGTATCAAAGCTCTTCGATCAGACCGATGAGGAGAATACTTAAGCCTAGAGTTTGATGAACTTCTTAAAGAATGTGAGATTGTCTCACAACTACACCTTCAAGTACTCCATAACACAATGGAGTCTCTGAAAGGAGAAATAGAACATTGTTAGACATGGTTCGGTCAATGATGAGTCATGCTAATCTTCTAACTTCTTTTTGGGGACATGCGCTAGAAATAGTTGCTTTCACACTAAATCATGTTCTATCTAAATCGGTTCAAAAGACACCATATGAGATGTGGACTGAGAAACGTCCTAATATGTATTTTATGAAAATTTGGGGATGCGAAGTTTATGTTAAACATCAGATGTCTACAAAACTCAAACCTAAATCTCATAAGTGTAATTTTGTAGGGTATCCTAAAGAAATAAAAAGATACTATTTCTTCAATCCATCTGACAACAAAATATTTGTTGCTCGAACGGGAGTCTTCCTCGAAAGAGAATTTATTTTCAGAAAAGGAAGTGGGAGAAATATTGAACTTGAGAAAATTCAAGATCAACCACGGATCACTGAACCAGAGATTAAACAACAACAAGTTCCACAAATAGTTGAGGAACATCCAATCGTTCTTGAAACACAACCACTGCAAAGGTCTATGAGAGAACTCAATGCGCCTGAGATATGAATTTCTTGTCACATTGTATGGAGATGTTCTTCTCATAGACCAAGATGAGCCTAGGACTTATCAGAAGGCAGTGGAGAGCCCAGACTCAGAGAAATGGCTAGAAGTCATAAAATTCGAGATGGATTCCATGTCAGAAAACCAAGTATAGACTTTGGTTGACCCATCCAAAGAAATTAAGCCCATAGGGTGCAAATGGGTTTCCAAAAAGAAAACCGACATGGATGGCAATATACAAACATACAAAGGGCGATTGATCGCTAAGGGATTTCGCCAAATTCATGGTATAGACTATGATGAAACCTTTTCCCCTGTTGCTATGTTTAAATCTATCCAGATATTGCTTGCAATACCTGCATATTATGATTATGAAATCTGGCAAATGGATGTTAAAACCGTTTTTCTTAATGAAAAATTAGATGAGGATGTGTACATGACACAACCTGAGGGTTTTTTTGATCCAAAAGATGCTCTAAAAGTATGCAAGCTACAAAGATCCATTTATGGGTTGAAGCACGCTTCTCGAAGTTGGAATCTTCGTTTTAATGAGACAATCAAAGAGTTTGGTTTCATTAAAAATAAAGATGAGCCATGTGTTTTCAAGAAAACTAGTGGGAGCACTTACATTCTTGGTATTGTATGTGGATGACATACTAATAATAGGAAATGACATACCTACCTTACAGTCTATAAAGACTTGGTTAGGAAAATGTTTTTCTATGAAAGACTTGGGTGAAGCAACCTACATATTAGGAGTCAAGATTTATAAAGATAGATCACGACGACTTCTAGGACTAAGTCAAAATACATACATAAATAAAATACTGAAAAGATTCAATATGGAAGAATTTAAAAGAGGATTATTACCTATGAAACATGGCATTTTGCTCTCGAAGGATATGTGTCCTTTAACACCTCAAGAAAGAGAGCACATGAGTAAGATTCCGTATGCTTCGACCATTGGATCTATCATGTATGTCATGCTATGTACATGTCCAAATGTATCATATGCACTAAGTATGACAAGTCGATACCAAGTAGATCCTGGTGAAGGTCATTGGGTTGCAGTCAAAAACATCCTTAAGTACTTAAGAAGAACTAAGGATACATTCCTTATGTATAGAGGTGAGGAAGAGCTAAATATAAACGGTTACACTAACGCAAGCTTCCAAACTGGTAAGGATGATTATCGATCGCAATCGGGTTTTGTGGTTTGCCTTAATGAAGGTGCTGTAAGCTAGAAAAGTTCAAAGCAAGATACAGTAGCAAATTCTACAACAAAAGCTGAGTATATTGCAGCAAGCGATGTTGCAAAAGAGGCTATTTGGATCAAAAAGTTCATATCTGAACTAGGGGTCGTGCCTAGCATATCAAATGCCATATATCTACATTGTGACAACAACGGAGCCATCGCACAAGCAAAAGAACCAATATCTCACCAGCGATCCAAACACATACTTAGGCACTACCATCTCATTCGTGAAATCATTGATCGAGGAGATGTAGAAATATGTAGAATACCAACAGATAACAATATCGCCGATCCACTAACAAAGCCTCTGACATAGCAGAAGTATGAACGTCACACTAAGTCTCTTGGTATTAGATACATGAGTGATTGATCTTAGTGCTAATGGGAAATTGTTGGAGTATGCCCAAAGACCAATCATGAGATGGTTGTAAAAGATATACTTATTTTATCTTGTTTATTAATATAAAGTCATTATTATTATTATTATTATTTCAGTCTTATTCTGTGTATCTATAAATAAACTAATTATAATAAAGTCCTTAGAATAATATAATTATTCTTGAATGTCTTTAGTCAAGAATTATTGTGGGCTTGGACAATAATAATGTATTAAGACTAATATGTAGTTGATTGATGACAAAGTGTTGTCATTGACATGGAGATGTCAAAATCAATACATAAGTATGTGTTAGGGAACAACATACTGGACTGACCCGCTGTGGGCATGTTTCTTGGATTATTATGTGACAGTCACAACATTGCTTATGGTGATAACTACATGTATGATCCTCAAATTTGAGATCATCATTATTTCAACATCGTGAGTGACATATTTTGATACGGTTAAACGTGTACCGTAACTGACTACACTATAAAGACTGATATTGGATATGTCATAATCCATGCAGCGAAATATGGTTGATCAAGATAGGATTTGTCCCTCTTACATGATAGGAGTAATATCATAGGCCACTTGAGTGAGTGAGACTAGAAAATGCATGGCCATGCTCGAATAAATTGATATAGGATATCATAATTATTCGTTTATAATAGTTTACTCAAGATATCAAGAAACATTAGATGGACTATACAAGTGTGACTAATCCATGACTTGTGTTCGATCTAGATATGAGGACAAAAGGATGAAATACATAAAAGAAGTTAATCACGGAAAAAAGGTTAAATCGAACCACGATTTCATGTAACATAGGTAGCAATGATGTATTTCTAGATGCCACTCATTGCTTGTAATATTAGAATTGTCTTGGATATTACTGCTAACATTACATGAACCTACAAGGGTCACACCCTATGATTGAAACTAACAAATATCGATTAGATAGCATGTGTACAAACTTGTTGTACACGTAATTAGTGAGAAACCAAAATTGTTATAATTATTGTAATTATGGATAATTTCGTTTATATATATATATGCTAATATTTGATAAGTTATTGTAATTATCAAATATTATAAAAGTATATATATCTCTAAAAGAAACCTAATTAAAGTATAATCAGATTCTACATATTTAATTATATTTGGTTAAATATATTGTATATTTAAGAATCCGAATTTAATTAGAATTAGGTTTTTAAATGCTATATAAAGGCATAAGGTCTAGCAGCCATTAATTTATGGTTTTTGAAAAACCTCTCTAATAGTTAGAGAATATAAAATATTGTTCGTTTCATTCGGATGGATTGCGTAAAGGTCGGAACGCTATTGTGACGACTCAGATGTATTTGGTTATTCCGAATTCCTTACGGGTTTTCAGCTTCTAGATTTATTAAGGTAACGTTTCATCCTTTATCACCCCGAATTCGTCCTTTGTACATGGATCACTGGTGGATTACGCCGGATAATTTTTCCGCTGCGCCATGGGGTGTACCAACGTTTCCTAACACAACTAACCTTTAAATGACTCATTCTTCCGAAACGGCATTAAATGGATCCAAATAACTTTGTTTTCCCAGAATGGCAAAAAGTAAACTGGTGGTGCTGGCATGTCCTTTCGAAACTGCAGCAGACGAACCATCTAACCTTTAAACGACTCATTCTTCTGAAAAGACATTGAATGAATCTGAATAACTTTGCTTTCCTGAAATGGTAGAAAGCAAAATGGGTGGTGCTGGCATGTCCTTTCGAAATGGCAGCAGACAAGCCAACTAACCTTCAAACGACTCATTCTTCCAAAATAACATTGAATGAATTCGAATAACTTTGTTTTCCCAAAACGGCAGAAAGCAAACTCAATGGTGTTGGCATGTCCTTCCAAAACGGTAGCAGACGGACCAAATAACCTTCAAACGACTCATTCTTTCAAAACGGTATTGAATGAATTCGAATAACTTTGCTTTCCCAAAATGGCAGAAAGTAAACTAGGTGGCGCTGGGATGTCTTTCTGAAATGGTAGCAGACAACCTAATTACCCTTCAAATGAATCATCCTTTCAAAACGGCATTGAGTGAATCCAAATAACTTCAAATGGTAGGTGAACTCAATTCTTGAGGTGGTAGAGACAAAGTGTGTTGGTACGTATTTTTGAAATGGTAGAGAGAAAATGGCAGCTCTTGACATGGAAACTCCATTCTTCTTGGACCTATATGAATAGGCCTTCTAATATTCTTGTTTGGAAATTCCTGAACTATGATTATTTGCCTTCTTCGCTTCGGAACCTTGACGTGGTGAGTTTGGAATCCTCCGTATGAAACCCTGGAGCTATGAGTATTTGTCTTATTCACTCTGAAACCCTGATATGGTGAGTTTGCACTCCTTCGCCTAAAATCTTTTCTTGGACTTTCACTTTGTCATTTACTCTTATTCTTAGGAGATATCCGACCTATCTTTCAAACGTTTAGGACTTCAGTCACTTTCTTCTTATTGGTACATTGATCCTGATCTTTTCTTAACTTCTTGTACATTTATTTGTAATGGTGGTTCCTCGCCTCACATACGGGATCAACCTTTTATCTTTCCTTCCCTTGAGTTCTTGAACCTTTTTGCTCTTAAGTGCCTTTACATGTTTTATTTTTCAGAGATTTTCTTTCTTTCTTTCTTTTCTTCTTCTAGGTGCCCTTACGGGTTTTTGCCTCTAGTCTCATAGATTTCAACATGAGAGGTATTCGTTTTCCTTTCTCGATTGGTTTTATGCCTAGCGTCCTCCCGTTTTAGCTTTGGCAGATTTCTTTACACGCCTTGAATAGGGTGCCTAGTGTCCTTTCTTGAAACTTCTCACTTTTTCCTTGGCTGATTTTCTAAACTATGAACTCTTCTATATCCCGATTCCTGTTGTGTTGGCATCTTAGCATCATGCTCGAATAGTTTACTGAGAGCCTAGAGGTTTTGACGGGAAACAACACAGCTTATGAAGCTTAAAAGCTGCTCTCCTTGCTACCAAAGTCTTTGATCTTTCACCAAAGCTTAGGGTCCAGAGTGGTTCTTCTCAAAGTTCTTCATTCCCTGAGGTCCTAAATTACTGAAGGTGAAAGCTGCTCTCCTCTCGTCAGATTCCTTCAATCTTTGCAAATGTGGACGGATCATGGATCTTTCTCATTTTGAACTTCTTGTATTATTCGCAAAGATTTCACCTCTTCTCCAGGTTTATCTCACTGTGAACTTCTTGTCTTCCGATTAAGGTTGATGCTCTAAACCATTCATTCTCTTGGACGAGCTTTTCTTGTTACGAACCATTCCTCTCGACTAAACGAGTTCTTCTCCTTAGGAACTCTTCTAGTCATTGTTGGGTGAGTTCTTTTCTTTGGAGACACGTCATCTTTACTAAGATCTACCTCTCCAAATGGGCAGTTTCAGGTCTAAACTTTTTCTAATTTTTGAATCTATCAAAAGCCACTGAAATAACTGGATGATATGAGTTAGCATGATCCTATCCTAGGGATGTCTAACTACACATGATGCATGAATTATGACATTTTTTGGAGATGTTGGGAAAGCATTCTCGCTCTCTGTTTGATCACCCTTAATTTACACAGCTTTCTATCTTCGCTAAATCTTCACTTGTATCTTATCTTGCAAGAATATGGTTGGCTTATAACGACTCGACTAAAATCTGTCACCTCTTGAAGCCTACCTTCATTGCCATCACTTTACTCGGGCTTAGCTGTTGCCTCTTTATTGACATTTCATGATGATCCTTCTTTACTCCTCGTTTGGGTGAACTCGTGTCCCTATATTTCCAAATTTTCCTCATTCTCAAATCTCTGACCGGTCTGGTGTAGGAGATCTTACAATTATTCTCTTTATAGTCACTGATAACATGTACTAGGTCAACCGTGTAGACCCTTGATTTAAAGCTGCAGGAGAGCCTTCATATCCAAATGCTTGGACAAGTCTAAGATAGCAATGTTACTGCTACCCAAGATTCTTAAGGAAAATGATCTGGCTATAAATCCTCAAAGTGAATAGATCCATCTTTATCACCTCATCCGGGTGTGTACAAAAGTTCCCATAAAAAGAAGGTTTTATATCGGCAATTTTGAATCAAACCCTTTGCCTCAATCTTCACTCATTTTGACAAAGTTTTAGGTATCATCGGATGGTCTCGGGACTTCGACGGCTTTGTGTAAACCCAGTCCTTATGAACACTCTTTTGATTGAGCAAAGCGAAATACCCCTCAACCGTAGACATCAGGTTCTTCCCGTTAAAAGTGAAGCAGAAAGCGGGATTCCAAAGCTGAAATATAGCTCGAAATGAAGGCTAAATAACTCGGACCTACATCAAGTGTGCAATGTCGCCATAACTCTTACAAAACTGACTTTGCAGTCATTGATCCCATCCTTCCTAGATGTGTTTCAACTTTTGCAACTCGTTTTGCTGTAAACTGACGTGAGTATACCTCGTTCGTTTGATAAACTGTCGTCTTGTATGCTTTGGTTAACTTCTGACCAATGTCGGATGGTTTAGTCGTTGGCCCTTTCCTTTACCTGATCTTAGCAATATCCCGTTTCATTTTTGGCTTCAACGGTTTCTTATCTTTGACCCATTGGTATGATCCTACTCTTATCTCAATGTTAGGCTGAAAACATGCCCCACGAATCTCTAAATTTCATAGAAGTCAATCCTTATTTTTCTGAGCTAACCAAGTATTTGTGGGAGATACTCATTTTGAGTATTTGAACTATGTAGCACAAAGGCTTATCATTATTCCTTTTAGGATCTCCGGCATGCTTATATTAGGTCAATCATGTACATTCATGACCTTGCACCCTAAACTTCATTCTAAAATCAATAAGAGATCTTATTCTTTCTATCTCTTTCTTTTTCTTCTCTTTTATTTTCTTTCTTTTTTCTCTCTTTCTTTTCTTCTCGTCTATAAACTGGTTTGCTAATCATCATTCCAACAAATGATGCTTCTTGGGTTAACATACAAAATCAAAATTAATGATAAAAGAATAGAATACCCCGAATATCAAATGCAAGAACGTCTTAGATTCGATCACCAGGTGATCAACAGTTTGCCTTTGAATGTTGTGGTGATTTGTGAGATCACTCTTAGATTGCTCGGTTCGTCCCCGTGATTATGTTACTTGCTTGATCTATCCAAAAACTACTCATCCTAGTTCTCATTATCTTCTTCCATAAAAAAATTTAAGCTTTCTGACTTTTATTTAGCCCATAGAACGCAGATAATGTCATTCTAAGAATCCTTAAGCTTGAGTTTATACTTTTGATTATAATTGAAATTGTGTCAGTGTCCTCAAGGATTCATCTCTGAAGCTAGGGTATTGAACAGGTGGAGCATGGCTCCTTATTAGATTTGTTCTCCTCCTATAGCTCCATCAGGATGCTCCGGGACTTATTCAACTCGTTCATTCATTTCCTTTTTCCTAGGGGAATTTAACTCATCACAGTCCTTTGTCTTGGGAGTAATGATGGAGCATACAACAATACCCCGAGTTACTCGGCATAGTCACAATTTGAAAACTTACTCATATAGCCAAGGCTTTTGACCCAATTAGAGCAAGTGGAGCAAAACATCCTTATTTGGCCTTTTGCTATAGCGAAGTACCCTTTAAATTTAATTAATTTTTGTTTCATTTTAAAACATACTATTTTCCTTTTGAGACACATTCAAGCTTATTTTGGCTCTCCTAGGATATTTTCTTATCATTGAACATCATCGAAGGAGTAGTAATCTCGCTTCTCATGCTTTACCGACTAGAGCAAACTGGGGAAATCACGATTCTATTATCACAACATTCGATTGATCTCTTCCATTAGAATCAATGTCATATCATGCATATGATATCTGAGGCATACGAGGGTAAGAAAGAATATATATATATATATATATATATATATATATATATATATATATATATACATGTTTAAGAACAAAGCATCATTTTATTGAAATAGCAAAAGCAAACATAACATAAGTATTTACAAAGGATCACTACTACTGTCTTCGGGTAGCAAAAGCAACGTGCAAGAAAAGAAAATATCACAGGTAAGGAAAACTACACATGAACTTCTAAAAACTAAAACTAAGGACCAACATCTTCAACAGTCATGTCTCTACCTTTTTTTCTCAAAGCTTCAGAATCCCGCTCTCAGTCAAACTGTGGACCTTGTTCTTCAGAGCTCCACAATTCTTAGTGGCGTGACTCGTACTTCCCACATGATAGTCACACACATCACTGGCATTATGACCATCGGGACAAATAGGATTCTTTGGTATGGACTAAACTGGAGCCATAAGTTTTGTTTCAACAAGTATTGGAAGCAAGTCTGTGTATGTCATAGGAATTGGATGAAGTACCTTCAAAGGCTTTGCAGACGAGGGCGATTGACGATGAGAACGACAATGAGATTGATTGTTTGAGCGAGAAACCTTCATACGGCCTAGGGAAACGTGTACCTTCTGAGCGATGGTGCTTGATTCTCCCAACTGCTCCACTCCAAACTTTAGCATAATCTGGACTAACTTCTTGAATACCATATAGTTTTCAATAGTGTGCCCTTGAATATTGACATGATACCCACAGTGAACATTGCCGTCATACCAATAGTGGTAAGGCGGGTTAAGGGGCACCACATGATAGGGCCGAACCAAATCTGCCTTGTATAGCTGCTCATACAACTCTTTGTATGAAACTGGAAGTGGGGTTAATTTCTCGTTTCTTATCTTAGGCCCCATCGTTTTCTTCGGACTCAAACGTTGGGCGTCTATGGCCCTATCCCGAGGTTGGAGGGCCGTGAGGCTCTTTGGAGCCTCCTCATGATACTTTTGTCTTTGAATTGGTTCTCTATCTGTTGGAGAAGATAAGATTTTCTAGAGAGAATCTCTAATTTTATCTAACATCAACTCGATAGGGAATTCAGAAGTAGGGTACGCTACCTCGTATTTGCTGAGGATGGCTTGGTCTTTGTCCGACATAATCTTTTCCAATGTGAAGTCGCGGTTCATATTGTTATCTTCTTGCAAGAAGTCTTCCTTCACACCCTTTCCCTTGGTCATGGTGGTCATTATTCTCATCAACTCATTTACTTGACCCATAGTTTCTTCCTGAAACTCATTCATGTACGTTATTAGCTCTTTTTGCTTTTCAGCCAATTGTTCATGGAGCTCCTCGAGCTTAACTACGCTAGCTGCTAGGTCATTCATATTTCTGTAGTTGAACTGGTCAGAAGTCAATCCCTCCTTACTTCTACTTTTTGAGGTGAATTTTATTTTCCCTGATAAGTGATGCATGTGATGTATATGAATATACAAAAATGTATTATTTGAACAAAAATAACAAGGCAACACAAACTAATGCTACTATGAAAACATGAATGCAAAGAGCAACATTGAGTTCAACAAATATCCTCATTAAACGGCTTACATTAATGGGAATATCATTTTGTTACAAAGAAAAATTGTTTCGCATATGGATTGATGATTTCCCCAAGATCTAAACAATCCATTCTTTTTTCTTAGAAGTTTGGCAGCATCACTCGCTAGGAATTGTAACCTTCGGGCGATCTCTTGTATATGAGCTATCAAATGCGCCCATTCTTGGTCTTTCCCCCCCCAACTGGTGTAGGTGGCGAATCATAATTGCTCCAATATTGGTATTTGGTACTCTTGACTTACTTTTTGAAAAGGGGTCTCCACCAAACTCGACCCTTGAGATGTGTTGAGACTAAAGTCAGAATCCCTTCCCACTTGAAATATTCTTCCTTGTTATAAGTGGAGACTTGATTGTCGACCCAAGATGGTGAAGTGTCCGAGAAGCTTTCGATTTTACCCTAGAAGGCTTCGTTCTTGTTCGGCTTGGAGTAGACGTGATTCTGGCTGATCTCCTTGCAAGGACTTGGTACTCCTTATTATATGACTTTTAGGCATCTGATATGCATGAAAGTCACAGAGGTGACGTCTTTATTTGAGTTCAATATATCATGCCATTTGATATATGTGCTAATGGACCATTAATTATATGACTTTGTCTGTTGAGGTCAATAGAGATGGTCTGTAATTATTTATTTATCTGCGCTAGTGGACCATTATCTTTGAATACTGGTTTGATTAATAAATGTGGTAGTTATTGTTATGTCATTTTGACATGTAGGCAGGTGGGGAACTTATTTAGTTTAGGTTATTTTATTTATATATCAATTGTTTTCCTATTTAGTTACTGTTATGTCATTTGATTAATAAATGTATTTGTTACTGTTTATTTATTTGATTAATAAATGTGATAGTTATTGTCCACTGAGTTTAATTACTGATATATCAATTGTTTTTCTATTTGGTTACTTTTATATCAATTGTTTCTCTATTTAGTTACTGAATTTGTTTGTTTGTTGTTTTATTAACAAAGACAAACTCATTCAAGTTCACCACTGTCATTCACCATGGTGGATTCTTTTTGGGGAACCCAGGTCTTATATATACTAGTGAGTTTGTAAATTATTTTGATCAATGTGATATAGATAGAATGAGCATGCTTGAAATTAGAGACATGATTGAAGTTTTAGGAATTACTTATTCTATGAAAGTATATTGGAAAGTTACACAAAATCCTTTTGAGGTTAAAATATTACGCATTGATGTTGATGTCCTTGAAATGACTAGCAACTTACCTAGGAACCATTATGTCCATGTGTATTTAGAGGATATTGTAAGTGGAGCTAATTATGCTACTGTTGAACCTGAAATCAAATGGCCTCTATGTTTTAAAATCCAGAGAAAGTTGAACAATGCAATCATACAATCACATAGGTAAGTTTGTTTTAAAACTTTTACAATTGTTTGTGTATGTAGATGTTGGACAATGCAATCACACAATCACTTATTATTCTTGTTTGTGTTATATAGATGTTGGCCCCTACGTGCTGGTGGCTCAATGTATCAGGTCTCATGTGGTCCTTCAGACCAACATTCCGTCAGCATCCAAGCACGAACTTGCTCATGTCAAAAATGGAAACTAACATGTTAAGTTACTTGTCCTACACTAATTTGTTCTTTAATAATGTGTACACATACTAATCATTTGTGTGTATTTGTTGCATGTATCTCATGTATCCATGGCATTTTTGTTATATTGCTAATTGAACACAGGCCTGAGACATATATAGATCCATGTGTTGGGAAACGTCGGTACACCCCATGGCGCAGCGGAAAAATTGTCCGGCATAATCCACTAGTGATCCATGTACAAGGGACGAATTCGGGGTGATAAAGGATGAAACATTACCTTAATAAATTTGGAATCTGAAAATCCGTAGGGAATTCGGAATAACCAAATCGAATCCGAGTCGTCAGAATAACGTTCCGACCTCTACGCAGTCCACCCGAATGAAACGAACAATATTTTCTCTTCTCTAACTATTGAGAGGTTTTTCAAAAACAAGGTATGAATGGCTGCTAGACCTTATGCCTTTATATAGCATTTAAAAACCTAATTCTAATTAAATTCGGATTCTTAAATATACAATATATTTAACTGAACATAATTAAATATGTAGAATCTGATTCTACTTTAATTAGGTTTCTTTTAGATATATATATATATATACTTTAATAATATTTGATAATTACAATAACTTATCAAATATTAACATATATATATAAACGAAATTATCCATAATTACAATAATTATAATAATTTTGGTTTCTCACTAATTACGTGTACAACAAGTTTGTACATATGCTATCTAATCGATATTTGTTTGTTTCAATCATAGGGTGTGACCCTTGTAAGTTCATGTAACGTTAGCAGTAATATCCAGAACAATTCTAATATTACAAGCAATGAGTGGCATCTAGCAATACATCATTGCTACCTAAGTTACATGAAATCGTGGTTCGATTTAACCTTTTTCTGTGATTAACTTCTTTTGTGTATTTCATCCTTTTGTCCTCATATCTAGATCGGACACAAGTCATGGATTAGTCACACTTGTATAGTCCATCTAATGTTTCTTGATATCTTGAGTAGACTATTATAAACGAATAATTATGATATCCCATATCTATTTATTCGAGCATGGCCATACATTTTCTAGTCTCACTCAATCAAGTGGCCTATGATATTACTCCTATTATGTAGGAGGGACAAATCCTATCTTGATCAACTATATTTCGCTACATGGATTATGACATATCCAATATCAGTCTTTATAGTGTAGTCAGTTACGACAAACGTTTGACCGTATCAAAATATGTCACTCACGATGTTGAAATAATGATGATATCAAGTCTGAGGATCATACATATAGTTATCACCATAAGCAATGTTGTGACTGTCACATAACAATCCAAGAAACATGCGCATAGCGGGTTAGTCCAATATGTTGTTCCTTAGCACATACTTATGTATTGATTTTGATATCTCCATGTCAATGACAACACTTTGTCATCAATCAACTACATATTAGTCTTAATACATTATTGTTGTCCAAGCCCACAATAATTCTTGACTAAGGAAATTCAAGAATAACTATATTATTCTAAGGACTTTATTATAATTCAGTTTATTTATAGATACACAGAATAAGACTGAAATAATAATAATGGCTTTATATTAATAAACAAGATAAAATAAGTATGTCTTTTACAACCATCTCATGATTGGTCTTTGGGCATATTCCAACATATTTAGTGTCAACTCAAATGGTCATCTACTATCATTTCATCAGTCTAGTGAGGGGTGAAAATCAGTGGACTCCTCAACAAACTAATTTACTTGTCTTGCCACCTGTCATAAGAAGACCAACAAGAAGACTATATAAAAATAGAAGAAGGGAGGCAGATGGAGCACCACCTCAAGGTGGTAAGATTACCAAAATGGGTGTGAGAATGTCTTGTAAGAAGTGTAGAGGATTTGGCCATAATGTGAGGATATGCAAAGGCCTTGTTGGTGGTAATACTAGACTCCAACAACGAGCATCCACTTCTACTTAGGGGTGTTCATAAAAACCCAAACCGATGTACCGTATCGAAAAATTGAAAAACCGGACTAAATGGTAGGTAACCATATCGGTAAAAATTAGTTGAAACGGTACGATAACCGTATCGGCAAAATTAGCGGTTAAATGGGACAAGAACGGTTTTGATTTTTTGCTAAACGGTTAACCGAAAAAACCGATAAGAAATTTTAAAATTATTTTTTATATTAATATTAAAATATTGATTATTACTAATATATGTGTAATTATCATACTTAGACTATATTTTATAATGATATTAAATTATTAGTAATAATCAAACGTGTATTGTATGTCTGTTCGAACATGCATCTATTCTAGTATTGAGATATAGAGGGATATGTGTTGCATCTTTTTGTTTTTGTTGAGTTTTCCAGTGTGGTTGCAGGCAGTTTGTGTCTTGGGGCATTGGTTTGATCTTGTAGCTCCTTTTACAGATCATAATGATGTGTCTTTGTTTTATTTACATTTGCTCTTGGACAACTCTATTGAGCTCGTATTCATGTTATTGTGATCGTGAAATGAAATAAATTTGGATTACTTTTTCCTCTTTCGGTGTTCTTGTCTCGATTTCATTTGAATCAAACGACAGAGGAGATTTTAACAAAATTCTTTTCCTTGAAAAAACTATAATGATATTAAATTATAATGATATCACATTATTGATTATACAAATAATTGTGTAATTAATATAAATTATTGATTATTACTAATATTTGTGTAATTAATATAATTTTTCTACACTTTTAATTATTTTAAACTTTAAAGACTTTTTAAATATAAATATTGAAGACTTTATTTGGTTGATTTTCTAAAACAATTAAATTTAGTAGTAAAATATATATAAAACGGTTCATGGTTAACCGAGCAACTGTACCGAATAAAGCGGTTAACTATTTAGGCGGTAACCAGTTTAAATGGGACGGTAACGGTTTATCAAAATGGCATACCGAAACTTTCGGTAATCATACCGATAAGCTTTGCCGGTACGGTTAACCGTCCATGAACACCCTTACTTCTATTGTTGGTGATAATACCAAACCCTAACAACCAGCATCCACTTCTACTATAAGAAGAGCTCTTAGACCTAAACTGCCAGTAAGTTTTTTCATAAGGAATGTTGATTATTTGTGTAATCACTCATTTTTGTCCGGTTTTTAGTATTTTAAGTATTGTTGTAATAGTAATATTATTAAGATAAAAAACAAAAAATAATAATAATAATAATAATAAAAAGGAAAAATGCGTGGAGCAACATGCTCCACGTCACCCCAAATTCCCTCCACCCCTTTGATTTTGCCTATAAATAGGCAATGGAATTGAGCAATTGAAGGAATGGCAGCAAGCCAAGAATAGGCCATGGGCTGGCCAATAAAGGGGGCATTAGCCCCCGGCTAGCCCAGGACCGGGACAGTATCCTCGGTCCTAGTCGGTTCGATCGGGGTCCTATTTTAGGTCCGATCTAGTTAATATTTTTGGAGAGGTCGTGGTAGATCTCGGTGGGGTTTCGTCGGGGTTCGTCATTCGAACTCCTAGTTAGGTATATTTTATTTCCTTTTTATTTATGTTGTAATTTTTATGATTTAATGAAGTAGTAATTATTTTAAAATTGTTTTTTTAATTTGTATGTTTATCTATGTTTTAGATTAGTATGTTTTAAATTTATGTTTTATATTATTATTTTATTTATGTTAGATTTGTTTTTGTTTATGTGTTAAATTAATGGTTATGTATGTATGTTTTAGATTAGTATTTTATTTATGTTAGATTTGTTTTTATTTATGTGATTATGTATGTATGTTTTATATTAATATTTTATTTATGTTATGTTAGTCTTTTATTATGTTAGTATTTCTTTATATTTTTATTGTAATATATTTGTTTATATTTGCCTTATTTTAAGATTGCATTTCGGATATAAATTGTCAATGTGGTGCCCTTTTTATTCGAGCGTAAACGGGGCCAGTATCAGGCGTAGTGATAGTGGTTGGACATTTACTCTCGAATAACGGGGCCTTTAAAATCTACTCGCACTTATAATCAAATTTTAATTTAATCGTCACTTTAATCCGGAAAGTCTAATATTAATAAAGCGGTAATTATTAAAGTACCAATTTTGGGCGGTGTGGGGGTGCTAATCCTTCCCCATCCGTAACCGACTCCCGAACCCATCAATTTTAAATCTCTGGTTTTTTACGGTGTCCGGCCTACCTAAGTGGCCGGTGGCGACTCTATTTTTAAATAAAATACGGGTCTCTTCTAAAATCTCACGCGGAAGAAAATATTTTCCAAATAAAAACAAAACACTCATTTTTTAGCGAGAAAAGACATCGCTACAGATGGCGACTCCGCTGGGGACATTTTTGTTTTATCAAAAAATAAGAGAGTCGAGCTTTTTTTAAATAATTATCGCTTTACTAAAATTAGAAATTCCGGATTAAAGTGACTATTAAAGTAACATTCAGTTATAATTGCGCGTTTATTTTAACGCATTTAAAATATGGCATATAAACCCATTTTTTTAAGTGGGGGAAACGCTAATGCTTTCGTGGAGATATCGTTCTCCCGTATGGGCCTAGCAAGTACCTTCGGGGCTCGAGTACCTTATACTTTCGTGAGGATATCGTTCCTTCGTATGGGTATAAGCGAATGGGTTCCCCTGAATTGAACCCGGTTGAAAGGAGCCTATAATGGGTGATGACCGGGGGCCTTGCTACTCTTAGTAGAGGACAGCAAGGACAACTCAGGTACCTCGTAGCACCAAAACTGCATGTAGAGAACATATAGAAACCCACCCTTTTAGAGCCATGCGGATAACCTAGGTGTTTTAGACGGGATGTAAATAGGGTTGTTTTGTTTGTTTACCTTATCTAAATTGTTCTTCTATTTATGTGTTATTGATCTTATCCGGTACTGACTCGTTCTCTTTTTTGTTTTACCCTTTTTTGCATACATCATTGCATTTTACATGACACAAAGGTGTTGGTTCAAGCAATTTGCCCAATCAGAAATCTTTCATTTTACCTTATCTACTTTAATTTATTCATTTAATTATTTTAATTTCAATCTGCACATTCACTGCATGACATATTATAACATTTTTCGTTTCTGCATTTTACCATCATGAAATGCTGATTTGCGACTAGTTCTCAATTTGAAAAAAATATCATCGGGAGAAAATCTAGCACTCAGATATCAAGGCAATATTCAAAGTTGCAAATAAATCCCGTGAGTTCAGAAGTTGAGCCACGAGAACCATTTATGAATCAGTATTTTCACATCTAAGACAAGCATTTTGCATTTACATGCATACATTTTGAAATTTCAAAATTAGTCCCTGGGTTGCCCCATTAAATACAACAAAGTTGGTCGATCTAGCACCTTACAGAGCCTCTTACAAGAGCCTGATCTTGGGGCATGTCCAAAAGCAGCCCTCCACATCTTTTACAAATGTTGTGCCTCTAATAAGGCCTCAATCTAGGGGCATTCTTTGCCAAGGTCCAACCTTCATTGCCGAGACAAACTCTTGCATCCTTGACCACAGTTTGCAAAACTGCACCTAATCCAATAATAATAATAATAATGAGCTGTCATGAACCAACACACAATTTATGAACCCAACTTAGGGGGTAACAGAATCAGCACTCAAAGTGTCAACTTCAAGAGCAATTTCAGACGATGGCATAAGAACGAACAAAATGTTGGGGCATGCACCCAGAAGGATGATCAAACCCAATAAGAGGTTAGGGCACCGTCATATGCAAAAGACCAAGATCCTGACAGGACCAGTGAGGAGTCAGGGGCATCCTATTGAGGGCCAGAAAAATTATATCACATTCATGCATTTAGTTGCATTCATCATTTTTGCGTACATCTATGTTCAGTGCATACACCGAAGTCACCATGCATTTAGGCATAAAATTCATGCATTTTTACTTACAAAAAGGTTCAAAAAGAGACCGAACATCCTCAGCCGTGTGGGCAACAACACGACAGCCAACCTTAGTCTTAGAGAAGGCCAAACACAAAGAGGATGCTGAAACATCAATAAAAGGTAACAGTGACAAATTTCGTGAACATTTATTGATTAATGTTTTTTTTTCATTTTTAGGTCATACCTCTCCGCCAGTAGAGCAGCAGAATTAGCCTTTTCCAGATCTTGCCTTCGTCATTGTTGATAGGCCAACAATTTCCAGATTTTGCTTTACCGTTGATGGTGCAACTGTATAGACATCTTGAAGATCCTGTTTCTCCGTTGATGGTGCAACAGATCCCAACCTTTCCCAAAATAGATCGAATTTCTATTCAGGTCTTGTTTCTCTGTTGACGGTGTAACCAAACCTATTTTTTTCTTTTTTTCTCGAGTCTTACTTCTTTGTATAGTTCAAGAAAAAAGAAAATTTATCAAAAAAATAGAGTTGAAAAAATTAGAAAAAAATCAAAAAATCAAAAATCGAAAAAATCAAAAATTGAAAAATAAATAAAAAATTCAAATTTTATCAACTTTCGTCGCTCGATCTAGTCTCTCTGCTGATGGAGTGGCCGGGTCCAAGTTGTCGTCGTCCTCAGATCCTGCTCTCCGCTGATGGTGTAGCCGGTTCCAAGTCGTCATTGTCCAATCCAGTCCTCCGCTGATGGAGTGACCGGGTCCAAGCTCACGTCGCCCTCAGATCCTGCTCTCCGCTGATGGTGTAGCCGGTTCCAGGTCGTCATTGTCCAATCCGGTCCTCTGCTGATGGAGTGGCCGGGTCCAAGCTATCGTCGTCCTCAGATCCTGCTCTCCGCTGATGATGTAGCCGGTTCCAAGTCGTCATTGTCCAATCCAGTCCTCCGCTGATGGAGTGACCGGGTCCAAGCTCCCGTCGCCCTCAGATCCTGCTCTCCGCTGATGGTGTAGCCGGTTCTAGGTCGTCATTTTCCAATCCGGTCCTCCGCTGATGGAGTGGCCGGGTCCAAGCTGTCGTCGTCCTCAGATCCTGCTCTCCGCTGATGGTGTAGCCGGTTTCAGGTCGTCATTGTCCAATCCGGTCCTCTGTTGATGGAGTGGCCCGGTCCAAGCTGTCGTCGTCCTCAGATCCTGCTCTCTGCTGATGGTGTAGCCGGTTCCAGGTCATCATTGTCCAATCCAGTCCTCCGCTGATGGAGTGGCCGGGTCCAAGCTCCCGTCGCCCTCAGATCCTGCTCTCCGCTGATGGTGTAGCCGATTCCAGGTCGTCATTATCCGATCCAGTCCTCCGCTGATGGAATGGCTAGGTCCCAGTTGTTGTTGTCCTACTTATCCACTGATGGTGTAGTAGGGTTCCTGTTAATGTTTCTGTTTCTCCGTTGATAGATCCAACTTTACTGATTTTCAAGTTTTCTTTATTAATGTTGTAGCTAGAAAACAAATCAAAAAAGAAAAAAAGAAGAAAAATCAAAGAAAAATAGAAATAAAAAAGAAAAAAGAAAAAAAGAAGAATAAGAAAAAAGAAAAAGAGAAGAAAAAAGAAAAAGAAAGAAAAGATCAAGAAAAAGAAAAAAAAAGAAAAAAAGAAGGAAAAAAGTCAAAAATGAAAAAAATGAGCTTTCAACCAAATTCTGATCATGCCTCTTCGTCAGAGTCGTAGCTTGATCACAAAAAAAAGAAGAACAACTATCCGATCCTGCCTCTTCGTCGGTGTCGTAGATGGATCAAATCTTCAGACCTTGCCTCTTCGTCGGTGTTGTAGCTTGGTCAAATCTAACTTTTGGTTCTGCCTCTTCGTCGGTGTTGTAGCTGAACCTAATTCACTAACTTCCGATCTTGCCTCTTCGTCGGTGTTGTAGCTAGACCAAATTCACTAACTCTTGATCCTGCCTCTTCGTCGGTGTTGTAGCTGGATCAACATTACTAACTTTAGACCATGCCTCTTCGTCGGTGTTGTAGCTTGGTCAAAATTCACCAACTTTCAAGTTTTATCAATGTTGTAAGAAAAAGAGAGAAAAAAGAGAAAAAAAGAGAAAAATAAAAAAGAAACAAAAGCAGAGAAAAAAGAAACAAAAAAAGAGAGAGAAAAAAAAGAAAAGTTGTCTGATCCTGCTTCTTCGTCAGAATTGTAGCTAGATCAGACATCATAACTTTCATCCATCGATCTTGCCTCCTCGTCAGTGTTGCAGCTGGATCAAACCTTGTAGACCCTGTCTCTTCGTCGGTGTTGCAGCCGGGTCGAACTCTCTTTAGGTATTAGCTTATTATCAATAATGAAGCAAGTGGGACTCTGTTTGGCTTCCCCAACAAACCACCCCCATTTTGAAGGTTTTGCTTCCCCAAGAGTGACAAAGTAGATCTGTCAAGACAAGAAAGAAGACCTACATCAAAAAGGAAGAAGATCTACAAAAGAAAGAAGACACGTCAAAAGGAGAGAAGTACAGCCAGATAAGACAAAAATGAGTACTTTTGATCTTTGCTTTGTTCTCGTTTCATAAGAACAAGCAAAGAGGGGCAACTGTAATCACTCATTTTTGTCCGGGTTTTAGTATTTTAAGTATTGTTGTAATAGTAATATTATTAATATAAAATTAATAAAAAACAAAAAAAATAATAAAAAAAGGAAAAATGCGTGGAGCAACATGCTCCACGTCACCCCAAATTCCCCCCACCCCTTTGATTTTGCCTATAAATAGGCAATGGAATTGAGCAATTGAAGGAATGGCAGCAAGCCAAGAATCGGCCATGGGCTGGCCAATAAAGGGGGCATTAGCCCCCGGCTAGCCCAGGACCGGGACAGTGTCCTCGGTCCTAGTCGGTTCGATCGGGGTCCTATTTTAGGTCCGATCTAGTTAATATTTTTGGAAAGGTCGTGGTAGATCTCGGTGGGGTTCGTCATTCGAACTCCTAGTTAGGTATATTTTCTTTCCTTTTTATTTATGTTGTAATTTTTATGATTTAATGAAGTAGTAATTAATTTAAAATTGTGTTTTTAATTTGTATGTTTATCTATGTTTTAGATTAGTATATTTTAAATTTATGTTTTATATTATTATTTTATTTATGTTAGATTTGTTTTTGTTTATGTGTTAAATTAATGGTTATGTATGTATGTTTTAGATTAATATTTTATTTATGTTAGATTTGTTTTGATTTATGTGATTATGTATGTATGTTTTATATTAGTATTTTATTTATGTTATGTTAGTCTTTTATTATGTTAGTATTTATTTATATTTTTACTGTAATATATTTGTTTATATTTGCCTTATTTTATGATTGCATTTCGGATATAAATTGTCAATGTAGTGCCCTTTTATTCGAGCGTAAACGGGGCCAGTATCAGGCGTAGTGATAGTGGTTGGACATTTACTCTCGAATAACGGGGCCTTTAAAATCTACTCGCACTTATAATCAAATTTTAATTTAATCGTCACTTTAATCCGGAAAGTCTAATATTAATAAAGCGGTAATTATTAAAGTACCAATTTTGGGCGGTGTGGGGGTGCTAATCCTTCCCCATCCGTAACCGACTCCCGAACCCATCAATTTTAAATCTTTGGGTTTTTACGGTGTCCGGCCTACCTAAGTGGCCGGTGGCGACTCTATTTTTAAATAAAAGACGGGTCTATTCTAAAATCCCGCGCGGAAGAAAATATTTTCCAAATAAAAACAAAACACTCATTTTTTAGCGAGAAAAGACATCGCTACAATTTGTTAGATTGCTTTCTTCTTTGATTGATCTACCTCTTCTATGCAGATAAAGAGAAGTGTCAATCTAGGACAAGCTCCAACACCAAGCCAATTTCATGAGCAGAATCAAAACAACAATCCAAGGCCAAGGCAACCTCCACCCCCAGTCCATACTGTTAGATGGATGCCCACCCCCACTTTTCCTTCAAGATAAGAAAGTTCAGTCAGTCATCTCCACAAGCTCATGCTCAAAAGAAATCTAGGAATGACCCTTGAACCTGCTGACATTAAACTCATTTTGTAATTGCATGCATTTGACCATTGTAATGCATGCTAGATTTCAACATTGTTATTAGACCATTAGACTGTGATTAAGGGTATCACTTGAATTCTTTTTGTTTGAAGGTTATCCCTTGTTTTATACATGTTCATACATTGGTCGGTAACTTTTTGTGCATGTAATGGTCAATAACTTTTTGTGTATGTAATGGTCAAACACTTATTTTGTATGAAACATTTTCCAAACTTATTGGAATTATAAAACGAATCAAATTATGTTTACCCTTATATGTATTGTATTGTATTGTCAAACACTTGTTTTGTTCTACATGTTCTTACCCAGGCAAATTCTGTAACAATTCAAACACAAATTTAACTTCAAATTTTGCATTCATTTCATAATGACAAGCAACAAAGTACAGGATGATCATACCAACACAACAACTCTAACAAAACTTGAAAAACACACAATACATGAGGATCATACCAAATAAACCCAAAAATTAGAAAAACAACTTTCTTAATTCTAAACCCAGAAAAAAAATTCTAAACAAAGAAGCACAACCCTAAAGAGTCTCTTTTTCTTTTTTCACGTTCCATAGCTGAAACTTTTCTTAGAAGACAAACAATCACAGACCTTGATCGATTATGTACTTGTGGATCATATCAAACAAAAAATTTACAATTTTTCAAGCTTTTTCTATAATTTTCACAGCCCCAAAATCTTCTACCAGGATTCTTATCAGTCTATTCCGTCGTTAATGTAGAACGTGCTCTACAATTGGATACTCGATCCATGCTCGCAGGCTCCATCTTCTTCTTTCTTTTGCAAAATTTTCTTCTCATTTTTGCCATTTGCAAGATGAATGAATAAACAAACGTGAGAAGCTTTTAATTTAGGGTTCCATTAAATAGAATATGAAGTAGACCAAAATGTCCTTTGCTTATTTGTTTTTTTTTTCTAACATGGCAGTAAAATATTATAAGAAAAATCCACGTCAGGCGTGTCGTGACCTGTTTAACGGCTAGTGGCTAGATTAGGTCCATTTAAATAGTTGGGTGGTCACATTTTGAATTTTTTCAATTGGGTGGTCAAAACAGGTCACGCCAATACTTGGGTGGCCACTAGGGTAGTTTATCCTTTAAAAAATAAAACATATTGGTGAAATTGGGGTTATGATTTATAATTTGACCTAAAATTATAAGAGATCATGAAAAGACCCTAAACTTTTCATAAATCACAAAAATGGCCCTAAAATATTATAATTCATATTATAATTAAATTGTTTTTAATTTAATAAGAGGCTTAAATGAAAAATAGGTGCCTAAACTATACCACATTTAAATTTTAGGTGCCTAAAGTATTTTTTTGTAAAACTAGGTGCCCAAAATTTCAACCGTTATAATTTCAGGTGCCTCGTGTTAACTACCGTTAAACTTTTTTAAAATACTTTTTATTTTATTTATTTTATTTTTTAAAAAACCCTAAGTTTCCAAAATTCACAAAATAGCCACTAAATTCAAAATTCCTAACTCACCAAAACTCAAATCATGATTTGAATCGATTCCGTCGCCGATGGCCACGCCGCCGCCCACCACATTCGTCGTCGGACCACCACAGTCGTTTATCCCACCACCCCGTCGCCGAAAATCAACTAAAATCGTACAAAACGTCGGACGAACGTCGAAATATTCAAAAAAAATTCATTCGAACGATTTACGACGAGCAGCGGCTGAACGACGACGATTGGTGCATGGGTGTTTGGGAGAGGAGATGACGCTCCATTCCGTCGCTGGAATCGTAACCAACAACAGCAGGAGTGGCTGGATTGAGGGATTTAACTATTTTGGGATTTAAGAATTTATGAATTTGGGGCTTTTTGGAATTTCGGGAATTTGGGGGCTTTTTTGAAAATTTTAATTTTTTAATTTTTAAAAAATAATTAAAAATATAAAATCTGGCACGTGTCACATTATAATTGGCTAATAAGATTTTTTAACAACAATTAACATCGAGGCACCTAAAATTGTAACGAAAAAATACTTTAGGCACCTATTTTTACGAAAAAAATACTTTAGGCACCTAAAGTTCAAAAAATGTATACTTTAGGCACTTATTTTTCATTTAAGCCTTAATAAAACGTATATTTTTTCATTTTCACTTTATTTGTTTATTTATACTTAAATTGGTGTGAATAATATTTATACTACGTAATATTAAGAACATGTGTTTTTTTTATTTTCATTTTACTTGTTTATTTATATTATAATTAGTGTTAGGGTTTATAAAATTGGATTTATACTCTGCAAAAAGGAAATTTTGCATATTGAACCCCCAAATATTCTACTACATTCAACTATATCCCTACGTCCAAATTACGCTACAAAACCATCAAATTTTCATCTTTTTCTCAATTAAGTCTTTAAATCATTTTGAAAAAATCCAACCCCCAATTTTGGTTTTATTATTTTAGTCTTTCATTTTCTCTTAATTTAGAGTGTAAAATTTACTTTTCGATTAATTTAATTCTTTAATTTCAATAATCTACAAATCTAAGCGTTAAAAAACACTCTAAAAATAATTAGAAGTTGCTTTAAATAATAATAATTATAATTACTGTTTTATACAATAAGTTGTGCGAATTTTAGAAAAATTTACAACTGCGACACCCGCAGTGACCGCAATAGCATTCATTATGTCCGCGGCCGCGAACACTATTTAAATCCCCGCTGGTCGTTGGTGAAGTTGGACGTTTTTCGTGACAAACTTACCAGTTATCGCTGCGGCTACACTGATCTGTTTTTTTTTTTGGCAAGCATTTGATCGTCATGGAATAATCTTCGATGTATCCACACCTAATAAAAGGGTGAGTGATGGATCGCGATTTGATTTTGTTAGGATGGCAATTGAGAGAGATGTAAGACGTGTGGCTGAACGATTAAACAGATTCTGATTGTATGGATGAAAGATTCGAGTGTTGATGGCTCAATGTGAGAAGGGATTCATTTGGTGGAGGTAAAACGCAGAGAGCATCATAATCAAACAATGAGGCACAAAAAGGAGATGTCGTGGCTACAATTCTACTGCGAAAGATGGTTCAAGAAATTATCGATGATAGGAAGGTCGATTTTTTAAACATATGCACTGTTGGGTGGTGTAACCGCTCAATTTCGATTGGGAACTTGGCAATTGTGTTGAACATGACAAATTTGCATGGTTTCTCGGTGATGAGAATCACAGGCTTGATGGTGCTTTTGATGTTTGATAGTGTGGAACCTCGCTGTGAAACTATGAGTATGGATGGGATGAACCGATGGTTCAATAAATTGGTTGAATGGTCACCAGAAATTGTGTTGGAAAATAGTCAGATATGGTTGGCCATCAATGGGATTTCGATACATGCATGGTCCAAAGAATAGTTCATGAATGTGGCGAACTCGTGGGGATCGTTTGTTTGACCAGACGCGACAACAATAGAACCGACATCTTTTGAGAGGAACAGAGTATTGATCGAGATGGCATGCATAACGAAAATTGATGAGGTGCTTGACTTGTGGTTGAAGGGACTGTATTTCTAATACATGTACAGGAGTGGGAACATGTTCCTATGGCAGCAGGTGGTGATGTGGAGGTTATGGACGATGACTGTGATGATAATAGTGTAGGTACGAAGGGATATTCTTGCGATGTGCAACGGATCGAGGCAAGAGTTGCCTATAGTTCGTCTTTCTTCGACTAAGGAGTGAGGGTAGTAGCTTAGGGGGTGTCCTCGAGCGAAGAAAGCGATCCCTCGAAAACTGCTTTGTTTCGAGGCAACCAAACTGTCCTACAAGCAACAGCCAACGAAATAAGTCGAAACACCTGTAAGTTGAACACTAAGGCCGTTTCTCAAGTCCTCAAACCTCAGTTGAGCTGTAACGTCCTTTTCCGAAAATTGAAAAATCAGTTGTCAGGAAACGCTTGCTCGGTGGCCAACATTGGCTTTTTGACAAGAAAAAGCTTAATAAACGCCAGTTTGAGCTGCTAAACTCAACCAAAGACACAGCCTAAATAAAGTGACACAAGCTCAGCATCACAAGATGATTGAGACCAAGCAAAGCCTCACAACTGGAAAAGACGTTGCCAGAAGCAATTCATACATCTACATCGGAAGCACTACCAAAATAAAACTTAACGATAAGACGAAACCAGAATCTGGAGCGGGGCAAAAACATAAATTTTAAAAGAAATAAGTGTAAATTTATAATTATTTTAATATTTTTAAAAAATATAAAGAATTTAAGGTAAAAAAATTTCCGGCCCGAGGTAGCAGCTCCTCCCATTAATAATGTGCCTTCGTCCCTCTTAACGTCTGAAAATGACGTTACCAAATCCCTACCTCAAAACTCCTTTAGTAATGACTAACAAAGTTTAACGACACCGATTTAAATTTAATTGAATGCAAAATAAAATTTCAGTGTTTAATCAATAATTTTTTTGTTGTAATTATTAAATAAATAAATTTTATGATTTAGTGATTAAATAGATAATATACCTCAAAACAAAACATATTTATAAAACTTTCATAATAATATCTTCTTTTAAATTTTATATAGGAGTATATATAATATTTGGCTCCTTTGACCTGGCTTCCTCGCTGAAAGAAAAAAATAATAAAGTGGTGGTTCAAAGTATATGTTAAATTTTACAATAATAAGCACGTGCGAGAATAACTAACTAATGTTAAAGATCGAAACTTCCAAGAAAAAGATAGAGTGGCGGACAACCCTTTGCCCACTACATATAAACTTCTGCCACGTTTAGGTTCAGGTTTATCAATATCGACAAACAACACAATTGTTCTTCATCAGCTTCCTATTGAACAAATCACTTGCTTCTGTAATTCCCTTGGTTTCTCACCGTTGATGAAAATTATGTCGGCTGATCAGCCTGAGAGTAGTTCGATATCCGAAGAACTCGCCATCTTGGACGCCATTAGCCAGCATATTCTGGCTGGAGATTTTGAATCTTCTTTCACTTCTTTAGACGACGTCGTCCCCTTCGACGGCCCGCCTTCACATGGCAGGACTACCTCCAGCTTCATCAGCCTACTCAATAATTGCACTCTACCTTTAAACCTTGAAAAAGAGTTTAGCTTTGCGTGTCCTCCGCCTGGTAAGGTAGAGGAGCCGCCAGAGCAGGAGGTGAGTCCAGCGGTGGCGAGTGGGAAAAGGGTGCAATATAGGGGTGTGAGGAGGAGACCGTGGGGAAAGTACGCGGCGGAGATAAGGGATCCCGAGAGGAATGGGTTGAGGGTTTGGCTAGGAACTTACGAAACGCCTGAAGATGCTGCTTTGGCTTACGATAAAGCCGCTTTCAAGATCCGCGGATCAAAAGCTAAGCTCAATTTCCCTCACTTGATCGGCTCAGGCAACACGGAACCCGTTAGGGTGGGTACACGGCGTCGCTCACCACCTGCGCCGTCGCCCTTTTTATCATTTTCCGCCGTGGAAAGCAGCAGCTCGACTATGCCGATGCCAAGAAATAAAGTCGATTAAATAAGGGCTTGGTGGCTTATGTAAATCCAATGGCGTTATATCATCTCCTTTGATCTGATTAATTAGCTTTCACTTTTCAAAGCATGAAATGTATTTAAGGCAATCGAGTTTTATAGCCGGAGAATGCCTTAAAATAATAATAATTACAGGCCTGGGAATGTAATTGATTTGAATTATATCACATCAGTACATGAAATTTAAATATCCATTTTTCTTTGGCTAAGGTTTTGATTTACAATAGAGGAAGGCTTCGTGTTTTCGTAACTCTCAAGCTAAACTAATTGCAATTTATTATTATTTCAAATATATTGGGTATAAAATAACTTTAAAGAATATTTATAGATAAGGTGGGTTATTTTTAGATATATTTTGTTTTAGATTGTATTATGTGTGGATATTATCTGGACATATTTTAATTATTAATCCAACTATATTTTGTAATGATTAATTTTAATTTTAATCTATTAGAAATATATATTTATGATTATTTTAATTGTGTTTGAACACATATATTTCAATATAAAGATTTGAAAGAATTTGTGTAATTTAAATATTTATATGAAAAGAGAGAGAAAGAGAGAATTTGCGTAGTTTAGAATTGATTTATTCTCTTAAAATTTTAATAAAATTTCATTAATATATATTTATATGTATTTATATATTAAATAAATATCATGGTAAACTTGTCGTTAGAATTTATGTTATAGAATATATAAAATCTTTAATTAACTCTAAAATTAAATGTCAAGATCCATCACTATATACTAAAGCCTAATAAAGCAATAATAGAAACTGAAAATTTCCTATTGTTAGCTAACATATTCGTCGTAACTAAAAAACCCGGAACAATCCTAACATGGTTGTTGTTACCTAATATTCTCATAAACTGGGTCTCCATTTTTGGACTTTGGAAAACGAAGCCGGTGTCTAAACTAACTGAACATGTTTTGGGCATGCGGTCCGTACAATGAGACATGGGAATGGTCAAAGACAGGTGGCTGTTATTTACTAGGTACTGATGAACCCCAGGCTGCTTCGAATCTTCCACATTTTTTACTACCGACTGGCTTTTCAGTTTCCACAGTTTGTGTCCTTTTTGAAAGAAAAAAAATGATAGAAAACAACCGTGTACGAGGGGTAATTTTAAGGTGAGAAACTAAAATAAAATTATATAAAAATTTTTATAAAAATAATAAAAATATATATATATATCGACTTTTATGTATTTATATAATTTTTTATAAAAATAATAAAAATTTTAATATATACATAAATTATTATTATGTAACTGTAAAAATCTTTATCAGTTAATATACAAAATTTTATTATTTATTTTTATATAGCTTCATTTTAACATTATTTTAGTTGGCTCGTGTTAAAAAAACCTCATGCATGATGTATCCCCGGCTTTGCCGATATTCTTCTGGAAAAGTGATTTTTATTCCACACGCCCACCTTATCCCAAACTAACTGCTATTGCCAGCAAAACTAATGACTACTCGGTTTAGATTATATACTAGTATTTAATTTAGTCGTTCACTGTCTCCCGTCTTTAAGTTAATTGAACTATGCACTTTAAGTTGGACACTAGTTGAACACTTAGATTATGTTTGGACTCCGATTATGAATTTGGTTTTGTTGCTCAATACTTAAACTATTCTCTTGGTTTATATTTTATTTTTTAATAAACTTCACCTCAACGTTTTATTTTGGGTCAAAATGATCTTTTTATAGATAAAACTAATGATAAACAATTTGAAATGATTTGACACACATCAATAGAAAAAATAATTTTATATATTCCTAATCTCTAATAATGACTTACGGAAAGTAATATAGAGAAGTAAGGTCGATCCACAGGGACTAAGGAAATTCTAATGTCCGAAATTGAGATTTTCAACAGGGACTAATGATAGTACGCTGGTTACAGTCAACAAGACTCAATCCCTGCAGCTAACTCTTCTCTCCGGTTAATCGAGATTTTTAAGTCTATCTCCGAAATTCTATCATTGCTGGTCTACGCATATCTATTGCTGTTAGCACCAAGACGACTTTGAATTCTAGAAGAGCCCAACTCGAGTTATAGTGTTTCTTTGAGAATCGAACTCGATCTTGATTTCCCTTAGCGAATCGCCACTCCTAAGCTGCAAGTCAAAACACCTTTCAAATTAAGGTCGACTTTTTGAGTTAAGATGTAATAACTTTAAAGGAATGGCTTATAGCTACCCTTAGTTTTCAGAGACTTGAAAAATACTTTCCGAAGTTGTGAAATGCAACTCAATTCTCACGATTGAAATTGAGTCATCGCAAAGCTTTAAGCTAAGTGAAAATTTAGCTAAGCATGGATTGGATCATGCTTAGCATTTGGTTTGAAAAAATAAATAAAGAAGAAAGTGAAAAGAAATTAACCAAGGAATTATAAATTTCAATCTGAGTTCAAAGGTTGAACCTAGGGGTATTTATACCTGAGAATCCTAACAAGGTAAAATAACTAAAAAACCTAATAAAAGATAAGATAAAGCTAAAATATTCAAACTAAAAATCTAAAATTAAATTCAAAGGTTTATCTCAAAAGACAAAGATAATAAATTTGAATCTGGTTGAATTTTGCTTTATCTTCTAGATAACCTCATATTTATCTTACATGCTCTTATCTTCAAGATAATTTTGAATTTGTCTTTGAGATAATGCTGATATGCCTTCTAGAAGCCGCTGACTGTACCCCAAATTCTGTTGCATCGAACTCGGACTACATCGTGTCTTAGGTCGTGCCCACGACTCCTGACATGACATCCAGTAAAAATTCAAATTCTGCCTTCAATTGTAAAAACACTATAATGAATTAAAAAAATTAAGTAAAAACATTAAAATTAAAAATATTAAAAGTTATAAATACAAAAAAAAAACAAAATTTAAAAATATTTATAAACTATTAAAAAAGTTTTCGACTATTTCTTGTTATGCTAAGCGTACTAATGTTCATTTGAACATATTTTCAATTGAAACATCCTTGTATTAGAGTAGTAATAAAACCAAAATTCTCTTTCATTTTTCTACATCAAATATTAATGAGCATCAATTTATTGTAGGAAAGCAAAAAAATGAGTTTTATTGTTACTCTAATAACCACTGAAAATTTGTTTAACAAATGGTAATACTCAGACTAGCGAAGTCGAAGACTTTATTGATGAAAGTATTCAATTTTGTAATACTTTATAAACATTTTTATTAAGTTTTTATATTTTGATTTTATCATTTTATAATTTCTAATACATTTTAATTTTTTAATAAATTTATTTTTCAATAATTTTTTGAATATTTTATTTATTTTTATTAAATTTATGATTTTTTTTTAAAAATGAAGAATATTTTAATTTTTGTGAGAGTCCTCACTTTGCTTATTTTTAAAATTATCAGAGACCTAAAGGATATTTACATCAATTTGTTAATTGATTTTTCATATATTCTATTTGTAAAAGTTTAACTCGAAAAATCAAATTATTTGTTCAATTTTATTCAAAAGCTAAAAAATCGATTAAATTAACTTGAAATTTAAACAAATTATTTATCCAATTTTATTTTTTTTAATTTTAATAATTTCCTAAATTCTTATTTTTTTAACTTAAATATTAAATAAGTTATCAAACTTTTAATTAAAAACAATTATGCCCTTAAACTCGACAAAAGAATCAATTATGCCCTCGAATTCGATTAAAATAATCAATTTAGCTCATTCCGCCAAGTCATCATCCCATGTACACCGACACGTCAACATTGTGGACCGTCATATTATTATCGTTAACTATCACGTTAGCACTGTAACACTCAACGTCGGTCAAAGGGTCAATTTGATCGATGGGCAAAATTGATTTTTTGAGTCGAATTCAGGGGCAAAAGTACCCATTTAGCTTATATAAAATTGTTAACTAACTGATAGCGAATTACATTAGTTGATAGTGAATTAATTGATTATGTAACTTGAAGAAAAATATTAATTGATTATATAAAAGTGTGTTAAAATTAAATAATAGAAGATAGTTGTTTACTCATTTGAACAAGCAAAATTACATATAGAGACATGATTATATTCCATACTTGTTTGAATAGCTTATTGGTTATCAATATTTGGTATCTATTAATATGTAGTATTTTATGAAAAATAATATTTTTAATATAATATTACTAAGTATATTTGAAAGATGAATACATAATTTCTTGTTTATAAAAGTATTTTTTTACACAATTTGGTTAATTGTTAAATTTAAATTATATTTGGAGTACGTATAAAACTCATCTATTTATAAAGAAACAATTACTTAAATTATATTGGAAAATGTGTTTCACTTCAAAAGAATATGTGACTTATTTAAATACAATATAAATTTGTGAGAATAAAAAAAATATCATTTTACAAATAGTAAGGACAAAATTATGTTTACAACACTTATACCCAATCCTCTAAACAGAAAATATTGTTCTTAACAATTTATTTAATTTTATATGATTCATTTTAATTCACACTTACAATCCTTTATTTACCTAACAACCAAAGTAGTAGATTTAACCGAACAAAACTCTAAAAGTGACTCGATCCTCTTACCTTAGTTCAAGTTCAGTTTGCCAAACAGAGTTATATATCATTATAACATTAAATAATAATCTATAGATTTAAGTGATCGAATATTTTAAGGCAAAAAGCAAGCCAAAACTTTTTAATCAGTTATTTATAGCATCTTGTTGCTTCTTTAAATAATAAAATTAATATTTTATCAAAAAAAATATTTAGCCAAATTTTAGTCTCATTAAATCATTCTATCAAAACTTAGGGTCTGTTTGTTTCACTGAAAATTGTTTCCGGAAATGAATTATGGAAAGTGAATTACATTTTCTAGAAAACATACTACGGAAAGCATTTTCTTGTGTTTGGATGATGCTGTGTAATTCGTTTTCTGCTGTTTGGTAAATTTTTCTGGAAATACTTTTTTGAAATTTATTTTAATAAAACAAACGCATTACAAATTTTCTTGATTTTTTATCTTTCATTTTTTGAAAAAAAAATTATACTATAATATTTTATTTTTTAAGTACATCAAAAACCTCACAAATGTAATTGCACACAAACGTGTCACTCAAAATTGGTTTACTAGCCCGGACTCCCCAACCCTAAAGATCAACATGAAGAAATGTCAATAAACAAAGCTTTAGAATACAACCAAAATTTAAAATTGTTACCTTATTCTCTATTTTGAAGACTTCCAATTTCACTCGTACTCCATTTTGCAAAATCCTATTTGGACATGCTCTATTGCAGCTACACATGTTATTAAATTCATAAATAAGGTAGCCCTCTTGCATAGGGTTTATGGTTTATAGTCCAGGGTTTAGAGTTTAAGGTTTAGAGAATAGGGTCTAGGGTTTAGAGTTCAAGGTTTAGGGTTTATAGTTTTAAGGTTCATGGCGTATAGTTTAGGGTTTAATGTACAAAATTTATAGTTTAAGGTTCAATGTTTAGGGTTCAAGGTTCAAGGTTTAGTGTTCAAGTTTCAAGGTTTAAGGTTTAGGGTTCAAGGTCCACAGTCCATAGTTTAGGATTTAGTGTTCAATGTTTAGGGTTTAGGGTTAATAATTTAAGGTTCAGGGTTTATAGTTTAGGGTCTATGGTTTATGGTTTATAGTTCAAGGTTTAGAGTTTAGAGTTCATGGTTTAGGGTTTATAATATAGGGTTTATGGTTTATAGTTTAGGGTTTAAGGTTTGTGTTTAGGGTTTATAGTTTAGGGTTTAGGGTTCATACCTTGAAGTGAAAAGTTAGGAATTTGTTTTACGGAAAATCAAACCGTAAAACACTTTACATAAAATGCAAAGGAAAATATGTTGACCCGGAAAATGAATTACATTGACCAACCTATTTTACATTAACTAAACACCGAAAAATGAGGAAAATGTTTTTCGTAAAATGAATTACATGAAACAAACGGAGCCTTAATATAGAGATTGCACACTTGTATTTGTTCAAAAGGAGGGCTGCACAAGTTCAATATCGAAACTTAATATTAACTATAACTAAAGTAATATCCCTTACAAATACACGATAATTCTGAAGTTTGGAAATTGATACAAGTATGGTACCGGCACATATCTTGGTAAAATTGGAAAAATGTACCCCATCTAGTGTTCAAAAGGCTTGCAAATTAGATTGCATACTTGTATTTGTTCTTGCTCTCGGCTGAAAACAAATATGATATATAGCTCTTAGGAATGTGTTATGTTTAAATCATTATTATTGTAAACAGTCATTAATCGAGTAACTTCAATTTTTTTTCATATTATTTTGGTTAGCCCTAAACAAAATATTTTATATATAGAGCCATTAACAGAAGAACCATTGCTCTCGGCCCAAAACAAATATGGATGCGCGGCCCATATCCAAACAGGAAATCTAAAAATCAAAGAAAAAACTCTAAGGAAGCTTTCAGTGATTTATCGGATCCTTGTACCTGTGGGTTATGAGCCCATCATGCTTCCGCTGCACCACTCTGATTTATTCGTAGAATTGGAGAATTAAACTTATATAATTTATATATGTTATGGAATTCACATTCTCTTTCATGATTAATATCAATACGTTGTAATTAAATTTAGGCTTTATTCTTAATTTAGTCCTTGAAGTATACCCATTTTTCTCACTTTACGCCCTACATTACTTTTTTTCTAAGATTACCCCCTTAAACTCTCATTTTTTATCAACTATTTCCCATCAATTTAGGCTTTATTCTTTTGATGTTTTATTGTAATTATTTAATTTAGTTTAATAAAAATTTTCAAACATTTCACAATTTCAATTAAATATTTTTATATTATCGAATGCTCCTAATTGAGGTGTCAAATATTATTAAAATTGTTGAATTCTATTATTTTTCTTATTATAGGGATTTAGTGAACCAGAAGAAATACAAACATCAAATCAAATGAACAGAAGTCACGGGTTGCTACTGATTTTGTCCTCAGCAGTAGCTTTAACAAATCTCCGATCAGGGTGCCTCTGGTACAGGCTAGTCCTTCAAACTTGCCTTTGGATGTTGCATTTTGATCAGATTGTTAATGAACTTGTCCTTACACCAAACTTGACACGGGCTAAATCTTCCATTGGTGATTCAGATAAGCAGTTAATAAACTTTGACATTGATCTATAAGATACTCGTGAAGGATGAAAATTATTGGGGTAAACTACACAAATAATCACTCGACTATTAATGTCTTTCTTTCTTAGCTATCCAACTATCAAAAGTTATAAAATGAACGCTTCATTTATAATTTTGTTTTTGTTTTGTCACCAATCGTTGGTTCAACAACATAATGTTGATGAGTAGTTTATGAATTTGACGTAGTTGTTCAGTACTTTCCTTTGGGAGCTTTTCGAGCTATGCAACAAAAATTGGGAGCATCATCTTCTTATCTTTTGTATTGTACCATGATGGACTTAAATTAATATAGCATCCATCAATGCAACTCCATCATCACTCTTTGCCTTCACATGCATCACAACATCACGGTCTCTTTCACATATTTCTTCACTACTTCAACAAGAGAAGCTTTGTTTTGGATACACAAGAAATGAAATATGCTTCTTTGCAAGTAATTAGTCTCAGGAAACTCATAATCTACTGGCAACCAAATGTCTAAAGCTGATGACTTCAAATATCACAGATCTTCTGAAGGTGGTGGTGGAGCAATTGCAACACTCGACTTTGTGTTCATTCCAGTGCAAAATACATAGCCTTCAAACGTTTGTTGAAATTGTTTAGATTAACAGAGTAAGTATATCCTGATATAGGAGTTGTCCCATTTGGATGCTCATTTTGTTACAAATCGGTAATGTTAGTGACTTAAATGTAAATTTTAAAACGTAAGTGTTATAAAAGAAACTAACTCAAATATTAGTGACTGTTTGTGTAGTTTACCCTTTTTAAAAGGATATAAATGAGAGCAAAAATGCAAGGCTAATTCCGAGCTGTTATATATCTCTGCACTACCCAACAGTAACACCAATGAATTTTCGGGTTATAAATAAGATCAAATACGATCGTCAACGTGGCCACAAAATCTTACCCATGGATATTCTACAGAAAGACTCCAGCTCCTCTTCTACTTCTTGTTTCTCTCATTTTTGCTCCTCCGCTCTTAGAGCCAAAACCCTCAAATCCTCCTCCCCTGATGGTTCCGGCGAGGGCCTTATCCGCCGACTCGGCGTCTTCGATCTCCTCCTACTCGGCGTCGGCGCATCTATCGGTGCCGGTATATTCGTTGTCACCGGAACCGTCGCTCGCGACGCCGGTCCTGGTCCGTACCAATTCTTTCCCTTTCATTTTATCGGATCGCGTATTTCGTTTATGGATTTAACTTTTGGGCCGATTTCAAATCTGTTGCAGGAGTGACTGTTAGTTTCATACTCGCGGGAGCATCTTGTGTGCTGAACGCGCTGTGCTATGCTGAGCTAGCGTCACGGTTCCCCGCCGTAGTCGGAGGCGCGTACTTGTACGCGTATACGGCCTTCAATGAAATTACTGCTTTTCTTGTATTTATGCAATTGATGCTGGATTATCATATTGGAGCTGCTAGTATCGCGCGTAGCTTAGCGAGCTACGTGGCTACCATTTTCGAGCTCATTCCTGCTTTGAAAGGAAATATACCCCCGTGGGTTGGTCATGGTGGTCAAGAATTTTTTGGAGGAGCTTTGTCTATCAATATTCTGGCTCCGATTCTTCTTGCCCTTTTGACTATTATTCTCTGTCGGGGTGTTAAAGAATCTTCTGCCGTAAATTCTTTCATGACTTCAACCAAGGTACTCTCTTTCTTTAAGACTGATGATATCTGTTTTTCCTTTCTGAAAGTTAAAAAAGGGACAAAAATGCTGCCTGGATACTAAAGCCAATGAGATTTGTGAATAATTAAAAGTTAACGTTTGGCCTTTGTGAGTATCAACTAACAACATAATAGGGAACTTTTTGGGACATTTATAAGTAGTAAAAGGAACAAAGACGGGAAAAAATATGAAATGGGGGTAAGTGGTGACTGTTTTCCGTGTTAACTGTGTTGCAGGTTCTCATTGTTATTTTTGTCATTATTGCCGGATCTTTCAAAGTTGATGTAGATAATTGGTCTCCTTTTGCTCCCAATGGTTTTGAAGAAATATTGACGGGTGCTACTGTGGTGTTCTTTGCATATGTCGGGTTTGATGCGGTTGCTAATTCTGCTGAAGAATCAAAGAGACCGCAGGTATTCTTACTTTGAGAGCAACTCAAAGTCTTATGCTTCATTGTATTGTAATTTATGTTGCAAATGTTTATCTTGTATCGTACTCCTAGATAGTGTCTGCTTGATATTTGGAGTTTGCTTATATTTTCCCTGTTTTGATTTTGATATTTCAGCGGGATTTGCCGATAGGAATCTTGGGAAGTCTGCTTATATGTGTTATTTTATACATTGCTGTTTGCTTGGTGATCACTGGGATGGTACCGTACAACATGCTGGGAGAAGATGCTCCTTTAGCTGAAGCTTTTACATCCAAGGGTTTGAAATATGTTTCTATTTTAATCAGTATTGGAGCTGTCGCTGGGCTTGCAACAACTCTTCTGGTTGGTCTATATGTCCAGGTGAAGTAACTTGGAATTTCTATGTTTTTGCTATGTGATGATGTCCTTCTTGAATGGCATGTTCCTAAGTGCACACGATGAAATGCTTGATAGAGTGTTTTTCTGAACAGTCTCGATTATATCTTGGGCTTGGAAGGGATGGTTTACTGCCTTCAATATTTGCTAAAGTGCACCCGAAACGCCACACGCCTGTTCATTCTCAAGTCTGGGTCGGTATCATTGCTGCTGTTTTGGGAGGGCTATTTAATGTGCATGTTCTATCACACATTCTTTCAGTTGGCTCATTGGTATGCCTTTTTTTCTCTTTCTTTTTTAAGTATCTTTGCTCAATATTTGCTTAATTGTATGCTTATTAAGTTCTCAAATTATCGTGCCTTCTACTTTCAAAATGATTGATACCAAACATGCATTGCTCAGAAATTTAGGTGTAACCTGCTTCATCATATGCTATATTCATAGTATCATGTGTAGGTTATGAAGTAGTTTATTTCAGCTTTGGATGGAAGCCGATGTGTATCTGCAGAATTTGTTTCTTTCTACTAACCTTTAACTATAAAGTGCACTTGTTGGTTTCTGTCAACATGAAGTTATGTACAGAAGTGCGTGTATTGGATAGTTGTGGAGTCCAAGGAAAGTACTTGCATAAATTAGGTTGATGTTTTGAAGGTGAAATTGCGTTCGTCTGTACATAATTGTGAAGCATATGCACTTCATTTTATGCTTTGATTTGTTTCAGACTGGCTATTCTGTTGTTGCTGCGTGTGTTGTAACTCTTCGCTGGAAAAAAGGGGCAGAAAATCAAGATTCTTCAAAATGCATGTCAGCCTGGTGTGAAGGTGTCATATGGATTGTCATACTGGCATGCTGTGGTTTTGCTACCGGAGCTCTTTATCGTTTCGGCGGTTCCTTTATTTTTATAATTGTTGCATTGGTGATAGCCGTATTGGCTTGTGCTGCTCTTTGTTTCCGTCAGGTGAATGAATTTATCTCTATACATAATTTTGTTTTTTTTCTCGTACTTTTTCTTTTCAATCCGAGGAAGAATGGAACCTTTTATTGATTGCAGTTTTGGCTTCTCACAGTGCACACTTTTTGCTGTCTGCTTTGTTTAAAACGGTCAGCCTGATAATTGTAAACCTCTAATAAGATTTTCTGAACCCATTAATGTACTTTTCTCAGGATTATTCAGAAGCTCCAGGGTTTTCCTGTCCATGGGTTCCTATTGTGCCATCTGTTTGCATCTTTTTCAACATCTTCCTGTTTGCACAGGTATGCCTGCAAAATGCCCTAACCACACTCCTTTGGAATTAATGCATTGAATTCGTAAAACCAATTAATAAAGGAGTTGGCCAGTGTTAATTAGCTTCTTTTCTTGGCACAGTTGCATTATGAAGCATGGATTAGATTCGTCGTCCTCAGCTTAATATCTGTTAGTATTTATGCATTTTACGGACAGTATCATGCAAATCCAAGTTCAGATGAGACAATTATTTACCATATGGCACCTGAAGAAGATGGACATTAGTCACCTGTGCTCCTTGGTAGGGCTTGTAGTTTATCTTTCGTTTAGGACATTATGGTAGTGCTTGTAGTTTATCCTTCCATTAAGTCAATATCTGCATATAAATCTATTTGTAATAATAGATAGAGAATTATATTAGACATTGTTGGCTTCTTTGCAGACTAATAAATAGAGAATGTGTCATGTGTGTATTTACATGGTCTTAATCTGCAGTTCATTCTTGATTTCTTATCAACCTCTCCACAAGCTGTCGTTTTCGTAACGGTTCCAGATTAATTAGAGTAAATGCTTTGTATATTGAATAACAACACTGGCAAATGTGTCAACCCAAAATGATGAAACAAAAGAGGAATGAACTCAAAGAAATTAGAGTAAATACTCTCTATATTGAAGAATACATGTATTTATAGTTGAATTCCTTTAAACTTAATGGTGCAAATTGAATTGTATTGACGGTTCAAATGTAAATTTATCTAAAAGATATAATTTTAAGAAAATTCCAACTTTTATATATTAGAGTAATTTACAAAGTGATTAGGCTTTAAATATATAAAGCTTCTTAAATAATCCAAGAATTAGACTTGTCCTAATGGATTTAAGTAATCACAAATTAAGTATATAAACCTAATGGCCTTATTCACGGGCCATTGTGCACGAATGTGAGTATGTGACATGTCTTTGCATTGCATATGCATGGACCATGGAGATACATTTTTTTTTTCAACTTTAAAGAACCAATCCATTAGTTGCCTTCAATTGTTTCGATTTATACTAACACATAGAGTGAGTTAGGTTTGTTTTGTCGATTTATGACAATATTATATTTACATGTAATCTTCGGTACAAGATAATTTCATTCTTCTATGTCTTAGTAAAATATTACATTCTTATGCTTTTTCTCTATTTTTTTGGTAATTTAGGAAAGTGACGTCTCGACTTTTGGACTTTGGCTAACCGGTTGTCACCTGTGTTTGACTATAACCCTTGTTGTGTTCTTCTCCATCTTCTTCTCCTCTTTTTTTTTCATCTTTTTAATTTTATTTTCGCATATTTTGTGTTTTAGTTTAACAAATTTTCACAATTTTTGTTGTTTTTTTGCTCTTGTAACATAATTTTTTACTTTTATGGTACATTTTTTTGGCTCTTGTAGCATGTTTTTTTAATATTAGGTTTGATGTCGCCTCTCTAGTAAGAGGTTATTTGATTATCATGAATGATCTATCCCTATTTTGGACCCTCGTACTAGTTGTTTTGTATTAATAGACTTTTGCAATCACCAACAATAGTTTGTGGCTAAACTAAAAAAAAATTGATTTTGTCAACCTGCTGTCATTGCTATATGTATTTTTATATTAGTGTTTATAATATTTATCCTTCATCGCCAACAATAATATTTATTTATCTATAATATTTTCAAGTTGTTTGGTTAGTTTTAACTCTCTCATTGTACAATCTTATTTCATGCATCAATGCCTAGTTTATACACTTTAATAGTTTTAAAAAAAATACTGATTAATTTAATTAGCTTACTCTACTTTCGTAGACTATTCTTGTAATTTTATTATTGTTTAATAAAACTAACATTTATGATTTGTAAAAAAATATTACATTCCCATAAAAATGTAAAAAAATGAACAATTTATAATTTAATCGTGAATTATACATGTAAATATAGTTTGGTTACAGAGAAAGTAAAGTTAGACATAGAGGCAGCAGATTTCAAAAGTGTGCTTACTGTAATATCTGCCATGGCCGTTGTGGAAATGACAAAAATGACCTTCCCCATGGTAGCTCCGCTATGGGTGGAAAAAATTAAAACCGTTGCTCTTATGGGTCAAAAAGACCTTAAACGTCGCCATACAGATGAAAAAGGATTTTCCCGGGAAATTTTTTTATTTGGTGAGATTATGGATCAGAGGAGTGAGTGAATTAGCGATTATGGCTGAAGTAGTGAAATCTGTGGAACCTGGTAGCGAAGAGGATATACTAACGAGAATCGAAAACAAATCTGAGAAGATGGAGAGCTTGATTAAGCAGTAAGAATTTCTAAAACGAAATCAAATGTCCCATTTAAACTTTGGAAGGGAATAAAAATAACCCTAATTATGTAGGATTGATTTGGTCCTATCTCAGGTTTAAACCCCTTGAAGCTCTTAAAATTGCACTCGAGGACTCTCCTCCCCAAGACGAACGCTGCAAGGTTTGGTACCCAAAAAAACAAAATTTTTTCCAGTTTCTTTTATTTAATCATTGAAAGAAATAAACTTTTGGTTTTTGGACAGTCTGCGAATTGGACAGTCGTGCACAAAGCATTAATGGCCATAAAAGATGTTGAAGGAATGCTCATTTCTTTAGATCCCAAGTACTATGACATTCTTATGAAGTGAGTCCCTTGGTTGAATAATGCCTGATGAAATCGTTCTAGCTCTGGGAAAATAATTGATCTCGTTGCAGGCACATCCTCTGTAATTTGATTGTTCGATATTCCAAAATCAATGACGATGGTGGTTTGTTATGTTTTACAAGGTACGTGTATAGAGGATTGTCAACCGGAGATCCCGCCACGTGTGACCGGTGCCTTAAGATCCATGAGAAACTGACAGAGAAAGCTGGTTTTGGATGCATACTTCGTGCTCTTGCAGACACTGTGAACACAGTTTGACTCTAATTGACCTTTCTTCCCTTTCAAAAATGATTTAGTTTTTATAGGAATGTTTGCCATTTTCTCCTCGTTATTGCACATGTGTGAGAAACACAAATTTTGTTCCATGGCTGCAATTATCACTTGAGTTTTGAAGCCTAGCCAAATTGAAGAATGATTGTAGTCAGAGACTATACTTTTGTTCCTGTGAATCGACTGTTTTCCTCTCTGTTTGCTGTGTTTCCCCCCTTTTAGTATACAGATCTTGTTCTTCATTGATTGTAATGAGATAGAAAGAAAGAAAGAAAAAACAGTTTGAGAATTGAACTGGATACTCGAGTATTAATTATCATTGTAGGAATCTTTTTACTTTTAACTGAATTCAAGATAAAATAAGTGCACTTAATACACGATGCTTTAAATTACTATTACTCTTTAGATGTTTAGCAATTTTTTTATGGTGGCTTAGAGAAGATCGATTTGGCAACCGTGGGCCGTGTGCACAAAATTATCAGTAACAGCTCGTGCATTTTCTATGTGAATAGAACAGCTCGTGCATCTTAAGCACAGCTAACAGTATGATTACCGATGCAATTATAGTGTCTAAATAAAGGAGGAAATCGGATTAATCAACAACTAGTTGATCAAATAGAATGAGATATTAGATCTATTAAGCAATGTTAAAGGTTCGATCCTGACATCGTGAATGGAACAAATTAGGTTGGAAAAATCTCTCTCATAATGAATCTTTACGATATTCGATCTAGATTAATCAATAAATAGATTGAATGATGATAGTTAAAAAAAAGGAAACCAAATTAATTTTATAACAATATAAAATACTACCGACTTGAGTTGAGCCGTCAAAGCTAGAGCGTGGCGTGGGAGAATGAAGAGAGTAATCATGTGAAAAGAAAAAATTATGCCATGGGCCTAGCTTACTATATCAGCCATGATCTCATCCAATGAAAACCAACTACTTCATTATTTTCCTCCATTATTTTTTTCAACTAACGAATCTTCACTATTTTTTTCATGTCATTTAAAAAATAATATTTTTGAAAGTTATTATATTATTAAATTAATGACATGAAAAATAATGGTGAAGTGGGTAATTTTCATTGGATGAGACTAGGGGTGTTAAAAAATACATGACATGGTTGACCCGGCCCATTGACCCGAACCTTAAAAAATCAAGTAATTCTTTAAAAAAAAAATACCGAGCCGGGTCGGGTACCCGAACCGAGATTTTTCCGGGTAGTTGGGCCGGGACTGGGCGATATTTTTTGTAATTGACTACCCGACCCAACCCAACCCGGTACTTCTAATATATTTATTTTTTTAGTTTAAAATTATATTTTTTATTGTAGGTTGCTTAGTATTTTTACCTAAAACTAAATTTATATCTTTAAATTCTTTCTATGTTTGTATTATGTACTTTTAAGCTTTAAAATTTTCAAAAATATTTGTATTAATTTGTTAATACAAGATTCAAAAGAAAAAACGAAATTAATATTTTTAATGTCTTTTTGGTGATAAACTTTAATATATATATATTCAAATATTTCTATCTTAAATCTAACTTCAAATCACTAATTTTTATGTTTGGATTATGTACAATGAACTTTTAAATTTTATGTGTTTACTATGTGATTTTTTTAAAGATTTTAAATTTAAAAATAAATAAATAAAAAATGTGAATCGGGTACCTGTTACTCGATTTTCTAAACACCCAGCTAAAACGGGCCAAAAAATGGGTCAACATATGTAATACTCGGAAGAACCGGGTACCCAAAAATCGAGTATTCAACAATGAACATTTCATAGATAGGATCATGACTGATGTAATAAGTCAGGCCCATAATATATTTTCTCCATGGAAAGACATGTGTAGCCTGCCACGTGTGAAAGGATGGAGGATGACACATGGTAGTATCTTTTGTCATCCATTTCTACGAGATACCTCAATCATTAGTAGGGATGAGAAGGGTCGGCTCAGGTTAGGGTTTTAGCTCACTCGAATTCGACCTGAAAATAAATATCTTAAACCTGAACTTGACCCGAATGTATTCTTTAAAAAACCCAACCCGATCCTACTTGAAAATAAATACACTAAACTCGATCCCGACCGACTTGACTCGATCTATAGAAAAAAAATTAATTTAGGGACCTAATTGTAAAAAAAATAATTTTAAAACACTTAATCATAAAAAATATATAATTTTAAAGACTAAATTATAAATAAAAATTTAATTTTAACGACCTAATTATAAAAATATATATTAAGAGAGGTTATTGTTATAAATATCTCTAAAAAGTTTAAGAAAAAATTACACAATTAGTCATGGGTCGGATATAACACTTATACTCGAATTCGACCCGGCTTTGCCCTTGATAAAAAATCGACTAAAATACAATTTTTTATTAAAAAACTAACTCGATTGCGCCGGGTTGGTACGAAACCTTACCGGATTGGATAAAATACCCATCTCTAATTATTGGTACCCCTTCCCTTCCTTTCCTTAACTCTAAAAATTACCATTCAACCCTTTCCATTATTTTCTCATTTCTTCCTACTTGACTCTATTCATAATAGTTAAAGTCCTCGCTAGCATCTTGGTTTTTAAATATTAATAAGATTTTAAACCAACAATATGCTAGTCTGAAAAGATGAGACGCAATATATTGAAACAAATTAAAATATTCAAATTTTAATATTATAAATATAATAAAATAAATTTTAATAGCTGTTTTTATAATAAATTTCTACAATACATTATCTAATTTAATCGATTATATACAGATAATTATATAATATCATGTCTGTCTTCCTCCTCCTTCCCTTCTACGATTTTGGTGTGAGTTCTCTTTTCTTGCTTGCTCCTGAGCTTGTCTTCGATGGTCCTTTCTTGCTCCGTTGATGGAGAGCTTGGTGCTCCCGGCGAATAAGACTCAGGCCCGAGCCTGCTGTTGCGAGGAAGAATGCAACTCCTCCTAGCGGTTTAGGACTGCATCGGTCGGAGGTATGGTTTGTTGGTGACCGATGGTTCTCTCCCTCCCTTCTTCCTTGTTTTTCTCCTCTCAGTTCCCCTGTTTAGGTGAAGCGGCTCTTCTTCGGTGGAATCTCCTCTACCGTCGTTGCTCTGTTTGCCTTGGACGCTTTGAAGCAGGTGGTTTGGAAGCTTCGTAGCTGGCTTCGCTTCTCTCCCACCCTCCCGACGGTGTCATCGCTACATTGACGGTAGTGTTGTTGGGAAGGTTCTTGTTCAGGAACAAAGGCCTTGATGGTCATTCTCAGTGCCGTTTCATCGTTTCCGGCCCTTGGACTTCACGGCGAGTGTACTCGATCGTCAAACTTCCCGGAGTGAACTCATAGTTGGTCTACGTTGTACGGACTTCCCTCTTTGCCGGTGAAGTTTCCCGCCGCTTGCTTTCGTCTTGGCTATGCTAGAGTTTCTGCCTACAAGGCTGCGTTCTTGTTTTGTTTAAAACCTCTTGTGGCCTCTGTTTTGCAGGCCTTTTCGGTCTCTGCTTTTGTTTGTAGGGCATGGTTGTCTGTGTTCTTTGCTTCGTTGATTTGAATAGAAAAAAAAATGTTTTGTCTATTTAATTGTTATATAATTAATTATATCATATCAACCATCGCGGCTAGCTCCAACCATTAGTAGAATGCAAACAAGCCACCGAATATGAATATGGTGACTCGCAGTCTCAGCGACAAGGCCCATGGTACAGCACTGAGACAATAATGGACTTTTAACTGCAAATCATAACCGGGCAATAACAGGCCTTCAAGTTTCAATGAAATATGGGAAGGGGGTGGAGGGTATAAATGTAAATTAAGTACAACTTTTGAACGACAGAAAAGATTGGGAACGTGGGAGTAACCGTCTTAACCGTCATTACCGAAAGAAAGAGAACATAAAAACAAAGATAAGAAGAGAAGAGTCCATAATTCACCACAAGGATTTTCAGATTAAAAGAAAAAGAATATCAGACCAAATTCATTATCCAAAATTCTTCACTCGGAGAAGAGAACGCGCCTTCCCTTCGTGTAGTTTCTGGGTTTTCATTAGTGCAATGGAAGGAAACCGAGTAGAGATGAGTCAGATAAGGAAAGGGCCGTGGAAGAAGGAGGAAGACGAAGTGCTAATCAACCATGTCAAGAAATACGGCCCTCGAGACTGGAGCTCCATTCGATCCAAAGGCCTTCTGCAACGAACCGGCAAATCTTGCCGTCTTCGTTGGGTCAACAAACTGAGACCCAACTTGAAGAAGTAATCCCTACTATTCTCCGTAACTTTCATGTCCTACTACATGTTTGTAATTCACCGGTATTTCTTTGTTTGAATCTTATTAGTGGGTGTAAGTTTACGGGAGAGGAAGAGAGGGTGGTGATAGAATTGCAGGCGCAGTTTGGGAACAAATGGGCTAAAATTGCGACCTATTTGCCTGGAAGGACTGACAATGACGTGAAGAATTTTTGGAGCAGTAGGCAGAAGAGAATGGCTAGGATTCTGCAGAATTCGGGGACTCCGTCTTCTTCTTCTTCTTCTTCTTCCTCCTCCTCCAGATCACTCAAAGTAAAAAAGGAAATCCCTGGCTTTCATGATGTTCCTGTTATGGAGGTAAACCTATTCCAATCTCTTTAATTTCAACTGGTTTCTGGGATTATCTTAATCACTTTTCTCGTCACCTTTTTTATTTAATATTCCATACAATGTATTTGATTAATTGGCTCAAAGAAAACTATGTAATATTCCAGACAGTGAATCTCGAGTGGTTTAGATGGTAAAGTTTAATCCTTTTCTAATGGTGTGTGAAGATTATGTTTTTCTTTTCTTTTTTGGGTCAAATTTAAGGCTCCGAAGTTGAGCTCATCAATGGAGGAATTATCATACTCCAAGGGGCAATCTTGCTCATCATCCTACCTTGACAACTCTCAGACGACTATTAAAGTGAAGCAATTCCCAGAACTCGTGAACCCAAAGTTGTATACCGATGCAGACATGGCTCAACTTGAGCTTATGTCTCGAGGGAAAACCCCATATGCCGAGGCTCAGTCTCAGGTTTTCTTCCCTCAGATCCCGCAGGCCCAACCGTACCTCACGTTATCACTAGAAAGCCAGGACCTTTTGGCTAAATTTGAGGACCCTTACTTTTCTCAAGTGTTTGCACCCATGGATGTCCCAGAACTTGCGGGTGGGAATTTGAACGTGGAGCAGCCATTTCTTGAATCAGTGACAAGGAGTGGGTTTGGAGTGAAGGACGAAACTGATAACCCCATGACCCCGGATGCCTTCTTCGATGATTTCCCTGCTGACATGTTTGATCAAATGGAGCCGCTGCCAAGTCCATCAGAGTAATCCTAGCCCCAGGGCAAAGGAAAATTGACTTTTTTTAACGTATCTAACTAGTTTCTGTAGTTACAGCGTTGACTTGCCTTGTATAGTATTTGCTGTTTCATTGTGTAGGGACTCCTTTTAAGTAACAAATGGTTGGTTCTTCATTTGTCATTCATGTGCTAATGTGTACAGTCAGTGGCATATCAAATTTTACAATTATACACCGCGAATCCAATTTCATTTATGAACAGAGAGAATTAACAACGTAAGAAATTTTAACTATAACAAACACTATGTACGGTCAAAATTACGGCAAAATTTGGTAAATAATCCAAAGAAAAACTAATATTTGAAATATAGGATAGATTAAAAGGTCCAAAATTATACCAATGAAATTCCGTCTGCTATATTCTTCAGAATAAAAAAAATAAGATGCTAGGAGAAATTTTAGGATCTATGCATTTTTTTACAGTGTCTAGGGGAAGACGCTATGTGCACACGGCATCATCTTTTTTTGTTTTTTGGATAATTTCATTTGCACGGTGTCCTACGACCGGCTTAGAAAAATATATTAAAAAAATGTAACATCATTTGCACATGACGTCCTCCCCTTAACACTGTAGAAAATTCTATAGATCCCAAAATCTTCTTTGGCGATGACCCTCCACACACTTTTAGCTTCAAATCCACCAGAAATTATTCTCCCACCAATTTTCAACACTAAGGTTTCTACAAAAAAAAAAAAAACTTTGTAAAAATATTTAAACTATAAATTTACTTGTTTTAGGTTGCAAAAGCATTCGTAAATGTTGGGGAAGAAACCGAAAACACAACCAATGTTCTTTCTCTCCCTATAGCTCAAGTCAATAATTATGGAGAACACAATATATCACAAATATGTTCTCTAGCAACACTAATCAACCACAAGTCAATAATGTAACCACAACACAATAAATCGAGACACCGAAATTTTTACGTGGAAAACCCTTCTAAATCAAGGGTAAAAACCATGGGACTTTAGAGTCCGATCGAAAGCTTTACTATCATCAAATGTTAAACTACAAGACTACAATATCCAGCCTACAACAAGCATTCAACTCCAACAAGGCTAATAACAAGTAGTCTTTAGCAAAAGAGCGAAAAATGAGATAACATCACAAAAAACGCAGCTGTTGTAAAATGAGGATTTTCGATGCTACAAGACTAGGATGAAAAATCCGTTTGTACAAAGTCAAGAACACCAAGTCGAACCACAAATGGACCTCGATCGAAGAGTTTATTACTGTTGCACCTAAGTTTCAAAAATCTATTTTCTCTCTTTCTTTTCTCTCGAATGAGCTTCTCTCACTCTATTTTAATTTTTTTTAAAATCAGCAGCTCACATACACATAAGGCAAAAAGAAAATTGGCTTTTAATGCCAAAGTCAAAAATGAGTTTTAGGTGGCCTAACTTTTCACCAAATCAAAGAAAAAAATCAAACACCCATACCAAATGGGTTATCCGATGATGGGTTTCCCACATAGTGGGACCCACACCCAACAAATCTCCCCCTCCAACTATGTGGGGAATACCTCCATGTCGTCTATCAAGCAACATGATTCAAACATCCCTCTTGGTAAGGCTTTAGTCAACATATCAACACCATTATCACCAGTATGTATCTTCTCAAGCTCTAACAGTCTAGCTTTAAGAACATCTCGTATCCAATGGTACCTCACATCAATATGCTTAGATCTAGCATGAAAAGTTGAGTTCTTACCAAGATGAATCGCGCTCTGGCCATCACAATACAAGACACACCTCTCTTGAGTAAAACCAAGTTCATGCACAAATTTCTTCTTCCAACTCATCTCATTGCATGCTTCGGTCGCTACAAGGAACTCTTATTCGGTTGTGGATAAGGCAACACACTTTTACAATCTCAATTATCATGCCACAGCTCCCTCTGCATAAGTGATCAAGTAACCTGAAATAGATATCCTCGAATCAATATCCCCTGCCATGTCTGAATCTGTATATCCAACAAGAACATGTTTCTCATTGCCGAAACAAAGTTTCAAGTTGGAACTACCACGCAGATATCTAGTGATCCACTTCACTGCATTCCAATGCTCTCTACCTGGATTAGAAAGAAACCGACTAACTGTACCAACATCATAGGCCAAGTCTGGTCTCATGCAAACCATTGCATACATCAAACTACCCACGACTAAAGAGTAATGAACTTTTTGCATCTCTTCCTTCTTTTTTTCCCGTGGAAGGACTATGCTTAACACTCAATCTGAAGTGCATAGCAAAGGGCGTATTCACCGTTTTAGCTCTGTCCATACTAAACCTCTGACAATGTACCTCTCCTGTGATAACCATAATTTCTTAGCCTTTCTATCACGTGTCAACCTTATGCGAAGAATTTGCTTTGTTGGCCCCAAATCATTCATTGCAAAGGATTTACTCAACTCTTGCTTCAACTTGTCAATTCTAGAAGCACTACGACCAACAACAAGCATATCATCAACATAGAGCAAAAGGACAATAAAATCATCAACAGAGAATCTCTTACCAAAAACACAATGATCAAAAGTAGTCTTCTTGTAGCCTTTGCTCCCCCATAACACACTCAAACTTCTTGTATTATTTCCTAGGAGCTTGCTTCAAACCATACAAGCTCTTCTTCAACCTGCACACGAAATCATATTTTCCTTGTGCAACAAATCCCTCTGGCTGCTCCATGTAAAACTTTTCCTTTAAATCACCATGAAGAAAAACACTTTTCACGTCCATTTGTTCAACCTCTAAGTTATAACGAGCTGCCAAACTCAGTATAGTTCTAATAGAGGACATCTTCACAGCTGGAGAAAATATTTCTTCAAAATCAATCTCTTTTTTCTGAGTATAAACATTGACAACCAATCTAGCTTTGTCTCGTGGAGATGAAGACTTTTCTTCTTGCTTCAGCCTATAAACCCATTGATTCTTCAAAGCTCTCTTGCCCTTAGGCAGTTTCATCAACTCAAAGGTATGGTTATCATGCAAGGATTGAAGTTTATCTTTCATCGCTTCAACCAACTGATCTTTGCATTCACTCTCTATAGCCTTTTCATAACATTTAGGTTCTCACTCGTCGGTTAAAAGAACATAATCATCAGAAGAATACCTGACAGAAGATCGTTGATCTCTAGAAGATCTTCGAAGTGGAACTGTTGGTAGAGCTATAGGTGCTTGTTGTTGATTATTCACAACATCATCTACGGGAGTGTAATCACAAATTTTGTCTGGGTGTTAACACGTTTTATGTTTTTATATTTTGCAATAAAGGGCTTTGTTTATCCACTCTATCTATTTTATTAATACGTTATATTATTACTATATGTATTAAGTATGTGTATGATCATCAATAAATCTCAACGAAACGAAAAGATTACTAGCATTATTATTTTGTTATTACAATTAAGTACTATTAGTTTTTAAGTTTCATGTTTTGTTATTACGTAATACTATTTATTGGTTATTATTATTATTATAGTTATATTATCACTCTAAAACAAAAATTAAGAAAAAGCCAAAAAGATTATTATATATTAAATTTAATTAAATAAATGACCATATTTTATTAAGTTTCAGTGTATATATATATTAACAGTCCACTTAATGAATTAAAACCCAAAATATAATACATAAGGCCCGACTAGCCCAAGTTTTAAACCCTAATCTTGATAACAAAACACTAATTCCCTATCTTCTTTGGCGCAACCACATATCCACCGTCAGATCTTGAATGATATGACGATCCAGATTAAGACCGTGAGACCATTGAATTGTCGTGTGAATCATACGCCCCTGCCAGATAATGTTTTAGCTCCCCTCACTTGCGCGTGCACAGCACTGCTCGGACTTTTCATCTTCAGCGTAAGAGCCACGCATGGACTGTTGGAGAATCACGCCCCCTCGGATCATGAGCGGAACCATCAGCCACCGTTAGATGCAGCTTACCTCTGATTCGCAATATCTTGGCCGTCGATCTTCGAACTCGAACGACCTCCTGATATGGAATTCATCAACAGCTTAGCTAAACCTTTTGTGCCCGAAGCAATTGCAAGGGGCTCCTCTCTCTGGTCCCCTCTTCCATCATTCAGCCACATCAAGCAAGGGAACCAAAAAATCAGAGTGTTAGATGAGAAATAGAAATTTGGAGACAACCCAACAAAAATCAGAGTTGCATATGAATCTGGCCAAAAAAACACAATGAACCAATAGCAAATTTCTAGGGGTTTTATACAAAACTAGTGTAATTTTAAAAGGGGATATAAGAGAAAAACCTCTAATAATAAAAAAAGAAAGGGTTTGGAATTTTAAAGTGAAGCAATACAAAGAGAAAAAGAATTTTAGAGGTATCGTTTTCTCTTATTTCATTTTGGAGCATATTCATACATTTTTAGGGATTCATTTTTACCTGGATAGCCATTTGGCTATCTCCGTGCCGGTCGATTTTCTTTCTCCGATGACAAGCCCTCAGTCTTTGGACTGCATGTGGTGAGTCAAATGTTCCCCTAATAAGGAGATTTCAGTTCTAGTTTTCATAAAAAAGAAAGGGGCTTTTAGTGTTTTTCAAAAAGGAAGGGACATATCTGGTTTTAAAGCGAGAGGTGATGGTGTCTGGCTTGTTTTAAGCATCACCGGCCATCGACAAGCAGCGATCGACGCGGCAGTGAAGGTTGTTTTCTGGGTTTGCAAAACCCTAGTAGAGCTTAAGGGAAATGAGAGAGTTTGAGGGTTCGTTTTGTTTTTAGCCAAAATCACATCCCCCGTCTGTGTTTCCCTTATTGTGCTCGGGAGGGCTTCCGCATTTTAAAATCACATCCCCCATCCCCGTGTTTTTTTAAAATGTTGAAATTTCGTCCTTTTTCAATCTTAATCCGATTTCAAATGGTTTAATCCCTATTTTAGTCCACAAAACTTTAGATTTTGTTTACTTCAGTCCTAAATCCAGGCTTGAAACCCTAAATTATCCTTTTCTCATGTATGTTTAATTTTCAGTCCTTTTACTATTGGGATTTGTCTTTTTGCCTTGTTATGATATAGATATATATGATGTGGCTTTGATATATATATATATATATATATATATGAATATATATGTTATATTAGAATATAATATATGTTTTTCCTTTTATATAATATATGTTTTTATATAGTATATAGTATATGGTTTTGATATATATATATATTATACATATGTTTTTTTATATAATACATAATATATGTTTTTATATGATATAGATATATACATAATATGACTTTGATATATACATATTTTATATATTTTTTATAGTATATAGTATACGATATGTAGTTTGTGTAATATATGTATATAAAGGTGGTTACTGCCGAAGTTAAACTATGTTCTAATATATATATATATATATATAAATGTATATTCGTATGTATATATATAATACCTTATTATATGATTTATAGTATAGTTTTCATATGGTATAATGCTTTAATACATGATTGTTGAATCCTATGTTTGTTCGTTTATATTTGTCTTGTTCATGTTTATTTGACATGCCTTTATACCTTGCATCCAGAATATAATTTATTCATGTGGTGCCCTTTTATTAGGGAATAAACATGGCTAATATCAGTCGTAGTGGTGATGGTTTTGTCGTTTACTCTCGAATAATGAGGCCCTTAAAATTCACTCGCTTGTATAACCGAATTTTGGTTTAATCGTCACTTTAACTAGCAAAATTTAATATTAACAAAGCGATAATTAATTTGGTACCGATTTTTGGGCGTGGCGGGGGTGTGAAACCTTCCCCACTCGTAACCGACTCCAGAACCCATTGTAATCTCTGGTTTTATTTTTGATGTTCGGTCTACCTAATCCAAGTGACCGGTGGCGACTCATAGTTTTCATTTAAAAATACAATTTTTAAAGAAATCACCCAAAATCCAATTTTTCATAAAATGTGGTATAACCTCGCCTTGCATAATTTTTTTCAAAAATTTCGTTACAGCTTGGCGAATCCACTAGGGACTACTTGTTTTGATTTTTAAAACAAGAGTGAGTCAAGTCGTTTTAAAGAAAATAATTACCGTGTTATTAATTTTGAAAGTTGTGAATTAAAGTGACGATTAGTTTAATATTTGTTTATAAATGTGAGTTTATTTTAACACATTTAAAATTTTGCATTTAAACCCGTTTCTTTAAGTGGGGGGGAATGCTAGTGCTTTCGTGTGGATATTGTTCCTCCGTATGGACCTAGTAAGTACCTTCGGGGCTCGAGTACCCTATGTTTTCGTGGGAATATTGTTTCCCTATATGGACATAGCGACTGAGTTCTCATGAATTGAACTCGGTTGAGAGAAGCCTGTAATGGGTGATGACCGGAGGGCCTTGCTACCCTTTAGGAGGGGACAACGAGGACAGTTCAGGTACCTTTTAGTACCAAAACTGCATGTAGAGAACATAGAAAGCCCACCCTTTTAGAACTATATGGTTAAACCTAGGTTGGTAGAAAGGATGTAAATAGGGTAGTTTTGTTTGATGCTTTATTTAACTCCCTGTATTTATTGATTTTATCCAGTACTGACTTGTTTCTTTTTGCGTTTTATTTTGCTTTGCATATATTTTTACATCTACATTGCGTGACATAAAGGTATTGATTCAAGTGGTTTACCAAATTTGAGATCTTTCATTATGAGAGAAAGGTATCTTAAGTAGGAGGATACCAACTCAACAGTGGTCCTATGTCGACCAAAGGTTTCAAGGTGACAGTTTTCCAGGTAAGCGCATAATACCGGAGTACACCCAGGTAGCCCTAAGATGACATTTTTAGATTCATAAGAAATATGAGATAGTTGGTTGATCTTTCCAAGAATATCGTAATCAGAATGGATTCCTCGAGCTTCAGGCCAGTCAAAATTAGAAGGAGATGTTTCAAGTTTCGATTGAGACTTAAATTTGGAGTTTAAGGTTATTTACGCGTCTTCCTAATGTTAGCCGATTTATTCAAGACCTAGACCAATGCAACACATTTTTTCCATTTTAGGTGCAAGAGGTAGCGTAGTATGTGGAGACATCAGCTACGGAAGCTGAAGCACTTTATGGACTCAGGGATGGAGAAGACACCAAGATTCTTTCGGCTACTCAGAGCCATCGAAGAATTAGAAGTGAAGGTTGATACTTATTGGTGCCTCATTTGGGTCAAAAACCTTTTTTTTCAAGCCAATGAGAGTTGCTCTAGGGTGACCACTGATGGAATCAATGCTTTTATCTGCATACATCCATGCATTTTATTTGTTCCGTGCATTGCATAAAACATGTATCATGTATTAAGTAATTAAACAATAAGATTAACGGTATGGGGATTATGTGACAGTAATCAAAGATTCTACATTCATACTTCGCCCGACTCTAGAAAAAGCAAATGGAAGACAGTTTTGCTGAAATGGAAACCAATTTGTGAAAGGTATCCGTCTTAGAAAATAGGAAGAACAAAGGAATGATTTCTAGCCAGTACAACTTAAGAAGTATGAATGACTTAGTGGCTAGGGTGGATAAGCTCGAACAGCTTTAAGAATATTTGGTTTGGAGTCAAAGAGAGATAATATCATATGTGAAAAGTTTCAGGATGAAACAAATGGGGCAAATCAATGAATTGATGGGTATGATAGTTACTATGACCAAAGAAAAAAGTTTGACCGAATACTCCCTCATGCAAGAAGAGACTGGAAAAACAAGTGAAAGTTGGGATTGTGACTTTATAGCGGAAAAGACTTTGTCTGATGAAGACCAAGCCATCATCGACCAATACGAGGTAGTCTGCACTGCTTTTGAATGTCCTACCAAATTCGTGTTAGAGAACCACCTTGGAAGCAATTTAAGAAAATGGGTCATAAGGTTGATAACATGAAAACTTATGAGGCCCTAAAGAACCTCACAGTCTCTCAACCTCAAGCTATAACTGGGAGTACTCAACGTTCGAATGGAAGAGAAACAATGGAACCCAAGAGAAAAAAAATGAAAAATTCACCCCGATACCAATTTCATACAAGGAGTTGTATTCACAACTATACAAGGCAGATTTGGTTTGGCCCTATTATATAGCTCCCTTTATTCCACCCTACCCTTCTTGGTATGACGCCAATGCACATTATGAGTATCACGTTGATGTTCAGGGACATTCTATTAAAGACTGTCCGACATTCAAGAAGTTAGTCTAGAATATGATAAAGTCTAGAGTATTGCAGTTGGGTGGACCAAACACAACCGCCAACCCATTACCAAACTATAGAGGTTAGGGCCTGAATGCTCTTGAAGAAGTAGATACAAAGAGGGTGAAAGTGGCTGTGTCAGAAATCTAATCCCCTTTAAGTTGGGTTTTCAAACAGCTTTCCATGGTGGGTTTGATCGAGCATGGCAAAAAGAATACACAAGGCAAGCATGGGGTATTTTGTGAGTACCATTAGAAGGAAGCGCATGAAATCCAGTGTTGTCCAGATTTCAAGCAGTTGGTTCAGGGAATGATGGACCGCAAAGAGATTGAGTTTTTTGAGAATGTTTGAAGGGTCGGGATGAATGACAGGTGTTGCGATGGTCGAGGATTTCTAGTACATCCTATCCATGACGTTCTTGATTTTTTCTTGTTTTCTTTTATGTGTGTAGCTAACTTTGCTACCGTTTGCCCGAAAGTAGCAAATACCTTTTTAAGGGCACATGTTATGTTTGCCTTTTTTTATTTCAATGAAAGGATACATCTTTTAACTAAATATATATATGTGTATATTCCTCTATACCCTCGTAGATCCCCAGATATTACGTGCATGATGTGACACTATTTCTAATAAAAAAGATCAATCTAATGTTGTGATCATGATGGAGTTTGATTTTCCACTTAGTCCGCTCTGGTCGGTAAAGCGCGAGAAGCAAGATTACTACTCCTTCGATAATGTTTGATGATAAGAAAATCTCCTAGAAGATCCCAATGGAGTTTCTTGAATATGCTTCAAAAAAAGATAAAAAAAGGAAGAAAGGAAAAAAGAAAAAAATCAGAAGGGTATTTCGCTATAGTAAAAAGGCTAAATAATGATGCTTTGCTCCACTTACTCTAATTGAGTCAAAAGCCTTGGCTGAATGAGTAAGTTTTCAAATCATGACTATTCTAAGTAACTCATGGTATTTTTGTATGCTCCATCATTATTCTTGAGACAAAAGACCGTGATAAGTTGAATTCCTGAGAAAAAGAGAAAAATTAAAAATTAGAAAATGAATGAACAAGTTGAATAAGTCTCGGAGCATCCTGATGGAGCTGTGGGGGAAAACAAATCTAATAAGGAGCTATGCTTCATCTGTTTAATACCCTAGCGTTAAAGATCAATCCTTGAAGACACTGACACAATATTGATTACAATCAGAAGTATAAACTTAGAATTCTTAGAGTGATATTTTCCGCACTCCATGGGCTAAACAAAATTCTGAAAGCTTGAACATATTTATGAATAGAGAAAGATAATGAGAACTAGAAAAAGTTGAGAAGAATTTCACGATTTCAAATATCTCCACAACATTCAAAGGCAAGCTGTTGATCACCTGAGGGTTGAATCTAAGACACTCTTGCATTTGATATCCAGGGTATTTTATCTTTTTTTCTATTTGATTTCGATTTTATAAACCCAAAAAGCATCCCCTATTGAAATGTTAAATAGTAAACCGATATATAGACGAAAGAAAAAAGGAAAAAAAGAAGAAAAAGAAAAAAGAAAAGAAAAGAAAAAGAAAGTTTTTATGTGTTATTTCAAAGATAGAGTTTAGAGTTTAAAGTCAAAGATGTATATGATTAACCTAAGACAAAGGAATAATTCATCAGTGGGAATAATAACAAGACCTAGTGTGCTACACAGTTCATGGAATCAAAATGAATAGCTATCATAATGTCTTGGTTGGATTAAAAAATAAAGAAGTTTGGAGATTTTTTTGGGGAGGACATGTTTTTAGCCTAACATTGAGATAGAAGAAAGACCGTATCGATGGGTCAGGGGTAGAATAACAGTTGAGCCCAAAGGTGAGATGAGGTACTACTGATATCAAAAAAGAAAAAAAAGGTTTTTCTGCATGGCTTCATGTCAAGAGTCTACATAGCTGACCTAGCATAAAAGAACAATTTATCAGTGATTACGAAGAGAACAATAGCAAGATTTCCTACGCTATACAGTTTAGAGATTTGAATTAAGTTTTTGCTATAATGTTTTGAATAGTCCAGAATAATGAAGATTTGAGACCTTATTAAAAATAAAAAAAAATTGTGGACTTGGGGGGCATGAGTTCACCCTAATGTTGAGGTAGAAGGAGGCTCATCATGAAGAGTAGTAGAAAAGGTAACAATTGAGACCGAGTTGAGTGAGGTAGTGTTTCAGAATTGGACCTCAGCAAGTAATAGATTCAATTCTGACCGGTATAAGTAACCATATTCTTTCAAGATTAAACGAAGGAGGAAGATTCAGTAAAGAAAAAAAATAAAGATTGGACTTTATGAAAGTAAGAAATGTTCAAAAGATTTAGGGAGTGTTTACCACAATGTTGAGATTGGAGAGGACTCATCATGAAGATTCAATGAAGAGGCAGCAACTAAGCCCGAGTTGAGTGAGGTAGTGTTTCGAAAGTGGACTTCAAGAGGTGATAGATTTTAGCCGAACCGCTATAAGTCAACAATATCCTTTCAAAATGAGATAAAAAAATAAAGACTTTGCAAAGATAGAAAGCTCGTGGAAGTTAAGGGTGATATACCAGAAAGCGAGGGTTTTCTCTAGCAGCTTTAAAATGACTCAATGCATCATTGGTAGCTAGATATCCCTATTTTAGGAGCATGCTAACTCATACCATCACAACATTTCATCTCTTTTACAGATATTTGAAGGTTAGATAGGGTACTTCCCGAGAAGAGGAGTAAACAACAAAATGAAAACCTGGAAAGGATTTTTAGGCGAAGAGTTTCAAACTCGCAACATTAGGATTTTAGAGCGAATGAGGCAGATACTCATAGCTCAAGGATTTTAGGCGAGGAGTTTCAAACTCGTAACATTAGGATTTTAGAGTGAATGAGGCAGATACTCATAGCTCAAGGATTTCAGACGAGGAATTTCAAACTCGCAACATCAGGATTTTAGAGCAAAATGGGCAGATACTCATAGCTCAAGGATTTCAGGCGAGGAGTTTCAAACTTGTCGCATCAGGATTTTAGAGCGAAAAGGGGTAGATACTCATTGCTCAAGATTTCAGGCAAATAGTTTCAAACTCGCCGCATCAGGATTTCAAAGCGAAAGGAGGCAGATACTCATGGCTCAAGGACTTCAGAGTGAAGAGTTTTGTATAGGAAAAACTCATAGCTCTAGATTTCATGAAGAGGAAGAGGAACTCACAGCTCAGAATCTTTAAATAGGAAAGTCAGATAAAATTAGTGCTTATGGTCTTTGCTTTATTCTCGTTATACAAGAATAAGCAAAGAGGGGCAACTGTAATCACTAATTTTGTCCGGGGTGTTAACCCGTTTTATGTTTTTATATTTTGCAATAAACGGCTTTGTTTATCCACTATATCTATTTTATTATTGGGCTATATTATTACTATATGTATTAAGTATGTATATGATCATCATTAAATCTCAAAGAACGAAAAAGATTACTAGTATTATTATTTCGTTATTACAATTAAGTACTATTAGTTTTTAAGTTTCATGTTTTGTTATTACGTAATACTATTTATTGGTTATTATTATTATTATAGTTATATTATCACTCTAAAACAGAAATTAAGAAAAAGCCAAAAAGATTATTATATATTAAATTTAATTAAATAAATGACCATATTTTATTAAGTTTTGGTATATATAAATATATTAACAATCCACTTACATGAATTAAAACCCAAAATATAATACATAAGGCCCGACTGGCCCAAGTTTTAAACCCTAATATTGATAAAAAAAACACTAATTCCTTATATTCTTTGGCGCAACCATATATCCACCGTTAGATCTGGAATGATTTGACGGTCCATATCAAGACCCTGAGACCATCGGATTGTCGCGTGAAGCATACGCCCTTGTCGGATAACGTTTTAGCTCCCCTCACTCGCACGTGCGCAGTACTGCCAGAACCTTTCATCTTTCGTGTAAGAGCCACACTTGGACCGTTAGAGAATCACGACCCCTTAGATCACGAACAGAACCATCATCCACCGTTAGATACAGCTTGCATGTGATCTGTAACATCTTGGATGTCGATCTCTGAAGCCGAACGACCTCCTAATTTGGAATTCATTAACCGCTTAGCTAGACCCTTTGTGCCCGAAGCAATTGCAAAGGGCTCCTCTTTCTGGTCCCCTTCTCCATCATTCAGCCACATCAACAAAGGGAACAAAAAAAAATCAGAATGTCAGATGAGAAATAGAAATTCGGAGACAAACTAACAAAAATCAGAGTTGCATACGAATCTGGCAAAAAAAACACAAGGAACAAATAGCAAATTTCTAGGGTTTTTTTATACAAAATCTGTGTAATTTCAAAAGAGGATATAAGAGAAAAAACCCCTAACAATCAAAAAAGAAAGGGTCTTGAATTTCAAAGAGAAGTAATACAAAGAGAAAAATAGTTTCAGAGGTATCGTTTTCTTTGTTTTATTTCGGAGCATATTCATACATTTTTAGGGATTTATTTTTACATGGACAGCCGTTTGGCTATCTCCATGCCGTTTAATTTTCTTCTTCGATGACAAGCCCTCGGTCTTTGGACTGCATGTGGTGAGTTGGATGTTCCCCTAAGAATGAGATTTCAGTTCTGGTTTTCATAAAAAATGGAGGGGCTTTCAATTTTTTTCAAAAAGAAAGGGGTAGATCTGGTTTTAAAGCGAGAGACGAGGGTGTCTGGCTTGTTTTAAGGTTCACCGGCCATCGACGAGCAGCATCCGACGTGACGGTGGTGGTTTTTTTATGGGTTTGCTAAACCCTAGTAGAGCTTAAGGGGAACGGGGAAAGTTTGAGGGTTCGTTTTGTTTTAGCCAAAAGGGGAAATTTTGTGGTTGAAATGGCCCTTTTATACTATTTCAAGGTTTTAAAAATGGATTATTCATAGTATAAATCCCTCTGTGTTTCCCATATTGTGCTCGGGAGGGCTTCCGCATTTTAAAATCACATGCCCCATCCATGTGTTCTTTTTTAAAATGTTGCAATTTCGTCATTTTTCAAGCTTAATCTAATTTCAAATGGTTTAATCCCTATTTTAGTCCACAAAACTTCAGATTTTGTTTACTTCAGTCCTAAATCCAGGCTTAAAATGCATGTTTAATTTTTAGTCCTTTTACTGTTGAGATTTGTCTTCTTGCCTTGTTATGATATATATATATATATGATGCGGCTTTGATATATATGAATATATATGTTATATTAGAATATAATATATGTTTTTCCTTTATATAATATATAGTATATGGTTTTGATATATATATATATATTATACATATGTTTTTATATAATTCATAATATATGTTTTTATATGATATAGATATATACATAATATGGTTTTGATATATACATATTTTATATATTTCTTTATAGTATATAGTATACGATATGTAGTTTGTGTAATATATGTATATAAAGGCGGTTACTGTCGAAGTTAAACTATGTTCTTATATATATATAAATGTATATTCGTATATATATATATGTATAGTACCTTATTATATGATTTATAGTATAGTTTTCATATGGTATAGTGTTTTAATATATGATGGTTGAATCCTATGTTTGTTCGTTTATGTTTGTCTTGTTCATGTTTATTTGACATGCCTTTATACCTTGCATCCATAATATAATTTACTCATGTGGTGCACTTTTATTCAGGAATAAACGTGGCTAATATCAGTCGTATTGGTGGTGGTTTTGTCGTTTACTCTCGAATAATGGGGCCCTTAAAATTCACTCGCACGTATAACCGGATTTTAGTTTAATTGTCACTTTAACTTGCAAAATTTAATATTAACAAAGCGGTAATTAATTTTGTACCGATTTCCGAGTGTGGTGGGGGTACGAAACCTTCCCTACTCATAACCGACTCCTAAACCTATAGTAATCTATTGTTTTATTTTCGATGTTTGGTTTACCTAATCCAAGTGACCAGTGACGACTCACACATTTAAAAATACGGTTTTTAAAGAAATCTCCTAAAATCCATTTTTTCATAAACTGAGGGATAACCTCGCCTCGCATAAAAGTTTTCCAAAACGTCGCTACAGAGAGGATCAAAGTCACCTATGTTCTGCTGGTCATCATTAACATCATCGTGTACATCATCTTGAATAGGAATCAGTGAAGGGTCCAGGGGAACTAGATTCACATTGGTCAAGTCACCACTATCTTGTGAACCCTCTTTCTTTGTCTTATCAATGTCATCAATTGATCTTCAATAAAGACAACATCTTGGCTTCTCACGAGCTTTTTCCGAACTAGATCGTAGAGTATATAACCAAACTCACCATCTAGAACATAACCAATAAAGATGCATTGAAGAATCTTAACATCCAACTTGGATCTTTCATCCTTTGGAACATGAACAAATGCTTTACAACCAAACACGCGCAGGTTATCATATGACACGTCTTTACCATACCAAACTCTATCTCGTACATCACCTCGCAAAGGAACACTAGGAGAAAGATTAATCACATGTGCCACTGTATTCAATGCTTCAACCCAAAACAATCTTGGCAACTTTGCATCTAACAACAAACATCTAACTCACTCAATCAATGTCCGGTTCATTCTTTCAGCTAACCCATTTAACTGTGGAGTTTTTGGTGGTGTTTTCTGGTGTCTGATTCCATGTCGCAGACAATATTCATGAAATGGTTTTTTGCACTCGCCACCATTGTCACTATGAATGCACTTCAACTTCTTCTCTGTTTCTCTTTCAATTGATGCTTGAAACTGTTTAAATGCCTCAAAAACTTGGTCTTTCAACTTTAAAGTGTAGACCCACAGTTTTCTTGAACAGTCATCAATGAAAGTCACAAAATAAAGTACACCACCATGTGACCTTACCTTTATCGGACCATAAACATCTGAATGGACCAACTCTAGCAACTCTGATCTTCTATGAGGAGGAAGTCTTCTAAAAGAAACTCTTCTCTGCTTCCCCGCTAGACAATAAGCACAATTCTTCAATGTGGCATTCTTCAAACCCGAAAGTTTATTCTTGTTGGCTAAACAATTAAACCCTTTCTCACTCATGTGACTAAGTTGTTTGTGCCACAACTCAGTTGAGTCATTTACTATCACATTCAAAGTATCTTTGGAAGTCAAAGCTTGCATCGAGTACAAATTTGAACTCTTCTTTTCTCAAGCCACAACCAATGAGCCTTTAGTCAGCTTCCACTGCCCCTCACTGAAGGTGTTACAAAATCCCTCATCATCAAGCTTTCTTGTAGAAATCAAATTTAAACAGATATCTGATGCATGTTTGACATCCTTGAGAGTTAACTTTGTTCCACTATTGCTCACCAAGCTAACATCTCACATGCCAATAATTGTAACCAAATCGTCATTACCCATCTTCAATACTCTAAAATCACTAGGAGTATAAGATGTGAAGAAATCCCTCCTCGACGTGACATGAATTGAAGCACCAATATCATTCACCCAACTAGTCTCGTCGCATACTAGGTTGACCAAATTCTCAGTAAAAATGACCAAGAGATCTTTACGAGTAGTAGTAGCAACACGCTCAGATTTTTCATCATCATTCTAATCGTTTTTATCACCACCGTCTTTGTTCTCTTTATTCCACTTGTAGCAATATTTCTTGATGTGACTTTTCTTACCACAATAATGACACTGAAGATTCTTATATCTCGATCTTGACTTGCTTCGACTATTAGCTCTACCCTTGCCATCTTTGTCTTTGTTTCTCCCCTGTTCTCGGTAACCAACACCTCAGACTGTGATGTAGAACCCTAAGATCTTCTTTGAACCTCTTCATTCAACACACCACTCTTATCCAAATCCAAAGTAATGATACCCTGTGGAGCAGAATTAATGAGTGAGACCCAAAAAGTCTCTCAAGAGTCCGGTAGAGTAGCAAGCAACCAAAGCCCTAAAATCTCATCATCAAATTTAACACCCTTACCAAGCAACTGATTCATCACACTTTGAAACTTACTAACATGGTCAGTTGTAGACGTTCCTTCTCTGTATTTCAACGCCATCATTTCTTTAGAAAAACAAGTTGTTATTGCCCAACCTCGAAGCATACAAGCTTTCCAACTTCTCCCACAATGTGCAAGCATGTGTCTCCTGATCAATGTGGTTGTAAACATTTTCTTCAACAAATTGTTGAATAAAGCCACACACTTGCTGATGCTCAAATTCCTATTCCCCATCACTTTTCGAATCAGGTTTTTGAATAGTAAAGACCGGAAGATGCAAAGCCTTTACAAACAACAAGTCTTTCATTTTATTCCTCCAAAGTTGATAATTCGTTCTATTCAACATAATCATCTTGCTCGTATTAATCTCCATAATTATCTAACATAGTAACTAAGCTCTGATACCAATTTGTTGGGGAAGAAACCAAAGCAGAAGCACAATCGATGTTCTTTCTCTCCCTATAGCTCAAGTCAATAATTATGACAAGCACAATATATCACAAATATGTTCTCTAACACTAATCAACCACAAATCAATAATGCAACCACAACACAATAAATCGAGATACCAAAATTTTACGTGGAAAACCCCTCTAAATCAAGGAATTTTACGTGGCAAAAAGAAAATTAACCTTTAATGCCAAAGTCGGAAAGAAATTTTAGGTGGCCTAACTTTTCACCAAATCATAGAGAAAATCAAACACCCATGCCAAATGGGTTATTCGGTGATGGGTTTCCCACATAGTGGGACCTATACCCAACAGTAAAGCACTAGAGTATAATTAAATTGCTTAACATGAGACGAAACCGACCCTGAGCTCTCTGGTGGAATTAAAAATATTAGAGATTTTTCCCTGAAAATTTGTTTTGCTGGAGAAAGTTGGACGACGACGAAGAAAAAGGTGTTGAAGAATGGAGAATACATAGGGATTTTTTTTAATAATTAATAATTTTTAAATTTGAAAATTACATTATCTAATATTTTTGTGAAAACATATAACAATAGAGTGATTTGGCCTGGTGGTTAGGCGTTTAGCCTATCAACCACCAGGTGTGGATTCAATTTCCATGAGCATTATATTCACTTTTCTATTTCTGCTTTCATTTGCCTTTAAACCAATTCGATGATGCCACGTGTTATCATCCGATTGGTTACATTTAAATTAAAAACTTTAAAAAATATTTTTTACACATCACCCTCACTTTACACATTGCATTGTCACGCCATCTCCCTATGCCTTGTTGGAGTGCCACGTCAGCCCCAAACGGTCAACATCTGTTGACTAACGGTTTCCATCCATCGCGGGTGGAAATTGCACGAAAATCAAACGTTAAGGGGTTGTTTGCACCAAAAAAAAGAATAGGTTCTAAAATGATTAAAAGGTCAAACGTTAGAGGCTATTTTTGACTTTATGTCGGTTTTTAGTGGATGAAGACCATGAATGACGTGGTGAGCCGGGTTCATAAACAAGTTAGTATGAATAAAACAAAATGAATTATTCAAATCTTGATAGTACGAATAAAACAAAATAAATTTTACAATAGGATCATTTTCGGTTTAAATTTTACAATAGGATCATTTTCGTTTTAAATTTTACAATTGTACAACGTGAATCCATTTTTTTTTCTGAGAATTAACAACGTAGGAAGCTTTTAACTATGGCGATCATTATATAAAGCAGTCAAAACCATATTTGGTGGACTATGAAATAACAGACAATCCAAAATTTCATCTTGTTCTTTCTTTGTCATACCATCAACAATCTGATTATCTTCGCGCAACACGTGTTATCGTCAAACATAAAAAGAACCACATTTCAAACATAAAATGAATAGTATTAAAATAATCCTCGAATTATTGTCGAGCAGAAAATGAACCACACTTGAAATAAAATTAGAAGTATACTTAACCATGTACTACTAAATTTTACTACCCAACTTGCCCCAGTAACGAAACTAGAAAAACTTTTGAGGCTCAAAGTTAAATGAAATTTTTTTAAAGCCAAAAATGTATTTCTATTACTTTAGAGGGATTAAATCGTAAAATTACTGTTTTAGAAGGTCAAAGTATAATTTTACCATATGTTAATTAAAAAAATTATAAAATTTAAAGTGCTAAAACACAAATTGACCAGATAGAGGGGCCAAGATCCCTGCCTGCTCTCCTTGACTTTATCACTGCTTTATATATATATATATTTAACTAAAACTATAACTGACTTTTATAACAAAAAACGCATTGAAAAACCGATACATACCTTTGAAACTGTATAGAAACCCACCAAACTTCGAGAATAGTTTTTGCCCCTATCCAATTAGATTCTTAAATGTGATGTTATAGCAGTGTGCGAAACAAACAATTTTACAAATTAATACGCTGAACAAATTTGAATATAATAACAAACAATGACAAAAAATTAAAATTATTGAAAAAAATCGTCAAACACAAATTAAATTTAGACATCTTGAAAAGCTCTACACAAACATAAATCTACTATAAATGTAGACAAAAATTATACCATAAGACAAAAGGAAAAAAATTATAAAACAGAAAATTGACAATAAAAAGTGTAAAAAGTATGAACCTAAAGCAATTTTTTTATTATTAAAAAGACTTGAAAAAATCAACAAAAAATTAAATAAATAATATATAAAGAAACCAAGAAAATAATACTAACGACTCACGATCAGCACTAAAACAAAAGGTTGTCTTTAGCCAATCAAAAATTGCACGAAAAGGACAAGCCGCGCACTAAGTCAAAGAATGAACGAAAACTTTTATATTATTTTATTATTTAAGAATTCTAATTATGTTTAAATAGTTATGTTAAACTACACAAATATGATAAATTGATATGAAACAAAAATACAATATGAGAAGATTAAGTATGACACTTAAATTATGTTAAACTGAAATGAATATATCCCAAATGATGCACAATCATATGAATCGATTATGAACTAATTTGTTTAAATACATCATTAAAAGTAAATAATAAAGAAATCTTATACAAATCCGAAATTAAATTGTGATCGGACGCTGAGACAAAATTAAGTAAAGAGGTATTTGCATTTTCAAAGTAAGTGTCAGGATTCGAGCTCATATAAGATGAGAAATTATTAGGATATTTGTTTTGATATAATAATTGAAAAATAATTTTGGACTAAATTGAAAAGTTTCAAAAATGATTTTAAGTCCAAACAACTTGAAAATAAATTTGAAATATTTTCAAATGGTTTTGGAAGGCTTTGAAACATTTTTTTAAGTAGTCAAACTCATATTTTCAGCATGATCGTACCGATACGGTATACCCCTTATCGATATCCAGTAGGATTTCAGCTACAGTAATTTTTCAGAACAAAAATACCGATACAGGCTTATGTGTACCGATACGGAGAGGGTCGTACCAATACGCATCTTCGTGTACCGATACACTTTGTTTTGTAAACCCCACAATGGCTAGTTTCAAGAAAGGGTGTATCGATACGCTTAACAGCGTACCGATACGCCTAGTACCGTATCGATACGGAAATATCGTGTATTGGTACGCTTAACGGCCTGTAGCAGCTAGTTCTCTGATTTAAATGCAGGTACCGGTACTGATATCACGCGTACCGATACTCTCTACTCAGAACTGCCTCCAACGGTTGAAAAATGTTCCCAACGGCTCCAAATCATCCCTAACGGTCACAAACAACCACAAGCTCATTCCTAACTATAATATGAAGGCTGGAGCACTTGAAGATGGTTAAAGAATATATCCAAGCAAGATGATCAAGAGATTTTGAGTCTAAATCTTATTTCTTCATTTCTCTTGTACATAGTTTAGAGTGTGCTTCAATTGTATATCTTTCACTCTTTCTTGTGAACTTTAATTTTGTAAACACCCACCTTATGGGGTATTTAGTTTACCAAACAAATCTCTTGTAAAATGAGAGGTTCTAGTTTAGCCTTAGTGAAAAACTAGAATGATTCTATCTTAGCCAGTAAAAGATAAGGTTGTAAAGGTTTCCTCCTAAGCCTTGAAAAGGGGACGAATTCTTAGTGAATTGGGAAATCCTTAGTGGTGTGCTAAGGTAGTGGATGTAGACTCAATTGGGTAGTCGAACCACTCTAAAATCATCGTGCAAAAGTGTCTTTTTTATTTTCGGTTTTAGCCAATTCAACTAAGGATCAAATACAACTCTCTTGACGGTTTTCGTAGATCGATTCGAGTGTGTAACAAGTTTTTCAGAAATCATGAGTATCCTTGACCGAGTGGATCTCACTAACATCATTCCTTTAAATATATTTAGGCATATAAACGAACCGAACGAACATGACACGAACGAGGGTACGCTCATGTTCGTTTATTTAATTTTAACCAAACAAATAAACGAACACGAATAACTAAATGAACATAATTTCTTGTTCGTGTCCGTTTGTTAAGGAATGTAGTTTGTTCGTGTTCGTTAAAATGATAAACAAACCTAAACGAACACAAACGAACGAACACAAACGAACGAACATAAAAGACATATGTGAATAAATTTAAATGGACATGAACGAGAACATGTGTAAATAAATTTAATTTTTTTAAAAATATAACTTTTATGAAAAATAATAAGTATAAATGGATATATGTGAATAAATTTAAACGAACATAAAACAACGAATTATTGAACGTTCTCGAACGTAAATGAATGAACAAGATATTTGTTCGTGCTCGTTCATTTAATTAAATGAACAGAAAATCTTGTTCATATTTGTTTGTTTAATAAATAAACAAACATAAATGAACTTCCCACCGAACGGAACGGTTCGTTGAAAGTTTGGTTCATTTATACTCCTAAATATATTATTTAAAGTTAAAATAAAATATCTTGAATAATTTCTATTTATATATTTTCTAGGCGGCCAGACATGCAATGACGGAACTTGGTGAAAGAGTTCGGGGTGATTAGATTAAGAATATTCAAAAAATTAAAATGTTTAAAAAAATAATTAGTGTCCAACTAAAATTTTTGAAAATTTAAGAGGTGTAATGAAATTTTTTTAAAAAAATATAGGAGTGATTAGATTAAGAATATTCAAAAAAATTGAAATTTAATTTGAATTTTTATAAATTTTGTTGGAGCTAATTTTTTTTTTTAAAATTTTAAAGGGAATAAAGTCTAATTTTTCAAATTTGGGGGCATGACCACCATAGGCCCCTACTGTGTTCTACCCCTATAGACAGTTTTTGAATCAATAGGTGAATCATCGTAAAAACCAACTTTTTTTAATAGTTTAAGGTGAATACACTGTATTATTTGTTCACACTTTTTTAATACTTTGATAATATGCACACCTTACAGACAAAGTTGTCCGAACTCAGGTCTCCTATAATAAACATTATTTCCTCTTCTACTGGGACCACTTGTTGGATTCTAAAAATCAATGTCCAAAAATAAGAAATATTATGTGAGATGAAAAAGGTCTTTCCTACTTTAACCAGTGGTTAAGTGTCTAATCTTCACTTTGAACATAGACAAAACGCGAAAAGACTAGTCACTAAACTCGCTTTAGCGGACAACTTGAGAAACCAAATATATATATATATATATATATATATATATATATATATAATGTTCAAATGCATTTTAGTGTTGCTCCTTTAATAGCACAATGGCCCAACTAATCTTCAATTTATACGTGCACCTTTGGGCCTTCAATACAAATGATTGGATCAAAAGCTTTTAATGATTCTTCTTCTTTAGAATATACAAGTTCAAGGCACTTACATCCTTATGGTTTTCAGTAGGAGGAATTTAAAATTTTAGGAGAATTTATTAAGATGAGATTCTTAATTTTTTTATAAAATGTTTTTTGATTTAATATGTGTTGTATGCTCATTTTCGTATAAACAAATGAGTATAACAAAGACTCAAAATATATGGAGAACAACATTTTGTTTTACCATGTATTTTACCACTAATCTATAAGTATTTTATTTTTATCATTTGTAAGCATTTGACTTAACTTATATGGGGATCCTTTTTTTTAGAGTCATGTACGGTCACTCCAATTACGCATCTCCAGAATTACCCTAAACCAATTGAGCTATTCTAGTTTATTGAAAAAACAGTTAAATTATTTCAATCATGGAAATTATTAACGATTTGGTGAAGAGGACAACAAACAATAATGTTGTCACATCCTATATGAATTCGAATATCAATATTTACTTTTGAAAAGTAATTATTTTTACTTAATAAAAAAATGAAGAACGAATTGCAGAAATCATAAATGCCTTTTCCACCAATAAACCAAAAGAAGAAAAGGCAAAAGGGGAAATTATTTATTATCATTTATGAAGAGGAAGAAACAACCGGAAGATCATCTAATCTACATGTGAATCCACCAATGTTAGCAGCAAACTCCCATCTAACGAAGAGTTAAAGCGAATCTTTAGATTATTTGTTGAAATATCCACAATTAGCATGTAAGGATTTAGTAAACTATAGAGATTATGGATAGGAAAGAGAGACGGTACTCTCATACATTTTATCAATAATCCTGTAATATCTTAAATGAGACCAGACGATATTTATATAATAGGTGTATGAGTTAATTCAAGGAACGGTACTCTAACAAAACTTTCCTAACTATTTCAGTCAACCCATAACAACCCAACTGCCATTTCATACAAAATAACCAATTACCTATAGGACTCAACCTATACTCATAACATTCACCTTACTTTCTCCAACTTCAAGTCCCCAACAAAACAACTACATTCCTCGTACTCTTCATATAAACCTACAGTAAACCAGAAACAAAAAAGAAAATAGAAGATATATTTTTTAGCTACTAGTCAATGAGGAAGTAGAGAGTTGAACCATAGCTAATCTGTCCCGAAATCGACGAAACGAGGCTTTCGAAAAGGGCTTAGTCGTAATATCCGTCAACTGCTCACAAGAAAAAATCTCATTAATGACAAATTTTCCAGCTGCAACTTTTTCACGCAAAAAATAGAGGTCAAGCTCTACATGCTTGAACTTCGAATGCAACACAGGATTGGCTGCTACGATAACAACACTAGAGTTGTCGCACCATAGTGTTGGTTTACCATCAAGCATTATGTGTAACTCACTAAGAAGAGATTCAAGCCATAGCACCTCAATAGTTGCACACTCTACACTGCGATACTCTGCTTCTGCCATAGAACGAGAAACAACAGGTTGTTTCTTGGAACGCCAAGAAATTGGATTACCCCAAAAAACACACAAAATTTCGTGGTGGAATGACGATCATCCTGTTAGAGTATGCTCAAAGACCAATCATAAGATGATTGTAAATGACATTAGTTTTTACCTTGTTTATTCATAAAGAAACATTGTCATTATTATTTTCAGTTACAATTCTGCGTGGGTAAATAAACTGAATTATAATAAAGTCCTTAGAATAATAAGATTATTCTTAAATGTCCTTAGTCGAGTATTATTGTGGGAATAGACAACAATAATGCATTAAGACTAATATGCAGTTGATTGATGACAAAGTGTTGTCATTGACATGGAGATGTCAAAATCAATACATAAGTATGTGTTAAAGAACGACATACTAGACTGACCCTCATAATAGAGATGTCATTGACAGTCACAATATTGCTCATAGTGATAACTACATGTATGATCCTCATACTTTAGATCATCATTATTTCAACATCGCGAGTGACATATTTTGATACAGTCAAACGCGTGTCGTAACTGATTACAATATAAAGACTGATATTGGATATGTCACAATCTATGTAGTGAGATATGGTTGATCAAGATAGGATTTGTCCCTCCTACATAATATGAGTAATATCGTAGGCCACTTGATTGAGTGAGACTAGAAATGCATAGCCATGCTCGAATAAGTTGTTATGAGATATCATAGTTATTCGTTTATAATAGTCTACTCGAGATATCAAGAAATATTAGATGGGCTATACAAGTGTGACTATTACATGACTTGTGTCCAATCTAGATACAAAGACAAAAGGATGTAATACATGAAAAGAGTTAATCACGAAGAGGTTATGTCGAACCATGATTTCTTGTAACTTAGGTGACAATGATATATTGCTAGATGTCACTCATTGTTTGTAATATTAAAAATGTTCTAATATTTACTACTAACGTTACATGAACCTACAGGGTCACACTCATAGTTGAAATGAGCATATATTAAACGAGTTATATATGTACAAATTTGTTGTACACAGATTTAGTTAAATTAATATATATTTGATATATATATATATAATTTAACTATATGGTAAATATTAAAAAAATAATTATTGTAATTATGACTCTTTTAATATATAAATAATATAATTCAATTTAAATTAGTATATATATTAAAATCCTAATTAAGTTGAATTGGGATTATATATATTTAATATATATATATTGAAATCCTAATTAAAGTTGAATCGGGATTATATATATTTAATATATATATATATTGGAATCCTAATTAAGTTGAATTAGGATTATATATATTTAATATATATATATATATATATATATATATATATATATATATTGAAATCCTAATATGAGTTGAATTAGGATTCCAAAGGCTATATAAAGGCAAGAGAGATCTAGCAGTCATTAATGTTTTTTGGGGAAAAACCTTCTAAATAGTTTACAGAGTTTTTATATGTTCATTCCCTTGTAAATAGTCTAGAGAGTTTTATATGCTCGTTTCAACTGGGTGAACTACGTAGAGGTCGGAGCGTTATCGTTGCGGCTTAGGAATCGACATTGTGGAATCGTGATTGGATTTTTATCTTCTCCAAATTTAGAATTCCAGATTTTTAACAGGTAATTCTTCACCATTTTCACCTCAATTCGTTCCTTGTACATAGATCTCTGGTGGTGATCGCCGAATATTTTTTTCGTTGCGCCATGGGGTGTACCGGCGTGACCCAACAGTGGTATTAGAGCCACTTGTACGATACAGATTTTAATTACTTGGGCGATGTAAATGTATGACATACATGTTATTTTTCATTTTATTTAGCGAATATATGATATTTTTACGAGCAAATCTATTTAATCATGATTAATCTGTTAATCCAGTTAAAAGATATTCCTAAGATCGATGATTAAGAGTTAATTATCAGGATCTTTGTCGATAGGGTTTGAAATATTATATGTTAATTGTTAACATATTCAATATGGAGTTTTAGGGTTTTAGATGTTAAGTGTTAACATACGCGGGTTATAGTTATATATTAGACTAATTGTTAGTCTATATATTTCGCGTGAGAAAGTAACCAGAGTTGTTCTAGTAAAAATCTCGTGGGTTTTTAAATCCTAAAAACACGATAATGTTGATAAAAGTTATCAAATCATGAGGTTTTTACATAGAAATTAAGATGCTAATCTTTAAAAAATTTCCCCGCTGCTAATCGGGCAGCGGTAACCCCGTCGGTGGCTGTGAGCCCGCCGAAACCCCGCAAGGGGTTTGACACCTGCGTAGGAACAATCTGGTAAGACCTTAATAACAAACTGTGCCATTATTATGTTTGATATGCTTGGTGTTTGGAATGCATGGTTATAGCCCAATAGCTCATTTAGTTTATTTATAAGGTTTTATAAATACGACCTATGTGTCGTGCATTTCTCTACTTCTATTGTAATTCTCTTCTCATCTTACTCTCTCATATGTAAAATGAGTTTCTGAAATTGTAATCTATACGAAGAAACATGAACCAGAGGAACAGAAGTGCGAGCCGATAGAAAGATGCTTGAGAAGTGCTTTTATCCTTAGAATAATTTGGTTCTCCCATTGGCTTGGGACGTGCCACCTTAGGATATGGGCTATAACTATTGCATTCACATTTACTGCTTTTCATGTATGTGATAAAATGAATGTATGGGATTGTTAACTCCTCAAAAGTACTAATTTTCATGCATATATTACGATGCTTTTGCTTGCCTTTGAATACATAACTGTGCATTTAGTTGTTAAAATCATGCATTTGCATTACGGAGTTATGAGTTGTTTGTTTTACCAGTGTGAAGGGTTATTTTGTTAGTTTTGATGCAGAACACAAGCAGGCAGCGCAGGAGCAGAAAGCAAGAGGACCAGAAGAGAAATGCCAAGCACCCTTGGCAATAGGCCACCAGAAGAGTTTTGCCAAGAACCCCTAGCAATACCAGCCTGAGAAAATAAGACCATATCAGACTGCAAGAAAATAGCATTTGATCAAACTCCAAAAAATAGTATCAGATAAGATGGTGGTAATGTCAAGCTTGTTTGGCATAGATGGACCAAACAATGCCAAGCTCGGCTGGCAAATGATCAAAGGCCGATGACATCAGCCCTAATCAAAACTTGATCAGCTCAAATTCAAATATGGATAAGATGCGTGATCATCTTATACCCCGTGTATTCAAAATTCAAACCTAAAAGGCTTATCCTAGGGTTTCCATGCAAACCTATTTAAAAGAGATCAAGCAACAACAACGGAGATCGAATTTGAAGAGGCTGCATCATGGTGAAGTAAAGGCCGAAGGCTAGGTGATTCGACCACCCTTAGACCGATAGCTCTAGAGAATTTGAAGGGCTACATCGACGAACCTCCTTCCTTGCCCATTATCTTGTTTAATTTCTATTTGAATAATGATGTGTAAAAGCGATGATGTTTTATGGATGGAACCCCCAACCATGAACTAAGCTTTTATAGTTGGTTGGGGTTGTTTGCGATGAACGCTTATTTTATATTTGGTTTTTAATAATTAGAATGCCTTGGCATTGTTTTCTCTATCTGACATGTTCTTCAGTTTTCTAAATTCTTTTCCAATCGGCCGTTGGCATTGTTTGCTTATTGCAACTTAATATCTTAACAAACTTGAGGGGCAACAATTGTTGCCAGGTACTAAGGAGAGAAGCTTTGAAAGAAGATATTCAAGTAAATGAACTTAATTATGAAGTGAATCTACCCCTTATGAATATAGATTGAAACTTAATCAAATTAATTAATGAAAAACTTCACTATAGACATATAGAGGTTTAACATGGTTAATTTCGGGCATTACCATTGTGTAGCGAAATGTCTTTTTTCTATTCATATCGCTAAAATAAAAACGATGATTTTTGAAAGGTGTGTTTGAAAGGTGTTTGTATATAAAATATTTATTCCGTGGGGTTTACAAAAACCTTATAAAAATGGAGTCGCCACCGGCCACTTAGGTAGGCCGGACACCACAAAACCAGAGATTCAAAAGACAGGGTTCGGGAGTCGGTTACGGATGGGGAAGGATTAGCACCCCCACACCGCCCAAAAATTGGTACTTTAATAATTACCGCTTTATTAATATTGGATTTTCCGGATTAAAGTGACGATTATTTTAAATTTCGGTCATAATTGCGAATATATTTTAAGGGTCCCGTTATCCGAGAATAAACGCCCAACCACTATCACTACGCCTGATACTGGCCCCGTTTACGCTTGGATAAAAGGACTCCGCATTAACAAGTTATATCTTGATATGCAATCTTAGTGGCAAAAATGTAAAACATGGCAAAATATTTAGCGTAATAAATATTGGCATACCAGAATACTAATTTAACATGAATGATATCTTAGACTAAAACATGTATATATATATATATTACTCTAAATAATAGATAAAAACAATTATAATATGTCAAAATATCAAGGCAGGAATAAGTATATGTAGACGAACAGATATTAAAAAAATGCATACTAATAATAAAACATATTTCAACATATACAGGTCAACATATCGTATAAAGAGGGTAAATATACTAACATGTAGCCCTAAAAAATAAGAAAGCACACACACATATAAAAATACTAAATACGCCATGTACGAATTAACTAAAACATAACATGCTTGATACGAATAACCGGATAAAAAACATAAATATTATATTTAACACATATATACATAAAAACATGAAATACGAGTCATATACGAGGGACATAAAATAAAATAATATCACTATATACGATTATAATATGAACAATAATATTTACAAAGAAAATAGGACTGAAATGAAAGAAAAACAAAAGTCAGTGGCAGAAATTAAAGAACAATAATATGTAATTTGGGGACGAAATTGCGAAACAAACAAAACTTAAAAGGACCAGAATTGTAATTAGACCAAGGGGCAGACCCAAAGTGAAAAATCCAAAAACGCGGGATGGTTAAGGACGTAATTTTACCATTCAGAAACTGATTCGGTGTAATTTGGGGACTAAATTGTGACCTTTTGAAAAATCAGAGGGACTGGGGCTGTGATTATACCATGAGGCAAGACAAAATGAAAATATTGAAAACGCGGTGGGATTAAGTGTGTAATTTACCCATTTAGTAAAATAATAATACCTATATAAGGGCTATTTTCAGATCGAAACCAAATTTTCTCCATTTTCGTTTTATTCTTCAGTTTTCAAATAACCCGTGTTCATCTTTTTCTCTCATGTATTCTTGCAAAACCCAGAATTCGACGGCCGGCCGCCGTGTTCTCCGCCGCCGGCCGCCGCTAACCGGCGCCGGTAGGCTCCCAAAATACACCAAAACATTCCCTTTGTCGTCCTCAATACGAATCCGTGGTTGGATTCAGAGGATACCCTTTCTTTTACTCTAGATCTAAGAAATACGAACCCCAAAAAAATATTTTTTAGACTAAAACAACTACAAAGGGTCTTCTCTTCCCTTTAGTTCACCAGATCTGGCTTGTAGAAGCCGAGAGGTTTGTCACCGAGAGAAGGAAGACCCGCAGATAACGCCGGTAAGACTACTTCTTTTTTTGTTTCTATTTTTTTTATTTTTATTTCGTATATGCATGTAAAGAAACAAGTAAGAAAAAGAGACAAGTGTTTACCAATGGACCCCCTTTTGATTGTCTTGACTGGTTACAAGTTTTTGGTTTTTTACAAGATATCTGTTCTTTCTTTTTTGTTACTACTCTCTCTGTTTTTTTTTGCTAATCTTTTTTGCTCGCTCGCTAAAAATTATCCCCGTTACAACAGCCCCGTTTCATATATATTACTGCCTCTGTTTTTGTTGCAAGTTGTATCTTCTTTTCCAGATCTGACATTTTGCTTGTTGTCTTTGGCATAATCTGAACGCGGGGACTGAATATCGGCGCGGTGGCGGTGTGGTCATTCTGCCAGAGGCCAGACGCGTTTTCGGCCGTTAGATCAGATCTGATCTAACGGTCGAGATGGCTTGAAGAACGATCGGCCTGGATGAAGCCTCGATCTGATGAAACGGCTTCAGATTTTGCCACGTGGAGCTCCGCAGTCGAGGAGTCAGAACGCATGGATCTTACGCGCGCGTGGGATGTTAAAGCGTCCGCGCGTGGACCACACGCGCGCGTGGCACTCGAACGGTCCATACGTGTGGAGCACGCGCCTGGCAGATATTTTTTGACCTCCATTGCATCGTGGCCGTTGGATCAGATCTTGATCCAACGGCCCACAGTTACCTGCACGTTGTAATTAAATAGGATTTAGATTTGGGCCAAACGGGCCTTGTAATTGGATTTGTAATTGGACTGTAATTTTTTGGGTTTAATATATTTAATTTTTTCATTTTGTCAGCCCAATAATAATAATAATAGTATAATTATAATAAAGAATACATATACATACGAAAAAATATATACTTATATTATACAATCATTAATTAATATAATATTCTAGTATACGTACGTATAATCATACATATAATTAACATAACATCTATATACGCTTATACCCTAGATACATACGCGACATACATACACCCCTAATACGTATACATAGCTTATACATGCACACACCACCTTATATTAGTAACATTCATATAATAAATATACATGCAATATTAATATATTTATAAGTAAAAATGAGTGATTACAGTTGCCCCTCTTTGCTTGTTCTCATGGAATGGGAAACAAAGCAAAGATTCATAAGCACTCATTTTTATCAGACTTCCCTGTTTGTAGCCTTGGAAAAACGAATTCTTTTGGACATCTCCGCTTTTCCTTGGCTGAATCTTCAGGCTCGTAAGTTCTTCCTATATAGAGCTTCGTCACCTTCCGATCTTGGAGTTTTATCAGACTTCCCTGTTTGGTTTGTAGCCTTGGAAAAACGAATTTTTTTGGACATCTCTGCTCTTCCTTGGCTGAATCTTCTGGCTCGTAAGTTCTTCCTATATAGAGCTTCGTCACATTCCGATCTTGGAGCTACAGGCTCTTTCGACATAGACCCCTTCGCTCTCATTTTTATCAGACTTCCCTGTTTGTAGCTTTGGAAAAACGAATTCTTTTGGACATCTGCGCTCTTCCTTGGCTGAATCTTCAGGCTCGTAAGTTCTTCCTATATAGAACTTTGTCACCTTCCGATCTTGGAGCTACAGGCTCTTTCGACATAGACCCCTTCGCTCTCATTTTTATCAGACTTCCCTGTTTGTAGCTTTGGAAAAACGAATTCTTTTGGACATCTCCGCTCTTCCTTGGCTGAATCTTCAGGCTCGTAAGTTCTTCCTATATAGAACTTCGTCACCTTCCGATCTTGGAGCTACAGGCTCTTTCGACATAGAACCCTTCACTCTAAGACAATGAAGCTCAGAGCTTTTCCTATATAAGACTCTTTGCTATTGACACAACAGGTTTCCTATATAACCCTGTGTCATAGGTGAATTTCTTTGACCGGGAGTTCTTCCTATATAGAACTGCGAGTCTTCACCTTGGAGCCGTCGGTCCTTCCTATATAGAACTTTTCGGCGTCTTGAAATCTTGGAGTTACGGATTCTTCCTATATAGAATCTTTCACTCTAAGACATTGAAGCTAGGAGCCCTTCCTATATAGAACTCTTTGCTTTCGACACAGCAGGATTTCCTATATAATCTTGCGTGTCATGGGTGAATTCATTCGACCGGGAGTCCTTCCTATATAGAACTGCTAGTCTTCACACTGGAACTGTCAGTCCTTCCTATATAGAACTTTCAGCTTCTGAAGCCTCGGAGAGGAGGATTCTTCCTATATAGAACCTCTCTCTAGAGCTTGAAAACATGTGCCTTTATGTAAAAACATTGTCTTCTCATTTGGGATTCACATCGTGATGACCCTCGATGTCTCTTTGGATCTGCAGATACCTGTCCGAGATGAAAACAAAATGCTATGACAAATGAATGAATTGACATGCTCCTGATGTCTGACTATTGATGATGCATGAGATTCAATATCTTGGTGGGCTTGTTTTGGTCCTTATTTGACGTTCGCTTTCTCCTTTCTTACGGGCATCGATAACCCACTTCACTGCCAAGTTCAACCATCTCGATTTTTCTCTTTTTTCAATTCCGACTAGGAATTCTAGAGTGCCATTTCGGGTTTTCACTTTAGAGATTTTTTTTGAGAGGGGTGCCCTTCTGGTTTTCACCCAAAAGATCTTTTTTGTTATCTCGTACGCCTTTCTTGAATAGATAGGACATGTGCCATTGGTTATCCTACCAGGTTGTTTGAAGCTTCCCGCCTTCCCTATCGATAGCCATTAGGGAACTAGAGGACGGAGTTAACATCATTTTCTTTGATTACCTGCATTTTCAAGGTTAAATCATAGTAATGCTTCAAAATCTCTTGTTTCATTATAAGCCTATGTTATCTTATCTGACTGAAATTGACAAGGAGGTTAGGAATGGATGCTCAAAACACGATTTTATTATGATTAAGGGCTTTGAGATATCTTAAAAAGAAAGGTATGACACGTATAAGTTAAATACAAGATCTCTCATTATCTTCGATATGAATGATACATGATCCTGTCAACTGGTGTAGAATTTTTTGCCTGAAGCTTCTTCTTCATGATGCTCATGGGGATACCCTTCTCCTCAGATATTCAACTTTTCAATTTACCCAAGCCGCCCTTTACGAGTTTTCAACTTGGGTCCTTCCTTTGCTTTAAGACGCCCGATTTCGGGTTTTCGCCCTAAGCTCTCCATTTTTTTTAGAGATAGTATTTCTTGACGGCATCAGAATTTACCGGATTTTTAAGCTCGTCCCCGTCCATTTCTGTTAGGATTAGGGCTCCTCCTGAGAAGGCCTTTTTTACGACGTACGGTCCTTCCCAGTTGGGCATCCATTTTCCTCGAGAATCTTTCTGGATAGGGAGGATTCTCTTGAGTACCAGATCCCCTTCTTTGAATTCTCTTGGGCGCACCTTTTTGTTGTAAGCCTGCACCATCCGCTTTTGGTACATCTGACCATGACAAATGGCTTTTAGTCTTTTTTCGTCAATGAGATTTAGCTGGTCGAGTCTGGCCTGCACCCATTCAGCTTCTTCCAATTTTACTTCGTTTAAGACTCGGAGAGACGGAATCTCTACCTCAATTGGGAGTACTGCTTCGGTACCATACACCAAGGAGTAGGGTGTTGCCCCTATTGATGTACGAATGGACGTCCTATAGGCGAAAAGGGCAAAAGGCAACTTCTCATGCCAATCCTTGTAGGTATCCGTAGTCTTCGCTATGATCTTCTTTATATTTTTGTTTGCCGCTTCCCTTTGCTCCATTCATTTTAGGACGATAGACTGTGGAATTATGGTGTGTTATTTTGAATTGAGTACACACGTCATTCATCATTTTATTGTTGATTAGGCGTTGTCGTGATGATGATCCTCTCGGCAATCCGTATCGACAAATAATTTCCTTCTTTAAGAACTTACAAACTGTAGTCCTGGTGATATTGGCGTAAGACGCTGCCTCTACCCATTTAGTGAAGTAGTCTATGGCGACCAAAATGAAACGGTGCCCATTGGAAGCTTTCGGATGGATCTGCCCGATAACGTCCATGCCCCACGCTGCGAAAGGCCACGGAGAATTCATAGTGTGTAGAGGTGATGGAGGTGCATGAATTTTGTCAGCGTAAATTTGGCATTTGTGGCATTTCCTGGCGTAATCGATGCAATCTCTCTCCATGGTCAACCAGAAATAACCGTACCTCATAATTTTCCGGGCTATAGACAGCCCGTTGGCGTGCGTTCCACAGATTCCGTCATGTACTTCGGCTAAGATTTCCTTCGCCTCCCGGGCATCCACACATCTCAGCAATGTTTGATCATGACTTTTCCTATATAGGATTTCCCCATCTAGGATATATTTTGTTGCCATTTTTTTGAGTGCTTTTCTGTCATTGTCGTTTGCCCCTTCTGGATACTTTTGAAGCTTGACATATTGCAGGATGTCATAGTACCATGGATTTCTGTCAATTTCTTCCTGTATATTACAACAATGAGCAGGTTTTTCAAACGTCTGCATCTCAATGGGCTTCATTTCTGCCCAGGTGTTTGTTTTAAACATGGATGCCAAGGTTGCCAATGCATCTGCCATCTGCTTTTCTTCTCGGGGTAGGTAATTGAAGCTGACCTTTTCGAACTCTTTGACGAGCTCTTGGATCCATTCGTGATATTTGACCAACTTCGGGTCTCTGGTTTCCCACTCCCCGCGCAATTGGTAAATGACTAAGGACGAATCTCTGAACACTCGAAGTTCCTTAACCTTTCTTTCGATGGCTGAGTTTAGTCACATGATGCAAGCTTCGTATTCAGCTATATTGTTTGTGCAGAAGAATTCCAATCTGCTGGTGAAAGGATAATAGACGTCCTCAGGTGAAATTAGCACTGCCCCTATTCCATGTCCGATGGCATTGGAGGCTCCATCGAAGTAAAGTTTCCATGACTTATCATCTGAGATCTCTTCTTCGGTTGTAATGCACATCAAGTCTTCATCTGGGAAACTAAAGTTCAATGCCTCATAGTCATCCGAAGCACGACTAGCTAGGAAATTCGCTACGGCACTCCCCTTTACAGCTTTCTGATTAACATATACGATGTCGAATTCGGATAAGAGCATCTGCCATCGGGCCATCCTTCCCGTTAGCGCTGGCGCTTCCATTAAGAACTTTAAGGGGTCTAGCTTGGATATCAACCAGGTAGTATGGTACAACATGTACTGTCTGAGCCGCTTGGTAGCCCAAACTAGAGCACAACACAGCTTCTGTACTGGCGGGTACCGTGTTTCGCAATCATTGAATTTCCTGCTTAGGTAATAGATGGCCTACTCCTTTTTTTCTTGACTCATCGTGTTGCCCCAGTACACATCCCATTGAATTCTCGAAGACTGTTAAGTAGAGAATTAGTGGTCGACCAGGTACTGGTGCGACTAAAATTGGAGCATTTGTCAGGTACTTTTTGATCTTTTCTAGGGCTTTTTGACATTCTTCATCCCACACGCCAGGATTATTCTTTCTAAGAAGTCTGAAGACCGGGTCGCATTGATTGGTTAATTGGGAAATGAAACGAGAGATATAATTTAGCCTCCCCAGGAAACCGCGGACTTCCTTTTGCGTGCGGGGTGGTGAAAGGTCCTGGATGGCTTTCACTTTATCTGGGTCAATCTCAATCCCTCTTCTGCTTACTACGAACCCCAAGAGTTTTCCAAAAGTAACGGCGAAGGTACACTTGGCAGGATTGAGCCTCAGTTGGTACTTCCGTAGTCTTTGGAATAGTTTTCTCAAGTTTTGTAGGTGTTCTTCCTCTGTTCGGGATTTGGCAATCATATCATCCACGTATACTTCTATTTCTTTGTGCATCATGTCATGGAAAAGAGTCACCATTGCCCTTTGGTATGTTGCCCCTGCGTTCTTTAGCCCAAACGGCATCACTTGATAACAAAAAGTGCCCCACATGGTTATGAATGTGGTTTTCTCCATGTCGCTAGGATCCATCTTTATCTGGTTGTACCCTGAGAAGCCGTCCATGAAGGAAAACCATGAATGTCCTGCGGTGTTGTCAACCAGCGTGTCAATATGTGGCAAAGGGAAGTTGTCTTTTGGGCTAGCTCGATTCAGATCCCTATAATCTACACACATACGAACTTTCCTGTCTTTCTTTGGTACTGGTACAATGTTTGCAACCCATTCAGGGTATTTGGCTACATCCAAGAATCCAGCATCAAATTGCTTCTTCACCTCTTCTCGGATCTTTAACAACATATCTGGCCTCATTCTCCGAAGTTTTTGCTGTACTGGTTTGCACTCCGATTTTGTTGGCAATTTATGCACCACTATGTCGGTATTCAATCCCGGCATATCTTGATAAGTCCAACCGAAGACATCCTTGAATTCCTGAAGTAGGGCTATCAGTTCATGCTTGGTTTTTGAGGAAATAGTCGTTCATATTTTTATTTCTTTTCTCGCTTCTTCAGTCCCCAAGTTGACAATTTTCGTTTCTTCTTAGTGGGGCATAATCTGTCTTTCTTCGTCGTCCACCATTCTCTTTAACTCTTCCGGGACCTCAATTTCTATTTCATCATATCCTCCCTCAATTTCCTCTGAGACCTCAGGGCATTCGAAATTTACTCCAGGATTGGATCCGGTATCATTCATATCGTCAATCATGAGCGACCTACATTAAATGAGAATGAATTGTATTGGGAAAGAGACGGCTTTACATGAAGGGAATGAATATGAAGAATGCATGAATGGAATAAATGAGACTTTGGTCATTTTTAAGAAAGTGGAGATATTTTCATTTCAATCAAAAAGTTAACATAGGTGCCCCATACAAGAGATCCCCATTGTCTATGGGCAAAAACAAAAGGTTGATTCGGAGCATTACTCTGATCTATTCCTAAAAACTACAAGTAGATCAATGCAGCTCTAGTTATCGAGTGTCTCCCCGGGATGGCAAGGGCGGATGTTGGTCAACATTTTGCTACCTCGGTCCTTTTCAGCTATCATGTTGATGTACATCCCTTCAAATGATTTACTGAATATTTCCTCCTGGTTAAGTTCATCATTTTTCTTCATTGCCTCTCCAATATCTTGACCTGGCTGGTAGAACCCTCCGGAGATGAAAGTGGCTTTCAAACTAGGAAAGGACATCGACCTCCACGGAATGTCTTCTCCTTTAGATCTGGCTTTTCTTTGCTCCTTCTTTCTCTTATATTATTCTTTCTTCTGTTGGACACTTGGTTGGTAACCCAGCCCGAAACGATCCTTCTTGGTTATCATATTCTTGGGTCTCAGGTTTCCTTGTAATTTCTTTCCCAGCCCTTTTCCTATTTTGGCTCCTCGGCCCAGAGTTTCTGCGACGGTCATCTTGGTACAATTAGATAACCTGGGGTAAGGGATCCGGCTTCCTTCTGAAATGAATGTGGCATTTACTAGTTCTAATGCTCAGAACGAGCATTCTGCGACATCTTCATCATTTTGAATGTAGGGGGTGTCTGATGTCACGGAAGCAACAAATTCATGCTCTGCTTCTACGGTGACCAATTTGCCTTCAACTACAAATTTTAATTTCTGATGCAATGATGATGGGACAACTCCTGCGGAGTGGATCCACGGTCTTCCCAATAAGCAGCTGTAAGATGGTTTTATGTCCATCACCACAAAATCGATTACATATTCAGTTGGTCCGATCAATAGGGGCACCTCAATTTTCCCCATTGTTCCTTTTTGCGTACCATCAAAGGCTCTTACCGAGTTGTAGCAAGGCTTTAGGTGCGAACCATCTATTGGCAATTTTTGCAGGGTTACCATAAGCAAGACATTCAATGCTGACCCGTTGTCGATTAGTACGCCAGGTAATACATACCCTTTGCAGTGGGTAGTGATGTTAAGGGCTTTGGTAGACCCAATTCCTCCCTCCGGGATCTCATCATCACTGAATGTGATATGATTATAGGCGGTAATATGCCCTACTATCATGTCCAGGTTTGTTACAGAAATGTCCTGGGGCACAAAAGTTTGATTTAGCACTTTCAATAGCGTCTCCCGATGCTTCTCTGAACTCAAGAGTAATTCCAGCACTGTGATCCTGGCCAGTTGTTTCCGTAGTTGTTCCACTACGCTGTACTCGCTATGTCTCAAGAACTTTAGAAATTCTTTGGCCTGGGCCTCAGTTACTGGTTCATTTATCTTTTGGGGAGGTTCTTCTCCAAATAGCTGCGTAGGCTAACTGCTGTACTCTTCCCCTATCTTTTTCAGCTGCTCTCAAAGCCTCGGAGGAATAACATCGGCCGCTCCTTGTCAAATGGCCTGCTTTACCAACGTTCACATTGTTCTGGCTTTGTTGGTCTTCCAGCGTAAACTCTTTTACCTGTTCGTGTTCTGACTTTTCTGGCATGGTCACATTCGCGGCATAATTCCAGGGAATTTGTCGCATGTCTTTGAATGGGAATGGAGATGGTGCTGAAATGACGATCTTAGGATTTATCTTGCTGGTTTCTCCTTGGGGGACACCTGCATTCCCTATCCTGGGAGAGATGATAAAAGGTCTATCCTTCCCGTATCTAGTTTTGGGGCTATCTGTCATGTGTACGTCTGATCCCTTCCCCATGGACTCCTCAAAGAATTCTATTTTTTTTTTCATTCATCAATTTCTGCACCAATTTCTTGAACTCTTCGCATTCTTGGATATCATGCCCTTCAGTCTGATGGAATTCGCAATATTTTCCGCATTCCTTCTGCCTTATTATCATGCCTTTGTTGATCATACGAGCCATGCATAATTGTTGAAATACCCACCGTAAAGGAGACTTGATTTCTGACACGTCATCCTTTATCCTCCTGGTAAAGCATTCTTCTATGGCATTTACTCCTCTGCTCCCATGATTGGGCTGCGGGTTGTTGGCTACGTTCGACTCTTCAAACTTCAATATCCCAGAATCGATTAAGTTCTGCACGAGCTTTTTGAAGGCAAGGCAGTTCTCAGTGGGATGCCCATGGGTACCGCCGTGATAGTCGCAATGTGCGCTTGGATTATACCAAGGCGGGAAGGGTGGGTTGACAGGATTAACGATGTATGGTCGGACCAAGTCTGCTTCATACAATTGGGAATAAAGCTCTGAGTATGAAACAAGTAGGGGAGTAAAAGTTCTCCTCTTTTTATCCTTTCTGGTGACTCTCTCATCTCTTTGATTCGAATTTTGGGTTTTTCCCACAGGTGCTTGTGGCTGTGAGACTGTGAAGTTCTTTGGGGCGGTATAGGTGCTGGTGGTGTTTACTTCACTTCTCTTGTTGTATTTTCGAGACCCTTCCCCACCATCAATTCTGCCGCTCTTGATTGCCAGTTCGAGAGACTCCTCAGTCCTGATCAAGTCGGCAAAACACTGTGTTGTGTTATTGATGAGGCGATCAAAGAGTGCTCCTTTCAGAGTGTTGACAAATAATGGCGTGATTTCATGCTCCGGAATAGGTGGCTGGATTTGGGCGGCCACTTCTCTCCACCTTTGGGCATATTGTCGCAAGCTTTCATTGGACTTCTGCCCCATATTTTCTAGCATAATTCTGCTAGGGATCATGTCTGTTACATGTTTGTATTGCTCGGAAAATGCTTTAGACAAATCTTTCCATGTTTTGACATTCGCTTTGCTTAACTGAGTATACCAACGTAACGCCGCTCCAGTTAGACTATCCTAGAAACAGTGGATCAGTAGCTTTTCATCTTTATGGTAAGCCGCCATTTTTCTGCAATACATCGTTATGTGTGCAGAAGGACATGTGGTTCCGTCATATTTATCGAACTCTGGCGTTTTGAATTTTGGTGGCAAGACAAGATCATACACCAGACTTAGGTCACTAGCGTCGTTTCCTGATTCTTCATTTGACTGTAACGCTTTAAATTTTTCTTCCATGAGGCGAAATCTTTCTTCCCACTTTCTTTCTACCTCATTCCTGATCCTTTCGACCATGTTTAGGTCCGGCACTTCTTCTTCATAAAGTGCTTCGGTATCAAGGGGTTGAGTCTCAGGAGCCCCTACTTGAAAGCTAGAAGACATTCCTGTAGGGTCAATATACACCTTCCTAGCCTGATTTGGTGCAGTTGGTTGAACCTTGTAGTGAGCCGGGGTACCTTCTGGCTCTAGGATATTTTCTCCTTCTACTCGTTTTCCAAGACTTTTTGCCAGCAATACCGTTATGTCAGATACTATTGATGTTTGTGACTGTGCAATCTGATCACTAAGGCTTCTCTGGGCCTCTTCAAGCCTTTTCTCAAGCTCCCTTTGCCCTCTTTCTAGACTGATTATTCTTTCTTCCATGAGCTTTCTTTGTAGCCGGGTAAAGTATAGGTGATGAATGATTGCGGGTTAACACTACATAGAATGCCACAATATTCATATTGTTAATATGGTTGCAAAAAATAAATGCATGTACAATGATGCAAATGCAAGAATGCATGCAGGCAAGGTACTGATTCCGCTGGTAATCACCCTTTTGAATTACTTCCACGGGAATTAAAGGGTCTTGATTACAACAAAATTCGTGTTACAAAGTAAAGATCCCTGGTACGTAAGATCTAATTATAACACAGAGTCCTATAGATAGATTCTAGCTCTATCTCCTAACTTTCCAATTGCCTTGAGCAGCTTGAGGAACCTAGGAGATTCTTCCATTCCAGGGGCTATAAAAGGTCGGAGTGTCTCAGCCTCGACAGCTAAATCATTTACGTGTCTGGCGACTCGCTGTATGTCCACCATTAGATTTGCGTAGTACTGGTCTCTGTCCTGCACCATTCGAGCAGCGTCGCGTAATCTTTTCTGCCAATAGGTGTCCCCTCCGGCTGCAGCTTCTTCGAACACATTAATTCTTTCCTTGTAATCCTCCACAACTACTTCGAGGGACCTGATTCGTGCTTGTAACACACCCACTTCACGTTCTCTTTCTTGCAGTTCAGCGAAGTTATTCCTGCGGCAGTACATTCGAAGTGAGTGTTCAACTTCCTCCATCTTTCCTTTTAATTCATCATTTTGACTTTGGCTTTGCCCCAAACTCTGAATAGTGTCATCGTACAGTTTCTGCATTTCTAACAGTCTGTTTCGACTATTCATGGATTTTCTTTTCCATACGGCGACACTTTTTCTCTCATGATGGACAGCTTGTTTCCCCTTGCTGATTTCTTGTCTGAATCTTTCTCTCTCTTGATCAATGGCCTTCTTGGCGGACCGTTTTTCTTCCTCCATAGCCAAACGGTAGCTTTCAATCTCTTTCTCGATCGTTCTTTTGTTGATTTCTCGTTCTTCTTCCACCAAACGGATGTCGTTCATTCTTTCTCTTTCCACAGCTATGAACTGACTCCGGCCGGCCTTTTGTATTTTTGCCTGTAATAGGAGGGCATCTTTTTGATAAAGAGTATTCTTGTCACTCAAATCTGCATTTAATTTCTTCAATTGCCTAATGATCCCGTCCCGCTCGTCAACTTCTAGGCTTGCCTTATAGAGTTCGCTCGCATGTTGGGTCTGTTGAACGTCCATTTTCCTTTTAACTTCTTCGAGTTCACTCCTTAAGATGTCGGCTTCGGACGGTACCACCCTTGTAAGCTCTTCGAGCAACACCGTTGGTCCTTGATCAGATTCAGGAATCACATTATTAACCCTCAAACGTCTCCAAAGATCGTAATCTGGGGTAGTCATGTGCTCGGTATCTCCTTCCACCCTGATCCGGTAACAATGATCCCAGGCCCTCATGATGGTCTGAATTTTTCCTTTGAACTCTCATTTGAAAAGAAATTCAGTTTGGCTTAATCCGGCGGTATTAGGAATGAACTGTCGTGATCCGAACTGCCGAGACACTAAAAGTAGAGCACAAGCAATCCCTCCATGTAATCCTAACATCATCAGCCAGTTGAAGTCACCACAACTGTATAGAAAATAATTAACTTTACCGAGCCATGGGACCCTCCATTCTATGTCCTCATCTTGAATGTTCCTGAAGAAACTGGTCCACATTTTTGTTTTCAAATCTTCTCGCCATTCCTTTGCCAAGTATTCTCGTAAAGGCGAAAAACCTTGGAAGGATATCCCCGGCAGGACCCGCGTCGGCGTCTTCCACATATGACTCTGGATCCATACTTATAATAGCTGTGCGCAGCCTCGAAAACGTCCTTCTTCATGTTTCCGGCTAGCGTTTAAGGAAATGAAAGTCTCGACCAAGATTGCTGGTACCGGGTTTGCTTTCCGTTTCACCCGCTCAAATAGATCCAGAATGGCTATGTCAATGTTCCCGAGTACTCTGGGAAAGATCACCAAGCCATATATTCCTAAAGCGAATAAGTCCATTTTCTTTGCCTCGTTTGGATGTGTCGATATGACGTCCCGAATACTTTCCCATGCAAAGACTGTATTATCTCCTCAGATTTGAAGGAGGCCACTAACCCAATCGTCACTCATTCCTGCAAAGGTTTTGAGTTTAGCAGTGTAATTCTGATTCCTTGGAGGCTTCGCATAGATCCAATCTTCCTGAATATTTTTCTGGTTAAGTAAAGCAGTGTACTCTTCTACCGTAGGCATCATGTCCTGCCCATTGAAGGTGAAGCAGCAAAAAGCCAGATTCCAGAACTGGACTATAGCTCAGAGTAGGGGCTGGTTAATCCGAACATATAATAGCTGCGCGATGTCGCCATAACTATCGCTAAATAAGTCTTGTAGTCTTCGGTCCAATTTTTCCCAAATGCTTTGAAGATCCCACAAGTCGTTCTGTTGGAGACTCACATAGGTGTATCCAGCTATTATGCGTTCGTTAGGCAGACTGTCCCCTTGGATTTTCTGGTTGACCTCTGACCAATGTCTGACTGACAGATTAAGCTCTTCTTTCCTAAGACACCTTTTTTCCATGGTGAAAGACTTTCTGATCAGGCAAACCACTTGATCCAGTACCTTTATGCGATGCAAATGCAATGATGTATGAGAAAAAGAACAAAAAGCGAAAAAAAACAAGTCAGTACCAGATAAAATTGATAAATATATAAATAAAATGACAAAATTAAACAGAAATAAACACACAAAACAACCCTATTTATCCCGTCTAAAACCTAAGGTTATCCGCATGGATCTAACATGGTAGGTTTCTATGTTCTCTACATGCAGTGTTGGTGCTAGGAGGTACCCGAATTGTCCTTGCTGTCCTCTACTAAGAGTAGCAAGGCCCCCGATCATCACCCATTATAGGCTCCTTTCAACCGGGTTCAATTCAGGGGGACCCATTCGCTTATGCCCGTACGAAGGAACGATATCCTTACGAAAGCATAAGGTACTCGAGCCCCGAAGGTACTTGCTAGGCCCACACGGGAGAACGATATCTCCACGAAAGCATTAGCGTTTTCTCCCCACTTAAAAAGACGGGTTTATATGCCATATTTTAAATGCGTTAAAATAAACGCGCAATTATGACCGAATGTTAATTTAATAGTCACTTTAATCCGGAACTTCCAATATTAGTAAAGCGGTAATTATTTTAAAAGCTTGACTCTAATTTGTTTTTTTTTTCGAAAAAAACAAAAATAGTCCCCAGCGGAGTCGCCATCTGTAGCGAAATGTCTTTTTTCTATTCATATCGCTAAAATAAAAACGATGATTTTTGAAAGGTGTGTTTGAAAGGTGTTTGGATATAAAATATTTATTCCGTGGGGTTTACAAAAACCTTATAAAAATGGAGTCGCCACCGGCCACCACAAAACCAGAGATTTAAAAGACAGGGTTCGGGAGTCGGTTACGGATGGGGAAGGATTAGCACCCCCACACCGCCCAAAAATTGGTACTTTAATAATTACCGCTTTATTAATATTGGATTTTCTGGATTAAAGTGACGATTATTTTAAATTTCGGTCATAATTGCGAATATATTTTAAGGGTCCCGTTATCCGAGAATAAACGCCAACCACTATCACTACGCCTGATACTGGCCCCGTTTACGCTCGGATAAAAGGACTCCGCATTAACAAGTTATATCTTGATATGCAATCTTAGTGGCAAAAATGTTAAACATGGCAAAATATTTAGCGTAATAAATATTGGCATACCAGAATACTAATTTAACATGAATGATATCTTAGACTAAAACATGTATATATATATATATTACTCTAAATAATAGATAAAAACAATTATAATATGTCAAAATATCAAGGCAGGAATAAGTATATGTAGACGAACAGATATTAAAAAAATGCATACTAATAAGAAAACATATTTCAACATATACAGGTCAACATATCGTATAAAGAGGGTAAATATACTAACATGTAGCCCTAAAAAATAAGAAAGCACACACACATATAAAAATACTAAATACGCCATGTACGAATTAACTAAAACATAACATGCTTGATACGAATAACCGGATAAAAAACGTAAATATTATATTTAACACATATATACATAAAAACATGAAATACGAGTCATATACGAGGGACATAAAATAAAATAATATCACTATATACGATTATAATACGAACAATAATATTTACAAAGAAAATAGGACTGAAATGAAAGAAAAACAAAAGTCAGTGGCAGAAATTAAAGAACAATAATATGTAATTTGGGGACGAAATTGCGAAACAAACAAAACTTAAAAGGACCAGAATTGTATTTAGACCAAGGGGCAGACCCAAAGTGAAAAATCCAAAAACGCGGGATGGTTAAGGACGTAATTTTACCATTCAGAAACTGATTCGGTGTAATTTGGGGACTAAATTGTGACCTTTTGAAAAATCAGAGGGACTGGGGCTGTGATTATACCATGCGGCAAGACAAAAATGAAAATATTGAAAACGCGGTGGGATTAAGTGTGTAATTTACCCATTTAGTAAAATAATAATACCTATATAAGGGCTATTTTCATATCGAAACCAAAATTTCTCCATTTTCGTTTCATTCTTCAGTTTTCAAATAACCCGTGTTCATCTTTTTCTCTCATGTGTTTTTGCAAAACCCAGAATCCGGCGGCCGGCCGCCGTGTTCTCCGCCGCCGGCCGCCGCTAACCGACGCCGGTAGGCTCCCAAAATACACCAAAACATTCCCCTTGTCGTCCTCAATACGAATCCGTGGTTGGATTCAGAGGATACCCTTTCTTTTACTCTAGATCTAAGAAATACGAACCCCAAAAAAAATATTTTTTAGACTAAAACAACTACAAAGGGTCTTCTCTTCCCTATAGTTCACCAGATCTGGCTTGTAGAAGCCGAGAGGTTTGTCACCGAGAGAAGGAAGACCCGCAGACAACGCCGGTAAGACTACTTCTTTTTTTGTTTCTGTTTTTTTTTATTTAGTATATGCATGTAAAGAAACAAGTAAGAAAAAGAGACAAGTGTTTACCAATGGACCCCCTTTTGATTGTCTTGACTGGTTACAAGTTTTTGGTTTTTTACAAGATCTCTGTTCTTTCTTTTTTGTTACTACTCTCTCTGTTTTTTTTTGCTAATCTTTTTTGCTCGCTCGCTAAAAATTATCCCCGTTACAACAGCCCCGTTTCATATATATTACTGCCTCTGTTTTTGTTGCAAGTTGTATTTTCTTTTCCAGATCTGACATTTTGCTTGTTGTCTTTGGCATAATCTGAACGCGGGGACTGAATATCGGCGCGGTGGCGGTGTGGTCATTCTGCCAGAGGCCAGACGCGTTTTCGGCCGTTAGATCAGATCTGATCTAACGGTCGAGATGGCTTGAAGAACGATCGGCCTGGATGAAGCCTCGATCTGATGAAACGGCTTCAGATTTCGCCACGTGGAGCTCCGCAGTCGAGGAGTCAGAACGCGTGGATCTTACGCGCGCGTGGGATGTTAAAGCGTCCGCGCGTGGCACTCGAACGGTCCATACGTGTGGAGCACGCGCCTGGCAGATATTTTTTGACTTCCATTGCATCGTGGTCGTTGGATCAGATCTTGATCCAACGGCCCACAGTTACCTGCATGTTGTAATTAAATAGGATTCAGATTTGGGCCAAACGGGCCTTGTAATTGGATTTGTAATTGGACTGTAATTTTTTGGGTTTAATATATTTAATTTTTTCATTTTGTCAGCCCAATAATAATAATAGTATAATTATAACAGCAATACATATACATACGAAAATATATACTTAAATTATACAATCATTAATTAATATAATATTCTAGTATACGTACGTATAATCATACATATAATTAACATAACATCTATATACGCTTATACCCTAGATACATACGCGACATACATACACCCCTAATACGTATACATAGCTTATACATGCACACACCACCTTATATTAGTAACATTCATATAATAAATATACATGCAATATTAATATATTTATAAGTAAAAATGAGTGATTACACATTGACAGAGCTAATGTCATCTTTAAATCTGCTTGGCAATAATTCCAAGGCAGAACATTATTAAAGGCTGGAATAAGTAGCGTGAAATCCATGCATCCCTTGCCAACACTCATCATCCATTGGAATACTTATGTTGCCAAACTGTTTCATTTCCACTACTTAGTTTTTGCTATCTTTTCATTCGAAAACCTAAATCATTTCAAATACTTTTATTTCTTATCAACAAGTAAAATATTGAGCACTTAAATTCCTGGACAATCCCTATGGAGATGATACTTAACTTACTACTATATTACTTGCCGACCGTGTTTACTTGCACGCAAAAGACTCGCCCTTGGCATTATTTTTCTTGCATATTAACACTGAATCCTCAATCTTTGCCAAGCATTAGCACAGTCGACAGAGATGCATGCTAGTTAATTGATGAGATCAAATGTTATATAGATAATATTCACAAAATCCCTCAATAAAATATTAAGTTTTTTATTGCTTCCCAATGTTAACCATCGTTAAAGTCTAGATCGATACAATGTAGGTTCTACTAAAGCGAAGTACTTGTATCTATCTTGGCCAAACGCGAAGAATAAGCAAGTGATATTCGTTGGTTGTAACATTGGTTAAAGACATAACTAGGTTACTCTAATAGGATTAAAAATCTAAAGGTTAGTTATTTGGATAATCATAAGATGATTATGAACAAGAGTTGTTCACCAAATGAAGGAGTTACATGAGATGTAATTAGCAAGTGTTGCTTACCTAGATAGACCACAATCTTGAGAGAAAAGCCAAAGCCGACTTAAGAGAAATGTGAAATTTGGATCCATGCCCGCTAGAAAAACTTTACAGAAAGTATTTTCAACATTAATATTTGAGGGTTATTAATTTTAATAAAAATAGTAGGTGTATAAAGTCCTTTTATAAGAAAACATGGTAAATGTAATCAAAATTCATATTCTATTGTTGTAAACTTATTATGACAAATATAAATTTGTTATCATTGTGATCGTTCCTTGAGAAAGACAAGTTGAGCGGCGTAAACTACCTTTACTAGTCACTAGAAGGAAAATGTTTCCATTGTAAAAAATATGTCATTGTAAAAGGAACTGCCCCATTTATCTTGATGAGTCAAGAAGGCAAATGAAAGTAGAGCGCCCGCCTCAGATATTTATGTTATTAATATTAATTTATCAACACCTACTTCTTGGGTATTGGATACCGGTTGTGGTTCTCATATTTGTACATTTGTATAAGGACTACAAAAGAGTAGAAATCTGAGAAAATGAGATGTGGACCTACGGGTTAGTAATAGAGCAAGAGTTGCTGCATTAGCTATAGGAACATATACTTTATTGTTGTCTACTGGACTTAATTTATGTTTAGAGGATTGTTATTTTGTGTCTATTTTGACTAAAAGCATCATTTCGATTTCTGGTTTAGACAAGATTGGTTTTGAGATAATTATTAAGAATAATTGTTGTTCTTTTTATCTCAATATTATTTTCTATGGTCTGACACAATTAATAAATGGCCTCTATATTTTGGATCAAGAGAATTCCATTTACAACATAAATACGAAAAGATCAAAAATAAATGTCTCTAATCAAACTCATCTTTGGCATTGTCACTTGGGTCAAATAAGTGAAAAACTGCATTTTAAAACTTCATAAAGATGGATTTTTGGATTCATTTGTTTTTGAACAACTTGATCTATACGAGCCTTGCTTATTGGGAAAGATGACCAAAGCTCATTTTAATGGTAAAAGTAAGCGAGCAAGTGATTTATTGGGATTAATACATAATGATGTATGTGGAACAATGAATACACAATCCAAAAGAAGATTTCAATACTTCATTACTTCCACATATGACTTCAATAGATAGGGGTACATTTACCTAATGCATCATAAATCCAAAGCCCTTGAAAAGTTCAAGGAATTTAAAAATAAAGTATAAAACCAACTAGGAAAAAACATTAAGGTTATTCGATCAAATCGAGGAGGAGAATATTTAAGCTTAGAGTTTGGTGACCTTCTTAAAGAATGTGGGATTGTCTCACAACACTTGGTACTCCACAATGAAATGGAGTTTTCGAAAAGAAGAAATCAAACACTGTTAGACATGGTTCAATCAATGATGAGTCATGTTGATCTTCCTATTTCTTTTTTTGGGGACATGCGCTAAAAATAGCTGGTTTACATTAAATCGTGTTCCATCAAATCAGTTCAAAAGACACCATATGAGATATGGACTGGGAAACGTCCTAGTATGTCTTTTATGAAAATTTGGGGATGCGAAGCTTATGTGAAACATAAGATGTCTACAAAGCTCGAACCCAAATCTCATAAATTGAATTTTGTGGGTTATCCTAAAGAAACTAAAGGACATTATGTCTTCAATCCTACCAATAACAAAGTGTTTGTTGCTCGAACATGAATCTTCCAAGAAATAGAATTTGTTTTACGAAAAAGAAGTGGGAGAAATATTGAACTCAATGAAATTCAAAATCAACCACATATCATTGAACAAAAGATTGAACAACAACAAGTTCCACAAGTTATTGAGGAACATTCAACAGTTTTGGAAACACAACCATTTCGAAGATCTTTGAGAGAATGCAATGCGCTTGAGAAATATGGATTTCTTGCCACATTGCATGGTGATGTTATCTTCATGGATCAAGATGAGCCTATGACTTATCAAGAAGCAGTGACGGGCCCAAACTCTGAGAAATAGCTAGATGCCATAAAATTCGAGATGGATTCCATTTCAGAAAACCAAGTTTGGACCTTGGTTGAACCACCTCTAGGGTTTAAGCCCATAGGGTGCAAATGAATTTTTAAAAAGAAAACCGACATGGATGGTAATGTATAAACATAAAAAGGGCGATTAGTCGCTAAAGGTTTTCATCAAATTCATGGTATAAACTATAATGAAACCTTTTCTCTTGTTGCTATGTTTAAATCCATCCTGGTCTTACTTGTGATAGTTGTATTTTATGATAATGACATATGGCAAATGGATGTTAAAACCACTTTCCTTAATGGAAAACTAGATGAGGATGTGTACATGACACAACCTGAAGGTTTTGTCGATCCAAAATATGCCAAAAAATATGCAAGCTACGAAGGTCCATTTATGGATTGAAGCAAGCTTCTCGAAGTTGGAATATTCATTTTAACGATGCAATCAAAGAGTTTGATTTTATCAAAAATGAGGATGAGCCATATGTTTTCAAGAAAATTAGTGGGAGCATTATTATATTCTCGATATTGTATATGGATGACATACTGATAATAAGAAATGACATACCTAGTTTACAATCTTAAAAAAACTTGGTTAGAAAAATATTTTTCCATGAAAGACTTGGGTGAGGCAACATACATATTAGGAGTTAAGATCTATAGAGATAGATCGAGACGACTCCTAAGACTCAGTCAAAATACATACATAGATAAAGTACTGAAAAGGTTTAGTATGGAAGAATCTAAAAGAGGATTCTTACCTATGAGACATGGTATTTCACTCTTGAAGGAAATGTATCCTTCAACGCCTCAAGAAAGAGAGTGCATGAGTAAGATTCCACATGCTTCGACCATTGGATTTATCATGTATGCCATGCTATGTACACGTCTGGATGTATCATATGCATTAAGTATGACAATTCGATACCAGGTAGATCCCGATGAAGGTCATTAGGTTGCAGTCAAAAACATCCTCAAGTACTTGAGAAGAACTAAGGATATATTCCTTATGCATGTGTAGTCACTAATTTTATCCGGGGATCAACCCACTTCTTTTGTTTCTTACGAATAAGGGTTTAAGATACATAATTTTTTATATTACTACCACTAATATTATTGCTACCATTACCAGATGTTACATCATTGTTATAGAAAATCTCTAAAAATTATTATTCATATTAATACCACTTTCATATAAATAAGTATACCTTGGTTATTATTAGTATTATGTCCTAAACTGGAAATATGGAATAATAAAATAGATAAGCCCAATAAATAATAAAAACCCAAGTTTTATTTAAAGAGTCCAATTACAAATACAATCGGCCCAACAAGGCCCTAAAGACATCAAATAACAGAAACCCTAGTTATCTTTTTCCCTATGCAGCTGACCCTGGACCATTAGATCCAGGATAATGATCGGACGGTTGAGATACGCGCAGAACATTCCAGAGAAACGCACGCGCGAGTGCTCAGGAACCCCCACGCGCGCGTAGGATTCACGCACGACTCTTTCATCTTCCACTCACGCGTCTGACGCTTCGTTTCCCACGCATGATGGTCGACCATCAGATCTCGTCCCCACGTTTATGGATCCGACGGCTCCCAGAGGCCCTTGCTCCCCAAGCCATTTCTCGCTCTGGTCCCCTCCCCTCTTCAGCCCACCACGTTATCCCAAGGGACAAGCCGCCTCTCGCTATCTGACCGCCCTCCTCCATAGCTGGGCATCATGGTTCACGGGCGAAGCAAAAAATAGAGGCATTAGAGATAATAAATTGGCAGCAAATCAAATGGACATCAGAGTCAGCTAATAGGAATTTTTCTTTTTCATTTTTAAACAAATGTAACTCTTAGGTATAAAAAGAGAACCCAACAGACATGTAAGGCATTCGGAATCCCAACCAGCAATACAAAAAACAGATTTCTAAGGTACATCTATTTTTCAAAACATGCATATAGATAGTTAGGGCTTTGATTTAACCTTCGAAGCCCGTTTTCCCCTCCGATGACAAGCCTTGTAGTGTCATCCAGCGCTATGAACGGTGAATCAGCATGGGGGAAAGGCGTTTCTTCGTGTTTTGTTTCAAAAGAAGGGGTTTTTCATTTCAAAATGAGGGTCTCTGCATGGGCAAATAGCCCTTTTAATCCCTCCACCCGGCTAAATTATAGGATAAAGGCCATTTCGCCTTTTTTAATTACCGTTCAGGTCCTTAAGCTTTTCATCGATTTACAATTACACCCCGTTTTCCTTCTTTTTTTACTTTTCCCCTTTAATTTTGTTTCTTTATATTTTGGTCCCCTCCAGTGTTTAATTTCCTTTGATTCTCATGCATTTTATTTTAATTTGCCTATGATGTTTTTATTTATGTTTCATTTTATTATTTGGATATGTTTAATAGATCTTCTAGTTTGTTAATTTGTTTTGATATACATAATTGCCCTATGTAAAGCTTATTATGTGTGTATTCTAATGCATAATACGTGATTTCTTTTTCTTTTTTTTTAAAAAGAGAGAAAGTGACTTATAATATGTAGTTTTAGATATGTGAGTAAAAGTCCTTTAAATACACATAGTTAGGCCTTTTAAGTTCAAATAGTATATCCTTTTAATGTGTATGTTTATTTGTTTAGGGCCTTTGTTTGGGTTTAATTCGAAAGAAGTTTTTTTATTCTGAGGCTTTAGATTAGACTAGGAATGGTAATTTGATTAATTCGGGATCGTGTGCTCGTCTTATAGGGACACGATCACTTAATTAATCAAATTAATCTTAGGTTTTATTTTTAAGAGCCTTAGTTAGGTTAGGCCTTCTTAGGGCATTTTGATTAATTTAAATTGTGCTCTCGACTTATAGGGGCATATGTTTTAAATTAATCAGAAGCATGATTAGTCTTTGAAACCATAGTTAGTTTAAGGTTTGAGCTAGTTTAATTAATTCAAATTTATCCTTGGCTTATTGGGATAAATGTTAAATTCAGCTAAACGCTATTTAATCACCCCTTTAAGATAAAAATGGACAATTGGGCCTTGATGGACATTTAATTTGATGTTGTGATAAGTTAACTTGATTCGTTTTAAATAGAACCCCTGGCTCATTGGGATACTAATTTAAAATTGATCAAGTCAATTGTCATCAATAATTTATTAGGCTATCCAGCTTCTCGGGCTTAGTTACTTTAGGGTCAATACTAGAAGCATCTAATTAGTAACTAGATCACTAATTCAATTTCTATAATGTGGGTCTTCATGGGTTAGGTGTTGTGTTGGATCTTTTGTGTGTATTATTGTGCCTTTGCTTGCCATATCTTAATTGTCATTCATACGGCCCATTAATTTCGCGTTAATTAATCTAAAACATAAAAATGAGATATTTATTAATTTTGACATTTGTCGCAACAGTCCGAGCTTAAAGGATGTTGACTAAATATTTGGATTAATTCTTAATGCCCCAGGGTAAAGTTAAAAGTGGATAATATCAATACCTTATTAATTAAATGTCCAATTAAAAACCTACAAATTTGATAAAGCTCGTTCAATTAAGGTTAATTTTCAATTAAGGTCACTGAATTAAATTCCTTTCAAATTCTGACAATTTCTTTCGATTAAAAGCCATAAACATTTTGGTATCGATTTCTGGGCGTGATGGGGGTGCTAATCCTTCCCCACACGTAACCAACTCCCGAGCCCCTTTCAAAATGAATCTCTGGCTTTGTGGTGTCTGGCCTACCTTATCCAAGTGGCCGATGGCGACTCCCAGTTTTCAATTAGTTTTCAAAAGAAAAAGAATTTTTCAAAAGAAATCCCTCTAAGCCAAGATCACAAAGAAATGATTTTGGGGATAACCCGTAGCACTGAACTTATAATTTTCCCTAAAGGTTTTTCTAAAAAAACGTCGCTACAGCATGGCGACTCTGCAGGGGACAAGTTTTGTTTTTAAAACAAAAAGAGAGTTAGGCCAAATAAAATATTTGTTGCTTTTAATAATGGAAAATTTCGCAATTTCAATAGATTCTAGTAAGGTTGATCCTTTCTTGAAAATGTGACTACAATTGAACAGGCTTTGATAATTGGTGGCTTTTGAATTAATTTTTCATTTAATTTCTAAGGAATCACCGATAAGTGTTGCACCATTTCATCAAGCTCTATACCCGAGCTCAATCCCTTAAGTAGGAGTGAAATACCACATACCATGTGAGTAGCCCTCCACGAGTCGGTGATTCAGTTCTGAAATCTACGCATTTGGACACGTGAGTAGCCCTCTACGTCTTTAGGTCGTGCTTTCCCTCGAACCGAAACCAATTTGCAAGCTTGTAATGGGCCAGAATTGGGGTTCTTGTTGCCTTAGTAGGTAATAAGGTAGGTTTGTGTACCTCAATTAGAACCGAACCCATGTGTGAGAATCTCAGAAGCCCACCCCGTTAGAGCCATGAAGATTACCTTAGGGAACTAAGAATTATATGGTTAGGTTAATCTCTCTATTTACATACTTATGCTTGTTTAACATCTACCTTCTTCTTGTTATTCAATTTACTTACCATTACTTGACTAATGCTCTTTTCTTTTTCTTTTTCCTTTATCTCTTGTTTTGTATATTGAATCATGTCATGAAGAGCATACTGAGTTAGAAATAGTTTGAAGTTAAAGACCGGATCAATAGAAGATTTAGTCCGTAGCAATGACGAAAAGAATTCTAACGTTCAAATATGGTCAGAAGGGGAACAGCTACATGAGGGAGACAATATTACCACTGGGTTCAGATCAGCCATGTCAACCACAACATTTATGAACTCGGGCTTAATGATGTATCTAATCTGAAGCTAGTTTGGAACAGTTGGGACTATGAAATAAAGAACACTTTTAAGGAAGAGTATGGTGACATCGCATATTTGCTGGAGGTTCCAGTTGACCAAGCACTATTGCAAGCCTTGGCTGGTTTCTGAAACTCTGCCTACATCTGTTTCACAATCGGTGACTTCGATCTGACCCCAACAATCGAGGAATACCAGGACCTTATAAATTACAAAAGGATTGACATGGATCGGGTGTATTCGAAGCCGAGTAAGAACAAGGCTTTTTGGGCTAAGCTAAAGAAGTTCTCAAACACGTTGCTAACATGGGTTGAACAGCAGGTCACTACTTGGAACCATAGGGAGTATCTCAAATAGGAGGGGATTTTGACCCTATCTTCTGTGCATCCTGTGGGCCGGGTCCAGCGTAACCTCTTTGCATTGTTGATTTACGGATTGGTACTCTTCCCTCGAGCATTGGGACTCATCGATCCATTTGTGTTAGATCTTTTTGACCGCCTGAGTAGTGGGACTAACCCAGTACCCGTAATCTTTTCTGAAACTTTTCGATCTTTGAGGTTCTATCGAGAGAATGGTGGAGGGCACTTTTGAGGATGCTCACAACTTCTGACGGTCTGGTTTTACAGCCACCTTTAGACTAATCCCAGTTTCTCCAGGCCCTTTTACGACTGCAAGTTTTCACCCCTAGAAGAGTTTCTCAAAAAGAACGATTAGCCAACCTGAAGGTCTGAAGAGGTATGGCAAGATGTCTTCGGAAGTTTAAAAGAAGAAGATGTAGTTTGGAGAGCACCATGGTTATTAGAGAAGAACATCCTTTATAGATACAGAGAGCATCCGTGGGTACCCCTACTTGGCCTCTGGGGACATACTGCATACGCGCCCCTGCTAGTTCTGCGCAGTATGGCTCAAAACAGTTCGTGTCAGCCACCAAGGGTTTAAATGAGTTCAACGTGGATTATGCAAAGGAGAAGGGCTATAAGAAGATGGTGTACAATGCTTCCTCGGTATAGAATAATGCCAGACGAGTTAAGATTGTAAATGCCCCGTACTTGGTCACTCAGGAATATGAAGTATGGCGGTTTAAGAGTGTTAACGACAATATCCCTTAATTGAGTTCTGATAAAGGAAGATCCATGGAAAGGAGGTTGTCCACACTCCCCACCAAAGCCGAATTGATAAGGAAGAAACTGGGGGAGAAGCAGAAGAAGTACCTCAAGCTTGAAGAAGAGGCCCGCCAAGAGAAATTTAACCAAGCTAGAGAAGACACAGTTTGAAGGGGTAATTAAGGGTCTGCAGAGGAAAAATGATGAGTTGGAACTCGAACTCAAATTAAAGAATGAGGAGATTCAAAAACTTAAAATGTTGAACATAGGTAAGAGAATTGCAGAAGGTGGACCAAGCGAGGGGTTAGAACTTTGACTTAAAGAGGAAAAAGCCCGAGCTGAGAACTACAAGAGGATGTATTACGAGCACAAGGACCGGATGCTCTCATTGACCGTAGAAATGAAGAATCTGAAGACTTCCCATTCTAGGCAGATTGAGAAGGAACAACACCAAAATGAAGCCTTTAAAGATCGGGTGAAATATTTAGAGAAGTCCATTTTCAAGCACAAAGGCTCAACTAGCAAGTTAAAGGCCAGCAATGCAGAGAACCAAGTCCCGATGACACGCATCGAATGATTGGAAGAGGAGGTTTACCAGTTTATGGACCATATGGCCAGCCTTAGGGGAGCAATTCAAGTACGACTGACACCGAGTTTGAAGCAACTGCACTTTGCCGCATACACAATCTAGAGATAGGAGCAAGAGTTGGCATGGTGGACCGCTCAGATGACAGAGGTTGCTTAGAAAATACAGTTTCTAGCAGAAGATGCCACCGAACTTCATGACTATGTAGATGATGAGTTCGAAGAAGAGGAAATGATCGTATGGGTCCTAAGGGAGATTATTAACCTCGATACTACCTTGAATCCATATGTGTACTGGGGTTTCTTTAAGTTATTGTAACCAGACTACGTTCCTATTAATGCAAGTCGTTTAATGATGATATTCGAATTCAGTATTTCTCTTTTGCATTCATGCATTGTTTTTAGCTTTGTGTGCTTTTTTAGAATACTAATAATCTTTTAGTCAGTTGATTTGTTTGCATCCTGAATAATTACTATCGATTAATTAAAAGGGTTTTTTTCAGAAAAATAGCATTTTGGTCCTTTGCATCACAATCATTCAATATCCCTACCATACTCGCTTACGAACAAGGTAAATGGAATAAGTTTTTGCCAAGTTAGAGGCCGACCTCAGAGGCCAGCTCGAACGAGCCCAGCAAGAATTAAGGGATACCATCATTAAGTCCTAATAGGACACGATGAAGGAGATTTCCCAGTTGATAAAGGCTAATTTGAAAGGAAAGGAAACTGTCGAGAACCCAACTCAAGATTCGGGAAATCGCTCATATGCCTCGGTTTTCAAGAACCCTCTATTTACTAACCCACCTAACCCCCCACAAGGAATGCCTTCATCTCATCAGGTCAGCGCCTCTACCCCAGCTCAGCCAGGTATAACAATCAGAAACGTCGAGAATGTTGGGGATAGCATCCCAGATTTCGATGAGTTGGAAAAATTTAACCAAGTAAAGGCAGAGTTCTCAAAACATTTAGAGGACACCCGGAAGGACCTTGAAGAAAAGTTTCGGGTAAAGGGGATGAAGAGGGACCCTATGGGCTAAATGCGAGAGAATTCAGCTTAGTTCTGAATGTGGAAATTCCTTACAAATTCAAGACTCCGGACTTTGAGAAATTCGATAGAAAAACCTGCCCCACTACCCATTTGACCATGTTTTACCGGAAATGGCAGGGTACACGGATAATGAAAAACTTTTAATCTACTATTTTCAAGACAGCTTAGCAGGATCCGCTTCAAGGTGGTATAATTAGCTCACTCGCGCTCAAATCAAGTCATGGAAGGATTTGGGCAAAGCTTTTAATGACCAGTACAAGCATATAGCAGATATGGTCCCTAATCGCCTTCTGTTACAAGGAATGGAATAGAGGCGTAATGAATACCTCCGGGAAAACGCCCAACAATGGCGGGATATAGCAGCTCAAGTTCAGCCACCACTTTCAGAAAATGAAATCACACCAATGTTCATAGACACGCTGAAGGGGACACTCTACAATCGGTTGATCAGCAACCCCATTAGCAATTTCGCGGAAATGATAATGACCGATGAACACATTGAGGCTGCTATTAAAAGTGGGAGAATTGACAGTGGGGAGTCAGCACGGAAGAACTACAAGAAGAGGGACAACGAAGTAAACAACACCAACACTTATGAGGCCGTCAAGAACCTCACTATCTCCCAACCCCAACCAGCAGCAGGAAGTGCTCGAGGCTTCAACAAAAGGGAAGAAAGGGGCCCTAAGAAAGAGAATGAGAACTGGTCTTTCACTCCTATACCAATGTCTTATAAAGAACTCTACTCACAGTTATATAAGGCAGATTTAGTCCGGCCATATCATGTCACACCTTACAACCCCCCGTACCCAGCATGGTACGATCCTAAGGTACACTATGAGTACCATGCTGACGTTCCCGGGCACTCGATCGAGAACTGCATGGCCTTTAAAAAGTGTGTCCAAAATTTAATTCGGACTAGGGTCCTGCAGTTGGGGGAACCCAGCACTGCTAACAACCCCCTGCCGAACCACGAGGGGCAAGGTATAAATTCCATTGAAGAAGAATACGCTCAAAAGGCCAAGACGAGAGTATCTGAGGTACGATCCCCGCTGAGATGGGTCTTTCAACAGCTATGTATGGCCCGTCTCATTGATCGAGGAATGATAATCGTGAAAAAGGGATGTGGCCCGTACTGCGAATACCATCAGTCAAAGGATCTTGAGATTCAGGATTGTGAAGAATTTCGCCAATTAGTTCAGCACATGATGAACAATAAGGAGATCGAGTTTTTCGAGAAAGAATGAAAGAAAGGAGAATCAGAAGTGTGCCCATTCGAAGATCAAAACCCCAAGTATTGTGCGAAGAGGCCATTTGTCCTCTGCCTTCAGCCTGGCAAGGCAGGCACGCCAAAAATAAACCCCAAGATTATAATTGCTACCCCAAAAATATTTTCCTTTCAAAGATACGTAGATGGTTCCGTGAAGTTACACTGCAAGCATTACAATACCAGGCTCCTCCAATTCGCTGAAAGAAGAGAAAATGGGAATGGAAACAGAACCTGGGGGCCTTGAGAAACCAAACAATAAAGACGTAAAGAATGTAGGGCTCCTTACAAGAATTGGTCGGTGCTATGCTTCGGAGAACGAAAAGGCTCCAAAAGAGAAAGAATGAAGGAATAAGGAAGTCTAGGGTGAACCGAAAAAGATGTTCAGAAAAGATCCGCTAATAAAATTAAAGAACCAATTATAGAAACCCAAGCCTGAAAATTCTTGAGATTTCTAAAACACAGTAAATATAACGTTGTGGAACAACTGCGGAAGTAACCGGCCTGGATCTCGGTATTAGACCTTCTGCTAAGTTCAGAAAAGCACAGGGATACGTTACTAAAAGTTTTGAATCAGGCCTTTGTCCCAAATGATATCTCGATTGAGAAGTTAGGTCGGGTCGTCAGACATATCACTACCGATAATTTCATTACCTTCAACGATGACGAAATATCAGGAGAGGGCAAAGGGTACACCAAGGCTCTGAACATTACCACTCATTGCAAGGGCTACGTATTACCTGGAGTGCTGATTGACAACGGTTCTGCCTTGAATGTCATGTCATTAGGCACTCTACAACAATTACCAATTGATAGTTCACACATGAAGCCATGTCATAACACAGGGCGCGCTTTCAATGGGACCCAACGAGATGTGGTCGGGAAGATAGAAGTACCCCTGCTCGTCGGTCCTACAGAATATATGGTTGACTTTATGGTTATGGATATTCGGTCATCTTACAATTGCCTGCTAGGAAGGCCGTGGATATATTTGGTCGGCGCCGTCCCGTCTTCACTACACCAGAAGTTAAAATTCATTATCGAAGGAAAGTTGGTAACAATGAATGCCGAGCAAGATATTGTCGCTTCAGTTACCTTAGACACACCATATATTTATACCGACGATGAGGCATTAGAATGCGCATTCATGGCGTTGGAGTTTGTCAATGCAACTTTCGTTGCTGAGGGGAACCCACTTTCTTGTCCTAGGTTGTCTTGTTGTACCAAAATGGTAGTGTCTGAGACTCTAGGAAGAGGGGCGAGGAAAGCAAAAGGTTTGGGACAAGATCTACAAGGACGCCTCCGACCCATTAGGGTAATCCACAAAGTCGACCGATTTGGGCTCGATTATAGACTGAATTTTCTACAAAAGAGACAAGAGTGGGGGAAGAGACAAGAACAAAGGAAGGCCCGGCTTAAAGGGGAGGACATCCCCTGGACCCCTATAACCTATACCGATTTCAAAGGCATCTTTAAATCGGGTGGACTCAGGAATCCTGAACAAGACATCTAAGAAGCAATTCAGGAGGGAGAGAAATATATTCGGGGGGAATTGGTCTGTGAAGCCTTGGAGGGAATGGACGTAAACTTGATTTGCAAAGATGACAAGGTTGTCTGACCATTGGCTAAAATTCACCCATGTCTTCCGGGAGAAAAACTCACCAATTGGGTCTGTGAGGATATGCCAGTAACTGTTAGACTTGAATCAAAGTAATGCCCAGAACCACCACGCTGCTCTTGAACCAAGAGTAACGTGCATCTTTTGTAAAAAATGCCACTATGTCACCATCTATCCATTTTTAATAAAATGAGTCTTTTCATCACTTTCTCAAATGGCAAACATAGTATTCATTTCATTCATTCATTTATTCATTCATTATTTATTTAGCATTCGCTTATAAGTTTCTCCCTTCTATTTTTGATGCACGCTTTCATAATTGTGCATGCCTCCTAACAATAATTGTATGAATAATTTGGAACATAATCCCGAAGTAGATTTCGAGCGACCCACATGCTTGGACAAAATAGACGAAGGAGATGATGAGGTCCCAGAGGAATTGTTGAGGATGAAGGAAAAAGAAGAAAAGCAAATCCTTCCATACCAAGAACAGATAGAGATATTGAACTTGGGGACTGAAAAGAAAAAGAAAGAAGTAAGGATCGGCAGTACGTTATCATTGGAAGTTAGGAAGGAGTTGGTGGAGTTACTTTCAGAATTCAAAGACGTGTTTGCATGGACATATCGGGACATGCTGGGTTTGAACACGGATATTGTGGTTCACAAACTTCCCATCAGGCCAGAATGCAAGTCGGTCCAACAACAGCTTAGGAGGATGAGAGCAGAGATGTTGCTGAAAGTTAGAGAGGAAGTACAAAAAAAATTCAAGGCGAGATTCCTAAAGGTTTCCAAATACCAGGAATGGGGAGCCAATATAGTGTCAGTACCTAAAAAAGACGGAAAGGTTCGTATGTGTGTGGATTACAGGGACCTTAACAAAGCGAGCCCCAATGACAACTTTCTGTTGCCTCACATCGACACCCTAGTTGATAACACCACTAGAAACTCTTGGTTCTCGTTCATGGATGGCTTTTCAGGGTATAAACAAATCAAAATGTATCCCGAGGACATGGAGAAGACCACTTTTGTAACCATGTGGGGGACCTTTTGTTACAAGGTAATGCCTTTTGGGTTAAAAAATGCTGGGGCAACATATCAACGAGCCATGGTGACCCTGTTCCATGACATAATGCACAAGGAAATTGAGGTGTATGTGGACGACATGATAGCCAAATCAAGAACTGAAGGGGAGTATATCCAGAACCTACAAAAACTCTTTCTAAGACTAAAAAAATACCAGTTGAAGCTCAACCCTGCCAAGTGTACCTTTGCAGTTATATCTGGGAAACTATTGGGTTTCGTGGTGAGCCGGAAGGGAATCGAGATCGACCCTGACAAGGTAAGAGCAATCCAAGATCTTCCACCACCTCGAACACAAAATGAAGTCTGGGGATTCTTGAGAAAATTGAATTACATATTGCGGTTCATTTCCCAATTAACTAAGAAATGTGACCCCGTCTTCAGACTTCTTCGAAAGAGTAACCTAGGAATCTGGGACGAAGATTGTCAATAAGCGTTAGAAAAAACTAAGAAGTATCTAAAAAACACTCCAGTTTTGGTAGCACCAGCACCAGACAGACCGTTGATCCTGTATCTAACCGTGTTTGAAAATTCGATGGGTTGCGTGCTAGGTCAACATGGTGATTCTAGCAAGAAAGAAATGGTGATTTATTATTTAAGCAAGGAGTTCACCGAGTGTGAAGCACAGTACCCCTTGATTCAAAAGTTGTGTTGTGCCTTGGTATGGGCCATAAGGCGACTCAGGCAATACATGTTGTATCACACCACCTACTTAATTTCTCGATTGGACCCATTGAAGTTTCTAATAGAGGAACCAGCACTCATTGGGAAAATGGCTCGTTGGTAAATGTTATTGTCAGAATTCGACATTGTTTACGTGAACCAGAAGGCGGTGAAAAGAAGTGTAGTAGCCAATCTATTGGCAAGTCGCGCTTCAGGCAACTATAAACCGTTAGACTTTGACTTCCCAGATGAAGATTTGATTATTACCGTCCTAAAAATGACCTCATCACCGAAGAAAAAGCCTTGAAACTTTACTTTGATGGAGCCTCCAATGCCTTGGGACATGGAATAGGGGTAGTATTGATCTCTCCTGACGAGGTCTACTACCCCTTTACCAGTAGATTGGAATTTTTCTGCACTAACAACATGGCCGAGTACGAGGCTTGCGCCATGGGGCTTCGAGCGGCCATTGAAAGGAAAGTCAAAGTACTTCACATTTTTGAAGACTCTTCTTTAGTGATCTACCAGCTTCGGAAGGAGTGAGAAACTAGAGATCCAAAATTGATCAAGTACTACGAATTAATTCAAGATTTGGCCGAGAAACTTGAAGAAGTTAGTTTTGTTTACTTGCCAAGAGAGGACAATCATATGGCCGATGCCCTGGCAACTTTAGCTGTCGTTTTCAATTTGAATTCGATAACCGAAATGAAGTCAGTTGAAATGCAGACTTTTGAGCTACCCGCCTATTGTTATCATTTGGAAAATGATGAAGATAGTAAGCCGTGGTACCATGATATCCTCCAATACCTCAAGTTCCAGGCTTACCCGAAAGAGGCCGATGACAATGATAAAAGAACTATCCGAAGGCTAGCGTCAGGATTTGTCCTTGATGGGGAGATTTTGTACAAAAGAAGCAAAGATCAGGTAATGTTAAGATGTGTCGATGCTCGAGAAGCAGAAGTTATTCTAGCCGAAGTCCATGGAGGGTTATGTGGGACCCACGCCAGTGGGTTCTTAATGGCAAGAAAGATAATGAGATACGGTTACTTTTGGTCAACCATGGAGAGAGATTGCATTCGCTATTCCAAAAAGTGTCATAAATGTCAGATATTTGTCGATAAAATACACTAACCACCAATTCTACTTCACACTATGAACTCCTCATGGCCTTTCACCGCTTGGGGCATGGATGTCATTGGTTAAATACACCCGAAGGCTTCCAACGGGCATCAGTTCATCTTGGAAGCCATAGATTACTTCACCAAGTGGGTGGAAGCCGCCTCATACGCCAGCATTACTAGAGTGACGGTTTGAAAGTTTTTGAAAAAAGAAATCATGTTATTTTGGTCTACCTGAAAGAATCATCACCGATAATGCTTCCAACCTGATTAATAAGATAACGACTGAAGCATGTGAACAGTTTAGAATCGTGCACCATAATTCTACCGTTTATCGCCCTAAGATGAATAGAGCGGTAGAAGCAGCAAATAAGAATATCAAAAAGATCAAAGCTAAAACCACGAAGACTTTTAAAGATTGGCACGAAAGGCTACCATTTACCCTGTTTGCCTACCGGACCTCTATAAGAACTTCTACTGGGGCAACACCATATTCCTTGGTATATGGTATAGAGGCAGTATTACCTATCGAGATAGAGATTCCCTCACTCTAAATTTTGAATGAGGTCAAATTGGATGAAGCCGAATGGGTGCAGGCTAGGGTTGATCAGCTTAACCTTATTGAGGAGAAAAGGTTGAAAGCAATCTGCCACAGCCAGATGTATCAGAAAAGGATGATGCGGGCTTATAACAATAAGGTTTTCCCGAGGGAGTTTCGAGTAGGAGATCTGGTACTCAAAAGGATCCTAGTAAATCAGAGAAATTTTTTAGGAAATGGATGCCAAATTGGGAAGGGCCTTACGTGGTGAAAAAGGTTTTCTCTGGTGAGGTGATAATTTTAGCGGAAATGGATGGAAAAGAATTGGACAACTCGATCAATTTGGATTCTATCAAGAAGTATTACACTTAAAAGGCGGGAAAAAAGAAAAAAGAAAAAGAGTAAAGAAAAAGAAAAAAGAAAAAAAGAGAAGAAAAAGAAAAAAAAAGAAAAAAAAAGGAAAAAGGAAAGAGAAAAAGAATGGGTGGGTTTAAGGTGAAAACCTAAATATGGGCGCCTTAAAGCCAAAAGAGGGTCTGAATTGAAAATCCAAAAAGGACGGTTCAGATAAACAAAGACCTTTGGCATCTTATTGACAGGCCTGGTTCTAGAGGGAGGACTATGCTTCGGTTCTCATATTATCATAAGTAACAACCAAGGATGACCAGCAAGAGATCTACCAAGGTCGATGGGTTTGTTTCATTCCTACAGTTGACACCATCCCTTTCACTTCTTTCATGTTTGCCATACTTGTCAAAATTGTCCCAATACTACATTTTATATCAATAAAGCTTCAATCTAATATCTATTGTCTATTTCACAAACATCATATGGATAGATTAACATAGATCATAAAAAAATAAAGGATTTCTCGACATTACTATGATTTAACCTATCAAGTGCAGGTTTGTTCCAAAATACAAAAATGAAGATAGGAGTTCGCCAAGGATAGGGTAAAAAACCTAAGGAGTAAGAGGCAAGGCGTCCAATGGAGAAAGAACAAAAAGGAAAGATAAAAAATGACAGTAAAAAGAAAAAGAAGAATGAAAGAAAAGGGGAAAAGAGAAAAGGAAAAAGGGGGAAAAAGAAAATGAAAAGAAAAAAAAGCAAAAAGAAAAAGATGAAGAGAAAAAACAAACAAAAACAAAAACAAAAAATAAGAAAGAAAGAAAAAAGAAAAAGGGATTTATAAAGAAAAACTTGAGGGGGCACTCTAAGATCAAAAGATTAGGGACTCGAGAAAAAAAGGGCATGATGGGTGAACCTGAGTACGAGATGGAGCACCATCACCAAAAAAAGGGAGAAGAACAAGAGAAGGTTACATTTGAAGAACCAAGAAGAGAAAGTGTCCAAGAAAATCAACTTCACTCATGCATCATACCTAGTTAGACATCCCTAAGTCAGGAGCATGCTAACCCATTCCTTTATAATCATTCAGCTTTTACAGGTTCAAAGGAAAGATCAGACACTCCACGAGACAGGGGGTAAGGCGAAGCAGAAACCTAAGAATGGATCTCAAAGCAAAGAATTTTGAAACCATCATCCAAGGATTTCAGAACTAAAAAGTATGGAAAGAAAACTTATCTTCAAACCCAAGAAAAATAAGACATGTATCTAGAGATTTACTATTTGTTCATTACCTCTTCGGAGGAACACGTTTGCACTATTTGTTCATTACCGCTTCGGAGAAACACATTTACATTATTCGATCGTTAGTGCTTTGGAGGGACATGTTATGCTTACCCGATCCTGTTTCTGCTGCTTAGGGAAACAAGCCCCTTTTCTATTTGGAGGACGCATGACTTGTTCACCGCTGCTTTGAAGCATCATGTTGTTCGGTTCGCTTTCTGCCATTTCGGGGAAGTAGGTTATTTGAATTCATTCACTGCTATTTCGAAGGATTGAGCCTTGTGAAGGTTAGTTGGCTCATCTACTGCCGTTTTGGGAAGACATGTCAGCACCACCAGGTTTATTTTCAGCCGTTCAGGGGAAACAAGTTGTTTGTATTCATTCACGGCCGTTTCGGAGGAATGAGTCATTTGCTAGCTGGCCTATTCATCACCGTTTCAGAAGGACACACCAGTATTGCATGGTTTGCTTTCGCCGCTTCAGGAAAGCAAGTTATTTAGATTTGTTCGTTGCCACTTTGAAGGAGCAAATCGTCGACAGGGAAGTTGGATAAAATTAGTGCTTATAGGATTTGCTTCATTCTTGCTCCACAAGGATAAGCAAAGTGGGGCAGCTATAGTCACTAATTTTATTCGGGGATCAACCTACTTCTTCTGTTTTTTACGAATAAGGGTTTAAGATACATAATGTTTGATATTACTACCAGTAGTATTATTGCTACCATTACTAGATGTTACATCATTGTTATAGAAAATCTCTAAAAATTACTATTCATATTAATACCACTTTCATATAAATAAGTATACCTTGGTTATTATTAGTTATGTCCTAAACTGGAAATATGGAATAATAAAATAGATAAGCCCAATAAATAATAAAAACCCAAGTTTTATTTAAAGAGACCAATTACAAATACAATCGGCCCAACAAGGCCCTAAATACATCAAATAACAGAAACCCTAGTTATCTTTTTCCCTGCGCAGCTGATCCTAGACCATTGGATCCAGGATGATAATCGGACGGCTGAGATACACGCAGAACATTCCAGAGAGCCCACGCGCCGCACACGCGACTGCTTAGGAACCCCCATGTGCACGTAGAATTTACGCACGGCTCTTTCATCTTCCACTCGCTCGTCTGACGCTTCGTTTCCCATGTACGATGGTCGACCATCAGATCTCGTCCCCACGTTGGCAGATCTGACGGCTCCTAGAAGCCCTTGCTCCCTAAGCCACTTCTCACTTTGGTCCCTCCTCTTCATCCCGCCACGTTATCCCAAGGGACAAGCCGTCGCTCGCTATCTGACCGCCCTCCTCCATAGTCGGGCGTCATGCTTCACGGGCGAAGCAAAAAATAGAGGCATTAGAGACAACAAATCGACAGTAAATCAAATGGACATCAGATCAACAGAGGCAGCCAATAGGAATTTTTCATTTTCATTTTTAAAAAAATGTAACTCTCGGGTATAAAAAGAGAACCCAACAGACATGTAAGACATTCGAAACCCCAACCATTAATACAAAAAACAAATTTCTAAGGTACATCTATTTTTCAAAACATGCATGTAGATAGTTAGGGCTTAGATTTTACCTTCAAAGCCTGTTTTCCCCTCCGATGACAAGCCTTGTAGTGTCATCCGGCGCTATAAATGGTGAATCGGCATGAGGGAAAGGTGTTTCTTCGTGTTTTGTTTCAAAAGGATGGGCTTTTCGTTTCAGTTTTTTAAAGATGAGATGTATCTCCGTTTGCTTGTCGTTGAAACTAGGCTTAGATTAGAGTTTAGGGAAAGGAGATGAGTGTTTTGGGGGGAGTATCAAGGGTTGTTGGTCGCCGGCGAACGACGGCTAACGCGGCGGAGCGCGGTCAGATTCTGGGATTTAGGGCATTTTTTGGGTTTGGGGATAAACACCACGGCGGTGTTCATCCTTGTTCTGGAAAAAAGAGGGGTCGGGAAGAGTGTTTAAGGCTGAGGATTATAACCAAAAGAGGAAAATGTTATAAAACTTTGTGTTTTATACTAAGCCCGTTTTGTTTTTGGTTTATTCATGTTATGAGTCCCTCTGCCCCGTTTTAATTGCGTCAGAAGGGTCTCTGCATAGGCAAATAGCCCTTTTAATCCCTATGCCCGGCTAAATTATGGGATAAAGTCCATTCTGCCTTTTTTAATTACCGTTTAGGTCCTTAAGCTTTTCATCGATTTACAATTACACCCCGTTTTTCTTATTCTTTTACTTTTGCCCCTTTAATTTTGTTTCTTTATATTTTGGTCCCCTCTAGTGTTTAATTTCCTTTGATTCTCATGCATTTTATTTTAATTTGCCTATGATGTTTTTATTTATGTTTCATTTTATTATTTGGATATTTTAATAGATCTTCTAGTTTGTTAATTTGTTTTGATATACATAATTGCCCTATGTAAAGCTTATTATGTGTGTATTCTAATGCATAATACGTGATTTCCTTTTTTTAAAAGGGGAGAAAGTGACTTATAATATTTAATTTTAGATATGTGAGTAAAAGTCCTTTAAAATTTGTATGATATGAATTTTCTTTAAATACACATAGTTAGGCCTTTTAAGTTCAAATAGTATATCCCTTTAACGCGTATGTTTATTTGTTTAGGGCCTTTGTTTGGGTTTAATTCGAAAGGAGTTTTTTTATTCTGAGGCTTTAGATTAGACTAGGCAGGGTAATTTGATTAATTCGAGATCGTGTGCTCGTCTTATAGGGACACGATCACTTAATTAATCAAACTAATCTTAGGTTTTATTTTTAAGAGCCTTAGTTAGGTTAGGCATTCTTAGGGCGTTTTGATTAATTTAAATTGTGCACCGACTTATAGGGGCATAGGTTTTAAATTAATCAGAAGCACGATAGTCTTTGAAACCATAGTTAGATTAAGGTTTGAGCTAGTTTAATTAATTCAAATTTATCCTTGGCTTATTGGGATAAATGTTAAATTCAGCTAAACGCTCTTTAATCACCCCTTTAAGATAAAAATGGACAATTGGGCCTAGATAGACATTTAATTTGAAGTTGTGATAAGTTAACTTGATTCATTTTAAATAGAACCCCTGGCTCATTGGGATACTTATTTAAAATTGATCAAGTCAATTGTCATCAATAATTTATTAGGGCTATCCAACTTCTCGGGCTTAGTTACTTTAGGGTCAATACTAGAAGCATCTAATTAGTAACTAGATCACTAATTCAATTTCTATAATGTGGGCCTTCATGGGTTAGGTCTTGTGTTGGATCTTTTGTGTGTATTCGTGTGCCTTTGCTTGCCATACCTAATGGTTTTCCAAAAAAATGTCGTTACAGTATGGAGTTGAGGAAGATCTAAGTATAAAAGGTTATACTGATGCCAACTTTCAAACCAATAAGGATGATTCACGATTGCAATTGGGTTTTGTGTTCTTCCTTAATAGAGGTGTTGTGAGCTGGAAAGGTTCAAAGCAAGATATAGTAGATGATTCTACAACAGAAGCCGATTATATTGCAACATGCGATGCTGCAAAAAAGGGTGTTTGGATCAAGAAGTTCATATCTGAACTAGGGGTTGTGCTGAGCATATTGAATACTATAGATCTACGTTGTAATAACAACGGAGCCATCGCAAAAGCAAAAGAACCCAGATCTTACCAACGATTCAAACATACACTTAAGCGTTACCATCTTATTCGAGAAATTATAGATCGATGAGATGTGGAAATATGTAGAGTACCAATAGATGATAACATTGTCGATCCACTAACAAAGCCTCTAGCGCAGCAGAAGCATGATCGTCATACTAAGTCACTCAGTATTAAATACATGAGTGATTGGTCTTAGTGCTAGTGGGAGATTGTTAAAGTATGCCCGAAGACCAATCATAAGATGATTATAAATGACATTAGTTTTTACCTTGTTTATTCAAAAAGAGGCATTGCCATTATTATTTTCAGTTACAATTCTGTGTGTGTAAATAAATTGAATTATAATAAAGTCCTTAGAATAATATGATTATTCTTAAATGTCCTTAGTCGAGTATTATTGTGGAAATAGACAACAATAATGCATTAAGATTAATATGTAGTTGATTGATGACAAAGTGTTGTCATTGACATGGAGATGTCAAAATCAATACATAAGTATGTGTTAGAGAACGACATACTGGATTGACCCTCTATGAGCATATTTCTTGGATTATTATGTGACAGTCACAACATTGCTCATAGTGTTAACTACATGTATGATCCTCATACTTGAGATCATCATTATTTCAACATTGTGGGTGACATATTTTGATATAGTCAAACGTGTGTCGTAACTAATTACACTATAAAGACTGATATTGGATATATCACAATCTAGGTAGTGGGACATGGTTGATCAAGATAGGATTTGTCCCTCCTACATAATAAGAGTAATGGCGTAGGTCACTTGATTGAGTAAAACTAGAAATGTATGGTCATGCTCGAATAAGTTGATATGAGATATCATAGTTATTCGTTTATAATAGTCTACTCAATATATCAAGAAATATTAGATGAACTATACAAGTGTGACTATTCCATGACTTGTGTCCAATCTAGATATAAGGACAAAATGATGTAATACATGAAAAGAGTTAATCACGAAGAGATTATGTCGAATCATGATTTATTGTAACTTAGGTGACAATGACATATTGTTAAATGTCACTCATTGCTTGTAATATTAGAAATGTTCTAATATTTACTACTAACGTTACATGAACCTACAAGGTCACATCCACAGTTGAAATGAGCATATATTAAACGAATTATATGTGTACAAATTTGTTGTACACGAATTTAGTTAAATTAATATATGTTTAGTATATATATATAATTTAACTATTGGGTAAATATTAAAAGAAAAATAATTATTGTAATTATGACTCTTTTAATATATAAATAATATAATTCGACTTAAATCAATATATATATATATTGAAATCCTAATTAAGTTGAATTGAGATTATATATATTTAATATATATATATATATATTAAAATGTTAATTAAGTTGAATTGGGGTTATATATATTAATATATATATATATATATATATATATATATATTGAAATCCTAATTAAGTTGAATTGAGATTATATATATTTAATATATATATATATATATATTAAAATCTTAATTAAAGTTAAATTGAGATTATATATATTTAATATATATATTTAAATTGGGATTATATATATTTAATATATATATATATATATATATATATATATATATATATATATATATATATTGAAATACTAATATGAGTTGAGTTAAGATTACAAAGGCTATATAAAAGCATGAAAGATCTAGTAGTCCTTAATGTTTTTTTTTGGGAAAAACCTTCTAAATAATTTACAATGTTTTTATATGCTCATTCCCTTCTAAATAGTTTAGAGAGTTTTATATGCTCGTTTCAACTTCTGAACTACGTAGAAGTCGTAATGTGATCGTTACGGCTTAGGAATCGACATTGTGGAATCGTGATTGGATTTTTTTTTCTTCTCCAAATTCAGAATTCTAGATTTTTAACAGGTAATTCTTCACCCTTTTTAACCCAGATTCGTTCCTCTTACATAGATTTCTGGTGGTGATCGCCGAATATTTTTTTCGCTGCGCCATAGGGTGTACCGGCGTGACCCAACACACACATGTCCGATCTCCAATTTGCATCAACAAAGGTTGTTATAGATAGCCACGAGGCTATAGTAAACTTGAGACCATAATCAATAGTACCGTGAAGATATCGTAAAATTCTCTTGACTACCTGAAGATGAGTATACAAAAGAGCCTGCATAAACTGACATACACGTTTCACAGCAAACGCTATTTCAGGACGCGTGATAACTATATATTGTAGAGCACCTACTATGCTCCTATAGTCTATCACATTGTCAACAAGACTTCCAGTAGTAGCTGAGAGATAACAATTGGATATCATGGGTGTTGGCAACCCCTTAGAATTCTCCAGACCACTACGATGCAACAAATCACTAATGTACTTCTTTTGACTCAAAATAAGACCATCCTTAACATAGGAAACTTCGATTCCTAAAAACTAATTCAAATGACCTAAATCTTTTAAAGAAAACGCTCTATTCAAGTCATCAATAACCATTTGAATATCACTATTATCATTCCTGGTGAGTATGATATCATCAACGTAAACAAGAAGATACATTACCTTGCATTCTGACTTTTTGATGAACAAAGAAGAATTCGACCGTAACAGACTAAACCCTGCAGACACCAAATAGGCTTTGAGTTTTTCGAACCAGGCTCAAGGTGCTTGTTCCAGTCCGTAAATCGCCTTATTCAACTTGCAAACTAATCTGGTCTTATCCCCCTGTTCATACCCTGGAGGCTGGGTCATGTAAACGTCTTCAACTAACTCACCATTGAGAAACTGTTATTTACATCAATTTGACGAAGAACCCAATTTCTTGTAACAACAACTGAAAGTATTGTTCGAACTGTAACTGGTTTAATCACAAGACTGAAGGTTTCATGAAAATCGTACCCGGCTTGTTGCAAGAATCCTTTCGCAACCAGCCTCGCCTTGAATTGTGAGACCGAACCATCAGGATTCTTCTTCACTTTGAAAATACACTTACAGTTAACTGCCCTTCTATTTGGAGGCAACTCGACCAGTGTTCAGGTGTTGTTTTTGATGAGAGCATCGGATTCATCTTGTGCAGCCTTTTTTCTAATGTTCACTCTTCATTGCTTCTCTAATCGTATGTGGTTCAACAAAACCATCCAAAGGACCAGGTACACTCGCATTATAGACCTTCGGCTTTCGAATCCCATTTTCCCCTTGTTATCATTGGATGCACATTCGCAGGAACAGAGGAAATAACATTGCCAGTAGACTCACCTCTTCGAGACTTATAAGACCCAGAAACATCATGCTCTATGGGACGAGAATCAAGATCAGCAAGGGTAGATGGAATACCCAAATCAGAGTGAGCAGTCAGACCTAATCGCGAGAATGAGACGACTCAGCAACCACTGGACCAATTTCAACCATTGGATCACCGATTCTATTAGAGGGATAATCTGGATTTGCATCTTGTGCGCTCCTAACCATTGGATCATCGATGTCCTTGGAGGAATAGCCTGGACTTGCATTTTGTGTTCTTTCCATACCCATGTCTTCAATTTCAACATTACTATCATTGGTCATACGCCAGAATCCATCACCAAGTTTGGGCTTACCCCAGTATGTGACCATGGAGATTCACCATGGATACCCACGGACGTTGGGCCTCGCACAGAATTGAAGGGCTCGCGACCCGAAATTGACACACGACTCAATTGAGAGTTTCCATGAGGACTTGCAACTGGAACTGAAAAATTAACCAGGCTTGTATCTCTATAATTAGAATTCTCACCTTGAGGTGGAACCGAACCAGACCGGGTGCGATTGAGTTCACCAAGATCGACTATTTGAGACGTGCTTGGCACCAAGTTTAGGCATACCCCAGTATGTGACCTTGGAGATTCACCAAGGATAGCCTCGCTTGTATTTCTATTACTAGAAATATCAACTTGTGGTGGAACCGAAGCAGACTAGGTGCAATTGAGTTCATCAAGATCGGTTATTTGAGAAGTGCTTGGCATCGTATTTGGGCACAAACTTGGAATCTCAGCATGACCAGGTAAATTATGACAAACCTGATCAGCCTCGCCTAACATGTTACGGTCCAACGACGATAAAACAACCAACGGAAATCCATTTGAGTCTTTTGAAGATCGAGCACCTTCCTTTGACTCACTTGTATGTTGAGAGCTACTCTTATCTACAAGCGGAAAAAAAGCCTCATCAAAGACAACATGTCGAGAAATAATCACTTTGCCTGCATCACTAAGGCACTTATAGCCCTTATGACGGGGACTATATCCTAAGAAAACACATTGTTGTGTCTGAAAATCTAGCTTGTGCTGATTAAAAGGTCGTAACAGTGAATAGCAAGCACATCTAAAGGCACGCAAAAACCCATAATCTGGCATTTGCTTATGTAACACCTCATACGGTGACCGTCCTTTCAACACCGATGTGGGTAACCTATTAATTAAGAAAATAGAGGTTATAAAAGCATGGGTCTAGAACTTTAGAGGCAATCCTGCCTGAGCTAATAGAGCTAACCCCGTGTCAACTATATGTCGATGCTTGCGTTCAGTCGTTCCATTCTTTTTCGACGTATTAGGACAAATAACTCGATTCAAAACCCCATTTAGACTTAACCAATCTGCTAAAGCTTGATACTCACCGCCACCATCAGTTTGTAACGCTTTGACCTTGAATTCAATTTGGACCTCAACCATTTTATGAAAGTTAACAAAACATTGAAAAACATCAGACTTTCTCTTGATTAAGTACAACCATGTATGCCTATTGTAAACATCAATAAACGATACATAATACGAAAACCCATCTAAAATAACATGGGCATGCCCCCCACATCCAATACAACCAGCTGAAAAGGAGATTCATATTCAGTAGTTGACAATTAAAAGGGAAGTTTGTGTGCTTTTCCTGGTAAACATGGTGAACAAACATGTGGCATTTTATTATTACTTACATTAATATTACAAGAATTCAAAACACTCTTGAGAGTACTTAAGGACGGATGTCCTAGATGCTTATGCCACAATTCCAAAAGGTAAAGAACACTCAGAAACATTACACGTTGTAGGGTAGAAATTATTGACAGCATCTGACTGTAACCTGGTATTGTTAGCAGCAGAAGAATGCAACTCATAGAGTCCCCCAGGAGTGAGCGTCCCCTCCGGCAGAATGGCCAGGGTCTGAACATCCTTTACAAAACACTTCTGAGGGTGAAACTCAAAAAAGACATTATTGTCTCGAGCAAAATGAGAAACAGATAGTAAATTCTTTTTAATATCAGGGACACACAGTAGATTACGTAAACTTAAGGTTTTAGATGCAATAGACAAAGAACCAAGGCCAACATGTGTAATATTAACCTCATCACCATTGCCCATGTGCAAGAAATTTATACCTATGTATGGCATGTCAGATTGGAGATTAGCTCGATCACTTGTAATGTGGTGAGTGGCTCTCGAGTCAGGATACCATACAACCTCTCTAGGACCAGAAACATTTGTTACTCCACCCGTGCCAGCATTGTAAAAAGGAGTTGTAGCAAAAGCCATAGGTGTATTTGAAAAAGGAGCTGAATGAACCGAAGCAGACATAGGTGAGGGGGCTTGCACTACATTCGAAACTGGTGGTCTAAAAAAATTAGAATGAGGAACAATTGGTGTAGACATGTTGCGTGATTTAAGTGCAACGTAAACGGTGCAAGTATACACGTCACAAGTAATAAAGTGATATGTATCAAGTATCGTCTCCACGGGGATTTGCTTGGGCCACTTTGCTTAAGTTATTACACTATAAAAGAAATAAAATTGAAGGTGATAAATTTCAAGTAAAATAAACAAAACAAAATAAAGTAAATAGAAAGGAGTAATCGATTTAAGAGAGTAGGTCAGGTTATCGTGAGTCGTGGCGTGATGATTGAATGGACCGTTGTGGTAATTGATTGCAAGAGTAACTCAATCGTCTTTAATAATTAGCATCATTCAAATTACTTGGGAAATTGTAATTGCATGAGAAACTGGGAATGGTGCGATTGCCTAGGCAACTGGACGACTTCCTTCAAAGTTCGGCGAAGCGTTCTTCAATGGCTTCTCGTTATCCCTAACTCAAAACATTGTTAATTGTGCATGCCTTGGAGATACATCCCTGCGTTAACCATGGGTGAACAACAACCAATCTTGTGCTCCTCTTAGTCGTTGAAATTTGCAACTTATCCCTAAGTCGAATTATTCTTCACCAACATTCGTTTGTATGAAAACCATGCTCATTCGTTTCTTGAATCTAACACTCCCGATATTAGATAAATGGATGAATTCATGAGACCCTCTCCAAATTCACTCGCAATCAAAATTAAGAACCAAGAATGAACAAACTTTGAAATTGAATTGCAACTCAAAAACCTAAACAAATCCAAATGTTTTTACAACCACAAAAACACAATAACCCAAGCCAATTTACATCAATTCATGGCTGGGTTTGAAAGATATACAAAGGAAAAACTCCCAGCCATGGATCGCTTGAAAAATAAAAAAGAAAAAGATGAAGTTGCGATCAGCCCTCTCTCTAGTCGGTTCTCCAATTCCCCCAAAGCTGCGTTAATCTCTCTATTTATAGGGGATGATCCGATCGGTTTGTGATGGTATAAGAGATTGGACTGTATTCGAGTTCCATGGAGATAGGATCCTCATCCGATTTAAACTCTTCAATTTTGTAGATTATGTTGTTGATTAGGATGAGTTTAAGTTGAAATTGAATTGTATAAAAGAGATAATTAATCTCTCTTATCTTTATCCTCAAACTCCTCACAAATCTGAGTCTTTATCTCCCCCTTTTTCTGCGTGGAATATCCATATTTTAGGAGCTTATCTATTGTTTTTCGTTCTTATCCCGATCTAGGTGGACTAGCCCGACATGCCTCGGCAATCCGCTCGACATGGCTTTCAGAAATCGGCTTCAATTGCCATGGCAGACCCTTTAATTTTCTTTCTTAATTGCCACGGCAATTCCTGATTGCCACGTTAATCCAGTACTACACAAAATAACACACAACAGTAGCGATTTCTCTACAAAAACCAATCAAAACGCAAACCAAGCTTGTTAATGAAGGAAATTATGAAATTATGCATGAATGACTACAAATGCACCTAAAATGAGCCTAAGTCTAACAATAATCATGAGTAAAAAGATAAAATATATATATATAGTACTTTTTCATACTTAACAAGACCCAACAACAGTTGTTGAATTGTAATGAGAGCTAGAGGATGGAAATCCACAAGACGCGACCAGAAAATGGCACCGTGGAGAAGAAACCAGACTGAGAATTAGAAACTACATGAGAGTAAGCTTGAATGAGAGTATATGAGAAATTTTGAACTGAAGATTCTGCCTTCTGACCAGAATTAGAGTGACCAGTGTTCCGAGAATTATTATAACCTCTCATTACTCCATTATGATCAAAAGCATGACCAGGATAACCTTGATCAAATCTGTACCAACATTTCTGAGCTAGATGACTAAAACATTCACAAATTTGGCATTAAGTTCGGTTGGAATTATAACAACTTTGTCCTCTTCCTCGATACGAATTACCACCATGTTAACCCCTCAAGAAGCTAGAAGAGCTATAATTCTGAAATTGATCCTCACTATAAACATTCTTATTTTCTAAGTCTCCAGTCTTACACTTTTGTTGAACTGCAACATTAGCTTGAATAGAATATCTATCGATTATGAACTCTCTTTGCCACGTCTCATTGTCAATAAGCATCTTAGTAAGACTCTCAAGATTTTGAGACTCTCTAGATGCAATAGCAATTACCTATTCAAATTCAACAGATAGCCCAAAAAGAATAACGCTAACTTGCTCATGTTCGGTAACCACATTCCCTAAAGCATTAAGTGTGTAACACCCCTTTCTGGCCTGGTAGAGAACTGGGTCGGTAAGTATTATCGGAAAGCGAAATCGAAGGTCAGAATCGGATTTTGATTAGTTTAAAACTTTTTCAATCAAAAGGACCGATTTAAAAATGTTACAATTTAGTGATTCTAACCCAAATTCTTTATTACCAACTTGTTTTTAGTCTCACCAATTATCAACCTGAGAAGTTTCGTTACCATTGGATATTTTAAACCTAACCAATTGAGCGTATAATTATTAGTGACCAATTTGTAATCTTTTAAAACTGTTTTTAGGTTTTTAACTGAATTATCTGACATCGTACCGATACACCTTAGGCCGTATCGGTACGCTAAGTTCAATTATGTAATTCCAAGTTCAAGGTCAATGGCACCGTACCGATACGTCTATGCTCGTATCGATACACATTGACTTGGATTGACTCGTTTTGGTACGCTTGAGGCCGTACCAATGCAATTATTTTCTCAGACCTTACTGCCAAGATTTGTATCGGTACACTCTCAAGTGTATCGATACTCTCTGCTTCATCAATGACCAAACATGCAAGGCCGTATCGGTACAGACTGCCCCGTATCGATACGTCTGGCCTGTAATGACAGATTTTATCTGGTTTTTAACTAATTTAACCATTCAATTGTTGTCCAATCATTACCAAATTTTACCCACAAGTCTAAAATCCATTAATCTACTATCATGTCAAATTTTATGACATTTCGAATCCATTTACCTAGTTTTCACTTTAGGCTCATTTTAACAACTTAACCATTTCCAAAACTTACCATTTTATGCATATAACTCTAGATCATTATAGGTCTATTACACAACCATCAAAATACTCATACAAAACATGTTTAAATCATATGCCACACTTCTAGGATTTCAAGATAGAGAGTAAGCATGCATATAACTATGAAGAGTGACTTGTAACTGCAACAACACGATCGTAGCTCAAAATCGCTCAAGGTCCTGAAAATGCATAACACACACATGTTAGGATTACATAGCCTAGTGAGGTAGTTATAAAAAATACAATGAATAATCAATGTTATGAATGACGTAATGATCAAGAGCTTAACATAGGCATAATTCAATATACACATTCTCATGCTCATTTCACATATTCATATACTTTCATATTCTTCATATCACAATTCATAGATGCATAATACATTATCATTAGGTACCATTGGATACATAGATTCCCCTTTACACCAACATATCGGAAATAGGTCGTAGCCTTGAGCCGTAGCTCTAGAGACATATTCCTTACACAATCCATCCTTATTTCCCCCATATACAGACCGTAGCCCCGGACCGTAATCCACCCTTACTTAACCGAACTCAAATAATCCTATGGCATGCCAATTGTATCCTTGGTCCATAATTCCACAAATCACATATTTTCACATATTCATGTCTTTCCAATTGTAACATATGGATATCGATTTGAGTCTTAGCTTCATATCAATTAACATATTCATTTAGTTCTGTATTTCGCATAATCAATATGTTATTTTCATTCTTACACATATCAAAGCATACAATGTACTTACCGGATTTGCCAATCGAGTCCAACATAGTTGCTCTACGTGAGCCCTTAATCAAATGCAAAACATAATCACAAATAATGCAACGGGATGGCACCGAGCCTATCCCTTGATACAACTACACTCACCTTGACGACGGGGCTCTTGAATCGTAATTTTGACGTGTCTAGCTTCGCTTTGAGATGACAAAAGATCCTTCTCCAGCACTTGAGCTAGCACAAAAATTAAGGGTCGGATTAGAATTCGAACTAAGAGCTCGAAAACATATTTCGAGCTTACCGAAGCTTAATGATGATATTGGATTAACAAGGTTATCTTCCTAAATCATGGGATTTCCCCTTGAATGTAGGAAAACTAATTTCGAAATTAAATCCCGACGAAGGATAAAATCATCAAAAGTTTTACTCACCGAGATGAAAGCTTACAAACGAAGTATTGAACTCGAACACGGTTTAAGGATTGCACCGAGGTGCTAGCTTAGCTTGGAGGTTGAAGATAAAGATGGTGGTGTGTGCTTGTTTAATAGGCAAGGTCTGAGTTTTGTATACCGTGAGGAATGAGCAAAGAGATAACCTTTCTTTGATTTATTACAAGGGTTTAAGATCCTAATAATAACCCACCTCCAAGATAACGAATGAGATGGTTTCCTCACAATAAGGGTTTGCTTAACCCATTAGAAAAGTCACTTTTCTAATTACCAATTTGATGGCTAAGATCACTTTTCATGATCACCTTCACCTGGGGAAAGTGTAAGCATGGAGTTGAGTAAGCTACTTGCTTACCTTTTCTTCAATTTACCTTCGAATAGATTCAAAACAAGGGACCCGTATCGATAATCTATTAGCTGTATCAATACGCTCCTACTAAAATGGACAAGTTAGTTATTGACAATTAGGCTGTATCAATACTCACATGGACGTATCGATACGACTAGCTCAATTTTACACTTTGGGCTTCGAATCTCATACAAGGGTACATTTACCCACATAGGGCCAAAATTTAATTTTATTAATCGAGAAGGTACAAAAGTCGATTATTAAAATTATTATCACATCGATCTTCATAGTTTCCGATCACCGGGATTGAATTCTAACTAGGTTAGTTTTCGGGATGTGACAACTCCCCCTTAAGAAAATTCATCCTCGAATTTTCACCTTAGCTGAATATGTGAGGGTACTATTTTTGCATAGTTTCTTTAGGTTCCCACGTTGCTTCTTCAACATAATGGTTTTTCCACAAAACCTTCACCAAAGGCACAGACTTGTTACAAAGTCGTTTAACTTCTCGTGCGAGGATCGACACTGGTTCTTCCTCGTACGTCAAATTGGATTAAATCTCTACGGATTTCGGTTCAATCACGTGGGACGGGTCTGATCTGTATTTGCATAACATAGATACGTGGAAGATATTGTGAATCCGACTTAACTCTTTAGGAAAAGCTATTCAGTAAGCAACATGTACAACTCTTTCGACCACTTCAAACGGACTGATGAAACGAGGACTTAGCTTCCTTTTCTTTCCAAAAGGAATGATATTCTTCCATGGAAATACTTTGAGGAAGGTTCTTTCACCAGACTCGTACTGAATATCCCTTCTTTTCAGGTCAGCATAAGACTTATAACGGTCGAAGATAGCTTTGAGTCGATAACGGATAATGGTTGTCCTTTCTTCAGTTTTCCGGAGTAAGTCAGGACCTAACATCTTACCTTCACCGAGTTCGGTCCAACAGAGATGGGTTCTACATCTCCTTCCATATAGGGCTTCGTATGGGGCCATAGCTGTTATTGTAAACGAACTCGACTAAGGGTAGGGATTTTTCCCACGTTTTCCCGAAGTCAATAACATAAGCTCAGAACTTATCTTCCAGAATCTACAAGGGAATGTCAGAGTTGGTACAAAACATGTACTCATACGATTCAAAGAACTATTTAGAGTTACGTTAATAACTCTTTCTGATTGGTCGTCGGTTTAAGGATGGAAGGCAGTGCTAAGGTGCACTTTAGTTCCCAAAGCTTCGCCTAAAGTTCTCTAAAACCGAGATGTGAATCGTGGATCACGATCAGAGATGATAGATACTGAAATTCCATATAATAGAATAACTTCACGGATGTATAATTCTGCAAGCTTAGGTAAGCTAAAATCCATTCTCACCGAAGGAAATGAGCTGACTTGGTGAATCGGTCCATAATAACACAGATAGCATTATTCTTTTTCGGAGTCATGGGTAGGCCACTCACGAAATCCATTATGATACATTCTCATTTCCATTGTGGAAGTTCAATAGGTTGTAGAAGACCGATAGGCACTTTATGCTCGGCTTTGACTCGTTGGCAAGTTAAACACCTTGCCACGAAGTCTGTGATCTCGTTCTTCATACTAGACCACCAATAGATCTCATTCATATCTTTATACATCTTAATAGCTCCATGATGTACAGAGAAGGGACTGGAATGAGCTTCACTTAGGATTTGATTCTGAAGATCTTCATCATCGGGAACACAAATGCGGCTACGGAAACACAATAGGCCTTCAGAATTCATAGAAAAATCATGATCTGGATTATCTTTGATCTTGGCAATGATAGGTCCCAACTCCTCGTCGGTTTCTTGGACTGCTCTAATTCGAGATACAATGGTCGAATGAAATCTTAACTCGGCTAGCAATTTACCATGCTTCTTGAGCTGAAAGTGAGCATTTAAGCATTTCAAGTAAGAATTGGGTTCTCGGCTAAGAGCATCAGCCACCACATTGGCTTTATCGGGATGGTAATCAATAACTAGATCATAATCTTTCAACAATTCCATCCATCGGCGCTGATGAAGATTTAACTCTTTCTGAGTTAGGAGGTACTTCAAACTTTTGTGATTAGTGTATAGGTAACACTTCTCACCATAAAGATAATGTCGCCAAACACAACTGCAGCGAGTTCTAGATCATGAGTTGGATAATTTAGCTCATGAGGCTTAAGTTTCCGCGAGGCATAAGCTATGACTTTGCCTTCTTGCATTAGAACAAAGCCTAATCTCAGGTGGGATGCATCATTGTACACGGTGAAATCTTTGCTTGACTTGGGTTGTACCAAGACAGGGGCATGAGTAAAGACTTGTTTGAGCTGACCGAAGCTCCTTTGCTGGTCATTGGTCCACACAAAAGGAGTACCTTTGCGGAGAAGCTTTGTCAAGGGTGCAGCAATCAAAGAGAATCCCTTAACAAATCTACGGTAGTAGCCTGCAACGCCCAGAAAACTACGAACTTCTCCCACATTCTTCGACGGAATCTAATCAAGAATTGCTTGGATCTTCTTTGCGTCCACTTGAATTCCTACATAAGAGATTACATGGCCAAGAAAAGATACTTTGGGTAGCCAAAATTCACATTTACTGAACTTAACATAGAGCTATTTCTCTCGGAGGGTCTGAAGCACGATCCAGAGATGTTCGTTATGAGAAGCAGAGTCTTTAGAATAGATCAGGACTTCGTCTATAAAGACAACCACAAACTTATCAAGATAAGGCCGAAATACACGGTTCATGAGGTCCATGAAAGCTGTTGGTGCATTCATGAGCCCAAAAGACATCACTAAGAACTCATAGTGGCCATATTGAGTTTGGAAAGCAGTCTTTGGAACATCAGACTCTTTCACCAACATTTGGTAATATCCAGATCGAAGGTCAATCTTAGAAAAGACAAAAGCATCCTTCAACTGATCAAAGAGGTCGTCGATCTTCGGAAGTGAATACCTGTTCTTGATCGTGACCTTATTCAACTGGCGATAGTCAATGCACAGACGTATCGATCTTTCCTTATTTTTGATGAACAAAACTGGTGTTCCCCAAGGTGAGAAACTCGGTCGGATGAATCCTTTATCTAGGAGATCTTGAATTTGGGCCTTAACTCCCTTAACTCTACCGGAGCCATCTTATATGGAGTAATAAAGACCAGAGTAGTCTTAAGTTGCACTTCTATCCCGAATTCTACTGCACAAGTGGGAGGGAGTCCTGAAAGTTCATCGTGAAATACATCAGGGAATTCTTTCACCACCGGCACGTTTTCGAGTTTTGGATCCTTTTTAGACTCTATAGCATACATGATAGCTTCACTAGGCTCAGGTTTGGACTGCATCAAGGTTATACTCTCCTTACCAAGCCCACGGAGGTATAGTTTCTTCTTCGAGCAATCTACCCAAGCTTGGTGTTCAGCTAGCCAATCAAGGCCAAGAATAAGGTCGAACTCATGGAAGGGCAAAGCCATCAAATCGGCCAAAAATGGGATCCCTTGGATCCTTAGAGGGCAAGCTTTACAGATCATTCGAATGGTCACACGATCCCCTAAAGGATTGGATACAACTATCTCGAAAACAACAGGTTCATATTCTAGAGCATATTTTTCAATCAAGGGTTCACTAATGAAGGAATGTGTTGAGCCTCGATCTATCAAAGTATAAACAAGTTCAGAACATAACTCCACCATACCTGCAATCACATCAGGATCATCCTCCTGGTCGCAACCTCGAACGTGATACATCTGAGCTAAAGTCTGAGGGTCACGGCCAACTATAGGAGTATTGTTGTTGTGGGGTCTACTTGTGAATCTGGACGGCACTGGTTTTGGTCATCTCCCCTTACTAGGATTATTCTGAGAAGCTACAGATGTATGAGTATGCAGATTCTGTGGGCACTGCTGGATAAAGTGGCCAGACTCTCGATAAAGATAGCAGAAACCAAACTGCCTACGGCACTGCCCTAGGTGCCTCTTCTGGTAGAAGTTGCATAAAAGGATCTGAAAACCCTTTGCAGAACCACATGTGCTATCCACTAATGCAGTACGGGTAACAGATGTTCCTGCAGACTAGAACTGTGGTACGTAACCAGATCGGGATAGCTGCTGGTAAGTAACAGACTTTTGGTTCCATTGTCTTCCCTCCTTTTGGGACGTAGGTGGCTTGAAGTCGTCACGAAATCTCTTGTCAGGTCGGGTATGGTTCCCCTTTCTTCTCTCAGAAGCTTTCTGTGAGGCTTCAGTTGTAATGGCCCAATTGACGAGGGTCTGAAAGTTCTCAATCTCCATTGCAAAAAAGAGAGGGTGTAGTTCATCGCAAAGACCGTTTATGAATATTTGGCACTTCTCTTTCTCTGTACGGATAATTTCAGTACCGTATCTTGCATACTTTTAGAAATTATGGACGTATTGCTCCACAGGTCTTCCTCCTTGTCTTAGATGGAGGAACTTCTTGCGCCTTTCTGCAATGTAATGCTCACTGATGTATTTCTTGCAGAACTCCCGAAGAAAGAAGTCTCACGTGACACGGTGTTTATGAACAGTAAGGGTCACCGTATCCCACCAACTTTGGGCCTATTCAGCTATCAGGGTCAGGGCAGACTCAAGCTTATGCTCTTCAGGACACTTCATTTGCTTATTCAGCACTTTCAGAGTGTTCTCCAGCCAGTACTCTACGATCTCGGGATTATCCAGGTTCTGGTCGGTAAAGGTGTAAACAGGATACTGCTTGAGCTTATCAACAGGGGCTCTCGAAGTAGGCAAAGAAGCTTCAGTAGGCGAAGGATGTGATTCTTGTTGGAGAGACACCACTACTTGCTTGATTATGTCCGCCATGAACATCAGATACTCCTGCTGAGCGGGATGCATAGGCAGAGGATGAGATGGGTCATTCTGCCCACACGTTCGGGCTAAATTTTAGGTCTTAGATTGACCCCCTGAGTAGAGGATGAGCCATGATTAGGTTCATTCATTACCCTTCGATCGGTAGGACCAGACATTTTGGATATAATTTCATAAAAGGATTAAATCGTGTAAGTTGCAACTCACAGATAACATATTCAAATAACTCCTAAGTGGCATATGCTGACACAGACTCATAACGGATGCCTGTTTAGTCTTAGAATCGACTAAACCTTGGCTCTGATACCACAACTGTAACACCCTATTCCCGGCCTAGTAGAGAACTAGGTCGGTAAGTGTAATCGAAAAGCAAAACCGGAGGTCAGAATCAGAATTGGGATTAGTTTAAAACCTTTTGAATCAAAATGACCAATTTACAAATGTTACAATTTAGTGATCTTAACTCAAATTCTTTATTATCAACTTGTATTTAGTCTCGCCAATTATCAACCTAAAAAGTTTCGTTACCGTTGGATATTTTAAACCTAACCAATTAAGCGTATAATTATTAGTGACCAATTTGTAATCTTTTAAAACTATTTTCCAGGCCTTTGACCGAATTAACTGACACTGTACCAATACACCTTAGGCCGTATCGGTATGCTAAGTTCAATTATGCAATTCCAGGTTCAAGGTCAACAGCACCGTACCGATACGTCTATGCTCATATCGATACGCGTTGACTTGGGTTGACTCGTTTCGGTACGCCTGAGGCCGTACCAATGCAATTATTTTCCCGGACCTTACTGTCAAGATCTGTATTGGTACACTCCCATGTGTATCGATACTCCCTGCTTCATCAATGACCAAATATGCAGGGACGTATCGGTACAGACTGCCCCGTATCGATACGTCTGGCCTGTAATGACAGATTTTATCTGGTTTTTATCTAATTTAACCCTTCAATTGTTGTCCAATCATTACCAAATTTTACCCACAAGTCTAAAATACATTAATCTACTGTCACGCCAAATTTTATAGCATTTCGAATCCATTTACCTAGTTTTCACTGTGTAGCGATGTCCTTTTTTCTGTCGCTAAAAAAACGAGGGTTTTCGAAGGTGTTTGTGATTCTTTTGGATATAAAATATTTATTCTATGGGGTTTTAAAAGAAACCGCATTTAAAAAAATGGAGTCGCCACCGGCCACTTAGGTAGGCCGGACACCATAAAACCAGAGATTCAAAAAGATTGGGTTCGGGAGTCGGTTACGGATGGGGAAGGATTAGCACCCCCACACCGCCCAAAAATTGGTACTTTAATAATTACCGCTTTATTAATATTGGATTTTCCGGATTAGAGTGACGATTATTTTAAAATTCGGTCATAATTGCGAATTAATTTTAAGGGTCCCGTTATCCGAGAGTAAACGCCCAACCACTATCACTACGCCTGATACTGGCCCTGTTTACGCTCGGATAAAAGGACACCGCATTAACAATTTATATATCATATGCAATCTTAGTGGCAAAAATATAAAACATGGCAAAATATTTAAATGCAATAAATATTGACATAACAAAATACTAATCTAATAAAATATTAATCTAAAACATACATACATAAATATTAATCTAACTCATAAATAAAAACATGTCTAACATAAATAAAATATTAATATAAAACACAAATTTAAAACATATTAAATATTAATCTAAAACATAAACATGCAAAATAAAAAATAAGACTACAATTTTGAAATAACTAATACTTCATTAATTTATAAAAATTACAACACTAATAAAAAGGGAAGAAAATATACCTAATTAGGAGCTCGTATGACAAACCCCGATTGAACCCCACTGAGATCTATCGCGACCCCTCCAAAAATTTAACTAGATCGGACCTAAAATAAGACCCCGATTGAATGTTGGATCGAACCAACTGGGGTTGGGGGCACTGTCCCCAACCCCGGCTGGCCATGCCCCACGATTTGGGGGTGCCAATTTCAAAATTGGCATGGATTTCTTTGGCCAAATTGGCCGTCCATTTCCCCTCAAATTTTGGGCGTGATTTTGGAGTGAATTGGCTGCCTATTTATAGGCCAAAGAGGGTGGGTTAAGGGTGACGTGGAGCACCCTGCTCCACGTAATTTTTTTTTAATAATATATATTTTTATATTAATAATTTTATTATTATAATAACACTAATAACACTAAAACCCGGTCAAAATGAGTGATTACAGTTGCCCCTCTTTGCTTGTTCTTGTGAAACGAGGACAAAGCAAAGATCAAAAGCACTCATTTTTTACCTACTTTCTTGTCTTTGGCTTCGGAATCACTTGTTCTTCTGGAACTATCCGCTCTTCCTTAGCTGAATCTTCAGGCTCGTAAGTTATTCCTATATAGAGCTTCGTCACCTTCCGATCTTGAAGTTATAGGCTCTTTCGACATAGAACCCTTCACTCTGAAGCCTCGAGTTATGAGTCCCTCCTATATAGAACCTTTCATTCTGAGACGGTGCAGCTTGGAGTCCTTCCTATATAGAACTCTTCGCCTTCATCGCTGGTTTCTCCTATATAAAACCTTCTGCGTCACTGATGGATTCTTCCGACTGGGAGTTCCTCCTATATAGAACTGCTAGTCTTCAAACCCTGGAGTTGTCAGTCCTTCCTATATAGAACTTTTCATTTTGAGACGGTGCAGCTTGGAGTCCTTCCTATATAGAACTCTTCGCCTTCAACGCTGGTTTCTCCTATATAAAACCTTCTGCGTCACTGATGGATTCTTCCGACTGGGAGTTCCTCCTATATACTGCTAGTCTTCAAACCCTGGAGTTATCAGTCCTTGCTATATAGAACTTTCCATTTTGAGACGGTGCAGCTTGAAGTCCTTCCTATATAGAACTCTTCGCCTTCAATGTTGGTTTCTCCTATATAAAAACTTCTGCGTCACTGATGGATTCTTCCGACTGGGAGTTCCTCCTATATAGAACTGCTAGTCTTCAAACCCTGGAGCCGCCAGTCCTTCCTATATAGAACTTTTGGCGTCTGAAATCTTGGAGTTACAGGTTCTTCCTATATAGAACCTTTCACCCTAAGACATTGAATCTCGGAGCCCTTCCTATATAGAACTCTTCGCTTTCGACACAACAGGATTTCCTATATAATCTTGTGTGTCATGGGTGAATTCCTTCGACTGGGAGTCCTTCCTATATAGAACTGCTAGTCTTCACCCTGGAGCTGTCAGTCCTTCCTATATAGAACTTTCAGCTTCTGAAGCCTCGGAGCGGAGGATTCTTCCTATATAGAACCTCTCTCTGGAGCTTTGGAAACATATGTCTTTTGTATATGAAAACACTGTCTTCTCATTTGGGATTCACACCACGATGGCCATCGATGTCTCTTCAGATTTGGGGATTTACGTCGAAAATGGCTACCAATCTTCCAATTTTAGGGACTCACGCCGAAGGTGGCTGCCGAAACTTCTTCAAATTTAGGGACTCACACTGAAAATGGCCGCCAAAACTTCTTCAAATTTAGGGACTCACGCCGAAAATGGCCGCCAAAACTTCTTCAAATTTATGGACTTACGCCGAAAATGGCCGTCAAAACTTCTCAATGAAATCCGCTTCTTAATGTTCTTTGATAATTCTTCAGGTACGTGTCCAAAATAAGTAAAAATTGACATGCCCCTATCTATATGATGCATGCAATGTAATGGTTTCTTTCTTTTCTTTTCTCTTTTTTTAGCTTTTTTGTTCTAAAGTCTTACACCCTGAAAGGTCGTTCCTCAGATTTCTTCATCTCTCTACTGCTTTATTGTATGCTCTTAAATCCTCATTTGAATATGCTTTTATACCTTTTGTGCGAAAGGCTTTCTTGTCTTTAGAGTTATCACCCGCCTTCATAAATGATCTTCTGGTTCTTATATTATTCTTATAAGAACCCTTGTCATCTTATTGGCTTGGCGTTGCCCCATTCAACCACGGGCTGCCCTTTGCTTTGAATTTTTCGGCCTATCATATAGAGCCTTGATCTATTTCTAGTCACCGGGGTGAGCCAAAATGCTTCAATCCTTGAGCTCTTCCTTGATCTTCTCGCAGCATTTCGATGGGAACTAACTTTTTGGTCCCTATGCTTTAAATCTCATCATCATTCATTTTTAAAGTAAAGCAAAATGCAATTTACTTGCGTATATTTCAACAAATAATGATTGTTTGAAAAGATAATGATCATTTTGAAAATCACAACTTGGAGATTTTGAAAACATTGTTTGGAACAAATGGTAAACATATTTTTCTTTGGGAGAAAATGTCAAACCTTTTAAAACATGTTTGCCCCCGAAATATCAAACACCATAGCGCATCTGTTTCAAGTTGCCAGAGACCAACTCTAATGAAGCGCATATTTAGAAGATCTTGACCATTGTGGAGATATATGCCAATGTATAGTTTCTTCTGGTCTAATAGGCTTTTGAGAGGAACAACCCTACCTAGTTTCTACCCCATTTAAGGTGGCTCTCTTAATCTCACTATCTCACCATGCCCCATCCTTCCCTCATTTGGGTGTCGATCAAGCACTTCAAGTTTTGACGTTCCTTGAAGAAAAGTTAACCCTTATAGGCGGAATGAAATCAAGACATTCTCATTCAACTTGGTTATCTATGGATGACCGAATGGTCTTTGGGGCTTGTAATGTAGGCCTTTGGTTTATGGTTAAGTGAAACAATATTTTGTATTTGTGTAACTTGGATATGCCCATTATTCCTTCTCTTTTTGGATCACTCTAGACTGCCCGTTTTGGGTTTTCACCCTAGAGTTCATTTCCTTTATTTTTATTGTAGGTGCCTTGCATTCGGGCCGTATATCGATGTTCGTTTCTGTTCAATAATGTTTGATCCTTCAATACTCCTCAAACCGAGATTTCTTGAAGGACTACGAATACATTTATGGGAATTCTTATTATTCTTGCTTTCTTTTTTCTCTCTTTTTTTCTTTTTCTTTTTCACTTTTTCTCTTGGATCGCTCTAGATCGCCCATTTTTGGGTTTTCACCCTAGAGGTCACTTCCTTGAGTGTATTTTGGTTGGATATTGATGCCCAGTGAGCTCGGGTAGACTACTCTTTTTCTTCATTTTTAGGATCACTCTAGATTGCCCATTTTTGGGTTTTCACCCTAGAGGTCATTTCCTTTTCAAAATTGGCAATCTTGGCCGACTTGTCTTGACTTGGCTTCAATTCAAGCTTCTATACTAATTTTCAAAACTGATGTTTACTTGAAAAGTGGATTCCTTGTGTCTCTTGCACATAGTTGAAGTCTCGTTCTTGTATTGTTTGATCTGTGTGTGAAGCATAGACTGTATTCTTCATTTCTCTCCTTTTTTTTTAGACTGTTCATTCTGGGTTTTTAGCATTGAATCTCTTTCTTCTTATTTGAGTCTATGAATGTATCCTCGAATCAACACGGATCTATATTGGGTATTGATGCGATCTTCCGCTCGGAGTTAATTGTCTCTCTGCAGCTCTTCTAATATTTACTCGATCTGGATTACTTCGGCCTTCTGATATTTTTTTTTTGGTTTTTCGTTTGGACATATCCATGTTTTCAACCACGTTCTTCTGGTGATTTTCTGATCTTCGTATCCAATATGTCTGGACTCATCTGTGTCTTCTGGTAAAGTAAAAGAACACTATTCGTTGTCATATTCACAAATGTCCTGAGAATGCCTTCAGGGGGTAGAGGTTTAGGGTCAACTTTCGTTTCAAGGATCTAAAACGACAAGTGCCTGAGAAGATAAATTCTTAAAATGGGAATTGCCCATTGTCTAAACACTGACTTTTTTTTCCTCTGTTGGCCTAAGTAAACTATGAGATACTCACATTTACTGAGTATCACCACAACATTCAATCTCTTCTAAATATATGCAACTTAGAGTTGATCTTTGGGTTTGAAGCAAATGTCTTTTGTTGCATTCAAAATTCGAGGACCTGGTATAGAAATGATATATACATATGTCCATTCAAAAATGTGTGTATATGCATATGGGAAAACTACCCCATAAAAATGAAATGTTTAAAGAATCAAGAATGTAAAAATGCTTTTCTAAATGGAAATGTGATTTTTAATTCTAATAAACAATGATTTTTTTTGTTGAGAATTTCTTTGTGAAATGATGAGAAAACCGTAGGGACCTTTGGATTATCTCCAGGGTGCTAACTCATTCTGCCCCTTCCAAGGTAGTGTAGGCTTGCCTCTTCTCTTGTTTTTCCACCGCTGGATCAACTCTCTCGTCATGACTCCCTCGTCAACCAGCTTCTTAATTTTTCTATTAACGACCCCAAATTTCTTAGTGTCATGCCCAGCGCCTCAATGTTTTGAAAGTGGTACCCATTTATCTCTATGTTTTCTTCTGCTCCTAAGCAGGTCTGGTCTTTAAACTTAGGTCCCGGAGTGCATGTTCGATTTCTCCGACTGTCATGAAGTCCTCAAAGCTGGCTTTCATTTTCCCGAGCATCTTATTAAAAGAGAAATAAGAAAGATGACATGGAATTCACTTTCCTCTTCATCTACGGGGGAGGCTGCACTTGGGTCGCTAAACACATACACCTCAAAGCACATTCCTTGAAGCTTTCATCGGGCTTCATCTTTACCACTCGAGATACCGACGACTTGCTGCTGGGTCCAAAACATATCATATCACGGTAGGTCTGCTAGACTGCCGGGTAAGTAGTGGATCGGTAATTTTCAATGTAGCCCCATCATCTTTTTACAGAATATGGTCACACGAATCTTGGGACATTTTTTCCTTTATTATGTGCAAATCTGAAATCTTTGGAATCTGGAGGAACGACCAAATCGGGCTCAAACAGAGTTTTCTTGTATTAAAGGCATCAAACTACTTGTTTTCTCTTTTTCCTCGAGCCCATCTTTTAATCGCTTTCGGATCTGGATTTTTGAGTGTCTTCAATTCTTTTATTCATGATAAAACTCTAATTGTTATTTGGATTACCCCCCAAAAATTTTATGCAAGGTAGTGATAGTGTTATGTAAAATATGTCATGATTGTACAATGTAATGCAATGCAATGCATGAATGCAAATGCGGTGTTGATTCTCGAACAGTCCTTAAAAGACTTTCAATCAATAGAAAAATGTCTGGTTGCAAGAAACTAATAATGAATTACGGTGATGATTAGCTTCCTTCCGAGATCTTGACTTCGGGAAGTAAAACCTGTGTTCCACGTCTCGACGTCATCTTCAGGATGATGGATGACTTCGTCTTCTCTTCTTATTCTATGGACTCGTGACGTCATGATCTTTATTTTTTTGTGGCTTCTAAAAATAACATCAACAAGTGCAGGCATAATGCATATAAGATCTTTTAAGGTGCAAACGAATAATACGTCTAAACAGGATGGATTCTATCGGTCCTAAGGGAGTACTTTAAAAAATTTAGGGTTTAAATTAAAATTCTCAAAGATCATTTGGTTTAAAAATTTCCCCATTTTTATTATCAAAAATTTTAACTTACTTAAAAATGAAACTTTTAGGTTTCTTTTTGTTATTATTATTATTCTGAAAGTTTTATGAGAGAAGAAGTTTCAAAGCAAAATAATAATATTTTTAATTTTTTCTTTTTTTTGAGTTAAATTAAAATCTGAGAATTTAAAAATGGTCAAATGTGAAGATTTAAAATTAGGGTTCTCGCGCCCCGATTGAATCTTCAACGTCGACGTGCCTTATTGTCGTATCGTCTTCTTTTCGCGATTGGTCTTTGCTCGACCTAACTTGATCTTTGTAATATTATCGTCCCGGCAAAGCAAACTTTTTCTATTTTGAAAGCCTTTTAATGAATCGTTCTTGAATCAACACCATGTCATGATATGCAACATGAATGCAAATAAAGGCGTTGATTCCACTGGTAATCACCCTTTGAACGACTTTCATGGGAATTAAAGGGTCCAGATTACAAAAAGATCCATATTACAAAATGAGTCCCTATTACAAAAAGAGTCTATTACAAAGTCTTAATTACAAAATAAAGTTCTACACATAATCCCTAGCTCTACCTCCTAGCTCTCGACACCTCCGAGCAACTTGATAAACCTTGTTGCTTCTTCCATGTCCGGGGTTAAAGGTCGTAGAGTCGTGGCTTTCGTAGCTAAGTCATTCACACACCTTGTAGCTCGTTGTATGTCCACCATTAGGGTCTCGTGTGTATACTTTGGCACTACACGCTTGTTCGGCAAATTGTTACGTCGGATTTGTTGAGTAATCTCTGACCGATGTCACGCGACTGGATCGATGATGTCCTTCCTAAGACACATTTTTTCCATGATGAAAGATTTTCTAATCGGACAAACCACTTGAATCAACGCCTCTATGTAATGTGGATGCAATGATAATGCAACAAAAATATGTGTAAAAATAAAATAAAACACAAAAAGAAATGAGTTAGTTAGGATAAAAATAATAAATACATAAATAAAAGAACAAATTAAATAAGGTAAATAAACAAAACGACCCTATTTATCTAGTCCAAAACACCTAAGGTTATCCGCATGGCTCTAACAGGGTAGGTTTCTATGTTCTCTACATGCAGTGTTGGTGCTAGGAGGTACCCGAATTGTCCTTGTTGTCCCCTACTAAGGGTAGCAAGGCCCCCGATCATCACCCATTATAGGCTCCTTTCAACCGGGTTCAATTCGTGGGGACCCATTCGCTTATGCCCTGAAGGAACGATATCCTTACGAAAGCATAAGGTACTCGAGCCCCGAAGGTACTTGCTAGGCCCATACGGGAGAACGATATCTCCACGAAAGCATTAGCGTTTTCCCCCCACTTAAAAAGACGGGTTTATATGCCATATTTTAAATGCGTTAAAATAAACGCGCAATTATGACCGAATGTTAATTTAATAGTCACTTTAATCCAGAATTTTCAATATTAGTAAAACGGTAATTATTTTAAAAGCTTGACTCTCATTTATTTTTTTTCAAAAAAACAAAAATGTCCCCAATGAGTCGCCATCTGTAGCGATGTCCTTTTTATCGCTAAAAAAACGAAGGTTTTCGAAGGTGTTTGAAAGGTGTTTGTGATTCTTTTGGATATAAAATATTTATTCCATGGGATTTTAAAAGAAACCGCATTTAAAAAAATGGAGTCGCCACCGGCCACTTAGGTAGGCGGACACCATAAAACCAGAGATTCAAAAGATTGGGTTCGGGAGTCGGTTACGGATGGGAAGGATTAGCACCCCACACCGCCCAAAAATTGGTACTTTAATAATTACCGCTTTATTAATATTGATTTTCCAGATTAGAGTGACGATTATTTTAAAATTCGGTCATAATTTGCGAATTAATTTTATGGTCCGTTATCCGAGAGTAAACGCCCAACCACTATCACTACGCTCGACACTCGCCCTGTTTACGCTCGGATAAAAGGACACCGCATTAACAATTTATATATCATATGCAATCTTAGTGGCAAAAATATAAAACATGGCAAAATATTTAAATGCAATAAATATTGACATAACAAAATACTAATCTAATAAAATATTAATCTAAAACATACATACATAAATATTAATCTAACTCATAAATAAAAACTTGTCTAACATAAATAAAATATTAATATAAAACACAAATTTAAAACATATTAAATATTAATCTAAAACATAAACATGCAAAATAAAAAATAAGACTACAATTTTGAAATAACTAATACTTCATTAATTTATAAAAATTACAACACTAATAAAAAGGGAAGAAAATATACCTATTTAGGAGCTCGTATGACAAACCCCGATTGAACCCCACTGAGATCTACCGCGACCCCTCCAAAAATTTAACTAGATCGGACCTAAAATAAGACCCGATTGAATGTTGGATCGAACCAATGGGGTTGAGGAACTGCCCCCACCCCCCCCAGCCTTTGCGGCCATGCCCCACGATTTGGGGTGCCAATTTCAAAATTGGCATGGATTTCTTTGGCCAAATTGGCCGCCCATTTCCCCTCAAATTTTGGGCGTGATTTTGGAGTGAATTGGCTGCCTATTTATAGGCAAAGAGGGTGGGTTAAGGGTGACGTGGGAGCACCGCTCCACGTAATTTTTTTTTATATATTTTTATTTAATAATATTTATTTTTATATTAATAATTTTATTATTATAATAACACAAAATAACACTCATTTTTTAAACGAATCACTTGTTCTTCGAACTAATGAGTGAGTTATTGTTATAGGCTCCTTCGACATAGAACCCTTCACTCAAGCCTCGAGCCTTTATGAGTCCCTCCTATATAGAACCTTTCATTCTCGAGACGGTGCAGCTTGGAGTCCTTCCTATATAGAACTCTTCGCCTTCATCGCTGGTTTCTCCTATATAAAACCTTCTGCGTCATGATGGATTCTTCCGACCGGGAGTTCCTCCTATATAGAACTGCTAGTCTTCAAACCCCGAGTTGTCGAGTCCTTCCTATATAGAACTTTTCATTTTGAGAGGTGCAGCTTGGAGTCCTTCCTATATAGAACTCTTCGCCTTCAACGCTGGTTTCTCCTATATAAAACCTTCTGCGTCATCGATGGATTCTTCCGACCGGGAGTTCCTCCTATATCTTTGCTAGTCTTCAAACCCGGAGTTAATAGTCCTTGCTATATAGAACTTTCCATTTTGAGACGGTGCAGCTTGAAGTCCTTCCTATATAGAACTCTTCGCCTTCAATGTTGGTTTCTCCTATATAAAAACTTGCGTCACTCGATGGATTCTTCCGACTGGGAGTTCCTCCTATATAGAACTGCTAGTCTTCAAACCCTGGAGCCGCCAGTCCTTCCTATATAGAACTTTTGGCGTCTGAAATCTTGGAGTTACAGGTTCTTCCTATATAGAACCTTTCACCCTAAGACATTGAATCTCGGAGCCCTTCCTATATAGAACTCTTCGCTTTCGACACAACAGGATTTCCTATATAATCTTGTGTGTCATGGGTGAATTCCTTCGACTGGGAGTCCTTCCTATATAGAACTGCTAGTCTTCACCCTGGAGCTGTCAGTCCTTCCTATATAGAACTTTCAGCTTCTGAAGCCTCGGAGCGGAGGATTCTTCCTATATAGAACCTCTCTCTGGAGCTTTGGAAACATATGTCTTTTGTATATGAAAACACTGTCTTCTCATTTGGGATTCACACCACGATGGCCATCGATGTCTCTTCAGATTTGGGGATTTACGTCGAAAATGGCTACCAATCTTCCAATTTTAGGGACTCACGCCGAAGGTGGCTGCCGAAACTTCTTCAAATTTAGGGACTCACACTGAAAATGGCCGCCAAAACTTCTTCAAATTTAGGGACTCACCGAAAATGGCGCCAAAACTTCTTCAAATTTATGGACTTACGCCGAAAATGGCCGTCAAAACTTCTCAATGAAATCCGCTTCTTAATGTTCTTTGATAATTCTTCAGGTACGTGTCCAAAATAAGTAAAAATTGACATGCCCCTATCTATATGATGCATGCAATGTAATGGTTTCTTTCTTTTCTTTTCTCTTTTTTTTAGCTTTTTTGTTCTAAAGTCTTACACCTGAAAAGGTCGTTCCTCAGATTTCTTCATCTCTCTTGCTTTATTGTATGCTCTTAAATCCTCATTTGAATATGCTTTTATACCTTTTGTGCGAAAGGCTTTCTTGTCTTTAGAGTTATCACCGCCTTCATAAATGATCTTGGTTCTTATATTATTCTTATAAGAACCCTTGTCATCTTATTGGCTTGGCGTTGCCCCATTCAACCACGGGCTCCCACTGCTTTGAATTTTTCGGCCTATCATATAGAGCCTTGATCTATTTCTAGTCACGGGGGTGAGCCAAAATGCTTCAATCCCTTGAGCTCTTCCTTGATCTTTCGCAAAGCATTTCGATGGGAACTAACTTTCGGTCCCTATGCTTTAAATCTCATCATCATTCATTTTTAAAGTAAAGCAAAATGCAATTTACTTGCGTATATTTCAACAAATAATGATTGTTTGAAAAGATAACAGTCATTTTGAAAATCACAACTTGGAGATTTTGAAAACATTGTTTGGAACAAATGGTAAACATATTTTTCTTTGGGAGAAAATGTCAAACCTTTTAAAACATGTTTGCCCCCGAAATATCAAACACCATAGCGCATCTGTTTCAAGTTGCCAGAGACCAACTCTAATGAAGCGCATATTTAGAAGATCTTGACCATTGTGGAGATATATGCCAATGTATAGTTTCTTCTGGTCTAATAGGCTTTTGAGAGGAACAACCCTACCTAGTTTCTACCCCATTTAAGGTGGCTCTCTTAATCTCACTATCTCACCATGCCCCATCCTTCCCTCATTTGGGTGTCGATCAAGCACTTCGAAGTTTGACGTTCCTTGAAGAAAAGTTAACCCTTATAGGCGGAATGAAATCTGAAGACATTCTCATTCAACTTGGTTATCTATGGATGACCAGAATGGTCTTTGGGGCTTGTAATGTAGGCCTTTGGTTTATGGTTAAGTGAAACAATATTTCTGTACTTGTGTAACTTGGATATGCCCATTATTCCTTCTCTTTTTTGGATCACTCTAGACTGCCCGTTTTTGGGTTTTCACCCTAGAGTTCATTTCCTTTATTTTTATTGTAGGCTGCCTTGCATTCTGGCTGTATACTGATGTTCGTTTTCTGTTCAATAATGTTTGATCCTTCAATACTCCTCGAAACTGAGATTTCTTGAAGGACTACGAATACATTTATGGGAATTCTTATTATTCTTGCTTTCTTTTTTTCTCTCTTTTTTCTTTTTTCTTTTTCACTTTTTCTCTTGGATCGCTCTAGACTGCCCATTTTTGGGTTTTCACCCTAGAGGTCACTTCCTTCAGTGTATTTTGGTTGGATATTGATGCCAGCAGGCTCAGGTAGACTACTCTTTTTCTTCATTTTTAGGATCACTCTAGACTGCCCATTTTTGGGTTTTCACCCTAGAGGTCATTTCCTTTTTCAAAATTGGCAATCTTCGGGCCGACTTGTCTTGACTTGGCTTCAATTCAAGCTTCTATACTAATTTTCAAAACTGATGTTTACTTGAAAAGTGGATTCCTTGTGTCTCTTGCACATAGTTGAAGTCTCGTTCTTGTATTGTTTGATCTGTGTGTGAAGCATAGACTGTATTCTTCATTTCTCTCCTTTTTTTTTAGACTGTTCATTCTGGGTTTTTAGCATTGAATCTCTTTCTTCTTATTTGAGTCTATGAATGTATCCTCGAATCAACACGGATCTATATTGGGTATTGATGCGATCTTCCGCTCGGAGTTAATTGTCTCTCTGCAGCTCTTCTAATATTTACTCGATCTGGATTACTTCGGCCTTCTGATATTTTTTTTTTGGTTTTTCGTTTGGACATATCCATGTTTTCAACCACGTTCTTCTGGTGATTTTTCGATCTTCGTATCCAATATGTCGGACTCATCGTGTTTGGTAAAGTAAAAAGAACACTATTCGTTGTCATATTCACAAATGTCCTGAGAATGCCTTCAGGGGGTAGAGGTTTAGGGTCAACTTTCGTTTCAAGGATCTAAAACGACAAGTGCCTGAGAAGATAAATTCTTAAAATGGGAATTGCCCATTGTCTAAACACTCGCTTTTTTTCCTCTGTTGGCCTAAGTAAACTAGCAGATACTCACATTCTGTATCACCACAACATTCAATCTCTTCTAAATATATGCAACTTAGAGTTGATCTTTGGGTTTGAAGCAAATGTCTTTGTTGCATTCAAAATTCGAGGATCTGGTATAGAAATGATATATACATATGTCCATTCAAAAATGTGTGTATATGCATATGGGAAAACTACCCCATAAAAATGAAATGTTTAAAGAATCAAGAATGTAAAAATGCTTTTCTAAATGGAAATGTGATTTTTAATTCTAATAAACAATGATTTTTTTTGTTGAGAATTTCTTTGTGAAATGATGAGAAAACCGTAGGGACCTTTGGATTATCTCGGTGCTAACTCATTCCGCCCCTTCCAAGGTAGTGTAGGCTTGCCTCTTCTCTTGTTTTTCCACCGCTGGATCAACTCTCTCGTCATGACTCCCTCGTCAACCAGCTTCTTAATTTTTCTATTAACGACCCCAAATTTCTTAGTGTCATGCCCCAGCGCCTCAATGTTTTGAAAGTGGTACCCATTTATCTCTATGTTTTCTTCTGCTCCTAAGCAGGTCTGGTCTTTAAACTTAGGTCCCGGAGTGCATGTTCGATTTCTCCGACTGTCATGAAGTCCTCAAAGCTGGCTTTCATTTTCCCGAGCATCTTATTAAAAGAGAAATAAGAAAGATGACATGGAATTCACTTTCCTCTTCATCTACGGGAGGCTGCACTTGGGTCGCTAAACACATACACCTCAAAGCACATTCCTTGAAGCTTTCATCAGGCTTCATCTTCGTACCCTGGAGATACTGACGACTTGCTGCTGGGTCCAAAACATATCATATCACGGTAGGTCCTGCTAGACTGTCGGGTAAGTAGTGGATCGGTAATTTTCAATGTAGCCCCCCATCTTTTTTTACAGAATATGGTCACACGAATCTTGGGACATTTTTTCCTTTATTATGTGCAAATCTGGAAATCTTTGGAATCTGGAGGAACGACCAAATCGGGGCTCAAACAGAGTTTTCTTGTATTAAAGGCATCAAACTACTTGTTTTCTCTTTTTTCCTCGAGCCCATCTTTTAACTGCTCGGATCTGGATTTTTGAGTGTCTTCAATTCTTTTATTCATGATAAAACTCTAATTGTTATTTGGATTACCCCCCAAAAATTTTATGCAAGGTAGTGATAGTGTTATGTAAAATATGTCATGATTGTACAATGTAATGCAATGCAATGCATGAATGCAAATGCGGTGTTGATTCTCGAACAGTCCTTAAAAGACTTTCAATCAATAGAAAAATGTCTAGTTGCAAGAAACTAATAATGAATTACAGGTGACAGTTAGCTTCCTTCTGGAGATCTTGACTTCGGGAAGTAAAACCTGTGTTCCACGTCTCGACGTCATCTTCAGGATGATGGATGACTTCGTCTTCTCTTCTTATTCTATGGACTCGTGACGTCATGATCTTTATTTTTTTGTGGCTTCTAAAAATAACATCAACAAGTGCAGGCATAATGCATATAAGATCTTTTCTGGGTGCAAACGAATAATACGTCTAAACAGGGATGGATTCTATCGGTCCTAAGGGAGTACTTTAAAAAATTTAGGGTTTAAATTAAAATTCTCAAAGATCATTTGGTTTAAAAATTTCCCCATTTTTATTATCAAAAATTTTAACTTACTTAAAAATGAAACTTTTAGGTTTCTTTTTGTTATTATTATTATTCTGAAAGTTTTATGAGAGAAGAAGTTTCAAAGCAAAATAATAATATTTTTAATTTTTTCTTTTTTTTGAGTTAAATTAAAATCTGAGAATTTAAAAATGGTCAAATGTGAAGATTTAAAATTAGGGTTCTGCGGCCCTGACTGAATCTTCTGCGTCGCACGTGCCTTATTGTCGTACCGTCTTCTTTCGCGATTGGTCTTTGCTCGACCTAACTTGATACTGTAATATTATCGTTCCCGGCAAAGCAAACTTTTTCTATTTTGAAAGCCTTTTAATGAACTGTTCTTGAATCAACACCATGTCATGATATGCAACATGAATGCAAATAAAGGCGTTGATTCCGCTGGTAATCACCCTTTCGAACGACTTTCATGGGAATTAAAGGGTCCAGATTACAAAAAAGATCCATATTACAAAATGAGTCCCTATTACAAAAAGAGTCTATTACAAAGTCTTAATTACAAAATAAAGTTCTACACATAATCCCTAGCTCTACCTCCTAGCTCCTCGACAGCTCTGAGCAACTTGATAAACCTTGTTGCTTCTTCCATGTCCGGGGTTACGAAAGGTCGTAGAGTCGTGGCTTCGGTAGCTAAGTCATTCACACACCTTGTAGCTCGTTGTATGTCCACCATTAGGGTCTCGTGTGTATACTTTGGCACTACACGCTTGTTCGGCAAATTGTTACGTCGGATTTGTTGAGTAATCTCTGACCGATGTCACGCGACTGGATCGATGATGTCCTTCCTAAGACACATTTTTTCCATGATGAAAGATTTTCTAATCGGACAAACCACTTGAATCAACGCCTCTATGTAATGTGGATGCAATGATAATGCAACAAAAATATGTGTAAAAATAAAATAAAACACAAAAAGAAATGAGTTAGTACCGGATAAAAATAATAAATACATAAATAAAAGAACAAATTAAATAAGGTAAATAAACAAACGCGACCTATTTATCTAGTCCAAAACACCTAAGGTTATCCGCATGGCTCTAACGAGGGTAGGTTTCTATGTTCTCTACATGCAGTGTTGGTGCTAGAGGTACCCGAATTGTCCTTGTTGTCCCCTACTAAGGGTAGCAAGGCCCCGATCATCACCCATTATAGGCTCCTTTCAACCGGGTTCAATTCGGGGACCCATTCGCTTATGCCCGTCTGAAGGGCGATATCCTTACGAAAGCATAAGGTACTCGAGCCCCGAAGGTACTTGCTAGGCCCATACGGGAGAACGATATCTCCACGAAAGCATTAGCGTTTTCCCCCCACTTAAAAAGACGGGTTTATATGCCATATTTTAAATGCGTTAAAATAAACGCGCAATTATGACCGAATGTTAATTTAATAGTCACTTTAATCCAGAATTTTCAATATTAGTAAAACGGTAATTATTTTAAAAGCTTGACTCTCATTTATTTTTTTTCAAAAAAACAAAAATGTCCCCAGCGGAGTCGCCATCTGTAGCGATGTCCTTTTTTTCTGTCGCTAAAAAAACGAAGGTTTTCGAAGGTGTTTGAAAGGTGTTTGTGATTCTTTTGGATATAAAATATTTATTCCATGGGATTTTAAAAGAAACCGCATTTAAAAAAATGGAGTCGCCACCGGCCACTTAGGTAGGCCGGACACCATAAAACCAGAGATTCAAAAAGATTGGGTTCGGGAGTCGGTTACGGATGGGGAAGGATTAGCACCCCCACACCGCCCAAAAATTGGTACTTTAATAATTACCGCTTTATTAATATTGGATTTTCCAGATTAGAGTGACGATTATTTTAAAATTCGGTCATAATTGCGAATTAATTTTAGGGTCCCGTTATCCGAGAGTAAACGCCAACCACTATCACTACGCCCGATCATCGCCCTGTTTTACGCTTTCGGATAAAAGGACACCGCATTAACAATTTATATATCATATGCAATCTTAGTGGCAAAAATATAAAACATGGCAAAATATTTAAATGCAATAAATATTGACATAACAAAATACTAATCTAATAAAATATTAATCTAAAACATACATACATAAATATTAATCTAACTCATAAATAAAAACTTGTCTAACATAAATAAAATATTAATATAAAACACAAATTTAAAACATATTAAATATTAATCTAAAACATAAACATGCAAAATAAAAAATAAGACTACAATTTTGAAATAACTAATACTTCATTAATTTATAAAAATTACAACACTAATAAAAAGGGAAGAAAATATACCTATTTAGGAGCTCGTATGACAAACCCCGATTGAACCCCACTGAGATCTACCGCGACCCCTCCAAAAATTTAACTAGATCGGACCTAAAATAAGACCTCGATCGAATGTTGGATCGAACCAACTGGGGTTGAGGGAACTGTCCCCAACCCCGACCAGCCTTGCGGCCAGCCATGCCCCACGATTTGGGGGTGCCAATTTCAAAATTGGCATGGATTTCTTTGGCCAAATTGGCCGTCCATTTCCCCTCAAATTTTGGGCGTGATTTTGGAGTGAATTGGCTGCCTATTTATAGGCCAAAGAGGGTGGGTTAAGGGTGACGTGGAGCACCCTGCTCCACGCAATTTTCTTTTCTTTTTATTTAATAATATTTATTTTTATATTAATAATTTTATTATTATAATAACACTAATAACACTAAAACCCGGTCAAAAATGAGTGATTACACACTGTAGGCTCATTTTAACAACTTAACCATTTTCAAAACTTACCATTTTATGCATATAACTTTAGATCATTATAGGTCTATTGCACAACCATCAAAATACTCATACAAAACATGTTTAAAGCATATGCGACACTTCTAGGAGTTCAAGATAGAGAGTAAGCATACATATAGTTATGAAGAGTGACTTGCAACCGCAACAACACGATCGTAGCTCAAAATCGCTTAAGGTCCTGAAAATGCATGACACACACATGTTAGGCTTACATAGCCTATTGAGGTAGTTATAACAAATACAACGAATAATCAATGTTATGAATGACGTAATGATCAAGAGCTTAACATAGGCATAGTTCAATATACACAATCTCATACTCATTTCACATATTCATATACTTTCATATTCTTCATATCACAATTCATAGATGCATAATACTTTATCATTAGGTACCATTGGATACACGGATTCCCCTTTACACCAACATATTGGAAATAGGTTGTAGCCTTAAGCCGTAGCTCCATAGACATATCCCTTACACAATCCATCCTTATTTCCCCCACATATAGGCCGTAGCCCCGGACCATAGTCTATCCTTACTTAACCAAGCTCAAATAATCCTATGGCATGTCAATTGTATCCATGGTCCATAATTCCACAAATCACATATTTTCACATATGCATGTCTTTCCAATTGTAACATATAGATATCGGTTTGAGCCTTAGCTCCATATCAATTAACATATTCATTTAGTTTCGTATTTCGCATAATCAACATATCATATTCATTCTTACACATATCAAACCACACAAAGTACTTATTGGATTTGCCAATCGAGTCCAACATAGTTGCTCTACGTAAGCCCTTAATCAAATGCAAAACATAATCACAAATAATGCAACGGGGTGGTACCGAGCCTATCCCTTGACACAACTACACTCACCTTGACGACGGGGCTCTTGAATCATAATTTCGACGTGTCTAACTTCCTTGGAGATGACAAAGGATCCTTCTCCAGCACTTGAGCTAGCACAAAAATTAAGGGTCAGATTAGAATTCGAACTAAGAGCTCGGAAACATATTTCGAGCTTACCGAAGCTTAAGGATGATATTGGATTAACAAGGTTATCTTCCTAAATCATGGGCTTTCCCCTTGAATGTAGGAAAACTAATTTCGAAATTAAATCCCGACAGAGGATAAAATCATCAAATTGGATGAGGGGTTTTACTTACCGAGATGAAAGCTTGAAAACAAAGTATTGAACTCGAACAAGGATTAAGGATTGCACCGAGGTGCTAGCTTAGCTTGGAGGTTGAAGATAAAGATGGTGGTGTGTGCTTGTTTAATAGGCAAGGTTTGAGTTTTGTATACCGGGAGGAATGAGCAAAGAGATGACCTTTCTTTGATTTATTACAAGGGTTTAAGATCCTAATAATAACCCACCTCCAAGATGACCAATGAGATAGTTTCCTCACAATAAGGGTTTGCTTAACCCATTAGAAAAGTCACTTTTCTAATTACCAATTTGATGGCTAAGGTCACTTCTCATGATCACCTTCACGTGGGGAAAGTGTAAGCATGGAGGTGAATAAGCTACTTGCTTACCTTTTCTTCAATTTTCCTTCGAACAGATTCAAAATAGGGGACCCGTATCGATACGTTATTAGCTATATCGATACGCTCCCGCTAAAACGGGCAAGTTAGTTATTGACAGTTAGGCCGTATCGATACGACTAGCTCAATTTTACACTTTGGGCTTCGAATCTCATACAAGGGTCCATTTACCCACATAGGGCCAAAATATAATTTCATTAATCGAGAAGGTACAAAAGTCAATTATTACAATTATTATTACATCGGTCTTCAAAGTTTTCGATCACCGGGATCGAATTCCGACTTGCCAGTTTTCAGGATGCGACAAAGTGTGTCACAAATCAGTTTAATTTTGGCCAGATACTCACTGACAGAAAGTCGACATTTCTTTTGGGAGTGAAGACTATGACGCAAAGAGGACACCTTAGCAACCGAACGGGCAGCAAACAAACTGAAAAGTGTATTCCAAATAGCACGAGTGGTGTTGAGCCCCGTAAGGTGAAAAAGAACATCGGAACTAACCGTAGACAGTAGCCAAGAGGCAAGAAGTTTGTCCTGCTTTAGATAGACCAAGAACACTGGAATTTCTATATTCTGACCTGCATCACTAATGACAACTTTGTCCGGAGCTTTGTGATCAGAAATATAACCAATCAAGCCATGGCCCTCTATAATTAGCATCACCTGATGCTTCCAGAGAATATAGCTATTCTCCGTCAACTTTACCGTGTCAAGTTTGGGAAGTTGTTGAGGGGAACTCATACTAGAGGACAACGTATGAAAAGAAAACAAGCTAGAACTCGTTGGATTTAGATTCGAGGTAGGAGAATCAATAGTCATCAGATCACAAAAATCGGAGACAACCTTCTTACAGACAATTCGTCGAACAATTTAAGAGCAAGAGCCAAAATTCCACAATCTCCAGAATAACAAAAACACACAATCAACCTTCACAAAGATTCCACAACAGAGATCATAATACAATCATCAATAGAAGTCCATAACAACCAACATAGACAATCAATCTCCTCAAAGATTCCATAACAAAGATCACAACACAACTATCAACCAATTCCTAAAGCGAAGATAGGTTATAAAGTCTTAGAGTAAGAGCAACAAAGAGAAACAATTTTCTGATCAAAAAGATACCTACGAATCACTAATCTGCTCTTCATCAATCAAGAAACAAGAGACAAATTTCCTCACGATTCTACTGATAATCTTTGATATAAAACCAAAAAACTGATGTATAGATTGAAGCAAAAAGTGAATACATAAATCTTACCAGACCCGATCAATCTCGTCACTATTCTGTTTCGAACGAAAATACTCACGATCGAGGAAAGAAATAGGTCAGGACATAATTATGGAGTCACCTGCTCAATCCACAATCATAGCCTTCTTCACGCAAGTCTCGCAAGCCACACCACCAGATCGCAAACTGAGAAGCGCGTACTATCACACATTTTGAGCAAAAGGTGAGCAACTGATGCCATGTAAGGATTTAGTAAACTATGGAGATTATGGATAGGGAAGAGACACGGTACTCTCACACATTTTATTAATAATCATGTAATATCTCAAATGAGACCAGGCAATCTTTATACAATGGGTGTATGAGTTAATTCAAGGAACGGCACTCAAACAAACTCTCCTAACCGTTTCAGTCAACCCATAACAACCCAACTGCCATTTCATACAAAATAACCAACGACCTATAGGACTCAACCTATACTCATAACATGTAAGGATTTAGTAAACTATGGAGATTATGGATAGGGAAGAGAAACGATACTCTCACACATTTTATTAATAATCCTGTAATATCTTAAATGAGACCACGCTATATTTATACAATGGGTGTATGAGTTAATTCAAGGAACGGTACTCTAACAAACTCTCCTAACTATTTTAGTCAACCCATAACAACCCAACTGCCATTTCAAACAAAATAACCATCGACCTATAGGACTCAACCTATACTCATAACATAGCATGCAAAACAAAGGAACTTGATTTGACTTAACTAGTTTGTTAATGGACATATACATGCAAAAATCAATTAGGGTGGCTTGGATTAGAAAATGTAGGGCAAGAACTTCTATTACATCAGACAATTATTGCACCTTAATTTGTCCTTTTACTTGAATCATTTAAAATCCCCTCTCGTATCAGAATACCACTCTCTTCCTATATGGTTTAATATGCAGAATTAGAAATTATTCGAGTTTCCCCGAAAATTCTGTGGATGGTTAGTTAAGGGTTGGCGCAGATGCTAGGTTAGATGGTATTTAAAAAATACGAACAATTTACCCAATGTAAAATTATTTAAATCTGTCAAAGTTTTAAACACGAATATGATATATGTATCAAATATAAAACGTGTCGTGTTTATCCGTGATATGGTCTTTCTAAAAGGCTGTGATTGTTCATTATTGATGGTACGAATCTTGGGAAGGAAAACATAAGACATGCAGGTTATTTTCGTTTTGCACGAGGGAGTGACGAAAAAATATAGCTTGATGGGGTAAGGCTCTGGACTCCTTAAAACAATTATAGGAACACCTCTATGTTCTTGTGAAAGTCTTTTCTCTGGTGGTCCACTCCAAGTGCCCTTAACTGGGGCTGCTATGTATCTCATCAGAATGTTCATCATTGCTTCTAGATGATCTATTGCATATGAATATATACACGAATATGTTTAAAGCAGAATACAGGTCGGAACAACATAGACCCGAACAGTCAAAGGGTGTACTGTTAGAGGGACAAGTATGAGCAAATTCGAATCATCTGGTCTCTATCTTTCTATCTCAATACAGTTGTAATTTGAGAGTAAAGTTAAAAAAAAAAGGGGATTTTTTTGGTCTGCCTAGTTGAGCCGCTAGCTAATAGGAAATCTGGAGCCAGAGAGCCTAAGCGGATTGCTTAGAAGGACCCCACAAGCATGTGGCCTCATGTGTGTTCCATTGTAATGAACAGTGACCAAGAAAAAAACACACCCCCCGTTCTTGCTTTTGTCATATCCTCCCCCTTAATACCTTCTTCAAACGATGATTAGCGAGTTAATTAGATTAAACAAACCGGGGGATTCGTTCAGCACTGTTTAAATGTGTAACACAACCCACGTGTTAGCTTTCCATGTCTGGTTTCGAAAGCAGTTTGCCAATCTGTTGTTTGCTTATACATAATATTGCAGATTCTGTCATATTAGTAAGATTTCCATTGGCCTATTTTATTTAATCAAACCGTTTGAAATAAACAAAATGAGATTGATAGGTAGGTCGCCGAAATATGAAACCAGCTATATTTATATTATATTTTCTGGAGCCAATTCCATGGAAGAACATGATTAAAGAGAGTGAGAAACAAAAAGAAAAAGAAAGAAAAAAGAAGAAGAAAGCATACATGCATGTGAAATCGAAAGGACTGTTAGTGGGGTCTTTGAAGAGTTCATGTGAAATACAGTACAATGGGGGAGTAGAAACTTGTTGAAATCAAGTAGCCAAGTAGGATTAGGTAGAAATACCAGAAAATGCAATGCTTCAATTCACTGTAGGTAGGAATTGACATAATAGCAAAGATGATCTCTAGTTGCAGACATATATATATTTTTATTTTTATTTTTATTTGCCACATGGGAAACAAATTAGCTGAACTGTACTGATTTTATGTATTTATATATATGCCATGGCCCATGGGGCCCGGCCTTCTTTCCTTACATGATTATGATTTCTTTCGGGAACCAGATTTCGGGAGATTGAGAATCATATAATACCTCTACACGCCACTATTGTATATGCAATTCGCTTTGAAATTCTCTCTTTAGTCTTTACTTTACTACCAACTAGGCCTATAATCTGCCATGGAATTGGACAGAGATAACACCATCGAGAATGATGCTTCTCTTTGTTCTAACAACTTGCTTAGCTCTTCTTCCTCTTCCTCGGCATTCTCAATTTCCGGTTCGAGAGACGGCGTAGCTGATAAGAGGTCTGAGAAAGCTGGAGACATGAAAAATGATAATGAGAACAAGAAAAGACCAAGGAGTGGTACTACCGGTGGTGATAATGATAGCAAGCATGCGACGTACCGTGGGGTGCGCATGTGGAGTGTCAAGGTCATCCCTTATTATATTACGACCCTGCCTTGACAAGCCCGTTCGTTACTGAGCAATGGTGGACCGAGTGATGATATGAGCAGTCCCTAAGGAGCTACCAAGTCAAGGGTGCAAGTTGAGAAGCTTTAGGAAGACGATGAAGGCCCTATCCAGAAAGTGTCCTCATTTGGGACGAAGCAACGCGTCTACTCACGGCATTCTGGTAAGTTTATTTAGCTCTTTAGGGGAAGTGGTGCAGTGTCGGTCTCCACCATCCCCCGCGCTGGGCTAGCGGCCAGAGCTTCCTTGGTGTAGCGACCTACTCCTAGGCCTATGTGGGGCCTAGGTGTGCGGGCGATGGGGCCTAGTGGTTGGCGACTTTGTCTCCCGGGAGAAATACCTAGGGACGGTTTGGGGCCATAGGGTCCCATATCGCGCTTTGTGGTGAAATCACGAGGTTGGAGTGCGGTATCGCTAGGCCCCTGCGGGATTCAAAACTCTAAAGCCTTAGGGCCTTGTGACCACGAGAAGGCTCGGCCAGAGATAACTCCTTGGACAATGAGGCATGAGGAAAGGGTGACTTATGCAGGTAACACCCATTTCAAGTGTCGCACGGCTTGCCAACCGAGCAAAGGGGCCTGTCCGTGACACGTGGTATCGAGCGAAATACGATGGACAATGTACTCATGTGATGGTGGCGTTTGGCTATAGCTTTTGATCTGATGTGGTGCGTATTTGTTAACGAGACGCCATAGTGCTCGTGTACCAAGCTGGAACACTATGATGCTTTATTTAGTGGCTGTGGTGCGTGGTGGCCTTGAGACGGATGCGTAGCAAAAATGAGTGTGGGACTATTTGTGGATCAGTTGGTCTCACGCCAAAGCGCTCCCACAGGTGGAGTAGGCGGGGTGGATCATCATGACGGGGAAAAAAAAAGAGACTACTTTTTTGTGCGCAGAGGCGCTGGATTGTGCATTTCGCCAAGCGCTCCGGTGAATGGAGTAAGCGGTCGAATGATAGTAAACCAAGCGCTCTTTTGGAGTAGGCGCAGGGTGGGGACTACGCCAAGCGTTCCCATGTGGGGAGTAGGCGGGGTGGTCTAATCCCACGCCAGCGCTTCTCTTCAAGGAGTAGGCGGGATGGTGTAATGTCACGCCAAGCGCATCCATTAGTGGAGTAGGCGGGGTGGTCTAGTTTCACGCCGGCGCCTGTGAGGGTAGGCGGGGTGGCTAGAACCTCCAAGCGCTTCCCGCGAGTGGGGTAGGCGGGGTGACTCCTTATGCTGATTGATCAAGACCTAGTCAAAGCGCAAAGGTGTCTATGGTGGGTTTGGCAAGGTAGTGCGGATGTGTTACATTAGCGCGGTGGCGCGTATGAATTTAGAACACAGTGGTGCTCATTTGTTCGTTACAGGCGTAACATTGTTGTTGGCTGATCGAGACGGCGATCGAGTTGAGGCGCAAAGAAGCGCAAGAACTTTTGTGGATGAGATTGATCTTTGCATAGTAGTGCATGTCCGTGATTTGGGACACCGGCAATATTTTTTTGAGTTGCTTTAAAGGCTCGTTGAAGGCTGTCTATGGGACATGATGAAGTGTGTATTCCTCATAGCATGGGGGCACGAATTCTAGCAATATGGGGATGCTTTACATCATCACGAGAGAGGAGAGTCATTCCCTATGGTGGCTATCGGTAATAGTGATGCTTATTTTGATACATTGCCTTGTGTCGGTAACCTTTGCTTATTGATGTTTGTTTTGTCTGTTAGTACAAGGCGTGTGTGTAGCCGAAGCATAAAATGTGCTTATTTTTGTTAATCTAACATGTTGGTGCTCGTCATTTCGGGGTAATGGGATAAGTTCTTGATTGATGGAAGTTAATGGCAATATTGTTTATCCGACCTTTGTGGTGCTTGATTGTTGCCTAACTATCTTTTTCAGGTGAAAAGAGGAGTGGGTATAGATGGTTGTAGAGTGATACAACGGATAGTCATGGGTTCGTAGACTAACCCTAAAAGAAAGAGTTGGAGACAACGTGAAACCGTTCCAAAATTGCTTTGGGTTCGGGGGCTCAAGGAGGCGGAGTCGTGTTCTTCAAGGTGGTGGATTCGCCCATTGATAAAATCAAAGGGGATGATAAAACTCATTTGTTGTGGGAGTACCTTAGTATAGTGTGATCGTCTAAGGGTGCAGGACAAGACTCTTAGGACCTCGAACTATTTAACGAAGTGGTCAAAGGATCACGACGATCGTTGTATGCCAGATGGAGTGGCCCCTCTCGAAAAAAAAAAAATGGAGTAAAAGGGAGTGCAAAGTTATTGGTATTCTCCCTCTTGTTGTTGTGGGCTCTTGTAGCGGACGAACACATCATGGGTTCTCGGGAAAAGTTACATTGTCGGATAAAATCAAGGAGCCTAAGGGAAATGTTTCTAATAGCTAATGATTTGTTTGTAAATGGAAATTTTCTTAAGAAACATTGGGTCTTAAGGTAAAGGAATGTGTTGCGGTGTGGTAAGTTTGGACAGATTCTCCGGCAATAAATTGCAATATGAGATGGACAAAGGGTAAGGCAAAGTGCTATTTGTAAAGCTACTCGTTTGGGTGAGAAACACAAGGGTGGTACAACTTGGTAATGTGGGTGCATTTGAGGAAGCTCTCCTTAGGAGTTCCTTCACAAGCGAGCCAAAAGTAAGCGTGGGACGGACAAGCTCGATGGGTATGTGGTGATGATTCAAGTACAATTCAGATCTCACCCAAGTATTACAAAATCCCCAATTTGGGCGGTGGAGATGTGGGCTACTACCGACAAGCTAGTTGGTGGGGCGAGCTAGTAAAGCCAAGGCTTAGGTCAAAGTTGATGTATGAACCAAGAGACCAAAAGCAAAACCTGGTTACCACGGATATGTCGGTGTTACCCAAAAATAGAAATGTGGTGGTCAAGGAAGTTATAACGCACTTCCCGAGTTTGGCAATACAGGCGTGAATTGCGGTGGGAGTAAATCTTGGAAAGTCCCATTGAACTTGTGAGGTACATTTCATTTTATTGTTATGTAATTGGACTAACCAATTTCGTGGTGATTTTCTCTTTTGTGTGTGTTACGGCGGCGGGTGTTCCTACCAATTCCTTGAGGATGTGGGGCAATCGATTAGAGAACCAAGACAGTTTTGAAGGTTTGGCGGTGTCAAGAAGCCCTGGTCGTATCGGCGAGGGGATAAATGTTAACTTCATGTAACAAAGAAGGACACGATACAAATATCACACCTATTTGTAAAGTCGATGTAAATGCGAGCACAATGATTACGGGTGTGTCGAAAAGAATGGTGACAAAGCGAAAATGTGGAGCAGTATTGCCCAGAGAGAGAACACACCCAGGTGCTGGGGCGTCAACCCAAGTTGGTGGATCGGTAGACCCTAGTCGGTTTAAGGAACTTGAGGCCGTGGTGGCTGCCATGAGAGCTATGGCATCAAATGATCGACTTTGAGCAATAAAGGAAATACTGACAAGAGTTGACCCAGACTATCAAAGATTTTGGTAATGGAGGCAAAAGAAGCATTAAGTCATATGAAGTTCGGACTAGATGAGATCAAGACTCGGGTTAACCTGATACAAATAGCTATGAGCAATTCGATGACAGTAGATAGGGTTTCAAAACCTCAACGGTATGAAGGAACAGAGATGCTAGGAGTTTGAAAATTTCTTGTTCAACGTCAAGCATTATTTCCGATATCGCATACTAAAGCAGATAAAGATAAGGTCGCGGTGGCCTTGGTGTATCTAATAGGGGACGCCAAGTGGTGGTAGCGGTCCAAGTTTATTAATGGTGTTTGTCCTATCAAAATGTGTTAGGAGCTAAAGGGAGAGTTAATGGGCTCATTTTTTTCCCAAAAATGTAGAATATAATGCTCAAAAGAAGCTAAGGGATTTAGCGAATACGAGGTTCTATTCGAGCTTATGTAAGAGAATAAAGAGGTATTGATCCTACATGAGGATACTCTCTTGACTAGATGTCGTGGGCATATGGGGAAGAGTTTGGTTCTGCGAAAACCTAAGTTAGGCGTAGATGGCACAAGTGAGACATCATTTTGAAGTCCACGACACGAGACTAATGTTGATATGATGGTTGTGGGGTGCTAATACAGGTTCCTTTGGGGCGTGATAACAAGATGAACTTTTCTAGTAAGTGGATAATGGGAAGACATGTCTTTTGGGAAGAGGGTAATGGCCCGTGACAAGTATAGGCCATGTGTGTCAAGAGATCAAATCGTACTTTTGTGCTTATCACTTGATTCATGCATTACAAAGGGAGTGAAGGAGAAGCGAAATAAATGGGCAACTTGATTGGCTATTACAAGGGCCATAGGAGACCATTAAGAAGTTCTAGCGAGGACATATGACCAACTATTTTGGCTCTTTTGGAACAAGGCGGGGTTGTTCGAGAGTATATTGGTGGGCATTCATTGTTAAATGATGCGAGGTATAATTGAGTAAGAAGAAAACTTCACACAGTGGATGATATTAGCTTGTCGTAGAGACTGCATTCTCAAATAGTCAAAACACATGAGGCATACATACAAAGGCATACCATGATTGGTGGTAGCATAAGGCAATGTGTGCCAACCAGGTAATCATACGAGACTTATGTGGATATGTTTTCATTAATAAAATTGCTTGTATATCTTATAAAAACAGGATGTATTGCGGAGAACAAAAGGCAAGTACAATGCAATACGGTGTTGGCAATTAGAGATAATCTATGCATTATTGAGCAACCAGGTGCAACGCGAGCATATGCTGGCAAAACTTGGGTTAATGTTGATGACAAATGTATGGTGACGCATTCAATACTTTGGAGGTCTCGGTATGAGATGAGGCAAAGTTGACGAAGATGCTTAACGTTGAGGAGCAAGCCATTGAGTGAAGAGTCATAACACGTTTGCTCATGATCAGGTATGTTACTTTTGTATTTGTGTAGGTTAATGGGTAGACCGTGGAACACAGAGAAACTACAAGGCACTTGCTCGAGTGGGTCGATGGTTTGTTACTTGTCTTTTGCCCGAGCCATAATCAGAGTAAAAGTGGGGGAGCATGAATCTAAAACTCAAAAAAAGAGACTACTTTTTTTTGCGCGCAGAGGCTGGATTGTGCATTTCGCCAAGCGCTCCGGTGAATGGAGTAAGCGGTCGAATGATAGTAAACCAAGCGCTCTTTGGGTGGGTAGGCGGGGTGGGGACTACGCCAAGCGTTCCCATGTGGGAGTAGGCGGGGTGGTCTAATCCCACGCCAAGCGCTTCTCTTCAAGGAGTAGGCGGGATGGTGTAATGTCACGCCAAGCGCATCCATTAGTGGAGTAGCGCGGGGTGGTCTAGTTTCACGCCGAGCGCCTGTGAGGGTAGGCGGGGTGGCTAGAACCTCGCCAAGCGCCCGCGAGTGGGGTAGGCGGGGTGACTCTTATGCTGATTGATCAAGACCTAGTCAAGGCGCAAAGGTGTCTATGGTGGGTTTGGCAAGGTAGTGCGGATGTGTTACATTAGCGCGGTGGCGCGTATGAATTAGGGCACAAGTGGTGCTCATTTGTTCGTTCTGGCGTAACATTGTTGTTGGCTGATCGAGACGGGCGATCGAGTTGAGGCGCAAAGAAGCGCAAGAACTTTTGTGGATGAGATTGATCTTTGCATAGTAGTGCATGTCCGTGATTTGGGACACCGCAATATTTTTTTGAGTTGCTTTAAAGGCTCGTTGAAGGCTGTCTATGGGACATGATGAAGTGTGTATTCCTCATAGCATGGGGGCACGAATTCTAGCAATATGGGGATGCTTACACATCACGCGAGAGGAGAGTCATTCCCTATGGTGGCTATCGGTAATAGTGATGCTTATTTTGATACATTGCCTTGTGTCGGTAACCTTTGCTTATTGATGTTTGTTTTGTCCTGTTAGTACAAGGCGTGTGTAGCCCAAGCATAAAATGTGCTTATTTTTGTTAATCTAACATGTTGGTGCTCGTCATTTCCAGGGTAATGGGATAAGTTCTTGATTGATGGAAGTTAATGGCAATATTGTTTATCCCGGCACTGTGGTGCTTGATTGTTGCCTAACTATCTTTTTCCAGGTGAAAAGAGGAGTGGGTATAGATGGTTGTAGAGTGATACAACGGATAGTCATGGGTTCGTAGACTAACCCTAAAAGAAAGAGTTGGAGACAACGTGAAACCGTTCCAAAATTGCTTTGGGTTCGGGGGCTCAAGGAGGCGGAGTCGTGTTCTTCAAGGTGGTGGATTCGCCCATTGATAAAATCAAAGGGGATGATAAAACTCATTTGTTGTGGGAGTACCTTAGTATAGTGTGATCGTCTAAGGGTGCAGGACAAGACTCTTAGGACCTCGAACTATTTAACGAAGTGGTCAAAGGATCACGACGATCGTTGTATGCCAGATGGAGTGGCCCCTCTCGAAACAAAAAAAAAAAAATGGAGTAAAAGGGAGTGCAAAGTTATTGGTATTCTCCCTCTTGTTGTTGTGGGCTCTTGTAGCGGACGAACACATCATGGGTTCTCGGGGAAAAGTTACATTGTCAGATAAAATCAAGGAGCCTAAGGGGAAATGTTTCTAATAGCTAATGATTTGTTTGTAAATGGAAATTTTCTTAAGAAACATTGGGTCTTAAGGTAAAAAGGAATGTGTTGCGGTGTGGTAAGTTTGGACAGATTCTCCGGCAATAAATTGCAATATGAGATGGACAAAGGGTAAGGCAAAGTGCTATTTGTAAAGCTACTCGTTTGGGTGAGAAACACAAGGGTGGTACAACTTGGTAATGTGGGTGCATTTGAGGGAAGCTCTCCTTAGGAGTTCCTTCACAAGCAGAGCCAAAGAGTAAGCGTGGGACAGACAAGCTCGATGGGTATGTGGTGATGATTCAAGTACAATTCAGATCTCACCCAAGTATTACAAAAATCCCCAATTTGGGCAGTGGAGATGTGGGCTACTACCGACAAGCTAGTTGGTGGGGCGAGCTAGTAAAGCCAAGGCTTAGGTCAAAGTTGATGTATGAACCAAGAGACCAAAAGCAAAACCTGGTTACCACGGATATGTCAGTGTTACCCAAAAATAGAAATGTGGTGGTCAAGGAAGTTATAACGCACTTCCCAGAGTTTGGCAATACTGAGCGTGAATTGCGGTGGGAGTAAATCTTTGGAAAGTCCCATTGAACTTGTGAGGTACATTTCATTTTATTGTTATGTAATTGGACTAACCAATTTCGTGGTGATTTTCTTTTTTGTGTGTGTGTTACGACGATGGTGTTCCTACCAATTCCTTGAGGGATGTGGGGGCAATCGATTAGAGAACCAAGACAGTTTTGAAGGTTTGGCAGGTGTCAAGAAGCCATGGTCGTATGCGACAGGGATAAATGTTAGCTTCATGTAACAAAGAAGGACACGATACAAATATCACACCTATTTGTAAAGTCGATGTCTGTGCAGGCACAATGATTCTGGGTGTGTCGAAAAGAATGGTGACAAACGCGAAAATGTGGAACGAGTATTGCCCAGAGAGAGAACACACCCAGGTGCTGGGGCGTCAACCCAAGTTGGTGGATCGGTAGACCCTAGTCGGTTTAAGGAACTTGAGGCCGTGGTGGCTGCCATGAGAGCTATGGCATCAAATGATCGACTTTGAGCAATAAAGGAAATACAGCAAGAGTTGACCCAGACTATCAAAGATTTTGGTAATGGAGGCAAAAGAAGCATTAAGTCATATGAAGTTCGGACTAGATGAGATCAAGACTCGGGTTAACCTGATACAAATAGCTATGAGCAATTCGATGTGATAGATAGGGTTTCAAAACCTCAACAAAGTATGAAGGGAACAGAGATGCTAGGGAGTTTGAAAATTTCTTGTTCAACGTCAAGCATTATTTCCGATATACGCATACTAAAACAGATAAAGATAAGGTCGCGGTGGCCTTGGTGTATCTAATAGGGGACGCCAAGTGGTGGTAGCGGTCCAAGTTTATTAATGGTGTTTGTCCTATCAAAATGTGTTAGGAGCTAAAGGGAGAGTTAATGGGCTCATTTTTTTCCCAAAAATGTAGAATATAATGCTCAAAAGAAGCTAAGGGATTTAGCGAATACAGGTTCTATTCGAGCTTATGTAAGAGAATAAAGAGGTATTGATCCTACATGAGGATACTCTACTGACTAGATGTCGTGGGCATATGGGGAAGAGTTTGGTTCCTGCGAAAACCTAAGTTAGACGTAGATGGCACAAGTGAGACATCATTTTGAAGTCCACGACACGAGACTAATGTTGATATGATGGTTGTGGGGTGCTAATACAGGTTCCTTTGGGGGCGTGATAACAAGATGAACTTTTCTAGTAAGTGGATAATGGGAAGACATGTCTTTTGGGAAGAGGGTAATGGCCCGTGACAAGTATAGGCCATGTGTGTGTCAAGAGATCAAATCGTACTTTTGTGCTTATCACTTGATTCATGCATTACAAAGGAGTGAAGGAGAAACGAAATAAATGGGCAACTTGATTGGCTATTACAAGGGCCATAGGAGACCATTAAGAAGTTCTAGCGAGGACATATGACCAACTATTTTGGCTCTTTGGAACAAGGGCGGGGTTGTTCGAGAGTATATTGGTGGGCATTCATTGTTAAATGATGCAGGTATAATTGAGTAAGAAGAAAACTTCACGAGTGGATGATATTAGCTTGTCGTAGAGACTGCATTCTCAAATAGTCAAAACACATGAGGCATACATACAAAGGCATACCATGATTGGTGGTAGCATAAGGCAATGTGTGCCAACAGTAATCATCATACGAGACTTATGTGGATATGTTTTCATTAATAAAATTGCTTGTATATCTTATAAAAACAGGATGTATTGCGGAGAACAAAAGGCAAGTACAATGCAATACGGTGTTGGCAATTAGAGATAATCTATGCATTATTGAGCAACCAGGTGCAACGCGAGCATATCTTTGGCAAAACTTGGGTTAATGTTGATGACAAATGTATGGTGACGCATTCAATACTTTGGAGGTCTCGGTATGAGATGAGGCAAAGTTGACGAAGATGCTTAACGTTGAGGAGCAAGCCATTGAGTGAAGAGTCATAACACGTTTGCTCATGATCAGGTATGTTACTTTTGTATTTGTGTAGGTTAATGGGTAGACCGTGGAACACAGAGAAACTACAAGGCACTTGCTCGAGTGGGTCGATGGTTTGTTACTTGTCTTTTGCCCGAGCCATAATCAGAGTAAAAGTGGGGGAGCATGAATCTAAAACTCAACATGATAGAAGTGGAACTGGGTCATAATGAGTTTGTGGTCAGTCTAGATGATTACGGATGTACAACATAGTCAAAAGGGGATAGAAAGAACCCAGGATCGAGGCTTGAATTATTTGCTTGAAGGATCAAATGGCGGGACAAGAAAAACATACCAAATCGAGCACGAATCGAAGATGTGCTGTCACAAAGGTTTGTATCGGCTCAACAGGTGATGAAGAACTGGTGTCAATATCAATGAGAATCATCCCTTCCTGGACTACATCGATAAGGGCATCAGTAGAGGAAGTGGGGGAGAATGTCAGAACCATCCCTAGACTACATCGATAAGGGCATCAGTAGAGGAAGTGGGGGAGAATGTCAGAACCATCCCTTCTTTGATTACATCGACGAAACCATCGATAGAGGAAGCAGGGGAGAATGTCAGAACCATCACTTCTGGGGCTACATCGATGAGGCCATCGATAGAGTAAGTGGGGGAGAGATGTCAAGGCCATCCCTTATTATATTACGACCCTGCCTTGACAAGCCCGTTCGTTACTGAGCAATGGTGGACCGAGTGATGATATGAGCAGTCCCTAAGGAGCTACCAAGTCAAGGGTGCAAATTGAGAAGCTTTAGGAAGACGATGAAGGCCCTATCCAGAAAGTGTCCTCATTTGGGACGAAGCAACGTCTACTCACGGCATTCTGGTAAGTTTATTTAGCTCTTTGGGGGAAGTGGTCAGTGTCGTCTCCACCATCCCTCGCCTGGGCTAGCGACCGAGCTTCCTTGGTGTAAGCGACCTACTCCTAGGCCTATGTGGGGCCTAGGTGTGCGGGCAGTGGGGCCTAGTGGTTGGCGCACTGTCTCCCCGGGAGAAATACCTAGGGACGGTTTGGGGCCATAGGGTCCCATATCGCGCTTGTGGCTGAAGTACGAGGTTGGAGTGCAGCTATCGCTAGGCCCTGCGGGATTCCAAAACTCTAAAGCCTTAGGGCCTTGTGACCCTAAGAAGGCTCGACCGAGATAACTCCTTGGACAATGAGGCATGAGGAAGGCTGACTTGTCTGGGTAACACCCATTTCAAGTGCCGCACGGCTTGCCAACCGAGCAAAGGGGGCCTGTCCGTGACACGGAGCTGGGGGAAATGGGTGTCTGAGATTCGAGAACCGAGGAAGAAATCGAGAATATGGCTTGGGACATACCCGACAGCCGAAATGGCTGCTCGTGCTCATGATGTAGCTGCACTTGCCATTAAGGGCCGCTCGGCTTACCTTAATTTCCCTGAACTTGAAAAGGAGCTTCCACGCCCTGCCAGTAATTCTCCCAAGGACATCCAAGCAGCCGCTTCGGAAGCAGCCGCCGCGACATTTCTCGAGACAAGACGACACGACATCGAGCCCGAAACTGAAGCCGGACTAAGCCAAGTAGAACTTCCTGTTTCACATTTATCCGACAACATACTAGAGTCATCAAGTTCACCCTCCATCAATGACGAAGATTCGTTGTTCGATCTGCCTGATCTCATGACCGATGCCATGGACCGAAGCGATGGATTCTGCTCTTATTCTATATCCGCATGGCAAATATGTGAAGTCGATTCGGCGTTCCGGATCGAGGAGCCGTTCACCTGGGACTACTACTAGGAAAATGTAATCTTGTTCATGGTCAATATCTCTAACTTTGAAAATCATTCATCTCTTCACACAAATAACATTCCACCGCCGAGGAAGCCAATCAGAAAAGCTCGCTTTTGAATTGTCAAGTTTGTGTTTTTCTTTTCTACTTTAGTTCAGAGAGGTAAAAAAAGGTTAAATCTCCACTGTAATATATACAAAAAAAAAATAATAATGGGCGAGTGTAATTCGTGTTAATTGTATACTTCAACCCAACTTTTTGTTCTTTGTACCATTTGTTTATCAAAAACGAGAAATTGTACTTACCAACTTTACTGCAGTAAACTTTAGAACGCTGGTATGAGTAAGTATCCATGCAGCAAATACCTCGTTAAGAAAACAACAACAATGCCTTATTACAATGGAACTTTCGACTCAACTGACTTTAAAGTCTAAAGTGATTAGCTAAAGTTATTTGTCGGAACAAAAAAGAAAAAGGGTAATCTGTCTGTCTATAGGTTGGAAAAAAACACCCAAATCCAAATCCATCAAATGGTGAATGATATCTAGGCAAAATCATGTTCTTTCTCTTAAATGGAATTGGTGAGAGGTGATGGTGTTGCCCACCATCATCACTTTTTCTTTCCATCATTTGTCTAAAATAAACCAAAGGGAGATTCCCAAGCTGTGACTAAACCCAAACAAGATGAGAGCATAATCTAGCTAAAGTTATTCTCAAAGTTCAAAAATATCCTCCGTTTTATTATTTTGATAAGAGTTTCTATTCAATATTAATTTTACAATGTTGTTATAACAGTCGAAAAGTCACATGTTCGAGTGTATTTAAACGTAATTATCTGGATGAGATTACAAGTAGTTTAGACTTTATAATTGATACTTAAAAAAAACATTTGGCAAGAGCAAATATATATTTTGGTGTCTGAACTTTTATTTGTCCAGTTAAATACATAACTTTAGTTTTTCATTCAATTGATATCTAAACTTAACCCTTAAAAATTCTAATAGAGTTACGGGTAGGTATGCGGTGCGGCTAAAAGATGACAAGTTTCGGAACTTGTCCAAAAACTTCAAATGTTAGACTTTTTTTATAGCATTTTATGTTAAAATTTTGTGTTTTTGGGTAAGTGTTGATAGTTATTTTGTAAGTATTGATACTTATGTTTTTTTATAACATTTAATGTTTTTGGACAAGTATCAAAACTTATTATCTTTTAGTCGCACCCTAGACCTGTTGCACGTTAAACTTGTTAACTCTTAAAAATTTCAATGAACTTATATACTAAAATCAAAATTTTAATATATAATTAGAAGAAATAAATACCAAATAAAGTTTTAAAATTAAATTTTTAGTAGATATTTTTTAGAAAACAAAAGGGTGAGTTATTGTGGCAAAGTATAGGCAACCATACCCCAAAATATAAGACTAGTTGTTAGTGGGAAGTGACATCACCCTCATTATCTCCTTATATTCTATTCCCCATCATATAATTAGGATATAATTAAGCCAAACTTGGGCTTGCCATTGGCCATGAGTTTCAGAAGAGACGAAATATATATGGTAAACCATGTCATAAATTAATAGACCCACCAAGTACCTAATCATTTGGGTTAAATTTTTGTCTTTAGATAGAATTATTCGGAACTGGGTTTGAGTTTTTCTTATTTATAAATGACGTTCAGTACTGTTAAACATTTCCTTAATTATATATATTGCAATTTACAATTCCAAAAAAAAAGAGAGAAAAATGCAAGGCCACTCAAAGACAAGAGTATAGAAGTTAATCGCCTTGGAATCTTACGACTCCCGAGGAAGAATTTTTTAATACTAGTACTAATTATATGAATTAATTTAATGGTTATAAAAATATAATTAACTTATACATCGTTAAAATTGAAGCAAATAGTCGACGCTCTCTATAGTATGTGATTAAAGTTTAGGGACGGAGCAAGGATTGAATATTTACAGGGGCCGAAATATTAAATTTAAAAAATACAAGGGTTTATTAAGTATTTAAAACTTAAAATTTATGGGGCAATGTCTAATTTGTCGAATATTTAAATTTTATAAAGACTTAAATTGATATTAGACCAAAAATTTGATAATGCAGGCTTATTATTTTTTGTTCAATCCATACTTGATCATATATTTAATAAGGGTAAAAGTTTGATACACGGTCTATGTAAAATTTACAAGGCCTGTATTTTTGCCTTACAAAATACAAATTCCTAACCCTAACACTCTAACCTTAACACCCTAAACCCTAAATTTTAAATATTATCCTTAAATTCTAAACCCTAAACCCCTAACATTTAAACCCTAAACTACAACCATAACCCCTAAAGTTTTTTCATTTAATAAACTCTTGTATTTTTTTAATTTGAACATTTATTTTTACAGGGGCCATATGATAATTAGACCAAAATCGATTGAATATATTAATTTTATAACAGGGGTCGAGGCCCCTTTGGACCCCAAGGGAGCTCCGTCCCTGTTAAAGCTCTTAAATTGACATCCTCTCATTTCTTTAGGTTGTGAGTTCAAGACTTAGTGAGAGTAAAATTTTCCTTCTCCTCTCCTAGGTATAAATTTTTCAAAAAAATTAAAGCAAATAGAACCCAACAAGTGGTCCAGTGAAAAAAATAATGATGTTCATCCTAGGAAATTTGAGCTCAAATCGTTTTGTCTGTAAGTTGTGTATGCATTATCAAAGGTTAAGAATATATAAATAATACTACATTGTAATCATCTTATCAAAGAGTTAATATGTATGAATAGATACTACCTTAAGAGTATTAAAAAATTGAAGTAAATAAAATAAATTTTGTTTTTCATTGAAACTATTGTAAGAAACTATTATTAATATTTTTTTAGAATTACTTTTGGAAGTTTAGTTTAAGATTTAAGTGTTTAATTTTGTTGTCAAAATATGTTTTTCGACAAGATAAATAATCATTTTAGACGTCATGTTTTAAGTTAAAATATAGGTTTTAATGCAGAAATTATATTTTAGGCCCGTTCCACCACGTCATCCATAGTTTCAATCAATAAAAACTATCAATTTCAATAGTATTTTTTTCATGTCATCTTTTTACCAGTTGAAGATTCACATAGTAAAAAATGTTTTTAAACTTTAATTTACAATAAATATGAGTGAAGATTCACTCGGTAAAAAGATTATATAGAAAAATTATTGAAATGAATGATTTTTATTGGTTGAAACTATGGATGACGTGGCGGGACGGGCCTAAGGTATAATTTCCCGTTTAAATGATATATGAAATCTTTAAGGGTTATATTTTGATGCACAAGCTGTGTAAAAAAAATTACACAACCCTTCTATAAAATATAAAACCTAAATCTCAAACCATAGTACCCTTAAACCCTAAACCTTAAACTCTAAATTTTAACCCTAAAGCTTAAATTTTACACCCTAAACCCCTAAATCTTAATCTAAAACCCTATGTCTTAAAGTTAAAAGGTTTGTGTAAAAGTTTACGCAAACTTGTGTAGTATTTTTTATTCTTTAATACTATTGTATGTCAAACATAAACTTAAATTATGATATATATATAATATGAATATTTTTATTAAAAGAAAAAACATTTTTAATAATTGTGCGTGCTCCTTAAAAATATATAAATTAAAAGAAATGTTTTCTAAAAAATCGGTATAATAAAATTTTAAAATTTGAAATCATAAATAATTTATTATTCATATAATTATGTCTTGATAAAAAAAACTATAACTTTATAAATTGTAAAATAAACACACCATAAATTAACAAATAATATTTTTGAGATGTCAAATTTAAAATTTTAATTTGTACATTTTGGTTAAAAATGATTTTTCATCGTAATTTTTTCCGCAAAAAAATCTGTTTAATATAACTTAATGATTTAAAAAATACATTTTAATTTCAAAACTACTTTTAATAAGTAATGTAAATATGTTTAAATTAATCATTTTGAAAGCGACACTGAAAACGTTGTGGATGAGAATCTTAAGCACAAAAATAATTGGAGGTAAGCTTCTAACTTTCTAGTGAGTATTATTGGTCGAGTAAAAGAAAAGTGTCACTTATTCTCCTATTTACACCCTTGTCACTAAGGAAAGAGAAAAAGAAACCAGTGACAATTTGGAGTACGTTTCATTAACCAGGTGCAGATAATTTGTAATTTTCTGAACATCTTTTCTCCTTGGAGCTAGAGACACATGATAGGGATAGCAAACCATAGGTTTATTAGAAAGTTAATGGTTTATACGCATTACAACGCTTTCTAATCATTTTCGAGTAGAAATCATCTGCCTTTTTAATGTCTTTATGCTCCACACTAAAATGTATATTTATAGTTTATAATTAAAGTTTAGGATTAGGGTTTAAGAAATTGAATGTATAATATATTTTTAAGTATTTGGGGTTTAGGATTTAAATTTTAAGATAAAAATTTAGAATTTAATTTCTTTTAGTGCTGAGACATAAAAAAGGACACCGAAAATGGACATGAGATTTTTGTTCAATCAATTTTCTTCGTTTTCAACCAAATTGATGAGTAGAAATCGGCTCCCCTTTCCGATGCTCGTATGCTTAGTCATTAAAAAAATATATTTAGAGTGTAAGGTTAGGTTTTAGGGTTAATGTTTAGATTATTGAGTGTAAGATGTTTTTAAGCTGTAGTTTAAAATTTAATATTTAAAATTTAATATTAAAGTTTAAAATTTGATTTTTTTATTGTTGGCACAAAAAGTACAATTTTTTTTGTTCCAAACTGATTACTTCATATTTAATAAAAGATTAAAAATAATTAATGCAACGTGTTAAATTGGGTAAAGAATTAGCAAAATCTTTAAACAATCCATATATCTTAAATTTAAATTTAACACGTCTAGTAAATGATTAATGAACCGAATCCATATATATAAGAAATGCAAACAAAAGAAAGATCAAATTAGCAGCCTAAGGAATAAAACATGCCGTGTGAAGAAACGTTGAAAGCATTGCTTTCTTTAAGATTTCGATATTTAAAAGCTTTGTATATCACCTTGAATGGCGTTACCAAATATGCAGCTCGGCTACTATATTTAATATCTAACAAATTGAGAAAGGTAATTATTATTAGTTAATGACAATCTCCCGCATCTCACAAAGTTTGACGAGTCAGATCAAATGTTTGGAAGGACGAGCATTTGTACACGTGTAATTACCCAATTAAAATGTTTCAATATTTTTTTAAAAAATAGTCATAATTGGTTATTTTATCTATAAAAATATAGATATATTTAATATTAGTATACAAATGTATATAGATAGACTGAGGGGGCAGAGGGAACAATCGCACCACGTAGAAATTTCAAACACTCATATAGTTTATGTTTTTATATATATATTCTTTATATTATCTATCAATGATCTAAGTTAGCACACCTAAAATTTTGAAATTTCGCACCCCTAATTTATAATATAACTTTCTAACGGTTCACACCGTTTAACATAAAATTTTGCGTCCATTCTTATAAATGCAGTATATCAAATAAAGTAGTAGTGTTAATATATATATATATATATATATATATATATATATATATATATATATATTAACGCCCAAAGTTTGATTGTATACAAGACTCGAGCATAAAATTATTATAAATAAAACGAACGATGAACAACTTAGAATTCAATCTGATTTTGAAATAAAAAAGAAATGAAATTAAAAGAGTAATTGTAGCGATGTCCCGTTCTCGCTAAACAAAATGACGCGTGGCTTTTATTTTGTACTTTAATTTGAAAATAATGTCTTCCGCGTGGAGTTTTATAAAACCTGTGTTTTATTTGAAAATGAAGTCGCCACCGGCCACTTAGGTAGGCCGGACACCGTAAAAACCAGAGATTTAAAGTTGATGGGTTCGGGAGTCGGTTATGGATGGGGAATGATTAGCACCCCCACACCGTCCAAAATTGGTACTTTAATAATTACCGCTTTATTAATATTAGACTTTTCGGATTAAAGTGACGATTAAATTAAAATTTGATTATAAGTGCGAGAAGATTTTAAAGGCCCCTTATTCGAGAGTAAACGCCCAACCACTATCACTACGCTTGATACTGACCCCGTTTATACTCGAATAAAAGGGCACCGCATTGACAATTTATATGTCCGTTATGCAAACTTAAAAAACATGGCAAATATAAATAAATACATTGCGATAAAAATATAAATACTAACATAATAAAATACTAATATAACATAAATAAAATACTAATCTAAAACCTACATACATAACTATTAATTTAACACATAAATAAAAACAAATCTAACATAAATAAAATACTAATCTAAAACATGCATGAATATTAAATTATATGTACAAACAATAATATAAATATGCATACATATTAAAACATAAAAATAATAAAATATTGTACATAATAGATATGAAGCATATGCACATATATCATGATATTAACATATAACAAAAACTTTGTATAATAATAATAATAACGCATTACACATAATAATAATAATAACAATAAATAATAATAGTGATAATACTAATATGAATGCATGGCTCGTATCAAAATGCATGAAACGACCTAAAATTAAAAGACTAGAATGCATAAATATTAAATGATATGGCAAAAACATAAAATGGGACTAAAATGCAACTAGATGTGAACTACATGAGCATGAATGTGACATATGTTAAAAAGGAAGGTGCAAATGCAAACAACCATAGTTCAAAGACTGAAAATAAAAACAATGGTGACCGAACTGAATAGAATGTAAACTAAATGTGCGAAATTAAAATAAAAATAGATGAAAACGGGTGCAGTAATGGACCGAAAGGACTCAAATTGTAGTTAGACCCTGGACAAACCGAGAACATGTTAAAAGGAGGAGGACCTTTGGTGTAATTAGACCATTTTCGTAAAATATTGACACCGAACGGTGTCGTTTTGGATGCTGGCTGGATTAAAACAGATAGAGTATCCCTTTTTTTGTTTGAATGGTTAAAAACAAACCCTAAGCTACAACACCCCCTCTCCTTTCTACTCTCATCTGTTCTCTCTCTCCACCGAGCTAGAACGACGGCCACCGCAAGAAACACCACACTTTCACCGCTCTTTCTTGTCGCCGTTCACCACCGTGGTAAGGCTTCACGGCGAGACACGACAACCCTTTCCTGTAAGATTCGAACCTTTCACTCTATTTCGACTAAAAAAGGGGATCTTGATTTTGTAACTAAAAAGTGATTTTTGATTTCAAATAAAAAACTTACAAATTTTCCCGAGTTACACAACTTTTGATCTCAGAAGCCCCCTAATTTCTCTATTTTTTTCGAACTAAAAAACCCCAAATTTTTCTGATTTTTTTTCTATTTTCACTCTAATTTTTGAAATCTTTTTTTCTTTGAAATAAGTAGCTCTCCTCTTTTTAATTTGTTGTTGTAGCTTTAAATGGATGAAGAAGAGGTCACTGTTGATGATGACATTGCTTGGTTGGGTTGTTGATGCACGATATAGGGGCATGGTGAACTGAGTTTAGGCAATGCGTATGGAGGGAGATAGCAGGGCATGGGGTGAAGCATGGGGGTGAATGCGTGCTGCAGGGTATGGTGATGGGGTAGGTTTTAGGTTTTTTTTAATTTTTGGTTGATTTGGTTTGGGGTTTTAAGATTTTTAGGGTTTGTAATCTAGAATTTAGGGTTTATGGTGATTGTGGTTATAGTTTGGGGTTGGTCACCGGAAATGGCGAACAACAGTGGTGGATGATCGGCGACAGAAGGTGCGGCGGTGGGTGGATTAATGGTATTAGGGTTAGGGTTTTTTTTGGTTCCGGTCCGGGTCGGGTCATGGTTGAGTTGGTTTTTGTTTGGTTTGGTTACGGGTTATTACAGTTGCCCATCTTTCTTGTTGTTGTGTAACAGCAACGAAGCAAAGACTAAAAATGACCTGTTTCATCTGGTCTAGCTGGTTATCTTCCCTTGACGTATGTCTTCTTTCTTCAGTAGATCTTCTTTCTCTTCAATACATGTCTTCTTTCTGGACTTGACGGATCTACTTTGTCATTCTTGGAGGAAGCAAAATCTTCGAAGCGGGAGGTGGTCTATTGGGGAAGCAAAATAAGTGTGACTCACTACATTATTGATAATAAGCTAATACCTAAAGAGAGTTTGACCCAGCTGAAACACCGACGAAGAGGTAGGGTTTACAAAATTTGATCCAGCTGCAACACTGACGAGGAGGCAGGATCAAAAACTGACAACTTTTTCCTTCTTTTTTGTTTGTTTGTTTTTTGCTTTTTCTTTTTTTGTTTTCCTTTTGTTTGTTTGTTTGTTTTTTTTTTTTGCTTTTTTTTGTTTGTTTGTTTTTCTTTTTTTGCTTTTTTCATCATTGTAATACGAGAGTAAAAATGGCCTGGGTACAACACTGACGAGGAGATCGGGTCGAAAGATAGATGTTGGACCCCACTATTCTATCAACGGAGAAGTAAGATCGGAGAACGTTGATAACATAGACTCAACCACCCCATCAGCGGAGGGGCTGGATCGGATAATGGCGACCTGGAACCGGCTACACTATCAGCGGAGAGCAGGATCAGAGGACGACTGCAACTTGGATCTAGCCACTCAATCAGCGGAGGACTAGATCGGGCGATAATTTTTTTGAATTTTTCATTTTTCTTTTCATTTTTCTTTTTTCCTTTTTTCTGATTTTTTCTGATTTTTTCTCTTTTTTTCAATTTTTTCAATTTTTTCAATTTTTCTTCTTTTTCTTTTTTGATTTGTTTTCTAGCTACAATATTAATAAAGAAAACTTGAAAATCAGTAAAGTTGGATCTATCAACGGAGAAACAAAAACATTAATTGGAACCATACTACACCATCAGCGGATAAGTAGGACAACAAAGAATCGGGACCTAGCCACTCCATCGCGGAGGAGGATGGATCGGGTAATGACGACTGGAACCGGCTACACCATCAGCGGAGAGCAGGATCCGAGGATGACGGGAGCTTGGACCCGCCACTCCGTCGGAGAACCGGATTGGACAATGACGACACTGGAACCGCTACACTATCGGCGGAGAGCGGGATCTAAGGGCGGCGAGCTTGGACCCGACCACTCCATCGCGGAGGATGGATTGGACAATGACGACGGAACCGGCTACATCATCAGCGGAGAGCGAGGATCGAGGCGGCGGGAGCTTGGACCCGGTCACTCCATCGCCAGAGGACTGGTTTAGTAATGACGACTGAAACCGGCTACATCATCGGAGAGTAGGATCGAGTACGACTACGGCTTGGACCTATCCACTCCATCAGCGGAGGACTAGATTGGACAATGATGACCTAGAACCGGCTACACCACCATCAGAGAGAGCGAGGATCCGAGGCGGCGAGAGCTTAGACCCGGCCACTCCATCGGCGGAGGACTGGATTGGACAATGACGACCTAAAATCAGCTACACCATCACCGAGAGCAGGATCGAGGCGACGGGAGCTTGGACCCGGCCACTCCATCAGCGGAGGATTGGTTTAGATAATGACGACCTAGAACCGGCTACACCATCAGCGGGGAGTAGGATCTGAGGACGACGGGAGCTTGGACCCGACCACTTCATCAGCGGAGGACTGGTTTGGATAATGACGACCTGGAACCGGCTACACCATCAGCGGAGAATAGGATCCGGGACGGCGAGAGCTTGGACCCGCCACTCCATCAGCGGAGGACTAGTTTGGATAATGACGACTGGAATCGGCTACACCATCGCGGAGAGCGAGGATCTGAGGATGACGGAAGCTTGGACCCGGCCACTCCATCAGTGGAGGACTTGATCGCGCGATGAAAGTTCATAAATTTTCTTTTTTTTCATTTTTTGTTCTTTTTTTATTTTTTCATTTCTTCTTCTTTTTTTTGATGATTTTCTTTTTTATTGAATTGTACAAAGAAGTAAAACTCGAGAGGATTAGGTCTGGCTGCACTGTCAGCGGAGAAACAATACATGAATAGAAATTTGATCTGCTTGGGGAAAGGTTCGGATATGTTGCACCATCAACGGAGAAACGAGTTCTTCAGGATATCTATATTGATGTACCATCAGCGGTAAAGCAAAATCTGAAAATGTTGGCCTATCAATAATGATGAGGGCGAGATCTGAAAATGCTACTTCTGGAGAGGTGTGACCTGAAAATGGAAAAAAAACATTAATCAGTAAATGTTCACAAAATTTGTCATTGTTACCTTTTATTGATGCTTCAGCATCCTCTTTGTGTTTGGCCTTCTTTATGGCTAGAGGTTTTGATTGTGTTGTTGCCCTACAGTGAGGATGTTCGGTCTCTTTTTGAACTTTTTGTAAGCAAAAATGCTTGAATTTTATGCCTAAATGCATAGTGACTTGATTGTATGGCGTATGCGAAAATGATGAATGCAACTAAATGTATGATTGTGATATGATTTTTCCGGCCCTCAAAGGGATGCCCCGACGCCTCCTTTGGTCTCGTTAGGATCTTGGTTTTTCATGCGGCGGTGCCCGACTTTGTCCTAAGTTATATCAGCTTTCATCCGAGTGGATGCCCCAAAATTTTGTTCATTACATGACATCATCCGACCTTCGTTCTCGTAATATTTTTGAAACTTTAGGGTGATGTATTTTGGATATTCAAGACTCGGATATGAACAAAAGATGTTTGCATTGCTATTTGTAGTTTTGATCCCTTACAAAATACTCTCACCACTATTGTACTTAAGTCGGTGAGGTTGGTTTATAAAAGTATTACTCTGAAAGTGATAAAAACTACAAGGGGACCAGCTATGGTCGGAGAAAGTGCAATACTTAACATGGTCGGTTTAAAACCTTCAACACACACCTCGGTTGGCATCTTCATGCTTGGTAAAGGGTTCCCACTTGTGGCTGAACTTGTAAGGTTTTCAATACTTATAACGCCGAGCTTGAGGTACCTTTCTATCAGCCTCTTGAAGCCCCAACAATTTTCAATCGTATGGCCCACTTGTCCAGCGTGATATTCGCAACTCGCGTTAGGATCATACCACTTAGGGAATGGGGGTTGCGTCGGGAGCCTGGTGGAAAGGTACCACTATATGGGCTTTTAACAGTTCCTTATATAGATCACCGTACAACATTGGCAGGGGAGTGAACTCTATCTTCTCAGTGTTCTTCCTCTGACCAGAACCTTGGCTTGAGGCAACATGAGCACTTGGCACTGCCTTAGATTGCACAACTGTGCTGAGCTTAGAATAATTTGTATTGTAAACTTCCGAAGAGTTCACTTCCTAGTCTTTCCTTCCATGGTAAGGCTTCTTATGGGACGAACCTCCCCCATCGTCAATTTTTCCAGTCTTGAAAGCATTCTCGATGAGCTCACCGGATAACACGAGGTCGGCAAAATTGGTAGTCGCGTTGCCTATCAAGCGGCTCAAGATCAGACCCTCCAAAGTTTGTACAAATGTGACCACGGTCTCCCTCTCACCGGCGGGGTTAGACACGAATTGCTATATCCCTCGGTAGCTGAGCGTCTTGCGCAAGCTTTCATTATGCTTTTGTTTCATCCATTTGTAACGTCCACCGGTCCGGCATCATGTCATTGACGTGTTGGTATTACTCCAGAAAAGCTTTTGCCAAGTCTTTCTAGGATTTGATATGATGTCGGCTCAATTAATTATACCATCGGGCAGTAGATCCTGGTAGACTGTCTTGAAAGCAGTGAATTAACAGCTTGTCGTCTCGGCCGTATCCTGTCATCTTTCGACTGAACATAGTAAGATGAGCGATGACAGCTTGTCCCGTCATACTTCTCGAACTCGAGACCTTGAATTTAGGAGGTAAAACCAAATGGGACAAGATCGAGTTCACGGCATCGAATCCATCAAGGTATCCTCTACTCCCATAGCCCTCTAGCTTCTCCTCGAGTCTCTTACATCGATCTTCTATTTTCTTTGAAGCTTCCACCTTCGGTTTTCGGTCTCAAACAGATGATCCATTTCGAGATAAAATTTTTAGCTTGATTACCCCGAGCTTAACTTCGATACAGATGGATGATTTATAGGGATCAAGTATTGGCCTGATGTAGATGAGACTTTCCCAGAAATGATCACACGGGGTTGAGTTTTCGGGTCAGTATCATGGTTTGAGCAGGCGTGAAGCCTGGGAGGATATATAAGATCCTCGTCTTCAATAGTGGGTTTAGGATTTGTAGTGGGATTTACAACAAAGGCCTCTCCAAGCTCGGGAAGCTTTAATCCCAGCATTTGTGCCATTTGGCCCAGCATGTCTTGTTGTGACTTTGCAAGTTGTTCCTCATATCTTCTTTGGACTCTCGCCAACTGTTCCTCAACCCGCTTGGCTATGTTCGCTTGTAATTTTTTCTGATCTTGCTCAATTTTTTCAATCTTTCATCGTTCGCCATCTTTGATTTGTACCGGGTTTGTATGGATCTTTGGTTTTGATCTTTTACTTTATCCAATATCACTTTGTCATAGGGCACCCAGAGTGATTTTCTTATTTTGAAAATTAGTATATATGCATGCGAAATGTGTCCTAAATTGATGCAATGCAAAATCAAGATTGTGATGATGTTGTGCAATGATGTAGATGAGATTGATGTGATGAAAATAAGAATGAAACGAGGTAGTATCGAATGATTAAATAAAACAAATGACAAAAATAGAGTAAAAAATCAGTACATAAATAAGGCACGAGCCTAAATAGGGTGACCACTAACCAAGGCGAGTTTCACATGGCTCTAAAGGGTTGGCTCTTACGGCTTACTATATGCAGTTTTGGTGCTAAGAGGTACCGAATTGTCTTTGTTGTCCTCTACTAAGAGTAGCAAGGCCTCGGTCATCACCCATTATAGGTTCCTTTCAACGGGTTCAATTCGGGGACCAATTCGCTTATGCCGCATGCGAAGGAGCGATATCCTTACGAAAGCATAAAGTACTCTAGCCCGAAGGTACTTGCTAGGCCTACACGGGAGAACGATATCTCCACGAAAGCATTAGCGTTTTCTCCCACTTAAAAAAGCGGGTTTATATGCCATATTTTAAATGCGTTAAAATAAACGCGCAATTATAACCGAATGCTAGTTTAATAGCCACTTTAATCCGAATTTCGATATTAATAAAGCGGTAATTATTTGAAAAAAGCTCGACTCTCTTTTTGAAAAAACAAAAATGTCCCTAGCGAGTCGCCGCCATACATAGCGATGTCCCGTTTCTTCTAAAAACGTGGTTTTTATTTTGTACTTTATTTTGAAAATAATGTCTTCCGCGTGGAGTTTTATAAAACCCGTGTTTTATTTGAAAATGGAGTCGCCATCGGCCACTTAGGTAGGCCGGACACCGTAAAAACCAGAGATTTAAAGTTGATGGGTTCTGGAGTCGGTTATGGATGGGGAATGATTAGCACCCCCACACCGCCCAAAATTGGTACTTTAATAATTACCGCTTTATTAATATTAGACTTTCCGGATTAAAGTGCGATTAAATTAAAATTTGATTATAAGTGCGAGTAGATTTTAAAGGCCTCGTTATTCGAGAGTAAACGCCCAACCACTATCACTACGCTTGATACTGGCCCCGTTTATACTCGAATAAAAGGGCACCGTATTGACAATTTATATGTCCGTTATGCAAACTTAAAAAACATGGCAAATATAAATAAATACATTGCGATAAAAATATAAATACTGAAATAATAAAATACTAATATAACATAAATAAAATACTAATCTAAAACCTACATACATAACTATTAATTTAACACATAAATAAAAACAAATCTAACATAAATAAAATACTAATCTAAAACATGCATGAATATTAAATTATATGTACAAACAATAATATAAATATGCATACATATTAAAACATAAAAATAATAAAATATTGTACATAATAGATATGAAGCATATGCACATATATCATGATATTAACATATAACAAAAACTTTGTATAATAATAATAATAACATTACACATAATAATAATAATAATAATAAATAATAATAGTGATAATACTAATATGAATGCATGGCTCGTATCAAAATGCATGAAACGACCTAAAATTAAAAGACTAGAATGCATAAATATTAAATGATATGGCAAAAACATAAAATGGGACTAAAATGCAACTAGATGTGAACTACATGAGCATGAATGTGACATATGTTAAAAAGGAAGGTGCAAATGCAAACAACCATAGTTCAAAGACTGAAAATAAAAACAATGGTGACCGAACTGAATAGAATGTAAACTAAATGTGCGAAATTAAAATAAAAATAGATGAAAACGGGTGCAGTAATGGACCGAAAGGACTCAAATTGTAGTTAGACCCTGGACAAACCGAGAACATGTTAAAAGGAGGAGGACCTTTGGTGTAATTAGACCATTTTCGTAAAATATTGACACCAAACGGTGTCGTTTTGGATGCTGACTGGATTAAAACAGATAGAGTCTCCTTTTTTTGTTTGAATGGTTAAAAACAAACCCTAAGCTACAACACGCCCTCTCCTTTCTACTCTCATCTGTTCTCCCTCTCCACCGAGCTAGAACGACGGCCACCGCAAGAAACACCACGCTCAGCCTGCTCTTGTACGCCGTTCACCGGCGGTAAGGCTTCACGGCGAGACACGACAACCCTTTCCCAGGTAAGATTCGAACCTTTCACTCTATTTCGACTAAAAAAGGGGATCTTGATTTTGTAACTAAAAAGTGATTTTTGATTTCAAATAAAAAACTTACAAATTTTCCCGAGTTACACAACTTTTGATCTCAGAAGCCCCCTAATTTCTCTATTTTTTTCGAACTAAAAAACCCCAAATTTTTCTGATTTTTTTTCTATTTTCACTCTAATTTTTGAAATCTTTTTTTCTTTGAAATGGCCGGCTCTCCTCTTTTTAATTTGTTGTTGTAGCTTTAAATGGATGAAGAAGAGGTCACTGTTGATGATGACATTGCTTGGTTGGGTTGTTGATGCACGATATAGGGGCATGGTGAACTGAGTTTAGGCAATGCGTATGGAGGGAGATAGCAGGGCATGGGGTGAAGCATGGGGGTGAATGCGTGCTGCAGGGTATGGTGATGGGGTAGGTTTTAGGTTTTTTTTATTTTTTGGTTGATTTGGTTTGGGGTTTTAAGATTTTTAGGGTTTGTAATCTAGAATTTAGGGTTTATGGTGATTGTGGTTATAGTTTGGGGTTGGTCACCGGAAATGGCGAACAACAGTGGTGGATGATCGGCGACAGAAGGTGCGGCGGTGGGTGGATTAATGGTATTAGGGTTAGGGTTTTTTTTGGTTCCGGTCCGGGTCGGGTCATGGTTGAGTTGGTTTTTGTTTGGTTTGGTTACGGGTTATTACAGTTGCCCATCTTTCTTGTTGTTGTGTAACAGCAACGAAGCAAAGACTAAAAATGACCTGTTTCATCTGGTCTAGCTGGTTATCTTCCCTTGACGTATGTCTTCTTTCTTCAGTAGATCTTCTTTCTCTTCAATACATGTCTTCTTTCTGGACTTGACGGATCTACTTTGTCATTCTTGGAGGAAGCAAAATCTTCGAAGCGGGGAGGTGGTCTATTGGGGAAGCAAAATAAGTGTGACTCACTACATTATTGATAATAAGCTAATACCTAAAGAGAGTTTGACCCAACTGAAACACCGACGAAGAGGTAGGGTTTACAAAATTTGATCCAGCTGCAACACTGACGAGGAGGCAGGATCAAAAACTGACAACTTTTTCCTTCTTTTTTGTTTGTTTGTTTTTTGCTTTTTCTTTTTTTGTTTTCCTTTTGTTTGTTTGTTTGTTTTTTTTTTTTGCTTTTTTTTGTTTGTTTGTTTTTTTTTTTTTTTGCTTTTTTCATCATTGTAATACGAGAGTAAAAATGGCCTGGGTACAACACTTGACGAGGAGATCGGGTCGAAAGATAGATGTTGGACCCCACTATTCTATCAACGGAGAAGTAAGATCGGAGAACGTTGATAACATAGACTCAACCACCCCATCACGGAGGGGTGGATCGGATAATGGCGACTGGAACCGCTACACTATCGTGGGAGAGCAGGATCAGAGGACGACTGCAACTTGGATCTAGCCACTCAATCAGCGGAGGACTAGATCGGGCGATAATTTTTTTGAATTTTTCATTTTTCTTTTCATTTTTCTTTTTTCCTTTTTTCTGATTTTTTCTGATTTTTTCTCTTTTTTTCAATTTTTTCAATTTTTTCAATTTTTCTTCTTTTTCTTTTTTGATTTGTTTTCTAGCTACAATATTAATAAAGAAAACTTGAAAATCAGTAAAGTTGGATCTATCAACGGAGAAACAAAAACATTAATTGGAACCATACTACACCATCAGCGGATAAGTAGGACAACAGCAACTGGGACCTAGCCACTCCATCAGCGGAGGACTGGATCGGGTAATGACGACCTGGAACCGGCTACACCATCAGCGGAGAGCAGGATCTGAGGATGACGGGAGCTTGGACCCGGCCACTCCGTCAGCGGAGAACCGGATTGGACAATGACGACCTGGAACCGGCTACACTATCAGCGGAGAGCAGGATCTAAGGGCGACGAGAGCTTGGACCCGACCACTCCATCAGCGGAGGACTGGATTGGACAATGACGACCTGGAACCGGCTACATCATCAGCGGAGAGCAGGATCTGAGGGCGACGGGAGCTTGGACCCGGTCACTCCATCAGCAGAGGACTGGTTTAGTAATGACGACCTGAAACCGGCTACATCATCAGCGGAGAGTAGGATCAGAGTACGACTACAGCTTGGACCTATCCACTCCATCAGCGGAGGACTAGATTGGACAATGATGACCTAGAACCGGCTACACCATCAGCAGAGAGCAGGATCTGAGGGCGACGAGAGCTTAGACCCGGCCACTCCATCAGCGGAGGACTGGATTGGACAATGACGACCTAAAATCAGCTACACCATCAGCTGAGAGCAGGATCTGAGGGCGACGGGAGCTTGGACCCGGCCACTCCATCAGCGGAGGATTGGTTTAGATAATGACGACCTAGAACCGGCTACACCATCAGCGGGGAGTAGGATCTGAGGACGACGGGAGCTTGGACCCGACCACTTCATCAGCGGAGGACTGGTTTGGATAATGACGACCTGGAACCGGCTACACCATCAGCGGAGAATAGGATCCGAGGACGACGAGAGCTTGGACCCGGCCACTCCATCAGCGGAGGACTAGTTTGGATAATGACGACCTGGAATCGGCTACACCATCAGCGGAGAGCAGGATCTGAGGATGACGGAAGCTTGGACCCGGCCACTCCATCAGTGGAGGACTTGATCGCGCGATGAAAGTTCATAAATTTTCTTTTTTTTCATTTTTTGTTCTTTTTTTATTTTTTCATTTCTTCTTCTTTTTTTTGATGATTTTCTTTTTTATTGAATTGTACAAAGAAGTAAAACTCGAGAGGATTAGGTCTGGCTGCACTGTCAGCGGAGAAACAATACATGAATAGAAATTTGATCTGCTTGGGGAAAGGTTCGGATATGTTGCACCATCAACGGAGAAACGAGTTCTTCAGGATATCTATATTGATGTACCATCAGCGGTAAAGCAAAATCTGAAAATGTTGGCCTATCAATAATGATGAGGGCGAGATCTGAAAATGCTACTTCTGGAGAGGTGTGACCTGAAAATGGAAAAAAAACATTAATCAGTAAATGTTCACAAAATTTGTCATTGTTACCTTTTATTGATGCTTCAGCATCCTCTTTGTGTTTGGCCTTCTTTATGGCTAGAGGTTTGCAGTTGTGTTGTTGCCCCTACGGCTGAGGATGTTCGGTCTCTTTTTGAACTTTTTTGTAAGCAAAAATGCTTGAATTTTATGCCTAAATGCATAGTGACTTCGGTGTATGACGTATGCGAAAATGATGAATGCAACTAAATGTATGATTGTGATATGATTTTTCTGGCCCTCAAAGGGATGCCCCTGACGCCTCACTGGTCTCGTTAGGATCTTGGTTTTTTCATGCGGCGGTGCCCCGACTTTGTCCTAAGTTATATCAGCTTTCATCTGAGTGGATGCCCCAAAATTTTGTTCATTACATGACATCATCTGACACTGTTCTCGTAATATTTTTGAAACTTTAGGGTGATGTATTTTGGATATTCAAGACTCAGATATGAACAAAAGATGTTTGCATTGCTATTTGTAGTTTTGATCCCTTACAAAATACTCTCACCACTATTGTACTTAAGTCAGTGAGGTTGGTTTATAAAAAGTATTACTCTGAAAGTGATAAAAACTACAAGGGGACCAGCTATGGTCAGGACAGTGCAATACTTAACATGGTCCAGTTTAAAAACCTTCAACACACCCTCAGTTGGCATCTTCATGCTTCGGTAAAGGGTTCCCACTTGTGGCTGAACTTGTAAGGTTTTCAATACTTATAACGCCGAGCTTGAGGTACCTTTCTATCAGCCTCTTGAAGCCCCAACAATTTTCAATCGTATGGCCCACTTGTCCAGCGTGATATTCGCAACTCGCGTTAGGATCATACCACTTAGGGAATGGGGGTTGCGTCGGAGCCTGGTGGAAAGGTACCACTATATGGGCTTTTAACAGTTCCTTATATAGATCACCGTACAACATTGGCAGGGGAGTGAACTCTATCTTCTCAGTGTTCTTCCTCTGACCAGAACCTTGGCTTGAGGCAACATGAGCACTTGGCACTGCCTTAGATTGCACAACTGTGCTGAGCTTAGAATAATTTGTATTGTAAACTTCCGAAGAGTTCACTTCCTAGTCTTTCCTTCCATGGTAAGGCTTCTTATGGGACGAACCTCCCCCATCGTCAATTTTTCCAGTCTTGAAAGCATTCTCGATGAGCTCACCGGATAACACGAGGTCGGCAAAATTGGTAGTCGCGTTGCCTATCAAGCGGCTCAAGATCAGACCCTCCAAAGTTTGTACAAATGTGACCACGGTCTCCCTCTCACTGAGCGGGGGTTAGACCTGAATTGCTATATCCCTCCAGCGCTGAGCGTACTGCCTGAAGCTTTCATTATGCTTTTGTTTCATCTGTTGTAACGTCCACCGGTCTGGCATCATGTCATTGACGTGTTGGTATTACTCCAGAAAAGCTTTTGCCAAGTCTTTCTAGGATTTGATATGATGTCGGCTCAATTAATTATACCATCGGGCAGTAGATCCTGGTAGACTGTCTTGAAAGCAGTGAATTAACAGCTTGTCGTCTCGGCCGTATCCTGTCATCTTTCGACAGAACATAGTAAGATGAGCGCGATGACAGCTTGTCCCGTCATACTTCTCGAACTCTGAGACCTTGAATTTAGGAGGTAAAACCAAATCTGGGACAAGACTGAGTTCACTGGCATCGAATCCACTGAAGGTATCCTCTACTCCCATAGCCTCTAGCTTCTCCTCGAGTCTCTTACATCGATCTTCTATTTTCTTTGAAGCTTCCACCTTCGGTTTCTCGGTCTCAAACAGATGATCCATTTCTGAGATAAAATTTTTAGCTTGATTACCCCCGAGCTTAACTTCTGATACAGATGGATGATTTATAGGGATCGAAGTATTGGCCTGATGTAGATGAGACTTTCCCCGAGAAATGATCACCTGGGGTTGAGTTTCTGGCTGTATCATGGTTTGAACGGGCGTGAAGCCCGGAGGATATATAAGATCCTCGTCTTCAATAGTGGGTTTAGGATTTGTAGTGGGATTTACAACAAAGGCCTCTCCAAGCTCGGGAAGCTTTAATCCCAGCATTTGTGCCATTTGGCCCAGCATGTCTTGTTGTGACTTTGCAAGTTGTTCCCTCATATCTTGCTGGACTCTCGCCAACTGTTCCTCAACCTGCTTGGCTATGTTCGCTTGTAATTTTTTCTGATCTTGCTCAATTTTTTTCAATCTTTCATCGTTCGCCATCTTTGATTTGTACCGGGTTCTGTATGGATGCTGAGCTGACTGATCTTTTACTTTATCCAATATCACTGTCATAGGGCACCCCTGGAGTCAGTTTTCTTATTTTGAAAATTAGTATATATGCATGCGAAATGTGTCCTAAATTGATGCAATGCAAAATCAAGATTGTGATGATGTTGTGCAATGATGTAGATGAGATTGATGTGATGAAAATAAGAATGAAACGAGGTAGTATCGAATGATTAAATAAAACAAATGACAAAAATAGAGTAAAAAACTGTACATAAATAAGGCACCAGAGCCTAAATAGGGTGACCACTAACCGGGCAGAGTTTCACATGGCTCTAAAAGGGTTGGCTCTTACGGCTTACTATATGCAGTTTTGGTGCTAAGAGGTACCCGAATTGTCTTTGTTGTCCTCTACTAAGAGTAGCAAGGCCTCCGGTCATCACCCATTATAGGTTCCTTTCAACCGGGTTCAATTCAGGGGGACCAATTCGCTTATGCCTGCACGAAGGAACGATATCCTTACGAAAGCATAAAGTACTCTAGCCCCGAAGGTACTTGCTAGGCCTACACGGGAGAACGATATCTCCACGAAAGCATTAGCGTTTTCTCCCACTTAAAAAACGGGTTTATATGCCATATTTTAAATGCGTTAAAATAAACGCGCAATTATAACCGAATGCTAGTTTAATAGCCACTTTAATCCGAAATTTCTGATATTAATAAAGCGGTAATTATTTGAAAAAAGCTCGACTCTCTTTTTTGAAAAAACAAAAATGTCCCTAGCGGAGTCGCCATCTGTAGCGATGTCCCGTTCTCGCACGTGGTTTTTATTTTGTACTTTATTTTGAAAATAATGTCTTCCGCGTGGAGTTTTATAAAACCCGTGTTTTATTTGAAAATGGAGTCGCCATCGGCCACTTAGGTAGGCCAGACACCGTAAAAACCAGAGATTTAAAGTTGACGAGTTCTGGAGTCGGTTACGGATGGGGAAGGATTAGCACCCCCACACCGCCCAAAATTGGTACTTTAATAATTACCGCTTTATTAATATTAGACTTTCCGGATTAAAGTGACGATTAAATTAAAATTTGATTATAAGTGCGAGTAGATTTTAAAGGCCTCGTTATTCGAGAGTAAACGCCCAACCACTATCACTACGCCTGATACTGGCCCCGTTTACACTCGAATAAAAGGGCACCGTATTGACAATTTATATGTCCGTTATGCAAACTTAAAAAACATGGCAAATATAAATAAATACATTGCGATAAAAATATAAATACTGAAATAATAAAATACTAATATAACATAAATAAAATACTAATCTAAAACCTACATACATAACTATTAATTTAACACATAAATAAAAACAAATCTAACATAAATAAAATACTAATCTAAAACATGCATGAATATTAAATAATATGTACAAACAATAACATAAATATGCATACATATTAAAACATAAAATTAATAAAATATTGTACATAATAGATATGAAGCATATGCACATATATCATGATATTAACATATAACAAAAACTTTGTATAATAATAATAACGCATTACACATAATAATAATAATAATAATAATAATAAATAATAGTGATAATACTAATATGAATGCATGGCTCGTATCAAAATGCATGAAACGACCTAAAATTAAAAGACTAGAATGCATAAATATTAAATGATATGGCAAAAACATAAAATGGGACTAAAATGCAACTAGATGTGAACTACATGAGCATGAATGTGACATATGTTAAAAAGGAAGGTGCAAATGCAAACAACCATATTTCAAAGACTGAAAATAAAAACAATGGTGACCGAACTGAATAGAATGTAAACTAAAGGTGCGAAATTAAAATAAAAAGGGATGAAAACGAGTGCAGTAATGGACCGAAAGGACTCAAATTGTAATTAGACCCTGGACAAACCGAGAACATGTTAAAAGGAGGAGGACCTTTGGTGTAATTAGACCATTTTCGTAAAATATTGACACCGAACGGTGTCGTTTTGGATGCTGGCTGGATTAAAACAGATAGAGTATCCCTTTTTTTGTTTGAATGGTTAAAAACAAACCCTAAGCTACAACACCCCCTCTCCTTTCTACTCTCATCTGTTCTCTCTCTCCACCGAGCTAGAACGACGGCCGCCATAAGAAACACCACGCTCAGTCTGCTCTTGTACGCCATTCACCGGCGGTAAGGCTTCACGGCGAGCCAGGTAAGATTCGAACCTTTCACTCTATTTCGACTAAAAAAGGGATCTTGATTTTGTAACTAAAAAGTGATTTTTGATTTCAAATCAAAAACTTACTAATTTTCCCGAGTTACACAACTTTTGATCTCAAAAGCCCCCTAATTTCTCTGTTTTTTTTTTTAACTAAAAAACCCCGAATTTTTCTGATTTTTTTTCTATTTTCTCTCTAATTTTTGAAATTTTTTTTTCTTTGAAATGGCCGACTCTCCTCTTTTTAATTTGTTGTTGCAGCTTTAAATGGATGAAGAGGAGGCCACTATTGATGATGCCATTGCTTGGTTGGGTTGTTGATGTACGATATAGGGGCATGGTGAAAGGAGTTTAGGCAATGCGTGTGGAGGGAGATAGCAGAGCATGGGGTGAAGCATGGGGGTGAATGCGTGCTGCAGGGTATGGTGATGGGGTAGGTTTTAGGTTTGTTTTATTTTTTGGTTGATTTGGTTTGGGGTTTTAGGATTTTTAGGGTTTGTAATCTAGAATTTAGGGTTTATGGTGATTGTGGTTATAGTTTGGGGTTGGTCGCCGGAAATGGCGAACAACGGCGATGGATGATCGGCGACAGAAGGTGCGGCGACGGGTGGATTAATGGTATTAGGGTTAGGGTTTTTTTGGTTCTGGGCCGGGTCGGGTTAAGTTTCGATCCGGGTCGGGTCAGGTTAAGTTTGGATCCGGGTTGGGTCATGGTTGAGTTGAGTTGGGTTTGGTTTGGGTTTGGGTTTAGTTTGGTTTGGTTACGGGTCATTACAGTAATTTAATAAGAAAACTCGGTTTATGACTTGATTTTATTAATTTTAAAATTAATAAGAGCTTAAATAATAACCGGAATATGAGGTGTAATATAATAGTTGTTCCATTCATCTCTTATGCCTTAATTACGAGATCAAAAGTTTGATATCATCTTTAAAAAATGCGAATGAAAAATATTTGACAGCATGAGGTACGACCCTACCCCAACATCTCCTTCGGTCAGTCCATGATAGTGTCAGTATTAATTTATTTGACACCATGGAGGCTAGCTGAGGGTCGTAATTAATGAAGGCTAGCTCTACAATTTGCAATATCCCAATACTACGTATATTTTAGGCCACCTGTATTAAAATTACATCTCGTAGGATGAAGATGCATTGCCGATGCCATGAGAAAAACATTCTCATCTTTCAGATCTTTAAGGCTCTTATATCAAGGCTGGCCACGTTCGACGATAGAGAAATCGCTTAATTATTTTTGCATACTATTTATTATTATAATTATTATTCCGATTTTTGATAACGATAGTTACGATACTATCATTATATTTTAAGGTTGATATAAACTATATACTATGTCCTTTGCTTAAAACTGTATTTAGCATTGTTTTATAGGCAATTGGTCACTGGTTTTGGTTGCAGATCATATATATGTAACAGACTAAGTCAGGATTATTTTATAAATTAAATAAAGAGAACTAAAAATATGCAATTAATTTGAGTTCAAGGTTTCGGTGAAATGAAAAATATTAAGGGTTTGTTTGGTTCCAGAAATTATTTTTTGTTTTTTATTTTTAGAAAATAATTTTTATTTTTTAGTTTTTTAAAAACAGAAATCATGTTTAGTTAATAGAAATGAAAATTTATTTTTAGAAACGAAAATGGGTTTGAAATATAGTTGTTCAAAAATAAAAATGAACAAATAATTACTCAATAATTAAATTAAAATGTAATTATTAGAAAAATATTATTATAAATATAAAAAATAAAATATGATTCAATAAAGCAAATTTTAAAATCAATAAAAAAGAAAATAATCTTTAATGTTAATAAAAATATGACACTCAAACCATCCATTTTGATGTGCTATTTGAGTTTATACTAACTAACAAATTAATTCAATTCATGTATTTTTTTGTATTTTTATCATGGAATGTGAACAATTGATTGTGTGAAGTAACAATTTTGTTTTGGTTTAGTTGTTTTATTAGGGCATTTTTGGGTTTTATAAGTTTTTTGTGAGTTTTGAATCATGGAGTTATTTGTTATAGTTGTGTTGCTAAGGCAAGTCCAATGACGTTTGGATTGAAGAAGAAAAAAATGATAGGAAGACAAAGTGAAGAAAAGAGGGTACCAGGGATTAGATTAATAGAATACTGAAATGTCGAGGGTTAATATTTAGAATTAGAACCAAATTAAAATAAAATGTAAAAATTAAGGACTAAATTTGTTATTATGTCAATTTTATTAACTATCACGTTATTGTCGTTGAAGTTGTAACAACAAAGGACCATTTTGTTAGTTGTTTTAAGTAATATGACTATTTTGTAAATTTTTCATAGTTGAGGGACTTAACAAAGAATATCTTATAATTAGAGGGTTATTTAGGTATTTTACCCCCAAAAATATTTTTAGGATAATTTGAAACAATACTAAAACAAAATAATTAGATGTCAGTAAAATAAAAAAAATGTTTTTAGAAGAATTTGATCCCACATTAAAAATATTAAAGAAATGTAACTAATCCGATTAATAATAGGGTAATTGTACCATACACCGACGGTAGAAACTTATTTTATTCATCGCTTTTACTTTAACGATTAGTGATTTAATCAAAATTATTTTAATAATTTATGTGTCTAATTGATAAAATTTATAGTTTATTGGTCAAATTAAAACCTCCCCATAATGAGTTTATCCATCGCTTTTACTTTAAGCCTTATCATCATTTATGTTTTTTGAATAGTAGAGGGACTAAATTACCCCTATGATTTGAAATGGGTCAAATGGTCTTGGCTTAGTAGTTTTATTGAAGAAGAATTCAACACACCTTCACCAACTGTCCAATAATACATGGATTAAATTGATTTGTTTATTTTGAGAGGACTAAATTACTCATAATCTTATAGTACAAGGACCTCTTGTGTATTTATTCCATCATAATTTATACTATTAACAATAATTTTTAACGAGGGTGTTGTGCGGACATAAGCCTGTAAACGAACCGAACAAACACGAACAAAAGTATATTCATGTTCGTTTGTTTGATTTTAACCGAACAAATGAAAGAACACGAACAACTAAACGAACATAATTTTTTGTTCGTGTACGCTTGTTAAAAATAATAAACTAATATAAACGAACGCGAACGAACATTAAGTATTGTTTAATTTTTTTCCTTTTTATTTCATATTTTTAATATATGTTTTTAATTTTTTAAATATAATACTTTTTGTTATGAAAAATAATAAATATAAATGGACATATATGAATAAATTTAAACGAACATAAACGAACTAGTTACCGAACGTTCACAAACATAAATGAACAAACAAGCCTCTTGTTCGTGTTCGTTCATTTAACTAAACGAACAGAAAATCTTGTTCATGTTTGTTGTTTAATAAATAAACGAACTTTTCGCCGAACGGTTCGCTAAACATTTAGTTTGTTTACGGCCCTAGACATAATCCTGGTTGAGTACACCATTTTTCTTCTATCTAGGATAAGAATGTTTTTAATGAGACGCTTACTTTTTAATAATAAAAATTAAATTTTGATGAGCCAAAAAAAACTATTAACGATATTTTGGGTAAAAATTACTAGCAGTAACACTAATATAATATTTTAAAAATATTTTAATACTGTTTTTTTGTTTTTTTTTTCGCGGGTAAGATTCAAGCTTATTTAGGGAAAAAACCATTAATTTTAAAAAAATGAAAAATGATCCATACTAAAATTATTTAGAAAAATAATATTTTTTTTACAGCATCAAGGAGAAACATGTTCAGGTGCCGACAACTTCAATGGGCCATGGGAGTGTGGGTGGGATATTCGGCGGTTTTGGGTAATTTTTTTTTTTTTGCATTTTGGGAGTAAAATAAAAAAATTTAAAATTAGAAATAAAAAATTACAAACTAATATCAAACTTAAACGATGCATTCTCCCTAGTCATTAAAATATATTTCCTTTGTATTTTAGGAGAAATTATATTATGTGTCTTTTTTACTACGGTATTCGTGAGATCAACTAATAAAATATATTTATTTTATTAATTTATTATGTCATTTTTTATCAAGTGAATTTTCACTTGGTAAAATTTGTTTTTAGATTTGATTTACAATAAATATGAGTGAAGATTCACTTGGTAAAAATATAACATGGAAAAAATAATGAAATGAATACATTTTATTAGTAGGTCTCATGGATGACGTGATGAGAATGACCCATAATATATTTTCTCGCATTTTAAAGACTAAAATAAAAGCAAATGAAATGAGGGGACTAAAACATAAATTATTTTAAAGCATATTGGTGTTTGAACCATGATCAATATAAAACTTTAAAATGTCATGACTTTGTGCTCAGGTGTCCGATTGAGACAATTTTTATAGTCCACATAAATTTAGTATTTTACACGCTAGAAAAGGGAGACATAATTACTTTGTCGCCGTTTTCATCCTAAAAAACATCGTTTTGACCTTTAATTATTTTATTTTTATTTTTATCTATTTGATTTTAATCTTTTTTAAAATATCAGAATTAAAAATTTCAATTTTTATACAAATATATGTTATTATTCACAAAAAAATTATGTGTACTTTTACTGCATAATTTTTTTTTTTTTGGGTCTGTATAGTTTTAATTTCCTTTCAACCGTGTCCTTGAAAATTTACCACACGACAAAAATAAAATTTTTAGAACGCAATAAAAATATAAAATTATACATTTTATGAATGCAGTATAAATTATAATTACACAATTACAGCAAATTTGTGCCTATTTTTTTTTTCTAAAAAAATCAGTTTTATACCTCTACATAACTCCCCTTGTTACCGCGGAAATTAACGCTGAACACCACTGAACACCACTAAATTAATTAATAAAGGTTAAAAATATCAAGCACTCAACATTCAATTAATAATTATTTTAAAAAAATCAATTAAGTTATTTTTAATATATATACTAAATTTTTAAATTTTTTAATAAGAGTAAACTACATATTTAATACTTCATCTGTTTCCATATTTCTATTTTGGTACCCAAACTAATAAATTAGAAAAATGATACCCAATATTACATATTATTTCTATTTTGGTACCATAACTGTTAAAAATAAACGAAAACCATGACATTGCTTGGTCAAATAACAATTTTAGTCCCTAAAACTTATACAATTTATCAATTCAGTCCAAAATATTATCAATTTAAACATCATTTTCAATTTTTGGATTGAAAATGTAAATTTATTCTTTCTTCTTCTTCTTTCATTCGAAGTATGAAAAACTAGGTACCAAACATCTTTTTCATTGTTACCGTAGTTTCCTACAAATTTTCATTGATTATTTTTTTAATTCCTCCAAAAATAATATCGACTTTAATAACAACTAAAAAAGTAAAGTATGAAAAAGCGAAAATCAACTAAAACCTACAAGAACAAGAAGGGCAAAAAATAATATCTATCGTGCTGTCATAGCCTATTCTCCAAAGATGTTGGATTTCTTCGAAATTAAAATGAAATGAAATTTAATTTAATTAAACCGCAGGAACTAGTTTTATCTAGTCTATGGTTTGGAGTCCCTGTTGCCTAAAGCTAAATATTCGAGTTGAAACTGTGTTCTAGGTTCAAGGGATGTTTTATGCCCAGAAATTGTTACAGAGCCCATACCCATCTTGAATTTCTTTTTTTTTTTTCATTTGTTTTGATATTAACTAATTTTTGTAAAGGAAGAAAATGAAAATCAACTATTAAAAGCCATTATCGCCAAAGCCAATCTCTCTTTCGATGGCTGTAAATATAAACTTCCTACACGCTTAGTACAAGTCTCTTCTGCATTGAGGAATTAATTAAATTAAATTTTAATTTTGAAGAAATCCAGTACTATTGGAGAATCGGCTATGACAGCACAGTAGATATTATTTTTTGCGCTTTTTGCTCTTGCAGGTTTTAGTTGATTTTCACTTTTTCATATTTTAATTTTTTGTTGTTATTAAATTCGATATTATTTTTGGAGGAATTAAAAAAATAATCGATAAAAAATTGTAAAAAACTGTAGTGGCAATGAAGAAGACGTTCGATACCTAATTTTTTATACTTGGAATGAAAGAAGAAGAAAGAATAAATTTCATTTTTAATCCAAAAATTAAAAATGATGTTTAAATTGATAGATTGTATATGTTTTAGGGACTAAAATTGTTATTTGACCAATCAACGTCATTGTTTCCGTTTATTTTTAACAGTCATTGTACCAAAATAAAAACAATACGTAATATTAGGTACCATTTTGCTAAAAAAATTAGTTTGGGTAACAAAATAAAAATACGAAAATATGTGATGTGCTAAATATGTAGTTTACCCTTTTTAAAAAATTTAATATATATAAAAAATAATTTAATTGATTTTTTTAAATAATTATTTATTATATGTTAAGTCCTTAAAATTTTTAATTTTTATTAATTAATTTAATCGTGTGCAGCGTTAGTAATATTTAACGCCGCACATTGTAGAATTTTCATTTCCCTAAATATTGTTTGTATGGACTATTTTCAAAAAAATAAATTAAAATGTTTTTATTTTTTTATTTTGAAAGAAGACCAAGATCTCATTTGTTTTCCTTGTGAAATTGAGGTTTGACAGTTCTAATCGAGAGCCGTAACGTAACCAACACTTACGACTAATCAATCAAAGCCGTCTGATTAGAAGACCATCCGGATTAACAAGGCATGTGGGCCAATGGTCTCACGGATAGGAGAAATCACACGCCACATTGAATTCTTTTTCCCTACCCAGGCACAACACCGCAACGCAAACGCATTCGATAACTCCTTTCTCTCTCTACCTCGTCCGTACGGAGCTTTAGGGTTTCAATCTTTAATTTCGGTCGAATCGCTAGGGCTTTGATTATCGTCTCTCCTTTGGTTGTATATCGAATCGGATTACGAAATTCGAAAAAAGATGGTTCTTTCTCAGAGGATTCATGAAGCATTCAAAGGAACCGTGGAGAGAATTACAGGGCCCCGAACCGTCTCTGCTTTTAAAGAGAAAGGAGTTCTGAGTGTCTCCGAGTTCATCCTGGCCGGTGATAATCTCGTCTCCAAATGCCCTACCTGGTCTTGGTAACTTCGTTTTGATGGTTTTAGATTTATATGAATCAATCTTTATTTTATTATCTTATATCGATTAGAACGGATTAGTAATTTGGGTAAAATTGCAGTTTAGCTTCATGAGTCATGTTATAACAATTTGAATCAGTTGATTCTTATGATTGTTAGGGAATCAGGAGAGCCAAGCAAGACGAAGTCCTATTTACCACCCGAAAAGCAATACCTGATTACAAGAAATGGTAAATTGACTACCATTTGTCTTGATTTTCTTTTCTTGTTTGGCCTATTGTTTTCCCTTTGAATTGTTAATCATGATTAGTACTAGTAATACTATTTGATCATTTCGCGGTTAGTTCCTTGCCTAAGGAGGGCTGCTTCGGTGGAAGAAGAATATGAGGCTGCTGGAGGAGAGGTTCTTCTTGATAATGAAGACAATGACGGTTGGTTGGCGACTCATGGGAAACCCAAAGGTATTATCTTCTGCTTTGAGATTGTACTTGTTTAGATTCTACTATGGGAATTTGGGCTTTACACAACTCATCTTCCTGACAGATAGAAGTGATGTGGAGGAAAACCTGCCTTCAATGGAGACTCTAGAAATCAGACAGAATGAAACTGTAAGATCAATACCTTCATATTTTAGGGGTGGGGAAGATGAAGAAGATATACCTGACATGGCTGATTATGAAGAAGCTGACAATCTTGTTGAGACTGATGCAGTAAGTGTTAAGAAATTTACTTGATTTCTGAGATTAAAAAACTATCTGGGCAACTGGTTTTTATTTTTGTTTTTCCTTTTCTGTTTCGTAACCAATTGATGTAGATTAGCCTTTTTTGAAGTTCTAAGCTTATCAACCAATGTCCTGTACTATCTTAATATTACATATCTTGGTTAATATGGGTGAGGGCGGGTGGGGGAAAATAGAGAGACAGAAAGGAAAGGAAAGGTAAGATTATGTGGTGATAAGGTGCACGGATATAGTTTTATGCTTAACAAACCTGTCCTTATGGATATGGATTCTAATTTATTATTCCCCCTTAGATGTTCAAATGTTTGTGTTTTGAGATGATGTGTCTGATCAATACAGGCAACTTTACAACCGTCATATCTTGTTGCTCAAGAACCTGATGATGACAATATTTTACGGACCCGAACCTATGATGTCAGCATCACGTAAGACAATTCTGGTGCCTGCAAACTTGCTCAGGGTCTGTTTTCAGATTCTTATGAAAACTCAAACTTGTTGCACATTATCATTTTTTAGGTATGATAAATACTACCAAACACCTCGTGTGTGGCTTACTGGGTATGATGAGGTTGGTGTTGGAGAATTCCTATTTTTAATGATTTATATTTGTTGATTCAAGTATCAAACTTATCAATTTTGCTGCAAATCTTTGTCCTTGTCTGAATTTGATCATAGTCAAGGATGCTTTTACGACCAGAGCTTGTTCTGGAGGATGTTAGTCAGGATCATGCACACAAAACGGTACGCCATATTTACTAATTTAGATTCTCACTCTCATTCATTTTCAGTGGGCAAGAGTATGGATTTCAGTTTTCTCATCTCATTATTTTATCTGCATGCTCCTAAATGAATTTTGAAATTGTCTTTACTCTATCCCGTTTTACCCGGGTACAGGTTACTATTGAGGACCATCCTCATTTACCTGGGAAGCATGCATCTGTGCATCCATGCAGACATGGTGCCGTGATGAAAAAGATCATTGATGTGCTTATGTCACGTGGAGTAGAACCTGAAGTTGATAAGTAAGACTTTTGGCCCCTCATACTCCTAAATTGCTTTGAATTGACCCTTTTACCTGTTAGAAAACATCTATGCAGCATAGTAATTATTTGGCACAATTTTCCTTTAGAAATAAGTAACAGTCATCATATTTTTCTCTTACCCTCTTAAAAATGCAGTATGCATGTAGTGGATGGATTAGTGCAACTAATTCAATTGTTAGTTTACAGCAATTTTCTGATAGTTTTTACATGGTGTGACATTTTCCTCATGAATTTTCAACTCAATTATTGCAGGTATCTTTTCTTGTTCTTGAAATTTGTAGCCTCTGTAATTCCAACAATTGAGTATGACTACACCATGGACTTTGATCTTGGCAGCAGCAGCAGCACTTAATTAGAGGTAAACCATCAATAACTGAAGGCTTGGCCTTAGATACAATAATCGAAGGCTTTCTCTGCTTTAGATCCAGTAATTGAAGGCTTTCTTAGCTTTAGATCCAATAACTGAAGGCTTTCCTAGCTTTAGATCCAACAATTTGTGACTTTCTTAGCTTTAGATCCAATTTATTGTACTTGAAATTTGTAGCCACTGTAATTCCAGCAATTGAGTATGGCTAAACCTTCATTTCTTTCCCTTTCTTTTTTTGTACCTCCGGAAACCTGATTTGCTGCCTGACTCGGATCTTTAACCCAAAATCTTTATGCAGTATCTTTGTGTCTGTACTATATATGTTCTTCATTTTTGCTACCTAAACTCAGATCTTTTTTTTTGGAATGTACAGCAACGGTTTAATTTTAAAGCTGGTACATTATCTGGTATACCTGTAATGCAGAAGCCACTGCTTGTAAATGCGGACCTAGTGCATGATAATCTCCCTTCCTCACATTCATTGCTCTACTGAATTACAGAGTTCTGATGATGTTTGCGCGTTGCATGTTTGTTCATATCCTACTTAGTGCCACCACACTTGTAAATAGTATCAGACTGAAACAAAACATTGTTTTCATCATTGTTGTTTGGAATGTTGTTTGTGCCACAAATATTATTTGATGTCAATGAGTTGATTGTGCGTGGCAAACTTAATCTGGAGTTGTGAATTAGCAAGACACTATATGTTTGCTAGATAAACTATTATTACATCTTTTCTGAGTATGGACTATTATTGAAAGTGTGCATGTACTCGAAGCTGAAAAGATTTCCACAGGGCCTCTCACTTGGCACGAATGTATTTTATTTACCGCGTCTGTGAACGCCGCTAAGAGCTCGTATCAAAGGTTAACTAAAATATTATTAGTATTTCTATTTTCAAAAAAAAAATGTTGTCAATACATGTGTATCTACTCACAAAAATATTTCTAGATCCGATACGCTACAGATCATTTCTTTTCATGAAAGCCAAAACCCTAAGCCGCCTGAAGAGAAAACCAAGGACGCCAGCGCCAGGTCCTGCTGGTGGTAGACTTTTTTTACGAGAATTATTAAGAGCGAGTTTAGGAGCTTTTATTTGTTAATAATCTTAGCTGGATTGCTTCTTTAGTAAGACTCTATTTCAACGTGGTATGCAAGCAAATGCCGTTTAAAGGAATGGTATGCATCAATAAAATTCAAATATCACTTTATTTAAAATTTAATAGGTTTACAAAAAAAAAATCAAGCAGATAAATCCATGACACTGTTGTTAAAGTCAAAACCAAACTTTCTCAACTGTTATTCCCCGACGTGAAGTAAGGGATGAAACAATTGGTACTAAATAAGTTGGTGACTCCAAGACTGGTAAGAAGCAGACCCTTTTAACTGAACAAAACAAAATAATGGCGGCCCCTACCTATCAATTTCTTTTCCATATCTCCCGCATCAAACTCTTTTAAACCCACCACCGGCACCAACCTCACTTCATTTTCTTATTCATCAACTCTCCTTGTACTCGTATTCGATAAGCTGACATTTTCTTTACACTCCATCCCAAAATCCATCAACACCCAGTCTAAACTTGTTGAGTTACTTTGAAAATAGGGTAAAGTACATCGGTGCTCACCGAACTCTTAGGGCACGATTATTTTAGCTACCTAAACTTTATTTAACTTTAATTTTAGTCCCTTGCGTTACTATCTATTAGTTTTTCTTTAGGTCCACATGAACCCTTTTCTTTTTTATTCTTCTTCTTCTCCAAATTTCACTTTGGGTCCCACTCCCACATGAACCCTTTTCTTTTTTCTTCTTGTCCAAATTCCTGTGAGATAGTCAAGAGCTGCTCTTCTCCAAATTCCTGTGAAATGATCATGAAAATGAATTTTAAAGTTTCCAGGCAACTCGGTCAGACCAAGTTCCCCGGGCAAAGCAAATACCATAACTCCTTCCTTTGGTGCGCTAAACCAAAAATCTTATGGTTGTATTTACACGTACAAAACTTCAAATTAGTTTAAGAAGCTCCAGAGAATCAAATGACATTTTCTAAAAGAACATAGGTGGTGATCATACTAATTAAATAAAACCACACATACAGAAAGATCCTTGATACGTAGAGAAGCGTTGACCTGCAGAGAGAAAATATTGGAGTTTATGATGATTATGCAAGCTAAATCGCACAAAAATTTTTAGTTGGACAATACAATGACTACATGTTCACTTGTTTGGAGTGCTACAAGTAAAAGAATGCATCTGAAAATTTAATTTGAAATTTTTTGAAAGCCTGACGAACCCACATATGTGGTCATTGAACTTCCTAATCCCGTTGCAAATGCTTTTAAAATCTGTCATGATGACTGACGCGCGATGTCAACTAAGTTTGATTCTGAACCAAAAGTTTTACAGTCTTTGACTGTGTTCTGACAGAATCTCTCCTTAGTACTTTAATGCGACGCTGATCAATGTAAATGTTTAACGCTTACTAAAACTTTCTCTATTAGTAACAGTTTTAGACCGCCCGCTCTAATACTAATTATTAGAAGTGTTTGGTATACACTCAGTATAATTTATAACTCACTAATATATTAAACAAATAACTCACAAATATATTAAACAAATAGCTAAAGTACAATATTTGTTGCTGCAAGTTTGCTACACCAAGGAACAATTTTTTCTTTCTTTCTTGACTTGCACACTTTTCACTCACTCTTTTCTTTCTCACTTGCACACACTCACTCACTTGTTCGTTTCTTATATTTGCACACTTCCAAATTTACAAACTAGTCCTATTTATAGTGGCATTAACCGACATAAACAAGTTCTAGAGATTAATTAAAAATTGTTAAACTAGTCCTAGATTTTTCTAGAAATTGCCATATGCTTCATTTCGCCGCTACATGTTGCCGTCCATCACCATTGTTTAATTGTTAATAGTTCATGATTTTTTTCATAAAAGTAATTCAACCCGTGTATTGACGAACTAACATCAAACAAAGTAATTCAATTAATGTATCACAAAAGTAATTCAACCAGTGTATTAAAGAACTAACATCAGGCAAAGTAATTCAACCAATGGTATTGATGGCTGACATTAGAAAAATAAAAATACAAAGATAATTTAGCTCAGACCATCTTAATTGATGCCTATTCTGCTATCCATCGATGCAAGTTTACGTTTGGCCACTTCTTCAGCTTTCTTCAGATTTGCATTCAATATATCATTGTCTTCAATACCTATCAACCGTTCCTCAAGTTCAAGAATAGTTGACTGAGCTTTTTCCAATTTTGTCGATGCTTCATCTCTCTCATGCATTAAAGTCGATTGTGTAGTATTTACAACATTTATCTATTCAGTAAGTTCGTCCTTCTCCAGAAGTAAAGCATCGTATTCAGTTTCCAAAAACACCCACATGTTCTGCTAATTTGTTTATAGTATCCAGATGCGATGTCAACATTTGAGCTGAAGACCTCAGATTAACAATGATAACTTTTGTTCGTCTGTTGATTCGTCTTCGGGTTCGTCTCCACGGGATCTGCTACAAGGACAATAGCACTCGACCGACCTCTAACATTACTACTACTCCCAAATACCCTTTCATGTTCTGATATCACTTGTTAGAAGTGTTTCACTAATTTATGAAATAAATAGCTCACTAACACATTAAACAAATAGCCAAAGTACAATATTTGTTGCTGCAAGTTTGCTACACCAAGGAACACTCTTTTCTTTCTTACTTACACACGTTTCACTCACTCTTTTCTTTCTCACTTGCACACACTCGTTTTTTCTTGTATTTGCACACTTCCAAATCTACAATTTATAGTCGCATTAACCGACATAAACAAGTTCTAAAGACTAATTAAAAAATTGTTAAACTAGTCCTAGATTTTTCTAGACATTGCCACATGCTTCATTTTCCCGGCACATGTTATCGTCCATCATCATTGCTTAATTGTTAATAGTTCATGATTTTTCTTTTCAGCTGTTGCCATATGCTTATGTGGAGCTTTAAAATGTTTTCAACACATAAGCCTGAAGTCTCTAAAGAATTCTCGAAATTTCTTACTTTGCTGACATGTTTCTCTTCAAGATGTTTCGATATTGTTCTTTGTATTATTTTATTCAAGTTTGATTTCTAACACTCCGTTTCGAATTTAATTTTTCATGACAAGCTTTTTTTCCAATAATATGTCGATAGTTTTTTTCTTTTTACAACTTTTTAAATCCTGATAATTTATTGTCAGTAAATAAACAAAAAAGTGAAATATTTTAAGTTTCGTAATCCTTATACCTTTCAAGTACTCTTCTCTCCCTTGTAGATCTTCGAACTTCAATTGGGTGTTCTTCAAGATTTTCTGCTGTTGCAACTACTTGATGACGATGGTTTAGTCAAATTTTGTTGAGGACTTTGATCATCACATTTCTCATTTTGGTTAATGAGATCATCGCCGTCTTTATTTTCATTAAAAAATAGTCCATGGACTTTCTTTTCTTCTAAGCTCTATATCCAGTGTTCTGCTTTATCGAACTCAACATCTCTTGAGATTATCAACTTTTTGGTAAGAAGATTTTAGAGTTTATAAGCCTTACTTCATTCATCATAACCAATGAAAATGTATTTCTATCCTCTTTCATCGAGTTTCTTTCTTATCTGCTTAGGCATGTGGGCATATGTGATGCATCCAAAAATCTTGTGGTGGCCAACTCCTGTTTTTTATCTCCTTGTTGATATCTACCTCTACCTCGGCCTCTATATCCTCTTCCATGATACCCTTCACGATTTCCTCTACCTCGTGTGTAGCTACTGCTAGCTCCACCTTCGTTGACGTGCAACTTGCTTTGTAAAATTTGCTCTAAATTCTGTCTCTTCATTTAACTTCATTTTCTGCTTATGGGTTTAGAGTGATCCCACAAGCTCATCGATAGTCATTTGAGTTAATCCCTTGATTCTACAATTGCAACGACTACGTAATCAAATTTACGTGCCAACGATCATAAAATTTTCTCCATCACTTTAACCTCGTCGAGCGCTTCGCCATTTCTTTTCATTTCATTTGTTACGAATTTTACACGGTTAACATAATCATCTATACTTTTCGTGTTTTTTTCATTTTTAGCATTTGAAACTCGGCTCTAAGTGATTGAAGACATACTTTTTTTACCTTTTCAAATTCTTGGAGTGATTTTTGTAGAATCTCCTATGCTTCTTTCGTGGTTGTTGTTTCTGTAATTTTTCAAATATAGATTCATCTACTGCTTGAAAATTTTAATATAATGCCCTTTGGTTTCTTTTACGAGCATCCCTTAGTGTTCTTTTCTCCTCATTGGTTAGAGCCGCTTCTGCAGCTGCATTTTCCAGCTCGGTATATCCTTTTACAACGATGTCCCAACAATCTTGCCAATTGAGTAGTGCCTTCATTTGAATACTCCAATTGCTGTAATTCATCGTTGTTAATCTCAAAATTTGGAGTTAGATCATGTGTTTCATCTTCTCATGACGTGAACTCGAATCTGGCTCGGATACCACTTGTTGGAAACCTGACGGACCCAACACATATGGTCATTGAGCTTCCTAATCTCGCTGTAAGTGCTTCTAAAATCTGCCATGGTGACTGATGCCCGACGTCAATTAAACTTGGTTTCGAACCAAAAGCTTTACATTCTCTGACCGTGTTATGGCAGAGTCTTCCTTTAGCACTTTGATGCAACGCTGACCAATGTAAGTGTACAACGCTTACTGAAGTTTTCTCCACTAGTAACGGTCTCGGGCCGTTCGATCTAATACCACTTGCTGAAAACATATGGTGGGCACTCGATATAATTTATAACTCACTAATAGATTAAACAAATAGCCAAAGTACAATACTTGATTCTGCAAGTTTGCTACACCAAGAACACTCCTTTTTGTATTTGCACACTTCCAAATCTACAAACTAGTCCTATTTATAGTGACATTAACCGACATAAACAAGTTCTACATAGTAATTAAAAAATTGTTAAACTAGTCCTAAATTTTTATAGACGTTGCTATATGCTTCTTTTTTCTGCCACATGTTGCCGTCCATCACCATTACTTAATTGTTAATGGTTTATGATTTTTTTCAGTTGCTGCCATATGCTTATGTGGAGCTTTAAAATGTTGCCTACACATAAGCTTGAAGTCTCTAAAGAATTCTTGAAATTTCTTACTTTGCTGACATGTTTCTCTTCAAGATGTTTCTATATTGTTCTTGCATTATTTTATTCAAGTTTGATTTCTAACAAAATTAAGGCTTAGCTCAGAGTTACTGTAATTGCTCGTTAAAGCATTCCAATCAAAATGAAAATGCCTCTATGAGTTGTATGCCTAAAACTAGAGACAAAAATCATATCAAACTGTGGGTTTGCACCTTAGTCATAAGGAAGTAAATTAAGCCAATTGCAACCTCATGGGATTGCTGTTGTTGTTATTAGTAAGATTCAAACAAAACTTGAGAATTTGAAGCTATAACTACGTATTTTAAACTAAAACAATAGCAGTTAATGATAAATATGGTTTTGATATTCCTATGAGTGCATGCAGCTAAAAGCTAGGGCAAAAATTCTCATCTTCATGTCTATCAAAAGCATCTTATGCATGTATGAGAAGCTCTACGTAAATAACAAAAGGAAGCACCAATCATCAATCAAGCAAAAAAATGTTATACCATTATGATCAGACACTGTAATGGAAGGCCTGATCCAATAAGGACAACGAAGAAGCCGGAATCCTCTAAGAATACACCTGTATAAACATAATGTCAGCATAGTCTAAAACCAAAGATAAAATAAAATATTTCATTGCCAGAAGAATACACGCTCCCAGGAAGGTCTTCGCCATTGAAGTGTGTTAATTTGCGTTCAAAGTACTTGACGTATCTCTAAAAAACATAAACGGAAAATTTATGGCAATTAGATATGATAAGCATGATCCAAAATCAAACCCGGAAAATCAATAGAAATCAACTTCTCACAATGACTCGGAAAAATGAGCCCTTTTCCATCCACACATCTTTTCTGGTTGTACTAGTCCATCGACTCTTCAACAGTGGGGAAGAACTGCAAAGAGATAACAAGTTAAAAAATGAACCAACCATTGTGACCAAGAAATGTGTAACTATATTAAATTCACTCTTCAAGAACATGTTCATTGGGTCGAACCTTCAAGTACAGAACAAGGCTGGGGATCATCAACCCTGTCCTTGCCATCCCAGCTTTACACTACGCAGTAGCCATGAAAGAGCAGCTCTTGAGCATCTCACAAGAATTTGGAGAAGAAGAAGAAAGAAAAGGGTTCATGTGGGAGCCAAAGGAATATTAACGAGCCACGTCAGCATTTTTAATGGAAGATAACAAGAAGGACCAAAATAAGAAAAATTAGGTGACCCTAATAAAATTTTTAAAAGTGTAGTTACCAAAATGAACACGACCAAAAAGTTCGGTGACCATTGGTGTGCTTTACCCTTGAAAAGATTGAATGTTGAGTTACTCCTATTCTGGTGTCAAAGAAGTAGACGTCGGGAACTTTGTTCCCTCCGATATTCAGCAAATGGATATTGTGAACTCCTTTTCCTCATCTCCAGAACCCCTGAATATCGTGAGGGATGCATTGGATGTGAGAAACATGACTAGTCCAATGACCCTTGCATCAAACTACTCCGAAGATTTAAGTTCCACACCCAAATGTTTCAGATTATTCTGGTCCGAAAGAAATGGATGTTAGGATTTAGGAACTCTATGCCCTTCGGTATTACAAAAAGGATACTGGGAACTCCATTTCCTGATATCTAAAACCCATTCACGTTGTGAGTTAACAGTCGAGTGATCAAAATGATGTAAGTTGAAAACGTAAGTGAACACATCATTACTTTTTTAAATTCGATGATTAAATGGCAGCATTTTATACATATTTTTAACCCTTTGACAGTGTACACACATTGCAGACAAATCATTTTGAACCCGAGTCTTCTAAGATGAACATCATCATCTTTTCAATTGGAACCATTTGTTGGATTCTTGTTTGGTAAGACTTTTATTTCAACATGATATGTAACCTCTATTCAACGGGCATGATATGTATAGTGTATCAATAAAATTCAAGGGAGATTTTGTTAAAAATTCATAATAGGATTATGACTCTGTTAGACCTACAACCGCAAGATTTAGTAAACTATATTTGTTTATTATTTATTATGCATTAGTGATCTTTAGTAGTTACCATCAGTTATTGTTGTTAATTTATATTGTTTATTGGGATCCTTAGCACTTACTAATAGTTACTTTGGTAGGTTATTTATACTAGAAAGAAAGGGAAATATGGGGGAATTAAGTGGCCAGTTTTCTAGGTTAAATTTAGGAGGAAAAAGGTCCCTCGAAGTACCTTGTGGGCTGGTATTACCATATGTATATGTAATCTGCCATTGGCAGTAAAGTATTATTGAAGTATTATCCTAGTTTCCTAACAATTTGCTATTAGCTTCATGGTTTCGACTAGAATGGAGGGCATGATTGAAGGATTGGAGAAGACAATGGAAGACGTACAAAGAAACTTTGTACAAGTGAAGGATTTCCTAGGTCAATTACAATCATGGATACAAAAAAAGAGGAAATAGATACTGAAATTCTTCGACAGTTGAAGGGGGAAATTGACAGTTCTCTCAGGTCCCCCTATAGTGTCTGAAGTGATGGCTGAAAACAATGATGGCCAACGCTTTGCAGGTCGTTTATAGGCTGTCCAACGTCGAGATGAGATTTACCCTAGAAGATTGAAACTGCGTGTCGTTTTTGGTGACAACCCATATGGGCGGCTTAATCAAGCAGAATGGTATTTTCATTTTAATGGAATTGGTGATGGGATAAGTTAGAGGCTGTTGCTGTGTGTCTTGACGGTAAAGCCTTGAATTGGTTTCGATGGTGGGAAGCTAGAACTCCAGTTGTCACATGGGATATATTTCGGGTGGCTATCCTTCAACGTTTTACTCCATCACAACAAAGGGATTTGTATGAAGTTTTGCTAGGGTTGCAGCAAAATAGAAGCGTTGCACAGTATAGAGAGGACTTTGAATTACTCTCTGCACCCTTGAAAGGCGCAGATGAAGCGATTTTAATAAGGATTTTTATCCATGGCTTGCAAGAGGAAATTATGACAGAATTAAGTTTTAGTAAATTGAGCTCTCTCACCCAGATTATGGACCAAAGTCAGCGCATCAAAGAAAAGAATTGGGCACTTAGTCAAGCCCAATTGCCCAGAAATCAGCGTGTAGCACTTCCACGACCTCCACCAGTCTTTCCTATGGTAGAGAGTAGCCGATTCGAGAACACCACAAGTTCTACCTTGCGTCCAGCCCCTACACCTTTCATTTCCTCACGTTCTACCCCTAAGAAAGTGCCGCGACAATTTTAAGAGCATAAATAGGGGAAAATTGCAGCAGTTGGTGTTGAATCTTCTACAAGGGAATGAGGAAATTACAAAAGACTATATGATGCAAAATATCATGATAAGCTGAAAAAATGGCTTTGTTTTCGTTGTGATGAGAAATACGACCCCAATCATTGTGCATCTTAAAACAATTAAATTTGCTAATTGGGGCAGTCGAGAATAAGGAGAAGACAATATTGATGAAAACCCAAGGGATGTTCCAAGAAATGGCACCGACCATTTAAATAGTCGAGGGAAACTAGAGACGGAAAAGTTATTGGAGTTATCCTTGCAATCTACTGTTGGGTTCACCTCTAAGAAAGCTTTAAAGGTATGGGATACGATTTTTGAAAAAAAAGGTTATTATGTTGATTGATAGTGAAGCTTCAACCAATTTCATCTCTCAAACTATGGCTAAAGCATTAGGACTAACACAAACAACAACTATGCCCTTTGTGGTGGAAGTAGGGACCGGTTAGAGGATAAAAAGTATAGGCAATTGTAAGGGAGTGAAATTGTGGATCGATGGCTTGCGAATCATACAAGATTATTTTTTGTTTAACTTGGGCAATGTTGATGTTGTACTAGGATTCGAGTGGCTGGAAACTTTAGGAGATATTCATGTCAACTTCAAAATGTTGACATTGCAGTTCAAAGTACAAGGGCAGACAAAGGTTATTAAAGGCGATCCGTTGTCGGCATCAATGGCTTTGTATAGACGAGGTCACTCATCTTCATTGCAGTTTCCTAATGAATTTTCTGCTGTGGAAGAGGTCATTTCTTGTAACCCCTTTGACCCGGCCTAGACGCCAGACCGAACCAAACGAGCTATATTAGATTTTGCCGAAACAAAACCCGAATCGATTAACTAAACTTAGGTCCATTTTTTCTTTTTTATCTTGTCTAGATGCAACATTATATCCTAAGGTGTGCATACTGGCAGCGAGTGAAAACTCAACTAAATCATGCGTCAATTAAACATCCAATTGCGCAAATTGCAATTTAGGGACTAAATTGCAAATTTGGAAAAATTATGAAGATTTAATTATAATTAAAGTTACCAAACCTAAATTAATCAGATTACATGCTTGCTTGCCAAATTTCAGCTCAAAACGATAATCTAAACTCATACAATTGCATACATAAAACCGAGGACCAAAACGAAAGAATCTAAAAACATGAACAGTCTATAACTACCATAACGGCTAGTCGTACCGATACGGTCCCAAGGCGTATCGGTACGCATGCTATACCAATCAAATTTAAATTCCAGTGGCTAAGGGGCATACCGATACACGTCCCCGAGTACCGATACAAGGCCACCAAAAACACATACCTGTACCGATACGGAGCCCTGTGTATCGGTACGCCTGGACCTGTAATGTCCAAATTTGCTGGTTTTTCTCTCGAACAAGGATTCAAACATGCTTCAGCAAGCCATAAACAAGTATACCATGAATCTAAAGATCAAATCTTGCCAAAACATCAAAGAAACATGATCATAGCATAGCAATAAATCCAAAAACTCAAGTCTAGAGGCATGCATCCTAAAAACTAAGCCATCCAAAGTTCAAACCATAACTTCACACCAAAACCGAACATAATAAGCCTCATACAACACCACAGCAACATTATAAACTTGCACAAACATTGAGTTTATCCAAAAACCCTCCTAAACATCAACAATGAACCCCGTTGCCTTTATTACTACTAGTCTAATTCAAAAACCATACTTTTGAGTTATTCAAGCCTTTGAATTTTCCCTCGCTTGCTTGCTGCCTCCAACCTTTAATTCTCTGTATTGGTGGACAAAGAGAGAGTAAGCACACAAGGTTTAGTGAGGAGTGCTCAAAACACAATACCATCAATGCAATTAAAAATGGTTTCCAATTCATAATGAGTTCATCACTTTAAACCACTTTTAAACCATGTACTTAACATTTCCAAAACATGCATATTAAACCATATGCAACATGTACCATAGATCAACAAAAAAATCCCATTTGCTAGTCCCTTAATTTAAGCTTTCCCATGCACAACAACCCATATGCAATGCTTAAAGAGTAAACATGTATAAATCAACATTATACAACATAACCCATCAACATGATACATTATCAATTATATAGGCTTTCAAGTGATCATGAACCAAGTTCCGCTTTACAAAATATTACATCGAATACACGGATTCAACAATTTTCATTTCAACACTTCATGTCATCTCAACCAGAATTCAAGGTACATTCATAACCGGGTACCATCACAACCCAATCATCGGTTAGACACATAATCTACTAACGGGAGTTTTCGGTACCATATAAGCCCTCAACCGTTAGGGGTACTCGTGGTGGAGTATTTGTTACACATAAATCCCTCAACACTTAAGGCTACTTATTTATAGTGCACTATCAATCCTATGGCTGGCCAACTATATCTAATAACATTTTAAACCATATCACTTGCCAATATAATTTCTTATTAACCACATACCTTACTGTTTTTATATGCAACATCAAAACTATTTTCAATGAATTAAACCATGTATTACAAGTATTCCACATACTTACATGGATCATTTACCAAATGCATCCATAATCAATGTATGATCAAAAACAATATAAAAATACTTTAAGACATGCTTAAATAATAGGTACCATGTAATCAAAAACAAGTGCATAAAACAATTTCGCCAAAACACGACCGAGGGAGAAATCTCATAATACTTACTTCCGAGTTTAAACCAACGTTTCAAGCTTAATTTAAACTCCCAAAATAACCTTTGAACCATTTCAAAGCTGAAATCCACGTTCTCACTCACCTACTTCACAAAATGCCGCTCCCCGATGTGAACTACTCCTCCAAAGCTTCCGTAATAGAGTAGCAAGCTTGAGGATCAACCTCCCCTAGTTTAACCACACAAAAAAGAGGATTCAATGCATTAAAATGCATTCACAAACTCAACAACAACAATTCACAACAATCCTCCTCAAACACTAGCCGAAGCCTCTTCACAACAACCGAAAACAACGTCAAACACCTTCCAAAATTAACCCAGCCAAAAACTAAAGGTTTAATCCATCAATTAACTCCAATTAACACCCAAAACAACCTATTATCATCCTTATACTTCCAGCATTCATTAAACAACCAAAACTCGCCAAAAACACAACACTAACAACCTAGGAAATTAGAGATCCACATAGTTTTAGGATTTCAATGTTAAAACCAACTTGATAACTTTAATAAACATCAAAATCATGATTAAAACCAATCAAGAACTTAGAAAAATAGATCCGAAACGAAAATCACTTAATCTCAACAATTAAACCTTGATTTACCTAATTTCCATAATTAAATTATTAAAACTCATTAGAAAACATTAAACTAGGATCAAATACTTGAGAATTTCAATAAAGAACCATTCTTTAGAGGAGAAGAATGAACCTTACCTCTAATGAGTGAATTTCATCTCAATTGGATGTTTTATTCTAGAAAAACAAAAAAAGACAATGAGATTTTGGAAAAACAAGATTGAAGAATCCATTAGGAATCAATAATCTAAGAAATCAAAATCATTACCTTTAAATCTTTGATGCAAAAGAAAGTCTTTGGCTGAAGAGAAGTCGAGAGAAAAGTTTGAGAAAAGAAAGTTACGTCAAAAGTGATTTTTAGGAATAACCACTTTCCTTAATTAATCCCTTTTAATTTCTTTCATTAAAACTCATTAAAAATAGGCAATAGTTCAAAAGTAGCCCCCAACTTTTGACCTTTTGGTCAATTTAGCACATATTCTTTTTTTGGTGCAAACAACCACCTAACGTTCCATTTTCGTTCAAATTTCACCCATATTGGATGGAAACTGTTAGTCAACTAACAGTCAACGAGCCACACACCATTTGTCTTCCGTTCTGTCGCTGTTCGTCATAAATCGTTCAAATAAACCATTTGATGATTTCGCCTTTGTTCGGTGTTTCGCACGGTGTTGGTCGACTTCCGGCGATGGGATGGTGGAGTAATTAATTGTGATTGTCCAACGTCCGATATGGTGGGCGGCGTCATGGCAATCGACGGCAGAATCAGCACAAATTAGGATTTGGGTTTGGGGGAGTTAGGGATTTCGAATTTTGGGGGCTATTTTGTAAAATCTAGAAAATTTTGGGCTACTTTAAAAAAATTTAATTTTTTTTAAAAAATATATTTTTAACTAATCAGATGATGCCACATCAGCAATGTGCCATATGGCATCATTCGATTGGTTTAAAATATTTTTTTTAAAATGCCACGTCAGCAAAGTGCCACGTGACATCACCACGTCATCTCACTATGCCATGCAGACATGCCACGTCAGCCTTAGGTGTTGATCGTTAGTTGACTAACGGTTTTCATCCAATGGGGGTAAAATTTGAACGAAAATGAAATGTTATGTGGTTGTTTGCACCAAAAAAAGAATAGGGGCTAAAGTGACCAAAATGTCAAATGTTAGGGGCTACTTTTAACTTTATGCCTTAAAAATAATCCCAATTAAGAGGAAAACCATATTAAAAACTTTAGGTAAAATAGCTCCTTAAGGATTCTAAAATTTGATAGCTTTTCCAAAATAGTCACTAAAAATAGTTTCCATTCTTTACATTTTGGTCACTAGCCAAAATGTCCAATTTCCAAAACTTATTTTCCAAAATTGAATTTACCAAAAATATCCATTTATCAAATAATGAGTTTTAGATATTTTTTTCCATATTTTTCTTGCAGTAAAAATATTTATTCCAATTTAAATCCTGAATCCGACTCGAATCTCTAACCCCGATCCACCGGACCATCTAACCAACCTAGAAACTCTTAGGCCCAAAATTGGGGCGTTACATTTATGCTTAGCTTACCTATTTTCACCTTGAGGACAAGGTGACACTCGATGGGGCGAGTATTGTATTAACTCCTCAAAAGTACTATTTTTCATACATATATTGCTATGCTTTTGCTTGACTTTGAGTATATATTCATGCATTTAGTTAGTAAAATCATGCATTTGCATTAACAAGTTAGGGAACAGTTCTTTTGCCAAAGTAAAGGTGTATTTCTTTGCTTTGGGGTGCAGGGTAGGTCAATAGCAGGATGGCAAGAGTAGAGCAAGAGCAGTTGGCAGCACAAAACCAAGAAACTAGAAGAGAAATGCCGAGTTGAGTTGGCAATGTAGAACGAAGATTGCCAGACTTGGTCGGCAAAAGATGGATGACGATGCCAGGTCTACTAGATGTTGGTAAAAAATCCAGTTAGCCCTAAAATTAAAAAAAGAAGATAAGAGGATAAAGTGAATAACACACTTATTTCAAGAGCATAACCAACTTTTGAATTCAAACCCAATCTAGGGTTTTCACACGTGCCTATTTAAAGGAAGCCCGATGATGAGCAAGAGGCACGAAATCGAAGAGGCTGTACCATGGTGAGGAAGAAGGTGATTGTGGTTCGACCAGGTTAAGATCGAAAGCTCTAGATCCATAGAAGGGCTACATCAACGAATCTCCTTGTTTTCCCATTTCTATTTATTTTGGATATGATTTTATAGTGATGTTATTTGAAAATAATTTGGTGTTGATGGTCCGCCAACCATGAACTAATTTCTTTAAGTTGGATGTATTTTTTTTGCGATGAAACGCTCATATATTTTCAGCTTTTAATAACTGAATGCCTTGGCATTTTTGTCTATTTGGCTAGTACTTAATTTCCTTCAATTGTTTGCCATATGATAGTTGGCATTACATGCATATTATCTCTTAATATCTTAACAAACTTAGGAGATAAAGATTAATTGCCAAGGTAATATGGTGAGAAACTTTCACAAAAGATATTCAAGTAGATGAGCTTACTTCGAGGGTAAATCTACCCCTTAGGAGAAAAGAATAAAACTTCATCAAGTTAACGATTGAGAAACTTAACTATAAACATATAGGGGTCAATCATAATAGGCTTAGGGTAATGCCATCGACAGAGGCATCGCCACTTTAAAATCTACTCGGTAATAAAACCAAGGTTGAAGGTTATTAAAAGGCTGGTATAGCTAGTGTGAAATCCAAACATCCCCTGCCAATGCTCATTACCATTTGAATACATTTGTTTTCCAATCTGCCTAAACTTTTATTATATTTTCCTTAGTCATTTTTCTTAAAACCAGAATCTGAATTCTAAATCAAACTTATTTCCCCATTTCACAAGTAAAATCGTGGCATTTAACTCTTGGATAATCCCTGTGGATAAGATACTCATCTTACTGTTGTATTACTTGCTGACCGTGTATACTTGCACGCAAAAGACCTATACTTGGCATTATTTTACTAGCATATTTACACTGAATTATCAATTATTTGCCAAGCGATTAGTCAGTCGACAAGTTTTTGATGCCGTTTTTAGGGATTGCAACAGGGTTTATTGTTTTGACTTTTCTTGTGATTGTTTATTATACTTATCTTTGCTTTGCTTGGTGTATGACCAAGAGCCGTCGTACGACAGAAGATTGGCTATATGACTCGAAAAGTGAAAGAACCTTACGTAGATTGAAAAGAAAACTACGAGAGGTGACTCATAATGGAAATTTAGTAGATGATGTCCCAAATAACCATGGGGATCCACCATTAAATGATGATAATCTGCCTACCCCTGCTGTTGTTGCTGACAGTGCCGAAGAGAGACCTATTAGAGAACACTTGGCACCAAACATGGACAATTTGATGTCAGGACTAATTGGTCCTGAGGTATATACAGTTAATTTTGAACTTGAACTGGTAATGATTTAGACTTTATTGAACGTATGACAATTCGATGGATCACCTACTAGAGACCCAAGGCAGCACTTGAAACAATTTATTGAGGTATGCCAATTATTTCAGCAACTTGGTGTAGCTGAAGAGACGATGAAATCGAGAGTCTTCTCATTTTCCTTAAGAGTGAGCAAAAACGTGGCTAAGCTCTTTGCCACCTGGTTTAGTCACTTCATGGGCAGAATTATGCCAAAAGTTCCTTATGAGATTCCAGCCACCTAAACTTAATGCCAAGTCACGGAGTGACATCATTACCTTTAGTCAGGCTGATGATGAGACCTTGTATGATGCCAGTGAGATTTTTAAGGACCTGTTAAGGAAGTGTCCCATGCATGGATTTCCTACTTGGATCCAGATGAATACTTTCTATAATGGACTCAATGCTCATGTCAAGACTGTGGTTGATGCTTCGGCAAATTGTTCATTGCTAGACAAAAATTACACATAGGCGTTTGACATCCGAGAAAGGATTGCCACCAACGATCTTTAATATCCTACTGCCAGACTGGGAACCAGAACAAAAGCTACTGGAAAATTAGAGCTTGATGTATTATCATCAATCAATGCTCAAATTTCCAATCTCACTAACATAGTGAAGACATTGTAAAAGCCTACTAAAGTCTGAGAAGTAATAGCCCTAAAACCATTCTGTATTATTTGTGAAGAGGATCATCATGTGGACGAATGTCCATCCAATCCTAAATTGGTAAATTTTGTTGGTAATTTGAATCAAAATTTTAACCCACATTCCAATACTTATAATGCAGGTCGAAAGCAGCACCCAACTTTTCCTGGGCAAATCAAGGCGACAATCAATTTAATGCCCAACAACAGAACAACAATGCACCGTTTGGTTTTAACCAGAATGTGATGCCACAAAGAGCAAAAAATAATTTCTAATAAGGGCAGAGATCTAACCAAGGGAACACCTTAACTGATTACATGGAGTGAAATGATGCAACTGTCCGAAGTTTAGCAACATCTATGCGAAACTTGGGGTTCAGCTAGGTCAAATTGCCAATGCACTCAGTAACAGACCCTAGGAAAATTTGCCAAGTGATACGAAGGATGCTCAAGAAAAATTTAGAGAACAATGCAAAGCTGTAACTCTTCGGAGTGGCAACCAATGTGAGATTAAGACACCTGTCAAACAGTAAACTAATTGCCAAGCCAAGAAAATGATGCTAGCAGACGAACCCAAGGAAGCTGAGAAAGGGAAAGTAAGCACCTGCAATGCTAGACTAGAATCTGATGCCAGCACCACATTGGCAAAACCAGTGGAGCCACATTTGCCTACCCACCACCACATTTTCTATAAAGGCTTCAGAAACACAAACAAGATCACCAGTTTAAGCGTTTTTTACAAGTCCTTAAACAACTGCAGATCAACATACCATTAGTGGAAGCTCTCGAACAAATGCCTAACTACATTAAATTCAAGAAGGAAATCTTGTCTAAAAATAGAAAGTTGGGTGATTTCAAGAGTGTCACACTTACTGAAGGATGCAAGGCAATGATAACCAAAATTTTTGCCACCGAAATTAAAAGATTATGAGAGTTTCACTATTCCCTACACGATTGGTAATAAATTCATGAGTAAAACACTATGTGATCTAGGTGTCAACTTCACTATAATGCCAATGTCAGTTTTAGAAAATTTGGCATTGAAGCAAGACCTACCACGGCAACACTTCAGCTAGCAGATCGATCTTTTGAACATCCCAAGGGTAAGATTGAGGATATGTTGGTAAAGGTAGATCAATTTATATTTCCTACTAATTTCATTATTTTAGAATATGAAGCTGATGTTAATGTCCCAATTATCTTGGGCAAACCATTTCTTGCCACGGGCAGGACTTTAATTGATGTTAAAAAAGGTGAGCTTACTGTGCCTATGAATGACCAACATGTTACGTTTAACGTGTTTCAAGTTCTTAAGTGTGCAGATGAACCTGATGAATGTCAAGCTGTTGAGATAATGAAGTCTATTTTTTACGTGGACATAACACAACTTTGCCAAGACACTGATAATGATACTAGAAATCTGGATGACGAGGATACGAAAAGTGAGGAATCTGGGAAACTAACTATACTGAATGAGGTCGTGAGTTTTTTCGGTAGACCAGAGCCACTAGAGTTGGCCGACAGAGAAATCAAGGCACCTAAAACATCTATTGAGGAGCCACCATAATTGCAACTGAAAACTTTGCCAAGCCATATCAAATATGCCTACCTGGGAGACAACCTAACTTTGCCAGTGATTATTGTTGCCAATTTAACTGATGACCAGGAGGAGAGATTGCTGGAAACATTGGGCAAGCACAAACAAGCTGTGGAATGGGCCCTTGTTGACATCTGAGGGGTAAGCCCTACAATTTGTATGCATAAAACCATTCTAGAAGAGTATCGTGGCAAAACAATTGAGGCCCAAAGGAAACTGAACCCAAGCATCAAAGAGGTAGTCAAGAAATAAGTCATCAAATGGCTAGATGTCAGGATAATTTATCCCATTTCTAACAGCTCGTGGTTCAGCTTGGTGCAGTGTGTGCCAAAGAAGGGGAAAATGATTGTGGTTCAGAACAACAAAAATGAATTGATTCCTTCAAGAACCGTGACAGGCTGAAGAGTATGCATGGATTACATGAGGATAAATAATGCCACGAAGAATGAACACTTCCTATTGTCCTTCATCGATCAGATATTGGACAGATTGGCAGATAAGGCATTTTATTGCTTCCTCGAAGGCTATTCGTGTTATAATCAGATTGCCATCGCCCCAGAAGATTAGGGAAAACCATGTTCACTTGTCCATATGGGACATTAGCTTTTAGAAGAATGCATTTTGGATTGTGTAATGCCCCAACAACGTTTCAACGTTGCATGATGTCAATTTTTTCAGACATGATAGAGAACAACTTGGAAGTGTTCATGGATGACTTCTCAGTGTTTGGCAAAACATTTGAAGAATTTCTTTAGAGTTTGGAGCTTGTTTTACAAAGATGCATTGACACCAACCTAGTCCTAAAATGGGAAAAATGTCACTCCACGGTGAAAGAATGCATAGTTCTTGGTCACAAAGTGACCGAGAAAGGACTAGAAGTTGACAAAGAAAAAGTTAAGGTAATCAAACAATTGCCACCACCTACAAGTGTAAAAGGTATTGGAAGTTTCTCGGGACATGTAGGTTTTTACTGTCATTTCATTAAAGATTTCTCAAAAATTTCTAAACCTTTATGTTACTTTTAGAACAGAATACAACTTTTGTGTTTGATGAATCTTGTTTGAAAGCATTTCAAGAATTAAAAGACAAGTTGATTAATGCCCCTATTGTTGTGGCACCATACTGGAATGAGCCATTCGAGCTCACGTGCGATGCCAACGACTATGCCATTAGAACTGTGTTAGGACAGAGGCGTGGCAAAATTTTCCATACCATTTAATATGCCAGCCATACATTGAATGAAGCCTAGATTAACTATTCAACAACTGAGAATGAGTTCCTTGCAGTTGTCTTTGCTTTTGAAAAATTCAGATCTTACTTCGTGAGTAGCAAAGTTGTGGTGTACACAGACCATTTGGTATTGAAATACCTTCTAGCCAAGAAAGATGCCAAGCCCGGACTGATCAGATAGACACTCTTATTGTAAGAGTTTGACCTAGAGATTCGAGACAAAAAATGGACTAAGAATAAGGTAGCTAATCATTTGTCTCGATTAGAGCACCACAATAATGATGGCAACCCTGGTGCTATAAGAGATAATTTTCCTGATTAACAACTTCTTGCAATCAATTCTATGCCATAGTATGCTGACATAGTCAATTACCTAGCCAGCAAAATATTGCCACTAGACTTGGCAAGTAATGTCAGGAAACGATTTCTGCGAGATGTTTAGCAATATTATTGGGATAAGTCGTTCTTATTCAAGTACTATTCTGATCAAGTCAATCAACGTTGCATGCCAAAGGATGATCAACAAAACATTCTCCAACTTTGCCATGCAACACCATATGGAAGACATTTTGCTGGAATGAAGACAACGACTAAAGTGTTGCAGTCAGGATTTTTCTGGCCCACATTGTTCAAATACACCCATTATTTTGCCATGGTATGTGACCGATGCCAACGTACTGGAAACATTTCCAGCAAGCATTAATTGCCACTACAAAACATAATGTTAGTGGAGCTGTTTAACATTTGGGGGATAGACTTTATGGGTTATTTTCCTCAATCATTTGGTAATGTATACATACTTGTGGCCGAAGACTAAGTCTCAAAGTGGGTTAAGGATGTTGCTCTCCCATCAAATGATGTGAAAGTTGTTGCCAAGTTCCTACACAAGCATATTTTTACTATATTCGATGCCTCCATAGCCATTATTCATGATGAGGATACTCATTTTAAATGCAATTTAATCACTAGAGCTTTGTACAGGTATAAAATCCAGCAGAAAAATTGTCATTGCTTACCATCCGCAAACAAATGTCCATGCAGAGATCTCAAACAAACAGATAAAGAACATTTTAGAGAAGATAATGAACCCAACAAGGAAGGACTGGTCCTTGAGGCTAGATGATTCCTTGTGGGAATACAGAATAGCCTTCAAAACTCATTCAGGAACTTCCCATACAAGCTTGTATTTGGGAAATCATGTCATTTGCTAGTGGAGTTAGAGCATAGAGCTTATTGGGCAACTAAGTAGCTGAACATGGAATGAAGGGCTGTAGGTGAGAAGAGACTATTAGATTTAAATGAGTTAGAGGAATTTCAAGCTCAAGCCTATAAGAATGCCAAATTGTATAAAGAGAAAATAAAAAGATGGCATGACAGCAAAATTTTTCCAAGACAGTTTGAGGTTGGGCAAAAAATGTTGTTGTTCAATTCAAGGCTAAAGCTATTCCCATGCAAGCTCAAATCTAGATGGTCAGGACCCTTTGAGGTTGTTCAACCGTATGCCCATAGAGCTGTAGATATCAAGGACTTGAAAAATGAGTCACATTCAAGGTGAACGGCCAAAGATTGAAGCACTATTTGGAAGGTAGTCAAGGTAATGCCAAGGAGACCATTCTCTTGGCAGAGATTGAGTAATTTTGCACTGTCGTTTGACCGTTGTAAATAGTTAGGTTAATTGTTTTTCTTTCTATTATTTTAGTTTATTTTTATTTTTATTTTCTTTTTCTGTTTGAAAGGTTTTTCTTTGTGAGTGTCAATATAGGAAATTTTTCTAGAGCAGTATGCCAAGTCGTTATGCTAGGACATGCTAACATTTGGACACCCGTTGGATCCACGTAGATCTTATGTAAGAGTATGCCCAAGAGAGAAATATTTTTGGCTGAGCAGGAAAGCCTTTAGCAGACTAGGTTAAAGTCCTTAAACTTTGAATTTTTAACCTAATTCTTTTTCCCAATTTTCTTTCTCATGCCGTTACCTCACTTAAACCCAAAACCCATCTTCATCCCACTTCCCTAAACATGCATAACTACCATTCCATCATAACCTTCACTAAACTCACCATTAAACCAACTTAACGGTTTCCCCTTCCCTCTATTTAATTCCAAATTTTCCACATAGCTAAATCTTTGTTCTCTCACTTTTCTCCCACGTGACAAGATTTTCAAGAACAAAGCTTTTCTTTAGACTTTTCTTTTTCTCCGGCCACTAGTATCTTTTCCTAATTTTCTCTCATGACTTCTTCATCCGCACCTTTCAAGATTTTCTTCAATAAAGAAATCAGAAGAAATGTGAAGAGAACTTCACTGCTCGTACCTTCTGTTATGAGAAGGGTTTTGAATTCAAGAACGAACCTAATTTGGGGTTCTCCTCAGAAGTGGTTGACATTGTCAAGACGCACAAATGGGAGATCTTTTGACAGCTACCTGGAGAGGTTGATTCTAGTCTCGTCCGTGAGTTCTTTGCTCATCTCACAACAAAATATTCACCTTTGCTGCTTATAAGAGGTATGTGTATTCGTTTTGATGATCGATATATTAATGGTTTGTTTAAGTTGGATGGTATAGAAGAAGAACATTCAACATTTACTGAATCTTTGGACGATGTCAAGAGGAAGCTGATTTTGAAAGATTTGTGCGAACTTGGCACAAAATGGATTATTTCATCCAAAGACCACATGACTGTGAAACGGTTGGAACTAAAGCCACAACCGAAGGGTTGGAACTACTTTCTAAAGGTCAACCTAATGCCAACAATGCACAACAAAAATATTTCAGAAGAGAGGATGGTGTTGCTACATTCGATAATAGTAAAGAGGAAAATCAATGTAGAACGTCTGATTATAGACGAAACCTGCAAGTGTACAGAGAAGGGAAATGATAGTTTGGTTTTTCCTTCTTTAATCTCTAAAATTTGCAGGCTCCACAATATGCCAAAGCTTGACTCTGATAATACCTAGAAATCTAAGGGAATCACTACTCATGCACCGTGGAAGCAATTAATTACCTGGGAGAAGGGAAATGGAAAGGTTATTGAGTCGGTGTCTGCTGCCAGAACGCCCAGGGAAAAACCTGAAACGAAAATGCCAATTGATGCCTTGGCATTACTTTCCCATATTTTCCAGCGACAAGAACTAATTCTCTAGAAGTTGGAGAAGGCTAAAGAGCAGAATCTGATGCTCTAGCAATACTTTGGTTATAGGGATCAGACCCTTAAAACCATTCTTACGGGTATTGCCACCGATCCTTTGCCAAAGTTTCTAGAATTTTTAGCCGAGTTCATTGCCCCAGAAGGAATACCACTAAGCCCACAATTTGTTCACACTCTGACGCAACAATCTGATGCCATCGTTCCTGTTTCACATGTTCAAGTTGAATCTGCCAAGACTAACACCTCTAATGACTTTGATGGTGATATCGATGCCAAGGTCGAGGTGCATGCTGTTGCTCTAATATCACCTGCTGCACCTACTTCATTTGCCACTTCAGTGGCCTCCGTTGCATCTGAGCCGGTGAGGATAATAGAGGAGGTCCTCCATGATGTGAGGGTCTTCACTGCTGCAACCAAGCTGAAGAGAAAGAAGCACATGGCTCCTAATCGAGGGAGGTTTTTCAAGAGAAAGACACGCATCTCACGCCCAAAACGTTCTGAAGGGGAGTCTTCTTCCCCTTAGCTCATTTACTTACATATTTTTCATTTTTATCATGCATTTTATTTTGAATATATGTGTTTTTCATGCATTTCATTTGTATATATATGTTCTTATGCATTGAGGATAATGCACACCTTTGGTTTGGGTGTGTGTGTTGCCTCACATTTATTGCCATGGCATTCATGCATTTTTATGTTCTATTTGCATAATGTTTTTGCCATGTAGATTAGGAATAACCATGCATACCAAATTGCTAAAAAAATTTCCAGGGCTTGATTGGTCTGATAAATATAAGTGCTTGCATAGTTAGAGTTTGTACAAGTATACCCTGCCCGATAATGAAATTGGAATCTTTAGTTTGCATGCGCCAACAGGTTAGTAATGCTAGGACTACTTGGCAATTGATCTCTAGTTTAGGAAATTGAAGTCTCAGTTAACGCAAAGTATGCATCTAGTTCCCAAAACAAACGTAGAATTTTTGAAACTAATCTTAGAATAAATAAATAAAACAATGCCAGGGTAAAAAAGAATAAGGCAACAATGTTTTGCCAAAGACAAGAAAAATATAGAACTCTCATTTGCCTTAGAAATAATAAGTAGTTTGGGGTTCGTGGTTTGCTCCCTCTTAGTTCTCAAACCAAAAACTTTTGGGTATGAGTATGATGAGTAAGTATAGTAATGTCTAGACTAACATGGGTGTTCATGGTATGCTCCATCTTACTTCTCACACCAAATTGTATTACGAAGCAAGCCTGAAAATATTGCCAGTAGAAACCCTTGGTAAATAAATAAATAAGTTGAGTTTGGGTAGTAAATTTGACTAAGGAAGTTAAAGGATACTTGATGCATATTAGATGCACTTCATGCACACTTCATGACCGTAAACTAAAGTTATATTGTTGTACTTGAATTTGCTCATCTGCTTAGCATTACTGCACTGGATATCTAAGGACAAAACTAGGACAAGATTCTGCTTGCTAGCATGTGTTGTGAGTCATGACAATTTTGCCAAGGTACTTTGTTTTATTTTCTATTTTTCAAAATTTTAGTTGCATTACTTGAGGACAAGCAATGAGCTAGGTTTGGGGGGTGTTAACTCCTCAAAAGTACTATTTTTCATACATATATTGTTATGTTTTTGCTTGACTTTGAGTATATATTAATGCATTTAGTTAGTGAAATCATGCATTTGCATTAAAGAGTTAGGGAACGGTTTTTTTGCTAGAGTAAATGTGTATTTCTTTGCTTTGGTGTGCAGGGTAGGTCAAGAGTAGGATGTCAGGAGCATAGCAGAGCATGAGTAGTTGGCAGCGCAAAACCAGGAAACTAGAAGAGAAATGTCGAGTTGAGTTGGCAATGTAGGACGAAGATTTCCAAACTTGGTTGGAAAAAGATGAATGATGATACCGAGTCTACTAGGTATTGGTCAAAAATCCAGTCAGCCCTAGAATTCAAAAAGAGAAGATAAAAGGATAAAGTGGATAACGCGCTTATCTCAAGAGTGTAACCAACGTTTGAATTCAAACCCAATCTATGGTTTTCGTGCGTGCCTATTTAAAGGAAGCCCGATGATGAGCAAGAGGTACGAAGTCAAAGAGGTTGCACCATGGTGAGGAAGAAGGCGACTATGGTTCGACCAGGCTGATCAAGAGCTTTGGATCCATTGAAGGGTTGCATCGACAGATCTTCTTCTTTGCTCATTTCTCTTTATTTTAGATCTGATTTTATGGTGATGTTATTTTAAAACGATTTGGTGTTGATGGTCCCCCAACCATGATCTAATTTCTTTAAGTTGGTTGTGATATTTTTGCGATGCAATGCTAAGCTATTTTTAGCTTTTAATAATTGAATGCCTTGACATTTTTGTCTATTTGGCTAGTACTTAATTTCCTTCAATTGTTTGTCATACGACAGTTGGCATTACATGCACATTATCTCTTAATATCTTAACAAACTTAGGAGATAACGATTAATTGTCAAGGTACTAAGGTGAGAAACTTTGACAAAAATAATTCAAGTAGATGAGCTTACTTCGGGAGTGAATCTACCCCTTAGGAAAAAAGATTAAAACTTCATAAAGTTAACGATTGAGAAACTTCACTATAAACCTATAGGGATTACTCATAATTAGCTTAGGGTAATGTCATCGACAGAGGCATTGCCACTTTAAAATCAACTCGGCAATAAAACCAAGGTTGAAGGTTATTAAAAGGCTGACATAGCTAGTGTGAAATCCAAGCATCCCCTATCAACGCTCATTACCATTTGAATACATTTGTTTATCAATCTGCCTGAACTTTATTATATTTTCTTTAGTCAATTTTCTTAAAACCAAAGTCTGAATTCTAAATCAAACTTATTTTTCCCATTTCACAAGTAAAATCGTGGCATTTAACTCTTGGACAATCCCTGTGGAAACGATACTCAACTTACTGTTGTGTTACTTGCTGACCGTGTATACTTGCACGCAAAATACCTATATTTAGCATTATTTTACTGGCATATTTACACTAAATTATCAATTATTTGCCAAGAGATTAGTCAGTCAACATATTGTTAGACATATAGTTGCAAGATTTAATAAATTATGTTTGTTTATGATTTACTATGCATTAGTGGTCTTTAGTAATTACCATCATTTATTGTTTTTAATTTATGTTGTTTATTGGGATCCTTAGCAGTTACTAACAGTTACTTTGGTAAGCTATTTAGACTAGAAAGAAGGAAAAACATGGGGGAATTAAGCGGTCAGTTTTCTGAGTTAGATTTGAGAAAGAAAAGTCTCTCAAAATACCTTGTGGGCTAGTATTACCAGATATATATGTAATCTCTTATTGACAGTAAAGTATTATTGAAGTATTATCTTAGTTTCCTAACATGCTCTCTAAACGAGTCTATGATTTGGAATTCTCTTGGACGAGTTTCACTATTAATCGAAACATGCTATCATGACATGCAAGTTTCATTTCCCGTCAAACATCTTATGGGCTAGGTGACCACTATCAATTCGAAATCTTGGAGCCTGCTCAAGGTACAAGCTCCTCGTATAGATTTTATTAAGGAATCAAAATTACATGCTAACAGGACAGAATGTAAGATGAAATAAAGAAGAAATAGATACCAGTTCGAAAGTAGATTGAAACTTGACAAGAATTCAACATATATTATAAAAAAAAACTATATATATATATTTTCTTTATATATAGAGAGAGGGAGGGTTAATAAGTTGGTGTTGGCATTATAAAAATTAGAAAACAAAGTAAACGCAACTTCCCAATATGAATGGCATGTGGTTCACAGGCTACGAAGAAGAATGCCTTCAAATGTAATTCCAGGACCAAATGCCAAGCCAAGCCCCCATTCTTCCCCTCCCCCTCTCTTCAACTCTTCCCTCATGTATTCCATCACATAGAATATGGTGTTGCTGCTCACATTCCCATAGTCCTTCAGTGCTCGCCTGCTACATTCTAGCTTCCCCTCTCTCAGTTTCAGACTATTCTCCAACCGGTTAAGTATTGCCGGCCCTCCAGGATGAACTGCCCAAAACAAGTCATTGAACTCTATCACACCAGCCTTTGACATGAGTTTCCTGCAGAATGCCTCGATGTTGTCTTCGATCTTCTGCGGAAGGTCTCTACCAAGTTTGAAGTTTATGCCTTCTTCAGTAAGGCACCCATCGATCACGTTCTGTGTCCCCGGCAGAAACTGTTGCACTGCATAGTTGAGTTCCATGAAAGGAGACTCTTTGCCCGATATCGGATCGGTTCCAATGATCACCGCTGCCGCTCCATCCCCGAAAAGTGCTGCACCAACAAGATCATAAGGGCGTGCTTTGTTCGGAGGTCGAAAACCAAGGATGGTAGTTTCCGTAGTAGTCAGCAGAACCCGACTTCCCGGGTTGTTTTCAGCTATATCTTTAGCCACTCGAAGGCCAGTGGCACCACCATAACAACCGAGAAAGTAGAGCATTACCCGGTTAACATCATTTCTCAAGCCGAGTTCGGTAGCAAGGTAAAGATCACCCCCGGGTAAACGTATTTCACTGGAGGAAACATAAATAACATGGGTGATATCAGTTGCAGGCCTCCCCCATTCCTTTATGCAAGCTAAGCTTGCCTGCAATGCCATATCAACAACTGCAGGATTTGCTATTTCAAGCCTTTGTTTGATCGTTGATGAGCCCTCGGTTGCCAGTTCCGGGTACTTATCTAAAACCTCCTTGCACATCACAGTGTACCTAGTCTTCACAGTAGTTGTTTTACCTGAAAAATAGGAACACAAGCCTAATTATATCATCTTCAAGCATGGAGTGTTAACTGTTAACCAATGCTTGTAGTTTGCTTACATAAACGTTGCAGTTTCTCTTTGATGGAGACATCTTGGCATTTTGTATCGCGTATGTAGCCCGCCACCAAGTATTCTTGAGGGATGAGTTGGCTCGGAAAGGCCTTGCCGATGGCGAGCACTGTGGCCTTCCCTGGAGTGGAAGCACGCTTGAGAGCACCGTTATGGTCAGGCTTTGACATCTTATCTGTAGGAGAGGTGGAATGAAGAGACTTTATGTTTTGAAAAGGTTGAATTCACGAGCAAAGAATATAAAGGAAAGGTTGGGTTGCTGTTGGAGAGAGTTTGGTTTCAAGAAAGCCTATCATGTAAAGGGAGTTTTCTATTACTTTGGGCAAAGGTTGTTACAAGTCTGAAAGCTCCCTGGACAGCAATCTTTTACTTCTTTTGATCCACCTAACTAATTGGAATTTAAAACGGTTAGGAATGTATAATGAAAAAATAATTAAAGCTACATCAACATAAAATAATGTGTGTAAGAATTAAGATTTAACGTTGTTTGGTCTTGTATACTTTCATGAATGAGAAAAATAATAATCTACAATAAATACAGAAATCAGAAAGAGTATTATAATCACTCATTTTTGACCGAGTTTTAGTGTTATTAGTGTTATTATAATAGTAAAATTATTAATATATAAAAAAAAATTGAGTGGCCCTGCAATGGCCACGTCACCCCAATTACCCACCCCATGCCTATAAATACAAGACATGGGGGCAGACAATTCTTCACGCCAATTGAAGGGGAATTCACGCCAAATTGGACACCCAATTGGCACGCCAATTTTGAAATTGGCACCCCCAAATCGTGGGGTTGGGGCAGTGCTCTCGGCCCCAGTTGGTTCGATCCAACATTCGATCGGAGTCCTATTTTAGGTCCGATCTAGTTAATATTTTTGAAGGGCTCGCGGTAGATCTCGGTGGGGTTCAGTCAGGGTTCGTCATTTGAGCTCCTAGTTAGGTATATTTTCTTCCCTTTTTATTAGTGTTGTAATTTTTATAATTTAATGAAGTATTAGTTATTTTAAAATTGTAGTCTTATTTTTTATTTTGTATGTTTATGTTTTAGATTAATATTTAATATGTTTTAAATTTGTGTTTTATATTAATATTTTATTTATGTTAGATATGTTTTTATTTATGAGTTAGATTAATATATATATATGTATGTTTTAGTTTAGTATCTTATTTATGTTAGATTAGTATTCTGTTATGTTAATATTTATTGCATTTAACTTATTTGTCATGTTTTATATTTTGCTCACTAAGTTTGCATAATGGAATATATAAATTGTCAATGCGGTGTCCTTTTATCCGAGCGTAAATGGGGCCAGTATCAGGCGTAGTGATAGTGGTTGGCGTTTACCCTCGGATAACGGGGCCCTTAAAATTTATTCGCAATTATGACCGAATTTTAAATTAATCGTCACTTTAATCCGAAAAATCTAATATTAATAAAGCGGTAATTATTAAAGTTCCAATTTTGGGCGGTGTGGGGGTGCTAATCCTTCCCCATCCGTAACCGACTCCCGAACCCAATAATTTTTAAATCTCTGGTTTTATGGTGTCCGGCCTACCTAAGTGGCCGGTGGCGACTCCAATTTTTAATAACATACGATATTTTCAAAACCCCTACGGAATAAATATTTTATATCCAAAAAATCAAAAACACTTCGAAAATGCGTTTTTTTAGCGATGAAAAAAGACATCGCTACAGATGGCGACTCCACTGGGGACCATTTTTTGTTTTTCAAAAACAAATGAGAGTCAAGCTTTTAAAATAATTACCACTTTATTAATATTAGAAATTCTGGGTTAAAGTGACTATTAAATTAACATTCGGTTATAATTGCGCGTTTATTTTAACGCATTTAAAATATGGCATATAAACCCCTTTTTTTAAGTGGGGGAAAACGCTAATGCTTTCGTGGAGATATCGTTCTCCCGTATGGGCCTAGCAAGTACCTTCGGGGCTCGAGTACCTTATGCTTTTGTAAGGATATCGTTCCTTCGTACGGGCATAAGCGAATGGGTCCCCCTGAATTGAACTCGGTTGAAAGGAGCCTATAATGGGTGATGATCGGGGGCCTTGCTACTCTTAGTAGAGGACAACAAGGACAATTCGGGTACCTCTTAGCACCAACACTGCATGTAGAGAACATATAGAAACCCACCCCTTTAGAGCCATGCGGATAACCTTAGGTGTCTTAGACGGGATAAACAGGGTTTTTTGTTTGTTTACCTTATTTTATTTTATTTGTCCTTTTATTTATGTATTTATTATTTTTATCAGGTACTAACTCATTTTTGTGTTTTTATTTTTATTTTACACATACTTTTGTTGCATTATCATTGCAACCACATTACATAGAGGCGTTGATTCAAGTGGTTTGCCCGATTAGAAAATCTTTCATCATGGAAAAAATGTGTCTTAGGAAGGACAACATCGATCCAGTCGCGTGACATCGGTCAGAGATTACTCAACAGATCCGACGTAACAATTTGACGAACGAGCGTGTAGTGCCAAAGTATACACACGAGACCCTGATGGTGGACATACGGCGAGTTGCAAGGCGTGTGAATGACTTAGCTACCGAAGTCGCGGCTCTCCGACCTTTCGTAACCCCGGACATGGAAGAAGCACCAAGGTTTATCAAGTTGCTAAGAGCTGTCGAGGAGGTAGGAGGTAGAGCTAGAGCTTATGTGTAGAATTTTATTTTGTAATTAAGACTTTTTGTAATAGAGACTCTTTTTGTAATAGGGACTCCTTTTGTAATATGGACCTTTTTTGTAATCTGGACCCTTTAATTCCCATGAAAGTCGTTCGAAAGGGTGGTTACCAGCGGAATCAACGCCTTTATTTGCATTCATGTTGCATATCATGACATGGTGTTGATTCAAGAACAGTTCATTAAAATGCTTTCAAAATAGAAAAAGTCTGCTTTGCCGGGAACGATAATATTACAGTATCAAGTTAGGCCGAGCAAAGACCAATAGCGAAAGAAGACGATACGACAATAAGGCACGTGCGACGCAGAAGATTCAGTCAGGGCCGCAGAACCCCAATTTTAAATCTTCACATTTGACCATTTTTTAAAAATCTCAGATCTTAATTTAACTCATTTTTAAAAAAAATGAAAACATTATTATTTTGCTTTGAAACTTCTTCCCTCATAAAACTTTCAGAATAATAATAATAACAAAAAGAAGCCTAAAAGTTTCATTTTTAAGTAAGTTAAAACTTTTTGATAATAAAAGGGGAAATTTTTAAACCAAATGATCCTTGAAAATTTTAATTTAAACCCCAAAAAGTTTTAAAGTACTCCCCTAGGATCGATAGAATCCATCCCTGTTTAGACGTACCCAGATCTACAGAAGAAAATATATTGTCTGATGTCCTTTTCAGAAGCCACAAAAATAAAGATCATGACGTCACGAGTCCATAGAATAGAAAAAGAAGAGAAGACGAAGTCATCCATCATCCTGAAGACGACGTCGAGACGTGGAGCACAGGTTTTGCTTCCCGAAGTCAAGATCTCCAAAAGGAAGCTAACTGTCACCTGTAATTCATTATTAGTTTCTTGCAACCAGACATTTTTCTATTGATTGAAAGTCTTTTAAGGACTGTTCGAGAATCAACACCGCATTTGCATTCATGCATTGCATTGCATTACATTGTACAATCATGACATATTTTACATAACACTATCACTACCTTGCATAAAATTTTTGGGGGGTAATCCAAAGAACAATTAGAGTTTTATCGTGAATAAAAGAATTGAACACGCTCAAAAATCAAGATTCGAGCAGTTAAAAGATGGACTCGAGAGAAAAAGAGAGAAAAAGAAGTTTGATGACTTTAATACAAGAAAACTCTGTTTGAGCCCCGATTTGGTCGTTCCTCCGAATTCCAAAGATTTCCAGATTTGCACATAATAAAGGAAAAGATGCCCCAAGATTCGTGTGACCATATTCTGCAAAAAAAGATGGGGGGCTACATTGAAAAATTACCGATCCACTACTTACCCGACAGTCTAACAGGACCTACCGTGATATGATATGCTTTGGACCCAGCACCAAGTCGTTAATATCTCTAGGGTACGAAGATGAAACCTGATGAAAGCTTCAAGGAATGTGCTTTGAGGTGTATGTGTTTAGCGACCCAAGTGCAGCCTCCCGTAGATGAAGATGAAAGTGAATTACATGCCATCTTTCTTATTTCTTCTTTGATAAGGTGCTCAGGAAAATGAATACCAGCTTTGAGGAGTTCATGACAGTTGGATAGAGAATCAAACATGCACTCCGGGACCTAAGTTTAAAGACCATACCTGCCTAAGAGCAGAAGGAAACAAAGAGATAAATGGGTACCACTTTCAAAACATTGAGGCGATGGGGCATGACACTAAGAAATTTGGGGTCGTTAAAAAAATCAAGAAGCTGGTCGATGAGGGAGTCATGACGAGAGAATTGATCCAGCGGTGGAAAAACAAGAGAAGAGGCAAGCCTACACTACCTTGGAAGGGGCATAATGAGTTAGTACCCTGGAGATAATCCAAAGGTCCCTACGGTTTTCTCATCATTTCACAAAGAAATTCTCAACAAAAAAATCATTGTTTATTAGAATTAAAAAATCACATTTCCATTTAGAAAAGCATTTTTTACATTCTTGATTCTTTAAACATTTTATTTTATGGGGTAGTTTTCCCATATGCATATACATGCATTTTTTAATGGACGTATGTATATATTATTTCTATACCAGGTCCTCGAATTTTGAATGCAACAGTACATTTGCTTCAAACCCAAAGATCAACTCTAAGTTGCATATATTTAGAAGAGATTGAATGTTGTGGTGATACTGTAAATGTGAGTATCTGCTAGTTTACTTAGGCCAACAGAGGAACAAAAGTGAGTGTTTAGACAATGGGTAGTTCCCATTTTAAGAATTTATCTTCTCAGACACTTGTCGTTTAAGATCCTTGAAATGAAAGTTGACCCTAAACCTCTACCCCCTAAAGGCATTCTCAGGACATTTGTGAATATGACAACGAATTTTGTTCTTTTACTTTACCAGAAGACACAGATGAGACCATACAGATTGGATACGAAGATAAAAAAATCATCAGAAGAAAGTGGTTGAAAACATGGATATGTTCAAACGAAAAACCAAAAAAGAAGATAAATGGTAATCAGAAGGCCGAAGCAATCCAGATCGAGTAAATATCAGAAGAGCTGCAGAGAGGCAATTAACTCCGAACGGAAGATCGCATCAATACCCAGTATAGATCCGTGTTGATTCAAGGATAAATTCATAGACTCGAATAAGAAGAAAGAGATTCAATGCTAAAAACCCAGAATGAACTGTCTAAAAAAAGAGAAAAAAGAAAAAGAAAGAAAGAAAGAATATTGTATATGTTTCACACACAGATCAAACAATACAAGAACGAGACTTCAACCATGAGCAAGAGACAGAAGGAATCCACATTTCAAGTAAACATCAGTTTTGAAAATTAGTATAGAAGCTCGAATTGAAGCCAAGTCAAGACAAGTCGGCCCGAAGATTGCCAATTTTGAAAAAGGAAATGACCTCTAGGGTGAAAACCCAAAAATGGGCAGTCTAGAGTGATCCTAAAAATGAAGAAAAAGAGTAGTCTGCCTGAGCCTGCTGGCATCAATATCCAACCAAAATACACTGAAGGAAGTGGCCTCTAGGGTGAAAACCTAAAAATGGGCAGTCTAGAGCGATCCAAGAGAAAAAGTGAAAAAGAAGAAAAGAAAAAAGAAAAGAAAAGAAAAGAAGAAAGAAAGAATAACATTTCATCTGGGCGTGCCAATCACAAGAATTCCCAGAAATGTATTCGTAATCCTTCATTCAAGAAATCTCAGTTTCGAGGAGTTTTGGAGGATCAAACATCATTGAACAGAAAACGAACATCAGTATATAGCCAGAATGCAAGGCAGCCTACAATAAAAAAGAAAGAAAATGAACTCTAGGGCGAGAACCCGAAAACGGGCAGTCTAGAGTGATCCAAAAAAAGAGAAGGAATAATGGGCATATCCAAGTTACACAAGTACAGAAATACTGTTTCACTTAACCATAAACCAAAGGCCTACATTACAAGCCCCAAAGACCATTCTGGTCATCCATAGATATCCAAGTTGAATGAGAATGTCTTCAGATTTCATTCCGCTCAGATTTCATTCCGCCTATAAGGGTTAACTTTTCTTCAAGGAACGTCAAACTTCGAAGTGCTTGATCGACACCCAAATGAGGGAAGGATGGGGCATGGTGAGATAGTGAGATTAAGAGAGCCACCTTAAACGGGGTAGAAACTAGGTAGGGTTGTTCCTCTCAAAAGCCTATTAGACCAAAAGAAACTATACATTGGCATATATCTCCACAATGGTCAAGATCTTCTAAATAGGCGCTTCATTAGAGTTGATCTCTGGCAACTTGAAGCAGATGCGCTATGGTGTTTGATATTTCAGGGGCAAACATGTTTTAAAAGGTTTGACATTTTCTCCCAAAGTTTTGATGTTTACCATTTCCCCCAAACATTAGTTTTTAAAAATGTTTGGCAATACACTTCGAATTTTGTTTACCATTCTCCAAGCATGTTTGGTCCTTAGAAAAAGAAGAAGAAAAGAAAAATATGTTTACCATCTGTTCCAAACAATGTTTTCAAAATGTTTGGTATCCCGTCCAAGTTGTGATTTTCAAAATGACTGTTATCTTTTCAAACAATCATTATTTTTTGAAATATACACAAGTAAATTGCCTTTTACTTTACTTTAAAAATGAATGATGATGAGATTTAAAGCATAGGGACCGAGAGTTAGTTCCTGTCGAAGTGCTACGAGAAGATCAAGGATGAGCTTAGGGGATGGAAGCATTTTGGCTCACCCTAGTGACTAGAAATAGATCAAGGCTCTGTATGATGGGTCAAAAAATTCAAAGCAGTGGAGCCCGTGGTTGAATGGGGCAACGCCAAGCGAAGAAGATGACAATGGTTCTTATAAGAATAATATAAGAACCAGAAGATCATTTATGAAGACGGGTGATAACCCTAAAGACAAGAAAGCCTTCCGCACCAAAAGGTTTAAAAGCATGTTCAAATGAGGATTTAAGAGCATACAGTAAAGCAGTAAAGAGATGAAGAAATCTGAGGAACGACCTTTCAGGGTGTAAGACTTTAGAACAAAAAGGCTAAAAGAAAAAGAAAAAAAACTCTCTAAAGCGAAAACCCGAAAGGGCACTTTAGAATTCCAAGTCGTAAATGGAGAAAAAAAAAGGTTGGAATGGTTGAACCTGACAGTAAAGTGGGGTATCGATGCCCGTGAAAAAGGAGAAAGTGAACAACGAGATCGAATAAGGACCAAAACAAGCTCACCAAGATATTGACACTCATGCATCATGAATAGTCAGACATCACTAGGATTAGGAGCATGTCAATTCATTTGTCATAGCATTTTGTTTTATCTTAGACAGGTATCTGTGGATTCAAAGAGACATCGGTGGCCATCGTGGTGTGAATCCCAAATGTGAAGACAGTGGTTCTACATACAAAAGGCATATGTTTCCAAGCGCCTACAGAGAGAGGTTCTATATAGGAAGAATCTGCCGCTCCGAGACTTCAGAAGCTAAAAGTTCTATATAGGAAGGACTGACGACTCCAGAGTGAAGACTAGCAGTTCTATATAGGAGGAACTCCCAGTCGGAAGAATCCATCAGCGACATAGAAGGTTTTATATAGGAGAAACCAGCGTTAAAGACGAAGAGTTCTATATAGGAAGGACTCCAAGCTGCACCGTCTCAGAATGAAAAGTTCTATATAGGAAGGACTGACGGCTCCAGGGTGAAGACTAGCAGTTCTATATAGGAAGAACTCCCATTCGAAGGAATTCACCCATGATACACAAGGTTTTATATAGGTAAAACCTGTTGTGACGAAAGCGAAGAGTTCTATATAGGAAGGGCTCCAAGCTTTATTGTCTTAGAGTAAAAGATTCTATATAGGAAGAATCCGTAGCTCCAAGATTTCAGAAGCTAAAAGTTCTATATAGGAATGACTTTACAGCTCAGGTGAAGACTAGCAGTTCTATATAGGAAGAACTCCAAATCGAAGGAATTCACCCATGATACACAAGGTTTTATATAGGGAAAACTGTTGTGTCGAAGTTTAAGAGTTCTATATAGGAAGGGCTCCGAGCTTTATTGTCTTAGGGTGAAAGGTTCTATATAGGAAGAACTTGTAGCTCGAGATTTCAGACGCCAAAAGTTCTATATAGGAAGGATCGACGGCTCGGGGTGAAGACTAGTAGTTCTATATAGGAAGAACTCCCAATCGAAGGAATTCACCCATGATACACAAGGTTTTATATAGGGAAAACCTGTTGTGTCGAAAGCTTAAGAGTTCTATATAGGAAGGGCTCCGAGCTTTATTGTCTTAGGGTGCAAGGTTCTATATAGGAAGAACCCGTAGCTCGAGATTTCAGACGCCAAAAGTTCTATATAGGAATGACTGACGGCTCGTGGTTTGAAGACTAGCAGATTCTATATAGGAGGAACTCCCAGTCGGAAGAATCCATCAGCGACGCATAAGGTTTTATATAGGAGAAACCAGCGTTAAAGGCGAAGAGTTCTATATAGGAAGGACTCCAAGCTGCACCGTCTCAGAATGAAAAGTTCTATATAGGAAGGACCGACAGCTCGTGGTTTGAAGACTAGCAGTTCTATATAGGAGGAACTCCTAGTCGGAAGAATCCATCAGCGACGCAGAAGGTTTTATATAGGAGAAACAGCGTTGAAGGCGAAGAGTTCTATATAGAAAGGACTCCAAGCTGCACCGTCTCAGAATGAAAGGTTCTATATATGAGGGACTCATAACTCGAGGCTTCAGAGTGAAGGGTTGTATGTAGAAAGAGCCTATAACTCCAAGATCGGAAGGTGACGAAGCTCTATATAGGAAGAACTTACGAGCCTGAAGATTCAGCTAAGGAAGATCGGATAGTTCCAGAAGAACACGTGATTCCGAAGCCAAAGACGAGAAAGTAGGTCAAAAATGAGTGCTTTTGATCTTTGCTTTGTCCTCGTTTCACAAGAACAAGCAAAGAGGGGCAACTGTAATCACTCATTTTTGACCGGGTTTTAGTGTTATTATAATAGTAAAATTATTAATATAAAAAAAAGAAAAAAAAGAATTTGAGTGGCCCTGCAATGGCCACGTCACCCCAATTACCCAACTCATGCCTATAAATACAAGGCATGGGGGCAGACAATTCTTCACGCCAATTGAAGGGGAATTCACGCCAAATTGGACACCCAATTGGCACGCCAATTTTGAAATTGGCACCCCGAAATCGTGGGGGCTAGGCCGGCCGCAAGGCTGGCCGATGTTGGGGGCAGTGCCCTCGGCCCCAGTTGGTTCGATCCAACATTCGATCGGGGTCCTATTTTAGGTCCGATCTAGTTAATATTTTTGGAGAGGTCGCGGTAGAACTCGGTGGGGTTTAGTCAGGGTTCGTCATTCGAGCTCCTAGTTAGGTATATTTTCTTCCCTTTTTATTAGTGTTGTAATTTTATAATTTAATGAAGTATTAGTTATTTTAAAATTGTAGTCTTATTTTTTATTTTGTATGTTTATGTTTTATATTAATATTTAATATGTTTTAAATTTGTGTTTTATATTAATATTTTATTTATGTTAGATATGTTTTTATTTATGAGTTAGATTAATATGTATATATGTATGTTTTAGTTTAGTATCTTATTTATGTTAGATTAGTATTCTGTTATGTTAATATTTATTGCATTTAAATTATTTGTCATGTTTTATATTTTGCTCACTAAGTTTGCATAATGGAATATATAAATTGTCAATGCGGTGTCCTTTTATCCGAGCGTAAACGGGGCCAGTATCAGGCATAGTGATAGTGGTTGGGCGTTTACCTTCGGATAACGGGGCCCTTAAAATTTATTCGCAATTATGACCGAATTTTAAATTAATCGTCACTTTAATCCGGAAAATCTAATATTAATAAAGCGGTAATTATTAAAGTGCCAATTTTGGGCGGTGTGGGGGTGCTAATCCTTCCCCATCTGTAACCGACTCCCGAACCCAATAATTTTTAAATCTCTGGTTTTATGGTGTCCGGCCTACCTAAGTGGCCGGTGGCGACTCCAATTTTTAATAACATACGATATTTACAAAACCCCTACGGAATAAATATTTTATATCAAAAAAATCACAAACACTTCGAAAATCCGTTTTTTTAGCGATGAAAAAAGACATCGCTACAAGTATAACTAAATGAAATTGTTGTATCTCATAACTTGGTATATATATATACCAAACCACATATCTCAAAATACTCTATCAACATCTACATAGCTCATTTTTACAACATAAACACTGATAGTTATAATTACATCTCTTCAAACTAATTTTCTCTTATACTTCTAATTATAAAAGTTAAGACTTACTCTTAACTCTATAAAACAATCTTGGTTGTCAAAAATTCTTACTTTTGTCGGAATACTGACTTAATCACCAAATAATATTTAACTATTAGAATTACAATAATTTTTAATTTAATTACCAATTAAAATTTGAGCTAATATGTAAAAAAAAATTACTTGGCTTTTGGCATGAATAGAAGATATATGATTTACAACTTAAAATGAAAAGAAACCCTTCTTAATTCTTCTTATGAATAAAGGAATAAGATGAAAATTCGGAAAAATCTCCTAATTCACATCCCTCTCGTTTTTTACAGTATTCTCAAATGATGTATCTTGATATTGAATACTTGCATGTTCAATAAAATAAATAAACCATTGGTAAAAGAGGCGATTTTTTTTAAGACTGGTAGAGTTATAACTTTTTAAAAAATTAAAATTGAAAAAAAATAATTGAAACAATAATAAAAATTACATTTTTACCTCTCCAAAGAAAATATAATTTATTATTATTTCTAAATTTAAAATTTTAGACTTGTAGTCGGAAGACTTGGCAACTTGGGAGAATCCCATTCTTCTTTCCTGCTAATTTCAATATCCAAGCAACCTGATTCTCCTATATTACGATTATGGATGAATATAACAAGTTCAACTACAATGTATACATACTGGGATATGTATCTATGGAATTTCTTAATCGTCTCTGCAAGATTATGGGAAAAAGAAACGAGCCCAGGCAGCAGGGCCCTGTGAGTGAAACATAGGTCGAAATGTTAACTTAATTCTATCTTACAAAAACAACACATCTTATGCAGACACAAGATAATATAGTTCTGTATCAACCCACCTTCTGAGACATAACATAACTGCAAGTGGTTCAATATTAGACACCTTGGAAAATGAATCAAATTATAAAAAAAAAGTTCCCAAGGAATCATTGCTGCTGAAACTTAGGCTTCCTGGTGCTGAATTTTGGAGATGCGTCGGTAACCTGCAACTGTTTCGGCATTCTCTTTGATACAAACTCAGCTTCTTCTAACCTTCCTCCGCCTTCTAATGCCATTTTCAAATTGTCAAGGCATCTCAACTGTTGATGTTTTCCCCTCTCCACCAGTTCATAGTACAAACCAAATGCTTCTGAAAGTCTACTGTTGCTACAAAGACCTTCTATGACTAGACTGCACATCTCAATATCAACAGTTTGGTGCTTTTCCAAACTAAATTGCATCATCTTGCACGCCTCTAAAAGCATTCCGCTCTGGCAAAGGAAAAAAATCAAGTCTTCCGTATCAACCATATAACCGTTATCATATAGTAATAGAAGAACTTGAAAAGCTTTATCCTGCATCCGTCTTCCAAACAGAAACTTTACAGTCTCTGTCGAAAGAACGATATTCAGTCTAATTCTTGTGTCCAGCATTAGAGTTACCAAACTGGTTGCTTCTCGAGCACAACTCTTCTTCAGAAGTTCTGCCAGTATAGAATGAACAGAAGATGTTTGGGGGAGATGCGAGCTCTTCAGCATCTTCTCTAGGGTCAGGTGGGCAAGAAGAGGTTCGCCCTTCTGCAAGAGACCAGATATCAGTGAGTCATAGATCTCATAACCAGGTTCAAAGTCTAATCTCAACATCAACACCAAGAGCTCATATCCAGCTTTAAACATTCCTTCCTTGCAGTGGCCTAAGATTAAAGTCTGATAGGCAGGAGGGTCTTGTCTTCCCCTCTTCAATAGCTGTCTAAACACTCTCTCAGCCTTCTTAGTTTTTCCATTACCACATAAATACTCAAACATGGGATTATAAGCCGCAACAAGGGGCGTACAACCTACATGACTTAAAAGGATCTCCTTTTTGGCTAGCTCGTCAAAGAATTCCTCTGCCTTCTCAAAATTCCCTATTTGACACAAACTCCTAATTATAACACTATAAGTAGCAGAATCTGATTGTACCTCCAATTCAGACATCCTTTCGAACACATTCAAAGCTTCATCTATGTTTCCAGCATTGCAGTGTGCGTTTATTAGCGTGTTGAAAGTGCATGTATCCGGTGTAAACCTTCCACCTTCTCCCATTCCCTCCAAAATCTCTTTTATCTTATCATACTTTTGCACCTCAGAGAGCCCTTTAATTAAAGTATTATAAGTAACCTTATTCGGTTTCAAGCCCTTACAGTTCATCTCTTCGAAAACAGCCAAAGCTTCATCAATATCTTGCTTCATACAATACCCTCTAACCAAAGTAGTATAAGTAACAACATTGGGATTCAAATCCAAGCTTTTCTTGCTCATACCTTTCACCACATTGTGGGCAATTCCAACCTTTCCCACCCTGCACAATCCATCAACGATCGAATTATAAGTGACAACGTCGGGACCACATTTAAACCGCTCCATTTCCTTGAAAAACCTAAACCCCTCATTGACCATTGAATTCATGCAAAACCCCTTGATTAAAATGTTAAAAGTATACACATCCGGAGTAACCCCAAACGTGCTAAGCATTTCATCGAACACACTCTTTGCCATATTCGTGCGTCCTCTTTTAAGCAAAACTGACAAAAGATTATTGAATGAGACAACTGAAGCAGACACGCCGACGCTTTTCATTGTTTCGAAAACCTGGATGGACTCTTGAAACAACCCAGCTTCGCCGTAGCTCCTTATCAAGCTGTTGAAGAACCTGTCTTCGAGCTTAACAGACCCATTAGACCTTTTCTCGATTGAAAGCAGTAAATTACGAGCTGCATTGAGATTTCTCCCTTTACCCAATATTTCAATCATCAAGAAAAATGATTGAGCATCGTGAGGGAAGCCCATTTTTTGAACCCAGTTGAAGAATTGAAGAGCTTTAGATGAGTTTTTAATGAGGCGAAGTGTTTGCAAGACGGTGGTTTTGGAAAGAGAGGGAGATAGAGATGAAATAGAGGATTCAAGCTCACTTGACCATGGCGTGGAGTTGATGACACGAGCCATGATTTTTGCCCCCTTGGTTTTGGTGGATGATTTGGCTTTATCACCCAATCCTTGTTTTTCTTCATCGGTGCCATCATCGCCATGGATTTTGATTCGACGAGAGGAGAAGCACCTATTTTTGGGGGTTGAAATTAGAAGAGATTATGAAAAAACCTAAAGAAATGGAAGGAAAAGAGACAAGTACCGGAGAACAAAACGAAGCGGAGACTGGTAGAGAAAGAGTTGTTTGCCGGCACGGTGGTGAGAACGAGGACTAAGCGCCATTTCCATGAACATAAAAATACCACAACATATAGTTTTATTTCATCAGTTTGCTGATTTTCTTATGGGTAAACTACTTCCACGGTAGTTAACTATGGTTGCAGTAACAAATATGTTGTTATTTTTTCTTAAAAAGTTACAAATATGTAAACCATTATTCTGCTTATAAACATATCACTTAATATATATCCACAAACATTTTAATTTTTTTAATATAATAATATTTTTAGTCTTAAAATATTATATAGTTTATCAATTTAGTCTTAATTTAAAATAATATAGTAAATTTAACTCTTAATATTTAATAATTTCATGATTTTGATTTTTATTCTTCTCTCGAATTACTTGTTTTTATATCAAAAAAGCATAACACCAAAAAAATATTTCTAACGTTTGAGTGAATTGTTATTTTAGCCTATATTCTTTTTTAATCAATTTAGCCTTCAATATTTTATTTTGAGTCAAAATGATCCCTCTGCAAATAAAAACTGTTAGTCAACTAACGATAAATGACTTAAAATAATATGGCAAACTTACGTGACAGTGCACGTCGCGATAATAGTGTCACATAAGTAAATATGATATTTTTACATAATGACACCTTAATCAAAAAATAATTTTATAAAATTATATAAATTTTTTCTTCTGATGTATTATTCTGTCAAGTCATTTTAAATTTTTTATTGTAAGTTAAAGAATATTTAATCCGTAAATGGGTTATTTTAACCCAAAATGAATCCTTAAGAGAACTTCAAATGAAAAATAGTCGTATAAGTTTTAAGGATAATAAATATTATTATACCAAACAGTAACAGTTTGGACAAACAGCCCTTCTTTTTAACATAAACAAACAACCTTTTACGTTTGGGAAATTGGGAAGAACAATACAACTACTTTTTTTTATAGACCGTTTGATTTGTATGATTTCCGTACGTCGTTATCGTATATATGAATATCTGAAAAGTTTCACAAAAATAGAGATTTATGAACATCATCTTCAATGGTCGCATGAGATATACCTTTTAATCCTTTGATCAATAAATTTGGGCACTCATCGTAATTAGACAACTTATTTGTAAGTTAAAAAAATGATATGTTTATTATACCGATCTAAAATGAGAGAGACCGACAGTCTTAAAACCTGGCTATCAGCTTGTAACCATTTAACCATCGAACACATTACCAGAATAATTCTTTAGTTCTTTCACATTACCAGAATCCCCAAGTAGAGTCATATTTACAGCACGTAGAATAACTCATTATACAACACATTCAACCTTTCCCTAATGTTATTGAAGGAGATAAGTAAACATCTTGTCACTTCAATTATGGCACAACTCCAGTACTCCATCAAGTTATCGGCGGTAATAATACCTGCACAAGGTAAACGACATTAGTTTGTTATACATGTTTGCAAAAACGAAATAGATGGCGAGAGGGGATGCATACACATAGATCTTTACACCATAAATGGAAGCATATTTTCTCAGAAATCGTTCCACAGTGTACCACTGAGAACGATCCGATCTATCTTGATATCCAATACGAGGCATGTGTATAGAAGCTGTTAAGAAGGGACAATACATTAGATGGCTCCAAATGGTTGAACCAAACAAAACTTGGGTTCTTCATAACTGTAAATGAAAATCGAAATGACGCTTCGTCCCACAGGTATTGATTTGTTTTTAGACATTTTTGGTGTATAAAGGCAGTCATAGATGCATGAAGGCAAAAGATTAGACAACTAGATTGCATCCTAGAGGTAGTTTTGCATAATGCAATGATCAATTATTTAAGACCAATAGAACAGAAGAGTAGAGAACAGCACCGTCTAACTTGAATGCTTTTCAGATGTAATGTCAATCAATGATGACAATGGTGATGTAAGATGCATTAACTTAAAAGTCTGTACCGGAATTTTCAGCTGCTGAGAATGATGCCTTTGACAAACAGCGTTCCAAATCAGGCATAGAGATGTCACTGCGCGGAATTTTACGTCTTGGATTATAAGATTGTACAATAGCCAAAGCAACCCACAGCGGAGTATTATTTTCCTCGACATCCTCTGCTAAGATTGAGAAAATCAGAAACGTGTATAAAAGCCCCCAGCCACCCCAACATTCTTAAAATCAAACCAAAAGTTCTAACTCACAAAATGGCCCTGGCGACTTCCGATGGAATTTCAAATAGTTCAGAAAGGAAATAGCTTGAAGAGTCTTTCCCAATCCCATCTGTCAACCATTGTCAAATTTCAGAAATGGTTATATAAGATAGTGGGAAAATAACCGTTAAATTTACATATTTCGATTCAATTTTGAAATAAAGCATACCTCATCTCCTGCAATGTAAATTCAAGAAACCAAAAAAAAGGGATCTGCATTAGAATCTAAAATTTTCAAAGAAAAAAGAACTAAAACCACAATAAAGGAGAAAAAGGACCTACCAAGAACAACGTTGACGCCGAGAAGATATCTCCGAATAAGCCAAGACACTCCCTCAACTTGGTGTGGTTTCAGCGTCGCGGTGACTCCAAAATCTGCACAATCCACTGCAACGTCTCCGGCGCGTGCATCGCACTCGAGAACAATTTTGGCCGCGGCTTTAAGCCTCAGTTCGTAATTCATGTCGCTCTTCGTATCAATTTTGTTGTTCTGTGGAATTGTAAGGAGCTTCTGGGTTAAATATTTGGCGGCGGATTTCAAAAATGGGAAAGCGTGGGAGGAAAGCTAAAAAGTTTCAACGGTGCCGATCCACGTGGCTGCATTCCGGGTTCAATTGGGTCCGCGGCATTTTATATGGGTTAATTCTTAGGGTAAATTATAAGTTTCATCACTCAACGTTTTCTCATTCTCACTTTAATCACTAAAATTAAAATATTTTCAATTTAATCATTAAATTTTAGATATTAAATTTTTTTAATCACTCTACCGTTATATCAATAGCTCAGTGACGATGGACTTATTTTATATATATTTAAGTCATATAGGAGCTACCAAGTCAATTTAAATAAAACAAAATCTCCCCTTTAAGATTTAAAATCCTTAACCCTAACTTTTATAACCCATTTTTGTACAGTAGCTTCACATTGAAAGCTTCTAGGTCGATCAAAGGAGAGAGCAAAGAGGAAGACGAAGAGACCATTGTTGTTTACAGAAATTGAAGTGAAAGAAAATGATTGTGTGAGTCTGAAGTCCATTGAATTCGTCGACACTATTGCACACATTCCTGACGAAGATTACGCGATGTGAAAAAGAAGGAACTTAAACTGAGAGTTTCAGAACTGTTGAAAATTTTGAAAGGCGATGAATATGAAATCAGTTGATGCATTTTTATGCGAAGTGAAAAAATAACATAAAATATTCTCAAGAATTACATGATAGGGTATAACAAAGTCTATACTCCAAGCGGAGACAAATCATATGCCAGGATCAAAGGGATTAGCCGCTCCAAGAATTGAAATTTTCATAATAAATCTTTTAATTTTTGTGAAAATTTTTATTTGACTCTCTTAAATTTTTAAAAATTTATATTAAAAATTATATATTTTAATATTGTTAATTAAATTCTCTAAAATTTAAATTTAGTCCCTTTAATTTTTTTGGTCTAATGACGGTTTAAATTCTTATAAATTTAAATATTAAAATTTGTACCTTCACTCCTTAATTTTGAGTTTAAATACTTAATAAATCTTTATTTTTTAAAATTTAATAATTTGACTCTTCAAATTTGATCCGGGTCGTGTCCCTGACCACAAGCAAATAAAATGTAATCCACGACTTCTCACGAGTACAAATATTTTTGACCAATTTTATGTAAAATTTAAAATTTTACTCTACAAAACCAGTTCATTCGAAAATTTGGTGAAATAAATCTTACAAAATGTCCTTATAAAAAAACGGATGATGTTAATCCTAAGAGAGCCGAACTTAATCGCTTTGTCTGTAAGATGTATGTCTTGTTAAAGGGTTAAATATATGTATGAACAGATACCAGCTTATATTCACTTTTACTATTCAAAAATATGTTGAAATGAATTAATAAATACTAAATAAATAGTTATATGCACATGAAATCCTAAGCGGTGTTTTATATCTGAATTACAATCATGAAACTTCTCAACTCGCTAGTCGCTACACATGCCAATGACACATATGGTGCACTTGTGTTTAGGAAACCAATTGTGTTTCTTAGAAACCAAACAAAAGAACTATAAAACCACGATTCGCTGAAATGAAACTCCATTAAAGCCATAGTTAAATGGAAAAGTAGCAGCAACAGTTTCGCCTGGTTTTCAGAAGAACTATCACGGTCCCTTCCAACATTTTTTCGATATTGGCTCCTCATCCACATCTCTATACATTTCTCTCTCTCTCTCTCTCTCTCTCTCTCTCTCTCTATATATATATATATATATATATATATATATATATATATAAAACCAAAGCACCCAAGGATAATTTTCGTATGAACTTCTCTGATCATAATTCATGGACAGTGTTATCTGTTGAAGCACCTTTTTGATACTATGGCCAAGGACCCAGTTAGAGTTTTAGTTACCGGTGCTGCTGGTACGTACTGTTCTTTTCTTGTAGCAGAGCTGGTTCATGCCATAAAACTTTAGGAAAAAAAAACCCAACATTGCACGTTTAGTTGTTAATGAAAATTGAAAGCCAGCTACCAATACTATTTTAATTATGTTCTTTTTCCTTCAAATGGAAGGTAGATTCTTTGCTTCAAAATAGAGAGCTCTTCATGGTTTTCTTTGCATTCCTTGTACACTTCCGTTTAGCATCCGGTTTCCTCGCTGTGATCATAACTGTGGATTGTTACGCCAATGAAGCATATATAGTCTTGAATTCAATATAGGACTTTGTAATTGTAGTTGTGTTCGATTATTTGGAAACATGGAGATGGAGCAAGAGCATATTATTTTACTTCAGAAAATCTTGGTTCTTCTGTTTTCTGTCACTTTGTTCTGGAAGATAATTAAGCATATGTTTGGACTGTTGAGCATAGAAAAGGAGCCCGTGACGGTACTCGTTACAGGCGCTGCAGGCAAGCTTGAAGCAATTCTTTTCTTTTTATCATCTTTTTCCATTATCAAATCCCTGCATTGCATACAGATACTTATGTCGAATATGATAGACTGTGCAGATGATCATAAATAGTAAATTTTTATGTAGCTCAAAAGGCTGATTTTCTTCAACAGGGCAAATTGGCTATGCTCTTGTTCCTATGATTGCGAGGGGGATGATGTTAGGCCCAGATCAGCCTGTAATTATTCACATGCTTGATATCGAACCGGCAGCTGAGGCCTTGAATGGAGTCAAAATGGAGCTGATTGATGCTGCCTTTCCTCTTCTCAAGGGTATAAATCTCACGACTCGCATTTGTCGCCGCAATCAAAAGTTTTTTTTTCAGCGATTTTTTCATATGATTTCTAGTCGTGTTCTTTCGAAAAAGGTGTTGTTGCGACAACGGATGCTGTTGAAGCCTGTCAAGGCGTCAATATAGCTGTCATGGTCGGTGGATTCCCGCGGAAAGAAGGTATGGAAAGGAAGGACGTGATGTCCAAAAATGTATCGATTTATAAGGCTCAAGCTTCTGCCTTAGAGCAGCATGCTGTCCCTGACTGCAAGGTGAGAAAAACCAGTTTAATTACTAATGCAAATTGTCTTGAGACTTTATATCAGATTGATGTATTAGTAGCTCTTATCATCTAGGTGCTAGTGGTTGCCAATCCAGCAAACACCAATGCACTTATCTTGAAAGAATTCGCACCTTCGATCCCAGAGAAAAACATCACTTGCCTTACCCGTCTCGATCATAACAGAGCATTAGGCCAAACCTCTGAGAAACTAGATGTTCATGTTAGTGAGGTGAAGAATGTTATCATATGGGGAAATCACTCATCAACTCAATATCCGGATGTTAATCATGCAACTGTCAAAACCACCGATGGCGAGAAGTCTGTTAGAGTCGCTTTAGCAAACGATAATTGGTATTCTTTTCGTATTAACAATTTTGTGTAATGTGTTAATGATTCATAGAACAAAGAAATAAGTTTCTGAATGTGGTAAAATTCTTCCTAGGTTGAACACCGAGTTTATTACCGCGGTGCAGCAGCGGGGCACGGCCATTATCAAAACTCGAAAGCAATCGAGTGCATTATCTGCTGCAAGTGCTGCTTGTGATCATATACGTGATTGGGTTCTTGGAACTCCCAAGGTCGTTAATCTTTCATTTACATTCTTGTAGCCTTGAAAACAGCTCCGTTGTTTACTTTCGGGTCATCGATTCAGGGAACATGGGTCTCCATGGGAGTCTACTCTGATGGATCATATGGAATTCAGCCTGGCATTGTTTACTCCTTCCCGGTTACGTGTGAGAAGGGACAATGGTCCATTGTTAAGGGTAAGTTCCATTTGGTTCTATTGAGATTGAAAGATGGAATATGAGCATGCCGAATCAGCATATTTCATAATCTCGATGATTTGCTTATTTTGAGAATATTTTATTGGAAATTGCAGGGCTCAAGATAGACGAGTTCTCAAGGGAAAAGATGGATGCAACGGCGAAAGAGCTTATGGAGGAAAAAACACTTGCCTATTCTTGCCTTGATTGATCGACGACGACGACGTGAATGTAACAATCATGTGTTTCCTAGGGGAATAAATAGTCAGCCGAAGTTGTGTTTATTTGCGTTGAGAATCTTTCTTCATACGTAAAAATGGCAAATTTCTCATTAACATCCTATAAGCATAGTATAACTTATGTCTTACTCACAAAATAAACAATTATATATATATATATATATATGTATGTGATAACCATTTATCAATTTATTTATAGTATTGTAAATGGGTCTTAATTTGATTAGCATTGTTATCATTGTAACAATTTGAAGGTACCTCCGGGAAAACACTGTCCACTAGCTTTGAGTCGGACATCATCATGCTTTTATGTGTTAGTCTTGGTTTAAATGATTTGCGCATACAATCAACTAGTCTGAAAATATAACTGCTTGATGGTCTAAATCCGTATCCCTTAAATTTCGAATATAATTCTTTAAAAGTTCTCGTTCTCTAACATAAAATCTTGCGCAATTCAATCCCTTCCCCTCCCCCTTCTCCCACCCACCAGCCACCTTCTGCGGAAACTTGTCCACTAGCTTTGATTCAGACATCATCTTGTTTTTATGTGTACTAATCTTGATTTAGACTATTTATCCTTACAATCATCTAAGTTGAAAGTATAACTGCTTGTAGTTCTGCCCGTTGAAAATGTGGTACAAGGGTGGTTCTGGGCATGCTTGATATGTGCCACCGTACAGGGCTCTCGAAGAAATAGAGTCTAAAAATAAATTACTATATATAATTATTTCTAAAAAAATTACCAATAAATCTTAATTTAACGACATTAGACATTTTGAGAAATTAATAAAATGGTTCTTTAATGTCTCATTATCTAAAGCTTTCTTCAATTATACACATGTAATTTTGTTTTAACAGTTACAATTCATTAGTTTTATTTTAACGAAAATTTGGAAATTAACAAATACATGACAATTAAAAGCAAACTTTGACACATGTAGAGTATAAATAGTTATTAGTTTTGTTGCAAACTGCTACATTCTTTTATCAATGGCTAAATAGTATTTTTTATTTAGGCTAAATAGTAAAATTGGTTTAGGGATAACCTTGTCTTATATATACTTTCAATTTTGCTTAAAAATACTTTTAATTTTTAGTTTATAGTTTCAGATTTTTCGATTAATAGCGAAAATATTTTAAGTAGAATAACTTAATTTGACGGTTTCTTGTTTCATTCTGATAAATTACATTTAGCGGATGAGGTTAATCTTAAATTTTATTGTAATAATTTTGAAAATGCTCTTAGGAAAAATAAATTATTTGATGTTGATAGAAATAAGTTATTTGTAGAGCTAAAATTACTTAAAAATCTTTTACTCAAGGAAAAATAGGAACAATAGATTTATTAAAGTTTTTAAAATATTTTAATTGCTTCTCAAATGCAAGATTGCATATATAGTTTATTGACTTATTCCTATTACTGTTGCTTCTGCAAAATGAAGTTTTTTAAAATTGAAGTTTGTGATGTCATACTCAGGGGTGAGAGTTCGGTCGAGTCGAGTCAAAAAAATTTGAGTTATTTAAGTTGACGTATCATATTTTACAACTCAACCTTTATTTGACTTTTTCGATTCGAGTCTAGTCAAGTTTTTGAGTTCATGTACAAATTTAATTGTAATTATTTATCATGTTATAATATAGTTTGATTCTAATTTAAACGACTTTCTCTAATCATATAAGATATATATTTATATTTCATCATATTTTCTTATATGCGGCATATATTTTTTATATTTGTATATACATATCAGGAAAAATTGAGGAACTTGACTCAAACTTAAAAATTAATCCACTAATTACTAAAAATTTTGAGTTATTTGAATTTTCATTTTACTACTCAAACTTTATTTGAAATTTTGTCGAGTCGAATTTTTGTAATTTCGAGTTGAGTCAGAATGAGTCGAGATTTTTCGCCTCGAGTCGAGTCGAGTCGAAAATTTTGGTTTTTTCGAGTCGAGTTTTGCTCACCCCTAGTCATACTTACGGACAACTATGTCACAAGAAAGATTAAATAAACTTGTTTTGATGTCAATCGGGACCGATCTTTTGAAAGAAGCTTATATTGAAAGCGTTGTAAATGATTTTGCTTCAAAATATCCAATAATAACATCACTTTTAAGTGAAAATGTAAGACTTTTAGATATTTGTAAATCACTTTTATGTTGCGTAGGAGAGTAGTCTAACATTTTTGTATTAAGAAAATTTTATTTAAAAAAAATTATATTTTTATTATAAATTAAGGGTCATATTTTAATAAATCGCACATGGCCCCTTAAATCTTATAACCACTGCTGTGTGGCGGCAGATAGTAATCAGGGTTATTGGTTGAGCATTGGTTTCTGTTTGTATTTTCAGAGTGCGTGTTCTGGTTGATGTGATGAACAAATCAAACAAATGAAAAAGATAAACTTTTGGAGCGTAACGGAAGAACAGGGAACTTGATTGTAATTCGTACGTATTATTCCAGCAACAAGAGCACTATGCAACTCGATATATAGGGTGAAAACAACAGCACATGAAAGCTAGAACAAAAGGGTTTTAAATTGAAACCACAGCACTTGCTCGTCTTGCATTTTGTTGCCTAATTTCCGCGAGGTTCACGTTTCCTACATAGGAGTGTAAATAAACGTAATGTTCATTTATTAAGTTAAATAAACGAGTATAAACAAAAAACTTGATGTTTGTTTAAAGAAACGAACGAATACAAACAAATGTGTGCTCGGTACGTTTATATTCACGAACAATCTCATTTTATAAGCTTGTTTATGGATGAAAATTGTTTGCTCCTAACTATGCCCCTTTTGATGTCCCACTTTAAAATAGCGAGTTTAGGGTTTAAAATTAGGGTTTAGGGAATTAGGGATAGGGTGTACTTTTTAGGGTGTAAGGTTTAGGAAGTGGAATTTAAGGTTAGGATTTAGAATTTAGAATTTTAATATTTTTTAGTGTGGGTATAGAAGGAGGTATACTTAGGGACAAATGATTTTTGTTTCTTGTTTATTGGCTCGTTTTATTTATTAATATTTTTATAAAAATATTAAAATAATATCCCTCTATTTTCTATATTAAGTTTTAACTCATTAATCTATAAAATAAGTATATTATATTTATAATTGCTAATAATAATTTGACAAAACTAGTCATTGAAGCTAATATTCAATGAAATATAGCGTTATAAATAATAGTAAAAACACATAAATTATAAATGCATTGATACTTCACTTATTTACACAGTCATAAATAAGTATTGTTAACTTATTTACTAGTCACTTTTGCTCGCTAACATATAAACAAACATATTTGCAAACACTAAACGAACCGACTCCGAACACACCAAATAATAAACGAATCGAGTTCAAGCATGATATTAAAAAGTTAATTGAACATGAACTGTTGAGTTGATCAATCAATGGAAATGGCTAAGAAGGGGTGAATTGGCAAATAAAAAATTGGTGGAAGTAAATTGCAAAATCAATAAAAATGACACAAGAGATTTATAGTGATTCAACCTTCTCAACAAGGTCTACATCCACCACCGTAGTTGTTCACACTAAAGATTTCCACAAATTCACTCATTTGTCTTTTCTTTTCGGCTAAAGGAGATAATCTCACAAAACCTAGACTTATACTCTAAACCCTAGTAATCCATTTTCCTAAAGGCGAATACAAAGAAGCAAACTATGAAAAACCTCACAATGTAATTTGTTTGCACAAATGAAGTTCACTAAACCTCAATACTTGAATGAAAAGAAATTTCAATGAAGAACACTCAAGTGAGTTGCAAGAATATGACAATTTGAGCTCAAAGATGTTGGATATGTGCTTGAATTCTTTAGAATGGTTGACATATTGTTGAAGAAGCTTTGGAGACTTGTTTTTATACCCCTTTCATTGATTTCTAGTCGCTTGGGATGTTGGAAAATTGAATAGTCATTGAGCTATAATTTTCCTGCATTAAATGTTGTCTGGCAAGGGTTGATATCGATACACGAGCTCTCGTATCGGTACATGCTCAAAATAAAAATAGTCGTTGTAACAAAGGGGTACTAGTACACGGACTAACGTATCGGTACTGAGTGATGAATTTACAAAGGGGTATCGGTACGCTTCGTATTGTATAGGTACTCATTTTACTCACTGGATCTTTGGAGAAAATTAATGGACTTAGTGTATCGGTGTGCCTGTCATTGTACCGTATATAGTTAAAATATTTTAAGTTTAGTTCCAAAAATCTGACAAGGTTTAACGGTCAAAACTTTTGAAAACCCTTAATCCCCGTACCGGTACTCAACACATTTTGAATTTACATATTCAAAAGGCCGTACTGGTACGCGTGTAGTCGTACAGGTACTCTGAAGTCATATTGAAATAAACATTTTACAATTTTAAAATCCTGTATCGGTACGCATACAGCCGTACCGATATTCAGTTACCAAAATGGTTGGTTTGAGTACCAAAATACTTAGAAAGTTTTAGGGATTAAAAATATAGAAACTTATTTAAATTCGAATATTTATTAATTTGTGAGTAAATTCAAGTACCTTAAAATATATTTGTTTGCAATCAAGTCCTTATGATATCAAAATCAAATATAGGTTTAACATGAACAACTTTAAAATTAAACAAACGAACACAAACAATACTTTATTTGTTTGAGCTCTATTCGTTTACACCTCTATTTATGCAGATGATGTTTGACTGCTCTGACTTTGTTTCCAAAGAATCTGATTCTGTTCCAAGGAATCACCAATCGCCTTCACAGCCAAATTCACGAGCCATAATTGGGTATTAAAAAAATACATAGAACCCTTGATTAGCGTACAGTTTTAAATTGGGAAACTACAGAAAAACAAGAGTTATTATCATTCTTATTTGATTGGTTAATAATTTTATCGAAAGATGTTCGAAATTTAAAAGTTTAGGGAAGCAAACAAAATATCAATCGACCAACACCTACACAACAATTATTGATAATGGTTGCCATCATCTTCTGGCAAATATTTGACAAAAGTATACTAGAAAAACTAAATAAATTGTTTTTAATCTCTCGATGCACAATAATTTCATAAAAGCAAGTAGATTTCCCAGTTATAAGTGTTTTATCATTGCCAATTATTAATTGGTGTAGTAAGATGATCACCTCTTTTAAATAAAGTTAATAGTTTAAATTGTAATATCGTAAATGTTATAAAGAAAATTTTGGGGATTATTTTATAATAAATTTTGATAATATTTGATTTAGATTAGTCGATAAATAGATCAAAAGTAAAGATTATAAAAATTATTATCATTACCTTATACCGATATTCAAGGTATCAATTGATACCCTTATGCATGTTGACTTTAATGGTAAAAGACACTTATTTAGCCGGAAAAATATTTTAAGTATTTATCTGAACAAAAGATATAATTTAGGCAAAAAAAAAACTGCATCCTTATTCATCCACTAGTGATTTCACTCTTCTAAAAGTATAAGCATAAAGTTTTTTTTTCACTATTTATTATTTTTCTATTATGAATTATCTCATTTTTATTCCTATATATATTTATATTGGACAATAATTTGGTGCAGTATCAGTAGAAAAAATTCTACAAGCAATGGTAGTCGAATCATTACAAATGCCCTAATTATAAGTTTAAGAATTTAAAGAGAGAGAGAGAGACATTTGACGCCATTTTAATCTTGCTTGTGAAAAGTATTTTCTATTGTTAGTGTATCTAATAATAATCAATATATATAGTATTAATAAAGTGTTTGACGAGTTTTCACTTGACCAAGTACCAACTCAGTTGTAAAATATTAAATATCCCTTTCAAATGATAATTCATATTATTATAAGGATTTTTTTTTGTTTTTTTTGTCTTTCTTGATCCTTTCAAATGATTTTGGTAGTTGAGTCTTTCAAAAAGAATTATTTATATATACAAGGTTTTAAATTCGAATTTATTTAAGCGATACTAAGCTGCTTACTATTTGGATCAACCCTGTTGATTATTTTTTTCATATTTTTATATAAATTTTAAATAAATCAATTAGAAACTAGTACTTGAGAATCATACAAGTGGATAGTGAAATCAAATACAAATTCTTTATTACTTAACTTACAATAATTTCCTAAGTTAATTTTTAATATATATATATATATATATATTACATAAAATATTTTCATTCAAGTGTGCATGAGGCTATACTAAAATTATGAGTTGAAATTCGATACCTAACTAGTATAATTTTTTACACAAATATACATATCTTAACTCCACAATATAAAATCTATGCCATTAACCTTAAAACTTTAATCTCTAAATCATAAATTTTAATCTTAAACCCCAAACATTAAAGTTTAAACCTTAAAGTAAACTACTAAACTCTAAATTAGAATCACTCGTGGAAAACAAAATTTTCACGTCCGATGCATAAAATATTTTCTCATATATTATTAGAGGGACAATATTTCATGCATCGACAATAGAAAATCTGTTCTTCACAAGTCGTAGAGTTTAAAATTCAAAGTTTATGGTTAAAATTTAGGGGTTAAGATTTAATTTTTAGAGTTTTAAAATTAGTGATTTGAATTTTAGTTTTTAGAGTTAAATTAGACATGTTTACCGAAAAACAAATTTAGGATGCCCGTACATTAAATATCAACCCTTATTAGAGAACTTAAAACAATATATGCGTATTTGAAAAATATATACTTAGAAAATGAACATAAATCTTCTACCCTTTCTATGTCATGCACTAAAAAATATTAAAAATTAAATTCTAAATCCTAACTTTAAATTTTACATCCTAAACTCTAAACCTTAAAAAATACAATTACCCATAATTTCCTAAACCCTAACCACAATCCCATAACCTTATACCCTAAACCCCTATTCTAAAGTGTGGCATCAAAAGAGCCATAGTTTGGACACAGACGATTTTTATCCCCTAGAAAATACCCTATAAATATGAAATAGAACGCAACGTGCCAATACCAAAAATCCATGTGATATAAATCGTAACTATTTTCCATACATTTCTTGTTATGACATAAAATTATACACCGATATATTAAACACTAACCTAAAAGAAAATAGAAACGACGTCATTGGGTTGCCTTAGTTGGATATATAGAGCACTTAGGAATTAAGTTTGGGGAAATAAGGAACATTGGATTATATTTAAAAATCTATGACAAATTTTACAATACAGGTGTAAGACGTTACCTATACACGGCGACTTGAGTGTAGACACCACCTGCACATGACGTCTTTAATTTTTTAATATTTTTTTCAAAGTTGTCATGCAATTGAACGTTTTACGTAAAAAAATATTAAAAAAATTAAATCATCATGTGCATATGACGTCTTCGCACAGGTCGTCGTGTGCAGGTGGCGACTTACACCTACACTATAAAATTTATCATAAATTTCTAAATATACTCTAATATTCCTTATTTCTTTAAATTTAATACATAAGCGTATTATTCACCTAATTAGTGCGATTGGTTTCTTTGACTTAACAACTTTTTTTTGGTTCACACCTTATTGGTTTTTGGAACAAAAGGAATATAACATAGGGATATCCTAGTACCGAAACATGATAGATGTGCCCACATGCAATTCTTGGAATAACGTTTCTTAAATTAAATCAATGGAAACAAATTAAGAAACATCTTTAAGATGGACTCGTGGAGTGGTCTTAGTGATAAATGATGGTGTATTTCATTTAGGTGACTCGGGTTCGAGCATCATGTGCTGCACGGTGTGTGCGCGTTATTAAAGAGCTAAGAAAATTAAACAGATACTACATTGTAATCCCACCAACATATTAAAAAAACATCTTTTAAGATAAACCACATTAACCAGAGGAATTTAGCCAGATATTTCCTTTTGGGAAAAATTGGATAAATACCCTCCCAAAAGAAGATTTGGAAAAATACCCTCCATTTGGCCCACGTAGGAACGACTCGTGTCCTACAGGACGTGTTTTCCATAATCACTTCTCTCCGGACGCGATTTCATTCCAATGTGGATTATATTATCCGTTATTTAAAAAAAATTACGGAAGTCGCATCCTGTAGAACGCGACTTCCGCGAGAATTTAAAAAGACGCAATATTTTTGTGTAGGTATTATATGGTGTAGATATCAAATGGTTAAAAGTAATATCCAATAAATACTTACTTTTAATATATATTTGATTTAATTCATTAATAAATTATACGTTTTTGATTATTTAAAATTAAAAAATCAATAGAAATCGCATCCTGCAGAACGCGACTTCCTAGAAAATTTATTGACAGCGTTAGGGTTACGAAGAACTCACATTCTGTGCGATGCGAGTAATGGAACTCGCGTCCTGTAGGGTGCGAGTTTCATTTAATCCTCGCACCCCAACCAATGCGATTAGCACTATAAATTGGTCCCACCCCTTTTTACCCCACCACAACAAACACAAATTCACTCTCTCAAATATTCTTTCTTTCAAATTTTTGGTTGATTTTCTAATGGCTGGATTGATAAGGTTGGATCACAAGCATGTGTTCGATTATCATTGGAGACATGTAAGTTTTATCTACTTTAATTATATTTATTTTTTTATTTTATTATATATTCTAATTTTACATATGTGTTATTTAACTTTTTATGTAGTTTAATTTATACTTACATGTTTTATTTTTTTAGGGAGGGGAGGAACAAAGTTTGGAGGTGTCTTACAACTGGTTGTCGAATTTACCGGATCCGTTGATCGAACCATATTTGGAGGAGGCCGGATTTCTGCACGTATCCAAAATTATTGAATGTGCGAAATTAGACGTTGATTTGATCAATGCTCTTTTGGAGAGGTGGAGGCCGGACACACACATTCCACCTTCTTTGCGGCAAGGCGACGATCACCCTACATGACGTTTCATATATCCAGGGTTTGCGTATTGATGGAGAGGTGATCAGCGATCCCGGTACTTTTGATTGACATGCCCTATGTTTGGATTGGCTAGGGGTTGCGCTAGAGAGTTTTTATGGTGGAAAAGTAAAATTGAAGTGGCTGTGGGATAATTTTAAAAATTTACCCACTGAAGCGAATGAAGATCTGAGGAAGGTAAAAGATATTTTTTGAATATTATTGAAATAATTAAAATCTTTACATATGGTAATATATATGTTTTCTTGTTGTAGGCATATGCTCGCGCTCATGTTTTACAGATGATGGGTGGGGTATTGATGCCTGAAAAATCCCGCAACAGAGTGCACACGATCTGGTTGCGACATTTGGCGAATTTTGAAGATATCGGTAAACTAAGCTTGGGATCCGTAATTTTGGCATGTCCGTTTAGGGAGCTGTGTAAGAACACCGATCATGAGAAGTGTCAGATTGGAGGTTGTTTGACGTTGCTCTAGTCCTGGTCATGGTAGAGAATGCCGTTTTTACGCCCTCAGCTTAGGAAGTCTACTGCATATATTTTTCCGCTGCGCCAGAGGTAAGAAAAGAGTTTATTTTTTAAATATAAAATCTTTTATAATTAAAATCCTTTTTTAATATACGTATTTTTGTATTATATGTCTTGTTTTACAGGTGGATCGGTCATTTAACCCATGTTGGTGCTGCTCGCGGTTTGGACGTTATCAGACAGGATATTGAGAATGAATCCGCGAATAATCAGGTAACACTTTGGTGTATTTATTTAAAAAAATTATATTTAACTTTAATTATATATTATACGGTTTTATGGACATCGTACGAGGATTTGGAAGTGCACGAGTGCATCCCAGAATTTTCAAACGAGACGAGGCTTCTTTGGACGGCCACTGTACCACTCATATGCTACGCTATAGTTGAGTGACATCCGATTGACCGCGTCTTATGGCAGTTTGGTTATTTCCAACGTATCCCAGCAGTCCCTCCAAATCTGGACGAGTTACACAAACTCACGCGACAAGGGTAGCCCGAGGTAATATTGATATACTTACCGCATTCTTTTATTAACTCGAACATAATTCATATCTAAAAAGAATAATAAACTTTATATTGTTCGATAGGTTGATTGGTTGGTGCACCACCAAAGCTATATCGCTCACTGGAGGGACAGTGCGACATGGAAACCCCAACGTGAGTATCGTATGTTTGATACGATGGTCAACCATGACTGGTTTTTGGTGAACGGGAGGCCATTTATTTTAACTGTAGAGGAGCGACCAGTCATCATCTGGCGTCAGCAACATAATCGCCCACGGTCTCAGCGTACGAGGGGAGCACATAACACTTTTGGTGGTGCGTCATCATCATCAAGTCGAAGTTGTGTTGCTGGATCTGAAGTACCGTCACCATTACCGCCACCATCACATGCCACCCCACCACCAATTCAGCCGCAGAACTTTACGCATTCGATGTAGTCATTATTCCAGCCATGTCCGAGTCCGAGCGAAGGTTTTTTCACACCTTTTGTGTCAAACCCCTATTGTCAATTTACGTTGATGATGAGTGGGGCCTCGAGCTATTGTCCATCCTACATTCCCTTCATGCAGTTTCCACCGGCGGAGACCATATTTGGAACTAGGATTGTCCAACAAACGTCGCCGCAATTCTTTTTCTACCTTAGTGAGCCCGGTGGAACGAGTGGTATTGCTAGAGCTGGAATGAGTGGTACTATCGGTGATGACGATGATGATGACGAAGATGATGAGGATGAGCCAGTTGATGTTACTTGCCCTGACACAATCCCAATCGACCTCAGCGTCCACCACGTTGTGGTACCGGTGGACATAGACGTCATTAGTAGTTTTTTGTATTTGAAAAAATTAAACTCTAATTTTTATTTAGTTTTTTAATTAGTATGTATTAAGTACGAATCGATATATGTTTTTAATTAGTATATTTATATATTTTTAAATTATTAATATATTCTGATATTTATTATTTTTTAAATTAGTATATTTATACTACAAAATGCGACTTTCCTGACACGTCAGGAATTCCTGGCCAAACTTGCATTCTACGTAACGCGACTTTCCTAACACGTTAGGAATCCTGGCCAAACTTGCATTCTCCAAAACGCAACTGTCCTGACACGTCAAGAATCCTAACCAGACTCGCATTCTACAAAACGCGACTTTCCTGACACATAAGGAATCCTAGCCAAACTCGCATTCTACAAAACGCGACTTTGGTCTATAAATAACCCCAAACAAACTGAGGTTCCAATAAGAGAGCTTATTGGATATTTTGCTTCTGTTGTAGCTATTAATGACAACATATCGTGTACCCGGAAAATATTTTCGCAAAGATATTTCCCAGGTATTGTGATTTGTTGCTATATGTAGTTGCATGATGAGTACGCGAGTTTTGGTATGTTAGAAGTTGTGATGCGATGTGTGTAAAGTGTTTTTGTTCAAGATGAACGATAAATCATAATATCTGGAAACGCGTTGTCTTCTAAAAGTTCACACAATCCTTTGAAGATCCGCTCGAGGGTGCGTGTTACTTTTTTTACGTTGTCATCGTGGCACGTAACCGTGGTCAAAGCTCCTACCATGTCTGATGATGATGAAAGTGGGTACAAAATGCAGTGTAATGAGGTAAACCTCAAAATCCACGACTACGTTCACCTACGAAGAATGGGCATGTGTAGGGGTACAATTGACCGATTACAATGTTGCTGACCTCGACCCGATAATGTATAAGATTCCCTTTTCGGTCGGGGGCTATCTTTGATGGGGGTCAAAACTGCAGATATGATGCAACCTGAACTTGACAGATGATAATGCATAGCAGTTGTTATATTTTGATGCCAACCTCAAATGATCGGTACCACAAAATCCACGAAGCTGCTTCTTCATTTGTCATGTGTATGGTTACCACTTTGATCGGTGTAAGAGACCAAAACAAGTTGAGGATCTTTTATGTTTGTATAATGTCTACTATAAACAAGTTGAGGATCTTATATATTTGTATAATGTCTTCTATAAACATTATAGTAATGTACGCGTTTTTCTTTCTATTATAAGCTAATGTAATTGGATGTTTCTCGTTTAATTTTACATGTTTACAGCTTCATAAATTTCAAAAAATGTAGATGATTTACCCTATAAATAGTTTCTAAAATAAATGAACGAACACCTAAAAAAATGAACGATTAGTTTCTAAAATAAATGAAAGAATACTGGTTCATTTATACCCCTTTAAATCGAACACGTTGAGCAACACTTTGATGGTCACGTTCGTCAAAAACTAACTCATTAAATCGCCAACCCTATAAATTCCCCTACCCACTTTCGCAATAAAATCGCTCCTTAAAATTTTCTTTTGCTATATATTCTTCTTTCTCAATTTCCTACTAATCCGCTTTACAATGGCTGGCAACGTTGATGATTTCCCATGTATTGAGAGATAGTCATGCGATGGTGCTATCGACTGCAATGGTGAATTAGAAGTTGGAATGATATTCGCGACAAAGAAACTAGCAGAGGATGCAATTAAGCATTACAACATACACCGTTCAATTCTGTCGAAAGTGAAGAGAACGAATGTGGACACCCATATTGCAGAATGTGTCCAAAAGGACCACATATGTAACTAGAGGATCCGTGTATCACGAATGAAGAAGCTAAAAAATGTGTGGCAGATAGTAAGATACGACGAACCACATACATGTTAGTTATTGCAATGTAATTGGATGTTTCGTACTTTTCTCTAATTAAATCTGCATGTTAATCCAAATGTTAATTCTTCTGGTGATTTTGTTAATCGGTGGGATATAGAAAAAATAGATTAACAAAACATGTTACATGATAGTTAATTAAAATAACTACACCAACATTAAATTACTAAAGCCTAGTTAAAATGAATGGATGAGGAATCTAATTCCGTGTCCTCGTAGTCTGTACTTATGTTAGATTTTAGGTTTAGTTCCTCCATTATTTGTTCTTTCTCCTGGCGCCTCCTATAATTCCACATTGACAACGCGTCTACGTCTTCGTTTTAGAAACGAGGGGTAGTTGACGTCCTAGTTAATGAACTAGAGCCCTCATCAAATTGTACAGTGAGCTCGATGTTTGTACACCCGACACGTTTATATGACCGAAACATCTTGCGCATATCTCTCTCATTCGATAGTGTTAGCATATAATGTTCTTCTGGGGCAGTCTCAGCGATTGGGACTTTGACATGCAAGGCAGAAATTTTTTGGTTTGTTGACTCACTGACACATGTTGAAATCAAGTCAAATAGTGCATCTTTTGTGATTTTTTCGTTGAAAGATGTGTAGGTGTAACTTCCATGGAAGAAAATGGTAGCAAAAAATTGGGTCATACTTTGTATTTTGTAAGCTGAGGAAACGAATTTGGGAATAACGTAACAAGTTAATAAAGTTGTACTCTGTATTTTGTAAGTTGAGGAAACGAATTTTGGAATAACGTAACAAGTTTATGAAGTTGCCTTCCTATAAAAGCTTAAGGTACTCGCGTTCTGCAAGACGCGAGTTCAGCTTACATGTCAGGAATCCTGCAAAGCTGGCCAAATTCACGTTTTGTAGAATGCGAGTCCCTATAAAGCTGGCCAAATTCACGTTGTGTAGAACACGATTTCCTACAACTTGGTTAACACGTCACATCAAGTTACCTCCGATAAATAGGTACATAAAATGGAGAAATGACACAACTTCAAAGTACTTTGTCTACGAACAAGAAAGACCACTTGTTATTTTCAGCAATGGCAAAAAGAGTGGCAGCTCTAGTATACTACGATGTTGAAATAATCTTTAATGCCGAAATTGGTGTCATATTCTAGTCCCCCAACAATGTTACCATATAGATTCTAAGATGAGTAATATATGAAAAGTTGAAGCGAGTGCTAATAAGGAAAGTTCCACATGATTTCATGATGAAATTATAGTCGCTAAGTTATCGATTACCTACATCGTTAGATCTGTTGTATTTCACAATATTTGATGTCCGGGACGATGGAAATGTCCAAATGATGCTGGAAACCCATAATGACTATTTTATGGGATGAACCATAGAGCTCTTCGTAACATTTTTTGAACGAAACGTCAGAGGGGAGACTGCGGTGCCAAATTAGCTTTGAGCAAATCTTGACTTTGACCTAAATACTAATAGCCCAAGATCAAGTTTGCGACAAGGCTTCAACTTATTAAGTACAAGCAATGACGAGGCTTCATCGTCTTTTGCCTCCAGGCCAAGACATTCTTGCGCAGCCAAGTATGAGTTAGACCTGAACATGCCACCAACACAACACTCAACGTACAATCCATATAGTGCGGGTGTAGGAGCGTCATCATCTACGGGGCCATTCTATCGTGAAGAGTTTAACCCATTTGATTTTTCATCAATCGGGCGGCACTCAACTTATATCCCCAATGAGGCAAATGTAGCTGATTTCTTAGACGGACGACACTCAACTTATATCCCCGATGTAGGGCCTCCATTATCTACGGGGCCGTCATACCATGAAGAGTTTTACCAGTTCGATAGTTTTTTTAGACGCCACTCAACTTATATCCCCAATGATGCAAAGACATATGATTTCTTATCAATGAGAAGACATCCATACACTGCTGATGTGGACCTAGATATTGGACATAGGCCTCGTCAACGGTCTCCTCATCGGGTTACAGTTGTACAACCTAGCAGGGTACATGTTGCCCATGAATCAGAACTATATAGTTTTGAAAAGGATACTTTTGATGAAGAATCGCTTAGGGAGCCCGGTCATAAGGTGACAAGATGAGTTTATTTCCTGAAGAACCAGTAGACCTTGACGAGCCCGTCAATGTGAAGGATGATGCAAACACTACTTCGGAGGATGATACAGAGGAAGAGCCTGTGGAAGTTACTTCCCCACGTAGTTCTACTGGACCATGCAACCGCGTAGCGTATTATGATCCATCATCCCACTTTACAACAGTGGATATGGAAAGATTCTACGTTACAAAATTTCTAGAATTCTCACAGTTGGAGATGTTCAACGAACGAAATGATGGTGAACTCATAAGTGGAATGGTATTCAGGACTAAAAAACTGACGAAGGCTCTGATCAAGCATTACAACATACGTAACTCGGTTACGTCCATAGTGAGGAAAACTAAAGTAGACAAATACATCGCTGAATGCCTTCACAAGTATGAAAGATGTAATTGGAGGGTCCGTGTATCACGTTTGAAGGTGATGAACAACCTCTGGCAGATAACGAGATACGTTAGACCTCATACATGCTCCGCGGCAAGCCTAATTCAAGATCATCCTAACTTGGATGTGCACGTGCTGGTTGATCATATCCTCCCACTCGTTAAAGCAAATCCACACGTATCTGTACCGGTATGTATAGCTTCGATTAAAGATCATTTCACATATACAGTTAAATATGATAAGGTATGGTTTGCAAGATATCGTGCCATCCAAGAACTGTGTGGGCAGTGGGAGGAATCATACAGCGAGCTACAAATGTGGCTGAAGGTGATGCAGAAATACAACCCAGGAACTATTGTGCAACTAGAGACAAAGCCAAGATACTACAATAACCGAGTCATAGCTGGGGAGTGCCAATTTTCTGCCTCTTCTAGACATTCCCGCAATACATTAAGTCTTACTGACACTGCAAGCCAATGCTGCAGATCGCCAACACATTCTTGTATGGTAGATAAACCCAGATTCTTCTACTGGCAGTTTCACAAGACGGTAATAGAAAATGCATTCATGTAGCATTCGCAATCATTGAAAAAAAAGATATCCCTTTGTGGACATTTTTTCTCACCAACCTGCGCACGCATGTCCTCTGCCGGGTTCTGCGCTCAAGAAAAGACGAGATATGTATTATTTCAGATAGAGGCGCACGGATATAGAGATCAATCGAACGTTTGGGCCATTCTTGGGAACCTCCGTATATTCATCACTGGTACTGTCTATGATACATTGCTGCCAATTACTAGTAGAGATATAAGAATGATGATGAACACATAATGGTTCTTCGCATGGGTAGGCCTTTCACTCTCAAAATTATTAATTAATATGCCTTTTACTATTATTTCTCGCTAACTATTTCGTCTTTTATTGAATAAGCAACGCACACCAAGTAGAGGAGGTTCAGGAGCTGCTGGAAGAGTTAAGAGATAGAAATTTAGCTGGATATAACTATCTTCTTGATATTCCGAGGGAGAAATAATTGCAATGTTATGATGTGGATCGTAGATATGGTCTCATGACAGCGAACTTGGCTGAGGCGATCAATTTGTCTCTAAAGGGAACGCGCCATTTACCTATCACATCCGTTGTCAAGACAACATATTATCAACTCGCTACACTTTTGAAAACCTCAGAAAACAAGCAACGAATTGGATGGCAGGTGGCAACACATTCCATCCAGATCTCCAGCAAAAATTTCAAATATACTGTGCGCACGCAAATGCTTTACGGTTACTAAATTTTCCTGGCCGCTGCAAGGAATATCGTAGAACAATTACGTTGTTAATCTACAACAAAAAAGATGTGAATGCGGCGTCTTCCAGACATTCAAGTACCCGTGTGCGTACGTCTTTGCTGCATGTGCATCCGTTCATTTCGACGTAATGACACTCGTTGATCCTTTATACCGACTTGAAAACATATTCAAGGTATACCGATACGAGTTTCCTCCAATCGAAAATGAACGTGATCGTGAAGTGGTTGATGATGAACCTAAGATACGGCTAGATGAATCCCTGCAACGCGACAAAAAAGGTCACCCAAGGTCAACTAGGATTCATTGTGCCGAGAATATGGTTCCTCGAGAACAGACCGGACAACCTAGGCTGTGCAGTAATTGTAGGAATCTTGGACATGACATCAGAAAATTTTGTCATAGGACTCACCCTCGATTGAACTAATTGTACTTATAAATGTATTGTTTTATTCCTAATTACCATAATAAGATGCATTATATGCTCCGATTTTTATTCCTAATTACCAAAATATAGGAATAAATAAACACAATAATACTTTAACTATGAACATATATTATTAAGTAAAAAATTTAATAATTCTTAAGTTCCTTCGTTTTCATATTTTCGCTAATAATCTAACCATTGTAAGCATGTGTTCCCGTACTACGACGTGAAAGTTAAATAACTAGAAAAATATCCCCCAACATACTACAAAATCGATTCAAACTAGACTACAACCCATGTTCTCATATTTGTTAAGGCTTTTCAACATGGTTAGATAGCGGTCTAACGCTATTTCTGAAGCCTTTAGGATGCCTTATATGCTCCGATTTCTGAACCATTGTCACAAAACACGTGTTAACGAATTAGAAGTCATTCCAACATTGGTTTTACGGCTTTTTTTATTACGGAAGTGTCCAGTATTTTATCCACTACATTTTCAATGTGTTGATTCAAATATTTTATTCACAATATTTTTAAATCTTAATATATCGTGTCTATTTTTATCCACGACATTCATTGTATGGTGTCTAATGCTATCTAACGTTTTCTCCACAACACTCAACATACTTTTTTAATAGTCTAAAAGTAATTATTTTGGATAAACTATACGGGAGACCACCGATCTTTTAATTTTGTCAAAATGACCACTCAACTATTGATATAGTTCCAATATATCCACGAGCTGTTAAAACTTAACTGAGAGGCTGACGTGGCTGTTAACAGAAACTTGTATAATTACATATTTAATCCCCGCGATTTTCACATTTAATCAATTTAGTCCTAGTTTCAATTTAATAAAATAAATTAATTATTCAATTCGGTGGTGACACGTGTCAGCACCTTATTGGAGGACTTTATATATTTTTATTTAATTAAATTAATTTATTTTCCTCCTCCAATCAGGTGGTGACACGTGTCACCACCTTATTGGAGAGAAAAATCAAAGCATTGGACAAATATAGGGGGGAATCAAACCCACAATCCCTTGGATGTAGGGAGAACGCCTTTGCCATTAAGCTAGGCACATATTTATGACATGAAACACAAAATTTAATATATGAGTTATATGATTGTTAATGCCATGAAAAAAGAATTAAATGTGATTTTAGGGGATTCGAACATGACACACTTATGATGCATAAAAACATCTAACCCAAAATTTTATAAATCCTAAACCCTAAAAATTTTATAGACCCTAAAACCTAAAAAAATTTATGAACCCTAAACCCTAAAAATTTTATAAACCCTAAACCCTAAAAACTATAGTTAGTGCATGATTTAAAAAATATCTAAACCCTAAAACCTAAAAAATATAGTTAGTGCACAATTTTAAAAATTTAAACCCCAAACACTAAAAATTTTATAAACCATAAACCCTAAAAATTATTAATTAAGTTAAAAATCATAAACCGTACACTAACTATAATTTTTAAGGTTTAGGGTTTAGAGTTCATAAAATTTTTAGGGTTTAGGGTTTATAATTTTTTAAATCATGCACTAACTATAATTTTTAGGGTTTAGAATTTAGGGTTTAGAGATTTTTTAAATCATGCACTAACTATAATTTTTAGGGTATATGGTTTAGGTCTATAAAAAAGTTAAATCATGCGTTAACTATAATTTTTAGGGTATAGAGTTTACATATTTTTAGGTTTTAGGGTTTATGGTTTATAATTTTTAGGGTTAGGGTTTATAATTTTTTAAACCATGTACTAACTATAAATTTTAGGGTTTAGAGTTTATAGATTTTCCAAATCATGCATTAACTATAATTTTTAGGGTTTAGTGTTTACATATTTTTAGGGTTTAGGGTTTAGAATTATGGTTTATAAATTTTTAGGGTTTATGGTTTATAAAATTTTAGGGTTTAGGGTTTATAAATTTTTTAAATCATGCACTAACTATATTTTTAGGGTTTAGAGATTTTTTAAATCATGCACTAACTATAGTTTTAGGGTTTATAAATTTTTAGGGTTTAGGGTTTAGGGTTCATAAATTTTTAGGTTTTGGGTCTATAAAATTTTTAGGGTTTAGGGTTTATATATGCATCATAAGTGTGTCATTTTCGAATCCCCTAAAATCACATTTAATTCTTTTTTATGGCATTAGCAATCATATAACTCATATATTAAATTTTGTGTTTTATATTATTAATTTATGCCTAACCCAGTGGCAGAGGCTTTTCCCCTATACCCAAGGGAATGTGGGTTTGATTCCTCCCAACTACATTTGTGCAATGCTTTGATTTTTCTCTCCAATAAGGTTGTGACACGTGTCACCACCTGATTGGAGGAAGAAAATAAATTAATTTAATTAAATAAAAATAGATAAAGTCCCCCAATAAGTTGGTGACACGTGTCACCACCTAATTGAATAATTAATTTATTTTATTAAATTGAAACTAGGACTAAATTGATTAAATGTGAAAATCGCGAGGACTAAATATGTAATTATACAAGTTTCTGTTAACTGCCACGTCAGCCTCTCCGTTAGGTTTTAACGGCTAGTGGCTATATTGGAACCATATCAATAGTTGAGTGGTCATTTTGACAAAATTAAAAGATCGATGGTCATTTCGACACCAACCCCAAAGATCGGTGGTCTCCCGTGTAGTTTACCCAATTATTTTTACCCTTAACTCCCTATGACATTACTTATATATTTATAGTTTATAATTAAAATCATGGATCATTTTTAAGAATATCCCCTATCATGGATCATTTTTAAATATCTAACAATCCTCAAGGCTGTCTCAAGATGTGACTACTTTTGTTTCTGCACAAATTGACTATAGTGATGGACAACAAATGTGATTTCTAGTTGCGTATGTGTAAGATATATGAGCTTCCCAATTAATTTTTGAAACCGTGATTTTCTCTTATACCAAATCATCATCCATTTTCTAGCTTCACATGCTCATCATATTCTGTTGTTATAAGCCTTAAATTTTGTTCTATTGGTGTTACTGCAGATTTTGTCCCTCCCAAATCTATTTCCTCTATTATTCCAGTGTGTGCTTCCTCTGAATTAGCAAAATTTCCTTCTCTGATCTCAAACTTTCGAGGCCCAAAAAATAATTTAATTTTCTCAAGTCTTTCATTTTAAAATTATGATTACAATGATAATTTTATCTACATAAATGAGTACAATGATAATTTTATCTTCACGTCTTTTTGTAAACACAGAATAATAAAACTTTCTTTGTTGATATCTTGTTGCCAACAAAGCTTCTGTTAATTTGAGATTTTACTGTCTTGAAGCTTGCTTAAAGTCATACAATGATTTTTGTGGTTGACATATCATGCCCTCCCATGACTACAAAAATCATCTGACAGAGTCATATAAATTTCTTCAAACAAATCACCTGGAATGAAGGTATTATGGACATCTATTTGGAAAAGTGGCCAATTGAACATAACAACAAGAGTGAGAACAATTCTAAGAGTGACCATTTTAGCAACGGGAGAAAAGGTGTTCACATAATCAATACCTTATTGCTGATTGTACCCTTTGGAAACAATGTGTTCCTTATAACACTCCACTTGACCATCGACCTTGTATTTGATACGAAAGACTCATTTATAGCCAATGGGAATCTTGCCTGGAGGCAAAGGAACAACTGACCAAGTACTATTGGCTTCCAAAGCCTGAATTTCCTCTTGCATGGCTTGAATTCAGGATGGGTGTTTAATGGCTTGTGAATTAGTAGTAGGCTCAACAAGAGAAGAAATGAAGGTGAGAAATGTCTTAGAATGAAAAGGTAAATGGTCATAGGAAATAATGAAAGAAATAACTCGAGAAGACTGTCTAGGAACAAATGGAGGAGGAGAACTTGAAGAAGATGGAGAAGGTGAAGAAGGTGGAGCAGGTGGAGAAGTTGAAGAATGAGATGGAGTTGATGGAGAATGCCCATAATTATCTGTTGAGACTGAAGGACTAAACTATGATGTTGAAGGAGAAAGGACCAAAAAATCTGAATCAGAAACTAGATTTGAAGAAGGAAAAAATGAGAAGATGCAAATTGAGGAAAAGAAAAAAGAAAAATGGACTCATGAAATACCACATCTCTATTAACAAAGAAAACTTTAGTAGTAAGATTAAAAAGAAAATATCATTTTTGAGTAAAGGAATAATCGAAGAAAACATAAGGGATAACTCGAGAAGAAAATTTATCATGAGATGGGAAAGTAGCATATGCTAGACAACCAAACACTCGTAAGTGGAGATGATTTTTTTTTTATTATGTAAGAGTTCAAAGGGTGGGAGCCAATTTAAGACCGAAGATAGCAGCTTATTAATTAAATAACAGGATGTGGGAATGCATGTAACACAGTAAATCTGGATGTTAAACTTAGGCCTTAAGCCCAACACGTTACCATAAAATTTCTCAACTTGGTTTAGTCTAAACAAAATATTTTTCGAAAACATTTAAATCCAACGATTGAAAATATAGATAAAAGATTAAATCGTTACATATGAGCTCCAATTTAATTTAAAACATTTGAATATTCGACTTGATTAATAAAATTCCAAAATAAGAGTTACAAACTCGACCACGTAAGGTCCTATGAATACACAAACCACTAAGTACAGGTGGCGTACTATAGTAACCACCGCTTGCTGGAATCTCGTACTGATTGTACTCCTCGTGTAACACCTTAGACCCGAATGTCACATTTGGGCCGCAAGCCCAACCCAAAACCATAGAATTCTGCAACTAGATTTAGCCCAAAAAGTTATTTCTAAAACATTTAGGTCAAATAGTTGAAAACATAGATAAACAATTTAAATATTTACAAATGAGCTCCACTTTAATTTAGAACATTTTAACATTTGACTTGATTGATACAATTTCAAAAGTAAGAATTACAGACTCGACCATGTAAGGTCCTATGAATACATAGCCCACTAAACGCAAGTATCATACTCTAAAAACCTCTACATGCTGGAATCCTGTACTAATAGTGCTCCTCGGTCCCACGATCCGACGATCAATCTACGCATAGAAACAACAATTCTGAGCGCTGAGCTTACAAAGCTAGGTGGTAGACATCTACTATACGATACTTCATGCTAATCATAAACATAAGCATGCAAGCTAGTACGAGCAATAAGAAGAGATAAATAAACACACGACGCTACCACTAGTCGCCTAAACACATGCTCTCAACATAGCAAAATATCATACATGACCCAAGGCCCAACCATACTCGGGATTACACAAGATCATCCGAGCAACATCACAAAAAATCGTAACCACAAACCTGAAGTAAGGCATGGTTAGACCCAGTGCCACACAACTTTGGGAGCGTACACTCTTTGGGTGTGACCCGGTGCCACACAACTTTGGAAACGTGCACCCATGCTCGAAATCTCTCATCGAGCATCTTCGAATAAGACCTAGTGCCACACAGCTTCAGGAACGTACATTCGGCAATCTCTAACCATGGTGTTGCAACACTTTCTCATTGGGTATCCGAATCCCATCAATCAAGGGTAGCACAACCAACCAAGTGTCCAAATAGCACACAACATAGACACGATTACCACACAACACACTTCACTTACATGATTACCAAATGCTACAGTTCTACCAATTATCAAGCCATCATTTAAGTTTACCAACTAGTTAATATATAATGAAAGTGTATGTAACGACCCGAATTTCAGAATCCGAGGGTCGGTTTAACCCAAAGTGTGGGATTCGCATTTGGGTCAAGTATTGGGCTTTGAGAGCTTTAGTGGGCTATCTTTTATTGTGGGCTTTAGGCTTTGAGTGGTTATTTTGGTGTAGGATGATGAGAGATGGGTAATTGTGTAACTTACCCTTTTGGAAGAAGGGGAAATAAGGGTGTTTAATTTTCCGCAAAAAGTAAGTATGGTGAGATCACCCTTTTCTCCTTGTCTTCTTTTTGATCTCATTCTCGCATCTCCCAACCCCAAAATTAAGAGAAATGTTGAATCTTTGGGTTTTGTGGAGTGAATCACGTTTTGGACATTGAGGAAGAGTTGTTTATCAATCAAGGATCTATAATTCGAGTGAAAGAGGTGGGAGAGGCATCCAAGGGAAGAGCAAGGCTTGAAGCTTGTGGTTGGGGGCCTTTTTTCTCAGCTTTAATCCAAGGTTAGTACACTACTAACTCTCATGTATTTCTGGAAATCATCAATGTGATTGCTTGGTTGCTAGATTGATAGATTGGTTGTTTGAAATGCTTGAGCCTCCATTAATGGAAAATCTTAGTTTTGGTGCTAAAGTGATGTAAAAATGATAGAAACCCACCTAAATTACCCTCTATAACTCGTAGGGTCGCTTTGGGGTTATACAATGAAGGTTTGGGGATGTTGGGAGTAAATTATGAATGCCAAAACTAATTTCTGGGTTCGAGTACTGATACATGTTGAACACATATCGGTACCCTTTGTTAAAACTGTTGAAACCAAGAAAGAATTGAAGGCGTATCGATACGCCTAAAGAGGTATCAATACCTTTTTGTTCCACCCAATTCTAGTAGCCAGATTTAGTATCGATACGCTTGGAAGCGTATCGGTACGCCTTTGGGGTATCGGTGCACGGTCCCATGTATTGATATAAATTGGTGAATTAAAAACCTTCCGAGACAAGACAGGTATCGATACGCATAAGTGGGTACCAGTACCCACTAGAGTGCATTGATACTCACAAGTGGGTATCGGTACCCACTAGGCAATCTGCCCAAATTTTACGTTTTGAGTTCAGAGGGTCTATAATTCAAAGATTAAGGCCCAATGGGCCTCTAAGGTGGTATAGTGAATAGTAAAACTAGAAAACTAGGTTTTGAATCTCATATACGTAAGTAATGAGTAATAAACTAATTAAAATCTTGATAACTTTCTTGTGTGAAATAATAAGGATCCCAAGTGGACTAGTTAGTTGTTGTGTGCTACGTAAGGGCACTGTATGGTTGAGAACCTTATTTGGTGGGATCCGGATACCCAAGGATAGTGTTGCAACACCATGGTGAGATGTTCTCGAATGTACATTCCCGAAGCTGTGTGGCACCGGGTCTCATTTGAAGATGCTTGATGAGAGATTTCTGAGCATGAGTGTATATTCCCAAAGTTGTGTGGCACTAGGCCTCACTCTAGGTTTGTTTGTATGGTGTACCAGGTGCCGTGTGTGTGATTAGCATCTTTTATTGCTTGCTATGTGTTTATGCGACTAGAGGTAGCACCAATGTTATTATTATTATTTCATGCCATTATGTCATTCTTAGCTATTTGCTCATATTTATGATTTGCATGAAGCATAGTTGAGTGGAAGTGTATCCACTAAGCTTCTTTAGCTCAACATTCATAATTATTGTTTTTGTTCACAGATTAGTAGGTTAACGTGCATCGTTGGGGAATCGTCGGAGTAGGACTTTAGCATCGACTTGTGTCCAAGTACAGTACTTAGATTATTTGTGCTATGTATTTGTAGGACCCTATGTTGTATTGTAACTCATATTTTGGATTTTTAACTTATATGATGAATGCTTTCAATTACGTATTTTAAATAGAGCTCCCATGTAACGTTTTAATTGGTTTATCGACTTTGAAATATTAAAGTAAATGGATTTTATAAAATGATTGTACTAGGCTAAATCTAGTTGAAAATTTATGGTGTGGGGATTGGGCTAGAGGCCCAACTTGTGACATTCGGGTTGGGGATGTTATAACAGTGGTATCAGAGCCTAGGTTTAACCAATTTTAGGAAGCCCTAGGGTTGTCTAGAGAGTGTGGTATAAGTGTTTAGCGAATACGGTGCCTATAAGTTGAAGTCGTATTTGTTTAAGCTGAATATTCAATGGTGTAATCTTATTTGTTTGTTTGTGCAAAAAGAAACCATGCCGAGGAGGGCACGAGATCGAGAAGAGAGTTGGCGATCGTGAGGAGATAGCTTTGATGAGGATTATGTCTCTGGTTCAAAGGAGATGTCAGAGGACGATAGAGGTTGAGGGGCCAACTATTTCTCCCATATGCACCAGGCCATTCATCAAATAGTGATGGCCATACCTAGGCCTCCAACTACTCCTCATGAGGCACCAATTGAGAGAGTGCGTCGCCATGGTACTACAGACTTTCTTGGATTAGGACAAGATAATATGGTGAAGGTAGATCAGTGGTTGAGGGACACCATTGGATCACGTGTCAAATGAGGTTAAAATCTGATGACAAGTTGATATGTGTTCTTTCCTTGTTGAAAGAGAATGCTCGTGAATGGTGGGTGTTACCTCTCTAAAAGTACTATTTCTAATACCAATTTTACAATGCTTTTGCTTGTTTTTAGATACATTTAGTTGCATTAGGTTGTTATAATCATGCATTTGCATAAGGAGTTTAGTATTCTGTCTATGCCAATGTGAAGGGTTGTTTTGTGGCTATTTTATAGGTTTGGCATATGATTTGGCAAAAGAATGCAGCTCAGTAAAGAATGACGAGTGTTGTTGGTACAGATGGACCAAAAAATGCCAAGCACCGGTTGGCAGAGAAGTGAACTTGATGCCATGCCAAGGACCCTTGGCAATATTAGCTTGAAAAATAAGACTAGATCAAACTGCGGAAAATAGCACTTGATCAAGCTCCAAAAAAATAGGATGGCAAAAAAGTCAGATGCCAAGCTAGTCTGGCACAGATGGACCGAACGATGGCAAGCTTGACTGGCGAAAGATCGAAGATTGATGATGTCAACCCTAGACTAATGACATCAGCCCTAGTCAAGATGACATCAACCCTAGTCAACATGATGTTAGCCCTAGGATACAAAGTGCGGCTAAGATGATCACAAGCCTTAGCCTGCCCAAATTCAAACCCTAAGGCTTATCCTAGGGTTTCCCACGCATGCCTATATAAAGGATATCAAGCAAGCACATAAGAAGCAACACATTGGAGATCAAATTTATGAAAGGCTCCCTTCTTATACACTCTCTTAGTTTATTTGGTTTTTATTTGATGATGTTAAACGATTTTGGTTTTGGATGGAAACCCCAACCATGAACTAATTTTCTTAAGTTGGTTGAGGGATGTTTGGTTTAAACGTTGATTTTATGCTTTAATTTCTTTAATGATAAATCTGTTTCGGCAAAGTTTTTCTATTTGACATACTTGAATTTTTCCTAAATACTCTGCCAAGCGAGAGCTTTCCATGTTGGCCTATTGCACCTTAATATTTTAACGGACTTAGGGTGGCAACGATTGAGTTGTTAAGTACTAAGGAGAGAAGTGTCGAGAGAAGTCGTTCAAGTAGATGAACTTACTTCGGAAGTGATATCTTCCCCTTAGGAGTATAGATTGGTTCTTAATCAAATCGGTTTATTTAAAAACATACACTTTAGAGATATAGAGGTTTTTATATGATCGACATAGGGCAATGACCATCGAGAGAGGCTTTGCTAATTTTGAATCTGCCCGGCAAACAATGCCAAGACAGGTTGACATTAAAGGCTGGCATGACATGAAAAGCGTAGAAACCAGGCATTCCCTGCCAACGTTCATCACTCATCAAAAGACCTTCCTTGCCAATGTTTTTACTTCATTTTTATTTCTTTTCTTTTTAAAGTATTTCCAAAACAAACTTTCAAAACAAACATCTTTTCTTCCAAGGCAAGTAACAATCAAACAATTGAATTCCAAGTCAATCTTTGTGGGATCGATACCCAGCTTAACTGCTGTATTACTTGTAGACCGTGTATACTTGCACGCAAAAGACTCGTGGAACTGACTTACTAATACATACATTTTGCCCTTTTTGCCAGCATTCACTTACACATCTTCTACTGAGTCTACAAGTTTTTGGCACCGTTGCTGGGGATTGCAACGGATTTGATTATTTTTAAGTTTTGACTTGTCTTTATTTTACTTTTTTTTACTCGGTGTATGACCTGAAGCCACCCTGTGGTGGACGAGTGGCCATACGATCCGAAAATCGAGAAAACCTTGAGGAGGTTAAAGAGAAGATTCCGAGAGATGAATAATCAAGGTAATCAAGGGAATGGTGTGGTGAACAATGAAGGCAATCTACATAACAATGAGATACCACAACCACCTGTTGTCCCAATTGTCGATGAAAAGAGACCTATTAGAGAACATTCAACACCAAATGTCAGGACTTGTTGGCACAGAGCTAAATGAACCAAAATTTGAACTTAAGCCGGTAATGATTAAAACTCTTTTGAATATATGTCAATTTGATGGAGCACTTACTGGAGATCCTAGGCAACATTTGAAGTAGCTCATGGAGATTTGCCAATTATTCTAACAAATTGGAGTATCTGGAGACACTGTGAAGTTGAGGTTATTCACTTTTTCCTTGCAAGATAGAGCCAAGGCTTGGCTCAATTCTTTGCCACCTGGCTTAATCACTTCATGGGCAAACCTATGCCAAAATTTTTTTACACGATTTCAGCCGCCAACACTCACTGCCAAGTTACAGGGTGAGATTATTACATTCAGGCAGGCTGATGATGAAACATTGTATGATGCTCGAGAGAGATTTAAAGATCTGTTGAGAAGGTGCCCTATACACGGATTCTCGAATTGGACCCAAATTCAAACCTTTTACAATGGATTGAATGCAAAAACAAAGACTGTTGTTGATGATTCAGCAGTCGGTTCCTTACTAGACAAAAAGTATTCAGAGGCCGTTGATATTCTTGAAAGAATTGCAATTAATGACTTTGAATATCCTATGGAAGCAAAGCCAGTGGGAAATTGAAGGTTGATGAACTAAAATCCATTCATGCCGAGATTTCCAACCTCACCACCATGGTGAGATCGTTGCAAAAGAACAATGAGTCCTAAGAAGTTAAAGCATTAGACCCCTTATGTACAATATGTAGGGAGAATCATCATGTAGAAGAATGCCCTGCCAATCCCGAATTGGTAAATTTTGTCGGCAATGCTAATCGTTACTATAATCCTAACTCTAATAGTTATAATGCAAGTTAGAGACAACACTCTAACTTAGCTTGGGGAAATCAAGGAGGTAACCAGCACTATGTATAGCGCCATAATGCTCAGAGGTAGAATAACAATGTCATGCCAGCATTCAATGGCAATGCCATGCCAACATTTTATCAAAATGTTGTGCCACAGAGTGCTCAAAACAATTACCAGCAAGGGCAGAGATTCAACCAAGGAGGTCATCCCTATGATTACATGAAGAAGAATGATGTCATAGTCTAGAGTTTGATAGCAACAGTGAGAAACTTGGAATTTCAAATTGGACAACTTGCCAATGCACTAAACAATCGACACCAAGGAGCCTTGCCAAGTGACACTGAAGATGCTCGGCATAAAGATACGAGCAACGCAAGGCCATAACCCTTCGAAGTGGTAAGAAGTGCGAGGCAGAGATGGCTGCCAAGCAGCCAATAAACTGCCAAAATAAAAAAGCAGTGTCGATAGACAAGACTAGAGAAGCAGAGAAAGAGGAGATTAAAACAGATGATGCTAGTACCAGTGCCAGAATTGATGCCAAAAATGATGCCAAACATGATGCCATCATTGATGACAAATAGACTGAGGCTAAACAACATACTGATACCAAAATAGATGCCAGCACTGCCTTGGCAAAGCCAGCAACGCCAACATATGTTTATCCATAGCTACCATTTCCAGCAAGACTTCAAAAGCACAAACAGGACCAGCAATTTAAATGCTTCTTGGAAGTTCTTAAGCAGTTGAAAATTAACATTCCATTGGTAGAAGCCCTTGAGAAAATGGCCAACTATATAAAATTCATGAAGGACATTCTGTCTAAAAAGAGAAAGTTGGGAGACTTTGAAACTGTCACTCTCATTGAGGGATGCAGTGCCATGATCCTAAACTGATTGCCACCAAAGAATAAAGATCCGGGAAGTTTCACTATTCCTTGCATAATTGGCAACAAATTTATGGGAAAGGCATTGTATGACTTGGGAACCAGCATCAACTTGATGCCAATGTCAGTTTTCAGGAAGCTTGGCATAGAAGCAAGACATACCACAGTGACACTCCAGCTGGTAGACCGATTCTATACGTATCCCAAGGGTAAGATTGAGGATGTGTTGGTGAAGGTTAGCAAATTTATCTTTCCATCTGATTTTATCATTTTAGATTATGAGACCGATGTTGATGTTCTAATTATTTTAGGCAGGCCATTTCTTGCCACGAGTAGGGCTCTTATTGATGTTTATAAAAGGGAACTAACAATGCGTATGAATGACCAGCATGTTACTTTTAATGTGTTTCAAGCTTTGAAATGTGTACATGAACCTGATGAATGTCAAGTCGAGGAGATGATGAAGTACATTTCTACTGTGGACATGGCACAATTGTGCTAGGATACAAAATTTGATGCCAGCATGCTTGATGACATAACTGAACTATTTGAGGAACTTGAGGAATCAACCTTAGAGGCTGAAGATGTAAGCTATTTTGAGCCTCTATAGTTGGTCGACAGAGAGATATAAGAACCTAAACCATCAATTGAGGAACCACCAGAGTTGGATCTAAAGCCACTGCCAAATCACTTGAAGTATGCTTACTTAGGTAAACACTCAACTCTGCCAGTGATCATTGCTACTGATCTCACTAATGATCAGGAGGAGAGATTGCTGGCAATATTAAGAAATTATAAGCAAGCATTGGGTTGGACCTTGGCAGATATCCTAGGTATTAGCCCAACCATTTGCATGTACAAAATCATTTTGGAGGAGTACCATAGCAAGACCATTGAAGGCCAAAGAAGGCTAAACCCGAGCATGAAAGAGGTAGTTAAGAAAGAGATCATAAAATGGCTTGATGCCGAGATCATTTATCCTATTTCAAATACCTCATGGGTTAGCCTGGTGCAATGCATGCCAAAGAAATGTGGTATGACTGTGGTACAAAATAATGAAGCTGAATTGATTCCCTTTAGAACCATCACCGGGTGGAGAGTGTACATGGATTATAGAAGGCTGAACAGTGCCACAAGGAAAGACCACTTCCCATTGCCTTTCATCAACCAAATGTTAGACAGGTTGGCAGGTAAAGCTTTCTATTGTTTTTTTGGATGGTTATTCAGGTTATAATTAGATTGCCATCGCCCCTGATGATCAAGAGAAGACCACGTTCACGTTCCCTTATAGGATGTTTGCTTTTAGAATGATGCCATTTGGCATTTGTAATGTGCCGACAATGTTCTAACGTTGCATGATATCCATTTTTCTGATATGATTGAGCACAATATGGAAGTATTCATGGATGATTTCTCAGTGTTTGCCAAAGCATTTGACGAATGCATTCATAGTTTGGAGCAAGTCTTAAAGAGATACATTGAGATGAACCTAATGCTGAATTGGGAAAAATGTCACTTCATGGTGAAAGAAGGCATTGTTCTCGGGCACAAGGTAACCGAGAGAAGATTAGAAGTCGACCGAGAAAAAGTAGAGGTAATCAAGCAATTACCAACTCCAACAAGTGTTAAAGGTATAAGGAGTTTTTTAGGTTATGCCAGTTTTTATCGGCAGTTTATTAAAGTTTTTTCAAAATTGCTAAACCTTTATGCTTGTTGTTGGAACATAATGCCACTTTTGCATTTGATGATTCTTGTTTGAGAGCATTTCAGGAACTTAAAGAGGAATTGATTAATGCCTTCATAGTCATAGCACTGAATTGGAATGAGCCTTTTGAGCTCATGTGTGATGCCAGTGACTATGCCGTTAGAGCAGTTTTGGGATAGCGGCATGGCAAGGTTTTCTATGCAAAACCTTGAATGAAGCAAAACTTAATTACTCTACAACCGAAAAAGAATTTCTTGCAGTTGTATTTGCTTTTGATAAATTTAGATCTTATTTAATTGGTAACAAGGTTATGGTTTATACAGATCATTCGACATTGAAGTATCTATTGGCAAAGAAGGATGCCAAGCCCAGATTAATCCGATGGACGCTCTTACTTCAAGAATTTGACCTAGAGATCAGAGACACGAAAGGCAGTGAAAATTTAGTAGCTGACCACCTTTCACGTTAGAGCATCCCATTAAAAATGGTAAGGCTAAAGTTATTAGAGATGAATTTTCTGACGAATACTTGCCTGCAGTTAATGCTATGCCATGGTACGCTGACATTGTCAACTACCTGGTGAGCAACATTCTTCCACTAGACTTGGCATAAAATGCCTAGAAAAGATTCCTGCGAGAAGTTAGGCAATACTATTGGGATGAGCCAATATTGTTCAAACAATATGCCGACCAAGTGATCTGCCGGTATGTGCCTGAGGATGAACAAGATAACATATTGTATTTGTGCCATGCTGCACCGTATAGAGGTCACTTTGCTGGGATAAAGACTGCTACCAAGGTGCTGCAGTCAGGATTCTTTTGGCCTACACTATACAAAGATGCTCATAACTTTTCCAAGGCATGTGACCGATGCGGAGGACATGAAACATTTTTGTGGACATCGGTTGCCACTCCAGAACATTATGCTAGTAGATTTGTTTGATGTATAAGGGATAGACTTTGTGGGCCCTTTTCCTCCATCATTTGGTAACCTATACATCATTTTGGTTGTTGACTACATTTCAAAATAGGATGAAGCTGTTGCGTTACCAACAAGCGATCGAAAAGGTGTTGCCAAATTTTTGCACAAACATATTTTTTTTATTTGGTGCCCCAAAGTGATTATTCATGATGAGGGTACCCATTTTAAATGCAATCTAATCTCTAAATCTTTGTGTAGATATGGAATTCAACAAAGGATTGCCATGACATGCCATTCCCAAATGAATCGCCAAGCAGATATTTCCAACAAGGAGATCAAGAACATTTTGGAAAAGACTATAAATCCAACAAGGAAAGACTGGTCCTTGAGACTAGATGACTCCTTGTAGGCTTACAGAACTGCTTTTAAAACTCCTTTGGGAGCCTCCCCATTTAGACTTGTTTTCGAGAAGACATGCCACTTACTAGTGGAGATGGAGCACCGAGCTTATTGGGTAATCAAAACGCTTGACATGGCATGGAGGGCTGATGGAGAAAAGAGGTTATTAGACTTGAATGAGTTAGAGGAATTAAGGACACAAGCCTATGAGAATGCCATGATTTACAAGGAGAAAACAAAACGCTGACATGATTGTAGGATAATGCTAAGACATTTTGAGGTAGGCCAACGTGTTATATTGTTTAATTTATGCCTTAAGCTGTTTCTAGGTAAACTCAAATCGAGATGGATGGGTCCTTATAAAGTTGTAAAACCCTACGCCCATGGAGATGTGGACATTAAGAACTTGAAGACAAGAGAAATTTTCAAGGTGAATGGCCACCGTCTAAAACATTACATGAAAGGTGATCAAAACAATGCCAATGAGGTGATCTTCTTGGCAAAGGTAACGTGAAACCATCATCAGGTTTGAACTTTTTGTAAATATTAGGATAGTTGTTTTTATTTGTTTTAGGATTTAGGATTTTTTATTGTTTTTTTTATGTTAATTTTCATTTTTATTCATTTGCTGCATTGAACAGTTTCCTTTAAGTGTGTGTAGAGTTACTGCCACGAACAATTGCTAGAATTTTTGCCATGAAATTTGCCAAAACTATTGCCAGGATCGTTTCCTACCGCATTACCAAGCATGAAAGAAAGGAAACGAATGGCCCCTAATGGTGGGACATTTGTGACAAGAAAGACCTGAGTCACACGAGAAGAAGTCTCCGAGGGGGAGTCATCTTCTTCTTAAACTCCTTTGCATTCTATTACATTGCATTCACATGATCTTGCATATTTTTTCTGTTTTAATTTTGTATATATATGTTGTTTCATGCATTGAGAACAATGCACATCTTAGGTTTAGGGATGTACGTTTGCTCATATTTATGCCATGCATTTCATGTTTAATTTCTGTTGCCATGCCATTTTAGGTCATTTAGAATGGATGCATGCCGAACCACTAAAAAAAGAAAAAGAAAAAAAAATTGCCTCGGATTAATTTTGAAGAATGTTAACATTTGTTAGGCAAGTTTAATTTGATCTAGGTTTCTGCCAATGAGGAAATTTAATCTTTAGTTGTCATGCCATGCCAGCAGAGTAGTATGTCATGTTAGCTTGGCAATTGATCTCTAGTTTAGGGAATTGAATTTACACTTAACACGTGATATGCATCTAGTTCCCTAGGAAACTTAGACTATTTGAAACTATGATCAAATAGAAAAAAATGAAAAAATGATGCCAGGATAAAAAGAAACAAATAAGGCAGCAATGCTCTACCAAGGCAATAAAATAAAAATATAGAACTCTCCTTTACCTAGGGATAATAAGTTACTTGGGGCTTCGTGGTTTGCTCCCTCTTAGTTCTCAAGTATAAAACCCTAGGGTATGACTTGAAGAGAAAGCCTAGTGATGTCTAGATTAAGGTGGGGATTTGTGGTATGCTCCCTCTTATCACTCACACTAAACAGTGTCACGAAGCAAGCTTAAATTAATGCCAACAGAACCCTTGGCAAGAAAAAGAAAAAATAATAAAGATCTGAGTTTAGGTAGTAAAATTGGCTAAGGGAGTGAAATGATATTGGATGCATATTGCCTACACATCATGCACTCTTCATGAACTTAGAATAGAGTTATATTGCTGCACTTGAATTACTATCTGCTTGGCATTACCGCACTAGGATACTGAGGATAAAAATATAGCCAAATTCTGCTTGCTAGCACTTGTTGGCATTCCAATCAAAATTTTGTCGAGGTAACTTTTTCATAATTTTTAATTTTCTTTATTTGCATTACTTGAGGACAAGCAATGAGTTAGGTTTGAGGGTATGTTACCTCTCTAAAAGTACTATTTCCCAATACCAATTTTATAATGCTTTTGCTTGTTTTTAGGTATATTTAGTTGCATTAGGTTTTTAGAATCATGCATTTGCATAAGGAGTTTAGCATTCTGTCTATGCCATTGTGAAGGGTTGTTTTATGGCTATTTTGCAGGTTTGGCATAGGATTTGGCAAAGGAATGTAGCGCAGTAAAGAATGCCAGAGAGAATGCTGAGTGTTTTTGGCACAGATGGACCAAACAATGCCAAGCACCAGTTGACAGAGAAGTGAACTTGATACCATGCCAAGAACCCTTGGCAATACTAGCTTGAAAAAAATAAGACTAGATTAGATTGCAGAAAAATAGCACTTGATCAAGCTCCAAAATAATAGGATGGAGAAAAAATCGAATGCCAAGCTGGTCTGGCATAGATGGACGAACGATGCCAAGCTCGGCTGGCGAAAGATCGAAGACTGATGACGTAAGCCTTAGACTAAAGACATTAGCCCTAGTCAAGATGACATCAACCCTAGTCAACATGATGCCAGCCCTAGAATGCAAAGTGTGGCTAAGATGATCACAAGCCTTAGCTCGTCCAAATTCAAACCCTAAGGCTTATCCTAGGGTTTCCCACGCATGCCTATATAAAGGATATCAAGCAAGCACATAAGAGGTGGCACATTAGGGATCAAATTGAGAAAAGGTTACCTTCTTATACACTCTCTTAGTTTATTTGGTTTTTATTTGATAATGCTAAACGATTTTGGTTTTTGGATGGAAACCCCAACCATGAACTAATTTTCGTAAGTTGGTTGGAGGATGTTTGGTTTAAACGTTGATTTTGTGCTTTAGTTTCTTTAATGATAAATCTATTTTGGAAAATTTTTTCTATTTGGCATACTTGAATTTTTCCTAAATACTCTGCCAAATGAGAGCTGGCCCTGTTGGCCTATTGCTCCTTAATATCTTAACAGACTTGGGGTGGCAACTATTGAGTCGTTGATTACTAAGGAGAGAAGCTTCGAGAGGAGTCGTTCAAGTAGATGAACTTACTTCAGAAGTGATATCTACCCCTTAGGAGTATAGATTGGTTCTTAATCAAATTGGTTTATTTAAAAACATACACTATAGAGATATAGGGGTTTTTATATAATCGACTTAGGGCAATGACCATCGAGAGAGGCTTTGCTAATTTTGAATCTACTCGGCAAACAATGCTAAGATAAGTTGACATTAAAGGCGGGCACAACATGAAAAGCGTAGAAACCATGCATTCCCTGCCAATGCTCATCACTCATTAAAAGACCTTCATTGCCAATGTTTTTACTTCACTTTTAATTCTTTTCTTTTTAAAGTATTTCCAAAACAAACTTTCAAAACAAACATATTTTCTTCCAAGGCAAGTAACAATCAAACAATCGAATTCCAAGTCAATCTCTATGGGATCGATACTCAGCTTAACTACTGTATTACTTGCAGACCGTGTATAGTTGAATACAAAAGGCTCTTGGCACTGATACTGATATATACATTTTGCCTCTTTTACCAGCATTCACTTACACATCTTCTACTGAGTCTATAGTGGGAGACAATAGAGTTGGGTTGGTATCCTTACCAACCTACTTGGGACGACTTCTTGGATGATTTAAAGAAAAAGTATGTAGGTGAAGCCCACATTGATATCTTGAGAGATCGGTTCAATCACATTGTCCAAAGGGAACCAGTCAGTCTTTGAATACAAGAAAAAGTTCCTACGACTGAGTAGGTATGCCCTTGAGTTGGTTGCTACCAAGAAAATAAGATGCAATAGATTCCTAAAGGGCTCGAGGAAGGAGATCTAGACTTACTTGACTGCTACCCCCGCCGAAGGTATTTTTGGAATTGACTGCTAGTGCTAAGTCGCTAGAGCAAGTGCAAGGTTTGGCCTATGGCTCGTCTGGTGGGCAAGGGAGTTTGAGTGGGAGAACTCAAAACTTCTCCAACAACTCACAGTCTTATTATGGAAGGAACAGAAACCGTTGAAACAAAGGAAGATGAGCTTCAAATCAGAGTTTGAGATCAAACCGTAGGTTAGAGTCTACTAGCTGTAGAAGGTCTTCATCATCATCGACCATGATGAGTCCGAATGGCTCCTAAAGGGAGTGTAGGCGCATCAGTTTGTGGAGAGTGTGGGCGTAAGCATAGAGGTGAGTGTTGGGGTTTAGCCAGAGTTTGTTTTGAGTATGGATCAATAGATCATTTTGTTCGAGATTGCCCAGTAGCTGCCAACACCGCCTAGGTTCAAACTCATATGACCTCTTATCCTGCCTAGAGGGGTCGAGGCTTTCTTAGAGGAGTGAGCCACGTGTTCGGACATCTGAGTAAGGGCACGATTCAGTCCATTACTAAATCGCCGGCGAGGCAGTACACGGTCAAGGCCTAGTAGGGTGTGAGGTTATCGATGTTACCTTAGGCACGTTCACCTTGTTTTTAGTTCCTATTGTTGCTCTTTTGGATTCAGGGTCTACTCATTCTTATATTTGTAGTGGAATATCTCCTTAGTGGGGTATTCCTGTTAATGATCTTGAGATAGGTTTTCGTGTGACATGTCCTTTAGGGTATGATGTTTTGGTTGATAAGGTGTATCGGAGGTGTCTAGTTGAGGTTTAGGGTTTGATATTTCTGATCAATTTGATGGTTTTACTGTTCTAAGAGTTTGATGCTATCCTAGGGATGGATTGGTTATTTGAGCATGACGCACGTTTGGGGAAAAGCCTAAACCTTTATGGTTTCGATAGAGCTAAGCTAGTAGTGAATGGTGAGAGGAACCCTTGCCTTTTCAGTGTGGTGTCGGCCTTGGCGGCACAAAGGCTGATCCAACAAGGTTGCGAGGCCTTCTTGGCTCGCGTAGTTGACAAAAGTGTTGAGAGTCTAATGTTTGAGAATCTTCAGACTATTGGAGAGTTTGTCGATGTGTTCCTGGAAGAGTTACCTAGGCTCCATTTAGATTGTGGGTTAGAGTTTTAGATAGATGTGTTGCCTGGAATGAAACCAGTATCCATTGCACCGATGGAATTTAGAGATATAAAGAGTCAAATTCAAGTGTTATTGGATAGAGGTTTCATTCGACCAAGCCACACCTTGGGTGCACTAGTCTTGTTTGTTAAAAAGAAGGATAGGTCGATAAGGATGTGTATCAATTATCGTTAGCTCAATAATGTAATGATGAAGAACTGTTATCCTCTATCGAGGATTGATGATCTATTTGATCAGCTGAGGGGTGCTCATGTGTTCTCAAAGATCGACTTGAGGGCTTACTAATGCACCTGCATCTTTTATGGACTTGATGAATCAGATCTTTCAGCCTTACCTAAATCAGTTTACGATAGTCTTCATTGATGACATCTTATTTTATTAGAGCTCGGAGGAGGAGCATGACTATTATCTTTGTATTGTTCTTCAGACTTTGAGGAGAGACAACTTTTTGTTAAGTTCAGTAAATGTGAGTTTTGGCTCTCTAAAGTGGCATTTTTAAGCTATAGAGTTGTAGCAGATGAGATCCGTGTTGATTCACAAAAGATTCAGGCAGTGGTGGAGTAGAAACCACCTAGGAATGCCCATGGCTTTGTAGTTTCCTTGGGCTTACCGGATATTACTGTCGTATTGTCAAGGGTTTCTCTATCGTAATGGAACCTATGACCAAGTTGTTGCAAAAAAGGGTACCGTATGAGTGGATGAGAGAAGACAACAAAGCTTCGAACAATTGAAGGCTTACCTTATGGAGGCTCCATTCTTGAAGCAACCTGAGCCGGGAAAGGATTATGTTGTGTTTAGTGATGCTTCTATGAATGGGCTTGGATGTGTTCTCATGTAAGAGGGTAAGGTGGTTACTTAAGCCTCGAGACAACTTAAGCCTTATGAACGAAATTACCCCACCCATGATTTGGAACTTGCTGCAGTTATCTTTGCTTTGAAGATTTGGAGACACTACCTGTATGAAGAGAAGTGTTATATCTACATCGATCATAAGAGTTTAAAGTATCTGCTCACCAAAAAGGAGTTGGATCTGAGGCAAAAGAGATGGATTAAGTTGTTAAAGGACTATGATTGTATCATAGAGTAGCATCCTAGTAAAGCTAACGTGGTGGCCGATGCCTTGAGTAGGAAGTCTATGTCAGTTTTGAGGGTGATGTTTGCCCAGTTGAGAATGATTGAAGATGGTGGGTTGTTAGAGGACCTTTGTGTAGAGCCTACCTTAGTGCAAGAGATCAAGAGAACGCAAGTGTTGGACGAAGATTAAGTGGCAAGAATAGAAATGGTTCAGAGAGGCGAGGTGTCTGATTTTGAAGTATGTGATGGTGGAATCTTGTACTTCAAGGATCGGCTATTTGTTTCAACTCTAGAGGATCTAAGAGACCGCATCTTACGAGAGGTGCAACATATCCCACTTGCTATGCACCTGGGGAGTAACAAGATGTACCAAGACTTGTTTCCTTTTAATTGGTGGCCTAGTATGAAAAGAGATTTATTCGAGTTTGTGGCGATATGCCCTGCGTGTCAGCAAGTTAAGGTCAAACATCAAGTCCCTTCAGGCTTGCTTCAGCCTATCCAGATTCCACAATGGAAGTGGGATCGTGTAACCATGGATTTTGAGATGGGTTTGTCTTTGACCCATAGAAAACATGATGCTATATGGGTAATAGTGGATCATTTGACCAAGTTTGCTCATTTATTGCTGCTGCATATGGATTTTACGCTTAAGAAGTTAGCTCGGTTGTACATCCAAGAGATAGTGGGGTTGTATGGAGTGCATCATCGATCATATCGGATAGGGATCCGCATTTCATGACAAGGTTATGGAAGAAGATACACGAGGCTTTGGACACCAAGTTACATTTCAGTACAGCTTTTCATCCTCAGACCGATGGTCAATCTAAGCGAGTTATCCAAATCTTGGAGAACATGCTTCATTATTGTATCATTGACTTCAAGACAAGTTGGGAAGAGTAGTTACTGCTAGTCGAGTTTGCTTACAACAAAAACTTTCAGTCGAGTATCAAGATGGATCCTTTTGAGGACTTGTATGAGTATAAGTGTAGGACACCCTTGTGTTGGACCGAGCTCAATGAGAGAAGGATCATGGGGTTAGATTTGATTAGAAAAATAGAAGAGAAGGTTCATATAATCAAGGAAACACTGCATGTAGCCTTTGATCATCAAAAAGTTTATGCGGACCCGAAGTGTAAGCACATTTAGTATGAAGTTGGTGACAAAGTTTTCCTTATGGTGTCACCATGGAAAAGAGTAATCCGTTTTGGGCAGAAGGGCAAGTTGAGCCCAAGGTTTATATGACTATATGATATTCTTGAGAGGGTCGTACCCGTAGCTTACCGTCTAGCCTTGCCTCTAGAGATGGCATGCATCCACAATGTGTTCCATGTTGAGACATAAATGTTCTAATCCCTCCTATGTTATTCCACTTGAGAAGATTGAGATTAACACTGATTTGACCTATGAAGAGGAGCCGATAAAAGTGTTAGACAATGGAGTCAAGGAATTACGCAACAATTGTATACCTCTAGTTAAGATGTTATGGAGGAACCATGAATTCGAGGAAGCCACATAGGAAGCTGAGAAGGATATAAAGTTGCTTTATCTGCATCTTTTTCTGAAAGGTAAATTTTGAGGATGAAATTTTCTTTAAGGATGGGAGAGTTGAAACGACCCGAATTTCAAAATTCGAGGGTCGATTTAACCCGAAGTGTGCGCTTTATGTTTAGGATATGTGTTAGGCTTTTGAGAGCTTTAGTAGGATATCTTTTGCTGTGGGATTTAGGCTTTGAGATGTTATTTTGGTGTAGGATGATGAAATATGGGTAATTCTGTAACTTACCCTTTTGGAATAGGGGGAAATGGGGGTGTTTAATTTTTTGTAGAAAATAAGTATGGTGAGATCACCTTTTGTCTCATTGTCTTCTTCTTTCTCTTATTCTCTCATCTCCCAACCCTAAAGTTAAGAGACAGGTTGAATCTTTAGGTATTATGGAGTGAATCATGTTTTAGGCATTGAGGAAGAGTTGTTTATCAACCAAGGATCTATAATTCAAGTGAAAGAGGTGGGAGAGGCATCCAAGGTCCAAGGGAAGAGCAAGACTTAAAGCTTGTAGTTGGGGGCCTTTTTTCTATGATTTAATCCAAGGTTAGTACACTACTAACTCTCATGTATTCCTGGAAATCATCAATGTGTTTGCTTGGTTGCTAGATTGATAGATTGGTTAGTACACTACCAGTGCCAGAATTGATGCCAAAAATGATGCCAAACATGATGCCATCATTGATGACAAATAGACTGAGGCTAAACAACATACTGATACCAAAATAGATGCCAGCACTGCCTTGGCAAAGCCAGCAACGCCAACATATGTTTATCCATAGCTACCATTTCCAGCAAGACTTCAAAAGCACAAACAGGACCAGCAATTTAAATGCTTCTTGGAAGTTCTTAAGCAGTTGAAAATTAACATTCCATTGGTAGAAGCCCTTGAGAAAATGGCCAACTATATAAAATTCATGAAGGACATTCTATCTAAAAAGAGAAAGTTGGGAGACTTTGAAACTGTCACTCTCATTGAGGGATGCAGTGCCATGATCCTAAACCGATTGCCACCAAAGAATAAAGATCCGGGAAGTTTCACTATTCCTTGCATAATTGGCAACAAATTTATGGGAAAGGCATTGTATGACTTGGGAACCAGCATCAACTTGATGCCAATGTCAGTTTTCAGGAAGCTTGGCATAGAAGCAAGACATACCACAGTGACACTCCAGCTGGTAGACCGATTCTATACGTATCCCAAGGGTAAGATTGAGGATGTGTTGGTGAAGGTTAGCAAATTTATCTTTCCATCTGATTTTATCATTTTAGATTATGAGACCGATGTTGATGTTCTAATTATTTTAGGCAGGCCATTTCTTGCCACGAGTAGGGCTCTTATTGATGTTTATAAAAGGGAACTAACAATGCGTATGAATGACCAGCATGTTACTTTTAATGTGTTTCAAGCTTTGAAATGTGTACATGAACCTGATGAATGTCAAGTCGAGGAGATGATGAAGTACATTTCTACTGTGGACATGGCACAATTGTGCCAGGATACAAAATTTGATGCCAGCATGCTTGATGACATAACTGAACTATTTGAGGAACCTGAGGAATCAACCTTAGAGGCTGAAGATGTAAGCTATTTTGAGCCTCTATAGTTGGTCGACAGAGAGATATAAGAACCTAAACCATCAATTGAGGAACCACCAGAGTTGGATCTAAAGCCACTGCCAAATCACTTGAAGTATGCTTACTTAGGTAAACACTCAACTCTGCCAGTGATCATTGCTACTGATCTCACTAATGATCAGGAGGAGAGATTGCTGGCAATATTAAGAAATTATAAGCAAGCATTGGGTTGGACCTTGGCAGATATCCTAGGTATTAGCCCAACCATTTGCATGTACAAAATCATTTTGGAGGAGTACCATAGCAAGACCATTGAAGGCTAAACCCGAGCATGAAAGAGGTAGTTAAGAAAGAGATCATAAAATGGCTTGATGTCGAGATCATTTATCCCATTTCAAATACCTCATGGGTTAGCCTGGTGCAATGCATGCCAAAGAAATGTGGTATGACTGTGGTACAAAATAATGAAGCTGAATTGATTCCCTTTAGAACCATCACCGGGTGGAGAGTGTACATGGATTATAGAAGGCTGAACAGTGCCACAAGGAAAGACCACTTCCCATTGCCTTTCATCAACCAAATGTTAGACAGGTTGGCAGGTAAAGCTTTCTATTGTTTTTTTGGATGGTTATTCAGGTTATAATTAGATTGCCATCGCCCCTGATGATCAAGAGAAGACCATGTTCACGTTCCCTTATAGGATGTTTGCTTTTAGAATGATGCCATTTGGCATTTGTAATGTGCCGACAATGTTCTAACGTTGCATGATATCCATTTTTCTGATATGATTGAGCACAATATGGAAGTATTCATGGATGATTTCTCAGTGTTTGCCAAAGCATTTGACGAATGCATTCATAGTTTGGAGCAAGTCTTAAAGAGATACATTGAGATGAACCTAGTGCTGAATTGGGAAAAATGTCACTTCATGGTGAAAGAAGGCATTGTTCTCGGGCACAAGGTAACCGAGAGAAGATTAGAAGTCGACCGAGAAAAAGTAGAGGTAATCAAGCAATTGCCAACTCCAACAAGTGTTAAAGGTATAAGGAGTTTTTTAGGTTATGCCAGTTTTTATCGGCAGTTTATTAAAGTTTTTTCAAAATTGCTAAACCTTTATGCTTGTTGTTGGAACATAATGCCACTTTTGCATTTGATGATTCTTGTTTGAGAGCATTTCAGGAACTTAAAGAGGAATTGATTAATGCCTTCATAGTCATAGCACTGAATTGGAATGAGCCTTTTGAGCTCATGTGTGATGCCAGTGACTATGCCGTTAAGCAGATTTTGGGATAGCGGCATGGCAAGGTTTTCTATGCAAAACCTTGAATGAAGCAAAACTTAATTACTCTACAACCGAAAAAGAATTTCTTGCAGTTGTATTTGCTTTTGATAAATTTAGATCTTATTTAATTGGTAACAAGGTTATGGTTTATACAGATCATTCGACATTGAAGTATCTATTGGCAAAGAAGGATGCCAAGCCAGATTAATCCGATGGACGCTCTTACTTCAAGAATTTGACCTAGAGATCGAGACACACGAAAGGCAGTGAAAATTTAGTAGCTGACCACCTTTCACGTTAGAGCATCCCATTAAAAATGGTAAGGCTAAAGTTATTAGAGATGAATTTTCTGACGAATACTTGCCTGCAGTTAATGCTATGCCATGGTACGCTGACATTGTCAACTACCTGGTGAGCAACATTCTTCCACTAGACTTGGCATAAAATGCCTAGAAAAGATTCCTGCGAGAAGTTAGGCAATACTATTGGGATGAGCCAATATTGTTCAAACAATATGCCGACCAAGTGATCTGCCGGTGTGTGCCTGAGGATGAACAAGATAACATATTGTATTTGTGCCATGCTGCACCGTATAGAGGTCACTTTGCTGGGATAAAGACTGCTACCAAGGTGCTGCAGTCAGGATTCTTTTGGCCTACACTATACAAAGATGCTCATAACTTTTCCAAGGCATGTGACCGATGCCAGAGGACATGAAACATTTTCAGCAGACATCAGTTGCCACTCCAGAACATTATGCTAGTAGATTTGTTTGATGTATAAGGGATAGACTTTGTGGGCCCTTTTCCTCCATCATTTGGTAACCTATACATCATTTTGGTTATTGACTACATTTCAAAATAGGATGAAGCTGTTGCGTTACCAACAAACGATGCGAAGGCTGTTGCCAAATTTTTGCACAAACATATTTTTACTCGATTTGGTGCCCCAAAGTGATTATTCATGATGAGGGTACCCATTTTAAATGCAATCTAATCTCTAAATCTTTGTGTAGATATGGAATTCAACAAAGGATTGCCATGACATGCCATTCCCAAATGAATCGCCAAGCAGATATTTCCAACAAGGAGATCAAGAACATTTTGGAAAAGACTATAAATCCAACAAGGAAAGACTGGTCCTTGAGACTAGATGACTCCTTGTAGGCTTACAGAACTGCTTTTAAAACTCCTTTGGGAGCCTCCCCATTTAGACTTGTTTTCGAGAAGACATGCCACTTACTAGTGGAGATGGAGCACCGAGCTTATTGGGTAATCAAAACGCTTGACATGGCATGGAGGGCTGATGGAGAAAAGAGGTTATTAGACTTGAATGAGTTAGAGGAATTAAGGACACAAGCCTATGAGAATGCCATGATTTACAAGGAGAAAACAAAACGCTGACATGATTGTAGGATAATGCTAAGACATTTTGAGGTAGGCCAACGTGTTATATTGTTTAATTTATGCCTTAAGCTGTTTCCAGGTAAACTCAAATCGAGATGGACGGGTCCTTATAAAGTTGTAAAACCCTACGCCCATGGAGATGTGGACATTAAGAACTTGAAGACAGGAGAAATTTTCAAGGTGAATGGCCACCGTCTAAAACATTACATGAAAGGTGATCAAAACAATGCCAATGAGGTGATCTTCTTGGCAAAGGTAACGTGAAACCATCATCAGGTTTGAACTTTTGTAAATATTAGGATAGTTGTTTTTATTTGTTTTAGGATTTAGGATTTTTTATTGTTTTTTTTATGTTAATTTTCATTTTTATTCATTTGCTGCATTGAACAGTTTCCTTTAAGTGTGTGTAGAGTTACTGCCACGAACAATTGCTAGAATTTTTGCCATGAAATTTGCCAAAACTATTGCCAGGATCGTTTCCTACCGCATTACCAAGCATGAAAGAAAGGAAACGAATGGCCCCTAATGGTGGGACATTTGTGACAAGAAAGACCTGAGTCACACGAGAAGAAGTCTCCGAGGGGGAGTCATCTTCTTCTTAAACTCCTTTGCATTCTATTACATTGCATTCACATGATCTTGCATATTTTTTCTGTTTTAATTTTGTATATATATGTTGTTTCATGCATTGAGAACAATGCACATCTTAGGTTTAGGGATGTACGTTTGCTCATATTTATGCCATGCATTTCATGTTTAATTTCTGTTGCCATGCCATTTTAGGTCATTTAGAATGGATGCATGCCGAACCACTAAAAAAAGAAAAAGAAAAAAAAATTGCCTCGGATTAATTTTGAAGAATGTTAACATTTGTTAGGCAAGTTTAATTTGATCTAGGTTTCTGCCAATGAGGAAATTTAATCTTTAGTTGTCATGCCATGCCAGCAGAGTAGTATGTCATGTTAGCTTGGCAATTGATCTCTAGTTTAGGGAATTGAATTTACACTTAACACGTGATATGCATCTAGTTCCCTAGGAAACTTAGACTATTTGAAACTATGATCAAATAGAAAAAAAATGAAAAAATGATGCCAGGATAAAAAGAAACAAATAAGGCAGCAATGCTCTACCAAGGCAATAAAATAAAAATATAGAACTCTCCTTTACCTAGGGATAATAAGTTACTTGGGGCTTCGTGGTTTGCTCCCTCTTAGTTCTCAAGTCTAAAACCCTAGGGTATGACTTGAAGAGAAAGCCTAGTGATGTCTAGATTAAGGTGGGGATTTGTGGTATGCTCCCTCTTATCACTCACACTAAACAGTGTCACGAAGCAAGCTTAAATTAATGCCAACAGAACCCTTGGCAAGAAAAAGAAAAAATAATAAAGATCTGAGTTTAGGTAGTAAAATTGGCTAAGGGAGTGAAATGATATTGGATGCATATTGCCTACACATCATGCACTCTTCATGAACTTAGAATAGAGTTATATTGCTGCACTTGAATTACTATCTGCTTGGCATTACCGCACTAGGATACTGAGGATAAAAATATAGCCAAATTCTGCTTGCTAGCACTTGTTGGCATTCCAATCAAAATTTTGTCGAGGTAACTTTTTCATAATTTTTAATTTTCTTTATTTGCATTACTTGAGGACAAGCAATGAGTTAGGTTTGAGGGTATGTTACCTCTCCAAAAGTACTATTTCCAATACCAATTTTATAATGCTTTTGCTTGTTTTTAGGTATATTTAGTTGCATTAGGTTTTTAGAATCATGCATTTGCATAAGGAGTTTAGCATTCTGTCTATGCCATTGTGAAGGGTTGTTTTATGGCTATTTTGCAGGTTTGGCATAGGATTTGGCAAAGGAATGTAGCGCAGTAAAGAATGCCAGAGAGAATGCTGAGTGTTTTTGGCACAGATGGACCAAACAATGCCAAGCACCAGTTGACAGAGAAGTGAACTTGATACCATGCCAAGAACCCTTGGCAATACTAGCTTGAAAAAAATAAGACTAGATTAGATTGCAGAAAAATAGCACTTGATCAAGCTCCAAAATAATAGGATGGAGAAAAAATCGAATGCCAAGCTGGTCTGGCATAGATGGACGAACGATGCCAAGCTCTATTTGGCGAAAGATCAAGACCGATGACGTAAGCCTTAGACTAAAGACATTAGCCCTAGTCAAGATGACATCAACCCTAGTCAACATGATGCCAGCCCTAGAATGCAAAGTGTGGCTAAGATGATCACAAGCCTTAGCTCGTCCAAATTCAAACCCTAAGGCTTATCCTAGGGTTTCCCACGCATGCCTATATAAAGGATATCAAGCAAGCACATAAGAGGTGGCACATTAGGGATCAAATTGAGAAAAGGTTACCTTCTTATACACTCTCTTAGTTTATTTGGTTTTTATTTGATAATGCTAAACGATTTTGGTTTTTTGGATGGAAACCCCAACCATGAACTAATTTTCGTAAGTTGGTTGGAGGATGTTTGGTTTAAACGTTGATTTTGTGCTTTAGTTTCTTTAATGATAAATCTATTTTGGAAAATTTTTTCTATTTGGCATACTTGAATTTTTCCTAAATACTCTGCCAAATGAGAGCTGGCCCTGTTGGCCTATTGCTCCTTAATATCTTAACAGACTTGGGGTGGCAACTATTGAGTCGTTGAGTACTAAGGAGAGAAGCTTCGAGAGGAGTCGTTCAAGTAGATGAACTTACTTCAGAAGTGATATCTACCCCTTAGGAGTATAGATTGGTTCTTAATCAAATTGGTTTATTTAAAAACATACACTATAGAGATATAGGGGTTTTTATATAATCGACTTAGGGGCAATGACCATCGAGAGAGGCTTTGCTAATTTTGAATCTACTCGGCAAACAATGCTAAGATAAGTTGACATTAAAGGCGGGCACAACATGAAAAGCGTAGAAACCATGCATTCCCTGCCAATGCTCATCACTCATTAAAAGACCTTCATTGCCAATGTTTTTACTTCACTTTTAATTCTTTTCTTTTTAAAGTATTTCCAAAACAAACTTTCAAAACAAACATATTTTCTTCCAAGGCAAGTAACAATCAAACAATCAATTCCAAGTCAATCTCTATGGGATCGATACTCAGCTTAACTCTTCAGATTACTTGCGGACCGTGTGTATAGTTGCATACAAAAGGCTCTTGGCAATCGATCATCGATATATACATTTTGCCTCTTTTACCAAAGCATTCACTTACACATCTTCTCTCGAGTCTATAGTGGGAGACAATAGAGTTGGGTTGGTATCCTTACCAACCTACTTGGGACGACTTCTTGGATGATTTAAAGAAAAAGTATGTAGGTGAAGCCCACATTGATATCTTGAGAGATCGGTTCAATCACATTGGCCAAAGGGAACCAGTCAGTCTTTGAATACAAGAAAAAGTTCCTACGACTGAGTAGGTATGCCCTTGAGTTGGTTGCTACCAAGAAAATAAGATGCAATAGATTCCTAAAGGGCTCGAGGAAGGAGATCTAGACTTACTTGAATGCTACCCCCGCCGAAGGTATTTTTGGAATTGACTGCTAGTGCTAAGTCGCTAGAGCAAGTGCAAGGTTTGGCCTATGGCTCGTCTGGTGGGCAAGGGAGTTTGAGTGGGAGAACTCAAAACTTCTCCAACAACTCATGATCTTATTATGGAAGGAGCAGAAACCGTTGAAACAAAGGAAGATGAGCTTCAAATCAGAGTTTGAGATCAAACCGCAGGTTAGAGTCTACTAGCTGTAGAAGGTCTTCATCATCATCGACCATGATGAGTCCGAATGGCTCCTAAAGGGAGTGTAGGCGCATCAGTTTGTGGAGAGTGTGGGCGTAAGCATAGAGGTGAGTGTTGGGGTTTAGCCAGAGTTTGTTTTGAGTATGGATCAATAGATCATTTTGTTCGAGATTGCCCAGTAGCTGCCAACACCGCCTAGGTTCAAACTCATATGACCTCTTATCCTGCCTAGAGGGGTCGAGGCTTTCTTAGAGGAGTGAGCCACGTGTTCGGACATCTGAGTAAGGGCACGATTCAGTCCATTACTAAATCGCCGGCGAGGCAGTACACAGTCAAGGCCTAGTAGGGTGTGAGGCTATCGATGTTACCTTAGGCACGTTTACCTTGTTTTTAGTTCCTATTGTTGCTCTTTTGGATTCAGGGTCTACTCATTCTTATATTTGTAGTGGAATATCTCCTTAGTGGGGTATTCCTGTTAATGATCTTGAGATAGGTTTTCGTGTGACATGTCCTTTAGGGTATGATGTTTTGGTTGATAAGGTGTATCGGAGGTGTCTAGTTGAGGTTTAGGGTTTGATATTTCTGATCAATTTGATGGTTTTACTGTTCTAAGAGTTTGATGCTATCCTAGGGATGGATTGGTTATTTGAGCATGACGCACGTTTGGGGAAGAGCCTAAACCTTTATGGTTTCGATAGAGCTAAGCTAGTAGTGAATGGTGAGAGGAACCCTTGCCTTTTCAGTGTGGTGTCGGCCTTGGCGGCACAAAGGCTGATCCAACAAGGTTGCGAGGCCTTCTTGGCTCGCGTAGTTGACAAAAGTGTTGAGAGTCTAATGTTTGAGAATCTTCAGACTATTGGAGAGTTTGTCGATGTGTTCCTGGAAGAGTTACCTAGGCTCCATTTAGATTGTGGGTTAGAGTTTTAGATAGATGTGTTGCCTGGAATGAAACCAGTATCCATTGCACCGATGGAATTTAGAGATATAAAGAGTCAAATTCAAGTGTTATTGGATAGAGGTTTCATTCGACCAAGCCACACCTTGGGTGCACTAGTCTTGTTTGTTAAAAAGAAGGATAGGTCGATAAGGATGTGTATCAATTATCGTTAGCTCAATAATGTAATGATGAAGAACTGTTATCCTCTATCGAGGATTGATGATCTATTTGATCAGCTGAGGGGTGCTCATGTGTTCTCAAAGATCGACTTGAGGGCTTACTAATGCACCTGCATCTTTTATGGACTTGATGAATCAGATCTTTCAGCCCTACCTAAATCAGTTTACGATAGTCTTCATTGATGACATCTTATTTTATTAGAGCTCGGAGGAGGAGCATGACTATTATCTTTGTATTGTCTTCAGACTTTGAGGAGAGACAACTTTTTGTTAAGTTCAGTAAATGTGAGTTTTGGCTCTCTAAAGTGGCATTTTTAAGCTATAGAGTTGTAGCAGATGAGATCCGTGTTGATTCACAAAAGATTCAGGCAGTGGTGGAGTAGAAACCACCTAGGAATGCCGCAGAAGCCTGTAGTTTCCTTGGGCTTACCGGATATTACTGTCGTATTGTCAAGGGTTTCTCTATCGTAATGGAACCTATGACCAAGTTGTTGCAAAAAAGGGTACCGTATGAGTGGATGAGAGAAGACAACAAAGCTTCAAACAATTGAAGGCTTACCTTATGGAGGCTCCATTCTTGAAGCAACCTGAGCCGGGAAAGGATTATGTTGTGTTTAGTGATGCTTCTATGAATGGGCTTGGATGTGTTCTCATGTAAGAGGGTAAGGTGGTTACTTAAGCCTCGAGACAACTTAAGCCTTATGAACGAAATTACCCCACCCATGATTTGGAACTTCTTCATGATTATCTTTGCTTTGAAGATTTGGAGACACTACCTGTATGAAGAGAAGTGTTATATCTACATCGATCATAAGAGTTTAAAGTATCTGCTCACCAAAAAGGAGTTGGATCTGAGGCAAAAGAGATGGATTAAGTTGTTAAAGGACTATGATTGTATCATAGAGTAGCATCCTAGTAAAGCTAACGTGGTGGCCGATGCCTTGAGTAGGAAGTCTATGTCAGTTTTGAGGGTGATGTTTGCCCAGTTGAGAATGATTGAAGATGGTGGGTTGTTAGAGGACCTTTGTGTAGAGCCTACCTTAGTGCAAGAGATCAAGAGAACGCAAGTGTTGGACGAAGATTAAGTGGCAAGAATAGAAATGGTTCAGAGAGGCGAGGTGTCTGATTTTGAAGTATGTGATGGTGGAATCTTGTACTTCAAGGATCGGCTATTTGTTTCAACTCTAGAGGATCTAAGAGACCGCATCTTACGAGAGGTGCAACATATCCCACTTGCTATGCACCTGGGGAGTAACAAGATGTACCAAGACTTGTTTCCTTTTAATTGGTGGCCTAGTATGAAAAGAGATTTATTCGAGTTTGTGGCGATGTGCCTTGCGTGTCAGCAAGTTAAGGTCGAACACGTAAGTGACCTTATCGATCAAATTTGAAAATCAGTTACCAAAACTGTGCTGAGCAAAAACATAAGTGAACATTACAATAGTTAACCCAAACTATTATTTATATTATTTTTTTTAGTGGTACCTTTATTCGGTCCCTAATGAAAGTCATTAGGATCTGTCTAATATTAATTATCGGCTTCATAATCATTTAATACCAATTTTCGACCTTATAATCAATTATTCAAATATTACCAATTATTAGTTCATGTAGTATAATCTCTATCTAACATGTCAATCTATTCGAGCAAGCATACAAAGCACCACAATTATCAACCAATCAATCAATCATCAAATAATTACACGAGCATCTCAAACGACCCTACACAGTCTCTAAAGCCTCCACAAGTCTCAACTTATTCATAGCATCATCATGCATCTCATAAACATCGAGTCTCATAATACTGATCTCTACTCATGCTTATTCATCATCTACCTATTTTGTAGATACTAACACACAAAGCAATCACATTTAAGATGCTCATGAAACAATAGAAGTTCGAGGTGTAATAATCTTAAGCATAAGCGATAAATCCTCATCCAACCTCCTCCAATTATCCTCTTTAATTCTAATATTCGAGTCTACAAATTCCTCGAATAAAACAAATACGACTACATAAGACACGTTACATTACTAGATTACTTTAGGGAGATAAAACATGTAAATATAGCTTACCGAGTTTGAATTTGGTGAAACAGACTACGCCAACAGACTTAGAACATCAAGAAACCCTTGGGTAGGTTCCCCCGAAAAAAGTCAATGTCGGCTGGTCAACGACAGCTCGGCTCTTGGTCAACGACAACTCGATTCATGGCCAACGGAGGCTCGACTCGGTGGACTCGGTTTGGACCTGCTTGACAGGCCAGTTTGGCAGCGGGCCCAACCGGCTTGGCCCAGCCGGTTATAAAGCCCAAACCATTACTAGATCACGCCCACGCACAGACGGCGGCGCTTGCGGCGGCTTTTGGATTCGGAAAATGGGCGACAAGCTCCTGACCACCATTTTTAATGTTGTTGAGTCCAATGGTGGTGGCCGAATTTGACGGAGAGTGCTGGAACACCTCATTTGAGATTCTCCGATTCTTTATTCTTCTTACTTTAGCGAGTGACGACGACAACGACGACGGTGACGGGGTAACCACCGGTCTACTCATCTCGACGAGGCAAAGATGATGGTGCTGGCGGTGAGAGTCACAACGGCTTGGACGGAGATAGATCAGGGTTGAAAGCTCTCCCACTTTATTTCCTCTCATTTTTTCTCTCTCCAACATAACTCCACCTTTTTCTTTTTCTTCATAAAATTCTCCCCATTTTCCAATCACCCACCAACCTTTTTAAATTTCAAAATCCATATCATACAATATAATAGGCCCAACTTAATATCCTTAACTTGGGCTTATAAAATAAAGACCTATAACCCCGGTTCAAGACCTGATTCGCTAACTAGAAAATTGGGTCGTTACAACTCTTCCCTCCTTAAAAGAAATTCCATCCTCGAAATTTGTACCCATAAAACAAAAAAGATGCTAAAACCCTTATAACACTTCGGCACCCTCAAATATTTTTTGTTGCGCTACTCTGACCTCAACACTTATCAAATATAACCTTTTTCTTCTAACGGTACAAACATAATCTCAACTAATTCTTTCCCTTAGAATGAATTCATCCTAGCTCGGTGCATTACAGACTACGAGCAAAACCCAATGGTACTCCAACAAAAATGTCACACAAAAACTTCATTAAAGAAACTTAACTTATGTCATATAATCCAAAAGATTATTGCACACAAAATCTTTCAACACACCGAATGATCTAAGAACAGGAGGTCAAACCGAAATGATCTTTCTCATGGTGACTCCTTAAAAGAGACTCTAACTCTAATGTCATACTTTACAATATCATTGCTTGATCGGTGCAAGACTTCTGAAAGCAAAAGACGTCTCTACATGTCTCAAGGATGACCTTAGATCTCGATATGCTTTATAATAAAATGGCAACTAAAGTAGCTCCCACAAACTTGGTTCACGCAAGAGTCTTACACTCTAAACTGTTACATGTTTAGAGAACATGTCATCTGTACCCTTACTAAGATCCGTCATAGAAAGAAATCAAACCAAGGGATAAGGTCTATCCGAACATTGAATCTCGTGTCAAAAGGTAGCATGTACACATCGCAGTGTCGTACAAACCAACCCACAAACATTCCAAGCAGATTTTATATCTGGATCTCACCTTTGCCAAAAATAACAAATGATACCTACCAAGGACCATATCATTACTAAACATAATCCCAATGAAACTGCACTCACAAGTCCTTTACAAGGTTCACGACAACTTTGATAAATTCAATATTTGATTCCCAACTGATAGCACACCAAATGCTTATCTCTATCTCAAACACACAATTCCACATTGACTCCTAAAGTACGCGACAAAAGTTTGGTGCAAACTGTCGCCCTCAAATTCACCATATACTGACCACTGTACTATATAGGAAAAATCTTTTGCATTGATACATCTTTCTTTAAAACACTCACAACAAGATCTCAAAGTCCATCAGAAACCATTGGACCTAAATCTAATCATAACATCGTGTCCTTTTAATTAGAATCAGAGGCTACTTCCCACGGCTCCTAAAGAAAATCAATCCTTAACTTGAAGCTTAACTAACAAACACACGAGTACCGGCACTGACTGATCAGTACCAACACCATATGAATTGAATATTAGTATCGTATGGAACTAGCATCAGTACTCTATTACACGACCTTCACTTGTGATCCTTGATCGCCTTATATGGAAAGCACAATACTCTAACCCGAACTAACTTCATACGATCCATCACTTATCAAGTTCACTTTACTTAAGTGGTGATCGATCACACGATTAGTAGTTCTCAAATACTTTGACTTACGTTGTTGTCCAAATCTCAAATTCCTTAAAGATCAAGAACCCAAAATTCACATTGTTATGGTAGGCACACTTTTGCCTCTTCTTGCACAAAATGCAGTCCTGCAAAAACAACAAAACATCCTCGAATATCTCAAAATCTTATTTGACTCTAATTGAGTCAACACCATTATAAAAAATGTTCTCACGCACTCAAATCTCTACCAATGTTCCTCATCTCATTCTAAGGAAACAATGATATAAATCAAAAGCATTTACGAAGTCTCAAACCCTTGTTTTCCTGACTGATTACTGTAGCGACTAAAAAAATCCAATGCTATCCCACTTTTTCTTGAAAATCTGATTTGGGGGGATTTCTTTAAAAATTTGTATTTTGGAATAAAAATTGGAGTCACCACCAATCACTTGGGTTATGTAGACCGAACACCAAACAAGCTAACCAGAGATTCTTTTCTTTTTGGGTTTAGGAGTCGATTACGTTTGGGGAAGGGTTCGCACTCCCATCACGCCCAAACTTTGTACCAAATCAATTACCGTTTAATTAATATCGAATTTTGCAAGTTAAAGTGACGATTAAGTCAAAATTTGGTTATACATGCGAGTAAATTTTAAGGGCCCTGCTATTCGAGAATAAATGAAAAACTACCACCAATACGTTTGATAGTAGCCAAGTTTACTCTCGAAAAAAAGGGCACCACATTAACAGTTTATATCCCAGATGCAACATAAAACATAACATGGCAAAATATACGATGCATATGAATGAACATGGTCAAAATAAAAGCATGAGACGTGAAAAATGTCATAAATGAAAACATAAAATTAAAATTGAATAACAATATATCATAAGAATTAAATATATATATCACGGTATAAGAACATATTATACAAATATATGCATATGTACATGATACGACACATAATAAGAATAATATAATATAACTATATATATAAGTAACATAAAACTATAATATACGTATATGTATAACATGAAACATAATATATATATGATAATAGGATTAAAATCAAATAAATATAAAAACAGTAAAAAATAAAAGAGAAATAGTAACATTAAGTAAAGGCAAAATTAAATGAGCCTAAAGAGGCATGGATCAGATGGGTAATTAGACCACCAATCTCGGACCAAATCGAACAATAGGGATGAAATTGAAAGACTTTTTCAAACAAGAGGGGCCGCGTAGAGGAAATATTATGGGATGAGGGATTTAATAAAGCAAATATCCTTTTTCCTTTTAAAAGCTCCACACTATATAAGTTAAATTTTTTTTAAAATCCCTCATTCTAACCCATTTCATATAAAAAGAGTTAAACTCTCTGAAAGAGTTTGAGAGCACCGCCTGGTCTTCTTGAGCTCCGCCACTCTACCCATAAATCAGCGGCTTCACCACCGCCTCGGCCGTCATGGCTCGTCACCAGCCGCCATTCTTCGGCTTCAGTGATTCCCGAAACCTATCTCAAAAGAACCACCTCTTTGCCCAAAACTCAGATCCAACCTCAGTTTCTTTAAAACACAAACCGATTTGCCCAAATCTATTAAAACCAGAACCCAAAATGCTTATTTTTATGGGAAACCCTTTTGGTAAACCTGAAATCTCGAACCCTTGTCGGTGAAAATAAAGGGGAAGGGTCAAGGATCTAATGGTGCTGTTCATCGGTGGTACCAACCTCACCCACCTATTACAGCGGCGGCCTGAGACATAAACTGGTAAAAACCTAATTCTCTTTCCATTTTGATTCGTATGGTAAAAATAAAAGTGAGATCTTTTTACCTTTCGAAGGTTTTCTTTTTGTTTTGTGCTTGTATTGATTCTGAAAATCTCAGTACAATTGAGGATTACATTGCTTTATATCCTATCTTTGTTTACAATTTCAAGCAAAAATTAAATGGCTACACTGTTGATGATGCTTGACTGATGTGTTTATGATATCCTTGCTTTTTTATTATTTTCGGCCTTGCATGGTGATTGGGAGAAAGCCGATAACTGTACAATGGCAGCGGGTTTTTTGGCAGTGGCGCCACGTGGACGAAAGAAGTGAAGCGGTGCAGGCGCGTGAGCGCGTGAAGGAGTAAAACTATCTCAGGTGGGGATCACGCGTGTGTGGAGAATAGCTGAAGAGTCTTTCGGTTTGATCCAGACTGTTGGATCAGATCTGATCCAACATTCAGATCTTGGTTGCAGCAAAGGATAAACAACTTATTAGGGTTTTTTGTTATTAGATTTTGGGATTGGATTGGGCCTAACAGGCCATGTAATATTATTTGTATTGTAAATGGACAGAACTTTAAATTAAATTGAAAATGGGCTTCCATTTTTTATATTGATCTACTTTTTTCATTTTTAATTTTTAGATAACAACAACAACAACAACAATAATTATACTAGTGATAATAATAATAATAATAATAAAAGAAAATAAGATTAAAATATAATACTAATGTACAACCCGAATAAAAATTAGTGATTGCAACTGCCATTCTTTGCTCATTATTGTGAAACGAGAATAGAGCAAAAATCATAAGCACTAATTTTTATCCTACTTTTCTCTCTGTAGCCTCGAAATCACGAGTTCTTATGAAACTTTTCACTTTTCCCTAGTTGATTCTTCAAGCTACGAGTTCTTCAATGCCTAGATATCTATCATGTTAGCATAGAAATAAGTCTTAACATCATGCCCGAATGTCTTACTGATGGCCTAGAGGATTTAACATCATGCCCGAAGGTCTTACTAATGGCCCGAAAGACTTAAGAAATGGATTTGCGCAAAAAAGGCTACCAAAATCCCTTAAAATGATGCCCCAGTTTCTACATGTCTTGACATAAAAAGAAGGCTTAACATCATGCCTGAAGGACTAACTGATGGCCCGAAGGACATAAGAAATAGATTTACGCCAAAAAGGTTACCAACATCCCTTACAATGATGCCCCAGTTTCTACCTGCCTTGAAATAAAAAAAAGGCTTAACATCATGCCCAAAGTACTTATTAATGTCCCAAAGAACTTACCTATGACCAGAACGACTTAAGAAATGGATTCATGCCAAAAAGGCTACCAACATCCCTTAAAATGATGCCCAGTTTCTACCTATCTTGACATCAAAAGAAGGCTCAACATCATTGACGAGTGCATAATAGACCTATTTTACATGCCCTTAATCCTCGTCTTTTACAAGTTTTCGAGCTCATTTAGGTTGCATTTAGGATAGATTGTACATATTTGCAAGTAGATAGGGAGTTACGTCACCTGAGCTTAAAATTGTTATATATATTGGTGCTTTTCATGAGAATGTGGTGTTTAGTGGTGTATGTGCAGGATGCTGGAGGATTGCTAGAGTAGAAGAGGCATAAAGAGTTAGAGATGAATCTACCTTTTGCCCACGTAGACTTTCTCCCAAATACGCAACATTAAATATAGCGGGAAATTAACGGCTTTTCTTTAATGAAGTCGCACAACTTTAGGGTACGAAGCCCTAGTTTCACTGCCTATATAAAGAAGACTTAGACACTACTCAAAGGGAGACCGATCGATAGAGAGCACAGTTTAGACGACAGTCCTAGTTCAGGCTTACGGAGAACCACCAGGGCGAAGCTAGAAGATTCTCCTCAACGAACGACGCCATCAAGAGAGGCTGGCGGAGATGAGGCCTGCAACATAGTTGGACGGTACGGAGGGAGTTTTGTCGAGGATAGTCAACTTCTTTCTTTTCTTGCTTGATAAACTGTCATACATTATACTTTTAATTATGGTTCTTTAGACTCAGACATGAGCTAAACTTTTTAGTTGGGATTATTGCATCCCAAGATATTATATTTTGAGTATTATATTTCAATGCTTTAGTGTTTTTATTTTCATCTATTCCACTCATGTCCTTAATGCGTAGTTAATTGTAAGAGCTATTTGAGAGAAGCCTATTAACTATTGGTCTATGGCTTAAAATTCAAAAGAGTTAAGTTATACAAACATGAGCAGTGGGGCTAAGCTGTCAACTTAGTCTTAATCCAGCTTAGACATAAGTTTAGGCTTTAACGACTAAAAGGGAGTTTTAATAAATATTGGAGTAGTTAAGGTTAACGCAGACATGTATTACCTTAATTACAAATTTATTAACTTCTAGGAATCGAGAGAGTTGGAAGTTCATTAGAAAATCCTTTCAAGTAGATGAAGATCCTTAGGGTTTACGCAAACATGTATTGCCCGTTGCTATAGCATTGAGATAAGTATTCAAGCATATATCTTTAGCAATAATCCCAACCTCCATTATTAATTGTTAAGTCACTGCAGCTGTTTGCCTTTACCATTGTTATCTTTAGATTAGTTAATTTAGTTTACTTAACTCAACAATCACCAATACTTGCAAGCTCATTCCTAAGAATGATAACTTTGTATTTATTGATCCAGTCCTCGTGGGTTCGACACTCTACTCTTATTTATTACTTAATATGACGAGTATACTTGCTCTAAAGTGCATCACTATTCGAAAAGCATCAAGTTTTTGGCACCGTTACTGGGGATTGGCAATTGATATTTATGTTGTAATTGTGCTTAGGATTTTTATTTTTACTGCATTTTTTTTTGTTTTTCTTTTTATTCTCAGGTATGTTCTAGTGCATGACCAGAAGGTCCGCCAAAGAACTTACTCTTCCATATAATCCGGAGATCGAAAGAACATTTCAGAGACTTATACGGGAGACAAAGACGCTGGTGAACGATGACGAGATTCCACTAAGGAACAACCATGAGAACACGTGTAATCCAAATGACATACTTTCAGTCGAGGGAGAGAGAGTTGGCGGCGGAGTTCAAATTAATGGCCAAAATCAATATGAGTATCTACCACCTTCTAGGCCTAAAAGATTCATTAGAGATATCATTGAGCCCGTCATCAAAATCTCAACCCACCGGTTGTGGTACCTGATCTAGGGACAACCCACTTTGAGCTAAAGCCCGTTATGTTAAACATGCTCAATAATATTGGAAATTTGTTGGATCTGTAAGAGAAGACGCTCGTGAGCATATTCAAGCTTTCTTGGAAGTCTGTGACTGCTTCTGGAAACCAGACATACATACCGATGATTTGCGACTTAAGTTATTTCCTTTCTCGCTGCATGATTGAGCCAGAGCATGGTTGAAGACTTGTTCCACGGGATCTATCACATCCTAGGACAACTTGTGCAACAAGTTTATACACCTATATGATCCACCGAACGTGCACAACCAAAGGCAAAGCGACATCATCTCATTCCAGCAATATGATGATGAATCCATGTATGAAGCATGTGGCAAATACAAAGATATGCTTCAGAGGTGCTCGATTCTTGGATTCACATATTGGCTACAAGTCACGACGTTCTATAATGCACAAACAAGGATGGGGATTGACTTGTCAGCTAATGGTATTTTTCTCGATAAAGAACCCGACGAGGCTTTCAAGACACTTGACATGATAGTAAACGCCGACTACTAGTTCTCTCGAGGGAGATTGAAGCTTGTACCTAAAGCAGCTAGAACCCTCAAATTAGACGATTCTCAAACTATAGCAGCAAAAATCTCGACCATCACCAATATACTCAAGAATATACAAGGAACATCCAATGTCTGCGAGGCTGAGGTGGTTCAAAATACATGCGAGCATTGTGATGGTGAACATTTGTCGAGCGAATGCCCAAACCAACAAGAATCTAGATGCTACGTAGGGAACTCAAACCATAACACCAATCTTTACTCCAACACCTACAACCCAGGGTGGAGGAAACATCCAAATTTTGGTTGGGAAGGTAATAAAGGAAATTTAGGAGCACAACTAGTTGCTTCCAATGAACCTCTTGGATTTCAGCAAAAGACTTAGAGTCAGAACCAAGGAGCTTCTAACTCCAACAATAATTCTTTTGATAATTCATATCAAAGTTTTATGGAAACTGCTCGTGTCATTATGCAGGATCAAGCAGCCCACTTGAAGAATCACAGTGATATGCTCACAACATAGACTGTCATATTGCAAAACCAGCAACTGATCATACAAAACACCACTACCTCGATAAGGTCCCTTGAGACTCAAGTAGGGCAGATTGCCCAAATGTTGAAAACGAGACCACTTGGCGGATTACCTAGTGATACTGAAGTAACTAAGGCCTTTGATGCAAATCAATGCAACGTCATCACTCTTCGTAGTGGCAAGCAAATTGAGGACAGAAACAAACTTTGGGGGAAGCTTGCCAGTTGATCCTACTCCAAGCAAGCCATTCGCTGACACACCTGCACCAAAAGAACTAACTCTTGTGTCTGAAACAGTGAGTGACCTTGCTACCAAAGGCAAGGAAGACAAAGCTAAGGATGCACTTGCACCCAATAAGCCACAAGACGAGCCTAGACTACCACCTCTTTTCCTACAACGTTTGAAAGCTCATAAACAGGATGTCCAATATCAAAAATTTCTAGAGATACTTAAACAATTGCACATCAGTGTCCCCCTTCTAGAGGCTATTGATCAAATGCCTATCTATGCAAAGTTTCTGAAAGAGATCGTGAAAAAGAAGAGGAATATGAGTGCTGTTGAAATTGTTACTACCATGGGTGAGTTTGTGGTTATGATTAGTGATTTGCCACCCAAGATGAAGGACCCTGGCAGCTTCACCACTCCATGCTAGATAGGCCATAACTACTTTGGCCGTGCGTTATACGATCTCGATGCAAGTGTGAATTTGATGTTGAAATCTGTGTTCAAAAGATTAGGGATGGGAAAAGTGAAGCTGACATTAATAATCCTTCAGTTGGTTGATCGATCTCAAATTTGACCTAAGGGAAGAATTGAAGATGTGCTAGTTAGGTTAGATAAGTTTGTCTTTCTGGCAGATTTTATCATCCTTGACTATGAAGCTGGTGAGAATGCTCTCATTATCTTGGGAAGACCGTTCCTAGCCACCAAACAGATTGTGATTGACTACGAGAATGGTAACTTCACCATGAAAATGAGAGACCAAATGATCACATTCAACACCTTCGGCACACCCAAGTACATAGGGGAATTAGAAGAATGTAAACTCGTGGAAACCAACAAGGCTTGTAATCAGGAATGTTTACTAGAGATGTGCAACAATAATATGCCCAGGTTTGAAAAACAAACTAGCCTTGATAGAGACACATATGGCGCTGAAAGGAGAGGTGATTAGAATAAAAGGATGATACAAAAGTGGAACTTGTTCCAAGTGAGAGAACTATGGATGAATTAGAAGTTATCAAATAGCACAATGGACCGGTTTGCATCATCTTCGATACTTCCTGGAAACATTCCAATCTGCTAATTCTCAACCTGGGAAAACTCAATGGGTTTTTGCAATGGTTAACAATGTTTAATGGAGTGCCCATTCTACGCGACAAACATAAGTTTTTGTTATTGAAAACCTAGCAGCTCTCATTCCTCTTACTCCTTTTTACTTTTCTGCATTTATTTTCTGCAATTTAATTCCCACATCTTTAGATTTCACTTTCATTTAAAAAAATTTCATTAATAATTTTTTGGCAGCTATTAATCAAGGTTATTTGCAGGCCCTCCAAATAGCAGGAGAATAGAGTTTGGTACAAGGGTATATTCCTTGGAAATCAGGAGAAGGGTTTTGCCCCACTTTTACACCAATCCAACCCGTTCACTTTCCCCTCTACCCTTTTATCTTGCCGCCAAAAGCTTCCCATCAATCACACACCATTAAAATCCTTCCCTCCCACACGCAACCCAAACCACTACAAAACCCTGATATATTTGGTGCTACATTCTTTCATCACTCTTGCTATAACTATGATACACCACTTTTCAATCTCATAACTTTGTCCAACAATGGCCAAAACCAGAACCGCTAACCATGTCAAAACCAATACTTCTCCGGTAACTCCAAAACCCACCAAGAAGACTCCGTCCAGAAAGATCCATGCGTCAACTTCTCACCGAATTTCAAAAAGCCCACGAGAAACAGATCTTCACAGAACCTTCGCTACTCTAGAGGTGGAACATCAATTTGAGATCTTCAAGAATATATAGCTACTTTCGGAAGAAGGATTGGAGTTTATAGGCTTACATATAACAAAATTCGATGAGAACATTCGCTCAGTGATTGAGGCCCATGGATGAGAAGAGTTCGTTCTATGCCCTGGACGAATCAGTATTTCATGGGTACACTAGTTTTACACCCACGTTACCAAAGCAACAACCACCACCACATTTGTTTGAAGAAAGACGGTAAACTTCTCTACTAAGGCTATCAATATGCTATATGACCTTGACATTACAGAGGACGGACACAAGGAATTTATAGCAACGGAAACCAACGCCACCCATGACGAGGTTCTACAAGATTTGTGCATCCATGCGATTGCATGGATATGGCTATTATCCACTCAAAAGATTGCGAAATGAGTTGACTTGAAACTAGACCTTATGTTTTGGATCTACTTTACAAACTCAATAATAAGGCTCACCGGACATCACTCTACCATCCTTGCCAAGAGAATGCTCCTCCTACACTCGCTGATGACTGGCCATTAGATCAATATTAGCAACATGACCCACAAATTCATTGTTAACAAAGCCACTTCCTCAAGCAAGAAGTGAACCCTACTCTTTCCCATCCAAATAACGGCTCTATGCGAAAAAGTAAGAGTTTGAACCGACCCAGATGATGAAATCATAGAAGCCTCTATAGGGACGCTCCAAAAGGAAATACCTCGGCTCAAAGGACTAGTGTCTAGCTCAGCACCATTCAGCACCACCACCACAAACTCATTGTGCACCATTTTAATGGGTGCAATAACAGAATTTTTCCAGTCATTCTTTGAATATATCCAAGTAAATGATCTAGCTATGAGATATGTGTTGAATCAATTATCCCTAGGTTCGACAAAAGCATTCCCGCTATTTCCAGAATAATATTTCACTGAGTTCCCTTTTAACCAATCACCAAAGAAGACGATGCAAAAGATAAGGAAGAAGAAAAGACGAACGATGAAGATAAAGAAGAAATTCCCCCTAGCCTTCCAATTGTTGCTACCAGGACTAGGAAAAGGAAGGCAAGTCTTGTTGTGCCTACTCCAAACTCTACAATTGTGCAAGTGTACATGTCGCAAGTTATAGTATAAAAGATATCGTCTCCACAGGGATTGGTGCTACTTTAAGAATCTAGTCTCTTGCACTGTAAAAGTAAAAGAACACAAGTAGATGATTGTAGGAGTTTAAACTAACAACTAAACTAGAAAGCAATAAAGTAAAAGAAGATGCAATCAAAAGAGAGAGAATAGGCCAGGTTATAGTGAGTTGAGGAGTGATAGCCGATTGGATCATCTTGGTAAAAGAGTGCAATGGCAACTCAGTTGCCGTGGCAACCCAGTTTCCGTGGTAACTTGCGTAGCTGGGTTGCCTTGGCAACTAGTTGAACGGTTGCCTGGGCAACTATTTGGGCGACTGGGCAGCAACTTCATGGTTCAGTGGAGCGTTCTTCAATGGTTTCTTCTTATCCTTAAGTCGAAACTCTAGCTAATTATGCATGCCTTGACAATACATCCCTGTGTGAATCAAAGGTGAACAACAACCGATCTTGCGCTTCTCTTAGCCGTTGAAATCCTAAACTTATTCCTAAGCCAGATTAACCTTCACCATCAATAGATTGAATAAAAACCATACTCATTCGTTTCTTGAATCTAACTCTCCCGATATTAGATAAATAGATAGAATTACGAGATCCTCTCCCAATTCACTCTCAAACAATAATAATAACCAAGAATGAGTAAACCTTGAATTGAAAGTGCAAACTCTATTACCTAAACAAAATCCAACCGTTTCTCACAACCACAAAACACAATAACCTTAGCCAAATAGATTTAGTTCATGGATAGGTTCGAAAGAAACACTAAACAAAGTTTTCCTAACATAAATCTAATCGGACAAGAAAGAAAAAGATGAAGATGGTTGAAGCCTCTTGTCGAATTCTCTCCCTAAAGATTGGCGGCTAGGCTTGTATTTATAGGAGATGGTTAGTTCAAAGTATTTCTTGAGGAGGAAGTTAAGTTAGAATTAAATACAATATAATAAAAGAAATAAATCTCTTTTATTTTATTATTTTGTTCCTCCTAAAACTCCTCATTAAAATCTTGGAATTTAATCTCCTTTAGGATTTATGTTTGTTCTACGTCATATTGGATTTATCCAGTCATCAATTGACTGCCACATCAACTTATCCCTTCTTGTCGACAATTTCCCTGGCAACTGGTTCGACATATCCTTCCTACATTGCTCTGGCAGCTGATTCAACATATCCTTTCTGCATTGCTCTGGTAATTGGTTCGGCATATCCTTCCTACATTGCTCTGGCAACTGGTTCGGCATATCCTTCTGCATTGCGCTGGCAACTAGTTCTGGCCTTGCTTGGGCAATTAGTTCCTGCTCACAAAAGCACACCAAAGCAGTATCTTTTTCCACAAAAAATCACCAAGTTATGTAATCAAGCTTAACGATGGAAAGAAACATGAATTACTACATGAATGACTAATTATGCAACTAATATGAGCCTAAGTCTAACAATAATATGAGTAAAAAGGGTAATAAAAATAGTACTTTTGAACACTTAACATCACCCCAAACTCGAACTATTGCTTGTCCTCAAATAATGCAAAACTAAAACTTACCCGCCAAGACTTTAATCATCAAAAACATGCTTCAAACTTGAATTCAAACCTCAGAACTGTGGCACAAATTATGATCACCTTTTAACTTTTCGGATATGACAAAAATTACCCGGAATCAAACGATAATGCTCATGACAATGTGTGCGCATAGTTGTGTACAAGTTGATTTTCAAGATTCTATGTGAACAATAGGCTTTTATCAATTTAATTACTGGGGCATTTATTTTTATTTTCACTAGAGCCAACTTCGGGCACTGTTGCGCGTAATAAGTGCTACGCAAATGTGCAAGTATACACATCACAAGTTATAGTATAAAAGATATCGTCTCCACAGGGATTGGTGCCACTTCAAGGATCTAATCTCTTGCACTGTAAAAAGTAAAAACACAAGTAAAGGATTATCGGAGTTTAACTAATGACTAATCTAGAAAGCAATAAAGTAAAAGAAAAGATGAGTTCAAATGAGAGAGAGATAGGCCAGGTTATCGTGAGTTGAGGTGTGATAGCCGATTGGATCGTTTTGGTAAAAGAGTGCACGGGCAACTCAGTTACCGTGGCAACTTGCACAACGGGGTTGCCTTGGCAACTAATTGATGGTTGCCTGGGCGACTAGTTGGGCAACTACTTGGGCGTCTGGGCAGCAACTTCAAGGTTCGGCGGAGCGTTCTTCAATGGTTTCTTCTTATCCCTAAGTCGAAACTCTAGATACTTGTGCATGCCTTGATAATACATCCCTGCGTGAATCAAGGGTGAACAACAACCAATCTTGCGCTCCTCTTAGCCGTTGAAATCCTTAACTTATTCCTAAGCCAGATTAATCTTCACCATCATTGGATTGAATAAAGATCATATTCATTCGTTTCTTGAATCTAACTCTCCCGATATTAGATAAATGGATGAACTCACGAGATCCTCTCCCAATTCACTCGAAAACAATAATAAAAACCAAGAATGAATAAACCTTGAAATAGAAAAGTGCAAACTCTTATTACCTAAACAAAAACCAATAGTTTCTCACAACCACAAAACACAATAACCATAGCCAAGTAAATTTAGTTCATGGCTAGGTTCCAAAGAAACACAAGATAATTAATCCCTAGCATGAACCCAATCGAACAAGGAAGAAAATGAAGGAGGAGGCTTGTCGAAATCCTCCTTGCCCTTGATGCTTGTCGAAAATTCTCTCCTCTTGCCCTACTTGGACTTGTCGAAATTTCCCTCTTGCTCTCTCTATATGCAAGTTGTCGAAATCTCCTTGCTATTTATAGGGCTAGGCCAAAGTCCTTCTTTGAGGAGGAGTTTGAGTTGGAATTAAATTATCTTTAAAGAATATAATTCTTTATTATAATTTTATTTCTATTAGAACTTCTCCTATCTTCTTGGAATTTAATTCTTCTTTAATCTCTGCATGGCAATCAAATTCCTTTGGGCTTGGGCCTTGCTCCATGTCATCTTGGGCTTGTAAAGTCATTAATTTCGACATCCCTATTGCATTTTGTCTTTGTTGACAAATGCCATGGCAACTGGCTCGGCGTCTCCTTCATGCATTGCTTTGGCAAGTGATCCTGCACATACACACACAAAGCACACCAAAGCAACATCTTTTCCACAAAAACTACCAAGTTATGTAATCAAGCTCAACGATGGAAGGAAACATGGATTAATGCATGAATGGCTAACTATGCAACTAATATGAGCCTAAGTCTAACAATAATATGAGTAAAAAGGGTAAGAAAATTAGTACTTTTGAACACTTATCAGGCACCTCTAGCGATTCTCTAATGTGCATTAACTACTAGAGCCAGTTTCAGCCACCTCTAGTAAGAAATTAACTTTTAATTTTCAATTTTAAATTTACCTAAATTTTAAGCAACCTAAGTTCACTAAGTTTCTTTCAATCAACAAGCCACAACCGTGTAAAAAAATTTCAGTATCATAGTAAAATTCTAAGTTCTTTTCATGCAATCCTAAAATTAAAGGTTCTTTCAATTAAGTGCAGTGGCAAAAATTCATCATTAGATATTCAACAAGTCTTATGCAATTAAATCCAATCAAAGGCATGGCAAGTAATATATGCAACCTATATGCGATTGCTAAAGATGAATGCAACTAAACATGAAACTAACTAGAAACCAACACCCCCAAACTCGAGAGAAGCATTGCCCTCAATGCATGTAAAAGTGAAACAAAATTTAAAAGAAACTAAATGAAATGAGTTAGTCAGAGAGGTCGTCACCTCGAGTGATAAGTTTCCTTCGTGCCGTTTGCTTGATTCATTTTCCAGTCGTGGTTGAATGCTTGTGGCTGGTACCGCGTGAATAGCATTGCTTTGATTTGATCCATGTTTGCCGAGGCAGGTTCACTTGTCTGGGCATCAGTAGTTGCCGAAGCCATTGTTGTTGCCTGGGCATCGCCAGTTTCTATTGTCGTGGCAACCATTGAGGTAGTTGCCGAGGTAGTTACCGAGGCATCCTCTGTTGCGGTTACCGTGGCAAGTAGTCGGCAGGGAATTTCCTTAGCATGGTGGTTGTGAGTCTTGTTGTGGAAAAGAAAAGAGAACAAAGAAAACTTAAAAACTAAAGAACACTGTAGACAAATTATAAAATATTTCCTAAAATTTCCAAAAATAAATAAAGAACAAAAAAACAAAAATAACCAGAAATAAAATAAAGTTCCAAAAATTAAAAACAAAAATTAAAAATTCTTAGAAAGAGCATTTTTCATGCATCTTCTAATGTTACTGCATATCTAAGAAAACTTGAGAATGGTCGTTTCCGATACTTCTTATAGTCCATCCACACCTTCCATCGAGTGACAATATTGCCTAAAAAGAATTGGGCCAATGTGCTCGCAACTACTCCCCTTTGTGTTACCATGGTGGAGGTGTCTTTCTTTCTTGTTCTCTTGTAGTCCATGTATACTCTCCACCTTGCTACTATTCCTGAAGGCATGAATATATTAGTAGAAAAAGTTATATCAACACCCAACCATTTAATTACCTCAATATCATCGACCTCCATCATGGTTGGATGTATCTTTTGTTGTTGTGGCAATTGTTGCTCAACTAATTGTCGTGGAAATCAGTTTCCAAAATTCACTGTAAGTCAAGGGAAAAACCATTTTCTGAAAAGCTTTACAAATCCAAACACCATTTTCTTTTGGCCTCTCAATCATCTCAATCAGTAGAGATTTCGATGGCTTTAAATCTACCAACATCAGTTCCTTAAGACATACCTGCAATGAACGAGGTGAGTTTTTAAAGAATTTAAAAGGTTCAACCATTACCTAATCATATTCCATTGGCAAAGTATTTGTAGCGATGTCCCTCTTCTTTGTCATCGCTAAATAAAACGAGGCTTTTTCGAAGGGTTTTTGAAAAGTGTTTGAAAGGTGTTTGTGACTCTTTTGGATATAAAACGTTTATTTCGTGGGGGTTTTAAAAGAAACCGCATTTAAAAAAATGGAGTCGCCACTGGCCACTTAGGTAGGCCGGACACCATAAAACCAGAGATTCAAAAAGATTGGGTTCGGGAGTCGGTTACGGATGGGGAAGGATTAGCACCCCCACACCGCCCAAAACTGGTACTTTAATAATTACCGCTTTATTAATATTGGATTTTCCGGATTAAAGTGACGATTATTTTAAAATTCGATTATAATTGCGAATTAATTTTAAGGGCCCCGTTATCCGAGAATAAACGCCCAACCACTATCACTACGCCTGATACTGGCCCCGTTTACGCTCGGATAAAAGGGCACCGCATTAACAATTTATATCTCATATGCAATCTTAGTGGCAAAAATATAAAACATGGCAAAATATTTAAATGCAATAAATATTGACATAACAGAATACTAATCTAACATAAATAATATATTAGACTGGATCATGCATATATACATATTAATCTTAATAATAGATAAAAACAACTGTAACATGTCAGAATAACAAGGCAAGAATAAGTACGTATAGACGAACAAATATTTCAAAAAGACATGCATACTAGTAATAAAATATATTTCAACATATATGGGACAACATATCGTACAAAAAGGGTAAATACACTAACATGTAACCCTAAAAAACAAGAAAACATACACACATATAAAAATACAAAATATGCCATGTAAGAATCAACTAAAACATAACATGCTTAATATGAATAACCGGATAAAAAGACGCATGACTATTATAATCTTAATACACATATACATGTAAACATAAAATACGAGGCATATACGAGGGACATAAAATAAAACAATATAATACATCAACATATACGATTATAATACGAACATGAGTATTTACAAAGAAACAGGACTGAAATGAAAGAAAAATAAAAGTCAGTGGCAGAAATTAAAGAACAATAATATGTAATTTCAGGACTAAAATGCGAAGTAAACAGAACCTAGAAGGATCAAAGTTGTAATTGGACCAAGGGGCAGACCCAAAATGAAAAGTTCAAAAACGCGGGATGGCTAAAGGCGTAATTTTACCATTTAAAAACTGATTCAATGTAATTTAGGGACTAGATTGTAAGCTTTTGAAATATCAGGGGGACTGGGATTGTAATTATACCATGCGGCGAGACAAAACTGAAAATATTGGAAAAGCGGGGGGATTAAGTGTGTGATTTACCCATTTCAAAAAATAATAATAACTATATAAAGCCTATTTTTAGACCGAAACCAATTTTCCCTTCATTTTGTTTCATTTTTATTTTTCATAACCCCAGCCCCGTTCTTATTTTCTCTCAAATATCCCCTGTAAAACCCAGAATCTGGCGGCCGGCCGCCATGTTCTCCACCGCCGGCCGCCGCTAACCGGCACCGACGAGCCTCCAAAACACACCAAAATTACCCCCTTTTCATCCTCGACACGAATCTGTGGTTGGATTCAGAGGATACACCCCTATTTGCCCTAGATCTAGGAACTACGAAACGAAAAAAAACACTTTTAACCAAAAACAAAACTACAAAGGGGCCTTCCCCTTCCTCCAGTTCACCATCTCTGGCTTGGGGAAGCCGAAAGGCTTGTCACTGAGGAAGGGAGACCCACGGACAGCGACGGTACGACCTCTCCTCTCTCTCTCTATTTTTTTGTTTATCCCTTTTGTATATGCATGCAAGAAAACAAATAAGAAAAGGAAACAACCGTTTACCACTGGACTGACTTTCGATTATCACTTGACTGGTTACAACTTTTGGTTTTTTTGTTACAAGATCTCTGTTCTCTCCCCTGTTTTTTTTCGTTACCACTCTGTTACAACTCCCTTTTTGTTATCACTTTTTTTACCACCCTCATTTGTTACAAAAATACCCGTTTCATATATATGCTTCTTTGTTTTGTACAAGTTGCATCTTGCTTTTTCAGATCTGGACTGACAACTTGTTGCTTGTTGTATTTGGCATGTTCTGAGCACGGTGGTTGAATATTGGCATGGTGGCGGTATGGGTGTTCTGCCAGCGGCCAGACGCGTTCTCGGCCGTTAGATCAGATCTGATCTAACGGTTGAGATGGCTTGAAGGACAAACGGCCTGGATGAAGCCTCGATTTGATGAGACGGCTCCAGATCTTGCCACGTGGAGCTCCGCAGTCGAGGAGTCAGAACGCGTGGGGCTCACGCGCGCGTGGGATATTAAAGCGTCCGCACGTGGACCAAACGCGCGCGTGGCACTTGAACGGTCCATACGTGTGGAACACGCGGCTGGCAGATATTTTTGACTTTTTGGTTGGATCGTGGCCGTTGGATCAGATCTTGATCCAACGGCCCACAACCACCTGCACACACAGTTGTAATTAGATAAGGTTTGGGCCAACCGGGCCTTGTAACTATTTGTAACTGGACTTGGACTATAATTTATTTATTTAATATATATAATTTTTTGGATTTCATTTCATATCAGCCCAATAATATTAATAATAATATAATTATAACAGCAATACACATACATGATACAAACATATACTTATACAAGTATAACATATTGGCATACGTATATATAATCCTACACATAATTAACATAACATCTATATACACTAAACAAATACGCTCGTACTCTAGATACATACGCGACACACATATATTATTAATATGTATACATATATAGCTTATAATATACATGCACACCATACCTTATATATATTAGCAATACTCATGCAAACAATAAACATATAATATAATAAATATACATGCAACACTAATATGTATTTACAGGTAAAAAATGAGTGATTACAGTTGCCCCTCTTTGCTTGTTCTCATGGAATGGGAAACAAAGCAAAGATTCATAAGCACTCATTTTTATCAGACTTCCCTGTTTGTAGCTTTGGAAAAACGTGTTCTTTTGGACATCTCCGCTCTTCCTTAGCTGAATCTTCGGGCTTGTAAATTCTTCCTATATAGAGCTTCATCACCTTCCGATCTTGGAGCTACAGGCTCTTCCTATATAGAACCCTTCACTCTAAAGCCTCAAGTTATGAGTCCTTCCTATATAGAACCTTTCACTTTGAGACTGTAAAGCTTGGAGTCATTCCTATATAGAACTCTTCGTCTTCAACGCTGGTTTCTCCTATATAAAACCTTTTGCGCCACTGATGGATTCTTCCGACTGGGAGTTCTTTTTGAGATTTTAGACTTAGGGTTCTCCCTCTATGGAACCTTTCACTGGGGCTTGAAAATGCAGGGTTTTTTTTACGAGGCTGTTGCCATTATGGACCTACGCTACTAAGACTGCCGCATCATGCCCGAAGGACTTATTTATGGCCCGAAAGACTTATTGATGGCCCGAAGGATTTAACATCATGCCCGAAGGACTTACCGATGACCCGAAGGATTTAACATCTAGGTCTCACGCCGCTATGGCTGCCGTTCTTTGGGGACTCACGCTGATATGCTGCCACATCATGCCCGAAGGACTTACTGATGGCCCGAAGGACATATTACCACGCTCGAAAGACTTATTGGTGGCCCGAAGGACTTAACATCGTGCCCGAAGGACTTATCGATGACCCAAAGGATTTAACATCTGGATCTGACGCTGATATGGCTATTGTTCTATGGGGACTCACGCTGATATGCTGCCGCATCATGCCCGAAGGACTTACTAATGGCCCGAAGGACTTATCACCACGCTCAAAAGACTTATTGGTGGCCCGAAGGACTTAACATCGTGCCCGAAGGACTTATCGATGACCCGAAGGATTTAACATCTAGATCTGACGCCGCTATGGCTATTGTTCTATGGGGACTCACGCTGATATGCTGTCGCATCATGCCCGAAGGACTTACTGATGGCCCGAAGGACTTATTACCACGCTCAAAAGACTTATTGGTGGCCCGAAGGACTTAACATCGTGCCCGAAGGACTTATCGATGACCCGAAGGATTTAACATCTCGGATCGGACGCCGATATGGCTATTGTTCTCTGGGACTCACGCTGATATCTTTGCCGCATCATGCCCGAAGGACTTATCACCACGCTCAAAAGACTTATTGGTGGCCCGAAGGACTTAACATCGTGCCGAAGGACTTATCGATGACCGAAGGATTTAACATCCGGATCGGCGCCGATATGGCTATTGTTCTATGGGGACTCACGCCGATATCTTTGCCGCATCATGCCCGAAGGACTTACTTGATGGCCCGAAGGACTTATCACCACGCTCGAAAGACTTATTGGTGGCCGAAGGACTTAACATCGTGCCCGAAGGACTTATCGATGACCCAAAGGATTTAACATCCGGATCGGCGCCGATATGGCTATTGTTCTATGGGGACTCACGCCGATATCTTTGCCGCATCATGCGAAGGACTTCTTGATGGACCGAAGGACTTATCACCACGCTCAAAGACTTATTGGTGGCCCGAAGGACTTAACATCGTGCCCGAAGGACTTATCGATGACCCGAAGGATTTAATATCTCGGACTGACGCCGATATGGCTATTGTTCTATGGGGACTCACGCGATATCTTTGCCGCATCATGCCCGAAGGACTTATTGATGGCCCGAAGGACTTATCACCATGCTCAAAAGACTTATTGGTGGCCCGAAGGACTTAACATCGTGCCCGAAGGACTTATCGATGACCCAAAGGATTTAACATTTGGATCGACGCCGATATGGCTATTGTTCTATGGGGACTCACGCCGATATCTTTGCCGCATCATGCCCGAAGGACTTACCGATGGCCGAAGGACTTATCACCACGCTCAAAGACTTATTGGTGGCCCGAAGAACTTAACATCGTGCCCGAAGGACTTATCGATGACCCGAAGGATTTAATATCTGGACCTAACGCCGATATGGCTATTGTTCTATGGGGACTCACGCTGATATGCTGCCGCATCATGCCCGAAGGACTTACTGATGGCCCGAAGGACTTATCACCACGCTTAAAAGACTTATTGGTGGCCCGAAGGACTTAACATCGTGCCCGAAGGACTTACCGATGACCCGAAGGATTTAACATCTGGATATCACGCCGCCATGCATTTGTGGTTCTTCGAGACTTTGGTAAATTCTTCGATAATTCTTCAAATACCTGTTTAGGAACAAGCAAAATTGACATGCCCCTATCTATATGATGCATGTAATGTTGTGTTTTCTTTCTCCTCTTTTTCTTTTTTCTTTGTTTCTTTTTCTCCCTTTTTTTTCTTTTTATTGTTAATCTTATGTCCTGAAAAGTCATTCTTCGGATTTCTCTATTTCCTTTCCTTTTGCGGTATGCTCAATTTTGATCTTCATTTCTGTCAAATTTTGCTCAATGGGCATCTGCTCTTGTTCTTTTGCACGAGCACCCGCCTTTCTTCTTCGGGGTCTCATGCGCTTCACCAACAAACATTATATCATGCGTGTGCGAGAGAGATTCTTACTATTCTTTTCATTACGCATTGCCCCATTCGATCGTGCTCGGCTATCTTCCAGTTCTTTTGACCCAACATTCTGAGTGTTTGTTAATTTCATCATCGGGGTGAGCGAAATGCTTTTTAACCTCAATCTTCTTATTGCCTCTTGACGGACACCATTCATCGATCTCTGTGCTTTAATTTTTTGGAGACTCACTGTTTACTTTTTACCGTCCCCTCACTTTGTAAGCTCATTCTTGTCATGTTTCGTCCTTCATTTTCTTGAACCAAACAAGGCATCGTGGTTGGAATTCGCTTCTTGTTCTTGAGCTGTCTGACACCTATACCTCTGTTATCATCTTCATTCTATGCATTGTGAGGTCATTTATGGTTAGGGGCTCCAATAGTATCCGCAACCTTGTGTTCTGGATCTTACCCCTGAAGTAATACATGGAAATTTTTGTTGCTTTAACTTGTCAATTTGCTGATTGGTGTTCCACTGAAGGGTATCATTTAGATTAACATACAAGATTTTGAAAACACAGCATAGGAGCTCTGGATATCATGTGCAAGAGTGGCTTAGAATCAACCACTTGGTAATTCAAAGATGTGAAGTCTTCCCTGGTGACTCGGTTCATCCTCATGATTACCGCGTTGTTGCAGAGTGCTACTTTTTCTCAATTCTCATTATCTACTCCGCCCCCAAAATGGTAGGCTTGTATAACCACTTGAGCGCAGAAATATTACTCTAGGAATAGAGTTCTGGGTGGTGCGAGTTTTTAATTTTTCCCATGATATCGCCTTTTTTCTTTTTTTCTTTTTTTTTCATTTTTTCATCATTTTTTCCTTTTTTGTTTTTTTTGTTTTTTGTTTTTGCTTTTATCATTATTTGAGGAAATCAATTTGTCACAGTCCTTTGTCTTGAGGACAACGATGGAGCAAACAACACTGCCCCAAGTTACTCGGCATAGTCACGATTTGAAAATATTACCATCACTCATGAAGCTAAGGTTTCTTGAATTGGATGATATATCTCCACCCTAACGCTTCAGCGGAGTGCCCCAAAATTTCCATACTCTTATTCGAACAAGCCTATTACCAGGTTTCGAACATAGGAGTACTTATTATTATTATTTTCTCCTTTATTTTCATTTCTTTTTTCTTTCTTTTTCTCTTCTTTTTTTTTATTTCTTCTTTACTACCTAGAAGATTATGCCTAGAGTTTCAATTTCAAGCAACTCTACATGGTTGACATTTAGAGCTTTTTCGTCCTTGAATATCATCGAAAGAGTAATAATCTCGCTTTGCTGACCAGAGTCTGGTGGGGAAGATCACATATCATCGTTGTCACGACATCTATCTAATGTCACATCTTGCAATTGATATCCAGTGTCCTACAACGGCGAAAAAATATCTATGTGCTTTCAAAAACATTATATGTTAAGCGAAATGTGTTCTTTATTGAAAATAAAAATCAAAAAACATGCCCCATCACAAAAGATCTTTGCCACACGGGGGCCACATAGAGTTGATTCCTTGTATTACTTCAGGAAAGTATTTTAATGTAGAGACATCTCTGGCTTCTTCAGCACTATGTAGACTTGCTTCTCATCCTTGGTCTTCCACTGCTTGATCAGCTCTTGTGTCAGGGTTCCATCATTGACCAGCTTCTTGATTTCCTCCAAGAAAGTTCTACATTTTTCTGGTGGGATGCCCCAGTGCCCCATATGGAATTCGCATGTGCTACTCGAGAGTCAAAACTATGGGCATACGGATCAGTGCAATCTTCATCGGCCTAGGAACAAGATAATGACCCCCTACCGGATGAGGCCAAATGTCCGAGATAGATGTTCCAAACATTTCCAAATTTGCGCTCGTCAGGGATTTTTCTTGATGACCCTGATTTGTCGGTCTGTCTCCTTCTTTTTACGGCCACATGAACCACGGAGATGACACTCATTTACCTCTCCATCCTTATCTACCTTATCTTCGCTTCGGTCCTTAGACTTAGACCCCAATTTTCCTTCTTTGACTGCGTATTCTATTCTTTCTCCAATCGTCATAAAATCTTCGAATCCATTTCTCGATTTCTCCAACATCAAATCGAAGAAGGGAGAGGGAAGCGTTGCATGAAATAGGGGAGTCAACTCTTCTTCCGCTATATGGGGCTGGACTTGGGTCGCTAGACATCGCCACCTTAATGCATATTCCCTGAAGCTTTCACTTGGTCTCATTTTTCATCATTCTCAAGAAAGCGTCGACGAGGTGCTAAATCTAAAGCATATTTGTATTGATCCAAAAAGGCATTAGCGAGGTCACCCCATGACCTAACTTGATTTCTGTTCAAATGGTTATACCACACTGCTGTTGGTCCCGTCAGGCTATCATGGAAATGGTGGATCAACAATTCTTCGTTCTTCATGTATCCTTCCATTTTTCTACAAAACATGGTTAAGTGAATCTTCGGGCAGCTGGTTCCGTTATACTGCGTAAATTCGGGAACCTTGAAATCCGGAGGAATGACCAAATCAGGGACTAGGCAGAGTTCCCTCGTATTGAAGACATTTATCTTCTCTTTCTTCTTAAGCTCTTTCTCGATTTTTTCTTCTAACTGGTCAAGCCTCGACTCTTCAATTCGTTCCATTTTTCGATTAATTCTGCCATCGAACCCCAGGTATTAAATGATGAAGTGCCATGCGATGATAAAACAATGCAAAGAACGTGATGCAAATGCAATGCATGAATGCAATAAAGCATTGATTCCGCAAGTGATTTGTCCCTATAGGACATCTTTCATTCAGACCAAGAGGTTTCATTACATCCGGTATTAGGGTTTTACAGATAGCGGTGAGCCCGGCACCTAATGTCTTGACCTCGTTCAATAGATCCTGTCGACTTTTCCTTCACGGTCCAATGCTGGATCCATATTACGCTTATTGGCTTCTTTGCATCGGCTAAATCTGCTACCTGTTGAGCTACTTGTCGGGCTTGAGTCGTAACCATCTTCATGTCTCGGTCTTTCTCCCGTATTGTTTGCTCGGCCTTTTGTAGCTTAACGGTCATTGCCCAGCCACGGATCTCACTTGGTATGTAAAAAGCAGTCTCGAGCCTCACTATCATTCTTTGAGTGTTGCGTTTTCCATTTGGAAGGCTTGTGATTCATTCCTTTCTGGTGCAGACTTGATTTGAGGATATCTTCCATGGCGGACTGCTTTCCAACTCATTTTGGAGAAAGTCGCGTTGGCCTCGGCTTCTTCCGACTTCGTGATAATGATCGACTTTATTCTTACTATTCTTGCATTTTTGCTTCGGCATTACGAACCGTTCCTCGGCTGAATCATACCATTGACCCACTCTTTGCGGTGTCACCCGGACCGAAACTCTTGAATTCAAAGTGCAGCCACGGTACTCGTCTTGTACGTTCTTTAATTTCATGCTCAGTTGTGCCTCTCATGCTTGAGCTGGTCGCGCTTGTGTGCAAGTTCATCTTCCGAGACGCTTTTATTCTTGACTCTAACTTTATCCCGCTTGAGTGACCCACTTACGTGTTATCCGAACCTTGGGATCGGTATTGACCTTCCTTCGACTTTGCCCCTCGGGCAACGGTGGCTGGTGAAGAATCGGGGTTGTCCGTCTTGAAACCCAAAATTCCCATTCGATAAGATCTCGGACTCTGTCCTTGGGGCCCTACAATTTTGGTGTGATGACTCGAATCGCCTATGTGGTAGCTGCACGGACCACATTGTTGTAATCTTTCGGATAAGGAGGTTTTCTTGGTACTGACTTCATTGGTATGATAAGGTTCCTTTCAACAAGCAACGAAAGTAACTCGGTGTATCTCATGGGTATTGGATAATGTCTTACGATGTATTAGATTCTCGAACTTCCCTGGTTTTGCCTCTGTTCCTGGGTATCTACCTAGATATGCTACTTATGCGCTTCTTGAGATTGATTACAAAGGGATTCGATTTGTCATATTTAACGGTGTTGTCTATTTTAACATTCGACCATTACTGTTCCACATTTTGTCCCGATCGAATCTTTTACGAGTTTGACATGTTGCTTGCCTTTCATTGGAAAGTGTTTGTGACTCTTTTGGATATAAAACGTTTATTCCGTGGGGGTTTTAAAAGAAACCGCATTTAAAAAATGGAGTCGCCATCGCCACTTAGGTAGGCCGGACACCATAAAACCAGAGATTCAAAAAGATTGGGTTCGGGAGTCGATTACGGATGGGGAAGGATTAGCACCCCACACCGCCCAAAATTGGTACTTTAATAATTACCGCTTTATTAATATTGATTTTCCGGATTAAAGTGACGATTATTTTAAAATTCGATTATAATTGCGAATTAATCGAGAATAAACGCCAACCACTATCACTACGCATGACATCGCCCCGTTTACGCTTTCGGATAAAAGGGCACCGCATTAACAATTTATATCTCATATGCAATCTTAGTGGCAAAAATATAAAACATGGCAAAATATTTAAATGCAATAAATATTGACATAATGTAATACTAATCTAACATAAATAATATATTAGACTGGATCATGCATATATACATATTAATCTTAATAATAGATAAAAACAACTGTAACATGTCAGAATAACAAGGCAAGAATAAGTACGTATAGACGAACAAATATTTCAAAAAGACATGCATACTAGTAATAAAATATATTTCAACATATATGGGACAACATATCGTACAAAAAGGGTAAATACACTAACATGTAACCCTAAAAAACAAGAAAACATACACACATATAAAAATACAAAATATGCCATGTAAGAATCAACTAAAACATAACATGCTTAATATGAATAACCGGATAAAAAGACGCATGACTATTATAATCTTAATACACATATACATGTAAACATAAAATACGAGGCATATACGAGGGACATAAAATAAAACAATATAATACATCAACATATACGATTATAATATTTAACATGAGTATTTACAAAGAAACAGGATCTGAAATGAAAGAAAAATAAAAGTCAGTAAGGTAAATTAAAGAACAATAATATGTAATTTCAGGACTAAAATGCGAAGTAAATGTAACCTAGAAGGATCAAAGTTGTAATTGGACCAAGGGGCAGACCCAAAATGAAAAGTTCAAAAACGCGGATGGCTAAAGGCGTAATTTTACCATTTAAAAACCGATTCAATGTAATTTAGGGACTAGATTGTAAGCTTTTGAAATATCGTCGGGGACTGGATTGTAATTATACCATGCGGCGAGACAAAAATGAAAATATTGGAAAAGCGGGGATTAAGTGTGTGATTTACCCATTTCAAAAAATAATAATAACTATATAAAGCCTATTTTTAGACCGAAACCAATTTTCCCTTCATTTTGTTTCATTTTTATTTTTCATAACCCCAGCCCCGTTCTTATTTTCTCTCAAATATCCCCTCAGAAACCCAGACCGCGGCCGCCGCCATGTTCTTCCACCACGGCCGCCGCTAACCGCACCGACGAGCCTCCAAAACACACCAAAATTACCCCCTTTTCATCCTCGACACGAATCTGTGGTTGGATTCAGAGGATACACCCCTATTTGCCCTAGATCTAGGAACTACGAAACGAAAAAACACTTTTTAACCAAAAACAAAACTACAAAAGGGCCTTCCCCCTTCCTCCGATTCACCATCTCGGCTTGGGGAAGCCGAAAGGCTTGTCATCGAGGAAGGAGACCCACGGACAATGACTGTACGACCTCTCTCTCTCTCTCTATTTTTTTGTTTATCCCTTTGTATATGCATGCAAGAAAACAAATAAGAAAAGGAAACAACCGTTTACCACCGGATGACTTTCGATTATCACTTGACTGTTACAACTTTTGGTTTTTTGTTACAAGATCTCTTCTCTCCTCGCTTTTTTTGTTACCACTCTGTTACAACTCCCTTTTTGTTATCACTTTTTTACCACCTCATTTGTTACAAAAATACCCGCTTCATATATATGCTTCTTTGTTTTGTACAAGTTGCATCTTGCTTTTTCAGATCCGGATGACAACTTGTTGCTTGTTGTATTTGGCATGTTCGAGCACGGTGGTTGAATATTGGCATGGTGGCGGTATGGGTGTTCTCGCCAGCCGCCGACAGCGTTCTCGGCCGTTAGATCGATCCGATCTAACGGTTGAGATGGCTTGAAGGACAAACGGCCCGGATGAAGCCTCGATTTGATGAGACGGCCCAGATCTTGCCACACGGAGCCCGCAAATGAGGAGCAACGTGGGGCTCACGCGCGCGTGGGATATTAAAGCGCCCGCACGTGGACCAAACGCGCGCGTGGCACTTGAACGGTCCATACGTGTGGAACACGCGGCCGCGATATATTTTTGACTTTTTGTTGGATCGTGGCCGTTGGATCGATCTTGATCCAACGCCCACAACCACCGCACACACAGATTGTAATTAGATAAGGTTTGGGCCAACCGGGCCTTGTAACTATTTGTAATCGGACTTGGACTATAATTTATTTATTTAATATATATAATTTTTTGATTTCATTTCATATCAGCCCAATAATATTAATAATAATATAATTATAATAAAGAATACACATACATGATACAAACATATACTTATACAAGTATAACATATTGGCATAATATATATAATCCTACACATAATTAACATAACATCTATATACACTAAACAAATACGCTGTATTTCTAGATACATACGCGACACACATATATTATTAATATGTATACATATATAGCTTATAATATACATGCACACCATACCTTATATATATTAGCAATACTCATGCAAACAATAAACATATAATATAATAAATATACATGCAACACTAATATGTATTTACAGGTAAAAAATGAGTGATTACAGTTGCCCCTCTTTGCTTGTTCTCATGGAATGGGAAACAAAGCAAAGATTCATAAGCACTCATTTTTATCAGACTTCCCTGTTTGTAGCTTTGGAAAAACGTGTTCTTTTGGACATCTCCGCTCTTCCTTAGCTGAATCTTCGGGCTTGTAAATTCTTCCTATATAGAGCTTCATCACCTTCCGATCTTGGAGCTACAGGCTCTTCCTATATAGAACCCTTCACTCTAAAGCCTCAAGTTATGAGTCCTTCCTATATAGAACCTTTCACTTTGAGACTGTAAAGCTTGGAGTCATTCCTATATAGAACTCTTCGTCTTCAACGCTGGTTTCTCCTATATAAAACCTTTTGCGCCACTGATGGATTCTTCCGACTGGGAGTTCTTTTGAGATTTTAGACTTAGGTTCTCCTCTATGGAACCTTTTTCACTGGGGCTTGAAAATGCAGGGTTTTTTTTTTTACGAGGCTGTTGCCATTATGGACCTACGCTACTAAGACTGCCGCATCATGCCCGAAGGACTTATTTATGGCCCGAAAGACTTATTGATGGCCCGAAGGATTTAACATCATGCCCGAAGGACTTACCGATGACCCGAAGGATTTAACATCTAGGTCTCACGCCGCTATGGCTGCCGTTCTTTGGGGACTCACGCCGATATGCTGCCACATCATGCCCGGCGACTTACCGATGGCCCGAAGGACATATTACCACGCTCGAAAGACTTATTGGTGGCCCGGGACTTAACATCGTGCCCGAAGGACTTATCGATGACCCAAAGGATTTAACATCTGGATCTGACGCTGATATGGCTATTGTTCTATGGGGACTCACGCTGATATGCTGCCGCATCATGCCCGAAGGACTTACTAATGGCCCGAAGGACTTATCACCACGCTCAAAAGACTTATTGGTGGCCCGAAGGACTTAACATCGTGCCCAAGGACTTATCGATGACCAAGGATTTAACATCTAGATCCGACGCCGCTATGGCTATTGTTCTATGGGGACTCACGCCGATATCTTTGCCGCATCATGCCCGAAGGACTTACCGATGGCCCGGGACTTATTACCACGCTCAAAAGACTTATTGGTGGCCCGAAGGACTTAACATCGTGCCCGGGACTTATCGATGACCCAAGCGATTTAACATCCGGATCCGACGCCGATATGGCTATTGTTCTCTCGGGACTCACGCCGATATGTTGCCGCATCATGCCCGGCGACTTATCACCACGCTCAAAAGACTTATTGGTGGCCCGAAGGACTTAACATCGTGCCCGGCGACTTATCGATGACCCGGCGATTTAACATTCGGATTCGACGCCGATATGGCTATTGTTCTATGGGGACTCACGCCGATATGCCGCCGCATCATGCCCGGCGACTTACCGATGGCCCGGCGACTTATCACCACGCTCGAAAGACTTATTGGTGGCCCGGCGACTTAACATCGTGCCCGGCGACTTATCGATGACCCAAAGGATTTAACATTCGGATCTCGACGCCGATATGGCTATTGTTCTATGGGGACTCACGCCGATATGCCGCCGCATCATGCCCGAAGGACTTACCGATGGACCGGGAAGGACTTATCACCACGCTCAAAAGACTTATTGGTGGCCGAAGGACTTAACATCGTGCCCGAAGGACTTATCGATGACCCAAGGATTTAATATTCGGACTCGACGCCGATATGGCTATTGTTCTATGGGGACTCACGCTGATATGCTGCCGCATCATGCCCGAAGGACTTATTGATGGCCCGAAGGACTTATCACCATGCTCAAAAGACTTATTGGTGGCCCGAAGGACTTAACATCGTGCCCGAAGGACTTATCGATGACCCAAAGGATTTAACAGCTGGATCTGACGCCGATATGGCTATTGTTCTATGGGGACTCACGCCGATATGCCGCCGCATCATGCCCGAAGGACTTACTGATGGCCCGAAGGACTTATCACCACGCTCAAAAGACTTATTGGTGGCCCGAAGAACTTAACATCGTGCCCGAAGGACTTATCGATGACCCGAAGGATTTAATATCTGGACCTAACGCCGATATGGCTATTGTTCTATGGGGACTCACGCTGATATGCTGCCGCATCATGCCCGAAGGACTTACTGATGGCCCGAAGGACTTATCACCACGCTTAAAAGACTTATTGGTGGCCCGAAGGACTTAACATCGTGCCCGAAGGACTTACCGATGACCCGAAGGATTTAACATCTCGATATCACGCCGCCATGGCTGTGGTTCTTTCGAGACTTTGGTAAATTCTTCGATAATTCTTCAAATACCTGTTTAGGAACAAGCAAAATTGACATGCCCCTATCTATATGATGCATGTAATGTTGTGTTTTCTTTCTCCTCTTTTTTTTTTTTTCTTTGTTTCTTTTTCTCCTTTTTTTTTTCTTTTTATTGTTAATCTTATGTCCCGAAAAGTCATTCTTCCGATTTTCTATTTCCTTTCCTTTTTTGGTATGCTCAATTTTGATCTTCATTTCTGTCAAATTTTGCTCAATGGGCATCTGCTCTTGTTCTTTTGCACGAGCACCGCCTTTCTTTCTTCTTGGGGTCTCTGTCATCGCTTCACCAACAAACATTATATCATGCGTGTGCAGAGATTCTTACTATTCTTTCTGCTCGCATTGCCCCATTCGATCGTGCTCGGCTATCTTCCAGTTCTTTTGACCCAACATTCGAGTGTTTGTTAATTTCATCATCGGGTGAGCGAAATGCTTTTTAACCTCAATCTTCTTATTGCCTCTTGACGGACACCATTCATCGATCTCGTGCTTTAATTTTTTGGAGACTCACTGTTTACTTTTTACCGTCCCTCACTTTGTAAGCTCATTCTTGTCATGTTTCGTCCTTCATTTTCTTGAACCAAACAAGGCATCGTGGTTGGAATTCGCTTCTTGTTCTTGAGCTGTCTGACACCTATACCTCTGTTATCATCTTCATTCTATGCATTGTGAGGTCATTTATGGTTAGGGGCTCCAATAGTATCCGCAACCTTGTGTTCTGGATCTTACCCCTGAAGTAATACATGGAAATTTTTGTTGCTTTAACTTGTCAATTTGCTGATTGGTGTTCCACTGAAGGGTATCATTTAGATTAACATACAAGATTTTGAAAACACAGCATAGGAGCTCTGGATATCATGTGCAAGAGTGGCTTAGAATCAACCACTTGGTAATTCAAAGATGTGAAGTCTTCCCTGGTGACTCGGTTCATCCTCATGATTACCGCGTTGTTGCAGAGTGCTACTTTTTCTCAATTCTCATTATCTACTCCGCCCCCAAAATGGTAGGCTTGTATAACCACTTGAGCGCAGAAATATTACTCTAGGAATAGAGTTCTGGGTGGTGCGAGTTTTTAATTTTTCCCATGATATCGCCTTTTTTCTTTTTTTCTTTTTTTTTCATTTTTTCATCATTTTTTCCTTTTTTGTTTTTTTTGTTTTTTGTTTTTGCTTTTATCATTATTTGAGGAAATCAATTTGTCACAGTCCTTTGTCTTGAGGACAACGATGGAGCAAACAACACGCCCCAAGTTACTCTAAGATAGTCACGATTTGAAAATATTACCATCACTCATGAAGCTAAGGTTTCTTGAATTGGATGATATATCTCCACCCTAACGCTTCAAATGAGTGCCCCAAAATTTCCATACTCTTATTCGAACAAGCCTATTACTGGTTTCAACATAGAGTACTTATTATTATTATTTTCTCCTTTATTTTCATTTCTTTTTTCTTTCTTTTTCTCTTCTTTTTTTTTATTTCTTCTTTACTACCTAGAAGATTATGCCTAGAGTTTCAATTTCAAGCAACTCTACATGGTTGACATTTAGAGCTTTTTCGTCCTTGAATATCATCGAAAGAGTAATAATCTCGCTTTGCTGACCCAGTCCGGTGGGGAAGATCACATATCATCGTTGTCACGACATCTATCTAATGTCACATCTTGCAATTGATATCCAAAGTGTCCTACAACGGCGAAAAAAATATCTATGTGCTTTCAAAAACATTATATGTTGTTTAAATGTGTTCTTTATTGAAAATAAAAATCAAAAAACATGCCCCATCACAAAAGATCTTTTGCCACACGGGGCCACATAGAGTTGATTCCTTGTATTACTTCAGAAAGTATTTTAATGTAGAGACATCTCGGCTTCTTCAAAGACTATGTAGACTTGCTTCTCATCCTTGGTCTTCCACCGCTTGATCAGCTCTTGTGTCAGGGTTCCATCATTGACCAGCTTCTTGATTTCCTCCAGTAAAGTTCTACATTTTCTGGTGGGATGCCCCGGTGCCCCCATATGGAATTCGCATGTGCTACTCGAGTCAAAACTATGGGCATACGGATCAGGTGCAATCTTCATCGGCCTAGGAACAAGATAATGACCCCCTACCAGATGAGGCCAAATGTCTGAGATAGATGTTCCAAACATTTCCAAATTTGCGCTCGTCCGAGGGATTTTTCTTGATGACCCTGATTTGTCAGTCTGTCTCCTTCTTTTACGGCCACGCGAACCCTGGAGATGACACTCATTTACCTCTCCATCCTTATCTACCTTATCTTCGCTTCGGTCCTTAGACTTAGACCCCAATTTTCCTTCTTTGACTGCGTATTCTATTCTTTCTCCAATCGTCATAAAATCTTCGAATCCATTTCTCGATTTCTCCAACATCAAATCGAAGAAGGGAGAGGGAAGCGTTGCATGAAATAGGGGAGTCAACTCTTCTTCCGCTATATGGGGCTGGACTTGGGTCGCTAGACATCGCCACCTTAATGCATATTCCCTGAAGCTTTCACTTGGTCTCATTTTCTCATTTCAAGAAAGCGTCGATTGTGGTGCTAAATCTAAAGCATATTTGTATTGATCCAAAAAGGCATTAGCGAGGTCACCCATGACCTAACTTGATTTTTGTTCAAATGGTTATACCACACCGCTGTTGGTCCCGTCAAGGCTATCATGGAAATGGTGGATCAACAATTCTTCGTTCTTCATGAATCTTTCCATTTTTCTACAAAACATGGTTAAGTGAACTTTGGGCAGCTGGTTCCGTTATACTGCGTAAATTCGGGAACCTTGAAACCGGAGGAATGACCAAATCAGGGACTAGGCAGAGTTCCCTCGTATTGAAGACATTTATCTTCTCTTTCTTCTTAAGCTCTTTCTCGATTTTTTCTTCTAACTGGTCAAGCCTCGACTCTTCAATTCGTTCCATTTTTCGATTAATTCTGCCATCGAACCCCAGGTATTAAATGATGAAGTGCCATGCGATGATAAAACAATGCAAAGAACGTGATGCAAATGCAATGCATGAATGCAATAAAGCATTGATTCCGCAAGTGATTTGTCCCTATAGGACATCTTTCATTCAGACCAAGAGGTTTCATTACATCCGTATTAGGTTTTACAGATAGCGGTGAGCCCCGCACCTAATGTCTTGACCTCGTTCAATGATCCCGTCAGCTTTCCTTCACGGTCCAATGCTGGATCCATATTTCGCTTATTACGCCGGGCCGATCGGCTAAATCTGCTACCTGTTGAGCTACTTGTCGGGCTTGAGTCGTAACCATCTTCATGTCTCGGTCTTTCTCCCGTATTGTTTGCTCGGCCCTTTGTAGCTTAACGGTCATTGCCCCAGCACGGATCTCACTGGTATGTAAAGCAGTCTCGAGCCTCACTATCTGTTCTTTGAGTGTTGCGTTTTCCATTTGGAAGGCTTGTGATTCATTCCTTTCCTGGTGCAGACTTGATTTCAGGATATCTTCCATGGCCAGACTGCTTTCCAACTCATTTTGGAGAAAGTCGCGTTGGCCCTCGGCCTTCTTCCAGCTTACGTGATAATGATCGACTTTATTCTTACTATTCTTGCATTTTTGCTTCCAGCATTCTGAACCGTTCCTCAGCTGAATCATACCATTGACCCACTCTTCTGCGGTGTCACCCAGGCCGAAACTCTTGAATTCAAAGTGCAGCTTCTGGTACTCGTCTTGTACGTTCTTTAATTTCATGCTCAGATTGTGCCTCTCATGCTTGAGCTGGTCGCGCTTGTGTGCAAGTTCATCTTCCGAGACGCTTTTATTCTTGACTCCTAACTTTATCCCGCTTGAGTGACCCACTTCTGTGTTATCCGAACCTTGGGATCGGTATTGACCTTCCTTCGACTTTGCCCCTCGGGCAACGGCTGGCTGGCTGAAGAATCGGGGTTGTCCGCCTTCAAACCCAAAATTCCCATTTCGATAAGATCTCGGACTCGTCCTTCAGGGCCCTACAATTTTTCAGTGTGATGATGACTCGAATCGCCTATGTGGTAGCCGCACTGCATACGATCGTTGTAATCTTTCGGATAAGGAGGTTTTCTTGGTACAGACTTCACTGGTATGATAAGGTTCCTTTCAACAAGCAACGAAAGTAACTCGGTGTATCTCATGGGTATTGGATAATGTCTTCTGATGTCATTAGATTCTCGAACTTCCCCTGGTTTTGCCTCTGTTCCCTGGGTATCTACCCTAGATATGCTACTTGTCTGCTTCTTGAGATTGATTACAAAGGGATTCGATTTGTCATATTTAACGGTGTTGTCTATTTTAACATTCTGACCATTCTGTTCCACATTCTGCTCCCCGATCGAATCTTTTCGAGTTCGACATCTTCGCCTTTCATCATGGCATTCATCCGGTCCATCATCTCGGACATCCGCTTCTTTAGTTCTTGTATTTCATCTTGTTTGTCACCGGGATTGACATCGCCTTCGAATCTGTTCGTGTCCTTGAATGGTTCTTCTTCGCTGTCTTTGTCTTAGTCTTGGGATGGAACTCTGGAATTGGACCCCCTTCCTTCAGGTCAAAGAACCTTTGGTCCATCATGAACAATCTTCTATTATGGGAGAAATCACTCGGGAATCAATGCCACTGTGTAATGCAAATGCGATGATATGCAAAAACAAAGCAAAAGAAAACAAGTCAGTACCGGACAAAAATGATAAGTACATAATAAAAGGGCAAATTAAATGCGATAAGCAGACAAGGCAATCCTATTTACATTCCATCTAAGACACCTAGGTTATCCGCATGGCTCTAACAGGGTGGGTTTCTATGTCTTCTCTATATGCAGTTTTGGTTCTAGGAGGTACCCGAATTGTCCTCGCTGTCCTCTACTAAGAGTAGCAAGGCCCCCGATCATCACCCATTATAGGCTCCTTTCAACCGGGTTCAATTCAGGGGGACCCATTCGCTTATGCCCGTACGAAGGAACGATATCCTTACGAAAGCATAAGTTACTCGAGCCCCGAAGGTACTTGCTAGGCCCATACGGGAGAACGATATCTCCACGAAAGCATTAGCGTTTTCCCCCTACTTAAAAAGACGGGTTTATATGCCATATTTTAAATGCGTTAAAATAAACGCGCAATTATGACCGAATGTTAATTTAATAGTCACTTTAATCCGGAACTGCTAATATTAGTAAAGCGGTAATTATTTTAAAAGCTTGACTCTCATTTGTTTTTTTTCGAAAAAACAAAAAATGTCCCCAGCGGAGTCGCCATCTGTAGCGATGTCCATCTTCTTTGTCATCGCTAAATAAAACGAGGCCTTTTCGAAGGGTTTTTGAAAAGTGTTTGAAAGGTGTTTGTGACTCTTTTGGATATAAAACGTTTATTCCGTGGGGTTTTTTAAAAGAAACCGCATTTAAAAAAATGGAGTCGCCACCGGCCACTTAGGTAGGCCGGACACCATAAAACCAGAGATTCAAAAAGATTGGGTTCGGGAGTCGGTTACGGATGGGGAAGGATTAGCACCCCCACACCGCCCAAAACTGGTACTTTAATAATTACCACTTTATTAATATTGGATTTTCTGGATTAAAGTGACGATTATTTTAAAATTCGGTTATAATTGCGAATTAATTTTAAGGGCCCCGTTATCCGAGAATAAACGCCCAACCACTATCACTACGCCTGATACTGGCCCCGTTTACGCTCGGATAAAAGGGCACCGCATTAACAATTTATATCTTATATGCAATCTTAGTGGCAAAAATATAAAACATGGCAAAATATTTAAATGCAATAAATATTGACATAACAGAATACTAATCTAACATAAATAATATATTAGACTGGATCATGCATAGATACATATTAATCTAAATAATAGATAAAAACAACTGTAACATGTCAGAATAACAAGGCAGGAATAAGTACGTATAGACGAACAAATATTTCAAAAAGACATGCATACTAGTAATAAAACATATTTCAACATATATGGGACAACATATCGTACAAAAAGGGTAAATACACTAACATGTAACCCTAAAAACCAAGAAAACATACACACATATAAAAATACAAAATATGCCATGTAAGAATCAACTAAAACATAACATGCTTAATATGAATAACCGGATAAAAAGACGCATGACTATTATAATCTTAATACACATATACATGTAAACATAAAATACGAGGCATATACGAGGGACATAAAATAAAACAATATAATACATCAACATATACGATTATAATACGAACATGAGTATTTACAAAGAAACAGGATCAAAATGAAAGAAAAATAAAAAAGTCAGTGGCGTAAATTAAAGAACAATAATATGTAATTTCAGGACTAAAATGCGAAGTAAACAGAACCTAGAAGGATCAAAGCTGTAATTGGACCAAGGGGCAGACCCAAAATGAAAAGTTCAAAAACGCGGGATGGCTAAAGGCGTAATTTTACCATTTAAAAACTGATTCAGTGTAATTTAGGGACTAGATTGTAAGCTTTTGAAATATCAGGGGGACTGGGATTGTAATTATACCATGCGGCGAGACAAAACTGAAAATATTGGAAACTCGGGGGGATTAAGTGTGTGATTTACCCATTTCAAAAAATAATAATAACTATATAAAGCCTATTTTTAGACCGAAACCAATTTTCCCTTCATTTTGTTTCATTTTCAGTTTTCATAACCCCAGCCCCGTTCTTATTTTCTCTCAAATATCCCCTGTAAAACCCAGAATCCGGCGGCCGGCCGCCGTGTTCTCCGCCGCCGGCCGCCGCTAACTGGCACCGACGAGCCTCCAAAACACACCAAAATGACCCCCTTTTCATCCTCGGCACGAATCCGTGGTTGGATTCAGAGGATACACCCCTATTTGCCCTAGATCTAGGAAATACGAAACGAAAAAAAACACTTTTAACCAAAAACAAAACTACAAAGGGGCCTTCCCCTTCCTCTAGTTCACCATCTCTGGCTTGGGGAAGCCGAAAGGCTTGTCACTGAGGAAGGGAGACCCACGGACGGCGACGGTAAGACCTCTCCTCTCTCTCTCTATTTTTTTGTTTATCCCTTTTGTATATGCATGCAAGAAAACAAATAAGAAAAGGAAACAACCGTTTACCACTGGACTGACTTTCGATTATCACTTGACTGGTTACAACTTTTGGTTTTTTTGTTACAAGATCTCTGTTCTCTCCCCTATTTTTTTTCGTTACCACTCTGTTACAACTCCCTTTTTGTTATCACTTTTTTTACCACCCTCCTTTGTTACAAAAATACCTGTTTCATATATATGCTTCTTTGTTTTGTACAAGTTGCATCTTGCTTTTTCAGATCTGGACTGACAACTTGTTGCTTATTGTATTTGGCATGTTTTGAGCACGGTGGTTGAATATCGGTATGGTGGCAGTATGGGTGTTCTGCCAGCGGCTAGACGCGTTCTCGGCTGTTAGATCAAATCTGATCTAACGGTTGAGATGGCTTGAAGGACGAACGGCCTGGTTGAAGCCTCGATTTGATGAGACGGCTCCAGATCTTGCCACGTGGAGCTCCGCAGTCGAGGAGTCAGAACGCATGGGGCTCACGCGCGCGTGGGATATTAAAGCGTCCGCACGTGGACCACACGTGCGCGTGGCACTTGAACGGTCCATACGTGTGGAACACGCGGCTGGCAGATATTTTTGACTTTTTGGTTGGATCGTGGCCGTTGGATCAGATCTTGATCCAACGGCCCACAGCCACCTGCACACACAGTTGTAATTAGATAAGGTTTGGGCCAACCGGGCCTTGTAACTATTTGTAACTGGACTTGGACTATAATTTATTTATTTAATATATATAATTTTTTGGATTTCATTTCATATCAGCCCAATAATATTAATAATAATATAATTATAACAGCAATACACATGCATGATACAAACATATACTTATACAAGTATAACATATTGGCATACGTATATATAATCCTACACATAATTAACATAACATCTATATACACTAAACAAATACGCTCGTACTATGTATACATATATAGCTTATAATATACATGCACACCATACCTTATATATATTAGTAATACTCATGCAAACAATAAACATATAATATAATAAATATACATGCAACACTAATATGTATTTACAGGTAAAAAATGAGTGATTACAGTATTGTCATCTCGTTGATCTTGCATGTGGTCCTGTAATTGCCGTGGTAACTTTGGATGAGAGCAATCTATAGATTCATGCTTCAACATCAACATTGTAACATTCTGGGCATCAGGTTCCTCAAAATTTACTGTAGTATTGCTATTCTCAGCTTCATTGAGTGTTGTCGCGGCATTGCTCTGTTCAGGCTCCTCAATCATTACCGAGGCAATTTGTTGCTCAGGCTCATCATCTGTTGGGCAGTCTCTCTCGTTGGCACCCTCTTGACTTGGAGGTTCTAGTTGTTCCCCACACATCAGTACTTCTCTTCGCATTGCTCCTTATCCTCTTGCCTTGGGACGTTAGTATCCTCAGGAATAGATTGTTGGTGCATGTTATCCAAGGCATATATGGATCTCCTCAATTGATCTTCTGAATCCCCCAAGGTTGGATCCCACTGAGTTATCCTCACATCCATTTCATTTGATAGCTCTCGAATCACTTCAATTGATCCGTCAAGTCTAGCCAAAGAAGCTAGCAACGTTTCCTGCAAGGAATTAGAATGCTCTTGAAAAGGACTACATTGCCATAGCATATTTGTTACCGTGACACTAGGCTGCTGATAAGGACTACATTACCGAGGCATGTCTGTTGCTGCAGCAAAATTGTTATGGTAAAAAAAATTTGAGCTTTTTGATCATACCATGAAGGATTTTGCTACTGGTTCCATCTCTGGTTCTCCATGTAGTCATATGCACCGAAAATGTGAGGGCAATTTTCAAACACATGATGTTCTCCACACATAGCACAAGAGTTTTCCACGTGATAGGCTCTTTGGGCTTTTCTCGGTTGGTATAGGTAATCGTCAAAGGGTGTAAGAAATTCTTGAGTGAATTGATTCCTATCTTCCCACATCAACTCTAGAATAGATCGACGTTTATTTCCCGACATGTTGATGTCCCTTAACTTGTAGCGCGCGTGAATTTTTTTATAAAACAAACAAAAAGAAAAGTTAGAAAAACTAATAAAAAATACAATAACAAAAACAACAAACACCAATTGCCAATCCCGACAACAACGCCAAAAACTTGTTGCGCATAATAAGTGCTCCGCAATTGTGCAAGTGTACACGTCGCAAGTTATAGTATAAAAGATATCGTCTCCACAGGGATTGGTGCTACTTCAAGAATCTAGTCTCTTGCACTGTAAAAGTAAAATAACACAAGTAGATGATTGTAGGAGTTTAAACTAACAACTAAACTAGAAAGCAATAAAGTAAAAGAAGATGTAATCAAAAGAGAGAGAATAGGCCAGGATATCATGAGTTGAGGAGTGATAGCCGATTGGATCGTCTTGGTAAAAGAGTGCAATGGCAACTCAGTTGCCGTGGCAACTTGCACAGCTGGGTTGCCTTGACAACTAGTAGAACGATTGCCTGGGCAACTGTTTGGGCGTCTGGGCAGCAACTTCAAGGTTCGGCGAAGCGTTCTTCAATGGTTTCTTCTTATCCCTAAGTCAAAACTCTAGCTAATTGTGCATGCCTTGACAATACATCCCTGCGTGAATCAAGGGTGAACAACAACCGATCTTGCGCTCCTCTTAGCCGTTGAAATCCTAAACTTATTCCAAAGCCAGATTAATCTTCACCATCAATAGATTGAATAAAGACCATACTCATTCGTTTCTGGAATCTAACTCTCCCGATATTAGATAAATAGATAGAATTACGATATCCTCTCCCAATTCACTCGCAAACAAGAATAAAAACCAAGAATGAGTAAACCTTGAATTGAAAGTGCAAACTCTATTACGTAAACAAAATCCAACCATTTATCACAATCACAAAACACAATAACCTTAGCCAAATAGATTTAGTTCATGGCTAGGTTCCAAAGAAACACAAAACAAAGTTTTCCTAACATAAACCTAATCGAACAAGAAAGAAAAAGATGAAGATGGTTGAAGCCTCTTGTCGAATTCTCTCCCTCAAGGTTGGCGGCTAGGCTTGTATTTATAGGAGATGGTTAGGTCAAAGTCTTTCTTGAGGAGGAAGTTAAGTTGGAATTAAATACAATATGATAAAAGAAATAAATCTATTTTATTTTATTATTTTATTCCTCCTAAAACTCCTCATTAAACTCTTGGAATTTAATCTCCTTTAGGATTTATCTTTGCTCCACGTCATATTGGATTTATCTAGTCATCAATTGGCTGCCACATCAGCTTATCCCTTCTTGTCGATAATTGCCCTGGCAACTGGTTCGGCATATCCTTCCTACATTGCTCTGGCAACTGATTCAACATTTCCTTCCTGCATTGCTCTGGCAACTGGTTCGACATATCCTTCCTACATTGCTCTGGCAACTGGTTTGGCACATTCTTCCTGCATTGCTCTGGCAACTGGTTCTGGCTTTGCTTGGGCAATTAGTTCCTGCGTACAAAAGCACACCAAAGCAGTATCTTTTTTCCACAAAATACCAAGTTATGTAATCAAGCTTAATAGTGGAAAGAAATATGAATTAATGCATGAATGACTAATTATGCAACTAATATGAGCCTAAGTCTAACAACAATATAAGTAAAAAGGGTAATAAAAATAGTACTTTTGAACACTTAACACTCCCCGCTGATTGAGTAAGCAGACAAAAGCCCAGGACAAAGGTAAGGCCCCTATGCACCCTAAACCATCAACTCCGGCTAACCCAGTTCACTTTGTTAGCGATGACTCTATGGAGGTGCAACAGCCAGTAGGTTGGGCCACTCCTTCTCCTGTCAAAACATTGCCAACCCCAATTACAACTACTCCCAGGACTCAGACCAAGGTCTCCGCAGATCGTGTCCTCAAGCTAATTGAGGAGCTACAAGCACACTTGGGGCATCAACCCCGACTTTCCTCCATCTCTATCTCCCTAGCATCTACCCTTGGTCATGTTGAAAAAGGCACCATGCATCTCCTACACCCCTTGAAATCCAAAGAACATCACCGGCACCGGCACCTTTGGTGCCACGCACTGCTAAACGAACAAAGAGCCATGCTCGTCGTGCACCACCACCCTAGTGCCTCCCTATGTTAGTTTTCTTTTCCTTTTTCTTTTTAGTTTAGTTTCATATAATTTTCTTGTTTCTCTCCATTTACATATTTATTTTTAGTTCAATTTTTCTGTAATTTTGTTTTTGTTTTGCTTTTTATTATTTTTCTTTTCTTTTTACATTTAGGACAATGCTCTTCTGAAGTTTGAGGGAGTACATACCCATATAGATTAGGTTAGATTTAGGGTAAAATTTAAAATTTTTTAAAAAATAGAACTATAATTAGCCTAATTTGTCTAATAGGTTCCTTTTGCTATGATTCCTTTGATTTTGAAACTGTTGTTGCGTTGATTATGATTTCCTATGACGAATCTATGTTGATGCTTTGCAAGGTGTTAAGAGCTTTCTAGTTTTTGAACTTAATAATAAATCTGTTGTAACCATTAAAATCACAAGTTCCATGCAATCTGACACTTAAAAAATCTTATGAATGCTCTAGGTCGAATTTCTGATGCTTAAGTGTGAATTAAAAAGGAATGAACTTAAATGCTCAATATGGCAAAACAAATCCTTGACCACTTTCTGAAAAATCAAGAAATTAAAACTTGATAATTTAAACAAAACTGTTGAGGGACACTCTTCTATGCACCTTGCTATCTTAGTCCACTAGGTGAGTTGTGTTTGCTCCATTTAACTTTCCTTGGTAGGAATGATAGTACTGGCAAAGAATGAATAAAAGTCTTCACGGGATGACACTACTCGTAGGGCTCAGGGATGGGCTGTTTGCTCCACTCCATCATCAGGTACCGAAGAGTTAGTGTGATAATTTGAAACCCCAATGATACAATTTTCAAATTTAAAAAAACAAGAAGTAAAAATATTCTTAAAAAGGAAAAACAATATGCCGACGCAGAAAAAGAGAGCAACCCTTAAGCTTTCTCTAAGACTATTAAGTGATGAATGCATGCAATTGCACACACACTGCACTTACAGTAGATTTAATATTTTGAATAAAACTGTAAGCTCAAACATACTTTCTCTTTATCAACCTAGCTAAGGAAAGAGTTACTGCTGTAGCATAACTTGGAATCATTGTAATCATATCTTAGTGGAACCTTAGGACTTATGGGTTATTTACTATTCTTATTATCTGTTTTTATTTTTTCTTGTTTCCATTTTGCATTGCTTGAGGACTAGCAACAGTTCAAGCTTGGGGGTATTTGATGAGTGCGTAATAAACCTATTTTACATGCCCTTAATCCTTGTCTTTTACTTGTTTTTCATTTCATTTAGGTTGCATTTAGGATAGATTGTACATATTTGCATGTAGATAGGGAGTTATGCCACCTAAGCTTAAAATTGTTATATATATTGGTGCTTTTCACGAGAATATGGTATTTTGTGGTGTATGTGCAGGATGCTGGAGGATTACTAGAGCAAGAGAGGAGCAGATCGCATGGCTGGAGCTGACGAGGCATAAAGAGTTGCAGATGAATCTACCTTTTACCCACGTGGATTTTCTACCACATACGCAACATTAAATATAGCAAAAAATAAATGGCTTTTCTTTAATGAACCTGTGTAACTTTAGGGTACTAAAGCCCTAGTTTCACCGCCTATATAAAGAAGACTTAGACACTACCAAAAGGGAGACCGATCGATAGAGAGCACAGTTTAGATGATAGTCCTAGTCTGAGCTTACGGAGAACCACTGGGGCAAAGCTAGACGATTCTCCTCAATGAACGACACTATCGAGAGAGGCTGACAGAGATGAGGCCTACAATACAATTGGACAGCACAGAGGGAGTTTTGTCGAGGACACTTGACTTCTTTCTTTTCTTGCTTGATAAACTATCATACTTTATACTTTTAATTATGGTTGCTTTAGACTCAGACATGATCTAAACTTTTTAGTTGGGATTATTACGTCCTAGGATATTATGTTTTGATTATTATATTTCAATGCTTTGGTGTTTTTATTTTCATCTATTATTTTTATGTCCTTAATGCATAGTTAATTGTAAGAGCTATTCAGAGAGGCATATTAACTATTGATATGTAGGTTAATATTCGAGAGAGTTAAGTTGTACAAACATGAGCAGTGGGGCTAAGCTGTCAACTTAATCTTAATCCAGCTTAGACATAAGTTTAAGGTTTCAATGACTAACAGGGAGTTTTAAAAAATAATGGAGTAGTTAGGGTTAACATAGACATGTATCACCTTAATTACAAAGTTATTAACTTCTAGACATCGAGAGAGTCAAAATGTCATTAGAAAATCCTGTCGAGTAGATGAAGATCCTTAGGGTTTACACATACATGTATTGCCCGTTGCTATGGCATTGAGATAGGTAATCAAGCATATATCCTTAGCAATAATCTCAACCTCCATAATTAATTGTTAATTCATTGAAGCTGTTTGTCTTTACCATTGTTATCTTTAGATTAGTTAATTTAGTTTACTTAACCCAACAATCACCAATACTTGCAAACCCATTTCTAAGAACGATAGCTTCATATTTATTGATCCAATCCTCGTGGGTTCGACACTCTACTCTCATTTTATTACTTGATACGGTAAGTATACTGTTCTAAAGTGCATCACTATTCAACAAGCATCAATCATGCCCGAAGGACTTACTGATGGCTCGAAGGACTTAAGAAATGAATTCACGCTGAAAAGGCTACCAAAAAGAAATCTTTAATAGGTTTTACCTCTTCAACATGAAGTCATGGGTCAAATTCTTTGAATACTTGTTTAAAATAAGCAAAATGTTTTTAAGTTAGCATGCTCCTAACATAGGGATGTCTAACTACATGTAATGCATGTGAGGATTATGAGATATTCATATAAGCTTCCGTCTCCTGAAAGGTCATCCCCTAATTTCTTTTTTTTCTCCTTTGTTGTATGCTCTTAAATCTTCATCTTATTAACTGGATATTCACCTTAAATATGAATTAGCAATGCATTTTCAATTCTTTCGTACGAGTAGAATTCTCATTTTTAGGGTTATTACCCGTCTTCGTAACTAATCTACCTTTAGTCCCTATACTATTCTTATATAAGAACTCTCATCATCTCTTATGTTTAGCATTGCCCTAATCAATCTTGAGCTCAACTACTTTCTCGTCTTTGACCCAAAATTTAGAGTCTTCATCTATCTTATCATTTGGGCGAGCAAAAATGCCTCAACTCCTTGAACTCATCTTTAAGTTCAATATTCTTTATTGAACTCATCGAAGCATCTCGGCGGAAACCAACTCTAGGTCCCTATGCCTTAATTCTCATTATAAAGTAATGCTAAAATGCAATTTGCTTGTGTATATTTCAAAATAAGAAAATAATTGAGTTTTGAAAAGAATGACAAACATTTTGAAAATCAAAATTTGGAAAAAAATGACAAACATTTTTAAAACCAATGTTTGGTCCCAAAATATCGAATGCAATGGCACATTTGCTTCAAATTAACAAAGACCAACTCAAATAAAGCGTAAGCTTAGAAGATCTTGAATGTTGTGACGATATATGCACATGTGTAGTCTCTTCCAGTCTATTAGACTTCTAAGAGGAATGATTCCCATACCTAATATCTAACCCATTTAAGGTGGCTCTCTTAATCTCACTAACTCACCATGCCCCATCATTCCCTCATTTGGTGCCGATTAGGCCCTTGAAGAAAGGTTAACCCTTATAGGCAGAATGTAATCTGAAGACAGACTCGGCCAACTTAGATATCCACGTATGATCAAAATGGTCTTTGTAGGCTTGTAATGTAAGCCATGGGTCATGGTTAAGCGAAACCGCATTTCTGTATTTGTTTGACCTGGATATGCACATATAAAATATTTTCTCCTCTTTCATTCTTTGGACCGCTCTAGATTGCCCATTTTTAGGTTTTCACCCTAGAGTTTATTTTCTTCTTCTATAACTTAGGATCGACTTGCATTTTGTCTAGATATTAATGCTCTCTTTCTATTCAAAGGTGATCGACCCTTCATGTCTTCAAAATTGATATTTAATTGAATGGAGAATTATGAAGAAGTCTCTTACTTATTTATTCAAGTTAAAGTCCCATGCTTGTATTGCCTGATTTGGGTGTGCTCATGTAAAGTATTCTTTTCTTTTTTATTCTTTTTCTTTTTTTCTTTTTTTTCTTTTTTTTTCTTTTTAGGCTGCCCCTTTTGGGTTTTCAGCCTTGAGTTTAATTCCTTCTTTATAATGTGTATTTGTGGACTATACTGTATTTTGACTAGTATTGATGCGTGTCTCTGCTCAAAATTTATCAGTTCTTCTGGTTAAATGTTAGATTCCTCATATATCTTTTGCTTTCTTTTTATTGCACTGTTCAATTTAGTGCTCTCATTCTTGAATGCTTCGGCCTTTTGGTTGGCATTTTTCAGCTTTGCTTGGTTATCTCTTTGAGCATGAATTTTCCTTCAACCATTTTTTATGCTTCTCTAGACTTTGTATCTAATGTATACAGTTTCATTTCTCCCCCTTGAAAAGTGAAAAAATATCATTCATTATCCCATTCAAGATATCTGGAGAAATTCTTTAGGGGTAGAAATTTAGGGTCAGCACTTGCCTTAAAGATCTTAAACGACAAATGCCTGAGAGGAAAATTCACGACATGGGATATGCCCATTACCTGAACACTTGTTTCGTTCCCTCGTTGGCCTGAATTGATCATCAGATGCTTATATTTGCAATATCCTCACAATATTCAATTCTTTCTAAACATAAACAACTTGGAATTGATCCCTGGATTTGAATCAAATATACTCTTGTAATTGAAATTCAAGGTCCCGATAAAAATGATATATATGTGCATGTTTTTTCAAAAAATATATGTTTATGTGTATGGGAGAACAAAAATTGCCCTATAACAATGAATGAAATGTTTAAAGAATCAAGAAATGCAAAAATGTTTTCTAAATATGAATAAAGAAAATGTAATTTTTTTTCTGAAGGAAATAAATAGACATGTGTGTCTTTACAAAAATATTTCTACTACTTTAGGGCTTAAGCCGTAGGGTTTGTTATGGAAAACCAAAATGTAAGGGAGTTTAAACTAACATCTTTATAAAAATATGAGAAACCCAAGCATAAGGACTCTCTAATCGTCCTCAGAGTGACAAATGATTCCAGCCTTACGGTGTGATGTAAGCTTGCCCCGTCTTCTTTGTTTTCCACTGTTGGATTAAATCTCGTGTCAGGACTCTCTCGCCAACCAGCCTCTTAATCTCTTCCATCAATGGCTTACACTTCCTGGTGGAACGCCTAGGTGCGCCCATGTTGAATTCAAAAGTACTATCCAGGTTAAAACTAGGGGCAAATGAGTTAGGCTTCCATCAACGAGATGAGGAAATAGGTCCGAAATGGGTACCCTAAATATCTCAAGATCCACTCTTGTTTGAGGGATTTTTTGTGGAGACTCTAAAGGATCAAAAACCCTTCTTCTCTTACGATTAAGAGAGCTTTGAAGGCAGCACTCATTTACCTCTTTGTCTTTTTTCGCTTCCTGACTAGTCTGGTTTGTAAGCTTATGCCCCAATCTTCCTGTCTGAATCTCATATTTGATCCTTTCTCCGATATTCATAAAATCATTAAAATTGTTTCTTGATTTCTCGAGCATTATATCAAAGAAAGGAAGGGGAAGAGTTGCATGAAACAAGGGAGTCATTTCCTCTTCAACTATAAGAGGTTGTACTTGGCTGCTAAAATCTGCCACTTTGAAGCATATCATTTAAAGCTCTCATCTGATCTCACCTTCAGGCCTTGAAGAAATTGCCAGCCAGGTGCTAAATTCATGGCATATCTATATTGTCCCAAGAAAGCTTTCGCAAAATCATCCTAGGACCGAACTTGGTCTTTGCTTAATCGGTTTATACCATATTACGATAGGCCCAGTTAGACTATCATGTAAGTAGTGAATCATCAACTTTTCATCTTTTAGGTAGCCTTCCATTTTTCTGCAAAACATAGCTAGATGAATTTTGGGGCAACTAGTACAATCATATTTCTCGAAGCGAAGAATCTTGAAATTCGATGAAATGACCGAATCAAGGACTAGGCAAAGCTCTATTGCATTGAAAGCATCAATCCTTTCTCTTTTCTTGATCTCTTTCTCAATTCTATCTTCTAACTGTCTGAGTCTTGATCTCTGAGTGTGTTCAATTCTTTCCAAACTTTTGTCTATGATAAAGCTTCAACTGATTCTCGGGTTACTGCCATCGAACCCCAAGAATTTTAGATCACAAAAGGTAATGTAATTTTTGTTAAATGTAAACATGTATGCAATAAGGTATTAATTCCAAAAGTGATCTCCATAGAACAACTTTTATTGAGACTAAAAGGTTTCTTTTACACCAGATATTAGTTGTTTACAAATAACAATGAGCCTTATCTCCTAACTTCTTAATTTCTCCCAAAAGCGCGGTTAGCTTTCCTCCATGGTCCAATATCGAATCAATATTCCGACTTAATGGTATTGTTGCATCAGCCAAGTCCGCCACTTTTTAAGCCACTTTGCGTGCTTGAGTAACAACGACCTTCATATCATTGTCCCTTTCTTGTATTTCTTGCTCAGCCCTTTGCAACTTAGAAGTTAATTCTGCAGTGTTTTTCATATGAAACTTGTTTGATTACTTCAACACGAATCTGACATGTGCGTAAAAAACTTCTAAGCTCATCCATTTGCTCTTTTAGTGCTGTATTTTTTGATTGAAGGGTATTGGATTGGTTTTTGCACTATTTTATACTTGTGTTCAAAATCTTGTTTGTGGCTAGACTATCTCGCAACTCATTCTTGAGAATGTTGCATCAGTTTTTAGCCTCTTTCAAATTTTGTGACAACAGTCTGGCTTGATTTTCACTTATCCTGCTCCTCTTCTTCCAATAATCCAAGTCATTCTTCAGATGAAAAACACCATTCTTCCATTCGTCAAGAGTGTGTCCCAAACCAAAAGCCTTGAACAACCAAAAAAGTTTCTAAAAATTATCCTACAAATTTTTTAGTTCTTCACTCAAATCATCTCTTTCTTGCCCGAGCTTGTTCACTTGGGTGTTATGTTCGAGCGAATTCCCTTCTTCTAGAGAACCTCCATTCTTGGCCTCGGATTCTAATCTCGTTGAGCAGCCCACTATCATACTTGGCTGACCTATTGTTTCTAATACCCATTTTCCATTTTCCAAAAGAGCTTGAACTCGTTGTTTGAAGGTGATGCAATTCTGGATGGTAAGCCCCTGAATTCTAGGATGATACTCGCAATGAGCATTAACGTCATACCAATCTGAATACGGGGTTGCATGGGTGTCATAAAGACCAGACACACCAATTGGGCTTCCAATAGCTGAGGATACAACTTTCCATACAATATGGGTATCAGATCAAAATGAGGACCTTTAACTCTCACCTTCTAACCATCAGTTGAGAAGTAGACATCAGGATTCGAACCTTGTCTTGGGTACTGACTCTTCTTTAACTTTGCCTCTCAGATGATTGTTGGCTCACTATAGAATTTGTCTTCCCATCTTCGAAACCCAACACTCCCGTCTTGATAAGATCTTGAACCATGTTCTTCAAAGCCCCGCAATTCTTAGTAGTATGACCCGAACTTCCCAAATGATAACTACATCTGGCACATGTATTGTAACCTTTCGGGTAAGGAGGTTCTTTCAGCACAGACTGAACTGTGATGATGAGATTCCTTTCAACCAGCATCGGGAGTAACTTGGTGATCCCATAGGAATCAGAGCATGCTTCTCCACATTACTTACTTCTTGGGTTTCTTCTGGATCTACCACCACTTTCCTGGAGCTTGACCCAGATACTCCTAATGGTTTGTCGATGTGAATCACGAACGGGATCAAACTATGGTATTTGTTGGAGTTTCCTTATTCAATGGTAAAGTTTTGACTCAAACTTCATGATTTGATTCTTGGACAATTCTTCTTTTGATTCAATAGTCCCATTCTCTTTAGCCATAATGACTATCAGGTTCATCATCTCGGCCATTTGCTTCTTTAATTCTTGCATTTCATTTCGCTCCTCACCAGTACGAGTATCATCTACCATGTCTGATTCAAAGCATTCAGATGAGCCACTTTCTCTAGTCTCTCGTGTATCTATTGGATATAACCCCGAATTTACACTCTTTTCTATTTGATCACAAAACCTTCTATCCATTATGAACGATTTCTAATTTGGCGACCATTCGCGAATCAATACCTTACAAATGCCATGAAGATGAAACAAATTCAAAAACAAAACAAAACAAAAGAAAATAAATAAATCAGTATCAAATATAATAAATAACCAAAATAATAATGTGATAAAATGAAATAAAAAGAGCAAACAAAGCATAAAAAGATACAACCCTATCTACATGCCATCTAATCCTCTTAGGTTATCCACATGGCTCTAATGGGGTGGGCTTTCTATGTTCTCTACATGCAGTTTTAGTACTAAAAGGGTACCCAAATTGTCCTTGTTATCCCCTACTAAGGGTAGCGAAGGCCCCGATCATCACCCATTATAGGTTCCTTTCAATTGAGTTCAATTCGAGGGGACCCAATCGCTATGTCTACACGGGGAAACAATATTCCTACGAAAACATAGGGTAGTCAAGCCCGAGAGGTACTTGCTAGGCCTACACGAGGGAACAATATCCCCACGAAAGCAATAGCGTTTCCCCCCACTTAAACAGACGGGTTTATATGTCAAATTTTAAATGTGTTCAAAATAAACTCGCATTTATATACTAATATTAACTTAATTGTCAGTTTATCTTGCAGCTTCTAATATTAATAAAAATTTGTCCTCAGCATTTATATATAATTATTGATATATTTTTATATTTTGTAAAAATTTTTATATTTTAGCTAATTTGGGTATTTGTCCAAAGTGTATATATAATTATTGATATATTTTGTAAAAATGTATTTTTTGTCAATCTCATCATGTAGGCTTAGTTTCAACTCTTAATTATTCAATGTCAACATTAAGGGATGTCAATATGATACAATTGAAACTATATGGCGTGTTAGAATTTATAACTTGAATTTCGTAATGTGACCATTATCGAGTTTTAACTATCTTGCAAAATAATCATTACAGTTATTTAGAATTTTCAATAGGATCTTTTAGTTTGAATCGTAAATCTAGAAGAAGTTCGGGTCGTACAGAACAATTCGAAGACTTGCCAGAAGATTTGCGTCAAGGCATCAAATTCTTAAATACACATGTATTAGACAATTGATTATATTTATAGTATTACCTATCATGTTTGATTTTTAATTTTTTTAAAAACTTTCGCAACATCTTTTCTATTTTTTAAACCAAGACTAACATTATTTATTTTAGACAAAAATAAAAATATTTTAAATCACGTTTTTGAATATTTAGAAATATTTGTTTGAGTTACTTCTTGACTATGATAATCTATTGTTTTTTAACTTGGGTTAAATTCCTTGTGTTATCTTAAATCCTCCTAATTAGATCTGTTTATCATTCGGTTTATGTTCTTTGTTTTGACATTCATGGAATCAAATGCTAATGCATGCAAGGATCAAGTTGATACTAGCAGTGTTTTAGTACCAGAATCACAATCTGTTTCATAGAGACGAAGTAAGGCTTGAAAACATTCTTCCTGTATTGAGTCGACACAAACTAAGGATAGAAAAGAGAGGGCACTTTGTAAGTATTGCAAAATTGCTTCGTTCATATGTAACTCGCATTATGGAACCTCTAATATGCAAAAACATATTGAAAAATGTAAACACTATATTGCATATAAGGATAGTTTGGGAGTAGATAGAGAAGAACTAGAAAATCATGTTTATGACCAAAAGGTCTACAGAGAGTTGATAACTAAGACAATTATAAAGCATAAATATGTTTTTTCTTGGGTTGAACATGAAGGTAACAGGAAAATTCATGCATATTTGAATAGTCAAGTTAAAAGAATATGTAGAAACACTGCAAAAGTTGATTGTTTGAAATTCCATAGAAATTTAAAAAATGACAAAAGAAACTCTTTATAATGTACATGGTCATATTTCTTTGACATGTGGAATTCTTGTTAAATTAAGGGATATTTGCGTTTGACTGCTCATTATGAAGATACAAATTGGAAGTTAAATAATAGAGTTTTGAACTTTTTTCACATTCATTCACCGCACACCAAACATACCATGTATAATGTTTTGCTAGATTTGCTTCAGGAATGGGGTATTGACTATAAGATTTTTTCCCCATCACATTAGATAATGCTTCTAGTAATGATAAAATGCAAGACAATTTAAATGAAAATTTTAATGCTCGAAGGGCTTTATTATGTAAAGGGGCTTACTTTCATGTTAGATATGGTGCACATGTGTTGAATCTAATTGTTAAAGACGGACTTAAGGTTATTGAACATATTGTTGTCAAGATAAGAGAATGTGTGAAGTACATTAAATGGTCAAAATCAAGAAAAAAAATACTTTTCGACGTAGTGTGAAGTTGGCTAATATAGAAGAAACTAAAGTGTTGTGGCTTGATGTTTATACAAAATGGAACTCTACATATATGATGCTTGATAGGGTTATTCTATACCGTTAAGCTTTTAAGCAAATGTTTGTTTTAGATTCTTCTTTTCATCATTGTCCAAACACCAAAGAGTGGAAAATGCTTGAGAAAATTCAAGATATTTTAGAACCATTTTTTGATATAACTGAATTATTTTCAGGAAGTGATTATCCTACTGTAAATTTATACTTTAGGAATGTATGAAAAAAATTTATGCTTTTGAAAGAGTTGACAAAAAGCAATGATGTGATTTTAAAAACAGTTTCAATTGAAATAAAGAAAAGTTTGATAAGTATTGGTTCAACTCGAGTGAGGATGACTATGGCACATTATTTTCCTTTGCAGTAATTCTTGATCCTCGTTTTAAGTTATCTTTTCTCAAATATTATTACAAAAAATTATTTGAGGATGAAACAAAAGCCGTTATGAAGATTCGTGATGTCAAAGCTAAGCTAGGAAAACTTCTTAAAGAGTATGATCCAGAAACACATGCCCTACATAAAATGTCATTAGAATCAAGCTCAAACTCTGATATTAAGAGCTCATCTGGAAGCTAGAAGTGTAAATTCGATCTTTTTACAATAGGTTTAATATTTTTTTTAAATATTTCATTGTTTCCATATTTTTTTGGTTTCTATTTGTTTATTTACCCGTTTATTTTCTACTCCATCTTTTATATCTTTCTAGGGCTATGACAAGGAAGAGACCATGCTTTTGGATTATTCAAAGATACATTTGGATGTTTACTTAGAAGATCCTAAAATGGATAGGAAAACAGAAATTGACATCCTTAATTTTTGGAAATAGAATAAACAGCAGTATGAAAGGCTTTCTTATCTTGCTAGAGATATTTTGATTGTGCCCCTTACCACTGTTGCTTCAGAATCAACTTTTAGCATTAGAGGTCAAATTTTGAATAAGTGGAGAAGTTCTTATATCCCTGAAAATGTAGAGGCTTCGATAACAACTCGTAGTTGGTTGTTCGGTTATGAATGTAAGCTTTTTTATTACCTCTTAAAATCATTTTTAATTTCCTATAGGAAATCTTGTTTACTACACAATCTTATTGCACTGCTAGTCTATTGTAATTTCTTACTTTAACTTAAAGAAATACATTTGCTTAATTTTTTATAATATATTTGCTTATTTTCTTATTTCACTAGTAAACAAAATAATAATTTCTTGTTATTGTTTATGTAGCTACGGAAGATGATGAATTTCTTGGCTCTAATGCGGATTGAAATGCAACAAATCCAACAATTGATGCATGCATTATTTATGTTTATTTTGAGATCACTGTATTGATTTTTTAAGTTTTATTTAAAAAACTTAATATAATTAAGTTTGATATGTAAGGACCATCTTTATTGATTTTTTAACTTGATTTGTAGCAAATATTACGATTATTTAGTTTAATAATCATCACGTTAACACCTTATCGAGTACAAGTTTTTGGCCAAAGAAAAAAATACCTTATGTTCATGAGATTATTGTCTGGTTATGTTTGGATTCCATTACAGTTCAAGGTGGGTTTTCCGATATCTGTCCACACAAGTGGTTTTAATCTTTTTTGGATTATTTGCCTCACTTTTTGTTTAATTTATATTAGCTTACATATTTAAGTTCCGATCATGGTTGGATTCTGGACGAATAATTGGAATAAAAGAGAGTTTAGTTTTTTAGTATAGTTTACATTCATTTTATAGTCTATGTTTGGGATTTATGGTTTTCCTTATCAGTAATGTCGTCTCCAAGGTTCAACTTTAGATTCTCTTTTTGAAAATACAATGTACCTTGCCAATACACTCAATCCTTGTTGATGAGATAAAAATAATATTTTTGATTTATTTTTTAATAATAAATTTAAACATTATTTTTGTTAAAAATAGACATAATAGTGTAATATCACTTTTGAAAGATAATTCTTTATTTGAGACTTGTGTGTCATGTTAATTTGTGTTCGTAAAAAACAAAATTTATTTTCTTTTAAAGTAAACTATATTCTACCATCTAAGAGATGTAAATTAAAGTTAACCACATCAGTACACTTTTTGGGTAGTAACTAGTGAGTAACTTTATTTTATAATCCTTCATATCAAATACTATCGAATCCGATATGAAGATGTTCTTTTAAAGCAGAAAAGATGATATAAAGGAGAATAAAACATACATATTTACTATTTATCATATTACTAAAATTATCCGTACACTTCGACTCAATTATCGGGTCAAAATCTAGTTGATATTTGGTTCATATTAGATTTAGGAAAATTAAATTTGAGTTGTTTTTTGTTGGGGTTGATTTTCGGTTCAGGTTAATTTTTAGTTCGGGTTGGCTTTTGGTTCGGGTTGCTTTCGGTCCAAGTTGTATTTGGTTAGATTGCTTTCAGTTCGAGTTGTTTTCGGTTCCGGTTCCTTTCGGTTTCGGTTACTTTCGGTTCAGGTTGATTTTCAGTTCAACTAAAAGTCGGTTTGGGTTTGGTTCTATTCGGTTAGAGTTCGTATCAAATTTGAACCATTATGTTCGGGTCAAAATCGGGTCTCGAGTCGAGTAAATCGGTTCGAGTCTCGGGTTTTGTGTCATGTTTTCCAGGTCTATAAAGGCAAAATTAAATGAGCCTAAAGGGGCAGAGATCAAATGGGTAATTAGACCACCAGTCTTGGACCAAATCGAGTAATATGAATGAAATTGAAAGATTTTTTTAAACAAGAGGGACCACGGAGAGGAATATTATGGGTGGAGGGATTTAATGAAGCAAATATCTCTTTTCCTTTTAAAAACTCCACACTATATAAGTTAAAAAAATTAAAACTCCTCATTCTAACCCATTTCATATAAAAAAGTCAAACTCTCTAAAAGAGTTTGAGAGCAGCACCGGTCTTCTTGAGCTCTGCTACTCTACTCAGAAACTGGCGGCTTTATCGTCGCCTCAGCTATCATGGCCTGTCACCAACCGCCATTTGCTGGAACCGGAAATTCTCAAAACCAGCCTCAAAATAACCATCTCTTTGCCCAAACCTTAGACCCAACCTTAGTTTCTTTAAAACACAAAAAATTTGCCCAAATCTATTAAAATCAGAACCCAAAATGCTTATTTTTATGTGAAACCCTTTTGGTAAGCCTAAAAAGTTGAACCCTTGCCAGTGAAAATAAAGGGGAAGGCAAAGGGTCGAGGATATAGTAGTGTCGTTTATCGGCAACACAAACCTCACCTACCAAGTACGACGGTGGCTCGAGACAAAAACTGATGAGAACCCTAAATCTCTTTCCTTTTTGATTGAGAATGGAGAAAATAAAAGTGAGATCTTTTTCTTTCTTTTTTTTCTTGTATTGATTCTGAAAATATCAGTACAATCGAGGATTACATTGCTTTTTATCCTATCTTTGTTTACAATTTCAAGTAAAAATTAAATGGTTGCACTGTTGATGATGCTTGGCTGATGTGCTTTTGATATCCTTGCTTTTTTAATTATTTTTGGCCTTGCATGGTGGTTGGAAGAAAGCAAGTGATTGTACGGTGACATCAGGATCTTCGGCGGTGGCGCCCTGTGGACGAAGGAGGTGAAGCGGTGCAGGCACGTGGGCACGTGAAGGAGCCGAATGGTCTCGGGTAGGGATCACGTGCGTGTGTGTCGCAACCCTTTTTAGGAAAAGGTTTTGATGTTTCGGAAAAAATTATAAAAACACAGAGTCACCACCAATCTTTTTTAAAAAAGTGTGATTGGATCACTTTTAAAAGCAAGGGTATTTTGATAAAAATGTTTTATTTATCAAAATTATATTTTGGTCCACGAAAACATGAGAAAACAGATTCGGGGGTCGATTACGTGTGGGGAAGGATTAGCACCCTCACAACGCCCAAAAAATTGGTACCTTAATTGATTTCAAAAAGCATTTAAAACAAAAATTTGCAAGTTTTCAAAAGTTCGATTTTATTTGTCTGTAAAATGAATGTAAATCTATTTTAACGACCTTATCACCCGGGAAATGAACTTTAATCACCGGCAACACTCCTGGCGCTAACCCGTCATTCTTGTTTGATAAGACATCACATTAATTAAGTTTTCACTTTTTAACAAATAAACAAGAAAATTAAATGAGTTAACGAATTTTAATTAAAGTCAAAATGGTGAATAATCCTAAAGAAATGTCTATGTTCCTTTTAATTATTAAGGTTATAAATAAATTAAGTGTATTTTATTGAAAATGAAGGAAATTTTACAACATACATGTCACTAATCTAAGTTTAAAGTCCCTAATCCTAAGGTTTTACATACATTCAAATTTATATACATAAAAGGCATAAAAGAAATAATTGATTAAATAAAATAAATAACTAAGCAATTATTGAGATTAAATAAAGTAAAAAATTTAGATTTTTATCTTTTTAAAATAAAAAATTTGTATTAAGGATTAAATTGAAAGAAAACCAAAATTTGGGGGATAATTCAAAAACAATCAAAAGTTTGGTGCTGAATTGAAAGGAAAAAGGACGAAACTAAAACAATTAAAAGCTGAGGAGCTACGACGTGAGATCTGAGAAAGAAGGGCGCAGGTTATAACCAGTTTCGGGTCGGGTCAAACGAGTCAATATAAATAGCTGTTATAACAAACAATTTCCATTCTTTCATATTTCATCCAAACAGATCAAAATGCTTCCTCTTTAAACTCTCTGTCCAGTTCATCATGTTCTTTATTTTATGAAGAACACGATGAACATCCGCCATGCCAGCCGCCATCCACCGGTGCCGACCACCATTGTCGGAGACGAAATTCCCAGATTCAGACCAAAATTTCCAGATTCTGGCGATGTTTCGAACACAAAAAGGTAAAAAAATTCCTTTTCTTATTTATTTATAATGAAATTGAAAGTAAATAGATAGGAAGAAATTACTAGAAATTGCTCATTTTATTGCTTTGAATGCCGATTACAATTGTTTGCTCCTACAACTTTCGAATGCTAGTATGCTTACTGTAGTTGTTGTGTGTAATTCTTGTGTGGAATTGTTCCTGGATTATAGTGCTATTTATAGTACAAAGATTGCCTAAATCCTAAGCCTAAATCCCTGATTTCTTCCCCTTTGATTGCTTGATTCTTACCATGACATCGATTTGGGGATTTTGGTTTTCTGAATTTCCTTTTGTATATGTAATCGTAGCTTGATTCTCACCAAGGCTTTGAATTAGGGATTTTAAATCCCTATTGATTTTATCTTGACCTATTTCTGCCCCGATTTAAGGATTTAACCCCTTTTGTTCTTCTGTTTGTATGTTTCTGATGACTCGAACGACGTCGGCAAGGAACAATCGGAGCGAGTGGAGCGTTAGAGAAGATGAGGCAGACGGCAGGAGCTAAACCGTCGCGTGCGTGGCTGGCACGCGCGAGTGGCAATCCGCGTGATATACTCCGAAGTAATCTGGGCCATTGGATGGCATCTTGATCGAACAGATGAGGAACTGAGGCGGCATGATCTACACTACTGGATCTCCTTTTAGATCCAACGGTCCTGCTTCGGCTGCGAATAAGGAAGAAGACAGGAGTTAGGGTTTTTTTGGGTTGTAAAATGGGCATGCCGTGTTTTATATTGGACTCTTTATTTTTTATATAATGGATTCTGATTTGAATTAAATCCAATAGGCTTTTATTTATTTCCTAATTAAAATTGGGATATGTACTGTATATTTTGGGTTTTAGTATCCTATATTAATTCTATCTAATATGCCATGTCACATATTACCTAAATAATTTTAACTATCACAAAGCTAATACTTATATTATACAAAACCTAAACTATCAACTATAATATGCTAACTAAGTTACATAACCATATTACTATATACTATGTGACACCTAACTATGTTATCAGTAACATTAACTAAACACATTAACTATGTTACCAATTTTATATAATTACAATACACTAATACTAAATTAAGTAAAGGTGAAAATCTAGTGACAACAGCTGCCCTCTTTGGTCATTCCAGTGAAACAAAAATAGAGCAAAGAACAGAAGACATTGATTTTCACCGATTACCAAACCGTTTGTGCCTAGGAATATAAGCGAGTTCTATTCTCATTGTGCTCGAATAGATAAGCAAGTTCCATTCTCCAAATGCCCGAACGGATAGGCAAATTCTATTCTCCTCATGCCCGAATAGATAGGCGGGTTCTATTCTCCTCATGCCCGAATAGATAGGTAGATTCTATTCTCCTCATGCTTGAATAGATAAGTAGGTTCCATTCTCCAAATGCCCGAACGGATAGGCAGGTTCTATTCTCCTCATGCTCGAATAGATAAGCAGATTTAAAAAAAGGGTTCCATCCTCCTCATGCTCGGATGGATAAGCAGGTTCTATTCTCCTCGTGCTCGAATAGATAAGCATGTTCCATTCTTCAAATGCCCGAACGGATAGGCAGGTTCTATTCTCCTCATGCTCGAATAGATAAGCAGGTTTTATTCTCCTCATGCCTGAATAGATAGGCGGGTTCTATTCTCCTCATGGTCGAATAAATAAGCAGGTTCTATTCTCCTCATGCCCGAATAGATAGGTAGGTTCTATTCTCCTCATGCTTGAATAGATAGGCAGGTTCTATTCTCCTCATGCTTGAATAGATAAGTAGGTTTAAAAAAGGGTTCCATCCTCCTCATGCTTGGATGGATAAGCAGGTTCCAAAACCTGTCAAAAACAAATGCAAATGATCCAATTAAGATGCATATGCCCCTAGGGATGCCTAGTCATGAATTCATGTCTTATTTCTTTTGCTCTTTTCCTTAACGTTTTTCTTAACTAACACGGAAGAAAACTATGAAGCTTCGGGAAACTCGGATTATATCATCTCAAACATTTTCTCAAGTCTGGCAACTGATAGTGTGTCTGCTTTGGCCCATCATATCAGAAAAGTTGATTCTCCAACACTAGTTGGCTTCACCAATTTCTTGTTGTTAAAATTCCATCGTCTATTCCTTGGACAATAATCTTTACCATTTCCTGCTTCATTTTTCGTGCCGTGGATTATTCATCCCTTCCTGTGACTTCTGTCTTGATTTTTCAAACAGGGAAGCTCTTTGCTGCGAGGACACCCTAGGGCGAAACTCCGTGGGGGTATGGGAAATGCATCAATTTTCCATTAATGCATAAGAAATCATCATTGTCATTCTTAGCACTTTTTTACTTCATATGATATTTGTACATTTGCTCACTCAATCCAGTTATCTTGTACTCTTGGTTGGAAGGACTAACTTTATCCTCATATTCTTCAACACTCTATTACCATTGTAGTTGATACATCAATATTCAATGACAAGCTTCCTAGAAACTTGTTACTCTCCCAATGTCTCATTTAGCTTTTCCTCCAATGTCTGTAAAATTGTTCTCATTGTAAGCAAATCTGTTTTGCAGCATGCTTTCTTAAAACGAAGTCAAAGCATCTCTTTCCGCCAAGGTTTGTAGCAAAACCTATTTCCATCTTGTATTTCCTTATAAGTTTGCTACTTTTTACGCCCTATGCTCCAAATTTGACCATTGAATACCTCATAGTTCCAGTACCCTTATAGACAAATTTCAAAGTAATGCTAAAAAATCTTATGAATATTTCAGATGATGTCAAATTTTAATTTTCATTTCAATGCTAGATGCTTTATGAAAGGGTATAGAAAGAAAAGATCTATCAACAAAACTTTTTTGGTATAGTGGCAAACACAAAAATGAATTACAAGGAAATGAATAGGCATTCAGATATCATAAACCAAGCTTCTCCTGTCATGACTTCATAAGATGCCTTGAATGTCCACCGTGCTGAGCAGATCCTGAAAATACTGATTATGAAGTTTCCCAAGCCAATCTCCGAGGAAAGTCTTATTTACAAATTGTCTGAGCCACCCTTTTACGGGTTTTCAACTCAGATCCTCCTTTGGTTTCAAAACGCCCTTTGCAGATTTTCATTTTAAACCATCATTTTCTTTTCTTTTTCTCTTTTTTCTTTTTCCTTTCTTTCTTTCTTTCTTTCTTTCTTTTTTCTTTTCTTTTTATTTTCCTTTTTTTCCTTTTTTCTTTTTCCTTTTTTTTCTTTTTTCTTTTTTCTTTTTCTTTTTTTCTTTTTTCTTTTTCAAACATAATACTTCTTAACCGAATATGAATTTATCGGGTTTTGGAGTTTGTCTCCATCCATTTCGGCTAAAATTAACGCTCATCTTGAGAAAACCTTTGTTACAATATAAGGTCCCTCCTAATTCGGTGTCTATTTTCCTCGAGCATCGCTTTGGATTGGCAGCTTCTTCCTCAACACCAGATCCCCCTCTTGGAATTCTCTTGGGCGAACTTTATTCTCATGAGCCCTTATCATCCTTTTCTAATACATTTGCCCATGACATAGCGCTTTCAATCTCTTTTCTTCAATTAAGTTCAGCTGATCATATCTTGCTTGAACCCATTCAGCTTCCTCCAACGTTACTTCCATTAAGACACGGAGCAATGGTATTTCAACTTTAATGGGTAGCACTGCTTCTACTCCATATACCAATGAAAAAGGTGTTGCCCAGTGGAAGTTCTTACTACAGTTCGATACACGTATAAGGAAAATGGTAGCTTCTCATGCCAATCTTTATAGGTATCGGTCATTTTTACATTTATCTTATTAATGTTTTTGTTCGCAGCCTCCACTGCCCCATTCATCTTCGGGCGATATACCATTGAATTATGATGTTTAACATTGAACTGCTCAAGACTCCACTTATCATCCTATTGTTCAAATTTGAAGCATTGTCGGTGATGATACTTTCGGGCAAGCCATATCGACAGATGATTTCTTTTTTCAAAAATTTGCAAACTGTGGATCTGGTGACATTTGTATACGAGGCTACTTCTACCCACTTCGTGAAGTAATCAATGGCTACCAGGATAAAACGATACCTGTTTGATGCCTTTGGGTGAATTTGACCGATGACATCAATGCCCCACATGGAAAACGGCTAAGGGGTTGCCATAACATTAAGAGGTTGAGGTGGCGTATGAACCTTGTCAGCATAAATTTGGCACTTGTGGCATTTGCGATAATAGTTGATGCAATCTCCTTCCATGGTTGACCAATAATATCCAAGTTGCATGATTCTCTAAGCCATGGTGAAACCACTAGGATGAGTTCCTCAAATTCCTTCATGAACTTCTTCTACAATCAATTGTGCCTCTTTTGCCCCCACACATCTTAGAAGCATTTGATCACGACTTCTTTTGTATAAAATCTCTCCATCAAGGACATACCCTGATGCCATTTTCCTGGTCATTTTCTTTTCGTTCTCTGTATCTTGAGGCGGGTATTGCTGGAATTTTACATATTGCAAGATGTCATGATACCATGGCAATCCATCTATTTTTTTTCCATGTTATAACAATGAGCTAGGGAATCAAGCATATATAACCTGATGGCCATCATCTCAGATCCTTCATTTACCCTGAACATGGGGGATAAGGCACCAGCCATTTGATAATCTTCCCTGGGGAGATATTTGAAAGTGATCTTGTCAAATTCCTTGGTCAGTTTGAGGACCAGTTTGTGGTATTCCACCAACTTTACATCTTTTGTCTCCCATTCACCATGTACAGGCCTCATACTCTGCCATATTATTAGAGCAGAAGAACTTCAAGCGACTAGTAAAAGGGTAATAATCTCCTTAGTCCCATTATACAGGCCTCGTACTCCGCCATATTATTAGAGCAGAAGAACTTCAAGCGACTAGTAAAAGGGTAATAATCTCCTTCCGGTGAAACAAGAACTGCTCTTTTACCTCTTCCTAATGCATTCGCTGCACCATCAAAGTTCATAACCCAAGATTCTATTGAAGCTTCATCATCTTCTATGATACACATCAAGTTTCATCAGGAAAATTGAAGTTTAATGCTTCATAGTCATCACAGGCGCGACTTGCCAAAAAGTCTGCTATAACACTTCCTTTTATCACTTTTTCGGCTCACATACTGGATATCAAACTCCGATAGTAACATCTGCCAACGTGCTAACCTTCCTGATAAGGCTGGAGCTTCCATCATGAACTTCAGTGGGTCCAACTTTGAGATTAGCCATGTAACGTGATACATCATGTATTGTCTTAACCTTTTCGCCGCCCAAACCAGAGCACAAACATAGCTTTTCAATTGATGAATAACTGGTTTCACAATCAGTGAACTTCTTACTTAAGTAATATATCGCCTTTTCCTTTCTTCTAGTATCATCATGTTGTGCTAGCACACAACCCATGGAATTTTCATAGATCGTTAAGTACAAGATCAATGGTCTCCTTGAAACATGTGGTACTAATATTGGAGGATTGCTCAGCTGTTCTTTGATCTTTTCCAAGGCTGCTTGACATTCTTCATCCCAAGTCTCTGATTATTCTTCCTGAGAAACCTAAACATTGGATCACATTCTTCATCCCAAGTCCCCGAACTTCCTTTTGTGTTTGAGGTGGGGGAAGTTCTTGTATGGCTTTTATCTTATCCAAATCAATCTCTACTCCTCTTCTACTCACCACAAAACCCAATAGTTTTCTAGATATGACTCCAAATGTGCATTTAGTCGGATTGAGCTTTAACTGGAACTTTTTCAATCTTAGGAAGAGCTTTTCTAGATTGACCAAATGTTCTTCCTCGGATCGAGATTTAGAGATCATATCGTCGATGTATACCTCTATTTCTCTATGCATCATATCATGGAAAAGAATGACCATGGCCCTCTGATAGGTTGCCCCTGCATTCTTAAGTCCAAAGGGCATCACTTTATAGCAAAAAGCCCCCTATAGCGTCACAAAAGTTATTTTTTCCATGTCTTCTGGGCACATCTTGATCTGGTTATACCCGGAGAAACCATCCATGAAAGAGAAGAGTGAATGACCTGCCGTGTTGTCGACTAAAGTGTCAATACGTGGGAGTGGGAAATTGTCCTTTGGGCTTGCCTTATTTAGGTCACGTATTCGCACTTTTCAATCCTTCTTCGGTACCGGGACAATATTCGCCACCCATTCTGGGTACTTAGCTACCTCGAGGAATCCTACATTGTATTGCTTCTTTACTTCTTCCCTGATCTTGAGAAGTGTATCAGCCTTCATTCTTCTAAGCTTTTGTTTTACAGGTTCACATCCTTCTTTTATGGGGAGCCTGTACATGACGATGTCTGTGTCAAGGCCGGGCATATCTTGGTATGACCAAGCAAAAATATCTTTAAATTCTTTCAAGAGCTCGATCAAACTTTGTCTGGTTTTAGCCGTGATGGTAGTACCAATCTTTATCTCTCGCTTTTCTTCTGCGGTTCTGAGGTTTAATATCTCTAGTTCCTCTTTATGTGGCAGAATCTTCTTTTTCTCTTCTTCTACCATTCTGAGCATATCACTGGGTACGTCATATTCTTCCTCATCGTCAATATTTCTAATTTCTTCCAAGCATAGAGGTAATTAAAAATCCACCTTGAAGTAAGACTCGAATTCATTTAGATTAATGATATCTGAAGACCTGAAAAGGAAATAGGCAAAAGATATATACAAAGGGAAGAAACGAAATGAATGGAATATTTTTTATGCTTTTAACTTTATGGTTTTTATTTATTTTTGGTTATGGAAGAAAAGTTTGCCATACAAGATTTAAGGAAATGCATCTTTTATTGATTTCAAATTAAATGTTTGACATAGTCCCTTTACATAAGATCCCCTATTGTCTTCGGGCCTGGAGCAAAGAGGTTAGCTTTGAGAATTACTCTGAACATGTCTTAAAGACTACATGAATTTCTTCAGCAGTCCAATTGTCAAGCTCGGAGCAAGGGCAGATCATTGACATGTACTGGTTCTCTTCTTCATTGTCAGTCACAGCATTGATGCTCAACTTTCCAAATGCTTCACATATAGTGCTCTCTCCTTTTCCTTCTTCACTTAATTTCCTCTCCCTTCAATCAATCTCTCCTCCTCTCTTGATGCTTTCTGATTTCTGCCCTTCTTTGCCATTTGTTGGGTTTGAAGCCCAAACCACACCGGTCCTTTTTCGCCAGGATTACTATAGGATACAATATTCCTTGATGTCTTCTTCCAAGTCCCTTTCCAATTTCAGCTCATTTCCCAAGTGTCTGTTTTACCTGCATCTTGGCGCATCTTGATAATTCTGGTTCTGGCACCTTGCTTCCTTCGGTGACAAAGGTTGCATTGACTAGCTCTAATGTCCTGAAGTGACACTCGAGCGCACCCTCGTCAATCTCAATGAAGGGTGAATCAGTGGTTATTGATGCAATGATTTCTTCCTCTCCACCAACATTTATTAATTATCCATCGATTACAAACTTCACTTTTTGGTATAAAGTAGATGGGACTGCTCCTGCTGCATGAATCCATGGGCGTCCAAGCAAGCAACTATAGCTAGGTCTTATGTCCATGACCACAAACTCAACGTCAAAGGTCACTGGTCCGATTTGCAAAGGCACCTCAATTTTCCCCAACACATCCTTCTGAGTTCCATCAAATGCTCTAACTGTATTTTGGTAAGCTCTCATATGAGAACTATCTATTGGCAGTTTCTTTAGTGTGGATAACGGTAGAACATTCATTGTCGACCCATTATCAATTAGGACACCTGGTAACATATGCCACTTACATCTAGTGGTGATGTGTAAAGCTTTGCAAGATCCTGTTCCTTCACCTAGTATCTCTTCATCATTAAACGAGATGAAATTGTTAACAGAAATATTACTGACTAACATATCCATCTTATCAGTTGTGATCTCCTTTGATACGAACGTCTGGTTCAAAATCTTTAACAAGGCCTCACGGTGGCCCTCAGAACTCAGCAGTAATGAAAGCATAGAGATTCGAGCCAGAAGCTTGTGGAGTTGCTCCACGATGTTGTATTCACTGTGTTTTAAGATCTTCAAGAATTCTTGAGCCTTTGATTCCTTTACAGGCTCATGGTATGTTGTTGGTTTTTCCTTGAAGAAATCTCTGTCATCTTCTTTTTCGGGCTTCTTAGCAGCTGCCTTCCTTTGCTCCGAATCCATGTCCTCTGTTATTGGCTTGGAACAGAGCCTTCCACTCCTCGTGAAACAGCTCACCTCATTAACTGATTCTTCTTTCTCTTGAACATATGCTTCTCCCGGGGCTGTTACTTTACAAGTGTAATTCCAAGGGACCTGTCTGCTATCCTTATAGGGAAATGGCGTTGGTTCCTTAATTATGAGCCATTGGGTCACATTCCTTTCTGGCTCACCAACTCTTGTTTTAGCCTTGATCACTAAAGGCTTCATTTCGGTGTAGTCTCTTCTAGAGGATGACTCCTCTGATGCACACACATCCAACAAACATTCTTTGTCTTCTTTCTTAAAAAACTCAAGTTCTTTCTTATTCATATTGTCCTGAACTAGTCGCTTGAACTCCAAGAAACAATCAATCTCATGTCCTTTCTTTATGTGGTACTCACAGTACAATTCATTCTCAATCTTCAATTTCTGGGCTCCTTCTTTCAGCATCCCTACTGCCACCATCTAGGCCCATATCCACCTCATGGGAGCTCTAACTTCAGCAACACATTCCTTGACCATCATACTTTCCTCCTTAATGATTGCATTCATTCATTCCTTTTGATGATTTGACTAGGGGTTTCCTTTATCTTCTAACGTATCGAATGAGAGCATCCTTAATTTTCTTAAGTCATCTACAACCCTTTTGAATGCAGTACAGTTTTCTATGGTATGCCCCTTAATTCCTGCATGATATTCACATTGTGCCTTCTCATCATACCATTGTGGATATGGTGATGAAAATGGAGGAACATATCTCAGCAGCACCATCTGGGATTTGATCAACTCAGCAAATAATTTTGCGTATATCATCGGGATATGAGGAAAATATGGTTTCGAGCTCCCTTGATACCTTCATTCTTCTTTTGGAGGATTTGTGACTGCTGGAGCTGTGGTCGAGACATTGGGTTTGTTGAAGACTACCCCCTTCGAATAGCTAGGATTATAGGTGTTAGCAACATTGACTTCATTATCTCTTTTTTGTAGGGTTTCTTAGTTTCCCCACTGTCCAACCTTCCATTTTTCATTGCCGCAAGTATCAATTCTCCGTTTATAAGCATGTACGCAAAACTCTTTGTGGCATGGTTGAGCATACGATCGTAGAAAGATCCCTTCAAAGTTTCTATGAACATCGGGGTGATCTCACTTTCCAGCAATGGTGGCTGAACTTGGGCAGCTACATCTATCCATCTCTGTGAGTACTGACAGAAGCTTTCATGATGCTTTTGCATCAATCCTGGAAGAACTAAACGAGTTGGTACCATGTCTGAAACATGCTTGTACTGCTCACTAAAGGCTCCGGACAAATCTTTCCATGATCTGATATTCACTCGACTTAGCTGCGTATACCAGCGCACAATTGACCGTACTAAGCTATCTTGGAAGAAATGGATAAGCAACTTCTCATTCTCCAGATACATTGACATCTTCCTGCAATACATAGTCAGATGTGCTATAGGGCATGTCGTTCCATTTTATTTTTCAATGTTAGGGACCTTGAACTTCGGTGGCACCATCAGATCAGTCACCAGGCTCAAATCCCTAGCATCCACTCCTCCATATAGGCCTCCTTCTTGGAATGATTTAATCGATCCTCCCATTTCTTTTCAGCTTTTACTTTGTCAGAAATTTCATCGAGATCAGGCACTTCAATGACTTCCTCGGAGCTTATTTTCTTATCATTCCGTGCTGAAGTTTCAGCAAAATGTGGAGAAATTTTAACCTTGGACGATTGAGCTTCCCTTTGTATGCTCAGATGAACAAAGGCCATCCCTTGAAATTTTGGCACATCATTAGCTTCTTCACCAGTTTCTACCGCATCAGGGTCCTTAAAACCTAACATGGTTGCAATTGAACCAACCGTCTTTTGGTGAACTAACTCCATCTGTTGTTTTAAATCTGTCTCCAGCTTGTCCAACCTATCCTGGGTACTCTTGTGGTTGCTTTCTAGGCCCAACACTCTGTCTTCCATTGCTCTGACTTGGGACCGAGTACCGTACTTGTGGTTTGTTTTTGCTATTTTTGATTTTCTGTCATTAAGTTAGACTCTTATTATGTCATGTATGCATGCACAAATGTAAGAACTAATGCAAAGAAAAACTATTAAACACAAAAGAATGAAATGCAAATGCATGGATGCAAGCGAAGGGCCATCAATTCCATGAAACAATTGCTCAAGAAACAACTCTTTTATTGGATTAAAATGATCTTTATTACATCAAGTCTTGTTTACAAATATTTTTCAGCTTGAATTCCCAATTCTTTGATTTCTTCAATGAGCCACATAAGCCTTGGTCCCACTTATCCTGTTGGCTTGATGTACTGACGAAAAGCTGCAGCTTCAGTGGCTAACATCATCACGTGTTAGGCCACATCTTGTACTTGGGTCATGACAGTCCTATCAAACTCATCTTCTTCTTGGAATCTTCTAGCCATGTCCCTAAGACGTGTGAACCAGTAGTCATCACCTCCCTCAGTGATGTCTTCAAGGACCAAGATCTTTGTCCTGCATTCCTGAATGATGTTATCCATTTCTTCAACCTGCTTCTTCAAGGCATCATTCTCACTTAGACAGGCCTAAAGCTCAATATAAGCATGTTGATTCTGAGTCTGTGTAACGAGTGGTTCAGATCATCTATTTTGGCTTGCAACTTAGCAACACAAGCCCGACTCTACTTTAGCTCCGCACTAGTTTGGTCATGTGCCTTCTGCAACTCAAGTAGGCAAATCTGATTGTCATGGGCCTCCCTCTTCCATGCGGCCACACCTTCTTTATCACTTTCATGGTCCCGTTTTCCATTTTCAGTTGCCAGCTTACTCCTCTTTTTCTCTTCCGCAAGGGCTCGTCGACATTTCTCAACCTTTTCCTCGTTCTATTTCTTTTCCTACAGCATGCTCGACTTCTAGATTCCACTGTTCAGGAGTTTTTCTTAAATCATCATTCTTAATAGTAGTTTGGAACCTGAGAAAGTCGACTATTTGGATCTCAAACTTCTTCTCTAGGTCTTCATACATCTTCACTACTCGCTTCGTTTCCCCTTTGTAGTTTTCAACATTGAGGCTTGACTCAAACTTGTCTCTTTGGTTCTACTCTTGCAAAGCTTCTATCTCCAGCTTAGCCCTTCTTAATTATTCTCTCAAAATGTTAGCTTCTGTAGGGACTACTTTTAAGTGCTCCTCTAGAGACTTAGCTTGCCCAGATGTAGGTGCTAGGACTTTGCCATTCATTCTTGTATGCCTCCAAATGTCATAGTCTGGGGTGTACATGCAGTGGCTATCAGCCTCTAGCTTCATGTGATAACAATGGTTCCATGCATTGCTGATTGTCTGAGCCTTCTGTCTGAACTCTCTTTAGAACTCGAACTCTGATGAGCCAAGACCAGTAGTGAATAGTATGAACTGCTGAGACCCATACTGACGAGATACTAATAAATGAGCACATCCAATTCCTCCCCATAGACCTAGCAGCATTAAGAAGTTGAAATCTTCACACTTGTACAAATGCTTGGTGTGACCCATCCAAGGAACCCTTTATCTGATGTCCTCGTCACGACGATCCCTCAATATAGAAATCCATTTGTTCTTTTTAACAACATGCCACTCTTTTGCCAAAAATTCCCGAAGAGGTGAGAAGTTCGGGCAAAACACGTTTGATAAAGCTAATGTCAGGCACTTCCAAAAGTGACTGAGGGCCCAAACTTGCAGAAGCGGAGCACATCCTTCAAAACGAAGTTAGAAGTTCTATTACGAAGGCATAACCCTAAACTGACTAACTTCTAGGCCCAAAATCGAGACGTTACAACTCTCCCCCATTTAAGAAATTTTGTCCCCGAAATTTACATAATGGAAAAGGTAAGGAAATAGCTTCTTCATGTCATCCTTCCTCTCCCACGTAGCTTCCTCGACACCTCGGTGTCTCCATAACACTTTGACCAACTCAATGGTCTTCCCACGAAGCACTTTTCAATTCACATCCAAGATTTTGACTGGTTGCTCATCATAAGTCAAATCTGGATTCAACTCAACTCCCTCAATTGGCCTAACATGCGATAGATCCAACCGATACCTCTGAAGCATGGATACATGGAAAACATCATGTATCTTTTCCAACTCAGGTGACAAACTCAACCTATAAGCAACAGGGCCAACACATTCTAACACCTCATACGGTCCAATAAACCTCAGACTTAATTTACCTTTCCAACCAAACCTCATCACCTTCTTCCAAGCGAAACCTTCAAAAACACTTTTTCACCAACCTCATACTCTATCTCCTTACGCTTTAAATCTGTATAAGACTTCTGACAATCCGAAGCCTCCTTCAAACGATCACAAATGATCTTTACCTTCTCCGTTGTTCCCTTAAGCATATCGGGCAAGGAAACCAACTTTTGCCCCGCTTCTGCCCAACACAAAGGCGTCCTACACTTCCTTCCATAAAAAGCCTCATAAGGCACTATTTGTATACTAGCATGATAATTATTGTTATAGGCGAACTCCACCAACGGCAACTGTTTCTCCCAAGAACCCTGGAACTCAGTAACACAATAACGGAGCATATCCTCCAACACTTGGATAACTCGCTCAAACTGTCCATCGTTCTAAGGATAGTAAGATGTACTAAAACTCAACTGCGTACCCAAGGCTCGATGCAAACATTCCCAAAACCTCGCGGTAAACCTTGAATCCCTATCCTAAACTATGGACTTAGGTACACCATGCAAATGCACAATCTCGGCGATATACAAGTCTGCCAACATGTCCAAGGTATATGTCGTATGCACCGGCACGAAATGGACACACTTCGTGAAACAGTCCACAATCACCCAAATAGAGTTTTTCTTTGAAGAGGTCAAAGGCAAACCGGACACAAAATCCATGGTGATCCTTTCTCACTTCCATTCCAGTATCTTCAACGGTTGCAACAACCCGGATGGAAACTGATGCTTAGCCTTCACACGCTGACAAACCAAACACTTACCCACAAAATCAACAACACCCATTTTCAACCCAACCCAATAGTACTCATCTTTCAACCCACGATACATCTTGGTACTACCGGGATACATAGCAAAAGGACTACTATGCTCTTCCTTCAAAATAGTGCGCCTCAACTCAACTTCTTCTGGCACAACTATTCATCCCTTAAAGCACAAAACACCATCATCATTAAAGCAAAAATCCGTCGGATTACCCTCCGCAATGTCTGAAACATCCAGTACCAACGAATCATCACGCAACTGCTTCTCCTTGATCAACTGAATCAAGGAAGGTTTCACTTGCAACCCAACCACTAACCCACCATCACGCGATACACTCAACCGCACAAACATGGCCCTCAACTACACAGCCATCTTCCTACTCAAAGCATCAGCCACCACATTGGCCTTACCTGGATGATACTCAATCGATAGATCATAATCCTTAAGCAACTCCAACCATCTTTGTTACCTAAGATTCAACTCTTTCTGTGACATCAAATACTTCAAGCTTTTATGATCCGTATACACCACACACTTCTCACCATACAAGTAATGTCGCCATATCTTCAACGCTAACACCACCGCAACAAACTCAATATCATGCACCTTTAACTGCCTCGATGCATAAGCCACCACCCTACCATCCTGCATCAACACACAACCTAACCCCACATAGGATGCATCGTTATAAATCACAAACTCTTTTCCTGATTTGGGCTGAATCAAGATTGGAGCTTGTGTCAAAGCTTCTTTCAACTTCGCAAAAGCTTGATGCCTTGCCTCAGTCTACTCAAACTTAACATCCTTTTGTAACAAGTTGGTTAATGGGGCAGCAATTTTAGAGAAACCATCCACAAAGTGATGATAATAACCCACTAAACCCAAGAAACTGCGAACCTTCGATATCGACTTAGGTTGTTTCCAACTTACGACTGCTTCAATTTTCTGAGGATCCACACGAATTCCTTCAGCTGACGCAACATGACCAAGGAACACCACCTCTTTTTTCGAAAACCCACATTTACTTAACTTCATATAAAGAAAATTGTCCAACAAAGTCTGCAAAATAATCCGCAAATGTTTATCGTGATCCTCCTTGGTACGAGAGTACACAAGGATGTCATCAATAAACACCGCCACAAATTGATCTAGGAAGTCATGGAACACTCTATTCATCATATCCATGAAAGCTGTAGGTGCATTCGTCAACCCAAACAACATCACTAAGAATTCATAATGTCCGTAACGGGTGCGAAATGTTGTCTTTGGTACATCTTTATCCTTCACTTTCAACTTGTAGTATCCTGATCTCAAATCTATCTTGGAAAACACTGTAGCACCACGAAACTGATCAAATAGATCGTCAATTCGCGGTAAGGGATACTTGTTATTTATCGTCAACTTATTCAATTGCCGATAATCGATGCATATTCTTATAATGCCATCTTTCTTCTTCAAAAACAACACCGGAGCTTCCCAAGGCGACACACTAGGCCGAATGAACTAATGGTCTAGCAACTCCTGAAGTTGCGTCTTCAACTCTTTTAACTCCTTGGGTGCCATGCGATACGGGGCAATAGACACCAGAGTCGTATCCGTATACATCTCGATACAAAACTCTACCTCACTATCTGGCGGCAAACCAGACAACTCTTCCGGAAATACTCCTAGATAATCATAAACTGTTCAAGTATCATGAGGATGTGCCTCTTTCATATTTGGATTCATGATATACGCCAAGTATGCCTGACATCCTCCTTTCATTAACCTTTGCGCTTCCATCGCTGAAACAACATTGGATAAGAACTTCACATTCTCACCCACCACCACAACTTCATAATCATCGACAAGCTTCAACGAAACACGTTTGCTTTCACAATCTACCATAGCCCTATGCTCAGACAACTAATCCATCCCAAGAATGACATCAAAACCATAGAAAGGTAACTCCATCATATCAACGACAAACACATGTCCTTGAACCATCAACGAACATCTCCTAAACAACTTCTTAACCACAACTGTCTCACCAAAAGAACTAGTCACTTGCTACCCACATCCAAAAACTCAACTGGTATGTAAAGCAACTATGCATGCTCATGCAAGATGTATGAATGCGTGGAACCAGAATCAATCAAAGAAAGTAATGACAAGGATTGTAAAGTAAAGGTACCTACGATCACATCCGTGTCATTCCTTCCCTAGCGGTGTGCATACACCCTAGCTGGTCCACTGCCCTCAGGCTGAACTGCCACAACATGTGCCATATTTTTCTGACCATTATTCTTACGCTAAAAATTACCTCGGCCGCGCCCACGGCCCCTCTGAGGCTCAACAGCACGCACCAGTGCATGTCTGGCTAACTGGGGACAATCACGCCTCATATGAACTTACGAACCACAATTCCAACAACCTCTAGAATTACCCTAACACTCTCTAGGATGTCGCCTACCACAACGATCACACTCAGGTGTACGAACCCCTACGTACTGACCTAGCTTATCTTGGCCCATGTTACCTCCAGCACGCCTTTGATCCGGAAGGAAACTCCTATCTCGCTGCCTCTTACTATGATCTTTACCACCACCAACTCAGCAACTCTTTTTCTGGAACTAGAATTCCCTGGGTGAGAGGACAAATCCAAACTCTGTTCAATTTTCTTGGCACGAGTGACCAAGACATCAACGTCTGAGTACTCAGAAGCCAGCATATAAGTCTTCACTTCCTTCACCAAACTATATCGAAAGCGAACACATCTTTTCTGCTCATTGGGAACCAGTTCAAGGGCATACTAGCTCAACCTGACAAACTGAACTTCATACTCCGAAACTGACATATGTCCTTGTACCAAGACCATGAACTCTCGCTTCTTCTCATCTTGATAGCGAGTACCCAAATACTTCATTAGGAAAGCAGCTCTGAAAAACTCCCACGTAACATCTGCAGGTTCCATCCCCACAATAGTGGTATTCCACCACGAATAAGCATCACCCTAGAGCAAAGAAACTATACAACCCAACTTACATACATCTGTACACTCAATCTAACCAAGAATCCTCTGAGTAATCTCAAACCATGCCTCGAAACCCTCTGGAGACAAACCTCTAAACTCGGTACCTCCCAAACTACGTAAGCACTCCAAAGTAAACCAGGATTAGCCGCAGGTTGTGGCACAATTGCATGCATACCCACCACTGCAGCCTGAAATGCTCCGGCAATAGCCTAAATCAACGGTTTCATGTCTCCCACAACATGATCTTGAGCTCCCAGAGGTCCAGCACCTCTTGCACCAACTCCCGCTCTGACTCCATCACTACCCGAAGGAGGAGGAGCCATTATATCCTCATTATGTTGTTCTTCCACCACATTATGCACATTCATCCTTTGCTCTGGTCTCGGTCCCATATGAAAACAAAATGAATCTCTAGCATGTAAAATGCAACATTAAAAATAGTTAGGCCAACAAGAAGCAAGGGTCCAAGTCGCTCAAATCTTTTTAAAACAATTCTCTTTACACCAATAGTAATAGTGGCAATGGATACCATAATATTTAACCCCAAATCATTATATAACATATCAGTTAATCACGCTATCAAACACCGTATATATCAAACATCAAGAATTCAACCATCTTACCTTCCAATTTTTCGTAAACCTATCTCTGATAGCAATAAATGTAACCCCTTTGACCCGCTCTAATCGCAAGACCGAATCGAGCGAGTCACACAGGGAATATTGGAGTAAAACCTAAAAGTTTCACTTCAATAAACAACCTTTTTTTCTTTTTATCTTTTCTAAATACAACTTAGTTAACCTAAGCGTGAGATAAAGCAACAGACAAAGTCTCAACTCGATCAGACGTCAAATCGACATTCAATTGCCCCAAAAAGCGTTCAAGGACCATTTTATAAAACTATCACTAAACAAGGAATTAACTCAAAACTGAAGTTATCATCTTTTAAATAGTCAGGTTTCGATCCACCACATAAATTTTCAACTCATTTTAGCCATCCAAACTCATTGAATTGCACTTACCAATAATCAGGGACTAAAATGCACAGATTCAGAACTTCAAAAGATGCTAATTAACCACTTTAACTAATAGGGTATCGAGACGCCCAAGCACAATATCGGTACGGACCTTTGTAATTTCAAAACCCAAATTCTAGTAGCTCAAAACCGTATCGATACGGTCCCGAGTATTGATACGCTTAGCCAATTTCTTCTTTCACCATATCGATAAGGTACATACCGTATCGATATGCCAAGCCTTTTTCAGCTTAACGTATTGATATGCTAGCCCGCGTATCGATACACCTAGGCACAAAATGTCACTTTTTGCTCGATGAACAATCTGTAAAACAATTATAAACCCCTAGGCATGCTTCTAAAACACAAGCAACAAATTTAGGGATCAATCCTCAGCCATTAACAACTGAAACATCATCATACCATGATCACATGCTCAAAAGGGAAATCTATAGGCATGCTTCCTAAAACCACTTCAAACCAAAGACCACAAACCATAGCAAAGCATAAACCAAATAAATAGGCCATTTACAATCTCAATAAGGAAAAACAAACTTGCCAAACCAGGGAGTTCCATCAAACATACACTCCCAAAACATCAAGGTATCCACCCATTGCCAATCCCATTACTATTGAAATTCTAAAACCATACTTGAGCTTAGAGCGTTGATTGAACCACTTTTCTTGCTTCCTTACAGCCCGAACAAACTACTTTTCTGCATTGTTAAGAAAAGAGAGCGTAAGCTATATGCTTAGTGAGGGATGCTCAAAACAAAACCATAACAATGCACTATTGAAAACCATTTTCCATCATGCTCTTAACAAAAATCATTCTTTAAAACCCATTAAAGCAAAACCATTAAACTATTTACACACGTGTCATGATATTTCATGCTTTAAACCAAAGCAAATCTCAATGCAAGCTTCACATGCTTAGGCATTCAAAACATATCTCAAGATATAGTCTCATGTATAAATCTCATATACAATTTCATTTAAAAACCATGATACATGTAATCTCATATATTGACATTCAAGTGACCTGGATGGTTGCTTCGCCATCCCTATACACATGGAGCTTGTGCACTCTCCATAAAAAACACATCGGATATGCGGATATTCATTGATGGAGCTTGTTGCTCCCTCCACCAATACTTATAGAGCTTGCTGCTCTCTCCATAAGGCGGATCTCATGGTGCTTGCTGCATTCACCATGACTTAGATCCCGTGGTGCTTGTTGCTCTCACCACAATACACTTTGGTTACCCTCAACACAATAGTTGGTACACTAATATGGAGCCAAATGACACAGACATGGGAATTTTGCTACATTTTTATAGTGCACTCTCATCCTATTGGTCGACCAATTATATCCGATTATAATAAGCATCGTCACTTGCCAATATATACTTTAAAACCATGTTAACCTACTGTTTTCCAATGCTTCAACATGAAACATAGCATATCCCATTTAAAATCATAAATCAATGCATAGCATTTTCTCATCAAGATGTAACCTCTTGAAAACCATAAATCAATCTCATGGGATAACATGAACCATTTCTCAATCCATAAAAACACGAACAGTAGGTAACAAATCCAACTTCAATCATGAGCATGAACAATTAAAACCATGGGAAAAGCCGAAAACCGAGAGCGAAACATTTCATACTTACTTCCAAGCTTAGATTAGCATTTCAAGCATAATCTAAACACCCAAAATATTCCTTTCAAACCTTTGAAAAGATGTAAACCAGTGCCACTCACCAACTACACCTCGCTTGGCTTGCCGAGGCGAAATCAAGCTTCCGGATCCTCCGTGACACCTTCCGAAACTATCGGATCAACATCCCCTGCTTCTAACCAAAATAAAATAGAGGATTAATGCGTTCCTTTGCATCAAAATGCCCAGCAACACACAACAACACTTTCCTCCCTCAACAACTGAACTTTCGCCTAACAAAAACAACCGAAAACATCGACGAAACCTTTCTAATACATCTCCAACTATTACCCACTAAGATTTACACTTAAAAAACATCAATTTACATCCGAAAACATCTCCTCAATGTTAAGGAACCAACAGCAATCAATAAACCCCATAAGCAAGCCACCAACCCAAAGATATCAACAACCAAACCTAACAATTTACCTTGTTCCGAGATTCTACTATAAAAATTACTTAAATCAACATCTCAAATCATCATAATCATCATATTATCTCTTTATAAACCCAGCAAAATCAATCAAAAGCAAACATCCATTGATTTAGACAAGTAAACCTCAATTAAACCAATTTTCCATAAACATATTACCAGAACCCATTAGAAAACCATCATAAGAGACCAAGAACTTGAGAATTTCAATAAAGAACATGTCATTAGAGGGAAAGAACGAAATATTACCTCTAAAGTTGACTTTTCCTTCATTTGTAAAGATTTACATGAGAAAACAAGGTTTAAACAACAAGGTTTTGTTAAGAAAACATTAAAGAATCATTTAAGATCAAAAAGACCATTTATTTTGAGAACGAAATCTTACCTCTAAAGTTACGGAAAATATATTTTGAGAAATCAAACTGGTTAATTAATTCCCTCCAATTATTTATTTATTAAAACCATTTAAAACCAGCCAATAAAAAGGAAAAGTCTTAATTAGACTCTTGGTCAAACCTCCCTAAAGATTCTAAGTCTTGATCTCTTACAATTTTGTCACTAAAAATAGTTTTACATATTTTACATTTTGGTCACTAGTTCCAAAATGTCAACCTTCCAAAATATATTTTCTAAAATTGATTCCACTAAAATCACTTATATAATAAATAAGGATTTTAAAACATTTCCCATATTTAATTTTACTTAAAATTTATTTATACCAAATTAATCCTGAAACTAGCCTAAATTGTCAAAACCAACTCAACGAGCCATCTAGCCTAACCCGACTAACTTCTAGGCCCAAAATCGGGGCGTTACAACTCTCTAAATAATAACTACGAAGATCACAGTAGAAGGTTAAAGGTCTAAACATTCACATTACTAAAGGTTAGGTTCCCTCGAGGCCTCAAAGCCTTGAGTACAACTCTCGACATAACTAGCGAGCATCACGCTTGATTAACCAAAGCAATTTCCAAAGTGCAACAACTCTCATGAAGGTAGCTCTATCAACTTATGGAATGCCTAAATTCAGTCAAATTCTAGTGAAATAGTAGTCTTGAATCTACTATCTTCGAGAAGTGTCATTGAGAAGGGCGATGATACTTCCTAAGTATCAATTAGACTCCTTTTAAGTGGACAAAGGGTCCTGCAACCAACGTGTGTCCACTGATCAATTTCGAGAGCAGATTATCCATACCCGCAACACAACAGTTATCCATGAATAACGATGAAGATTCCTTACCACAAACTTTCCTAACGTATCATCAGACTTTAGAACCTCTACAACACGCAACGAAGACACCATTCAAGTGGCAGGAGGAAGACACATCCTCGACTCCAGCATCATTCAACTAACTCGCATCACAACAATCCAAGATGACTCGCCCTCAAAATTGCTCCTATAAGCGGCTCAACACTTAAATTAGCCTTCTCGGCCATGATCGCAACCATCTTAGCGTCGTTACATTGGACGCACCATCAGGATTTCAGCCTTAAGGAGTACGAACTTAATTTAAGGGCTTGTATTCACTAGACACTTTATTAAAACACCTAAACCACCTCGGGGTTTCCTACAACTGGCCAAACCTAAGCTCTAATACCAATGTTGTAACACCCTAGACCCAGATGTCGTATTTGGGCCTCAACCCCAACCCAAAACATTTAGGTCCAATAGTTGAAAACATAGATAAACAATTTAAATAGTTACAAATAAGCTCCCCTTTAATTTAAAATATTTAAACATTTGACTTGATTAATACAATTTCAAAATAAGAATTCCAGACTCGACCATATAAGGTCATATGAATACATAGCCCACTAAACGCAAGTATCGTACTCTGAAAACCTCAACATGCTAGAATCTCGTACTGATAGTGCTCCCCGATCTGACGATCAACCTATGCACGAAAACAACGATTCTGAACGCTGAGCTTACAAAGCTTAGCGGTACACATCTACTCTACTCTACTTCATGCTAATCATAAACATAAGCACGCAAGCTAGTACGAGCAATAAGAAGAGATAAATAAACACATGGCATTACCACTAGTCCCCTAAACACACGCTCTCAACATAGCAAAACATCATACATGGCCCACAAGGCCCAACCATACTTGAGATCACACCAGATCATCCGAGCAACATCAAACAAAGTCGTAACCACAAACCTAGAGTGAGGCCCGGTGCAACACAGCTTTAGGAATGTACACTATTTGGGTGAGAATCGGTGCCACACAGCTTCGAGAACATACACCCATGCTCGAAATATCTCATCGAGCATCTTCGAATGAGACTTGGTTCCACACAACTTCAAGAACATACATTCGGCAATCTCTAACCATAGTGTTGCAACACTTTCTCATTGGCTATCTGGATCCCATCAATCAAGGGTAACACAACCAACTATGTGTCCAAACAGCACACAACATGGACACAATTACCACACAACACACTTCACTTACATGATTATCAAACGCTACAGTTTCTATCAACTATCAAGTCATCATTTAAGTTTACCAACTTGTTAATACATTCTAAAAGTTTACATTAATCGTCATTGTAATTACCAATTATATCTGGGCCTTTAGAGCCTATTTTTATTACAAACCCATTATACATACAACCCAAATAAAAACACCCATTAGACCCAATTACCCTTTTACAATATCCATACCTAATACCAAAATTAAACTCAGCCCAATTACCCAAACTAACCCTAAAACTAAAAAATGATAACCTAAACCCCATTATCCCTAGCAACAGCCGTCCATGCCCCTTCATCTCCCCTGGTGCGTGTATGCCACGCGTTGGCTCTTCGACTGTCGTGGCTTGCGCGTGCGCCACCATGGCCGGCCACCGCCATGCCATTCCTGCTCTACCGCCCAGATCTGCAAAAAGAATGGATTATTATCCCAAATATCATCATCAAATCGACCAGATCAACCCAAATATGGGTTTTTATATATTTTTTTAATGTAATAAGGAAGGGTATAAAAACCCATCACTTTTAAGCAAATCAGTTACGGAAAAAAGGGAAGTTCTCAAAATTAGTGTTTTTCAATTGAACCAAAAAACAAAAAGGGATTCAAATTGAAAAGCAAAAAACAAGAACAAAAGGGTAAAAAAACATAGAAAACCTTTCGATTTTATATTTGCAAGCGGCGGCACGCAAGGGTCGATCAGGCGGCGCAGGGGGAGGTTCGGCCGAGTAAGGGGGAAAAGAGTAGAGAGGATTTATGATTTTTTTATTATCAAAAGACAAATGAATTTTTTGGCTTAAAAATGGTATTTATAACCCAATCAAAATGACGTTGTTTTGGTGCTCTTGACCCGCGCATCGACTCGACCCAGATAGGAGGATCCGGGCATTTTGCAAGATGGGCAAATTGCGGCTGTGGTCCTTCCGCTTCATATCCTTCACATTTCTAGCCTTTAATTTGTGTTTTGTTTCATTTCGTTCACTGTTTCTAATTTCTATTCTTTTTTATTATTTTATTACTATTATTATATTTAATTTATAATTTTTATTTTTATTTTCAATATTTTTACATGAATAGATATAAGTATATTATATACTATCGTTATTATCATATTAAATAATTTATTATTATTATAATAATAATTTACATATTATTATTATTATCATTATTTTATTAGTATTACTATTACAACTAATATTATAATTATTCATCATGGGTTTATATTTCAAATGTGTATTGATACATCTATATATGTATATATATTCGTATATGTCCTATATAATTTTAAATCAAATTTTAAATTAAAATGGCCCTCTTTTATGGATTATTGTGAAAAATGTACCTCGTACGTAAAAGGTGTCATTTTTCGTTAGTCTCTATTATAACATATCGCTTTTGATTATAAATTATGATTTTCAAAATAGTTTCCCTTCATTCGGGAATCCAACGAAAATTATGCCCTAGATGTAGGGGTGTAAATTCTTTTCATACAAAAGATATTCCTTTAAATATTTTAAGGGATCACAAATTTTAAATTAAATTCGAATTCACAATTTCCATCATTTAGATAATGCTTAATCGACTAGGTACCAATTTTGGGGGTTTTGGGGGTGCTCGTCCTTCCCCACACATAACTGACTCCTGAACCTATTTTTTCTGGTTTTCGCAGACCAAACTCGTTGTTTTAATAAAATGACATAAAAACAAGTTTTATTAAAATAACCGGGTTTTCAGGTGATCCAATTGCACCTAAACTAAAAAACGATTGGTGGTGACTCTCGTTGTTACTGCTTGGAGACTCCGTTGGGGACTACTTTTTTCGAGAGTCGAGCAACCAGTCGATTACTTTTTGTCCTAATGAGTGGAAACTATAAATTTGGTTTAACTTATGTTGTGATCCCTTTTTTCTTTTAAATTCTTTACAAAAAGGTTTCCTAAAATTTTGTTTCCCTCGTTTTGCATATCATGAGCTCTGCACCTGAGCTCTGTCCCTTTTAAGTGGGAGTGAAAAGCTACTCATTCGTGAGGTACCGCCTCCATGCAGGATAGTGGATCGCTTCTGGGACATATACCACTTTGTCTTCGTGAAATTTCCATCTCTGTGTAGACCTAGGGGAATGTATCCCCCAAATAGTGTTTACTAGCTTTAGTAGGATAGTAAGTGCAATTCAGGTACCTTCGTTAGAACCAAACCATATATAGTGAACCATAGCAGTCAGTCTACTTTGTTTAAAGCCATACCGAAGTATGGCTGTTTAGAGAGTAAACCTATAAGTGCATAATAGGGAACGGTGGGGGTTTTAATTTCTTTTCAATTATGCCCTTTAAATTCAGTATTGTTTATTTATTGCTTATTTATTTGTTTCGCAATAATTAGATATAATGTCTATTCTTTTATGCAAAACAATAATATGGGTAGATGGCATGATGGGGTAGGATTATTTTTTGAAAGCATGTTGGGTAGAAAAGCATGTTCTAGAAATATTTTAATTCAGCTCTTTTATTATTTTGATATTATTTATACTAATACTAACATGTTTTGTTTTGTCTTTGATTTTCTTTTCCCTTGCATTGCATTTTTTTATTATTGAAAAGGGTGTTGAGGCAAGTTCAGCCGTTATAAAGGATCTGCTATGGAGAATCGATTTCTTGATAGGGTGGAAGGAAACCTAGGCGTGCGAAGATGGTCAGAAGAGACTCAGCACCAGAAAGAGGATGGTTTGCTAGATGGTGAAAAGTCAGAGCTCTAGGATCTCACTAGTATTAGATCAACTCAAAACCAACTGCAGGAGTTAAAAGAAATCTGGGACCAGTGGGACGAAGAAAACAAGTAGTTGTTCTACAGCAACTACGGTGATTTACCTTATCTATTAGATGTCAGTATTGACAAGGTTTTATTTCGAGTCCTTGTCTAGTTCTAGAATCCTGCCTATAGTTGATTTACTTTAGAAGATGTCGGTATTGAAAGTGTTTCAGAAAAAGCTGCTAAAAATGACCAGCATGGACGAACAATGGGCCAAAGCCAGGATTAAAGTAAAAGGGGAAACCACGTGCATCTCTTGGAGATCCATACGAGACCTAATCCAAGTTCAATCCTAGCGAGAAAAATAGGTCAAAATGTTTACCCTAGCCATCTACGGGTTGGTTATCTTTCCCAAATTATTTTGATATACTGATGATGTTGTTATGGAACTGTTCGATCACCTTGACAAAGGAATTACCCCTGTTCCAGCAATCCTAGCCGAAACTTTTAGGTCTCTCAGTTCTTGTAGAAGAAGCAGCGATGGGAGGTTCATCGGTTGTGCTCAACTTTTGTTGGTCTGGTTTCATAACCACTTTTAGAAGCTGGACAAATTTTCTTATCGAGCATGCTTTGAAAATTACTTGCCACTAAAAGATTTGGCATCCACACAACGGTAGAAGAACATCTCTCATGACAAATGGATGGCTATTTTCTGAAACCTCCAGGAGAAAGATGTCGTCTGGAAAGCACGCTAGTTTTTCCCTGATAGTCTTATATACAAATGTGGAAGCTATGATTGGGTCCCTCTAATTAGAATATGGGGTAGAATGGGATATGCTCCGTTATTAGTATCTAGACAATACAAGTCAAGGTAGTTCATCACAGCAATAAGAGGGCTTGCTACTTGCGAATTTCTATACAAGGGTAATGACTACAAGAAAACTATCTCCATGATCACTCAGGCATGGAAGCATATTTGCAGGATGGAATCGTTCGATGAAAAACCTAGAGTTACGCTAGAGTATCAATGGTGGAGAAACAGAAGAATTATTGACAATATTTCTTTACCAAATCCGAAAAATAATGTATCGATGGAGGAACATTTGTAAGCCGATCTCTCAGAAATAGAAATAGCAAAGCAATATTTTGAAAAGAAGTACTTCGTGATGGAAAGCCTATTGTCAAGGTTAGAAAATGAAAGAAACTAGTGAAGTTCGGTATAAAGTTGTTACGCATAATAAGTACTCCGCAATTGTGCAAGTGTAAATGTCGCAAGTTATAGTATAAAAGATATCGTCTCCACACCACTTCAAGAATCTAATCTCTTGCACTGTAAAAGTAAAAACACAAGTAGGTGATTTAGAAGTTTTAACTAACAATTAAACTAGAGAGCAATAAAGTAAAAGAAGATGTAATCAAATGAGAGAGAGTATGCCATGTTATCGTGAGTTGAGGAGTGATAGTCGAATGGATCATCTTGGTAAAAGAGTACAGCGGCAACTCAGTTGCCGCGGCAACTTGCACAGTTGGGTTTCCTTGGCAACTAGTAGAACGGTTACTTGGGCAACTGTCTGGGCAATTGTTTGGGCGACTAGGCAGCAAACTTCAAGGTTCGACAGAGCGTTCTTCAATGGTTTCTTCTTATCCCTAAGTCAAAACTATAGCTAATTGTGCATGCCTTGATAATACATCCTTGCGTGAATCAAAGGTGAACAACAACCAATCTTGCGATCCTCTTAGCCGTTGAAATCGTTAACTTATTCCTAAGCCGGATTAGTCTTCACCATCGATATATTGAATAAAAACCATACTCATTCGCTTCTTGAATCTAACTCTCCCGATATTAGATAAATAGATAGATTTACGAGATCCTCTCCCAATTCACTCGCAAACAAGAAAAAAATAAGAATGAGTAAACCTTGAATTGAAAGTGCAAACTCTATTACCTAAACAAAATCCAATCGTTTCTCACAACCACAAAACACAATAACCTTGGCCAAATAGATTTAGTTCATGGCTAGGTTCAAAAGAAACACAAAATAAAGTTCTCCTAACATAAACCTAATCAAACAAGAAGGAAAAAGATGAAGATGTTGAAGTCGCTTACCGATATCTCTCCTCTCAAATGCATTCCTCTTCGCCCCCTTTGGAGTTGACGGCTTGGGGTTATTTAAATAGGAGATGGCTAGGTCAAAGTTTTTTCTTGGGGAGGAAGTCAAGCTGGAATTAAATACTTTTAAAGAATAGAATTCTTTATTATATTTAAATTCCTCCTAGATCTTTCCCTATCTTCTTGGGATTTAATCTTTCTTTGACCTTTTCATGTTGGTTTTAGCTCGACAATTGCCCTGGCAACTAGCTCGACATATCCTTCTCGCACTGCCCTGGCAATTGGTTTTAGCATTGCTCTGGCAACTAATTCTGCATACACAAAAAACAGCTACCGGCAGTACCCTTTTTCCACAAAACTAAGTAAAATATGAAATCAAGCTTGACCACCAAGGAAACAATGCAAACATGCATTAATGGCTAATAATGCAACTAATATGAGCCTAAGTCTATCAATAATATGAGTAAAAATGGTGAATAAAATAGTACTTTTGGACACTTAACACGCCCCCAAACTTGAACTATTGCTTGTCCTCAGGCAATGCAAACTAATAATTACCCGTCAAGACTTCAATTTTCACAAACTTAGCTTCGAACTTGATTTCAATCCTCAGAACGGTGGCACAAAGTATGATTGATTTTTCATTTTTCATACAACTTAGGAGTTACTCGAAATCAAACTATAATGCTTGTGAGTGTGTGCGGAGTTGTGTGCATGTTTGATTTTTCGGATTCTATGTGAACAAGAGGTTTTCAAATTACTTCCTTGGGTTCTTTTAACATGTTTCAACTAGAGCCGGTTTTAGGCACCTCTAGTGATTTGTCTAGTTTTCTTAAATTTTTCTTTTATTCGACTAGAGCCAGTTTGGGGCACCTCTAGCGATCAATTTTTAGCACATACTAGAGCCAGTTTCGGGCACCTCTAGCATTCATCCAATTTTTATTTTATTAACCCAATTTTTTTAACTATCAACCTAAGTTTGCTAGAATTCCTTAAATCAATCAGGCCACAACAGTGTTTTATCAAGTTTAGCATTATAGTAGGATTCTAAGTGTTTTCCATGGTTATCCTAGAATAAAAAGTTCTATCAATTAAGTACATTGGCGATGTCATCATCGGATATTCATCAAGTCTAGGCAATTCTTGTTCCAACTAAAGGCATGGCAAGAAATTTATGTGTCCTATATGCAATACTTAAGATGAATGCAGCTAAACATGACAACTAACTAGTAACAATCCCCCCAAACTCGAGTGAGGCATTATCCTCAATGCATGCAAAAAAAGAAAATAAAAAAAAAGTAAAATGCAAACGATGACTTACTTTGAGAGCTTGTCATCGTGGATGATTAGTTTCCTTTTGGTCGATGTCTTGATTCTTTTGCTTGAAAGTGGTGGTTGCTTCCTTGTTGCCGATGGTGGAACCGATCCTCGTACAGGTGTGTCCTCATCATCCTCTTCGTCAATGTCAATGGCTTTTCGCTTGGGCTTTGAGGATTTGACTGGTGTGGTCTTTGTTGGTGCAATGGATGACTCGTTTGAATCAGAAAAATCGGACAATGATTCAGTACGAGTTGGTTCAGGCATAGGTGTTTTACCTTTTTCTTTTGCGGTGGTTGCTGGGGCATCTTCAGTCTCTGCTGCCGCGACATCTTCAATGTGGGTTGTCGTGGCAACTGATGGGGTAGGTGCTATGTACGTTGCTGCGGCATCAGCTATTGCGGTTATTGTGGCAACTGCTTCTGCGGCTATCGTGGCAAGAATTTCAGCAGGAAAGATAGGGAACGACACTTGACTTTCTGGGTAATTTTCCAGGATGACTTGGGTGATGGCATTGTTGTGGTCCTTCATGTATCGTATGAACATTAGTTGGGGGGCTTCAATTTGCTTAAGGCGGTGTGCCAACGGTTGTAAGAGTGTTTCAAGTTGTCCTGGGGTTGCTGGCCGAGTTGCGTGGGCATCAGTTGCCTAGGCATCTGAAATTGCCGAGATGGCAGGAGTTGCCGCAACAACTGTAGGTGTTGGGGATTTTACCGGTGCCTCTCCCATTAGCTTTCAAATTTGTGCTCGATTCCAACCAGACTTTGGTAGTACCTTTTCATCGGTTGACTCACTTGGGACATGCTTCTCCTTGCAAAGATTGGAGATTAGGCAAGGGAAGAAAAGAGAACCCCTGTCTTTTATGTTATTCCATAATTTTGCCTCGGGTTTAAGCCGAAGGCGGTTTACCGTGCCCTTTTATTTACCGTTATTCCAACGAGTTCACGGTAGAGTGAGGTCTTGAAGCACCTTGTCGAGTTGCTTGGGCGTGAGTTGATCAACAAAAGCCCAATGCTCGTCCTTCTCAATGTAGAGCCTGTAAAAGGCGTTGATACTCTCGGTGCTTATGAGGATAGCTTTGTCGCGGACAAACACGTAGGGTTTGTCTGGGTTAGGCAAGTGAGCATAGAATTCTCTTACCCATGAGATGTTTCCCGGTTCCAATTGATGGCAAAAGATTTTCCACTTTTGGTGTGCGATCCTTTGGAAGATGAAGGGCCCAAGGCCGAAGTCTTGATGAGAATCAGAGTATTCAAAGCCTTGTTCTTTGCAAGTCTTCCGACTTGAAAACTTGGAGTGAAATCATTCTTTAACTGCTGGTGTAGCAAATCTCTTGTAATTCAGCTCCTTGGAAGAACTTGGGTGCACCAAAGTCTTGAGTTTTGTTGCCATTGATGAACTTGGTTGTGAGTTGGGTCGAAACAAAGAAAAGAAAGCAAAAGGGATTTAAAGAGTTGCAAGGTTAAAAGTGGGAATAGGTTTCTTGGAAGTTAAAGGTGATGGGTTAAATAGAAAAGATGTGTGGTAAATATGGTAGGTGAGATTGATTGGAAAGAAAGAAAGCAAGGGTTTTAATTGGGGGAAGGGTGCGACAAAGAGAATTAGGGCAGGGTGCGGCAAAGGGAATTGGGGAAGGGGAAAGGTCTTTGGCTGACTATGTAGGGAAATTAGGGTAAATTTGGGTCTTAAAAGAAGCCTTAGAGTTGGCCCATAAGTTCCCTTGTTGAAGAAACTTCCTTCTTGAATTCAATTCCTCTTTATCTTGAACTCTTTTTCCTAAAATTCAAAAACAAATAAAATAAGGATTAAAATTAAAGATAAACTAATAAATAAAAATAAATAGATAAAGATGTGGAAAGATAGATAAAAGAAATTCTTAAACCTAAAATTCAAAAACAATTAGATAAATACGAAAGAAAGATGTGGTCTTAACCTAAAAGAAATAAATAAATCTATCCTAAGAATAACCGAAATTAATAAAATAAAAAAATAAGTTCGAATAAAAGGAAAATAAAAAAATATTGAAAGGAGAGCATGATCATGCATCTCCTAAGGTGACCACTTCTTTGTTTCGTTCCACATGGACACCGTTGTAGTGCTTCAATCTTTGTCCATTAACTTTGAATTCATGTCCGTCAGTGGTGGACTTGATTATCACGGCACCATGGGAGAATGGTTTGGCTACTTCGAATGGTCCCGACCATCTTAATCGCAGTTTTCCTAGGAAAAGTTTTAGCCGAGAATTGAATAGGAAAACTAGTTGCCCTGGCATGAATTGTCATGGCAATAGCTTCTTGTCATGCCATTGCTTTGTTTTGTTCTTGTAGATTCGTGCATTGTCATAGGCGAGTGCACAAAATTCTTCTATCTCGTTGAGATCTAGTAAATGCTTTTGTCCGGCACTCTCCCAATCTATATACACGGTCTTGATTACCCAATATGCTTTGTGTTAAGTGTCCAAAAGTACTATTTTATTCACCCATTTTACTCATATTATTGCTAGACTTAGGCTCGTATTAGTTGCATTATTAGCTATTCATGCATGTTTGCATTGTTTCCTTGGTGGTCAAGCTTGATTTCATATTTTGCTTAGTTTTGTGGAAATGGGTGTTGCCGGTAGTTGTTTTTGTGTATGCAGAACTAGTTGCCAGGGCAGTGCAAGAAGGATATGCCGAGCCAGTTGCCAAGGCAGTGCAAGAAGGATATGTCGAGCCAGTTGCTAGGGCAATTGTTGACAATAATGGATAAGATGATGTGGTAACCGAAATTGATGACTGGGTATACCCAACATGAAGAGGTCAATGAAAGATTAAATATAAAGAAGATAGGAGAATATCTAGAAGGAATTTAAATATAATAAAGAATTATATTCTTTAATAGTATTTAATTCCAACTTGACTTCGTCTCCAAGAAAGACTTTGACCTAGCCATCTTTTATTTAAAAGAACCCCAAGCCGTCAACTCCATAAGGTGTGATAGAGAGTGGATGCGGTTGAGAGGAGAGAAATCGACAAGAGGCTTCAACATCTTCATCTTTTTCTTTCATGTTCGATTAGGTTTATGTTAGAAGAACTTTAATTTATGTTTCTTTTGAACCTAGCCATGAACTAAATCTATTTGGCTAGGGTTATTGTGTTTTGTGGCTGTGAGAAACGGTTGGATTTTGTTTAGGTAATAGAGTTTGCACTTTCAATTCAAGGTTTACTCATTCTTGGTTTGTATTCTTGTTTGCGAGTGAATTGGGAGAGGATCTCGTAAATCTATCTATTTTTCTAATATCGGGAGAGTTAGATTCAAGAAACGAATGAGTATGGTCTTTATTCAATCTATCGATGGTGAAGATTAATCTGGCTTAGGAAGAAGTTTAGGATTTCAACGGCTAAAATGAGCGCAAGATTGGTTGTTGTTCACATTTGATTCACGCAGGGATGTATTATCAAGTCATGCACAATTAGCTAGAGTTTCGACTTAGGGATAAGAAGAAACCATTGAAGAACGCTCTGCCGAACCTTGAAGTTTGTTGCCCAGTCGCCCAACAATTGCCAGTCAGTTGCCAGAGCAATCGTTCTACTAGTTGCCAAGGCAACCTATCTGTGCCAGTTGCCACAGAAACTGAGTTGCCTCTGCACTCTTTTACCAAGACGATCCATTCGACTATCACTCATCAACTCACGATAACCTGGCCTACTCTCTCTCATTTGATTACATCTTCTTTTACTTAATTGCTCTCTAGTGTAGTTGTTAGTTAGAACTCCTACAATCACCTACTTATGTTTTTACTTTTACAGTGCAAGAGATTAGATTCTTGAAGTGGCACCAATCCCTGTGGAGACGGTATCTTTTATACTATAACTTGTGACATGTACACTTGCACAATTGCAGAGCACTTATTACGCGCAACACTTTGTGTTCGATTTCTACCGGTAAGTGACAGGTCTTACCATAGACAAGGCAAATCGGGGACATTCCCAGGGGTGTTTTGAATGCGGTTCGGTAAGCCCAAAGTGCTTCGTCTAGTCTTGTAGACCAATCTTTTCAGGAAGGATTAACAACCTTCTCAAGGATATTCTTCAATTCCCGGTTAGAAATTTCTGCTTGCCCATTAGTTTGTGGATGATATGCCGTGGCAATTTTGTGTGACACGCCGAAGCGTTGCAACATCTTTGCAATAAGTCTGTTGTCAAAGTGCTTGCCTTCATCACTGATAATTGCTCTTGGCATCCCAAACCGTGTAAAAATATTTTTCTGCAAGAATCGTTGCACGGTCTTGGAATCATTAACGGGAACTGAAGCAGCTTCAACCCACTTGGACACGTAGTCGACGATAAGTAAAATGTAGAGGTTGCCGAATAAAGATGGGAAGGGTCCCATGAAATTGATCCCCCATACGTCGAACAATTCCACTTCAAGGATGTTTTGGAGTGGCATCTCATGTCATCTAGAGATATTGCCCATCCTTTGGAAACGATCACATTGCTTGTAAAACTCTTGGGCATCTTTGTAAATTGTGGGCCAATACAAACTGGATTGCAAGACTTTGGCCGCAGTACGTGTTCCTCCATAATGTCCTCCATAGGGTGAAGAATGGCATTTCCAGAGTACATTCTGCTGCTTCTCTTCAGGGACACATTGGCGTATAACCTGATCTGCACATTGTTTAAACAAAAAAGGCTCGTCCCAAAAATAATTCTTAGCATCATGGCGGAACCGCTTCTTTCCTTGGTGAGTAAGGCCATAAGGTAAAATACCAAAAATAAGGAAGTTAACTAAATCAGCATACCAGGGTATTGCCGAGGCAACTAGACTTGCTGATGCACGCGCTTCTGGAGTTGCCGAGACATCAGGGGTTACCGAGGCATGTGCACTTGGGGTTGCTGTGGCAACTGCTTCAGTGGTTACCGAGGAATGTGTAATGGATCTCGAGGCAACTAACAGTTTCTCATCCATGAATGCATCGCATATCTCTAAATCTGCGTCCTCCTCCCTATTGCGTTCTAAGCGTGACAAGTGATCGACAACTTGATTCTCTGTTCCTTTTCTATCCTTAATTTTTAATGTTAAACTCTTGTAAAAGCAATATCCAACGAATCAAACGAGGTTTGGCATCCTTTTTATCAAATAGACACTTAATTGTCGAATGGTCCGTATGGACAATTACCTTTGTACCAATCAAATAGGACCGAAACTTGTCAAATGCAAAAACTACGTCTAGTAACTCTTTCTCCGTTGTTGTGTAATTCACTTGAGCATTATTAAGAGTTTTACTAGCGTAGTATATCACATGAAAAATCTTACCTGTGCATTTGGCCTAGGACTGCTCCTACCATAAAATCACTTGCATCGTATATGAGCTAAAAAGGTAGCGTCCAATCGGGTGGAACGACAATGGGTGCCGAGGTAAGCTTTTCCTTTACGCTTTTGAATGCTTGGGAGCAAGAATCATCAAAATTGAAGACTTTATCCTGTTCAAGCAAATTGCACAAGGGTTTAATAATCTTAGAAAAATTATGAACGAACCTCCTGTAAAAACCTGCATGTCCAAGAAAGCTTCGGATTCCTTTGACCGAACTTGGTGGCAGCAATCTCTCAATCATGTCCACCTTGGCTTTGTCTACTTTGATACCCCTGGATGAAATCTTGTGGCCGAGCACGATTTCTTCATCTACCATAAAATGGCACTTCTCCCAATTAAGGACTAGATCAGATTCTTCACATCTTTCCAACACCTTCTCCAAATTGCCGAGGCAACTGTCGAAAGTCATTACCAAATATGGAAAAATCATCCATGAAGATTTCAAGGAAGTCTTTGACTATGTCTGAAAAGAGTGCCATCATGCATCTATAGAAGTTTGCTGGGGCATTGCATAATCCGAACGGCATCCTTTGAAAGGCATAAGTACTGTATGGGCATGTGAAGGTGGTCTTTTCTTGATCTTCTGATGCTGTGGCAACTTGATTGTAGCCTGAATAACCATCAAGAAAACAATAAAAGTGTTTACCTACAAGTCGGTCAAGCATTTGATCAATAAAAGGTAAGGGGAATTGATCTTTCCTAGTGGCCTTGTTTAACTTTCGGTAATCCATGCAAACCCTCCAACCGGTCATAGTCCTGGTTGGAATGTGTTCATTTTTTTCATTGCTTACCACCGTTATACCTCTTTTTTCGGTACACATTGAACCAGACTTACCCATGTACTATCAGATATGGGGTATATTATGTTGGCGTCAAGGCACTTGATGATTTCTTTCATTACAACTCCTTTCATGGCATGATTTAGTCTCCTCTGGGCCTCAATCGAAGGTTTGTGATCATCTTCCAACAAAATCTTATGCATGCACACTACCGGACTAATTCCCTTCAAGTCGGCAATTGTCCACCCTATTGCCTTCTTTTGTAGCATCAACATGTCGATCAGCTTCTTTTCCTGCTCAGGTTGTAACTTAGAGGAAATAATTACGGGTAGTGCATTATTGGTTCCCAAGTAAGCATATTTTAGTTGCCCTGGCAATTGTTTTAACTTGAGAATCGACGGTTGTTCAGTAGACGATTTTTTGAGTTTACCTTCCTTACCTGAGTAATCCAGTGGTTCAAAGTATATACATGGTCGATTGACTAACCAATTTGCCTCTTCTTGTTGTTCCTCATCGATCGGTTCTTCATACTCCTCAGGCTCCTCTAAATCGGTAATGTAGTTACCGAGGCAACTAATTTTCTCGTCGAAGTCAAACTCTACTGTGGCATGAAGAAGTTGGCATTCTTATGGATCATCGGCATGCTTTAGTGTTTGGAACACATTTAGTTTAATTTGCTGGTCATTCACCCTCATTGTGAGTTTTCCCTTTTCAACATCGATCAAGGTTCTCCCTGTTGCTAGGAAGGGTCTCCCAAGAATGATAGGTGCATGCTCATCTGCTTCACAATCCAAAACAATAAAGTTAGCGGGAAAAATAAATTTATCAACTTTTACCAGTATGTCTTTGATTTTTCCCTCTGGAAGCACATAGGATCTGTCGGCTAGCTGTAGCAAAACTGTCGTAGGTCTTGCCTTCTCGATTCCTAGTTTCTGGAAAACTGATTTAGGCATCAAGTTTATGCTTTCTCCAAGGTCACATAATGCTTTCCTGACATAGTTGTTTCCGATGGAACAAGGTATTGTGAAACTTCTGGGATCCTTCAACTTAGGTGGCATACGATTGTGCAACATGGCCATGCATCCCTCTGTCGCGGTAACTGTTACAAACTCTCCTAGCCTTGTTCTTTTGGACACAATGTCTTTAAGAAACTTGGCATAGTTCGGCATTTGTTCAATTGCCTCAACCAACGGCAAGTTGATGTGGACTTGCTTTAGGATATCAAGAAACTTCTTGAATTGATATTCTTGCTTTTGTCGCTTCAACCTTTGTAGGAATGGTGGTGGAAGTCGGATATCTTCGAACCTTTTATTGGTCTGGAACCTGATTGACAGTATTATCGGGGCAACTAGAGTTGCCAAGGCATCGTCAACTGGGTTGATGTGGCATGCCTATCGTTGGTTGTCGCGGCATGTTCATCTGGGGTTGCCGTGGCATTCTCTGGGTCAGCATCTAAGGCCTTGCTGCTGAATTCATCTTGTTTTTTTGTGGAGTTTTGTTTGATGAGCGAGCTTGAGCCTCTATAAGTTGTCAGCCACTTCTAGTGGTGATCGCCTTACATTGCTCGTGGCCAGTTCCTCTTGCAACTTCAGTATCGCTGGGTAATCCTCCTTGTTGTCTCGTATTCAGGTTTTGAGCAAATTGTCCGACTTGAGTTTCCAATGATTTGAGTGCCGCCTCTTGGTTTTGCAATCTCATCTCGGTCATGTTAGTAAAAGCATTAGTTCTTTTCATGAAGTTACTATTCTCAGCCATATAAGATTCGATTTTTAACATGAAAGCATTGAGAGAATTTTCCAAAGATCTAGATGTTGTCGGTTGTTGCTGCGACAACTGTTGTCGTGGCATATTCTGTTAGAATCCTGATGCTTGTGCATTCTGATTGTTCTGGCTCAGAGTGTTGTTGGGATTACTCCATGAAAAATTCGGGTGCTTCTTCCAAGCTGATTGTATGTTTTGGATATCACATTGTTGTTCCGGTTGTAATTTCCCACATAAAAGCTTGATTCTGGATTCTGTGTGCATTCAGAAGAATCATGGTTACCACCACATAACTCACAAACGGAATCTACTACCTTGACCTCCTGTGTGTTGCTTTGTTTCTGCATGTTCTGGACCATCTTGGTTAAAGTGGCCAATTGTGCCGAAATTGAGTCTGATGATTTCAGTTCATGTATCGTGGCTTGGCGTCTAACTCCTCCTCTTCTAGCAGTTGGGAACTAATAATTATTCTTGGCAAGTCTATTCAAAATTTGCATTGCTTCTTCTGGTTACTTGTCTAGGAGTATGTGGTTTGTCGAGGCATCTAGCATCATCCTTGTTGGTGTATTCACAACATTGTAAAACATCGTCACTTGTGTCCATACCGGGAATCCGTGTAGGGGACATTTGTGTAGAAGTTCTCTATATCTTTCCCAAGCCTCGTACATGGATCCGTCATCTGCTTGCCGAAAAGAAGTAATTTCGTTACGAAGCTTATCAGTCAAGTTGGTAGGATTAAATCGAGCAAGGAAATCACGACATAGATCGGTCCAAGATCCTATTGATCCGGCTGGAATACTATTCAACCATGCTTTCGCCCTATCCCTCAGTGAATAGGGGAATAATCTTAGTCGTAAAACATCTAGGTGAATCCTTGTATTTTGAATGAATTGCAAATATCGAGAAAATATTTAAGATGTTGTTGTGCATCTTCAGTTGCTGAGCCGTCAAATTGACCAATTGCGTTTTTCAACTCAAAGTGGTCGGCTTCAATCTCAGGTGTGACAACTCCTAGATTAAGTCCTTCAAGATCTTCCACTAGATAGACTCGAACAGTTCTGTTTCATGCAAGAATCACTCCACCTCCCGCTAGAACATCCTGATTGTCGTTGGCATTCACATTGCCGTTTTGATTAGCCATTGGTACTCTTAGCCTACGTATGAGTCTTTGCAAGGCACGTTCGATTTCTGGATCAAAGGGATATTCTAGTGTAGTTGGTCTCACCCTGGCAATATACCAATGCAATACCAAAGTTAGTTAACCCTTCAAATTTTAAACAATAAAAATAAAAAGTGCAAGAAAATAAAAACAAAGTTGCTATTGCCAATCCCCGGTAACGGCGCCAAAAACTTGTTGCGCATAATAAGTGCTTCTCAATTGTGCAAATGTACACGTCAAAAGTTATAGTATAAAAGATATCGTCTCCACAGGGATTGGTGCCACTTCATGAATCTAATCTCTTGCACTGTAAATGTAAAAACACAAGTAGGTGATTGTAGGAGTTCTAACTAACAATTAAACTAGAGATCAATAAAGTAAAAGAAGATGTAATCAAATGAGAGAGAGTAGGCCAGGTTATCGTGAGTTGAGGAGTGATAGTCGGATGGATCGTCTTGGTAAAAGAGTGCAGCGGCAACTCAGTTGTCGTGGCAACTTGCACAGTTGGGTTGCCTTGGCAACTAGTAGAACGGTTGCCTGGGCAACTGTCTGGGTAATTGTTTGGGCGACTGGGCAGCAAACTTCAAGGTTCGGCAGAGCGTTCTTCAATGGTTTCTTCTTATCCCTAAGTCGAAACTCTAGCTAATTGTGCATGCCTTGATAATACATCCATGCGTGAATCAAAGGTGAACAACAACCAATCTTGTGCTCCTCTTAGCCGTTGAAATTCTTAACTTATTCCTAAGCCGAATTAGTCTTCACCATCGATAGATTGAATAAAAACCATACTCATTCGTTTCTTGAATCTAACTCTCCTGATATTAGATAAATAGATAGATTTACGAGACCCTCTCCCAATTCACTCGCAAACAAGAATAAAAACCAAGAATGAGTAAACCTTGAATTGAAAGTTTAAACTCTATTACCTAAACAAAATCCAATCATTTCTCACAACCAAAAAACACAATAACCTTGGTCAAATAGATTTAGTTCATGGCTAGGTTCAAAAGAAACACAAAATAAAGTTCTCCTAACATAAACCTAATCAAACAAGAAGAAAAAAGATGAAGATGTTGAAGCCCCCTTTGGAGTTGACGGCTTGGGGTTCTTTAAATAGGAGATGGCTAGGTCAAAGTCCTTCTTGGGGAGGAAGTCAAGTTAGAATTAAATACTTTTAAAGAATTGAATTCTTTATTATATTTAAATTCCTCCTAGATCTTCCCCTATCTTTTTGGGATTTAATCTTTCTTTGACCTCTTCATGTTGGGTATATCCAGTCATCAATTTCGACTGCCACATCATCTCATCCATTCTTGTAGACAATTGCCCTGGCAACTAGTTTCAGCCTTGCTCTGGCAACTGGTTCCAGCCTTGCTCTTGCAACTAATTCTGCATACACAAAAACAACTACCGACAGCACCCTTTTTTCCACAAAACTAAGCAAAATATGAAATCTAGCTTGACCACCAAGGAAACAATGCAAACATGCATGAATGGCTAATAATGCAACTAATATGAGCCTAAGTCTATCAATAATATGACTAAAAAGGGTGAATAAAATAGTACTTTTGGACACTTAACAACAATCTCAAGAACAAGAGATTGAAAGGCTGAAGAAGGGAAAAAAACAAAGCTTAAAAAGATTTGAGCGATCTACGGGGTGATTACAAAAAGCTTTGCACATCAACAAAATATGTCGATCTCGGTAAAACATCTGCCAAATGGAAGCTTGAAATCCAAGAGGAAAAGAAGCGAGCCGATCTCTGGGAAAGAAGATTCAAAGATGTTCATACACAACGAATAGCTATGCAGGAAGAATCGTCTCGAAGCCGAATCGAGAATATGAACCTGAAGGGCCAAATTATTGAGCTAGAAAACTCCTTACAGAGGCATTGTAATCGAGACTCCGTAGCTGAATTAAAAGAAAACAAGGAGAATAATGAAACTCTGACAAAACAAGTCGAGGAACTAGAAATAGCTTTGCAGACTTGCCAAGGGCAAATTAACAATTTCGAAGAAGTAAAGAGGTGGAATAACCACCATTGGGAGGCACGGCTGGAGCAATCTCAAGATCAAGTACGAAATAGAAACCATGTTATGACATAACCCCTCGTCCAAGTACGAGAAGAAGTAGAGCAACTACAAGCTCTAGCCATCCATGTCGATGTTCTTAGCCTACAAACTGAGTCAGAATCTAATCAGAACAAGAAACTGGCATGGCTCTTCAGGAAGATCAAGATCCTAGGTGTTAAGGCTAAGCAGTATATGTGAAACATGCCCACCTTATGTAAAGAAACTTGTTCTAATGCATGTTTCCTTTTGAAAGTTGTATTGAAATCAACACATTTTGTGTAAAATATGTTGTGGTACTAATATAATATTAGTTTTGCATGTACATCATATTTTCTCATTTGCATTTGCATCCTCCTGCATCATATTATATCATTTTTACTACGATTTTAATTTCTTAAAAGAATTATTATCGCACTAATTTTGGAACTTACAAACCCACAGATTCAACACCCTTACTTCACTAGAAGCAAAGCTAAAGGCATGGAAGAAAGATTAGCAAAAGTCGAGAAAGCATGTAAAGATATCATGAAGGATATTGAGAGCAAGTTAGAGAAAACGCAACTAGAGACTCGTGCCCATATTTCGCAGTCACAAGAAGATTTGTTAGCAAAGATAGCTGAGATGTTGGCTAAAGGGGATTTCGAAAAGAAGAAAGGAGTGGTTACAAATCCCAGTGCATTGATAGAAGACTCAGGTAATCCTCTTGACAAGACCCACCCGCTAGTAAAGACTCCCATAGCAAAGCCACAGATTGGTCATGCTGAATCTTCCCTGCGAGGAGGAGTTGTAGTTCAAGATGACCCTGGTGAATACCTTGTTCCAGATTTCAATGAAATTGACAAACTAAAGGTCGAGCTACCCAAACAGTTCAAGGATCGATGAAAATAGGTAGAAGACAAATTCAAGGGTATAGAAAAGTTCCAGGAATGGATGTGAGTTAAGTTTGCTTCCTAGTTTGGGCTACCTCTGAAGTTCAAGATGCCCGATTTCGAAAAGTATAATAGGACCAACTATCTCGAAGCTCACATTACAATGTTCATCAGGAGAATGATGGGGTACATTAACAATGACCTCCTTTTAATTCATTGCTTTCAAGATAGTCTAACGGATTCTGATGTAAGATGGTACAACCAGTTGAGCCATGCCAAAATTAACTCTTTGAAAGATCTGGCGCAAGCATTTGTTAAACAATACATCCATGTTACCAATATAACTCATGATCGGGTTACATTGCAAAACATGGAAAAGAAACCTAACGAGAGTTTCAGGCAATACGTACAACGATGAAGAGATGTAGCAGCCCAAGTACAGCCGTCACTGTTAGAGAAGAAGACAATGATGCTTTTTGTCAGTATACTGAAGAAGCCATTCCTCGGCCACATGATAGGAGGTGCTACAAAAGACTTCTCCGACATAATAATGAATGGAGAAATGATTGAAAATGCAATCCGAAGTGAAAAGATTAAAGACGAGGAAAATTTGAGAAAACCAAACTATAAAAAGAATGAGAGCGAGGCAAGCAATATAGGTGTCTATAATGTTGGCTATTCAAAATCGCTGACAGTCGGACAACCCAAAGCTGTGACCTCAAATACCAAACTTCCTCAAAGCATGGATCTAATCAGAGAGCAAAGATGGAAGACATGGAATTTACTCATATCCCATTACCATACGGGGAGTTATACAAGAATTTATACAATGCACATGTGGTGTCTACATTTTATACAAAACCAATACAACCACCTTACCCAAAATGGTACGATCTTAATGCTTAGTGCGATTATCAATCAGGGATCGTGGGACACTCTATTGAGAAATATGTCGCTTTCAGGAAGCTTGTTGAAAAATTTATAAAGATGAGGGTTGTAAGGTTTGATGACTCCCTAGGGCAAGGTACAGCCGGGAACCCATTACCCAATTGTTAAGTGTTCAAAAGTACTATTTTTATTACCCTTTTTACTCATATTATTGTTAGACTTAGGCTCATATTAGTTGCATAATTAGTCATTCGTGTATTAATTCATGTTTCTTTCCACCATTAATCTTGATTACATAACTTGGTGATTTTTTTGGAAAAAGATACTACTCTAGTGTGCTTTTATGCACAGGAACTAATTACCCAAGCAAGGCCGGAACCAGTTGCCAGAGCAATACAGGAAGGATATGCCTAACCAGTTGCCAGAGCAATGCAGGAAGGATATGCCGAACCAGTTGCCAGGGCAATTTTCGACAAGAAGGGATAAGCTGATGTGGCAGCCGATTGATGACTGGATAAATCCAATATGGCGTAGAGCAAAGATAAATCCTAAAGGAGATTAAAATCCAATAGTTTAATGAAGAGTTTTAGGAGGAATAAAATAATAAAATAAAAGAGATTTATTTCTTTTATTATATTGTATTCAATTCCAACTTAACTTCCTTCTCAAGAAAGACTTTGACCTAACCACCTCCTATAAATACAAGCCTAGCCGCCAACCTTGAAGGAAGTTCGATTAAGGAGAGTTTCCAAAGGGGCTGTGCGATTTCTTCTTTTTCCTCTTTGTTTCGGTTAGATTCATGGTTTGAGGATTATTCTTTGTATATATTTTGAACCCAACCATGAACTAACTTGATTTGTTGGGGTTATTGTGTTTTTGTTGTTGTGAGAACGATTGGATTTTGTTTAAGTAATTGAGTTTGCACTTTTAATTCAAGGTTTGCTCATTCTTGGTTTTTATTCTTGTTTACGAGTGAATTGGGAGAGGATCTCGTAACTTTATCTATTTATCTAATTTCGGGAGAGTTAGAATCAAGAAACGAATGAGTATGGTCTTTATTCAATCAATTGATGGTGAAGACTAATCCGGCTTAGGAATAAGTTTAGGATTTGAACGGCTAAGAGGAGCGCAAGATCGGTTGTTATCCACCCTTGATTCATGCAGGGATGTATTATCAAGGCATGCACAATTAGCTAGAGTTTCGACTTAAGGATAAGAAGAAACCATTGAAGAACGCTCTGCCGAACCTTGAAGTTTGCTGCCCAGTCGCTCAAACAGTTGCCCAGACAACTGTTCTACTAGTTGCCAAGGCAACCCAACTGTGCAAGTTGCCACGACAACTGAGTTTCCGCTGCACTCATCTACCAAGACGATCCTTCCATCTATTACACCTTAACTCACGATAACCCGGCATACTCTCTCTTTCTCATTTGATTACATCTTATTTTATTTACTTGCTCTTTTACTTTACTCGTTAAAATCAATTCCTACTATCAATTGTGTTTTTACTTTTACAGTGCAGTAACTTAAGCAAAGTAGCCCAAACCAATCCATGTGGAGACGATACTCGATACATATCATATCACTTTATTACTTGCGACGTGTATACTTACACCGTTTGCGTAGCACTCAATACGCACAATAAGTTTTTGGCGCCGTTGCCGGGGATTGGCAATTGGTGTTAGTTGTTTTGTTATTGCATTTTTCTTTGTTTTACTAACTTTTCTTTTTGTTTGTTTTATCAAAAAAAATCAGGTGCGCTACAAGTTAAGGGACATCAACATGTCGGGAAATAAAAGCCGATCTATTCTAGAGTTGATGTCGGAAGATAGGAATCAATCCAATCAAAAGTTTCTTGCACCCTTCGATGATTACCTATACCAACCGAGAAAAGCATATACCGTGGAAAACCCGTGCACTTGTTGTGGAGAACATTATGTTTTTGAAAATTGCCCTCACATTTTCGGTGCATATGACTACATAGAGAACCATAGATGGAACCACCAGCAAAATCCTTCATGGTATGATCAAAAAGCTCAAAACATTTTTTACCATAACAATTTTGTTACAGCAACAGGCATGCCTCGACAATGTACTCCTTATCAGTAGTCTAGTGTCACGGTAACAGATATGCCATAGCAATGTAGTCCTTTTCAAGAACATTCCAATTCCTTGGAGGAAACGTTGCTAGCTTCCTTGGCTAGACTTGACGGATCAATTAAAGAGATTCGAGAGCTATCCAAGAAAATGGATGCAAGGATAGCTCAGTGGAATGCAACCTTGGGGGATTCAGAAGATCAATTGAGGAGATCCACATATGCCTTGGATAACATGCACCAACAATCCATTCCTGGGGATACTGACGTCCCAAGGTAAGAGGATAAGGAGCAATGCGAAGAGAGATCCCTGATGTGTGGGGAACAACTAGAACCTCCAAGTCAAGAGGATTCCAATGAGAGAGACTGCCCAACACATGATGAGCCTGAGCAACAAATTGCCTCGACAATAATTGAGAAGCCTGAACAGAGCAATGCCGCGACAACACTCAGTGAAGCTGAGAACAACAATACTACAGCAAATTCTGAGGAACTTGATGCCTAGAAGGTTACAACGTTGATTTTGAAGCAAGAATTTGTAGATTGCTCTCATCTACAGTTGCTACGGCAATTGCACGACCACATGTAAGATCAAAGAGATGATAATACTTTGCCAATGGAATATGGGCTGGTAATGGTTGAACCTTTCGAATTCTTTAAAAACTCACATCGTCCATTGCAAGTATGTCTTGAGGAATCGATGTTGGTAGATTTGAAGCCATCGAAATCTCTACTGATAGAGATGTTTGAGAGGCCAAAAGAAAGCGGTGTTTGGATTCGTACAGCTTTTCAGAAAATTGGTTTTTCCTTTGACTTACAACGAATTTTGGCAGCTGATTGCCATGGCAATTGGCTTGAGCAGCAATTGCCACGACAACAAAAGCTACATCCAACCATGATGGAAGACGATGAGATTGAGGTAATTAAATGGTTGGATGTTGATATAATTTTTCCTAATAATATAGTCATGACTTCAGGAACAGTAGCAAGGTGGAAGATGTGCATGGATTACAAGGGAACACGAAAGAAAGACACCTCCGCCATGGTAACACAAAGGGGAGTAGCTGCGAGCACATTGGCCTAATTCTTTTTGGGCAATATTGTCACTCGATGGAGGGTGCAGATGGACTATAAGAAGTATCGAAACGACCCTTCTCAAGTTTTCTCAGATATGCAGTAACATTAGAAGATGCATGAAAAATGCTCTTTCTAAGAATTTTTAATTTTTGTTTTTAATTTTTAGAACTTTATTTTATTTTCGGTTATTTTTTTGTTCTTTATTTATTTTGGAAACTTTAGGAGATATTTTATATTTTGTCTACAGTGTTCTTTAGTTTTTAGGTTTTCTTTGTTTTCCTTTCTTTTCCACAACAAGACTTACAACCACCGTGCTAAGGAAATTCCCTACCGACTACTTGCCACGGCAACTGCAACAGAAGATACCCCGGCAAACCGACCCGATAACTACCTCAGCAGTTGCCACGGCAACAGAAACTGGCGATGCTGAGGCAACAACAATGGCTTCGAAAACTACTGATGTCCAGGCAAGTGAGCTTGCCTCGGCAAACATGGATCAAATCAAAGCAATGCTATTCACGTGGTACTAGCCACAAGCATTCAACCACCGACCAGAAAATGAATCAAGCAAACGGTACGAAGGAAACTTATCACTCGAGGTGACGACCTCTCCGACTAACTCATTTCATTTATTTTCTTTTAAATTTTGTTTCACTTTTACATGCATTGAGGACAATGTTTCTCTCGTGTTTGGGGGTGTTGGTTTCTAGTTAGTTTCATTTTTAGTTGCATTCATCTTTAGCAATCACATATAGGTTGCATATGTTTCTTGCCATGCCTTTGATTGGATTTAATTGCTTAAAACTTGTTGAATATCCAATGATGAATTTTTCCCACTGCACTTAATTGAAAGAACCTTTAATTTTAGGATTGCATGAAAAGAACATAGAATTTTACTATGATGCTGAAATTTTTTACACGGTTGTGGCTTGTTGATTGAAAGAAACTTGGTGAACTTAGGTTGCTTAAAATTTGGGTAAATTTAAAATTGAAAATTAAAAGTTAATTTCTTGCTAGAGGTGCCCGATACTGGCTCTAGTAGTTAATGCACATTAGAGAATCGCTAGAGGTGCCTGAAATTGGCTCTAGTCGACTAAAATAAAATAAGAACTTGTTGAATTGCTAGAGGTGCCCGAAATTGGCTCTAGTGAAAACAAAAATAAATACCCCGATAATTAAATTGTTAAAAACCTATTATTCATATAGAATCTTAAAAATCAACTTGCACACAACTACGCACACACATTGTCACAAGCATTATAGTTTGCGCTATCCGAAAAATTAAAAGGTGATCATACTTTTTGCCATGGTTTTGTGGTTTGAATTCAAGTTTGAAGCATGTCTTTGATGATTAAAGTCTTGGCAGGTAATTTTTAGTTTTGCATTGCTTGAGGACAAGCAATAGTTCGAGTTTGGGGGTGTGTTAAGTGTTCAAAAGTACTATTTTTATTACCTTTTTACTCATATTATTGTTAGACTTAGGCTCATATTAGTTGCATAATTAGTCATTCATGCATAAATTCATGTTTCTTTCCACCGTTAAGCTTGATTACATAACTTGGTCATTTTTGTGGAAAAAGATACTACTTTGGTGTGCTTTTGTGCGCATGAACTAATTGCCAAAGCAATGCCGGAACTAGTTGCCAGAGCAATGCAGGAAGGATATGCCTAACCAGTTGCCATAGCAATGAAGGAAGGATATGCCGAACTAGTTGCCAGGGAAATTGTCGACAAGAAGGGATAAGCTGATGTGGCAACTGATTGATGACTAGATAAATCCAATATGATGTGGAGCAAAGATAAATCCTAAAGGAGATTAAATTCCAAGAGTTTAATGAGGAGTTTTTGGAGGAATAAAATAATAAAATAAAAGAGATTTATTTCTTTTATTATATTGTATTTAATTCCAACTTAACTTCCTCCTCAAGAAAGACTTTGACCTAACCATCTCCTATAAATACAAGCCTAGCCGCCAACCTTGAACGAAGTTCGATTGAGGAGAGTTTCCAAAGGGGCTGTGCGATTTCTTCTTTTTCCTCTTTGTTTTGGTTAGATTCATGGTTTGGGGATCATTCTTTGTATATCTTTTGAACCCAACCATGAACTAACTTGATTGGTTGGGGTTATTGTATTTTTGTGGTTGTGAGAACGATTGGATTTTGTTTAAGTAATTGAGTTTGCACTTTTAATTCAAGGTTTGCTCATTCTTGGTTTTTATTCTTGCCTGCGAGTGAATTGGGAGAGGATCTCGTAACTTTATCTATTTATCTAATTTCAGGAGAGTTAGATTCAAGAAACGAATGAGTATGGTCTTTATTCAAACAATTGATGGTGAAGACTAATCCGGCTTAGGAATAAGTTTAGGATTTCAACGGCTAAGAGGAGCGCAAGATCGGTTGTTTTCCACCCTTGATTCACGTAGGGATGTATTATCAAGGCATGCACAATTAGCTAGAGTTTCGACTTAATGATAAGAAGAAACTATTGAAGAACGCTATGCCGAACCTTGAAGTTTGCTGCCCAATCGCTCAAACAGTTGCCGAGTCAGTTGCCCAGGCAACCGTTCTACTAGTTGCCAAGGGAACCCAACTGTGCAAGTTGCCGCTGCACTCATCTACCGAGACGATCCTTCCAACTATCACACCTCAACTCACGATAACCCGGCGTACTCTTTCTCTTATTTGATTACATCTTATTTTATTTACTTGCTCTTTTACTTTACTCGTTAAAATCAACTCTTACTATTAATTATGTTTTTACTTTTCTAGTAAAGTAACTTAAGCAAAGTGGCCCAAACCAATCCCTGCAGAGACGATACTCGATATTTATCATATCACTTTATTACTTACGACGTGTATACTTGCATTTAATACACGCAACACCAATCATGCCGATCCAGGAGTAAATGCAATCGTTAGAGACGAGAATAGAATAATCAAAACCTGTATTGAGGAGGTGAAGTCTCCATTGAAGTGGGTATGGCAGAATATGGTCGAAATGGGCGTGTTGCAACAAGGCCCAAAAGACAAGAAGAGAACCTTCAAAGACCACTGTCTATACCATGGTAAAGGAAAACATGACATCCAGAATTGTGCAGAGTTTAGAGTTCTTATCCAAATTTTGATGGATAACAAAGAGTTAGAGTTTTTCGAAGAAGAAAAGTTTGAAGAAGCAAACATTTGTGCTTCAGAAGAAGAATCCACTAGAAATAGCAAAGGGGGCAACTTCTCAAACGTGATCATTTCAGGACCGAAGAAATGCGAAGCAGCTGGTGATGCGGGACCGAAGCTAGGAGAACTCAATTTAGTCATATGCTTAACATATGCAAGTCGACCCATTGTTTAGTTAGTAACAAAGATAGTAGACCGGTAGAGAGAGGGCTTTAGTATCACGATTCAAAAACCAGGTCTTTTTCCTTACAAGGATAACAAGAAAGTTCCATGGAGTTATGATTGTGAAATAATAATCCAAGGAATTGATGCTTCGAAGACCACTTCAAAAGAAGTAAAGGGTGTCAATCTCTACACTAGAAGCGGAAGATGATATGGCAAAGCAGATGATCCTAAGAGAAAAGCCTTGATAGTTGAGCCCGAGAAAAAGAATAACACTGAACCGAAATTACCAATCATTGAGCCAGTCAAAGAGGAGGAAGTGAAAGAATTCCTAAAGTTCTTGAAACATAGTGAATATAGTATTGTCGAACACCTCCGTAAACTATCAGCTCGTATATCGATATTATCTCTACTGTTGAGTTCAAAATCACACTGAAATATGCTGTTGAAGGTGCTAAATGAGACTTTCGTTCCTAATGACATTTTGGTAAACAAGTTGAACATGTTGGCAAATAATTTGTATTCTGACAACTTCATCCATTTTAATAATCTAAAAAGCCTTGATAGTTGGCAAATAACCAGTTCCTTTTCCTTACAAGGATAACAAGAAAGTTTCATAGAGTTATGATTGTGACAACAATCCAAGGAAATGATGCTTCGAAGACCACTTCAAAAGAAGTAAAGGATGTCAGTCTCTGCACCAGAAGCGGGAGAGAATATGGCAAAGTAGATGATCCTAAGAGAAAAGCCTTGATAGTTAAGCATGAGAAAAAGAATAACGTTGAATCGGAATCACCAATCAATGAGCCAGTCAAAGAGGAGGAAGTGAAAAAATTCCTAAAGTTCTTGAAACATAGTGAAAAAAGTGTTGTCGAACACCTCCACAGACTATCAACTCATATATCGATATTATCTCTACTGTTGAGTTCAAAATCACACCTGAATGTGCTAAATGAGACTTTCGTTCCTAATGACAATTCGGTAAACAAGTTGAACAGGTTGGAAAATAATCTAAATGCTGACAACTTCATCCATTTTAATGATGACGAGATACCCCTAGGTGGTATGGGGTCTACCAAGGCTTTGCACATAACTACTCGGTGTAAAGGTTATATGTTGACAGGGGTCCTAATTGATAATGGATCTACTCTGAATGCGCTGCCATTGGTTACCCTAAACAGACTTCTAGTAGACAGTTCTCATATGAAGACTTACAATACTATAGTTTGAGCCTTCGACGGTACTGAGAGGAATGTGATAGGGAGAATTGAAGTATGGCTGCTAGTGGGCCCAAACACCTATGATGTTGATTTTCTGGTAATGGATATCAAACCCATGTATAACTGTCTATTGGAAAGACCCTGGATTCATTCAGCCAGGGCAGTGCCATCATCGCTACACCAGAAATTAAAGTTTGTCTCTAATGGGCAGCTTGTCATTGCGGATGCCGAAGAAGACATCATAGCTTCCATCATATGTGATGCCCCTTATATAGAAACTGATGAGAAGGCCGTAGAGTGTTCATTTCGGTCATTTGAATTTGCCAATGCAACCTTCACCACTGAACGAAGTCGGATTCCCAACCCAAAGTTGTCTAAAGCAACAAGAATGGGAATCAAACTGATAGTGTGGAGAGGAGCCTGAGTCGGTAGAGGATTAGGGAAGTACCTACAAGGCAGGGTTAGTGCACCGTTTGTGACCAATAAATAAGACCGCTTTGTCTTGGGATACAAGCCAGATGCTAAATATAAAAGGAATGAGGTTGTGAAGAAGCATGAAAAAACGAAGGCTCGTTTAAAAAGAGCAGAGGTCAACTGGGAACCTTTGACTTTTTAATGCCTCTCTGAAACTTTTGTGTCTGGAGTATTGTTGACTCTCAGAGAGATGTGTAAAATGAATGATGGCAAAAGGTATAAATAGTATGTATTTGGGCAAGATAAACTGTGCCAAGAGTATTTTGCGTGCAAGTATACACGGTCAACAAGTAATTCAGCTTGGTAAGCTGAGTATCGATCCCACAAAGATTGACTTGAAATTCGATTGCTTGAGTGTTACTTGCTTTTGAATAAAAGATTGTTGTTTGAAGAGCTGGTTTTAAAACTAAGAAAATAAAATAAAATAGAAACTGAAGTAAAGTGTTGGCAAGGAAGGTGTTTTCAAATGAATGATGATTGTTGGCAGTGAATACCTGTTTTCAACGTGGTTCATGCCAGCCTTTATTGGCAAACTTCTCTTGGCATTCTTTGCCGAGCAGATTCAAACAAAGCAAAGCCTTTCTCGATGGTCATTGCCCTAAACTGGCCAAGTAAAAACCCATATATCTCTATAGTGTATGTTTTCCTTAAACCAATTTGATTTAAAAACCAATCTATACTCCGTGGGGGTAGATTTCACTTCCGAAGTAAGTTCATCTACTTGAACAACTTCTCTCGAAGCTTTTCTCCCAAGTATTCAGCAACTTGATCGTTGCCAACACAAGTCTGTTAAGACATTGGAAGGCAATAAGCTAACTATGCCAGCTATCGCTTTGGCACAGTACTTAGGAAAAATTAAAGTATGCAAAACAGACAAACTTTGCCAAAAGCAGAATTATTATAAAGGAACTAAGGCATAAAAGCCAACGTTTAAAACCAAAACATCCCCCACGAACTATTAAATTAGTTCATGGTGTGGGTTTAACCAACAAACGTTTCTAACGTCACCATTGTAAAAAAAACTAAAGATAAACAACTTGCGCCAAGGGAATAGGCAGAGGGGTCTCTCGATGCAGCCCTCCACGCCAGGCTCTTGGCCAATAGGTTGAACCACCCTTCCTCGGTTGCACCGACTGTCACTCGCCGCTACAACACCTCGTTCCAATCACCTCGACCTTCATCGGTCTCTCCTTCTTTCTATCGCTCGCAATGCTTGATCGGGCCGTGTAGATATAGGCGCTCAAGGGAAGGGATTAGGATAACTCTCTCTTCATTTGAAATTTGAATGCTCCAAGGATAAGAGATAAGCCTCATCTGATCGGTGTGATAGCTTATCAAGCTAGGGCTGTCGTCATCATGCCATTGCTGTCCTGCACACTAACTTGGCACGACCTTGCCAACACAGCTTGGCATCACCTTATCCGCTATTTTTTCGGAGGCTGTCCAAATGCGATATTTAAGCAGCCTGAGTGTATCCTATTTTTTTGGAGATTCTTCCTTTCTTGGCATGGCTGCTGGCACACCTCATGCCAACAGATGCTTGGCACTCATCTGGTCCTTTCGTGCCCGCAACATCTAGCATTCACCTTGGCATTCCTAACTACGTCTCTGCATCATGCGTTCATTTCTCCTGCCAAACACCCTGTCAGCCTGCAAAAAGGCCATAAAAACAACCTTTCACACAAGCATAGGCAACCAACTAACTCCTTGATGAAAATGCATGATTCTAAGAAGCTAATGCAACTAAATGTACTTGAAAACAATCAAAAGCATATCAAAATAGGCATGAAAAACAATACTTTTGAGGAGGTAACACACCCCCAAACCCAGCTCATTGCTTGTCCTCAAGTAATTCAAGAGAAGAGAAAAACAAAAACAGTGAAAATAATACATCGGTAAAAGTTTTTTGTTGGAATGCCAACAAATGTTGGCAAGCAGAGTTTGATTCTAATGCTGCCCTCAAAAATCTCAGTGCACAGTTCCAAACAGATAGTAATTCAAGTGCAACAATATAACTCTAGTCTAAGTACATGAAGAGTGCACGATGTGTAGGCAATATGCATCCAGTATCCTTTCACTCCCTTATCCAATTTTACTACCTAAACTCAGATAATTTTTTTCTTTCTTTTTCTTTCTTACTGAGGGTTCTATTGGCATTAATTTAAGCTTGCTTCGTGATACTGTTTAGTGTGAGTGATAAGAGGGAGCATACCACGAATTCCCACCTTAATCCAAACATCACTAGGCTTTCTCTTCAACTCATACCATAGGGTTTTGGACTTGAGAACTAAGAGGGAGCTACCACGAAGCCCCAAGTAACTTATTATCCCTAGGTAGAGGAGAGTTCATTTTTTATTTCCTTGGCAGAACATTGCTGTCTTATTTATTTTCTTTTTACCCTGGCATCATTTTTTCTCTTTTTTTATCTGAGCATAGTTTAAAATAGTCTAAGTTTGCTAGGGAACTAGATACATATCACGTGTTAAGTGTAAATTCAATTCCCTAAACTAGAGATCAATTGTCATGACAAACATGGCATACAATTCTACTAGCATGGCAAACTGAAAATTATAAACTCATCATCAGGCAAACAAGTAGAGCAAAATAAGCTTGCCTAACAGTTGTTAATAAACTTCAAATTTAAGCCAAGACAAAATTTTCTTTTTCACTTTTTGTTAAATGGTTCGGTATGCAACTACTCTACATGAACTACATGGCAAACAAAAAAAGATTAAACATGAAATGCATGTCATGGCATAAATGTGAGAAAATGCACACCCCCAAACCCAAGATGTGCAATGTCCTCAATGCATGAAAACAATGTATACAAGACAAAATAAAAATACATGAAAATGCAAGAATGGAATGCAAAAATGGAATGCAAAGGAGTTAGGAAGAAGAAGACTCCCCTTTGGACGAGACTTCCTCTTGCTTGGCACGGGCTTCTTCTTCTTTTCTAGCATGGATCTTCATCATGGTTAGGCTCCCACATTCAGGGGTCATTCTTTTCCTTCCTTTCTAGCCCTGCTTTGAGGCAGCAGTGGAGGCTCCAAGATCATCCTTCTTCTTGGCAGACTCGGCTGGAGGTGTGACTTGTGGTGGCTTCTTTTTCTTGGTAGGAATCTCCTCTGACTCAAAGAAGGAATCAGTGCTGGTAGTCTTAACGTGCACTGGGGACAGGGTAATTGTTGCTTCAGATTTAGAACTGGCAAAAATGATTGGACTTGTTTGACTGGCTGGACTAGCAGACTTGACTGGACTGGCTAGCGTGACTGGACTAGTATGAGTGGCTGGACTGGCTGGGTGGACTGGACTGGTTTGTCGAGGATCACTGGCAGCTGGCTCGGCAGGAAAAGGTGGAAAAACCGACACCACATTGAGGGAAAGTTTCACAAGTACCTCTCGAATGATGGCGTCCCTCTCATTGGTGTAATGCCTCATTTTTACATTATGCTCCTTGGTTGTCTCCAATTTTTGGAGGATAATCTCCTGGAGGGCATACACTTGGGACAACACTGCCAATGAGCTTGCTGGCATAGTTTTTGGCACATTGTTGGCCTTTGCCTCTAGCTTTGGCTTGGGCTTTGGCTTGGTTGTCTTGACCTTTCCCTTGCCCTTCTCCTTTGGCTCAAAAGTCGTGAGGTTTTTTCAAATAATGGCAGGAATAGTGGTTCCCTTGATTGTTGGGTCGATATCCTCATCCATTCTAGGCGCAAATAAATGTTAGAAATTAACAAAGGGAAAAATAAACTGCCCTTACCCTTCCTAACACATTTATAAGCTTCATCGGTAATGATTTTCCCAACATTATCTTGCGTCCCTTGATGATGGAATACAGCAAAATCAACCGTTCTTCCGAGACGGTCTCGTTGTGAGATGTAGGCAACAGATTTGCCTTGATGAAATGGTTCCATCCTCGCATTTGTGGCTTCAATGCCAACCTCTTCACCATCCGGTGGCCCGTCGATGAAATTTTCCAATCTATGCCAGGTTCACACAAGTCCGCCAGTAGTTTCTTGCGTTTGGCAGCAGTCATAGATGCAGAATAGTCGAAGTGCTCATCTTCTATAGTATTCAAAACAAAAAGTGAGTTCATATACCCTTCATCAAAACGCACACATTTACCTCTAATCATAAAGAATAAGGAATCTTTTGTGAGATGCGCATAAAACTCTCGTACGATAGTAGCATAGATCTCCCCTTTTTGTTGACAAAAAGAACTCCAACCATGCATGTCGACAATGGCCATGAACTCTGGTGGGAATCCAACGGTGGCGTTGGTTTGGAAGTCGAAGTGCTTCTCGTACAAAAAGGTTTTGAGGCAAAGCTCGTCTCAAACTTCTTTTGAATATCTTCATTGAAGAATCTTTTGAAGGGAGGAGATGACATCATAGAGAAGAAGAGCTTGAATCGGTGATGAAGAAAAGAAGAAGAAAAGTTGAATGGTTTCTTGAATCTTGCTTGAGAAAGAAATTAAGAGATTATGGTCCTTGGGAAATCGACTAGGGTAAAAAAAGAATAAAGAATGTGGAGCATTTTTAAGAGGTTTTAATGATGGTAGCCGAAAAGAGATGGGATAATGATGGAAATTTAAAAGTTTTGATTAGGATAGATGTTAAAAGTGATAAGGAAAGACTTGAAGTGATAGGATAATTATGATGAATTTAAATCTTTCTTAAATTGGGCGGCTAGGGTTAATCTCAAGGATTTTTTTTCTCTCTTCTAAAGCAAGTTAGGGTTTCTTTTCTTCCTTCACACGAAAGCCTGCGCATGCATCTGGCTGTATTGGCATGTTGCATGGCATCACCCTTGGCAAGCGCTCTGGCTGGCAATATTCCTGACAATATTCCTGGCAAAATTCCTGTACACACTAAATGGAAAATTGCATAACGCAGCAAGGGAATAAAAATTGAAAGATAATAAAAAGAAAACAAAAACAAAAACCTGATTCCTAAAGGAAAACAAAAACAACTAATCCTAATATTTACAAAGAATTTCAAACCTGCGGATGCTTCATTCCAATACTACCAAGAGGATCACCTCCTTGGCATGATCTTGCTTACCTTCCAAGTAATGCTTTAGGCGCTGACCGTTCACCTTAAAATTTTCTCTGGTCTGTAATTTCTTGATATCAACAGCCTCATGAGCATATGGCTTCACAATTTCATAAGGACCCAACCATCTTAACTTAAGCTTACCTGGAAAAAGTTTAAGCCGAGAGTTAGACAATAGAACAAGCTGACTTATTTCGAACTGTCTTGGCATGATCCGACTATCATGCCAACGTTTTGCCTTCTCCTTGTATATCTTAGCATTCTCATAGGCTTGTGTTTTAAATTCCTCCAATTCATTGAGTTCAAGCAGCCTCTTTCCTCTAGTAATTCTCCATGCCATGTCAAGCTTCCGGATGGCCCAATAGGCTTTATGTTCAAGTTTTATTGGCAGATGGCATGGTTTGCCAAAGACAAGTTTGAATGGGGAAGTACCCAAAGGAGTTTTAAATGTCGTCCTATAAGCCCACAAGGACTCATCTAGTCTCAAGGACCGGTCTTTCCATGTTGGATTTACAGTTTTTTCCAAAATATTCTTAATCTTGTTATTGGATATCTCAGCTTGCCCATTTTTTTGTGGATGGTATACTGTGGCTATTCATTGCTAAATCTCATATCTGCACAATGCTTTTTAAATTAATTTACATTTAAAATGAGTACCCTCGTCATGAATAATCATTCGAGGGGCACCAAATCTAGTGAAAATGTTTTTGTGCAAGAACTTGGCAATAGCCTTGGCATCATTTGTTGGCAAGGCAAAAGCCTCTACCCACTTTGACACATAGTCAACAACCACAAGAATATACACATTACCAAATGATGGGGGAAAAGGACCCATAAAGTATATCCCCCACACATTAAATAAATCCACAGGCATAATGTTTTGGAGCGGTAGTTGATGTCTGCTAGAGATGTTCCATGTTCGTTGGCATCGATCGCATGCCTTGGCATACTCGTAGGCATCCTTGTACAATGTGGGCCAAAAGAATCATGACTGCAAAACTTTGGCAGCAGTTTTTATCCCAACAAAGTGTCCTCCATATAGTGCGACATGGCATAGATGCAATATATGTTGCTACTCGTCCTCTGGCATACACCAGTGAATCACTTGGTCGGTACACTGCTTGTACAACATGGGCTCATCCCATTAGTATTGCCTCACCTCTCGTAAAAATCTTTTCTTGGCATTATATGCCAGGTCTGATGGAAGAATATTGCTTACCAGATAGTTGACTATGTCAGTATACCATGGTATAGTATCGACTGCAAGCAAATACTCATCAGGGAATTCATCTCTAATTATAGTGGTCTTACCATCCTCAATGTGATGCTCCAACTGAGAGACATGGTCAACTACTAAGTTTTCACTGTATTTCTTATCTCTGATCTCCAGGTCGAATTCTTGAAGTAAGAGCATCCATCGGATTAGTCTAGGTTTGGCATCCTTCTTTGCCAAGAGATATTTCAACGCCAAATGATCTGTATAAGCCACAACCTTATTACCAATTAGATATGATCTAAATTTATCAAAAGCAAATACAACCGTGAGGAATTCTTTCTCGGCTGTAGTGTAATTCAGTTGTGCTTTATTCAAGGTTCTGCTGGCATAGTATATGGCATGAAACATCTTTCCACACCGTTGTCCTAGATTTGCTCTAACGGCATAATCGTTGGCATCACACATGAACTCAAAAGGCTCATTCCAATTTGGTGCCACGACTATGGGGGCGTTAACCAATCTTTCTTTAAGCTCCTGAAATGCTCTCAAACAAGAATCGTCAAATGCAAAAGTGGCATTATGTTCCAACAATGAGCATAAAGGTTTAGCAATTTTCAAAAAATCTTTAATAAACCGCCGATAAGAACCGATATGACCTAAAAAACTCCTTATACCTTTAACACTTGTTGGAGGTGGCAATTGCTTAATTACCTCCACTTTGGCTTGATAAACTTCTAGTCCTCTCTCGGTTACCCTATGACCGAGAACAATGCCCTCCTTCACCATGAAATGTCATTTCTCCCAATTCAACACTAGGTTTGTCTCTATACATCTCTTCAAAACTTGCTCCAGGCTATGAATGCATTCCTCAAATGTTACACCAAACACTAAGAAATCTCCATGAATACTTTCGTGTTATGCTCAATCATATCGAAGAAATCTCCATGAATACTTCCATGTGCATAAGATCGAACTGCCAATTGAAGTGTCACCATGGTAGGTCTTGGATCTATGCCAAGCTTCTTGAAAATTGATAGTGGCATCAAATTGATGCTGGTTCCCAGGTCGCACAACGCCTTCCCTATGAACTTGTCACCAATTGTGCAAGGAATAGTAAAACTCCTTGGATCTTTCAGCTTTGGTGGCAATCGGTTAGGATCCTGGCACTGCATCCCTCGGTGAGAGCAACAATTTCAAATTCTCTCAACTTTCTCTTTTGGACAAGATGTCCTTCATGAATTTTACATAGTTGGGCATTTGTTCAAGGGATTCCACCAATGGAATGTTAATTTGCAACTGTTTAAGCACTTCCAAAAAGCGCTTAAACTTTTGGTACTGCTTATGCTTTTGAAGTCTTGCTAGAAATGGTGGCGGTGGATATACATATGATGGCGCTGCTAGCTTTGCCGAGGCAGTGCTGGCATCTATTTTGGCATCAGTCTGCTTATCATCATTGCTGGCGTATTTATTGGCACTGGGACTGTCATCCTGTTTGGCACTCCTACTAGCATGATTTTTGGCATCGTCTACTTTCTCCTTCTCTAATTCTCTAGGTATGTATGCTGGCACAAGCTTTGCATCTTGGCTGATGACTAGCTGCTTGGCAGTCGTCTATGTTTCGCACTGCTTACCACTCCGAAGAGTTATTAACTTGTATTATTCATTTTCTTTGTGCCGAGCATCTTCAGTTTCACTTGGCAAAGTACCTTAGGTTCGATTGCTAAGTGCATTAGCAATCTGCCCAATTTGTATTTCCAAGTTTCTTATTGATGCCACCAAACTTTGGACTGTTACTTCATTCCGCTCCACATATTGTGTAAGATCTCCTCATTGGTTTCTTCCTTACCCTTGTTGGAAAATTTTTTGAGCTTTCTGTGGCATGTTGTTTTGATAAAATACTGGCATAGCATTGTTGTTCTGCAGTTAGATGTTTTGGCGCGGGGCATTGTAGTGATTGCCTCCTTGATTTCCCCAAGCTAAGTTAGGGTGCTATCTCCAACCTGCATTATAGGTATTAGCATTATAAAATGACCAGTATTTCCAACAAAATTTATCGACTCAAGATTAAAAGGTCATTCATCCACATGGTGGTTTTCTCCACAAATGGTTCAAAATGGATCTCGTGTTTTGACTTCTTAGGCCTCCTTGTTCTTTTGCAACGTTCTCACCATGCTAGTGAGGTTGGAAACTCGGCATGAATGGACCTCAGTTCGTCAAAATTCAATTTCCACTGGCTTTAGTTCTAGTCCCAAGTCTAGCAACAGGATACTCGAAGTCATTGATCGAAATTCTCTCAAGGATATCAATAGCCTCAGTGTACTTCTTATCAAGCAATGATCCAACTGCTGAAGCATCCACAACAGTCATTGTTTGTGTGTTCAATCCGTTGTAGAAGATTTGTATTTGGGTCCAATTTGGGAACCCATGCATTGGACACCTTCTCAACAAATCTTTAAATATTTCCCATGCTTCATAAAGAGTTTCATCCTCGGCCTGTTTAAATGTAATGATTTCACCACGCAACTTGGCAGTGAATATTGGTGGCTAAAACTGCATCTGGATCTTCTGGCAAAGGTTTGTCCAAGAAGTATCGGATCCTGGTGGCAAAGAATTGAGCCATGCCTTAGCTCTGTCTCTCAAGGAAAAAGTAAACAATTTTAGCTTCACAGTATCTTCAGATACTCCAGTTTGTTGAAACAGTTGGCATATCTCCATGAATTGTTTGAGATGTTGTCTTGGGTCTCTAGTAAGTGCTTCATCGAATTGACCTACATTCAAAAGAGTTTGGATCATTACGGGTTTAAGTTCAAAGTTTGGCTCATTAGTATTAGTTCCAATAAGTCCTGTCATGAGATTTGCAATGTTAGGTGCTGAATGTTCTCGGATTGGCCTCTCCTCTTCTTCAACCATAATTGGGACATTAGGAGGCGGTGGTGCATTTTTATTAGGCTGATTGTCAATGGGTAGATCATTATTCACCACACCATTCCTCTAATTGCCTTGATTCATTTCTCGGTATTGCCTCTTTAACCTTCTCAAGGTTCTCTCAATTTTCGGATCGTATGGCCACTCGTCCACCACTGGGTGGTTTCTAGTCATGCACTGGTGAAAAAAAAGATAAAATGAAAACAAAAAACAAAGCAAGTACAAATTCAAAAATAATCAAATTTGTTGCAATCCCTGGCAACGGCGCCAAAAACTTGTTGACTCTCAGGGAGATGTGTAAAATGAATGCTAGCAAAAGGTATAAATAGTATGTATTTGGGCAAGACAAACTGTGCATAGAGTCTTTTGCGTGCAAGTATACACGGTCGACAAGTAATACAGCTTGGTAAGCTGAGTATCGATCCCAAAAAGATTGACTTGGAATTCGATTGCTTGATTGTTACTTGCTTTTGAATAAAAGATTATTGTTTGAAAGAGCTGATTTTAAAACTAACAAAATAAAATAAAATAAAATAGAAACTGAAATAAAGCGTTGGCAAGGAAGGTGTTTTCAAATGAATGATGATTGTGGGTACAGAATGCCTGTTTTCAACGTGGTTCAAGCCAGCCTTTATGGGCAAAACTGTCTTGGCATTGTTTGCCGAGCAGATTCAAAAGAAGCAAAGCCTCTCTCGATGGTCATTGCCCTAAACTGGCCAAGTAAAAACCTCTATATCTCTATAGTGTATGTTTTCCTTAAACTAATTTGATTTAAAAACCAATCTATACTCCGTGGGGGTAGATTTCACTTCCGAAGTAAGTTCATCTACTTGAACGACTTCTCTCGAAGCTTTTCTCCCAAGTATTCAGTAACTTGATCGTTGCCAACACAAGTCTGTTAAGATATTGGAAGGCAATAAGCTAACTGTGCCAGCTCTCGTTTTGGCACAGTACTTAGGTAAAATTAAAGTATGCAAAACAGACAAACTTTACCAAAAGTAGAATTATTATAAATGAACTAAGGCATAAAAGCCAACGTTTAAAACCAAAACATCCCCTACGAACTATTAAATTAGTTCATGGTGTGGGGTTTAACCAACAAACCAACAAACGTTTTTAACATCACCATTGTAAAAAAACTAAAGATAAATAACTTGCGCCAAGGGAATAGGCAGAGGGGTCTCTCAATGCAACCCTCCACGCCAGGCTCTCAGCGAAAAGGTTGAACCACCCTTCCTCGGTTGCACCAACTGTCACTCGCCACTCCAACACCTCGCTCCGATCACCTCGACCTTCACTGGTCTCTCCTCCTCTCTATTGCTCGCAATGCTTGATCAGGTCGTGTATATATAGGCGTTCAAGGGAAGGGATTAGGATAACTCTCTCTTCATTTGAAATTTGAATTTTCCAAGGATAAGAGATAAGCCTTATCTGATCGGTGTGATAGCTTATCAAGCAAGGGCTAACGTCATCATACCATGGCCATCCTGGCACACTAACTTGGCACGACCTTGCCAACACGGCTTGGCATCACCTTATCCGCTATTTTTCCAGAGGCTGTCCAAATACAATTTTTAAGGAGCCTGAGTGTATCCTATTTTTTCGGAGGTTCTTCCTCTCTTGGCATGGCTGCTGGCACACCTCATGCCAACAGATGCTTGGCACTCATCTGGTCCTTCCGTGCCCGTAACATTTGGCACTCACCTTGGCATTCCAAATTGCGTCCTGCATTCATTTCTCCTTCCAAACAACCTACTAGCCTGCAAAAAGGCCATAAAAACAACCTTTCACACAAGCATAGACAGCCAACTAACTCCTTGATGAAAATGCATGATTCTAAGTAGCTAATGCAACTAAATGTACTTGAAAACAAGCAAAAGCATATTAAAATAGGCATGAAAAACAATACTTTTTAGGAGGTAACAAATATTCATCCACCCCAAACAGCCTAAGAAAGATGAAGGAAGTGAGCTGGGAAGGATGTTAGGAGCTTTGGACATCAATGTTATCACGGAAGTGCGGGATTATACCTAAGGGGAATTTGTCCTTATACCCTTGGAACTGTTCTAAACAAATGGACTGTTGAAGAACTCCCTACAGTGTTTAGGAATGTTTCAGAGTAATGTTCAGAACACACTTGTTACTCTTGCCCGAGAGCAACAAGGATCTTTTTGTAAAGGGCATAAGCTTGCTATCTTTATAGTCAATGAAATGATACTTTTTGTGTTATCTCTGGAAAACATTTTATTCATTTTCATTTTTTTCTTATTTCTTTCTCCTCATATACACCTATCCCACACAAATTAGCCATTCTTAACTCATTTGTTCAATGGATGTCATTATTTTGTGTCAGGTCCCCCGATATCGATGTATCGAGCAACACTGAGATTGATCCATAACTCATTTTCGAGCAAGATGTGTGTCTAGGAGAGCTTCAAGACTTTGAAGAAAATAAAGATTGTGATCCATCTCCTGGCCTATTAAGAATGGTAGAACAAGATGAAAAGCAAATCTTGCCTCACAAAGAGTCAGTAGAAATTATGAGCCTGGGAGATGAAAATAAAAAGAAAGATGTGAAGATTGGCACATGCATCACCGCAAAAACAAGACATGATCTGGTGGAGCTGCTCCTAGAGTTTAAAGATGTCTTTGCATGGTCCTATCAAGACATGCCTATATTAAGTACAGATGTGGTGGTACACAAACTCCCCATAAAAGGAGACTGCAAGCCAGTCCAACAGAAGCTTCGAAGAATGAGACCCGGTGTACTACTGAAGATAAAAAAAGAGGTAAAGAAACAATATGATTTTGGGTTTCTTCAAGAGGTCAAATATTCAGAATGGGTGGTCAATATAGTCCATGTCCCAAAAAAGACAGCAAAGTCCGAATGTGTGTTGATTACCGAGATTTGAACAAAGCCAGTCCAAAGGATAATTTTCCATTGCCTGACATCGACACCCTGGTTGATAATATAGCAAAACATTCTTTGTTCTCCTTCATGGATGGTTTTTCAGGCTACAACCAAAAAAGGATGTACCCTGATGACATGGAAAAAAGTAACATTTGTAACGCAATGGGAAACATTCTATTACAAGGTGATGCCCTTTGGACTTAAAAATGCAAGGGCAACATATCAACGGTCCATGGTCACCATGTTCCATGATATGATGTACAAATTGAGGTGTATGTCGATGACAAGATTGCTAAGTCTCAAACTAAAGAAGAGCATGTGGAGGTCTTAAGAAAATTATTCTTGAGACTAAGGAAATACCAGTTGAAGCTAAATCCCGCTAAATGTACTTTTGGGGTTGAATCAGGAAAGCTATTGGGTTTCATAGTTAGTGAAAAGGGCATTGAAGTTGATCCAAACAAGGTCAAAGCCATTCAAGACTTACCGCCCCCGCGCACTCAAAAGGAAGTAAGAGGCTTCTTGGGAAGATTAAATTACATTGCTTGGTTCGTCTCACAATTGACCGAAAAATGTGATCTTATCTTCTAACTTCTCAAAAAGCACAACCCAGGGGAATGGGATGATGAATGCCATGAAGCTTTTCAAAAAAATCAAGCATTACCTGACAAATGCCCCAATTTTAAAGCCACATGTCCCGAATAAGCTGTTAATACTTAATGGTTTCCAAGAATTCTATGGGATGTGTACTGGGTCAATACGATAACTAGGGAAAGAAAGATAGGGCAATTTATTATCTTAGCAAGAAATTTACAGAATGTGAAGCGAGATATTCACCAATCGAAAAATTGTGTTGTGCCTTGATTTGGACTGCAAGAAGACTAAGGCAGTACATATTGTACCACACAACTTGGCTAATCTCAAGGCCACATCCTCTTAAATACTTGATGGAGCCGACTGCACTGACAGGAAGAATAGCCAAATGGCAAATTCTGTTGTCCGAATTTGACTTGGTTTACGTAAGCCAAAAAGCTGTGAAGGGGAGTGCAATAGCAGACTTTCTAGCCAGCCGAGCCCTAGAGGACTATGAACCTCTGAACTTTGACTTCCAAAATGAAGATCTTGTGTGTGACAAGGAAGTTACCTCAAAAAATAGATATTGGAGGCTGAACTTTGATGGCGCCTCCAATGCCTTGGGCAAAAGAATTGGGGCAATATTGGTCTCTCCGGAGGGCGATCACTACCCTTTTGTCAGTAAGATTGATTTTGATTGTACAAACAACATAGCAGAGTATGAAGCATGTGTCATAGGGATTCTAGCTTCCATTGATCGCGAGATCAAATTGTTAAAAAGTATATGGGGACTCTATGCTCGTGATTTATCAACTCTGAGGAAAATAGGGGACCAGAGATTCCAAGTTGATGGATTATCGAAATCTCGTCCTAAACTTGATTAAAGAGTTCTATGAGATAACCTACCACTATCTCCCGCGAGAAGACAACCAAATGGCAGATGCCTTGGCTACTGTCTTCATTAATTAAAGTCAACTAGTAGTCTGATTTGAGGCTCATACAAATAAGTATATACCAGTCTCCAGCCTATTGCTATAGCATTGAGGAATGTGAGCAAGACAAACATCCTTGGTATGATGACATTTTACAGTACATAAAAAGTCGCAAATACACAGAGCATGCTACTGAAAATGAAAAGAGGACGCTACGGAGACTAGCAAGTGAGTATGTTCTAGACGGAGAGATTTGTACAAAAAGAGAAAAGATCAAGTGCTATTGCAATGTGTGGACGCTGCCGAAGCCAAAAAGATCCTTGAAGAGGTCCATGAGGGTGTATGTGGGACACATGCCAATGGTTTTACTATGGCAAGGAAAATTATGAGATTCGGCTACTATGGGTCCACAATGGAAGAGAATTGTATCAACTACGCCAAGAGATGCCACAAGTGTCGAATTTACACAGATAAGATTCATGCTCCTCCATCCCTACTACATATCATGAATTCCTCATGGCCATTTTCTACGTGGGGCATGGATGTCATTGGGCCTATATCACCAAAAGCTTCCAGTGGGCATCGGTTTATATTTGTGGTTGTTGACTACTTCACCAAATAGGTAGAAGCATCCACTTATGCTAATGTCACCAAATCCGCAATTAGCAGATTCCTGAAGAAAGAAATTATATGTCGGTATCGGATGCCAGAGAGTATCATATCTGACAATGCATTAAACCTAAATAATAAGACCATAGACGAAGTGTGCAAACAGTTCAAGATACGACATCACAATTCGTCACCATACCGCCCTCAGATGAACGGGGCAATTGAAGCGGCCAACAAGAACATTAAAAAGATTGTTGGAAAGATGACAAAAACTTACAAAGATTGGCATGAGAAGTTACCATGCGCTCTATATACTTATCGTACATCAGTCAAAACCTCTAACAGGGCAACACCTTTTTTGTTGTTTATGGGATGAAAGTGGTACTACCTATCGAGGTCGAGATTCCCTTACTCTGAATTTTGTTGGAATTTAAACTATATGAAGTAGAATGGATCCAAGTTAGATATAACGAACTTGCTTTGATTAAGGAAAAAAGACTAAAAGCCATTCAACATGGTCAAATGTACCAAAAGGGGATGATACGAGCTTATAACAAGAAGGTTCTCCTAAGAGAATTCCAGGAAGGGGATCTAGTACTGAAAAAGATCTTACTGACTCAGAGAGATTCCCGAGGGAAATGGATGCCAAATTAGAAAGGACCTTATATGGTAAAAAGGCCTTCTCCGGAGGAGCTTTGACCTTGGCTGAGATGGATGGTGAAGATCTATCAAGCCCTGTAAATTCTGATTCAGTTAAGAAGTATTTTACTTAAAAAGAAAAAAAACAAAAAAATAGAAAACCCGAAAGGGCGCTTTCATAAAAATAGAAGAAAAGAAAAGAGAGGGTTCAAGATGAAAACCCGAAAAGGGAGTCTTGAGGCAAAAGGAGGTTTTGAGTTGAAAAACCGAAAAGGGTAGCTCAAATTTTGATCGGAAGGTGCAAAGGCATACCCCAGCCATTTCCCTCGAAAATTTGGTTGCAAAAGGGAATTTTGCATCTTGATATATCGGCAAAGCCCTCGAGGTCTCCTAAACACATATTAGGCACAAAAAGATTCTTGGCAAGTTGATCTAGTGAAGCTCGCTCGTTTGAGATCTGGGGCACCAAATTTTGTTTTTTGCTTTATTCTCTCTCAACGTTTGCCATCTAAATACCAATCTTACCCTCAATAAACTCTTCACTCCATCTTGTGCCCTTGTTTACACGAGTATTATACATGACATAAAGATCGGTAAGCTAACAATTTCATAAATGTGAAAAGGTCTCTTTACATTGCTTTTGAAAAATTCCTAAAAGTATAGGGACCAAAGGTAATTCTGACTGGAAAATGACATTTCCAGGGGTAAAGGGCTCGAGAGAAGAGAAATATTGCCCTTAGGCGTACATCAAAGAGATGACTAGGAAATGTAGGGCAAAGAATCTTCTTAATCAGATTAGATCAGAAAAAAGGCCTAGTAACTCAAATTAGACCGAGTTCAAACAGTCAATGATATCAGCTTTAGGGCAGATACAGATTCTCAAACTGACTCCAACATCCAAACGTTTCCGAATGACATTTTGTATTCATACTAGAATCATCTATGCATTCATTAGACATGTTTAAGATAGGATCATTTGACTCATAGCATCCTAAATGTGTCAGGAAACAAGTTTTATAGTTTCTATCTCCTCGATAAGCGGTAGAACAGATCAACTCAATGTCAAACAGACAAAATCACAAGTTTATCTCCCTAAAGTTGTTATGGCATGAGTATGATGGTAAACTCATCTCCCTAAAGTTGTAGTGGAATGAGTACAACAACGAGTGTAGCTCTCTGAAGTTGTAGCAGAATGAATACAACCACTAGTTCATCTTCTCGACGATGTAGTAGAATGAACCCGACAACAAATCTGTCTCCCTGAACATATAGTGGAAAAGATGAAAACACAATTTCATCTTCATAGGGAAGCAGTGGAATGAACACGACGGCAAACATGTATCCTTGAATCTGCACTAGAATGGATAAAGCCACAACAACCTCATCTCCCTAAAGATGCAAAGGAATGAGCATGGTTCCAAATTCATCTCCTTGAATATGCAGTGGAATGAATACACCAGTAAGCTCATCTCTTTGAAGATGCAGTAGAATAGACACCGAGAGTCGTCTCCTTGAATTTGCAGTGGAACAGACAACGTTACGATAAACTCATCTCCCTAAATTTGTAGCAGAATGAGTATAACAACAATTTGATATCTCTGAGGATGCAGTGGAATGAATGCATTAGCATGTTTGTCTCCCTGAAATTGCAGTGGAATAAACACAACAATAGATCATGTCTCCTTAAGAATACAATAGAACATATCACATGTTTTACCTTTGCAAGGGCAAAGAAGAAGATCGAAGACAGAGGACGCCGCATAGTGTACAGCAAAACTAGTCCAGACAGAATTGGTTCTTTTGATCTTTGCTCTATTGCCGTTACACAACAATGAGAAAATAGGGGCAGTTGTAATTACCAATTCAATTCGGGCCTTTAGAGCCCATTTTCATTACAAAGCCATTATACATGTAACCCAAATAAAAACACCCATCAGACCCAATTACCCTTTTACAATATCCAGACCCAATACCAAAATTAAACTCAGCCCCAATTACCGAAACTAACCCTAAACCTAAAAAAATGATAACCAAAACCTAATTATCTCTAGCAGCAGCCGCTCATGAACCTTCATCTCCCCTGGCGCGCGCAAGCCACGTGCCGACTCTTCGGCTATCGTGGCTTGCAAGCGCGCCACCATGGCCGACCATCGCCCTGCCATTCTTGCTCCACCGCCTAGATCTGCAAAAAGAATGGATTATTATTCCAAATATCATCATTAAATTGGCCAGATCAACCCAAATATAGGTTTTTATATTTTCTTTTTAATGTAATAAGGATGGGTATAAAAACCCATCACTTGTAAGCAAATCGGTTACGGAAGAAAAAAGGGAAGTTCTCTAAATCAGTGTTTTTCAATCGAACCAAAAAACAAAAAGGGATTTAAATTAAAAAGAAAAAACAAGAACAAAAAGGTAAAAAAACATAGAAAACCTTTCGGGTTTTTTTAGATCTAAGAAAATAAGAGGGGATTTAAAAAAACGACCTTAGAACCGTCTTTAAGAGCCAAAACCAAGTTGAGCCATCTATTTGAATGTACTCCTACCGCCATTCGCGGCGGTGCTTCGTCGCCGGCGAGTGGCGGTACGTTACGGTCAATCAGGCAGCGTCGGGGGAAGTTTGGACAAGTGAGGTGGATAGGAGTAGTGAGGATTTAAGAGTTTTTTTATTATCGAAAGACAAATGAATTATTTTGGCTTAAAAAGGTATTTATAGCCCAATCAAAATGACGTCGTTTTGGTGCTCTCAACTCGTGTATCGACCTGACCCGGATAGGAGGATTTGCGCATTTTGAAAGATGGGAAAATTGTGGCCGCTGTCCCTCTACTTCGTATCCTTCACATTTCTGGACTTTAATTTTTATTTTGTTTCATTTCGGTCACTATTTCAAATTTCTATTCTTCTTTATTATTTTATTTTATTTTTATTATTATTATTATTATTATATTTAATTTATAATTTTTATTTTTATTTTCATTATTTTGTACATGAATAGATATAAGTATATTATATACTACCATTATTATCATATTAAATAATTTATTATTATTATTATTATAATTATAAGTTTGTTATGTGTTTTGACTGCTACGCAAATGGTGCAAGTGAACACGTCACAAGTAATAAATGATAATAATCGAGTATCGTCTCCTCATGGATTGGTTTGAGCCACTTTGTTTAAGTTATTGCGTTGTAAAAGAAATAGATTGATGGTTATGAATAATAAGTAAAATAAACTAAGTAAATAGGAAGAAAGGAAAGAGAAATATTTCCCTTAGGCGTACATCGAAGAGATGACTGGAAATGTGGGGCAAAGAATCTTCTTAATAAGATTAGATTAGAAAAAAAGGCATGGTAACTCAAATTAGACCGAGTTTGGACAGCCAATGATATTAGCTTCTGGGCAGATACAGATGCTCAAGCCGACTCTAACATCCAAACATTTCCGAATGGCATTCTGTATTCATACTAGAATCATCTATGCATTCATTAGACATGTTTAAGATAGGATCATTTGACTCATAGCATCCTAAATGTGTCTGTAAACAATTTTTACAGATTTTGTCTCCTCGACAAGCGGTAGAACAGATCAACTCAATGTCAAACAGACAAAATCACAAGTTCATCTCCCTGAAGTTGCTGTGGAATGAGAATGATGGTAAACTCTTCTCCCTGAAGTTGTAGTGGAATGAGTACAACAACGAGTGCAGCTCTCTAAAGTTGTAGCAGAATGAATACAACCACTAGTTCATCTCCCTAACGATGTAGTGGAATAACCAAACAACAAATCTGTCTCCCCAAACATGTAGTGGAACAGACAAAAACACAAGTTCATCTCCCTAGGGATGCAGTGGAATGAACACGACGGCAAACATGTCTCCTTGAATCTGTAGCAGAATGGATAAAGCCACAAAAACCTCATCTCCCTAAAGATGCAGAGGAATGAGCATGGTTCCAAATTCATCCCCCTGAAGATGTAGTGGAATGAATACACCAGTAAGTTGATCTCATTGAAGATTTAGGAGAATGGACACCGAGAGTGCTCTCCCTGAATTTGCAGTGGAACAGACAACGTTACGATAAACTCATTTCCCTAAATTTGCAGCAGAATGAGTATAACAACAATTTAATCTCCTTGAGGATTCAGTGGAATGAATACATTAGCAAGTTTGTCTCCCTGATATTGCAGCGGAATAAACACAACAATAGATCCAGTCTCCTTGAGAGTACAATAGAATGGATCACCTGTTTTACCTTTGCAAGGGCAAAGAAGAAGATCGAAGACAGAGGATGCCACACGGAGTACAGCAAAACCAGGCCAGACAGAATTGGTTATTTTAATCTATGCTCTATTTCTGTTACACAACAATGAGCAAAGAGGGGCAGCTGTAATTACCAATTCAATCCGGGCCTTTAGAGCCCATTTTTTTACAAACCCATTATACATACAGCCCAAAAAAACACCCATCAGACCCAATTACCCTTTTACAATATCCAGACCTAATACCAAAATTAAACTCAGACCCAATTACCGAAACTAACCCTAAACCTAAAAAATGATAACCTAAACCTCATTATCCCTAGCAGCAGCCGCTCATGCCCCTTCATCTCCCTTGGCACGCGCAAGCCACGTGCCGACTCTTCGGCTGTCGTGGCTTGCACGCGTGCCACCATAGTCGGCAACCGCCCTGCCATTCTTGCTCCACCGCCTAGATCTGCAATAAGAATGGATTATTATTCCAAATATTATCATTAAATCAGCCAGATCAACCCAAATATGGGTTTTTATATTTTCTTTTTAATGTAATAAGGATGGGTATAAAAACCTATCACTTGTAAGCAAATCGGCTATGGAAGAAAAAGGGGAAATTATCTAAATCGTGTTTTTTAATTGAACCAAAAAACAAAAAGGGATTGAAATCGAAAAGAAAAAACAAGAATAAAAAAGTAAAAAAAACATAGAAAACCTTTTGGATTTTTTTAGATCTAAGAAATAGAAGGGGATTTAGAAAAAACTGACCTTAGAACCGACTTTAAGAGTCAAAACTGAGTTGATCCATCTATTTGCATGTACTCCAGCCGCCGTTCGCGGCGGTGCTCCATCGCTAGCAAGTGGCAGCACGTTACGATCAATTAAGTAGCATCGGGGGAAGTTTGGCCGAGTGAGGTGGAGAGGAGTAGGGAGGATTTAAGAGTTTTTTTATTATCAAAATACAAATGAATTATTTTGGCTTAGAAGGGGTATTTATAACCCAATCAAAATGACGTCGTCTTGGTGCTCTCGACTCGCGCATTGACCCAACCCGGATAGGAGGATCTGCGTATTTTGAAAGATGGGCAAATTGTAGTTGCAGTCCCTCCACTTCGTATCCTTCACATTTCTAGCCTTTAATTTGTGTTTTGTTTCATTTTGATCACTGTTTCTAATTTCTATTCTTCTTTATTATTTTATTATTATTATTATTATTATTATTATTATTATTATTATTATATTTAATTTATAATTATTATTTTTATTTTCAATAATTTGTACATGAATAGATATAAGTATATTATATACTGTCATTATTATCATATTAAATAATTTATTATTATTATAATTATAAGTGTATTACGTGTTTTGAGTGCTACGCAAATGGCAAGTGAACACGTCGCAAGTAATAAATGATAAGTATCGAGTATCGTCTCCTCAGGGATTGGTTTGAGCCACTTTTTTTAAGTTATAGCGTTGTAAAAGAAATATATTGATGGTTATGAATAATAAGTAAAATAAACTAAGTAAATAGGAAGAAAGGAAAGAGTAATCGATTAAAGAGAGTAGGCCGGGTTATCGTGAGTAGTGGTATGATGTTCGAATGGATTGTCTTGGCACTTGATTGCTAAGGTAACTGTTCAACTGTCGAGGCAACTTGGTTCCTTCCTTCAAAGCTCGGTGAAGCGTTCTTCAATGTCTTCTTGTTATCCCTAACCGAAGAACTGGTAAATTGTACATGCCTTGGTGATACATCCCTGCGTTAACCTTGGGTGAACAACAACCGATCTATGCTCCTTTTAGCCGTTGAAATCCAAATCTTATTCTTAAGGTGGATTAACCTCCATTAACGATTCGTTGAATGAAGATCATGCTCATTCGTTTCTTGAATCTAACTCTCTCGATGCTAGATAAATGGATAACTCTCGAGATCCTTTCCCAATTCACTCAAAATCAAAAGTAAAAACCAAAAATGAACAAACTTTGAATCTGTTGAAATAAAAAACCTAAAACATCCAATCGTTTATTACACCACAAAACCCAAATACCACGGCCAATTTAAATCAATTTATGGCTGGGTTCGAAAGAAATACAAAGGAAGAATTTCTAGCCACGAATCGCATGAAAAAGATGAAGAAGGTGCGTGTGGTCTGCTCTCTCTTAATCGACTCTCCTCTTTCCAATCGCAGACTTCGTCTCTATTTAAAGAGATGATCTTATCTGTTTGTGATGATATGAGAGTTTGGATTGCGTTTGAAATCCATGGAGATAGGATCCTCATCCTATCAAACTCTTGAATTCTGCAGATAATACTTGTTGATAAGGATAGGATTAGGCTTTATTAAATTTGGATAAGAGATAATTAATCTCTTCCATATTTATCTCCAAAAACTCCTCACAAATCTGAGCCTTTATCTCCATCAAATTCTGCTTGTAAATCTGAATCTTGGGGAGTTATCCCTTTCTTTTAAATGTTTATCCAAAACTGGACAGATTTATCCAGAATCGTTGGCAATCGGCAAGTCCTTCAGATTTTACCTCAATTGCCACGGAAAGTCCTTCAGCATTCTCTTTAATTGCCACGACAAATAGCGCTTGTCACGGCAATCCTAACTTGGCACAAAATAAGCACACCAGCAGCGAATTTTCCATGAAAGACAACCAAAATGCAATACCAAGCTCAATAACAAAGGAAACTAGGAAATTGTGCATGAATGCCTAATAATGCAACTTAAATGTGCCTAAGTCTAACAATAATATGGGTAAAAAGGGCAAGAAAAATAGTACTTTTACACACTTATCACACCCCCAAACTCGAACTATTGCTTGTCATCAAGTAATGCAAAACACTAACAATCATCTGCCAAGGCTTTTACCACCAAAAACATGCTTCTTACCTGACTTCAAAATCAGAACCATGGCGCAAAGAATTGATTACATTTCAATCATTGGAAAGCACAGAGGATTACTCAAAATTAAACTATAATGCTAGTGAAATATGTGTGCGGCGTTGTGTACAAGTCAATCAACAGGATTCCATGCAAATAGTAGGTTCTATTATTTACTTGTTGGGGAAATTAATTCTGCTAGAGCCAGTGTTAGACACCTCTAGCAAAGTAATTTCCTTTTAGATCAACTAGAGTCAGATGGACACCTCTAGCAATTCTCAATGCACGATTACTACAGTCAGATTGGGCACCTCTAGTAAAAAATATATTAATTCAAATTTTATTTCATTATTCTAGAGCCAGTTAGGCACCTCTAGCTTACTTTACCCAATTTTAATAACCTAAAATTCACTAGGTCTCCCAAACCAACAAGTCACAACAGTGTCAGTATAAGTAGCATCATAGCAAAATCGCAAGTAAGCTCTATGCAAATCCTAAAATCTAAGGTTTCCTCATCTAAGCGTAGTGGCAAACTCATCATAGGATATCACGGTAGGTCTAGGCAGTTTAATCCAATAAAAGGCATGGCGAGTAACATATGCAAACTAAATGAAACAATAACATGAATGTAACTAAAAAGAAAAAAACAACCCACCCAAACTCGAGAGACGTGTTGTTCTCAATGCACACAAAAACAAAACAAACGTAAAAGAAGCTAAATGAAATGAAAATGAGTTAGTCAGTGAGGTTGTCACTTGGAATGACTAGTTTCCATTGAGCCATTTGCTAAGTTCGTGGTGGTGGGGTTGGACTTGCCGCGACATGTTGGCTTTATAGGGCATGCTCACTTGTCTTGACAAGTCTGATTGTTTGGGCTTCTTTAAACACCCTGGTCTTATTAAAATGGAAAATAAAACAACAACTAACACCTAAATAAACATAAAAGAAAAGAAAAATTAAAGAGAATATGGTTGTCTTTGTCGCAGCCTTTTTTAGGAGTCTTGACATTTTGGAAAACTTTATAAAATCACGAAGTCGCCATCAATCTTTTTGAAAAAGTGTGATTGGGTCACTTTTAAAACAAGGGTTATTTTAATAAAACATTTTATTTATCAAAATAACATTTTTGGTCCACGAAAACAAGAGAAAATAGGTTCGGGGTCGGTTACGTGTGGAGAAGGGTTAGCACCCCATAACGCCCAAAAATTGGTACCTAATTGATTTCAAAAAGCATTTTTAAAACTGGAATTTGCAAGTTCACATGATTTCGCTTTATTTGTCTGCAAAGTGAATGTAATATATTTTAACGGCTTTATCGCCGGGGAAATGAACTTTAATCACCGCCAACACTCCTGGCGCTAACTCGTCATTCCTGTTTGATAAGACGCCGCATTAATTAAGTTTTCACTTTTTAATAAATCAACAAGAAAATTAAATGTGTTAAAGTCTTTTAATTAAAATCTAATCAGTGATTAACCCCTAAAGAAACATGTACATTTATTTTAACTATTAAGGTTTAAATATAATTAAGTGTGTCTTATTGAAAATATGAAGAATGTTTTACAACATACATGTCTCTATTCTAGGTTTTAAGTACCTACTCCTAAGGTTTAACACATGTATATGTAAACAAAAAGAACAAAAATACTTAAATTAAATTAATTATCAAAATAATTGCTGAAATAAAAAAAAAGGATAATTATTTTTACTTTTTAAAAAAAAACTGTATTGGTGGTTAAATTGTAATAAAACAAAATATGAGGGTTTATTTGGAAACAATTAAAAAATCCAGTGCCAAATTACGATGAAAAATGACGAAATTGAATAGATTTAAAACAAAGGTGTTGTGGTGCGAGAACCCGGAAGGGCGCGGATTATAATCGGGTACGGGTCGGGTCATCGAGTTGGTATATATAGCAATTATAATAAACAGAAATCATTATCCCCTTATTTATCAAAACGGATCAAAGCCCCTTTCTTTAAAATCCTCTGATATGTTCTTCGTGTTCTTCAGAAAATGAAGAACACGATGAACATTCACCGTGTCGGCCGCCATCCACCGGTGTCGGCCGCCGTTGCCGGTGGTGAAATTTCCCAAAAATCGTTTATTTTCCCAGATTCCAGCGGCCCCAAATCACGTTTTTTTCGTCGGAGCTACGTCGAAATCAAATTACAGCAGTGTTTTAAACAAAATAAAGGTAAAAACAATCCCCTTTTATTTGTTAAATTCGAAACAGAAAAGAAAAAGAAAGAAAATGTTATTAGAAACTTGCTTCTCTTATTGCTTTGGAACATCGATTACAATTGCTTGCTTCTGCTGAGAATTCAAATGGTTCTAATGTATATGTATTGTGTATGAATTTCTCTATGAACTGTTGTGTGCAATTGTTGTCCTTTACATGAAATTTACATGGGTTTATATAGGTACAATTGTCCTTAAATTTCAACCAAAAATCCCTAATGTTCATCCCCGAAAAAGCCTCCTATTTGATTTTGATTGCTTGATTGTTGTTGTGCCACCGATTTAGGGATTGGTCTTTCCTATTTTGATTCTGATTTTCTAGCTAGGGCTTCGAATTAGGGATTTAATTCCCTTCTGATGTTTTCTTGAATTGTTAGGCTCTAATTTAGGGATTTAACCCTCTTGTTTCTTTGTTTGCACATTTCTGATGACTCGAACGACGCCAGTGAGGAACGGCTCATGGCAGAAATGGTGCTGGAGCATCTCGGGTATTCACCGGAGAAGATGGAACGAACGGTCGGAGCTGGAACGTCATGCGCGTAACTGCCACGCGCGAGTGTTGATCCGCGTCTTTGCTCTAGAGCAATCTGGGCCGTTCGATTACCCTTGGATCAATGGTGATGGGGACGCAGCGTTATAACTCCTTGCTTGCATGATTTGTGCCGTTGGATCTACCCTTTGATCCAACGGTCATGCTTTAGCTACGCATAAAGAAAGAAGGGTTATGGTTTTATTTGGTTATAAACGGGCCAGCATGCTCTTGTTAGACATGTAGTTTATTTAATGGACTCTAAATTATATCTAATGGATCTTCTATTCATTTTTAAAATTGCAATTGGGTTGTGTATTTTATATTTTGGGTTTTATTATCTAACTACTATATTATTAACAAAAATGCATATAACCTATGTTAATTCTAACTACTATATAGCAATTATTATACACTAAGTATAAGATAATTCTAATACTAATTACTACTAATTATGATGTAACACTAACAATGTAATACAATACTACTAAACCGGAAATGACATAGCTAATGCAATGAAAGTAAGGTGAAAATTCAGTGACAATAGCTGCCCCTCTTTGGTCATTCCGGTGAAACAGGAATAGAGCAAAGAATAGAAGACACTGATTTTCACCAATTACCAAACTGTCAATGCCTGAGAAGACAAACAGGTTCTATTCTCCTTGCGCTTGAATACATAAGCGAGTTCTATTCTCCAAATGCTCGAATAGATAGGAGGGTTCTATTCTCCTTGTGCTTGAATAGATAAGCGGATTCCATTCTCCAAACGCCCGAACAGATAGGCAGGTTCTATTCTCCTTGTGCTCGAATAGATAAGCAGGTTCTATTCTCCAAATGCCTGGATGAAGAGGCAGGTTCTATTCTCCTTGTGCTCAAATAGATAAGCAGGTTTCATTCTCCAAATGCCCGAACGAATAGGCGGGTTCTATTCTCCTTGTGCTCGAGTAGATAAGTGGGTTCTATTCACCAAATGCCCGAACGGATAGGCAGGTTCCATTCTCTAAATACTCAAACAGATAGGTAGGTTTTATTCTCCAAATGCCCGAATAGATAGGCAGGTTCCATTCTCTATATGCCCGAACAGATAGGCAGGTTCTAAAAGGTTTCATCCTCCTTATGCTTGGATGGATAAGCGGGTTCCAAAACCTGTCAAAAACAAATGCAAATGATCCAACTAAGATGCATATGCCCCTAGGGATGCCTAGTCATGAATGCATGTCTTATTTCTTTTGCTCTTTTTTCTTAACAATATTTCTCAAGTAATAGACACAGAAGAAACTGTGAAGCTCCGGGAAACATGGATTATATCATCTCAAACATTTTTTCAACTCTGGCAACAGATGGTGAGTGTTTATTTTGGCCCATCCCATCAGAAAAGACAGTATGATTTCTTTCTTTTCTCTACACTGGATGGCTTTTCACTAAGAAAGCTTGTAATAACTCATCTTTCAATGCTAGTTGGCTTCACCAATTTCTTGTTGTTAAAATTTCTTCGACCATTCCTTGGAAAGTAATATTCACCATTGCCTACTCTTAACCTTAAAGGCTGTAGGACACATCATTCGTTTTGGGTGAAATTGGAGTTCACCAAAATATCACCATGTTGTACCATAGGTTTAACGTCGTAGATACATTCATCTTTTCCTATGACTTCTGTCTTGACCTTAAACTGGGGAAGTTCTTTGCGAAGTGTCTAGCGTTGCTAGGACACCTAAGAGCGAAACTCTATGGGGATATATGGGGAATACATTGGCTTACCATCATTAATGCGTGGGAAATTATCTAAAAGTTGCAACTGTATGCTACGATGATTGACCAAATAATCATAGATAGTCATCTCCATCATCTCTGCTTTACCATTCTCATTCTTGGTACATTTTTGCTTTGCTGAGAACATTTCTAATCTTTCGCAATCCAGTTATCTTGTATTCTTGGTTAGAACATTTTTGCTTTACCATTCTCATATTCTTCAACACTCTTTTAGCCTTTATCATTGTAGTTGATACACCAATGTTTAGTGACAAGCTTCCCAAAATCCTGTTGTTCTCCCAATGTCTCATATTCTTAACTATTTCTTCCAATGTCTGTAAAATTGTTCTCATTGTTGTAGAAGACAAATTATCTTGTGTAAGCATCTCTGTTTTGCAAGATGCTACCTTAAAGTAATGTCAAAGCATCTCTTGAGGGTCTTCCGCAGAGATTTGTAGTAAAACCTATTTCCATCTTGAATCTCTTCATAAGTTTGCTGCTCTCTATACCCTAAGCTCCAAATTTGACCATGGAATACCTCATAATTCCAATACCCTTTTAGACAAATTTCAAAGTAATGCCCAAAAATCTTTTGTATATTTCGAGTGATGTCAAATTTTTAATTCTCATTTCAATGCAAGATGCTTTATAAAAAGGGAAAGATATCAAAAGAGGAAAAGAAAAGCTCTACACAACAAAATTTTATTAGTATTGTGGAAAACACAAAAAGAAATTACAAGGAAATGAATAGTCACTCAGATATCAGAAACCAAAACTCCTCATATCAAGCCTTCATAAGATGCCTTGAATGTCAACTATGCTGAGTAGACCCTGGAAATAATGATTATGCGGAAAGATATGAAGCTTCCAGGTACCAAACCTCGAGGAAGGTCTTATTTGCAAATTGTCTGAGCCGCCCTTTACGGGTTTTCAACTTAGATCCTCATTTGGTTTCAAAATGCCCTTTTGGGGTTTTCATTTTGAACCTACATTTTCTTTTTCCTTTTTTTCTTTTCTTTTCTTTTCTTTTTCTTTTCTTTTTCTTTTTTCCTTCTTTTCTCTTTTTCTTCTTTTTTCTTTTTTTTCTTTTTCTTTTCTTCAAACATAATACTTTTTAACTGAGTCTAAATTTATCGGGTTTTGGAGTTCGTCTCCATCCATTTCTGCTAAAATTAATGCTCCCTATGAGAAAACCTTTGTTACAATGTAAGGTCCATCCCAATTTGGTGCCCATTATCCTCGAGTATCGCTTTGGATTGGCAGCTTCTTCCTCAACACCAAATCCCCCTCTTTGAATTCTCTTGGGCGAACTTTCTTCTCGTGAGCCCTTATCATCCTTCTCTGGTACATTTGTCCATGACACAGTGCCTTTAACCTCTTTTCATCAATCAGATTAAGCTGGTCATATCTTGCTTGTATCTATTATGCCTCATCTAATTTTGCTTCCATTAAGACACAGAACGATGGTATTTCAACCTCGATGGGTAGCACAACTTCTACTCCATATACCAATGAGAAAGGTGTTGCCCTAGTGGAAGTTCTTACTGCGGTTCGATAAGCGTATAAGGCAAACGGTAACTTCTCGTGCCAATCTTTATATGTATCAGTCATTTTTTGCAATTATCTTCTTAATATTCTTATTCGCAGCCTCCACTGCCCCACTCATCTTTGGGCAATATACCACATAATTATGATGTTTGACATTGAACTGCTCATAGACTCCACTTATCATCATGTTATTTAAATTAGAGGCATTTTCAGTGATGATACTTTCAGGCAAGCCGAATCGACAAATGATTTCCTTTTCCAAAAACTTGCAAACCGTAGATCTGGTGACATTTGCATACGAGGCTGCTTCTACCCACTTCGTGAAATAATCAATGGCTACCAAGATAAAATGATTTCCATTTGATGCCTTAGGGTGAATCTAACCAATGACATCAATGCCTTACATAGAGAATGGCCAAGGGGCTGTCATAACATGAAGAGGTTGAGGTGGCGTATGAACCTTGTCAGCATAGATTTGGCATTTGTGGCATTTGCGAGAATATTTGATGCAATCACCTTCCATGGTTGACCAATAATATCCAAGACGCATAATCTTTCTAGCCATGGTGAAACCACTAGGATGGGTTCTGCAAACTCCTTCATGAACTTCTTCCACAATTAATTGAGCCTCTTTTGTTCCCACGTATCTTAGAAGCACTTGATCACGACTTTTTTTGTATAAAATCTCTCCATCAAGGACATACCCTAATTCCATTTTCCTGATCATTTTCTTTTCATTCTCTGTAGCTTGCGACGGGTATTGCTGGAATTTTACATATTGCAAGATGTCATGGTACCATGCCAATCCATCCATCTCTTCTTCCATATCATAACATTGAACTGGAGAGTCTAGCAAATGTAACCTGATAGGTATCATCTCAGAACCCTCACTTATCCTAAACATGGCGGCTAAGATGGCTAAAGCATCAGCCATTTGGTTGTCTTCTCTGGGAGATATTTGAAAGTAATCTCATCAAATTCTTTGGTCAACTCAAGGACCAACTTGTGGTATTCTAACAACTTTGCATCTTTTGTCTCCCATTCTCCACGTATCTAATAAATGACTAATGCAATCCCCAAAAACTCTTAAAGTACAGATTTTCCTCCTTATAGATTCTCTTAGACCCATTATACAAGCCTCATACTCTGCCATGTTATTAGTGCAGAAGAATTTCAAACGACTAGTAAAGGGTAATAATTTCCTTCTGGTGAAACCAAAACTGCCCCTATACCTCTTCCTAATGCATTTGTTGCACCATCAAAGTTCATAACCCAAGATTCTGTTGGAGCCTCATCATCTTTTGAGATATACATCAAGTTTTCATTATGAAAGTTAAAAATTAACGCTTCATATTCATCACGGGCGCGGCTTGCCAAAAAGTTAGCTATAGCACTCCTTTTTATCACTTTTTGGCTCACATACTGGATATCAAATTCTGACAATAACATTTGCCAACGCGCTAACCTTTCTGATTGAGCCAGGGCCTCCATCATGAACTTCAGCGGGTCCAACTTCGAGATTAGCCACGTAACGTGATAAAGCATATATTGCCTTAGCCTTTTAGCTGTCCAGACTAGAGCACAACATATTTTTTCAATCGACGAATATCTGGTTTCACAATCAGTGAATTTCTTGCTCAAGTAGTATATCGCCTTTTCTTTTCTTCCAGTATCATCATGTTGCCCTAACACACAACCCATGGAATTTTCATAGACCGTTAGGTACAAGATCAGTGGTCTCCCTAAAATAGGTGGTACTAATACTGGATGATTACTCAACTACTCTTTGATCTTTTCCAAAGCCACTTGACATTCTTCGTCCCATGTCCTCGGGTTATTCTTCCTGAGTAACCTAAACATTGGATTGCACTTATCAGTTAACTGAGAAATGAAGAGTACAATGTAATTTAATCGTCCCAGAAAACCTCGAACTTCCTTTTGTGTTTGAGGTGAGGGAGTTCCTATATAGCTTTTATCTTATTAGGAACGATCTTAATTCCTCTTCTGCTCACAACAAAACCCAATAACTTCCCAGATGTGACTATAAAGGTGCACTTGGTCGGGTTGAGCTTCAACTGGAACTTTCTTAGTCTTAGGAAAAGTTTTTCTAAATTAACCAGATGTTGTTTCTCAGATCGAGATTTGGCGAACATATCGTCAACGTATACCTCTATTTCTCTATGCATCATATCATGGAAAAGGGTGACCATGGCCCTTTGATAGGTTACCCCTGCATTCTTAAGTTTGAAGGGCATCACTTTATAACAAAAAGTTCCCCATAGCATCACAAAAGTCGCCTTTCCATGTTTTCTGGGCATATCTTAATCTGGTTATACCCGGAGAATCCATCCATGAAAGAGAAAAGTGAATGACCAGTTGTATTTTCGAGTAAAGTGTCAATATGTGGGAGCGGGAAATTGTCCTTAGGGCTTGCCTTATTGAGGTCTTTGTAGTCAACACACATTCGAACTTTTCCATCCTTCTTAGGTACTAGGACAATATTCGCCACCCATTTCGGATACTTGGCTACCTCAAGGAATCATGCATCGTATTGCTTCTTTACCTGATCCCTAATCTTGAGGAGTGGTTCAGCCTTCAATCTTCTAAGCTTTTGTTTTACAGGTTCACATCCTTCCCTTATAGGGAGCCTATGCATGACGATGTCGGTGTCAAGGCTGGGCATATCTTGATATGTCCAAGCGAAGATATCTCTGAACTCTTTCAAGAGCTCAATCAGACTTTGTCTAGTTTAGGTTGTGATGGTAGTACCAATCTTCACCTCTCGCTTTTCTTCTTCGGTACCAATGTTTAATATTTCTAGTTCCTCTTTAGGTGGTAGAATCTTCTTTTCTTCTCCTTCTACCATTCTGAGCATGTCGCTGGGTATATTACATTCTTCCCCATCGTCAATATTTCCAACTTCTTCTAAGCATAGAGGCAATTCAATGTCAATCTTGAAGTCAGACTCGGATTCATTTATGCTAATGATATCTGAAGACCTGAAAAAGGAATAGGCAAAACATATATACAAAGGAAATAAATAAAATGAATGGAATGTTTTTTATGCTTTTAACCTTATAGTTTTCATTTGGTTTCGGTTCATTTAAAAAAAGGTTTGCCACACAAGATTTAAGGGAATGCATCTTTTATTGAATTCAAATTAAAAGTTTGACATAGGCCCTTTACATAAGATCCCCTATTGTCTCTGGGCCTGGAGCAAAGGGGTTGGTTTTGAGAATTACTCTGAACATGTCTTAAAGACTACAGGAATTTCTTCAGCAGTCCAATTTTCAAGCTCAGAGCAAGGGCAGATCATTGACAGGTACTGGTTCTCTTCTTCCTCATTGATCACAGAGTTAATACTCAGCTTTTCAAACGCTTCACATAGAGCGCTCTCTTCTTTTCCTTCCTCACTAATTGGGGCACTTGGATCCAGCATGCCTCCAAATATAAAGCTATGGCTCAGGGGCAGCAAAGTCATCAGCTCCTACTCAATTTCTTCTCCCTTCAATCTAGCCCTTCTTCTCTCTTGATGTTTTCTGATTTCAACCCTTCTTTGCCATTTGTTGGGCTTAAAGCCCAAGCCAAACCGATCCTTTTTTGCTGGGATTACTACAGGATACAGCCTCCCTTGATGTCTATTTCCAAATCCTTTCCCAATTTTTGCTCCTTTCCCAAGCGTTTATTTTACCTACATCTTCGCACAACTTGATAATTCTGGTTATGGCATCTTGTTCCCTTCAGTGACAAAGGTTGCATTGACTAGCTCTAATGTCCTGAAATAACACTCGAGTGCACCCTTATCGATCTCGATAAAGGGTGCATGAGTGGTTACTGGTGCAATAATTCCCTCCTTTATACCGGCAGTTATTAGTTGTCCATCGATCACGAATTTCAGCTTCTGGTGTAAAGTAGATGATACCATACCTACTACGTGGATCCACGGGCGCCCCAGCAAGCAGCTGTAACTAGGTCTTATATCCATGACCACAAATTCAACATCGAAGGTCGTTGGTCCAATTTGCAAAGACACCTCAATTTTCCCTAACACATCATTCTGAGTTCCATCAAATGCTCTAATTGTATTTTGATAAGTTCTCATATGAGAACTGTCTATTGGCAGCTTCTTCAATGTGGCTAACGGTAGAACATTCAGTGCCAACCCATTATCGATTAGGACTCTAGGTAACATATGTCCCTTACATCTGGTAGTGATATGTAAAACCTTGCACGATCCCCTTCCCTCGCCTGGTATTTCCTCATCATCGAATGAAATAAAGTTGTTGATAGCAATGTTACTAACTAACATATCCATCTTATCGGTTGTGATCTCCTTTGGTACGAATGTATGGTTTAGAATCTTTAACAAGGCCTCACGGTGGCCCTCAGAACTTAATAGCAGAGAAAGCATAAAAATTTGAGCTAGAAGCTTGTGGAGTTGCTCCATGACACTGTATTCACTGTGTTTTAAAATCTTCAAGAATTCTTGAGCCTCTGATTCCTTCAGGCTCGTGATATGCTGTCAGGGACCTTGAACTTTGGTGGTACTACCAGATCAGTCACTAGGCTTAAATCCTTGGCATCCACTTCTCCATATATACCTCCTTCTTGGAAAAAACTTAATCATTCCCTCTAACTTCTCATATATACCTCCTTCTTGGAAAAAAACATAATCATTCCCTCTAACTTCTCATAGCTTTCACCTTGTTGGCAATTTTATCAAGATCAGGCACCTCAAAGACCTTTTCAGAGTTTATCTTTCTATCATTCCAAGCCGAGGTTTCAGCAAAATGTGGTGAAATCTTATCCTTATAAGATTGAGCTTCTCTTTGCATACTTAGATGAACAAAGGCCATCCCTTGAAATTTTGGAACAGCATTAGCTTCTTTGCCAGCTTCCACCGCGTCTGGGTCCTTAAAGCCTAACATGGCTACAATTGAGCCAACTATTTTTTGGTGAACTAACTCCATCTGTTGCTTTAGATCCGTCTCCAACTTGTCTAACCTATCATGGGTACTTTTATGGTTGTTTTCTAAGGCCGTCACTCTGTCTTCCATTGCTCTGACTTGAGACGGGTACCGTACTTGTGAGTTGTTTTTGCTATTTTGAATTTCTGTCATGTTTTTTATTTAATTCAGATTTTTATTATGTTATGAATGCATGGGATGCGATGCGAAGCAAAGAAGAAACCAAGCAAAGAGAAGAATAATGTAAATGCATGAATGCAAACAAAAGATATTGGTTCACTATCTACTTTTAGAAATAGCTTTATTGAATATCAAAACCCTTCTTGAAATGATGATGCAAGATTACACATGCAAAACAACAACAAAAGAAAAGATTTGATAAGAAAACAAAAGGGGTCCAAAATAATTTCATTGCATAAATAACTCTGGGCAGGCATTCCAACACTCTAGGACATGTCTCCACGGATTATCTTTGCGAAATGACTTTGACCAGACTCAAGACCCTAGGCTTTCCACATGGCTCTATTGGGGTGGACTCTAGGTTCTCAAATGGTTGGGTTCTAAAAGGTACCCGGGCTGTCCTTGTTGTCCCCTACTAAGGGTAGCAAAGCCCCTGGTTCTCACCCATTATAGGCTTCAAACGAACCAAGTTCAACTCAGGAGGACTCACTTCCTATGTCTTCTCGAAGGATCAGTATCCTTACGAAGACATGAGGCATATGAGACCTAAAGGTACTTGCTAGGCTCATACGGAGAATCAATATTCTGACATGAGCAAAGCATTTTCCCCTCACTAAACAATTAGGTGAAGCTCAGGAGTAGAGCTTTTTGTAATAATTTTAAAATGCGTAAAATAGAATTACATTCATTAAGAGGACGAATAGATTGAAACCTTTGTGAACATGCAAATTCCTTTTCTAAAAAAACATTTTTGAAAACAATTTGTGGTCCGACCCTCTTTTGTTTTTTTTAAACAAAAACGTCCCCAAAGGAGTCACCAAGCTGTTGCAACCCTTTTTAGGTGTCTTGACGTTTTGGAAAACTTTATAAAATCACGGAGTCGCCAACAATCTTTTTGAAAAAGTATGATTGGATCACTTTTAAAAAATAGATATTTTAATAAACGTTTTATTTATCAAAATAACATTTTTGGTCCATGAAAATAAGAGAAAACAGGTTCGGGGGTTGGTTACGTGTGGGGAAGGGTTAGCACCCCCACAACGCCCAAAAATTGGTACCTAATTGATTTCAAAAAGCATTTTTAAAACTAGATTTGCAAGTTCACATGATTTCGCTTTATTTGTCTGCAAAGTGAATGTAATCTATTTTAACGGCTTTATCGACGGGAAATGAACTTTAATCACTGCCAACACTCCTAGCGCTAACCCGTCATTCCCGTTTGATACGACACTGAATTAATTAATTTTTCACTTTTTAATAAATCAACAAGAAAATTAAATGTGTTGAAGTCTTTTAATTAAAATCTAATCAGTGATTAACCCCTAAAGAAACATCTACATTTATTTTAACTATTAAGGTTTAAATCTAATTAAGTGTGTCTTATTGAAAATGTGAAGAATGTTTTACAACATACATGTCTCTATTCTAGGTTTTAAGTACCTACTCCTAAGGTTTAACACGTGTATATGTACATATAAACAAAAGGAACAAAATTACTTAAATTAAATTAATTATCAAAATAATTGCTAAAATAAAGAAAAGGATAATTATTTTTACTTTTTTTAAAAAACTGTATTGGCGGTTAAATTGTAAGAAAACAAAATGTGAGGGTTTATTTGAAAACAATTAAAAAAACAGTGCCAAATTGTGATGAAAAATGATGAAATTGAATAGATTTAAAACAAAGGTGTTGCAGTGCGAGAACCCAGAAAGAAGGGCGGGGTTATAACCGGGTACGGGTCGGGTTATCGGGTTGGTATATATAGCAATTATAATAAACATAAATCATTATCCCCTCATTTATCAAAACGGATCAAAGCCTTTTTCTTTAAAATTCTCTGATGTGTTCTTCATAAAATGAAGAACACGATGAACATCCCCCGTGTTAGCCGCCATCCACCAGTGCTGGCCGCCCGTGCCGGCCATGAAATTTCCCAAAAATCGTTTATTTTCCCAGATTCCAGCAACCCCAAATCGCATTTTTTTTTCGTCAGAGCTACGTCGATATCAAATCACAACAGTTTTTTAAACAAAATAAAGGTAAAAACAATCCCCTTTTCTTTGTTAAATTCGAAACAGAAAAGAAAAAGAAATAAAATGTTACCAGAAACTTGCTTCTCTTATTGCATTGGAACTTCGATTACAATTGCTTGCTTCTGCTGAGAATTCAAATGCTTCTAATGTATATGTATTGTGTATGAATTTCTCTATGAACTGTTGTGTGTAATTGTTGTCCTTTACATGAAATTTACACGGGTTTATATAGGTACAATTGTGCTTGAATTTCAAGCAAAAATCCCTAATGTTCATCCCCGAAAATGCCTCCTCTTTGATTCTGATTGCTTGATTATTGTTGTGGCACTGATTTAGGGATTGGTCTTTCCCATTTTGCTTCTGATTTTCTAGCTAGGGCTTCGAATTAGGGATTTAATTCCCTTCTGTTTTTTTCTTAAATTGTTAGGCTCTATTTTTGGGATTTAACCCTCTTGTTTCTTTGTTTGCACATTTCTGATGACTCGAACGACGCCGGCGAGGAACGGTTCATGGTAGAAGTGGTGCTGGAGCAGCTCGGGTATTCACCAGGAAAGATGGAACGAACGGCCTGAGCTGGAACGTCGTGCGTGTAACTTCCATGCGCGAGTGTTGATCTGCGTCTTTGCTCTGGAGCGGTCTGGGCCGTTCGATTGCCCTTGGCTCAACGGTGATGGGGACGCGGCGCTGTAACTCCTTGCTGGCGTGATCTGCGCCGTTGGATCAACCCATTGATCCAACGGTCATGCTTCAGCTGTGCATAAAGAAAGAAGGATTAAGGTTTTATTTGGTTATAAACAGTCCAGCAGGCCCTTATTGGACATGTAATTTATTTAATGAACTCTAAATTATATCTAATTGATCTTCTATTCATTTTTAAAATTGCAATTGGGCTGTGTGTTTTATATTTTAGGTTTTATTATCTAACTACTATATTATTAACAAAAATGCATATAATATATGTTAATTCCAACTACCATATAGCAATTATTATACACTAAGTATAAGATAATTTTTATACTAATTACTACAAATTATGATGTAACACTAACAATGTAATACAATACTACTAAACCGGAAATGACATAGCTAATGCAATGAAAGTAAGGTGAAAATTCCGTGACAATAGCCTTAAAGAAAGCTTGATGAGGGTTATTTCTAATACTTCTTTTAGTCCATCCGTACCCTCCATCGTGTAACAATATTGCCCACAAAGAGTTGGGCCAATGTGCTTGTAGCTACTCCCTTTTGTGTGACCATGGTGGATGTGTCTTTCTTTCGTGTTCCATTGTAGTTTGTGTACACACTCCACCTTGCTATTGTTCCTGAAGGCATGAATATATATATATATATATATATTAGTAGGAAAAGTTATATCAACATCTAACCATTTAGTTACCTCATTCTCGTCGACCTCTATCATGGTTGGATGTAGCCTTCGTTGTCATGGCAATTGCTGCTCACGTTAATTGTTGTGGCGATTATCTAGCAAAATGTGTTGTAAGTCAAGGGAAAAACCAATTTTCTGAAAAGCTTCACGAATCCAAACATTATTTTCTTTAAACCTCTCAAACATCTCTATCAGTAGAGATTTCGATGAATTCAAATCTACCAGCATCAGTTCCTCAAGAAATACCTGCAATGGATGGGGTGTGTTTTTAAAGAATTAAAAAGGTTCAACCATCACCTGCTCATATTCCATTAGCAAACTATTGTCTTCTTGTTTATCTTACATATAGTCATGCAATTGCCGTAGCAAAGGTGGATGAGAGCAATCTCCAGATTCCTATTTTAGCATCAATGTTGTAACATTTCGGGCATCAGATTCCTCGAAATTTGTTGTAGCAATACTCTATGTTGCCTCACTGAGTGTTGTCGTGGTATTGCTCTATTCAGACTCTGGAATTGTCGTGGCAATTTGTTGCATCGGCTCATCAAGTGTCGGGCAGTCTTTCTCATTGGAAGGCTCTCGACTTGAAGGTTTTAATTAATCCTCACACATCAAGGATCTCTCTTTGCATTGTCCCTCCTCATCTTGCCTTAGGATTTTAGTATCCCTAGGAATTGATTGTTGGGGCATGTTATCCATGGCATATGTGGATCTCCTCAATTGATCTTCTGAATCCTTCAAGGGTGCATCCAACTTAGCTATCCTCGCATCCATAGACTTTGATACTCTCGAATCTCCTCAATTGCTCTGTCAGCTCTAGCCAAAAAAGATGGAAGCATTTCCTCCAAGGAATTTGAATGCTCTTGAAAAGGACTATATTGCCATGGCATATCTGTGGCAAAATTGTCATGGTAAAAAAAATTGAACTTTTTTATCATACCATGAAGGGTTTTGTTGTTGGTTCCATCTATGGTCCTCTATGTAGCCATATGCACTAGGATTGTGAGGGCAATGTTCAAACACATGATGTTCTCCACAACAAGCGCAAGAGTTTTCCACGGTATAGGATCTTTGAGTTTTTCTCGATTGGTATAGGTAATTATCAATGAATGTAAGAAATTCTTGATTGGATTGATTCCTATCTTCCCACATCAACTCTCGAATAGATCGACTTTTATTTCCCCACATATTGATGTCCCTTGACTTGTAGCTCACCTGAAATTTTTTTTGTCAAAACAAACAAAAGGAAAAGTTAGTAAAAATAATAAGAAAAATACAATCACAAAAACAACAAACACCAATTGTCAATCCCCGGCAACGGCGCCAAAAACTTGTTGATTGTTTTGAGTGCTACACAAATCGTGCAAGTGAACATGTTGCAAGTAATAAATGATAAGTACCGGGTATCGTCTCCTCAAGGATTAGTTTGGGCCACTTTGTTTAAGTTATTGCGTTGTAAAAGAAATAGATTGATGGTGATGAATAATAAGTAAAATAAACTAAGTAAATAGGAATAAATGAAAGAGTAATTGATTAAAGAGAGTCAGTCAGGTTATCGTGAGTAGTGGTATGATGTTCGAATAGATTGTCTTGGCAATTGATTGTTGAGGTAACATGATTACTGAAGCAATTGTTCAATTGCCGAGGCAACTGGGTTCATTCCTTCAAAGCTCGGCTAAGCGTTCTTTAATGTCTTCTATTATCCCTAACCAAAGAACTAGTAAATTGTACATGCCTTAGTGATACATCCCTGAGTTAACCTTGGGTGAACAACAACCGATCTACGCTCATTTTAGCCGTTGAAATCCAACTCTTATTCCTAAGGTGGATTAACCTCCATTAACGATTTGTTGAATGAAGATCATGCTCATTCATTTCTTGAATCTAACTCTCTCGTTGCTAGATAAATGGATAACTCTCGAGATCCTCTCCCAATTCACTCGAAATCAAAAGTAAAAACCAAGAATGAACAAACTTTGAATTTATTGAAATCAAAAACCTAAAACATCCAGTCGCCTATTACACCACAAAACCCAAATAAACCTGTCCAATTTAAATCAATTCATGCCTGGGTTCGAAAGAAATACAAAGTAAGGATTTCCAGCCATGGATCGCATGAAAAAGATGAAGAAGGTGCTTGCGGTCTACTCTCTCTCTTTCTTAATCGACTCTCCTCTTTCCAATCGCAGACTTTATCTCTATTTAAAGAGATGATCCAATCGGTTTGTGATGATAGGAGAAGTTGGATTGCGTTTGAATTCCAAGGAGATAGGATCCTCATCCGATCAAACTCTTGAATTCTGCAGATAATGCTTGTTGATAAGGATAGGATTAAGCTTTATTAAATTTGGATAAGAGATAATTAATCTCTTCCATCTTTATCTCCAAAAACTCCTCACAAATTTGAGCCTTTATCTCCATCAAATTCTGCTTGTAAATCCGAATCTTGGGGAGTTATCCCTTACTTTTTGAGTTTATCCAAAATTGGGCAAATTTATCCAGAATCATCGGTAATCAGGTTCGGCAAGTCCTTCAACTTTTGCCTCAATTGCCACGACAAGTCCTTCAGTATTCTCTTTAATTGCCATGGCAAGTAACGCTTGTCACGGAAATTCTAACCTGTACAAAATAAGCACACCAGCAGCAACTTTTCTACGAAAAACAACCAAAATGCGATACCAAGCTCAATAACAAAGGAAACTAGGAAATTGTAATGAATGCCTAATAATGCAACTTAAATGTGCCTAAGTCTAACAATAATATGAGTAAAAAGGGCAAGAAAAACAGTACTTTTACACACTTAACAAAGTTACATATTATTATTATCATTATTTTATTAATATTACTATTACAACTACTATTATAATTATTCATCCTGTGTTTATATTTTAAATGTGTATTAATACATCTATATATGTATATATATTCGTATATGTCTTATATACTTTTAAATCAAATTTTAAATTAAAGTGGCCCTCCTTTTATGGATTATTGTGAAAAATGTACCTCGTACGTAAGAGGTGTCGCTTTCTGTTAGTCTCTATTATAAAATATCGACTTTTGATTATAAATTATGATTTTCAAAATAGTTTCCCTTCATTCGGGAATTTAACGGAAATTATGCCCCGGGTGTAGGGTGTAAATTCCTTCCATACAAAAGATATTCTTTTAAATATTTTAAGGGATCATAAATTTTAAATTAAATTCAAATTCTTAATTTCCATCATTTAGACAATGCGTAATCGACCAGTTACCAATTTTGGGCGTTGTAGTGGTGCTTATCCTTCCCCACACGTAACTGACTCCCGAACCTATTTTTTCTAGTTTTCGCAGACCAAACTTGTTGTTTTAATAAAATTACATAAAAAAAAGTTTTATTAAAATAATCGGGTTTTTAGGTGATCCAATCGCACCTAAACTAAAAAAAGATTGGTGGCAACTCTCGTTGTTACAATCATTGTTAATTATCTCATTAACCGGCATTAGCTCAATAATTAAGGCATAAAATAATTCATTAATCTTCCACAAAGATTTCCATCTTTAATTATTATTTAGATTATTCCATTCAATGGGTACCAGTACTCAAACACGAGTATCGATACGGTACCCCGGGTACCGGTACTCACACGCGTACCAATACAGATATTGCGTACTAGAAATCTTAGATTTCTACAAGTACTAGTACGAGTTGACCCATACCAATACGGCACCCAAACGCGTACCAGTATGGCCAAAACTCGTACCGATACCCTATACGCGGGTTCACACCATTTCCCTGAATTACGATATTGCAATACTTTATTTGGTCCCTAAAGCTTATGAAAGTGATTAGGGTTTGCTTACTAACACATTTACTCAATTAATATTAAGTACTGGCTTCATAATCATTTAATATCAATTCCAAACTTTATGATTAATTATTCGAATATTACCAATTATTAGTCCATGTAGTATAATCTCTATCGAACATGCCAATTTATTCGAACAAGCATACAAAGCACTACAATTATCAACCAATCTATCAATCATCAAATAATTATACGAGTATCCCAAATGACCCTACACAGTCTCTAAAGCCTCCACAAGTCTCAACATATTCACAGCATCATCATGCATCTCATAAACATTGAGTCTCATAATACTGGTCTCTACTCATGCTTATTCATCGTCTACCTATTTTGCAGATACTAACATGCAAAGCAATCACATTTATGATTCTCGTGAAACAATAGGAGTTCAAGGTGTACTAACCTCAAGCATAAGCGATAAATCCTCATCCAATATCCTCTAGTTATTCCCTTTAATTCTAATATTTGAGTCCATAAATTTCTCAATTAAAACAAATATGGCTACATAAGATACTTTACATTATCGAACTACTTTAGGGAGATAAAATGTGTAAGAAACACTTACCAGGTTTGAATTTGGCGAAACAATTTGTGCCAACGAACTCAAAATGTAGAGAAACCCCCAGATTAGGTCACCCTAAAAAAGTCAACGCTGGTCAACGGCAGCTCGGCTCGTGGTCAATGGTGACTTGACTCGATGGACATGGTTTAGACCAGCTTGACGGGTCAGCTTGGCAGTTGGCCTAGCCGGTAAGAAAGTCCCAACCATTGCTGGAGCATGGCCACGCGCAGACAGCGTCGCGTGTGGCTCGTGTGACGACTTTCGACAGTAGGAAACGGGTGGCAAGCTCTAGATCATAATTTTTGATGTTATTGAGGCCAATGGTGGTAATCGAATTTGATGGAGAGCGATGAAGCACTTCCTTTGAGCTTCTTCAATTCTTTTCTCTTCTCACTCTAGCGAGTAATGACGATAATGGTGACGGGGCAACCACCGATCCATTCATCTCACAAGAAGAAGGTGATAGTGTCAGCAGTGAGAGTCATAGCAGCTTGGACGATGATGGATCAGGGTTGAAAGCTCTTTACCCTTTATTTTCTCTCTCTCCAACATAACTCCACCTTTTTCCTTTATCTCTTTCTTCATAAAATCCTCCCATTTTCCCAACCGCCCACCAACCTTTTTAAATTTCAAAATCCTTATAATACAATATAATGGGCCCAACTTAATATCATTAACTTGGGCTTCTAAAATAAAAACCCATAACCCGGGTTTAAGACCCGATTCGCTAACCCAAAAATTGGGTCGTTACACTTCGGTCTTGTGATTCAACAATCAACCTACGCACGGAACAACGATTCCAAGTGATAAGCTTACAAAGCTCAGTGGTACACATCTATTCTACTATACTACATACTAATCATAAACATAAGCATGCAAGCTAGTACGAGCAAGAAAGAGAGATAAATAAACATGTGGTGCTACCACTAGACGTCTAAACACATATTCTCGTTATGCAAAGTATCAAACATGGCATACAAGGCCCAACCATACTCGGGATCTCACCAAATCGTCCGAGAAAAACACACAAAGTCATACCACAAACCTAGAGTGACGCCTGGTGTCACACAACATCGGGAACATGCATTCTGAGTGAGGCTCGATGTCACACAGCCTCAGGTACGTACACCCATACTCGGTATCTCTCCTCGAGTATCATCGAATGAGGGTCGATGTCACACAACCTCGGCAACGTACATTCGGCATCTCTGACTATGGTGTTGCATCACGCTCTTTGGGTATCTAGATCCTATCAACCAAAGGTGACTCAACCAACCAAGGTGTCCAAATCAGTACACGGAATAGACATGACTGCTATACGGCACACAACATTTATATGATTACCAATCTCTATGGTTTCCATTGATTGTCAAGTCACCATTTAAGTTTACCAACTTGTTAATACATTATGGAAGTGTACATTAATCATCCTCATTAATTATCTCATTAATATCCTACGTCAATTTCTATCTTTATATTAGCAATGTAGATTATTCCGTTCAATGGGCACCAATACTACAACACGAGTATCGATACGGTACCCCTAGGAACTGGTACTCATACACGTAACGATATTGATATTTCTTACTAGAAATCATAAATTTCTATAAGTAACGGTACAGTTCGACCCGTACCGATACAGCCCCCAATCACATACCAGTACGGCTGAAGCTCGTATTGATACCTTATTCATGGGTTTGTATCATTTTCTTGAATTACGATATTAAAACGCTTTATTCGATCCTTAAAGCTTATAAAAGTCATCTGGGTTTGTTTTCTGACGCGTGCAATCAATTAATATTAATTACCAGCTTTGTAATCATTTAATCTAGAATTTTTCCCTTAAGCATAATTCTCATTGAATCACGTTAACTTATTCGAACAAATATTTAAGGCATCACAATTATCAATCAATCAAATAGTCATCAATTAATTATACAAGCATCTCAAACGACCCTACGGTCTCTAAAACCTCCATGAGTCTCATCATATTCACAACATCATCATGCCTCACACATATATCAAGTCTCATGATACTAGTCTCAAAACATGCTTATTCATCGTCTACCTATTTTACAAATACTAACAAGCAATGCAATCACATTTATGATGCTCATGAAGAAACAGGAGTTTGATGTGTAATAACCTTAAGCCAAAGTGATAAATCCTCATATAAGCTTCTCGGTTACTCTACTTGGTCTGATATCCGATCTCAAATAATCCTCATAAAGAAACGAATACAAAAAATACATTAATTTCCTACATCCCCTAATCAAAACACAAGGTCAAACACATAAAAACAGCTTACCATATTTGAATTTAGTGAAACGAACTACACCAATGGGCTTAGAACGTCGAGAAACCCCAAGGTAGGGTCCCTCAAAAAAAATCAATGCTCGGTCAAAGTCAATGCCTCTAGTCAAAGCCAATGGTCAACCCAACTAGTCAATAGTCCAGGCGATCTAGTGAGGCGTAGGTGCACAGAAGCTACGGTGCACCCGCGGGCATTGATCTAGTACGCGCATGTGCAAGGGAGCATGGTGCACTCCAACTGTTAGACAATGCCCACTCTCAAGTGTCAAAGAGTGCGGCGCGTACGGCAGCTTCTGGTGGTCAGGCAGCAGCGGCAAGCTCTAGTCCGACATATTTTTAGGTGAAGAATCCAATGTTGGCCTTCATTTTATTTTGAACACTCGAACATGGCTAACTCGTGAAACTCGAATCTTTTTTCTTCACCCCCTCCAACTACAACTCTGACGACGATTCTGAGATCACCAGTCGACTCGTCTCAATGAGATGAACACGATGGTGTAGAAGGTGTCGTAAATGAACGACCAGAGTCTGGTTGATCGGAGTCAAAACTCCTCACCTTCACTTTTCTTCTATTTTTCTCTCTCCAACAAAATATCCTATCTTTCATTTTCACCATCTTCCCTTTTTTCTCCTTCCTCTCACTATTTAAAATTCAAACCCCCTTATCTTCAAATAAAATGGATAAAATAAATAAATGCCTTCCTCCAAATTTTCACTTTAAACTCAAACTTTAAATCCTTATTCAATTAAATCCAAGAATCCATTTACATGAGCTTCTAATTTTGATTCTCCGCACGTTAACCTTAAAATCTTAAAATATTTAATTCCAGATCCAAGATCCAAATTACTAACCCGAAATTGGATCGTTACAATGTACTCACCCCAAAATTTAATAGAAACCTGAGAATGAAATCTCAAAGCCCTTGCCACTTCAAGTAAATGCTTATGTTTTCTTTTAGTCACTCCATTTTGTTGTGGAGTGTGAACATAGCTAGACTGATGAAGAATACCAAGAGAATTAAAAAGATGAGAACACTCTAAATTAAAAAATTCAGAGCAATTATCACTTCAAACTATTTTGACAGAGGCAAAAAATATGATTCTGAATAAATAGAAAAAATGTTTTTAAGTGAAGAACAGCATCAGATTTTAGTCTCAACAAATCAACCCATGTCATTCTACTGTAATCATCCACAATAGTTAAAAAATATTTGTGGCCACTGTGTGTTGAAACGCCATAGGTCAATATGAATCGAATTGAAAGGTACAATAGACCTAGAAGTACTAGTAGGGAATGGCAAACGAGTCTGTTTAGCCATGGGACAAATAGAACAATTACGAACAGAATCATAATGAAATTTAACCTCATGTAAAACAGGCAAGTGATGTATTTTATTGATGGTGGCATATCCTAAACGAGCATGCTACAACTTAGTTTGATCAACAACATATGAAAGACTAAAAACTGAAGAATTACAATCAGAAACAGTTTGAGAAATACCAACAAAGTGAGAAGAAGAGTTGAACAAGTATAGACCTTCATGTTCTCTACCGATCCCCGTGATCTTTACATTGGAGATGTCCTGCATAATACAAAGAGCATGATAAAAAAAAGCAACATAGTGAAGTTCAGAAGTTAGTTTAGAGATCGAAAGGAGATGATGAGTAAATTTGGAAACAAACAAAACATTATGAATGAAATGAGTAGGTGAAAGAACAATAGATCCAGTGAAAGTGATGAGGGCTTTTTTCCATTGGGTAAATGAACAAAACGATTTTGATCAGCACAAACAATAGGATTAGTCAGACGATGAAAATCAAAAGTAACATGATCAGTAGCACTAGTGTCCAGAATCCAACATGTGCTAAAATTAGAAGAAGTAATACATGAAACATTACCAACCAAATTCACCGAAGGATCAGAAGAAGTTGCCTTGTACAGAAGCTCCAGAATCTGATTGTACCGTTCTTAAGTAAAAACAAGAATTGAAGGAGCAAGTAATATATGAGAAGGAGGAACAACATTACTGGAGTCAATCAAAACATCTTATGGAACAGTGAGAGCAGCTTGCACATCCTTCTTCTTTGTAAACTTGAAGTCATAAGGGAAACCCACCAGACGATAACATTGATCCCATGTCTTTCAAGTTAATCGGACATTTAATTAATAAGGATGACGATGCACCGGACCATAGACTAAACCGACATCAAATAAGGTCGATTGTCGTGTTAGTTTAGGGTTCGAATCCCGTACGTCACCTTTATGCACGATGCAAGCAATTAAGGAATGATGTCGTGATATTGCCAATTTTTAATTAACATTTACCTTGGACGATAAGGATTAATCTAAATATTCGGTCAACATCCTTTGAGCTCGGACTGTTACGACACAAATATCAGAATTGATAAATACCTCCTTTTTTATAATTTAGGGTAATTCACATGTAATCGAAATAAAAGGTCACATGAATAACAATTAAGGGATGACAAACAAAGGCTTGAAAATAAACACACAAAGCCCACCCCAAGACCTAACTTATAAAGACCCAAATTATAGAAAGCTCATTTAATGATCTAATTATTAGCTAAGTGAATCTAGTATTTAATCATAAATTAATTAATTAGCCTTGAAAGACCAAAAAACTTAACAAATTATGATAATTGAATTTAATGTCGATCTAAACTTTATAGTTAATTTTATCCTAACAGTTATTAAGACATGTTCAACTAATTTAATAAATTTAACATTCACTCAAATAAGTCAAGAGCAAATTTAAATTTACTAAATTCGTTCAAAGCCTAATCTAACTAAGGCTCTAAAAACTATTCCTAAATTAAGCTAATTAATTTAAAGATTGTGCCCCTATGAAACGAGCATATGATTTTAAATTAATTAAATTAACTTTGCCTAACCTAATCAAAGGCTAACCTAATTAATTCTAAAGCCCACAACCACTAAAAACTAAGCCCAAACTAAAACACTAGGCCTAAAAACCCAAAACTAAACTAAGCCTACACTAAAACTTAGCCAAGCCCATAAGAACAAAAACACACATAGGTCAAGGAAATATTATATAGATTTTAAAACTAAATCAAGTATATTAAGAGAAAATATATATATCACACAAATATTATGGAAAGACCTTTTAGCATGTATATATATTAAAAACTATATATATATATCACATATTATAAAAAAAACCTTATAATATATACAAATATACACTACATTTTTATAAAACTATATAATATATAATTAAAAAATGGTTATATATATCAAAGAAAACTATATGTTATACCTCTTAAAAGAGAACTATATTATATGAAAAATATGTGTATATTATAAAACAAACATATAGAGTGTTACACAAAGAACAATATACTAAAGCAAGCATTAAACATTAACAAACTTAATCACATATAACAAATTAACAACCATAAATTTAACAAGCTGAGCACGATTAACAACAATGTAAAAGCTGGAAAATAAAATGCATGTAACAGGGGGTAAAAGGGATTCTGGAATTTGGACTAAAAAGCAAAGAAAACAAAATTTTAAGGCCAAATCAAAGAAATAAACAGACTTAACCGAGATAAGGACCGAATTAAAATACTCTAGAGAATTTCAAGGACCCAGGGAGGCATTTAAAAAAAAGCAGAATGGTCTGGGGCATGATTTACCCATGCGGAGGGGTTAATCCGGTGATTAAAGGGTGAGGAAGGACTGGGATCGGGATTTTGATGGGGCGGATGGATTTATTTGGTGATTAGACCAAAATTAAAACGTTTAATCGATATAAGAGAGGCTCTCAGGCCATTTTTTGCTTCTTTTAGTTAGAAAACAAAACTAGAGCTATCTCCTCTTTCACCGACTCAAATAGTCGTCGTAGAACGTCAGGGCAAAACCCAGAAGCTGACTGCCCCTCCGTCACGTCGGTCTCAGCTCGTCGGCGGCTGGAGAAGACAAAACCTAACTCCGAAAGACTCCCCCTCTCCCCTCGAACCTAGATCTAGCCCTCTTTTACTCGAAAGAAACACAAAACCCTCCTTTTTGAAAAAAACTGAAAGCGAAAGAGGGTCAAAAAGTGCCCTTTTGGTCACCTCATCACCACCTCACCCTCTCTCGGCCTCAAGGAGATCGTATTCGGGCTTATCAATAGCGAGGGAACACCAAACAAAACAGGGAAGATGAAATGACAGAGGTAAAATTGGCAAAACCCTAACCCTTTTTTATATACAATGCTACTAAAAATAAAACGAAGGGGCAGGTATACCTCAAAATCGAGGCTCTCTTTTCTCTATTGCTTTCTGGAATTCCAAGATATTTTTTTGTGATCGTTTCAGTTTTTATAGCGATCAAAAATTACAATATTTGATATATAAAAATAAAGAAAAACTGTTATTGGCTCCTTCCTTTGATTTGTTTGTATTCATGCACAGCCCTGATATTGTTGGGATATTCCCCTTAATCGTCTGGTTTTCTGGTTTATTCTCGTACACCTCTGATTTTTTTGAAACGACCCTGACATCATGCTTTGTTTTCTCACATGTGAGGAGAGGGGACCAGTGAAGACGGCGCGGCTTGGTGGCTCAGGAGGCAGCGCGGCTTGGGAAGCTGAGGAGTCATGGGGCGTGATCAACACGCGCTCCTGGGGAGTCGAAGCGGCGTGCATGGGAGCTGAACCAGCGCGCGTTGAAGCTGAAGAACCGCGCGTGGACGCGTATCGAAGTTGGAGGGCCACTTTTGCTTGCATCATGACCGTTGGATCAAACCTTGATCCAACAGTCCCAAGCCGGCTGCGCAAGGAAAGAAAATGAGTTATTAGATTAGGGCTACTTTGGTTTAATTTAGAAAGTGAGCTTATTGGGCCGTGTAAGATATGTATAATAAAATGTAGTGAATTTTAATTATATGTAGGCTTTTTATTTAGATTGGTAATTATATGTATATGGGCTAATGATAAAAACTAACTTGGATTTTATTTATTAAATTGGTTTATATACATATTTTATGTGTTTTCTGGTTTTAATTATAATGACATAACATAAGATAATAATATATCAACCTTAGTAATAAATACGATAATAATAAGAGGTAATAATAAGATAACATAAAGGAAATGGTATACTAACACGTATAATAACGATAACACATATGTATACACATATCACTTAATAATTCTTTTTGGGATTTTAAATAACATATAATAAGGTAAAGCAATAAAACATACTTTTGGTAATGTTTTTTTTTTCAAGTAGCAACACACATACATATAGTTATAATTAAGACACATACTACTAGTAATATTTTTTGTTTTTTGGATTTTAATAACAGTCCATATAAGCCCATTATTATAAAACAAAAATAAATGTGGGTCCACCCCGGACAAAATTAGTGATTACAGCTGCCCCTCTTTGCTTATACTTGTGGAACAAGAATAAAGCAAAGACCATAAGCACTAATTTTGTCCTACTTCCCTGTCGGACGATTTGTTCTTCCGAAGTGGCAGCGAGCAAATCCAGATATGTTGTTTTACCGAAGGGGAAAAAACAACTAGTGGCGCTGGTAGGTCCTTTCGAAGTTGCAGCAGACAAACCAACTAGCCTTCAAACGACTCATTCTTCCGAAGTGGCAGCGAAAGAGCCCAGATAACTTTGCTTTCCCTATGTGGTCAAAAGGCAAACTGGGTGGTGCTGGTAACTTTGCTTTCCCTTCGCGGTCGAAAAGCAAATTGGGTGCCCAAATAACCTTGCTTTCCCTTCACGGTCAAAAAGCAAACTGGATGGAACCTTCGAGCTACAAGTTCTTCCTATATAGAACCTCTCGTCCTAAAATCCTGAAGCCACGAGTTTTTCCTATATAAAACTCTTCGCTTTGAAATCTTGGAGCCTTGGGTTCTTCCTATATAGAACTTTTAGCTTTGAAATCATGGAGTTTCGGGTTCTTCCTGTATAGAACCTTTGGCTTTGAAATCCTAGAGCTTCAGATTCTTCCTATATAGAACCCTTGGCTTTGAAATCCTAGTGCTTCGGGTTCTTCCTATATAGAACCTTTGGCTTTGAAATCTTGGAGCTTCAGGTTCTTCCTATATAGAACCTTTGGCTTTGAAATCCTGGAGCTTCGGGTTCTTCCTATATAGAACCTTTGGCTTTGAAATCCTGTAGCTTCGAGTTCTTCCTATATAGAACCTTTGACTTTGAAATCCTTTTCAAGTTCTCACTTCAGACTTGCTTTTCTCAAAGCGACCTTTCAGGTTTTTCACTTTTCTCATTTCTTTTTTTTATTTTTCTCTTCTTTTTTCGTTTTCTTCTTTCTCTTTCTTTTCTCTTTCTCTCCTTCTTTTTTTTCTTCTTTTTTCTCTTCTTCTTTGTCGTTCTCTTCTCTCTCTTTTTCTCCCTTTTCTTCTTTTTCTTTCTTTTCCTATTTTATTTCTCATTCATTCTTTTTTCTCTCTCATTTTTCTCTTTTCTCTTTTCTCTCCTTCTTTTTTCTTTTTTTCTTCTTCTTTTTCGTTCCCTTCTCTCTCTTTTTCTCCATTTTCTTCTTTTTCTTTATTCCATTCTTCTTCTTCTTTTTTTTCTTTTTTCTTTTTTCTCTTTTTTTCTTTTCTTTTTTTTCTTTTTTTCCTTTTTCATTCTTTTCCTTTTTTCATCTCTTTTCTCTTCTCCTCTTCTTTTTTCCTTTTTTCTCTTTCTTTTCTTTTTTTTTAGGTGCTCGTATGGGTTTTCACCTCTGGTCCCTTAGATGAGAAACACTCGTTGTCCTTTCTTAAAAAAAATTTTAATTTATGTACATAATGTCCTCTTGTCTTAGTTTTGGCAGATTCCTTTAATGTCCCGAAAAAGCGCTAATTTTTATTTGCTTCTTCACTAGGACCTTGAGATCGCCAATTCTTCCAAGATTTTTCATTCTCCCCTGGCTGATTCTTCAAGCTACAAACTTCTCTATGCCCCGATTTCTGTTGTGTGGGCAACTTAACATTACGCTTGAATGGCTTGCTGCTGACCCGGAAGTCTTGGCGGGAAATGAACTGGTTGTCGAAGCTTAAAGCTTTTCCTCACTACAATTTTTTTGGATCTTCTAACAGATTTCGGAGCCTGGAGTTGTTCTTCTCGAATACACACAAGTTCTTATTGAATACAAAGAAGCTTTTCTCGTTAGGATGTTCTCATCTTTCCTTCAAGATTGATACCTGAGCGGTTTTTCTCGAGCTTTTACGAACAACTCCATCTCTTTGTTAAGTGGATCCTTCTTATCAGGAATTCCTCAAATCTTTGTTAAGCGAGTTCTCCTCATCAGAGACTCTTCATCTCCACTCAGATCTACCTTTCCAAACGGGAAGTTTCAAGTCAAAATTTTTCTTAATTCCTCGAATCTGTCAAAACAACCAAAATGATTTGATGATGTGAGTTAGCATGTTCCTATCCTAGGGACGCCTAACTAAATATGATGCATGAATGAAGTCATTTTTGGAGCTGCTGGGTAGATCTTGTTTTCTGGTTCATCACCCTTAACTTCCACTGGCTTTCTGTTTTTGCGAAGTCTTCATTCTTGTCTTATTTTGAAAAGACATCGTTGGCCAAAACTAATTTGACTAAGCTCTGTCACTTCCTTAAGTCCGCTTTCGAAACATTGCCCCACTCAACTTGGGTTTCATTATTTTCTCTTAATTGACTCTTCATGGTGAGTCTTCTTCATTCTCAACATTGGGGTGGACACATGCCCTTCCTAGACTTCCAAATTCTTCTTACTTTCAATCTCTATTGTTCTGAACCATTCAAAAAATGATGGTCAACCACGCAGACCCTTAAACTGAAGCTTCATATCTACATCCGGGTGTGCAGGCATGTTCCCATAAAAGGGAGGTATTACCTTGGTGATTCTGAATCAAACCTTTTTCCCCAATCTTTACTCATTTTAGAAAAGGTTTTAAGCTTCAAGTGGACTCATGGGACTTCAACAGTTTCGTGCAAACCCAGTCCTTATGACTACTCTTTTGATTAAGCAAAGCAGAATACTCTTCAACCGTAGACATCAAGTCACCCGTTAAAAGCGAAGCAACAGAAAGTATGATTTCAAAATTGAAAGATGGCTTGGAACAAAAGTCGATCAATTCTGACATACACCAAGCGTGCAATGTCACTATAATTCTCGTAGAACCGACAACCGTTGATCCGATCCTTTCTAAATCTATTTCAGCTTGCGCAACTTGTTTTGCTGTAAGCTGATGTAAACATACCTCACTCGCTTGATAAATCGTCGCCTTGCACTTTGGTTAACTTCTGGCCATCATCAGTCGGCTAAATTGAGGCCTTTCTTAAGATGCTCACTTTTCCTGATCTTAGTAGTACTTCATCTCTTCTTTGAGCTCAACGATTGCTTATCCTTGACCTACTGGTATGATCCTTCTTTCATCTCAATGATAGACTGAAAACACGCCCCATAAATGTCTAAATTTTACATGGAATTCAATCCTTATTTTTCTGGGCCGACCAAGGCTTTATGGTAGATACTCATTTCGAGTTCTTGAATCGTGTAGCATACGAGGGCTTTCCATTATTCCTTTCAGGATTGCTGACAGGTTTTCATCAGGTCAATCATATGGAAATTTAGTATTGCGCCCTAAACTCCATTCTAAACCACAGAGACTTTATTCTTTTCTATTTCTCTTATTCTTCTTCTCTTTTTTTTCTTTTTTCTTCTTTTCTTTTTTTCTCTTTTTCTTTTTCTCTTTCTTTTTATTTTTATTTTGTCTATACACCGATTTGCTAATCGATATTCCAATAAAGGATGCTATTTTTAGATTAATATCCAAAATTAAAAATTAATAAGAATAGAATGCCCCGGATATCAAATGCAAGAGGGTCTTAGATTCACTCCCCGCGGTGATTAACAACTTGCCTCTGAATGTTGTGGCAATATTTGTGAAATTCCACTTGGACTGCTCAGTTCATCCTCATGATTATGTTACTTGCTTGATTGGTTCGAAAACTACTCCCTCTAGTTCTCATTACCTTTCTCCATTCATAAATATTTTCAAGCTACCCTACTTTTAATCAGCCCATGGGACACAGATAATGTCACTCTAAGAATTATTAAGCGTAAGCATATGCTTTTGATTGTAATTAATATTGTGTCAGTTTCCTCAAGGATTCATCTCTGACACTAGGGTATTGAACAAGTGGAGCGTAGCTCCTTATTAGATTTGTTCTCCTCCCACAGCTCCATCAGGATGCTCCGGGACTTATTTAATTCATTCATTTCTTTTTTCCTAAGGGAATTCAACTCGTCATAGTCCTTTGTCTCGAGGATAATGATGGAGCGTACAACAATACCCCGAGTTACTCGGCATAGTCACGATTTTAAAATTCCACACTCGTATCCGAAAATGCCTATTATCAGGTTTTGAACATTGAAGTGCTTTCTAATTAATGCCTATTACCAGGCTTTAAAGTTAACGCCAATTTTTTTGTTTTAAAACATTCCATTTTTTTCTCTTTTCTTTAGGCACATTCAAGCAACTCTATTTGGGCTTTCTTATGAGATTTCCTTATCATCGAACGTCATTGAATGAGTAGTAATCTTGCTTCTCATGTTTTTCCGACCAGACCAAACTGATGGGGAAATCACGCTTCATCGTTATCACAACATGCAATTGATCTCTTTCATTAGAACCAATGTCGCATCATGCACATGATATCCGGGGGTCTACGAGGGTAAGAAAGAACATATACATATACATATTTAAAGAAAAGAACATCATTTCATTAAAATGGCAAAAGCAAACATAACATGGATTTTTACAAAAGATCACTACTATTATCTTTCGGGTAAACAAAAGCAAAGTACAACAAAAGGGAAAGCAACACGCAAGGAAAATTAAACATGAACTCCTAAAATCGGGAATTAACATCTTCAACAGTCGCGTTCACGATTCATTCTTCTTAAAGGTTTAAAATAGCACTTTCAATCAGACTTTGAACCTTGTTTTTCAGAGCTCCACAATTCTCTGTGGTGTGGTCTGTACCTCCTAAACGGTAGTCACACGTGGCATTAGCATCATAACCATTGGGATAGGGAGGACCCTTTGGTATGGACTGGACTGGAGTCAGCAATTTACTTTCAAACAGTATTAGGAGCAATTCTGTGTACGTCATTGGAATTGGATGGGAAATCTTTGAGGGTTTCGTAAACATGGATGATCGGCTAGGGGAGTGACCCTGAGACTGGTTGTTTAGGAGAGAGCCCGTCGTACGAACTGGGGAGTCATGCCTCTTCTGAATAGTTGTGTTTGGTTCACCCAACTCCAATACTCCAGATTCTAAAATGTTCTGGACTAGTTTCTTAAATACCACAAAATTTTCAATAGAATGTCCCTGAATATCGGCATGAAACTCGCAACGAGCATTGACATCGTACCAAGAAGGGTAGGGTGGGTTAAATGGAGCCACATAACAAGGTCGGACCAAATTCGCCTTGTATAGCTGTGAATACAACTCCTTGTATGAAATTGGCAGCGGAGTAAAGGACCTATTCTTTTTCTCGGGTCTCATTGTTTCCTTTCTTTTTGAACTTTGGGCGCTTCTGGCTATAGCTTGAGGTTGAGAGGCTATGAGGTTTTTCAGGGCTTCCTTGTAATCACTTTGCCTCCAAGTGGTTCCCTAACCGTTGAAGAATATAAGATGTTTCAAAGAGAATCTTTAATATTATCTAACACCAATTCAATGGGACATTCATAAGTAGTGCGGGCTACCTCGTATCGGTTGATGATGGCTTGGTCTTCATCGGTCAAAACCTTTTTCGCTATGAAGTCGTGATCCCAACTCTCACTCTTCTCTTCCAAGGAGCTTTCATCCACACTCTTTCCTTTGGTCATGGTGGTTATCATGCCCCTCAACTCATTGACTTGCCTTCTTGTTTCCTCTTGAAAGTTCTTCACATGTGATATTATCTCTTTCTAATTCCAAACCAAATGTTTTTGAAGCTGTTCGAGCTTGTCCACCCTAGCCAATAGGTCATTCATGCTTTTGAAGCTATACTGGTTTGAAGTCATTCTTTTTCCACTTCTACTTTCTAAGGTGAATGTTTTCCCCGATTAATGATGCATATAATGCAGTGAATATGAAGAATGCATTATTTGAATAAAAATGTATCACAAGACAATGTTATTATAAGAAGATGAATGACGATCACTTGAAAAAATAGTACATTACAAAACAATGCTGCTATGAAAATATGAATGAACACATGCAATGCGTCGTATGTACGACAGAAATAGATGGTTAAAGGTAATTAATCAAGAAATGCACATTTGAAATGCAAAGAAGCCTTGATGCGGTGTGTCGTATGCACAACATAGAAAGATGATTAAAGGTAATCAATTAAAAATGTACAATTGAAATGCAAATAAGCATTGATTCGATGAACATTCTCATTAAGCAACTTTTCATAACGAAGATCAAGTCTTATTATAACGAGTAAAGGGTAAGAACTTCCACATAGGACATAACTGAAACTTGAGTTCGTTCTCCGCCAGTAACTGGGTTGGCCTTGTTCATCTTGCGATCTTAAACTTCGAGATTCTCTAACTCGTCATTACTGACTCTTTCTCTCATTATGAAATTCTTAAGTTTTGAACTGTTCTCGAATCAACATTTCATGCGAAAAGTGCTATGCATATGCACAAAAACAAAAATACATCACAAAATAATGCTATTAAGAAAATATGAATGAATGCAAAGAGCAACACTGAGTTTGGTAAATATCATCGTTGAACAACTTTCATTAATGGGAACAATGGTTTGTTTACAATGATCAAGGGAGATCCACTACATATGTGGTCCTTAAGCTAGCATCCAAACAGTCCTTTCTTCTTTCTTGGAAGCTTAACAACATCTTTCGTTAGGAATTGTAACCTTGGGCGATCTCTCGTATCGGAGTTATCAAATGTGTCAATTCTTGGCCTTGCCCCCAAGTGGTGTAGGCGACGAATTGTAATCATTCTAGTGTTGGTATTTGGTACACTTGACTTGCTCTTCGAAAAAGGTCTCGCCGAACTTGATCTTTGAAGTATGTTGAAGCTAAAGTCAGAATTTCTTCCCATTTGGAATGTTCTTTCTTGTTCTAAATTGTCAACCGAAAATGGTAAAGTGCCCGAAAAACTTTTAATCTTGCTTTGGAAAGCTTTGTTCTTGTCTGGCATGGTTCTGTCGCTCTTCTTGCAAGAGCTTGTATTCCACAACGAGGCTTGAAGTAGTGATCGCTGGATCGAACAAATATGGGAGGTCGTCATTCTCGTTTTTAAAAGCACTTTTTGCCTCGGAATCCCAACCATACCAACTTCGATTTGGACACATTATTAAACTTTGTGTTCATGAAAGTTTCGGCTGACATTATTGACTTAAATCCCCGACTAGAATATTGTCCTCGTCATATAGTTGCTCTTCTTCTGATATTTGTATATCGGAACTCCTTTCATCATTGTCATGGACCAAGTCTCCCATTAATCTAGTCTTTAATTTTAGACTATTTCCAACTCAATGTGCTCTTCATGATATGACAAGATATGCTCAACAAAAAGGGAAATAATAGAATACAACAGAAGGCTGGTAGTCATAAGATAAACAACAAATTCGGAAATGAGAAAAATCAACACCAACGAATTAAAAAGGCAAATAAATAATGAAAACCCTAACCGCATTAATTCTAGTTCGCTAAGGTTATCCACATGGCTCTAGTAAGGTGGGCTTCTTAGATTCTCACACATGGGTTAGGTTCTAAAAGGGTACCCGAATCTATCTCATTACCTACTAAGGCAACAAGAACCCCAATTTTGGCCCATTACAAGCTTGCAAATTGGTTTCGGTTCGAGGGAAGGCACAACCTAGTGACGTGGAAGGCTACTCACGTGTCAAAAGGCGCGGATTCAGGAACTGAATTACCGACCCGTAAAGGGTTGTTCACGAGGGTATGGGCGTTTCACTCCCAATTAAGGGAAGGAGCTCGGGTATAGAGCTTGATGATATGATGCAACACATGTCGGTGATTCCTTAGAAATTAAATCAAAAATTAATTTGAGATCACCAATTATCAAAGCCCGTGTAATCTTAATCACATTTTCAAGAAAGAAACGACCTTACTAAAATCAATTGAAATTGCAACAATTTTCCACCATTAATAGCAACAAATATTTTCTTGGCCTAACTCTCTTTTGTTTTGTAAAAACAAAATTTTCCCCAGCGGAGTCGCCAAGCTGTAGCGACCTTTTGAAAAAAAGAATAAGGGCTACGAGGTTATCCTCACATTTTTGAAAATGGATTTTAGGGGGGTTTCTTTAGAAAATTCGTGTTTTTGGAAAACGATAAAGACTTGGAGCCGCCACCGGCCCCTTGGATAAGGTAGACCGAACACCAAAAAATCAAAGATTCATTTTGAAATGGTCCGAGAGTTGGTTACGCGTGGGGAAGGATTACACCCCTTCACGCCGGAAATCGGTACCAAAATATTTGTTGCTTTTAATCGATGGAATTTGTTGAAATTTAAAATGATTTTAATTAAAAGTTCTTAATTGCAAAATTGACCTTAATGGCACGGGCTTTATCAAATTGGCGGGTTCAAGTTAATTAGACATTTAATTAATAAGGATGACGATGCACCGGACTATAGACTAAACCGACATCGAATAAGGCTGACTGTCGTGTTAGTTTAGGGTTCGGATCTCGTACGTCGCCTTTATGCATGATGCAAGCAATTAAGGAATGATGTCATGATGTTGCCAATTTTTAATTAACATTTAGCTTGGACGGTAAGGATTAATCCAAATATTCAGTCAACATCCTTTGAGCTCGGACTGTAACGACACAAATATCAGAATTGATAAATACCTCCTTTTTATGATTTAGGTTAATTCACATGTAATCGAAATAAAAGGTCACATGAATAACAATTAAGGGATGACAAACAAAGACTTGAAAATAAACACACAAAGCTCACCCCAAGACCTAACTTATAAAGACCCAAATTATGGAAAGCCCATTTAATAATCTAATTATTAGCTAAGTGAATCTAGTATTTAATCCTAAATTAATTAATTAGCCTTGAAAGACCAAAAAACTTAACAAATTATGAGAATTGAATTTAATGTCGATCTAAACTTTATAGTTAATTTTATCCTAAAATTTATTAAGACATGTTCAACTAATTTAATAAATTTAACATTCACTCAAATAAGCCAAGAGCAAATTTAAATTTACTAAATTTGTTCGAAGCCTAATCTAACTAAGGCTCTAAAAACTATTCCTAAATTAAGCTAATTAATTTAAAGATCGTGCCCCTATGAGACGAGTACAAGATTTTAAATCAATTATATTAATTTTGCCTAAACTAATCAAAGGCTAACCTAATTAATTCTAAAGCCCACAACCACTAAAAACTAAGCCCAAACTAAAACACTAGGCCTAAAAACTAAAAACCCAAAACTAAACTAAGCCTACACTAAAACTTAGCCAAGCCCATAAGAACAAAAAAACATATAGGTCAAGGAAATATTATATAGATTTTAAAACTAAATCAAGTATATTAAGAGAAAATATATATATCAAACAAATATTATGGAAAGACCTTTTAGCATGTATATATATTAAAAACTATATATATCATACATTATAAAAAAACCTTATAATATATACAAATATACACTACATTTTTTATAAAACTATATATTATATAATTAAAAAAATGGTCATATATATCAAAGAAAACTATATGTTATACCTCTTAATAGAGAACTATATTATATGAAAAATATGTGTGTATTATAAAACAAATATCTAGAGCATTACACAAAGAACCATATACTAAAGCAAGCATTAAGCATTAACAAACTTAATCACATATAACAAATTAACAACCATAAATTTAACAAGCTGAGCAAGATTAACAACAATGTAAAAGCTGGAAAATAAAATGCATGTAATAGGGAATAAAAGGGATTCTGGAATTTGGACTAAAAAGCAAAGAAAACAAAATTTTAAGGCCAAATCAAAGAAATAAATAGACTTAACCGAGATAAGGACCGAATTAAAAGACTCTGGAGAATTTCAAGGACCCAGTGAGGCATTTAAAAAAGCGGAATGGTCTGGGGCATGATTTACCTATGCGGAGGGGTTAATCCGGTGATTAAAGTGTGCGGAAGGACTGGAATTGGGATTTTGATGGAGCGGAGGGATTTATTTGGTGATTAGACCAAAATTAAAATGTTTAATCGATATAATAGAGGCTTTCAGGCCATTTTTTGCTTCTTTTAGCTAGAAAAGAAAAGCAGAGCTCTCTCATCTTTCACCGATTCAAATAGTCACCGACGTACGCTGGGGCGAAACCCAGAAATCGACCGCCCCTCCGCCGCGTCATCCACCGCTCGTCGGCGGCCAGCGAAGACAAAACCTGACTCCGAAAGACTCTTCATCTCCCCTCAAACCTAGATCTAGCCCTATTTTACTCGAAAGAAACAAAAAAACCCTCTTTTTTGAAAAAAACGAAAGCGAAAGAGGGTCAAAAAGTGCCCTTTTGGTCACCTCATCACCACCTCACCCTCTCTTGGCCTCAAGGAGACCGTATTCGGGCTTATCAATGGCGAGGGAAGACCAAATAAAACTAGGAAGATAAAATGACATAGGTAAAAAGGCGAAACCCTAACCCTTTTTTCTATATGCAATGCTACTGAAAATAAAACGAAGGGGTGGGTATACCTCAAAATCGAGGCTCTTTTTTCTCTATTGCTTTCTGGAATTCCAAGATGTTTTTTTGTGATCATTTCGGTTTTTATAGCGACCAAAAATTACAATATTTGATATATAAAAATGAAGAAAAACTACTATTGGCTCCTTCCTTTGATTTGTTTGTATTCATGCACAGCCCTGATATTGTTGGGATGTTCCCCTTAATCGTCTGGTTTTCTGGTTTATTCCCGTGCACCTCTGATTTTTTTGAAACGGCCCTGACATCTTGCTTTGCTTTCTCGCATGTGAGGAGATGGGGACCAGTGAAGACGGCGCGGCTTGGGAAGCTGAGGAGTCACGGGGCGTGATCCGCACGCGCTCGTGGGGAGCCGAACCGGCGCGCATGGGAGCTGAACCAGCGCGCGTGAAAGCTGAAGAACCGCGCGTGGACGCGTGTCAAATTTGGAGGGCCATTTTTGCCTGCATCGTGACCATTGGATCAAACCTTGATCCAACAGTCCCAAGCTGGCTGCGCAAGGAAAGAAAATGAGTTATCAGATTAGGGCTACTTTGGTTTAATTTAGAAACTGGGCTTATTGGGCCGTGTAAGATATGTATAATAAAATGGACCGAATTTTAATTATATGTGGGCTTTTTATTTAGATTGGTAATTATATGTATGTGGGCCGATGATAAAAACTAACTTGGGTTTTATTTATTAAATTGGTTTATATACATATTTTTTGTGTTTTCTGATTTTAATTATAATGACATAACATAAGATAATAATATATTGACCTTAGTGATAAATACGATAATAATAAGAGGTAATAATAAGATAACATAAAGGAAATGGTATACTAACACGTATAATAACGATAACACATATGTATACACATATCACTTAATAATTCTTTTTGGGATTTTAAAATAACATATAATAAGGTAAAGCAATAAAACATACTTCTAGTAATGTTTTTTTCTTCAAGTAGCAACACACATACATATAGTTATAATTAAGACACATACTACTAGTAATATTTTTTTGTTTTTGGATTTTAATAACAGTCCATATAAGCCCATTGTTATAAAACAAAAATAAATGCGGGTCCACTTCGAACAAAATTAATGATTACAGAATGAAATGGGACGAATTTGACAAAGTCCCATATTCCAACAAACGGGCGATTGCCCAAATGCCGAAAGCTATTCATCATAGATTTTGCTCTCGCAAATGTGTGCTTACGAGTGTTTATGGTACGTTCGGTCCAGATTATTTTAATTTTTTAATAAAAAAATGTTCATTTGTTTTTATATGTTTTTCCTTTCATTAAATTTGTAAACATTAAGATACGTTAATTAGCCTATTGTCTAAAAGTACTCATATTATCTTATCTTATATAAGTTTTTAGTATGAGTATGTAATACCTCTCTATTTTAATCAAAAAAATATAAACATTAACAAAAGTGAACACATTTTTCGTAAATAATATTGAATTAATAGTATTATATATTCAATTTTTATATGATATAAAAACGAGTAAAATAATGACAACGTCCTTATGATAAATTCAAGATTTTTTTTAAAAAAAATCGAGATGTTGCCATTTTAATTTCTCTTGTACAAAAAAATCATATTTAAAAGGTATTTTTATCCATGCGTTCATACTAAATAATCAAATTAGTCCCTCAACAAAAAAACACACCTATTTGGTACTCGAGCTTACGACTTGCATTAATTTAGCCCTTTAACTAGCGATGACTGTTAATAGCAACCCACGTGTGAACATGACGTGACAAAGGGACAATATTTGATTTTTTTAGGGAGCTCGAGGGTAAAATTAAGCTTTTAGGTAGTTTGATGACTTAATTGATTTTTATATTATATTTAAAAAATAAGAAATTAAAATATTAAAAATAAAAAAATACTATTAAAAATTTTAAAACATTAAGTGAATTTAAATTTTTTAAAATATCAAAACTTATAAAATAGTAAATTATTAAAAAAACAATATATTTATAAAGTGTTAAAATTGTTAAAAATATATAAATTATTAAATTATATTGAAAATTGGCATTATATTAATAAAAATTTTAAAAATAGATATTTAAAAATATAAAAATATATTAGTGTGTTTTATATTTTGTAGTGCTTGCAATTCTTTAGCAGTGAGGGTAATGATGAAGTTGAGAAATCAGCTAAAGAAGGCATTTATCGAACACAATTATTATAGTAAATCACAAAACAAACATGAATCAGATGGTCATAAGCACACAACAAGTAAAACAGTTGGTCACGCTCAACTCCTTAGCTAGTTTATCAGCTTTATTGTTACCCTACAAAATTTAAAACACAACAATATAAATAATTGAAAATTATTTTAATATCTATTTTTCAATTTTATTTTTTTTATAATATCAAGTAATTTTCGATATGATTTTTTATATTTTTTATTTTTAAATAATTTATCACTCTTATAACTTCGGGTATTTTTAGTTTTTTTGAAATTTTAATAGTAATTTTATTTATAGTTTCTTTAAAAAATATTGTAATAATGTAATTTATATTTTTAACATTTTAAGATTTTAATTACTTAAATTCTCAAATTTTCATTTAAAAATATTACATAAAAGTAATTCATATCTCGAACTTTCTAAAAAATTAATTTTACCGGTAAACTCCTTAAAAATCAATTTTGCCCTCGAACACCCTAAAAAATCAAATGTTGCCTCTTTATCATGTTAGCATTTACAAGTAGACTATCATTTCCGCACATTAACGATCAACGTTAGTTAAAGGGCTAAATTAATGCACTTTGCGAGTTAATAGTTAAATTAGATATATTTTTTACGAAAAGACTAAATTGATTATTTGCTACGAACCCGAAGATAAAAACCTTAAACCAAAAAGTTAATGCCATTCAACATGTCAAAAATCTACGAGAACATATGTTATGAAGTTAAAAATTGGGTTAAGTTGGATTACGTTCGAAATCTCAAAACTCGAGTTTAATTTTTATTTTTAACATGTTTATTTTTAATAATTTCTAGAGCAAGTGGCTAAAGCTCTCAGTTGATACCCTCTCATCTCTCTTAGGTTGTGGGTTCGAAACTCAAAAGGAGCAAATTCCTTTTCCTCTCCCTTGGGTAGAAATTGTTAAAAAAATAAAATTATTTCTAAGTCGAGGAATTAGCTTGGAATCAGAGATGGGTAGTACTCTGCAAAATAAATTGTAACTGTTAACCGTAATTATTAATGGTATAACCATTACATTTTATAAGTTGATTAATTTAACCGTTCAATGTAAATGATTTTGGATAACCGAACCGCTAAAAATAATAATTAATGGTTAACATATATGTATTTTTATGAAGTTTGTGCTTAAAATCTCTCTATTTAAGTATTTTTTTGAAAATTTTAATATAATGATCATGTTTGATAAATAGCGGTTTGAGCCAAAATGAGAGGTTCTTAGGTCAAATCGGCTAATTTAGATGTTTGGTGAATAGCGAATTGGAATAACGGATTGTGTTCACCTCTAATTTCAAAAAGCTCCTATTAGTAGCTTTTTGAAATTAGAGGTTTTGACATTAGAGTTATAAAGATACTTTTGCACTTAACAATTATAAAAAAATATTCAAATAACCTAAATTTAACCTTTTTCTATTTTAATTTTTCACTCTCATGTATTTACATTGTGACATTTGTAAATTAATATTTTTTCTTTTTATTCTCACACATTTATATTTATATTTAATAATTAATTAAATTGTTTTAAAATTAATTATATAAATAATTAATTAATATATAGATCCTTAAAATATGCTTAGTAATGTTATATTAAAAAATTATTTTTTATAATCTAATTAATATTAATAATTACAAAATATTGATAATAATAAACTATCCAAACAAGTATCGAACATAATCATGTCCTTATATGTCATTTTGCTTGCTTATATAATCAAACAACTATCACCTATTAATTAATTTTACCAAACACCTTCAAATAATCAACTAATACAATCCGCTAGTCAAATCAGCTAATTTAATCCGCTATCAGTTATTTGTTAATTGTCAAACATGACTAATATCTATAAAAGAGATATTTTTTATTTTTAAAAATAGTAAAATATAAAAAAATGTAATAGGTTATATGTTAATTTGTAACCGAAGTTAACTAACCATAAACATCCGGGAGATGGGACACATATGAGTATTATTCTTCGGTGCATTTTTTAAGGAAGGAGTATGCTTCAATTATTAATTAATAAAAAGGAGTAAATTATTTGGAAGTAATAAAATGGTTGTCTGCTTTGCATGTATCACAGTCACATGCTCACACGAATTGCGGCCTCTTGGCCCATGTCAAATCGTTAAGTGCTGCAATATTAGGAACATGCTTAGACTACAAGCGTGGGCTTTTTGTGATGCACGAATATGTGTATGAACGAATATATGTATGAACGAAGATATTGGATTTCTTAAAATAATTTATTATTTTCAGTTAAGATCATTTTTAAAATATTTGTTTTTTTAAAAAATTATTATATTATACAAATAATTGATCATATTTTCTGTAAAAATATATATGAATATCACAGTAATAGTTGTAGGCGTAGGGATGGCAACGAGGCGGGTTTTTGGCCGCCTCGAACCCGACCCGAAAATTTAAAATTTAAACCTGACTCGACCTAAATTTAATATATTTTTATTCCCGACCCGATCCGATATAATAAAAAGTATAATTCGACCCCGACCCGCCTCCAAAAAATTAATAAAAAACTCGATTAAACCCGACCCGCCTCCAAAAATTTAATAAAAAAACTCGATTAAACCCGACCCGAAGAAATTAATAAAAATATTAAATATAATATATAAAAATATAATATAATTAAATATATATATATATAAACTGGGTCGGGTCGGGTCGAGCGGGGCGATGAGTTTCCACCTTAAACCCAACCCGACCCGAAATCTGAAAATTTAAAACAAAAAATCATCTCTATCGAATCGGGTCAGGTCGAAACCGCCGGGTTCGAGTTTTTTTGTCATCCCTATGTAGGCGGAGCAGTAGAAGTCCTATATAGAAAAGTTTTTTGTAATGCGTTTTAATGTAATACTTTTTAATTATTTTGTTTAAATTGGAATAAATATAAGGGTAAACTATTGCAATTGTTACTTATGTTTAGGATTTGTACAGTTTCGGTAAATAATTTTTAAATTCGACCGTTATAGTCACTTATTTTTTTGATCTGTAAATTTATGGTCACTGAAACATTTGTTGCCGTTAAACATTAACGGGAGGCTAATTTGGCTCAATAAAAAAGGATAAATTACCTAGATAGTCCCTAAACTATTATTTCACTCTTATTTTGACCACCGAAATAAAAACAATTTGTATAATTACACATTTAATCCTTCATATTTACAATATTTTTATTTCTTCTCCCCTCCACCATCTTCCATATTTTTCTTCGTCTAACCAAATTCCTAATTTTCTTCCATATTAATCCGCAATTCAAATAGACCTTTACTCGTGTTTAAGAATTCGATTTAACTAAATTTCAGATATTATTAGACTTACATGACCGAGTCTGGGACCAATGGAAATCTAATGATTCCAATCCTTTAAATCATTCTAAAATGTAGAATCACATGGCCCTCCACTCTTTTTTAATCACTGCCATTGACTTGAAACTGATAAAGATCATAGTAAATTGATAAGCTACTGATTTTCAGGTTAGTAATTTAATAAAAAGTTTAATAGTATCATTCCAATTGGACTAATTTCTCAATTTGTAAGTATAAAAACTAAATTCTAATAAATTAAACTAGATGAAACAAGCTTTTCAATTTTTTTGAATAGTGGTGATTACAAAACAACATAATATATGTTCATAAATATTCTTAACCCTTTGACAATAGTCATATACCATGTAAACATAACGATTTGAACCTGTATCTCCTAGAATGAACATCATCTGTTTTTCCACTGAGACACTTGTTGGGTTCAAACTAACTTTCCAATTGAATAGAAGTTGAGAGAGTAACTAACATTTCCAAATTAAAAATAACATGAGATTTAAATATTAAAATTTAAATTAATATAGAAACCCCGTCATGTTTTTAAAAAAATTAAGTTTGTAATTTTGGATGCAGGTTTCTTCGTGTGTGGCATGTGTTGCCGGACAAAAAAAACCAGTCCTTTACCAGGGCAAGGCTTTGACTACAAATTACAATCGTTTTTAAGCTTATTATTATTATTATTATTATTATTATTATTATTATTATTATTATTATTATTATTATTATTATTTTCATTTAAGTCTGCCAGATTAATCAAAATTAAAAGGAATTCGTAATCAAAATTACTTTCGAAAATTATTGAAGAAAGTGATTTGAATAACTAAAGGATTTTATTTAATATTAGTGATGAAGAAGAATATGGGAATTAATATAGTAGAAAATTAGGGATTGAATTAGATAAAGAAGAATATAGAAGATGGTGGAGGGAAGAAGAAATAAAAAATTATAAATATAGAAGATTAAATGTGTAATTATACAAATTATTTTTATTACGGTGGTCAAAATAGGAGTGAAGTAATAGTTTATGGACTATTTAAGAAACTTATCCTTTTTTATCGTGCCGGATCAGCCTCCTGTTAACGTTTAACGGCAGTGATTATAAGTTTACATATCGAAAACATAAATGACCATAACGGTCGAATTTAAAAATTGATGACCAAAACTGTACAAACCCTAAATATATGTGACCATTGCAGTAATTTACCCTAAATATAAAAGACAATAACAACGTTGAAATAATATTTTTATCATTTGGGAATATGATTTTGGTCGATTTTAGATTGAGTTGGCATTGAATAGACTTGTAACACCAACTCAATCAATGATCTAATAATCAATAGAGAGGATTTAATAAATAATACGTAAATAAACAACATAAACAAATATTTTATGTAAAAAATATTTGTAAATATTTACAACAAATGATTGTAGGTGAAGTGATAAAAGACTTATATAAAAGAAATTTGGTCATGCGTTAGAATCCCAAGTAATATTTAGTTATTTTATTTAAATATTTGTATAAAATCACCCAAATTTTAGTTGAGAATAAATCGGAAAAGCAACTGATGTTAACCCGATTTGAAAAGTAATCGATTTGATATTGATCTGAATTGAAAAGCGACAGGTTTAATTAACCTAACTTGAGACTCAACTTATTTGAAATCGACTCGACCAGATACCCGGCCCAACCCAACTCAAAAGAACATAGACTCAAACTAAATATGAATTAAATCCAATTCGACCCAAATTAAACCTAAAACAAAAGTAACATAAACTAAAAATCAACCCGACCGAAATGACCGGACCCAACCCCAACTCGAACAGCCCGATTGCAGCCTCTATGGATACATAACATATATTTAGTAGTTACTTTTACCATTTATTTTTAAAATTATATAAAATAGGAAAAGAAAAAAATATTATAAATACATTTATTATGATTTATAAAATGGAGCAGCATATCTCTAGTGTGTGGTTACCGATGGCATCGGCTTAGTCAAAGATTTTATATAAGTAGTTAAGTACAATTTGTTAGTCAATTTACAAACCAATTTAAACAAAAAATTCGAGTAATTATATTATCACAATTGTGTGGGAGAAACAAAATATTTTATGCAAAAAATCTTTAAAAAAATTTATTCTGTTTAATTACTTTTATTAAAGATGAGGCCTAATAAAAAAATAACTGTCTAAAATATATTTATTTTAACTTTAAGTGTCTAAATTTTATTTTGTCAAAATAAACATTTAACGTTTTACTTCGTTAATTTTAAGTGTTTGGTCATTAACTACCGTTAAAAAAATCTGTTAATCAATTAAAGTTTGACACGCAACATGTTTAATTTCAAATCTTTTAATTATTTTTTAGAAAAACTTGAACTCTTTAGAAAAGCTCAAACTTTACAAAAGTTTACAAAGAAGCCCAACATTTCAAAAATCCTTGTCAAAATATCAAATCATCCGCTGTTGCTGTCATCGTCACGTTGTTGTTGTTGTCAAAATGTAGTCCCCTCCTCTTGTTGCACAATTTACATGTTGCTTGTCGTCCTTCGACCGTTGCTTGTCGCTCGTTGTTGAAATGGGTTTCACATTTGGTGTTTGATTGGAACATTTGTATTTTTTTTTGACGAAAAGATGGGTAAATAGTCGTGTGAATCTTTCGACGGGAGTAGTAGACGTCAAGAAATTTAGAGGGTTTTGAGAATTTAAGTTAAAATAAAAGAAATAAAAATTAAAATTAAAATCATTTGTCAAGCTATTATTAGGTGATGGATTTTTTTATATGGATTGACTTTAAATTTGAAATGGTATAAATGTTAGGCACCTAAAATTGTAATGGTGTAAACGTTAGATACCTATTTTGACCAAAAAGAGTTTAGATACTAAAATTAAAAACATATAATTTGAACACTCAATTTTGTATTAAGTCTAAAAATTATATAAAAATAAAAATGTTATTATAATACTATTTAGGAAAAATATCTCATTCCCGGGTAGTGAAAACTTTCAGTTTCTACAAGTGCTCTAATTTTAGGGTTTAGGAACTTAGTTTATAGTGTATGGGTTAGATTTTATGTTTAATATTTAAAATTTAGGGATTGTGGTTAGAATTTAGAGTTTAATTTTTAGAGATTAAGGTTTAGGTTCTAGGGTAACATGTTAGAGATTTAAGTTTTAACCTATAAACCCTAAATTCAAATCACAATCCCTAAATTATAATCAAACCTAAACCCCTAAACTATGAATCTTAAGTTAGATTTCTATCCCTTAGAATTAGAACACTTGTAGAAAAAGGTTCACTGTTAGTTGTATAATTACCTAATATTTATTATTATTTTAAAAACATTTTGTTTTAACTTTGGTTGAAAAATAAGTACCAAAAGTATGTATTTTTTAAAACTTTAGGTGCCTTAAGTATTTTTTTTTGTAAAAATAAGTGTTCAAAGTTTCAAAAGTTACAATTTAGGTGCATGACCATTAATGGGTGTTAAAAAAATTTAACCAATCAATGCTTGACACATGGCACTGATTTATTTTTTTAATTTTTAAAGAAAAATACCCAAAATTTTTGTTTATTCATAAAATCCCAAAATTTTAAAATTTTTACAAAACAGTCCCAAAATTCCTAAAATTACCCAAACCCCCAAATCGCCTCTGCTTCAGCCACACGATCGTCGCCCCTGAGCACACCTCTTTGGTCGTTAGACTAAGGCAGTCATTTCTCCCAACACGGAGTTGCCGGAAATGGCGAACAACGTGCCAGCCGAACATCGATTTCGCGCTCGACGTTCGACTACAAGACGTTCATCGTTTTTGGTGACGTCATGTTGGGGGGAAATGACTGCCTTGGTCCGGCGACCAAAGGGGAGTGCTCAGGGTAGCGATTGGCGGCGGAAACGGCGGCAGTTTGGGAGTTTCGGTTTGGGTAATTTTAGGGATTTGGGGATTGTTTTGTAAAAGTTTCAAAATTTTGGAATTTTATGAAAAACTAAAAGTTTTTTGTTTTAAATTTTTAATTTTTAAAAAAATAAAGTAAATATGTCACGTGCCAAGCATTGATTGGTTAATAATTTTTTAACACTCTTTAACGGTCAGACACCTAAAATTGGAACTGTTGAAACTTCAGGCACCTAGAATTATAACAGTTAAAACTTTGAACACCTATTTTTATAAAAAAATATTTCAAGCACTTAAAATTTAAAAATTATATACTTTGAGCACCTATTTTTTATTTAAGCCTTTTTTTACTTTTTATCCCATGAGCTGTAACTAGTTAAGGTAGCAAATGCTCTTGCTATAATTCATAGATTCATAGGTAAGCACTCATAGAGGTCTCTATTTCTTGGAAATGTTACACCAATTCCATCACGTAGTGCGTTTGTAGCCTACTTATATGAGCGCATGTCATTTTTTTTCTTATCATTAATCCTTTATCGGATCTTCTTATATTTGATGATAATTTTGTGATATGATCTCGAGAAATTCAAAATTAAGTCATGTTATTGTATTTTATGAACGAAAATGAATAAAATATGAAAAACCATTGTTTTTTTTTTTTGAAATTTCATGCCTTAATAAAATTTTGGATTTTAATATGTTGTTTATATGAATTTTTTAAGTACGATTCTAAGACTATATGTTTATTAGAGTCTATACTCTACTGTCTTTTTTTCTATTTTTTCAATAAAATCAATACCCCATCCTGTTTCAAATTGAAACTCAATTCAAATTTAATCAAATTATTCAAGTAAAACATGGGATGAGTATATTATTTCATGCTAGCGCTACTATTATTTATAATTTTTATGGTTATAGCCACATGGCTAAGCACGTGCCGTGCCGTTGCTTTGTGATGACCAAAGTTTTTCATGTCACGTGATTCCACCATAGTTCTTACACTAATGCCAAAACACCTAACAACTCAACTCATCGTTTTCTCTGATTCCTTTTGCTCATCCCTCTCAATATTCTATTATTTAATTTCCCAGCTGCTTATAAATTAATTAACCTAAAGTTTACTTTTACAGTTGAAATTATAAAGTATAACCTACAATCAGATGGTTATATATTTTTCTAAAGTTTCTTTCCTATAAACAAAAAAGCAAATAAAAGAGAGGAAGAAAGATAGAGAAAATGGAAGCTGTCGGTGGTAGTAATTAGGTTAAAACACTCTCCCTCAGGTGTTTAAAAATGGGCATAAAAATAGTAATATCTCGGTCAACGTGAACACGTCCCGTTTCTCTCTTCTCTAAACCTAAAACCAAACAAAGTTTTCCTTTTCCATTTCCATTTGGTATTAAAAGAAATGTGGTCCCTTTCGACTTCAATATTGCACCACTACCATGCACTGCCACTGCCTGCCTCCATACATATATACATATCTCTTTGCTCGCTTCTTAAACATGAAGCCAGCGCCATTTACTTGTGTTAGTTTTCATGTAAATTTGGATAACTGAATATACACCAAGTTGTATTAACTCTTTTTTTTCTTCTTATTTCCTATCGTTTTGTCTACATTTAAAAGCTTAAATAATTCAGAGTAATGGCAGATTGGCAGAACCACTCTGAGTCTCTGACCACTAACGTTGAAAGGACCATGTGTTTGAGTAAATGTTAGTAATCCAGTGCTTGTTCTTATAACCTAAATGATCACTAGGTTTAGGTCTTTCTTTATTTACAGCTAAATGTTGTTGGTATTTTTTATTTGATGAATTTACGTATTAATTTAAGGGGAAATATCTCATGTATCGGCGGTGAAAACAAAATGTTTGTGTAAGCACTTTAGTTTTAGAGTGCAGGCATTTAGTTTAAGATTTAGACTTTAATGGTTTATGTGTATGGATTTAGAATTTAGGGTAATATGTTAAGGATTTGGGTTTTAACTTAAAAATCCTAAATTCTAACTCTTAACCCTAAATTATAACCACTAAATCTTAAACCCTTCCGCCTAAACCCTAAAATTAAATTCCTAAACACAAAACTAAGACATTTGTGAAAACTTTTGATTTACACCGTCAATACATAGTATAATTATACATCACTTTAATTATATATATTATTTCATTATAAATAAATAACAATATTAATCTCACATCGAAAAAAAAATGAAAGCAAAGATTATAGAGAATAAAACAATAACGCATGGCCGGTAGTAATAGCAAGTGGGGGAGCCACCCATTTCTACATCATGCCAATTGTCAACCATCCATGTATTTGTTCTTATTTACTACTAGTATTTATTTATTTTTACCATAGTATATGTTATATTATATTATGAAACTATACACAGACACATGGATGTATGGGAGGATGCATTTACGATTTCACTCTTTTTTTTCTCTATTTTTTATATATAAATTACAAATCCCATAGAAAGGAGAACAATACTCTTCTTGCACGTTCCCCTGCCCCCTCTTCCCGTCCATATAATCACTCACACTCTTCCTCTATCATTTCTCTGGGTACTTTCTTTTTAGTGAAAAGGATTCAGATATCGGTGTTTAGTGTGTGCGAGAGAAAGAAAAGATGGATATCTACGGGCATTCAACTTCTGAACAAATAGATATTGATGATCTTTTGGATTTGTCCAACAATGAGCTTTTCCCCTCTGCTTCCGATTCCACCAACAACGATCATTTCCCTCCTTCTGAAACCACTTTCAGCGACGCTTCCGCCTCATCCTCCACCAACGCCGCCGTCACTCCCACTTGCTCCATGGGCTTTACTCACGATCTTTGCCTTCCGGTAACAACTTTGCTCCCGATTACTTCCATTTACGTTTTCTTTACTTTTATTTTTAGTTGCATGATTAAATTGTTGTCTTTCTTTTTTGGTTTACAGAGTGATGACGACGTGGCTGAGCTGGAGTGGTTGTCGCGGTTCGTCGAGGATTCTTTCACCGACTTCCCATCGTGCACGCTCCCCGGAATCTTTAACCCTAGAAATGGTCATCAGTCATCGTTTTTAAGCAAAGCTAGGAGCAAGCGTTCGAGAGCGGTACCAACAACATTAAACGGAACAAACTGGAAGACGACGACGATGCCGGAAGCGGCGGCTACTTTAACAGGAAAGTCGAAGAGCAAAAGGGAAATCCAACAACGTCAAATATCCCCAGCGGCAGAAGGAGAGGTGAGAAGATGCTCGCATTGCGCGTCGGAGAAGACCCCGCAGTGGCGGACGGGGCCATTAGGACCAACGACATTATGCAACGCGTGTGGGGTTCGTTATAAATCGGGTCGGCTCGTGCCGGAATACCGACCCGCAGCGAGTCCAACATTTGTGCTGAGCCAACACTCGAACTCCCACCGGAAGGTGATGGAGCTGCGGAGACAGAAGGAGCAACAGGTGTGTCGTCAGCACCACCGTCAACAGCGTGACTTTGAGGTGTGCTGACGTGCCAAAGTTATTGTAATCACGTTCAATGGATCTTTGACCGTGTTCACCACCAAACGTACGTTTTGGGCCTTTTATTTATTTTTGTAGGAATATGGTTTTCATAAAACAAGTAGAAGTCATTAAACATATGGCTTGGAGGTTTGAACTTTGAATTTGGTTTAGCTACCACTTGCTTTAACTCTCGTTGAAACCGTGACGAGTGACTTTCCACGTGACGCACCGCAAACGCATCGGCAGCTGAAAGGCACCCAATACTCTTCCTCTTCCCCGCCGCGGAAATTGGGTTTTCACTTTTCACGTGTAACTTTAGAAGAAAGAGTCCATTTCAATAAAGAGTATGATTCATAATTAAATTAATTGTTGGATATGTATATAGATAAGAAAGTAAACTCTCAAAAACAACCTTGAACACAAAAGATTGTGTAACAACCCTACTCGGTCTGAAAGATAACCGGGTCGGAAATATTATCGAAATAAATCGAAATGTAAAATCATTAAAATCGAACACATACATGTGCAATCACATAGAAAATCAAAAATTGAATCAAACATGATGCATCATTTCATTACAGATTTCAATTTGGTTCTTAGGGGTCATCTTACAAGTATATCAAGATTTAGGGGTTAAATTGTAAATTTTAGTAATTTATAACTTTTTCAGAAATTGAAGTCACAAATTCATAGTGTAGTATACTTCCCTATAAGTTTTAACCCATTTGGATGTTTAGAACTCATTTAATTAGTGTTTTAATCTTTAGGGACTAATATATAAGATTTTAAAATATGTAACTTACTTTTAACCGAAATACCTATCTTCAGTACTTGTACTTGAGAGACCATACCAGTATGCCTGGTCCTTACTTTTATTTCGAAGCTAAAATGAGTATTGGTACAAGGTTCTCCGTACCAATACTCATGTGCCCTATATCAGCACTAAAGTACTCTGTACCGGTACCTCATTATAATGGCATATTCCAGTGAGCAATTTTAGCACTGGTACATGATTTCCCATACCGATACGCCTTCTTATATTAATCTTTCATACCGATACTAGTTACACCACATCGGTACGCCCTGTACACCATTACCCATATAAAATATGTCGTATCGATACGCCTTGGGCCGTACCAGTACTATTTTACATCATGTTGACATTATAGGCTTGACTGTACTAATTTTAGTGTACCCTTACCGATACACCCTGCACCAGATTGTAGAACTTAGCTGGTTTTTAAGTTCAAAACTTGTTTGTAACATGTCCAAACATTTTTAAACTTATGCACCATAATTCTAACATTCTCAACTTATCATACATTAAGTCCTTAGCACACATTTCACACACACACAAGCTTTACCATGTAACATACTTACACATATTTCACACACACACAAGCACACACATAGGCCTTACCATGTAACATACTTGCACACACATACACGCGCGCGCACACACCACGCACACACCTCAACCCCCACACCACACCCACACCCCTACACCCCCACCCACACACAATACCATGCATCACATAACTTAACAAACACATATCTTGGCATACTTAAACATGTATTTATCATATGCCACCATACTAGGAGTTAAGGGAGCTTATATACATTACACAAAAGACTTGTTGAGGTGACTTGTAACCCTCCTTACATGATCGAACTCTAAAGAGCTTTAAAACCTGAAAACACATGAAATGAAACATGTTAGGCTTATATAGCCTAGTTAGGTAGTTAACATATAAAAATAAATAGTATGCTTCTCTTGTATGCATGTAACATATAATAGCATGGTGATTCATGCTCTCATGAAAGATTTCCTTAACAAAGCGCAATAAATATTTTCATGACCATATGGTTGCTTAATTCATAATGAATGGTTTTATTCAATATTTCTCCTTAGATCATAGTAACCGATGGATACACGAATTCCCAACCAATATTTTTTTATCGTAATGGTCAATCCCGCCAACATCACGGAGGACCAAATCACACATCCTTCTCTCATCGCCAATAAAGGTCTTAGCTCGAGGATCGTATTCCACCCATACATAAGCTCGATAAATTCTATGGCATGCTAATTGTATCACAGGTACACTAGTATCCAAGGATTCTATTATTATTGATAGATCACATAGTTTCTTAATTCATGATTCGTGACTCAAACATAATAGAGCTTTAAGCCCAAAATCATAACATATCTCATGTTAACATATAGTATCCGTAATGCCAATGCATACTAGAGCATCGTATTTCATACACCTTCAATGCAAATACAAATAAGCTTACGAAGCTTACCATTTAAGCATTTCCATAACCTTGCTCTATTTGAAACTTTATGCTAACATGCATTGTTGCAACAACATTAATATTTTATCCAATACAATCGAGAGGGCACCTAGTCATTCCCAAGACACAAACTACACTTATTAGTAAATTCAATGCTAGTTTTGCTCTCATATGACAATTTCTTTACTAGGAGCTTTAGATTGTCTTTGAAGACTTGATGATTCCTCACCACCAATGGATTACTCTAGGAAGAACAAATAGGAATTCATCAATATTAACATGTTTTCTTACACATATAAGAAACTAGAAATTCAAACTAATTAAGTAATATAATCATGAATTTCCCTTTCCATAACTCAAGTCTTAATCATGTATAGCTTATAAAACATAGCATTATTGTTAGGATTTAATCTCATCCTTGTTATGGAATCACCTAGATTCCATAGATATCTCATTAGAGAATACATGGGTGTAATACCCTAATTTTGTTCGGGTATAAAAAAATATATTATATTTCGTTATAAATAAAACCTAAAGTACATACAATATAAAGTCAAAATAAATAAATAATAAAGCTTAATATTATTAAATAACAATAATCCAAAAATCCCAAAATCTATTATAAAATGTCCATTTACATATAAAAATACCAAAGCCCAAATTACAAATACAAGGCCCAATATTAAGTTGGTTACAACCCATTTTCGGGTAAACTCTCCCAAATAAACACAAAAACCCAGCTGTGTTTCTTCTTCCAGCCCATTTCCTTGCCACGTGGCAGCACGAGATTGGTCTGTGGGTGTTTCACTTGGACCAATTCCCCACTGATGTCATCTTTTGGTCAGCCTATAAAAAGGGAAGAGAGAGAATTGTCATATTTTTAATGACAATTAATAAAGCAATAATTACGTTATCAAAAAAGGAGAGAGAAAAGGGCAATTGGGGAATTTTATCTGCCTCTTTGGGAGTTGCAATCGTCGCTAGGAATTCGATCAGACGCCAGGGTTGAGATCGGAGCCGCAAATCTACGTTGCCGGAAGGTATTCTTTTTTCGATTACTTCCTAAAACCTGCTAAATAAAACAAAATTTAGTTCATATATACAAAAAACACCAAAAATATAAATGAAAAGAGAAAATCAGTATCTTATTTCGATGGCTGAATTGTTTCTGAAACTGAAAATGTGGAGATTAGAGTTCATATATGTTGGTCGGTGAGGGTTAGAGTTACGGTCGGAGTCAAAAATGAGTGTTTTGGTTAGTTTAGGCTTAGGATTGGGCGGAGCTGGGTGTTTCTGTTGAAACGGGAATAGATCTAGGGTTGTAGTATAAAAATCAAGTTTTTTTAGGGTTTTGGTACAAATCGACAGTTGCCGGAAATCGTATCACAGCCGCCGAAGCAAGGTTAAAGATAATTAGAGTTTGGGATGGTGATCGGCAAACGACCAAAGGCCACCGGAGAGTGGCGGTTGAAGATCTATACAGTGGTATGTGGCTTTTTGCCACCAGAGTTTTTCGTGTTCATCCCACTTCGAATGAACACACGAAGAACACCTTCAAAAATGAAGGAATTTGATCTTTGTGGGCTTAGGTTTCTCGGTAAATGGTGTTGTAACTCAGAGAATTTGAGAGAATATGGGTGAGGAGAAAGTGTGTGGGTGTGCGAAATGGCCGAGTCGGCTCGGCGTTGGGGTATTTATACCCTGAGTCAAACGGTGTCGTTTTGGCACCGGGTTGACCTATCTGACCCGCGTGATTACCCGGATTTGGATAAGGATCTGCGCCCTTCTTTCGCCCGTCTTACATTTTAGGTAGCAAGTTTACAGTTGTTTCAATTTGGTCACTAATGTCTTGTAATTTGGCACATACATTTCATTAATAGCCCAAATTAGTCCTGTTTTCTATATTAATTCATTTAATTTGTTTAATTAATTGTTTTAATTATGTGTATGTTTGCATATTTAAAATGGGCATATAGTATATTTGTTTAGGTAATTAATTTACTTAATATAAATAATTAGATCCTTTTAACTTAGGTTATTTAATTAATTTAAATAATTTAAATAGGTGAGATCATTGTAGAAAATAAATGATTATTAAATGGAAACTTTAATATTCTAAGTTGATTAGTGTCTCATTGTAATGAGATGTTAATCAAATGGGCATTTTAGTGAAGCATTTAGTATTTCATTTAAACCTAAAACATTGTAATCACATAGTTAATTAAAATTAAATTAAGATTGGGATTTAAATAATTAGAATCATTAAATATTATGAAATATTATTAATTTAGAGCTTAATATGGATAGTGCCCAATTATTTGGGTGTTATCACATAAATTCCTAAATTTGATAATATTTATAGATTCTTTAATTAATTCAATCAATTTGAGCCCTAATTAGGTTATAACTTAAAATTGACAAGAAAATAATTGGACATGCATTAAAAACTTTTTTGTTGAAATATATTTTTGAATATGAATTGAAGTATCCTAAAGTAACTGGATATTTCAAAACTTATATTTGCTAAAAATGTATTTTCTTACAAAGGGATACTTCCATTCGAAAAGAAATTCAATTAAGGAATTAATTAAATTCAAGTTATCTTTCGCAATGCCAAAATGCCACGCGAAAATTAATAAGGTACCGACAATGGGCGTTTGTGGGGGTGCTAATCCTTCCCCACACGTAACCAACTCTCGAACCCTAATTTTAAAGAAAAAATCTCTGGTTGTTTTTATGGTGTCCGGTCAACCAAAGTGACCGGTGGACTCCAAATTGATTTTTAAGGATAAATAAATGGGAAATCCGATTTAATACGAAAAACCCTAATTTAAAGATTAAATGAATTAAAATGAACAAAAAACCTAATTTTCAAAAAGAATCAATCGCCAGGCTATTTTTCACACTCGGTTTTAAAAATGGTCTCAATAGTTTGGCGACTCTACTGGGGATCAAACCCAGAATCTTTGGTTGTTTTTATGGTGTCCAGTCTACCAAAGTGACCAGTGGTGACTCCAAATTGATTTTTAAGGATAAATAAAAGGAAAATCCGATTTAATACGAAAAACCCTAATTTCAAGATTAAATGAATTAACATGAACAAAAACTCTAATTTTCAAAAAGATTCAATTGTCAGACTATTTTTCACACTTGATTTTAAAAATGGTCGCGATAGTGGGTTAGGAAGCTTTTAACATAAACTTACCTAGGATGACACAAGGAACAAGATGAGATGTTCAATTCAAAGAAATTGCAAAGCTTATATTTTCCAATAATGGAGGTGCTTGCTTTGGAGAAAATGGGGAGGTGCTAGCTTGGCTTTCCTTCAACCGATGGAAAGCTAGCTTTTGCCTTTCTTTTCTTTTTGACTAATTATCATCTTTTCTTTCCTAATTCAATTACCATTGATAATTTAGAATGGATGAACACTCATCCTTAATGCCACGTGTGGGGTGACTAACCATCTAGTGGATTATTCACAAGGTTAGTCACTCAACTCTCCATCTTTCACACTTAAGCTCCCCATTCTATATTCTTATATTTGGTCACTTCACTTGATTCCTCTAGTTTCCCATTCTTACAAACTAGTACTTTTCTTAATTATGCTTTAATAGGCAAACCAACTACATGATCATAGCTTTTATTGATCTTGCTAATGATAACTTTCAAAACAAGTGCATGCACCTTGAATAGTATTAACAGTTGGCGAATCCGTTTTTAGGATTACATGAAAATATTTTACTTGAAAATACATGTATTTGAAAAGGTGAAATTATAGTGGATTGTTTTGAGTTGTGTAATGATTGAATATCTCATAAAATTACCTTTTATATATATAAACAAAAATTTTGAAATATATTTTTAGATAAGGGTCAGTTTTAAAAGGTTTGTATTTTAATCCAGAGGAAAATAAGTTAAATTCGATAGTTAGTTACACGTGAAAAATGTTAAAACATTCCACGATGTCCAAAATTAATACAATCACTATTTTTTAAAAGTTATAAATAGAATTTTAATTTTTTTCTATAATCATGCAAATTTTGTGAAGTATGTTATCCTATCACCAAGGACAAAGCACCAAAACTTATATTTTGGTGTCAAAATTTTAATTACACATTTGTTTTTAATTACTTTCGTATTGTATCAATTTAATCTTAGTTTTTTATTCAATAAATTTAATAATATTTATTTTAATTAGTTTATTTTATTTTAATGGCTATATAAATGTAATTATAAAAAGAACAAAATACTGATTTTAGTTTAACAATTATTTAAGGACTTAATAATATGAAATAAATGTCTAAATTATTATCTTTTATTTTAGGTGTCTAAATTTTGTTGGTCAAGATATATGCTTGAAGTTTTTTTTGCTAACTATTTTTAGGTCAACTATCAAAATTTTTTGGTCAATCATCTTCTTTCTCCCCTTTGATTTTCTAAGAAAATAAAAAAAGGAAAAATTTTAATTTTGAGAAATCAAACAATCATGAGTTCCAAAACACTTCTATTGTGAGAATCTATCTATTCTTAATGTATCAATTTCACTAGTCTTCATTCTCTTTTTTTATATATAAAAAACTCTAAGTCTAAAAAATAACCAAAAACATTTTGGTTTATACAGAAGTTAAACTAAAACCTCAACTCTAAAAGAAAGTCCCAAAACACTTCAATTTTGCCTTGTAATGACAAGTTGGATAAAAAAAATTTAGAGTTTGAAGAACTTATCAATAGAAGATAATAAGTTCTTTATTGAATGACCTGAAAATTGTTATAGAATAAAACTATAGATAACTACTTTGACGAAAAAATTAAACACTAAAAAATAGTATAATTTAAATCCTTATTTAAGTTAAGAGTTGAATTGATGTTTAAGCGTAGCATCATCATTACACACTTAAAAGGTAATTTAAGCCAATCAATATAGTTTAGGTTAATACAATACAATCATGAAAAATTTCGACCTTAACTTAAGGATAAGTGATTAGCAGAGTTGGGATTTAATGCCTCTAACCATTCATCAGGTCGAGATAGTTGAGACACGTCAACGGCCCATATCTGAATAAAAGTGTCCACAAGCCCATGGCCTTTGTTTTGTAGGACGCCCAACCCTGGGCCAGTCCACATGTTGCGACCTCGTCAAGATGAGATAGGCTAGTTCATGATTTAGTTGGGAACCAACGAAATATCCTACATCCTGTAGGAAATGTAAAGACAAACAGTTTATAATAACAAAGCAACTGCCACTGTTTGTCCTCTCGGGGACATCCGATAAAATTGGAACGATACAGAGAAGATTAGCATGGCCCCTGCGCAAGGATGACACGCACAAATCGAGAAATGGTCCAATTTTTTTTGATCTTCTCCCCTGAAGTTTTACAGGTCTGTTTCCACCTCTTTCTCTGTTTTCTTTGCATTTTATTGTTTGGTTTGATATTCAGCTTAAAGGGTCTTGCTCGCATCGGATTACAATCTGGGTTCGGTCTTTCTTTACTCTATTGAACATAAGAATGAGTAGTATTTCGATATTCATTGTTTAGGGATTTGAGATAGTTTGCTGAATTAGCATCTGGGTTTTTCATTCTAAGTACCTAACAGTTATGTTATATAACTTCGATAGGTGGTAATTTGTAGTAAATCCTATTACCTTTGTTTGCCTGTGTTTAAAGGAGAACTTCCGTTCTGTTGATTGATGATTTTTTTAGAAATGGCTTCTGGAAAAATTTTGGGTTTTGATAAAGAAAAAGAGGCATTTTTTAATTATCAAATTATAAGCCTGCTTGCTGCAAGGTATACTTTATATATGCTGATATGATATTCAATCTTCTGTGTAGAAATTGGACTCATCTTTTATACTCCATATCTTTTCATAGCCTAACCGCTTGATTTTCTTTCTATTCAATAAGGCTGTACCTGTACAATTATTCTCTAAAATATTGCAGGAATTCCCATACATGATATGCTAAACATTTTGCACTCATCTGTGATAACCTTCTAATCTGTTACCAGAATTTATGTGCCAAATACTGCAGGACGAATTGGAAGTTGGTAGCATACAGGAATGAATTTGAACAGAAAGATCACGGTTAAGCTGCATTTGACATGCTGAAAGAGGTTAGAACAACCAAAACTTAAGGTATTTGTCTTACTAATTCAGACTCTAATGACTGTCATTTGTCACTTTGAGTCCATAAAGGTTGTCTCTTAAAAGAAATTCTCAGTATGACCTGAACTAATAGCTTCAGCCCTTAATTGTTGCTCTCTTACCTTGTAGAGGCCTTGCTCAGTGCGACATGAACTTATTCAACTTCTGGTTTTAGTTGGAATCTTGCCGAATATCCTACATCCATTTGAATCGGAACAGTAAAATGGGTTATACAGAAACCAGCATACAACCTAGATTAGCATGATGGGGGAAAAAATCGAGAAATGGTTTAAAAACATCGTTTCTTTTCTGATTTTTTCTTGCAGATTTTTGTAGGTCAGCTTCCTTTTATGTTTTCTTTGCATTTGAATGTTTAGTTTCATGTTCATCTTCATGGATTTTGCTCACTTAATATTTCAGTTTAAAGTAGTGTTTATGCCTGTTTTACTCTCTTAGAAAATTCGTTGATGTCCAAAAAACCAGAATAAAAGATCTCTTTATGACTAAATTATGAGTTTCTAGCTGGTTTATGCTTGATGTATGTATAAGTGAAAAGTACTATGAACTTTTATGAATGCTGAACAGGAAGTACCAAAGATTTATCTACAGTTGACAACTTGACATGCTTTTATTGAGAAAGTACAGAGTTTAAGGTAAAAAGAAATTGTGGATATCTAAAATTTTCGAAAACAAAAGGATATATAAAAGTTGAACCTAAATGAAAGGGTCCTTTATTCCATAAATAAAGGGAATCAAAATGAATCCTAATTACAGTGAGTTTGAACATTGAACAAAGGGTGCAAGAACTGTAAACTACATTATTAACCTGTCTGTTTACATCAACTATGTCAGATGACTACTTGTAAATGAAACTAGAAAAATCTAACCTCAATGAAAAATTACTTGGTACAACATTCCCTGCCACTAAAATACATTGAACAAAGTAATTCTTGTTTGATGTTGGTATGCATGTGTATACAACAACAGGGTTAAACAGGAAGGACCCCATCGAAACGATTCATATGACAAGCTCTGATAAGCTGGCTAGATGAGTGTAAGAATGGAAGTTCCTCTCCTGTTATCACCATCATGAACATATAAAGTTATGGAACGTGGATTGTGATTGTAGAACCCTATGGGGGTCTATATGTGTTTCTTTCACATCTTTTTTGCAGCTACTTCAAACCCATATGTATGGAATCAAGCGGCACGATCAATCTTTCGATCTCTTGAAGAATCTATCACCTTTCTTTCCCATTCCAGTCCCTACAAGATTTGACGATAGTAGAGATCGGGAATCTGGTCTCCATATCAACTCTTTCAACGTGGAAAATAAGGTTGCCAATTCAGGTGTGATTTCAGTATCCTTGATATTATTACATGACATTACTCTCAATTGTTGAAGCTCTTTCCATGAAGTCACCACCGACTCCAAACCTTTGATAGTTAGCAATGAGCACCCTTCCAGAGAAAGAAGCTTCACTCTCCTATAAAAAAAAGTGATGAAAGAAACAAGCCAACTGAGATAGCATCATGATTAGAGGTGGCAAATGGGTTATTCGGTTCGGGTCATTTCAGTTCGGTTTATTTCGGGTCTGACTACATTCGGTTTAAATTCGGTTCGGGTCTATGGTGATTTTGGTTCGGGTATCGGGTCAAGACTTTAGTTCGGTTGATTTTCGATTCGGTTAACTTTCGGTTCGGTTGATTTCGGGTCAGTTGATTTCGAGTCGGGTCAATATCGGGTTAATAGGAGATCGATCGTTTTAATCGGGTTTTCAACCCATATTAGGTTTTTCTACCCTATATATAACTTTATATAGCCTGTATATTTGGCTTTTTGGCGTGTTGTGCGACAATTCAAATATCATATTTATTTATTTATTTTAATATATTTTTTTATTTCGGGTTGCCTTCGGTTTGGGTTACTTTCAGTTCGGGTGAAATCGATTCGGTTCCATTCGGTTCGGTTGAAAATCGGTTCGGGTCTATTTTCGGTTCAACTGAAATTCGGTTCGGTTTATTTCGGGTTTTGGATCAAATTTGGGTCATTGTGTTCGGGTCGATTTTGGATCTCAATTCGGGTTAATCGGTTCGGTTTTCGGGTCCCGGGTCAAATTTGTCAGGTCTAATCATGATCATCTACAAAAATTCATACGGACTGTTTGAACACAAAAGTTGCACAAGACACAAGAGAAAGCAAAAATGGGATTTCAAAGCCACGTCATGATCCGAAACATTTCAACTTATTAAGCATCAAGAGCAGGGAATCCCCCACTTGATCATTTGGAACCCAATTCTAAACTTTTCCAGAATTTTATTGCTATGCTATTGCAGATAATGTTAAAGATTAAATCAACTATCAAAGGCCTAAATTACCCACTTGCCATATTCTCTAATAAGATCACTTATTTCCTACAAAACAACAATGCATTATGAAATATTCCAAAAGTATTCTCTAGGAATTAAAGGCTGCAAATAATCTAACATGGATAATTCGAAACCGGTATACGAAACTACACATGAATCACAACAATCAAAATAAAAGAAATGCTATTGAAAATGGAGGAGTCTCGTACCTACAAATGCTTGTGAGGCCAAACGCATCATCCTCCAAGCCAAAACAATCATGTAAAACAATATCCCTAACATTCTCACAAACCAAAAACAAAGCTTTAACACTTCGCAAATCTCGAATTTGACATCCCTGCAAATGCAACTCTTCGAGGGTCAAACAAGACCCCAAATGCTCATCTGCCCCAGGGCATTTGTCAATACTTTTACAAGACTTAAGCCTCAGGGTCTTCAAGTTCCGGCAGAACGAAAGCCCGGCTAACCATCCACCATCCATTCTATGTTCGGAAAGGGACAATTCTTCGAGCATCTGGCAACATTGACCTATCGCCTTAACCCCATCATAGCTCCCTTCACACCCACAAAGCTCGAGCTTAACTAACCTTCTACATCCTTGAGCCAATAACGTTAACCCGATATCCGAAATTGTGGAATTATACAACGCATCAATGAACCCAATCAGTTTCACTACCTGTAAATTTTTAATCCCTGAAAGGGCCTTCAAAGCCATATCTCCGCAACAATGAAGCTCCAATTCTTGCAATGTAGAACACTCCTCCGCTATTCTTAACAACCCTTTTTCGCTTGCCCCAATCGCCACTAATCTCTGTAAATTCGGGTACTTTTCGGCTATCATTGTAAGCCCTCGGTCGACTTCGTTTGACGGCAACAACGTCTTTCCTTCGAGAAATCCGTCGAGAGTAGAACTAGTATCAAGATGAACAGACATAGTTTTTTGGGTTACTATAATGCTGGAACACTTGGACATTCCAATACACGAACGGACCAAGTCTATATCGGAGAGATTGGGGAACCGGTAAAATACCCGACCCGAAGTAACAAATGACCAATCTGCAACATTAAGGGACTGCACCAACCGGCCGTGGAGGTACAACCAGCGTTTGCAGACCAAAGAATTGGAGACATGGTGAGAGATGGGAAGCTTGGAGAAAATGTTGAGGAGGAGTTCGTCGGAGAGGAGGGAGGAGTAATCTGGTGCGGTGGGGTCTAAGGAAAGCGACTGAAAGGATGTTAAATCAGGCTCCGACGGCGGAGAAGTCGACGGGGTGCTGCTGAGAGGACGGTGGAAATATTGCTGCATCTTGTCCTGTAAGTAAATACGCATGCTTTAGTGTTTGGTCTCTGAAACTAAACGTCTGGTAATAATAAAGGTTTGAACAACTTATTAAGCAACTCAACTGGGTGTCCCCTTGGCTGTAGGTTGAAGATTTTATGGTAATAATTAGGGTTAGGGTTTGTCCTGTGTGGGTTTAGTGGATTCCGGTGAATCTGATATCTTTGGTAGATTTTGAAAAATCTAACATAAAATTCTAAAACTAATCAATCTCAGGAAACACTCAGACTTTTCTTTGAAATTATTGTGGATATCTCTGCATAATAATTGGTGGTGTACTTTAAAAGCTTTTGTCTCTTGTAACCTGTGATTCATGAGTAACCCACCTTTATTTGTGGACAAGGTTTTTTTTTTATGGTATGGGAGAACCGGAGGTATTGTATCAATAAATTCTACTGAGATAATTATTTAATACCCTTCTAGATGAAATTTTTAATTTTCATAAGTACTTTATTTTTAGAGTTTAGGGTTTAAAAGTTTAAGAATTTAGTTTAGGTTATAGTGTTTAGGGATTTATGTTCAGTAGTTTAGAATTTAGTAGTTGAGAATAGAATTTAGAGTTTAAGAGTTAGAATTTAGGGTTTATAGCTTAAAATCTAAATCCTTAATATATCCTAAAACCTAAACCTTAACATCTAAATCATAAATCTTAACCCCTAACCCTTAAATTCTTACCATTACTCCTAAATTCTAAACCCTTACACCTAAAATCCTAAATTGGGTTCTTACACCCTAAAACTAAGGCAATCGTGAAACTAAAAGTTTTTACATTTAATTCAAGTTTTAAAAGAGTTAGAGAAGTAAAGAGTTAATTGCACCACACATCCCCGAACTATGACACTCATTCTAAATTAGTCCCAAAACTTTTAAATAATATAATTTCATCTTCAAACTATGACTTTTATTCTAAATTAGTTCCCAAACTTTTGATCATTTTAGTTTCATCCTTAAATTGCGACTCCCATTCTAAATTGGTCCTCAAACTTTTTGAATGTTCTAGTTTTATCCCTAAATTATCAGTATATGCTACTCATATCTTATGTTAATAAAACCGTTATAAAAATCATTATTTGTCATGAAATAATGATGTGTATTATGCGATAATATGATGTAATATAAATGATAATTAGAGGATGAAATTGGAATATTCAAAAAGTTTGAGGATCAATTTAGAATGTGAGTTGTAGTTTGAGGATGAAATTGAAACGATCAAAAGTTTGGGGGACAAATTTAGAATAAATGTCATAGTTTGAGGATGAATTAGAATATTTAAAAGTTTAGGGATCAATTTAGAACGAGGGTTATAGTTTAAGGACGAGCGGTGCGATTAACTCAAAAGAAAATGGTATTGTAATCAAACTAGTAAGGATTAGCTTTGAAATGATTGTGTAGTGAAGTTATGTAATGTGGTTTCCATGTTGAACATGTGCATTTAAGTGGATATTGCTTATTCTAACCTGCAATTGATGGATGGAATCTCTTTATCCATTTTACTGCAATTTATGGGGGTGGACTGGGCTGGACAAGTTCATTAAAACCCAAGCAACCAAATTTAACATCACTGCTTCTGCTTTAAGCACAAGTAATACCATGGCCAAAACCAAATCCATAAGTGCCTGTGGCTCACCCAAAAGTGTATGATTTTCAGCTTTTAGATGTGGCTCAACTCCAGCAAAGTTTCAAACTTCAGCAAAGACAATCCTTTCATAATTTGCAACACAAAGAATCATATACAGGACTCAAGTTGTATATCATGGTTCCGAGTAATAAAGGAAATCTTCAAACTAAAATCAGGCATGCTTTCTGTGAACCGAATTATGTTGCAGACTTTAAGGCGAAATCATGCAATACTTGTTTTTTAATGATATTATAGGGGGGTCAAACATGTAAGAGTAGGAAGCACTTAGGTTTGTTATTTATATAAAAAATGCACCACATTAGTAAAATTAATTGGTCTAGCGAGATAGGGTGTTAGGTTTTTTAAACAAGATTAGAAGTTTAAATTCTAATCTAATGAAATAAACTAGGTTGGAAGGATCATTTTATCTATTTACATGTGGTTGTTTGTCAAGAAAGCACAAATTCTGAACCCAACAAGTAGTCCAGTGGAAAAGCGGATGATGTTCATCCTAGGAGACCCGAGTTCAATTGCTTAATCACCTTTAGGGATGTAAAAACAGGTAATCGGATGTATTTCAAGTCGGGTCAAATCGAATACATGTTATTTCAGGTTGATTTGATGTTTCGACTCGACTTGGGTCGAGTGCGGGTTAATTTCAAGTCGGGTCAAAACGGTTCAGGTCTAAATCAGTTAATTGACAGGTTAATTCGGGCTCGAGTGGACTTCAGGTCGGGTAATTTCAGGTCAATTTCATTTCAGGTTGGGTTAATTCGGGTTTGGAATTCGTATTAAGTTTGAGTTTGGTACAAATAGTCGATGGACTTTGGGTTTGGTCATTTCGAGTGAATTATCACGAACACGAATCATATTAAAAATAAATATTAGACTAAATTACAAAGATTAGAAATAAATAAGGTCAATTTCGGATAAAAATAAAATATTAGGGACTAGAGTGAACAAAAAATCTTAGCATATTAAAAATATTGGACTAAATTACAAAAATATAAAATAAATAGGGGTTAATTTTAGTTAAAAATAAAATTTTAGGGACTAACATGAAAAAATATCATCATATTAAAAATATTAGACTAAATTACAAAAAATGAATAAGTGTCAATTTCGACTAAAAATTAAATTTTAGGTACTAGAATAAACAAAAATATTATTGGACTAAATTCCCAAAAACATAAACAAATGTGGGGCAATTTTGATTAAAAATTAAATTGTATGGACTAGAATAAACAAAAATATTATTCGACTAAATTACCAAAAATAGAAATATATATGGGTCAATTTCGGCTAAAAATAAAGTTTTAAGGACTAGAATGAACAAAAATATTATCATATGAGTCAATTAGTTTCTCATATTATAATATAACAAATTCATAATTTCTCAAATTCTTCATTTCTCTCTTAAAACTCATCAAATCATAAACTTCCTTAATTACATGTCAGATAAATATCAAGTAAGATCAATATCAGTTCAGGTCAACAACAGGTCATGTTCAAAAACAGGTCGGGTAAAATATGATCTCAGATCATTTCAGTCGGGTTATATCGATTATTTGCCATGTTAGTCTCAGGTTTGGGTTTGTATCAGTCGGGCGCAGATCGGGTTCGGTTACTACAGTATCATGTTCAACTTGGGTTCGGGCCAACAACAATCGGTTACAAATCGGTTTCGAGTCATCACTTCCTTGGGTTAGTACAAGTTCCGACTCGAGCAGGTTTCGATCGGGTTTTTGAGTCGGCTAAGCTTTTTACATCCCTAATCACCTTTAGAATATCAAAAAGGGGTAAATTACATAAATCATCACTGAACTTTACTCACTGACTTATTTTAGTCACTGAAGTTTCAAAACGTTCAATTTACTCACTAAAGTTTAGATATTAAACTTTTTTAGTCACTCCTTGATAATATGAGTTATTTTATTATTATTTTTACTATGACATGCAATTTTTATTATAATTAAATAGCAAATGTGATTTAAAATTAAAAAAATTAAAAACCATAAACACCCTAAAACCCCAAACATCCAAAACCCCAAATCATAACCCTCCTCTCCACTCTCGTTGTCACACCAACTAACGGTGGCTACAATTGCAGTTATCTTAGACTGCAATTTCAAAGTTGAAATAAAAACTTTGTGACCCGTCCATCATTGGTCCCCTAATTAGGATGTAAAAATTCTTTCTAAAAAATTTCAAATCTGTACCTTTAATTTTATGGCAAGAAACGACAACCAAGTTGCTGCAGACAGAAAATTCATGGATCCACGATCTTAATTTCTTCATGTAGATGAAAGAAAGAGAGTTTAGTTTTAATTTTATTTATGTGTTTTCTTTTTTCTTCTTTACTTTTGCTTTCCTTTTTTTCTTCTCAAACTCTCTTATCTCTCTAAATTTTCTCCTTTAAGCATGTCCTTCAGTTGTCGGCCGCTGTTTTCTTGCGATAGTCGGCCTCCCCCTCCTTTGTTTATGTATTTTCTTTCTCTTTCTCTTGTTTCTTTTTTCTTCTTTTTTATTTTCTGGCTTCCTTGTTTTTTTTGGTGAGTGCTTCGACGCACCTGTTTGGCCTGCTCGATGAGAGTTTTCTCCGGCGATCTCGGCTCTGCCTTGGGACCATTTTGAGAGATAGATTTACAGAAGATGATGCTTAGGAGGGGTATTTTTTTCGTTCGTTCTTTCTCTGGTTTCGGCGTAGACCTTGTGTGAGCCCGATTTTCTCGGAGGCTTTATGTCCTTCTCCACCCGGCGTATGAAGGTTGTTGGCGTTAAGCTTTGGCCCAACTCCCTTTTCTTCCATTTTTCATCGCTAACCCAGATCTGTGTGCAATGGCGTTGATGGAACATTCTACTGCATCACGTTCATCGTTTTCATGCTCCGATGACCCCCGAGAGGGACATGCAGATGACAGATGACTCTACTGGCTCCTGTTTTTTTGCTTCGGTTTCTTTTGCTTCGGGGACAGTTGTGCCTCCCTTGCTTGTTCCCCTCCCTTGTTCATTTATGGTATGCTTTTCTGTTGTTTGTTTGTTTTTTGAAGTCGATTGTTGCTCCTGTATGTTCTATTTGTTTCTCTTCTCCTTCTATTCCTCTCTTATTTTCTGATGTTTTGTTTATATTTTTAATGGATGCCGACTGTTTATCTAAAAAAAAGACCAGGCCCACTTTTGATTTTGGGTTAGGATTAAAGTAGTGGAGTTCATTACCGGGTACCCAGCTTTTTGAGTATTCGAGGTACCGAGTACCCGGTTATTTGGGTAGTGTATTTGTCGGCTTGTGTCCAGGCTCGAAATAGTCAGATACCCTCTAGTCGTGTACTTAAGGATGGCCATTTGATCCATACCCGATGAGTTTTGACCAAGATCGGATTTTTTAAAGAAAATTTCGGGTTCGGGTCTAATTTTTTAAGGATAAGGCGGGGTCGGGTTTAAGGTGAAAAATACCCTACCCGACCCGAAATAATAGTTTAATTTTATTCTAAATATTTATGTATAATTGCTACAATGCCCCTCTCTTTATATATATTTTAATTATCTCCCTATTTTGTCTAATAAAAATGGAATAATTATTATATTGCTCCCTACTTATTTTTGTTTTTTCAATTAGCTCTCTATTTTATCGAATAATAAAAAATGATCATTTTGATTTATGTCGGGTTGGATTTGAGTTTTTACTCTAGAAGTCGGGTTCGGGTCGGGTGGAACATCATAAAATGTTGGGTCGAGTTTGGATGGAAGTGTTAAATTTTCGAGTTAGATGTGGGTCGGCCAAAAACCCGATGTAAAACCTATGTTGATTTTGATATAACAAATATTTTTCAAGGACTTAATTGTAAAGCAAACAAAATTTTAAAGTGTCCCAAACTGACAAATATTTTAAAGCATATTTGATTCTAATATTTGATTCTAAGTCAAAAACTTAAAGCCCTAAAATTTTCTAAGTGTTTTAAAGGACAAACTATCGAAATACGCCCAGGCGTATCGATACGCCTCCGAGCGTATTGATACAATTTTTAGAACATTGGCCACTGTAAGCATCTATTTCGATATAGTTCTATTCGTATCGATATGATCTTTATATGGGCTAAGTATTTTACTCAGGCGTTTCGATACGGTTCTATCTATTTTGATACGGCCTTCATACTGGGTTTAAGATTTAAGCACAACATACCGACACGCCACTAAGTGTTTCGATATGCTTCAAAGAATTTTTTTAATATCTGCATTTAATGACTTAGCCGTTGGAGTCAGTTATTGGAAAAGACTATTTTTAAAATACTGTTGGACAAGTATCGATACACCTTCAAGGCGTACCAATACAGGTTCAGGCAGTAGCTCAAGTGAGAAAATTGCATCGATACACCCTTTTTTACATTGAGATCGTACCGATGCGCTTCCTCGCGTATCGATATGACCCTGTATAAATTGCACACACCAACTCTTTCTATTTGAGACAGGTATCGATATGTCTATTCGTGTACCGATACGAGTGGTTGGAGAAGTGTATTTATGGTGGGAAAAAGGCAGCTTAACGTCTATATTTATGTTCCCAACCATCATAACGGTTAAAAATCAATGAGAAGGTATAAATACAAGCATCTGAAGCTACAACAACCAACTAATCATCTTCCAAGAACATTCAAGCAAAATCCAAACCTTCTTGAGCTAAAGAGTCAAATACTTGTAACCCCAATTGAGTGTATTTTCATTGTTCTATCTTTTATCAATTTGGGGAACGTGATATATTGCAATTGGGAAAAAATTCACCTATTTGAGAGGTTATTTATTGTTTGCCTATTTCTCTTTGTAAAGAGTGAAGTGGATCAATCTTTGGGTAGAAAGATTGATCGTTTGTAACGGTTTCCTCCTAAACTGAGAAAAGGGGAAGAATTCTAGTTAGTGAATTGTTGAAATCCTCAATAAGGTGCTGGGGTAGTGGATGTAGAGCATGTTCGAAGCTTGAACCACTCTAAAATCCTTGTGTCTTCAATTTCCAATTTTCTTTTTGCACCCTTCAATTTTTAAACTACCAATTCACCCCCTCTTGGTGATTTGCCATCATTTAATCAACTCAACAATTGTTATCAGAACTACACTCACTTGAAGGATTAACACCCTCTTGGGGAGATCCTTGGAAGAGTTCGATCAGCCAATATCAAGTAATGGCATCCACCTCCTGGCCAAGCATATATGAGTCACAATCGATCACCAAACCACCATTATTCAACGGGGATAACTATCCCTATTGGAAAAATAGGATGAGGCTCTTCATCAAGTCCAAAGATTACTTACTTTGGGATATGGTGGAAGATGGACCGACAATCCCTATGAAGAGAGATGGAGAAGGAAGACTCATTCCAAAGACAAAGGTGGAAATGGGTGAAGATAATTGAAAGAGATTGCAAGTTAATGACAAGGCCCTGCACATACTATTTTGCTCTCTTAGACCAGACATCTACTCGAAAGTGTCCTCAATCTCAAGCGCAAAAGAAGTATAAGACACACTTGAGACAACCTATGAAGGTACGAGCGATGTCAAGGAGACGAAGATCGGGCTTCTCAATCTTAGTTATGAGAATTTTAAGATAGAGGACGATAAGAGCATAACAAAGATGTTCGACCGCTTCTCCGCCATCATAAATGGTCTCAAAGGCTTCGGTAAGATCATTCCCGAAGACAAGTTAGTTCGAAAGCTCCTCTACTCTCTTCCGAAATCATGGGATAGCAAAAGATCGACAATCATCGAAGCTAGAGATTTGAAGAATCTCAAGCTTGATGCTCTTGTTGGATCCCTCCTTACTCATTAGATCATGAAGCAAGGAAGGGAAGAAGAGAAGAAGAAAGAAGAGAAGAAAGTGGAGAAGAAAGATAGTGAAAAGAAGAAGTTTGGAATTGCACTCAAAGCTTCCTTTGATGAGAGCGATTCAAGTGAGGAGGAAGACGAAGAGATGGCCATGCTAGCGAAGCGCTTCACTTGTTTCATGAAGTCCAACCGGGGTAGGAAATTCAACCGAATGAGAGACTTCAAGAACAAAGACAAAGAAGAAGAGAAGGACCAACTCATATGTTATGAGTGCAAGAAGACAGGGCACATCCGAACCAAGTGTCCCCAACTCAAAAAGAAGAGCTTTATGAAGAAGAAGAAGAAGAAGCTCAAGGCCTAACTTGCCACTTGGAGTGATGAAGAATCATCCGAGGAGGAGGAGCAAAAGGTGGTCAATCTTTGCCTCATGGCCTTTGAGGATGACCAAATGGTAAACTCTAATTTATCATCTCTTAATCTTACTTATGATGAATTATATGATGCATATGATGAGTTGCAAGATGTTTACGATGAGTTAGTTGACAAATTCAAAGAATCAATTTTGAAAAACAAGAAAACTAGTACCGATTTAAAAACTCAAAATGATTCTTTTTTAGAAACTAACTCGGATTTGGAAAAGAAAGTTTTATATTTGATAAATCTTTCAAATGACCTTAAAAAAATCTCGATTTAGAAAAACTTCTTTCTGATTTCCAAGATTATCACACAAAGAATCTCTTACTATTGAGAAAAGTGTTTTTGAAAAAGGAAGTTCCTCAAAAACCCGATATGTTAAGAGAAAAGTCTTTTAACCCCAAACAAATAAGCTTTCAAAAGCAATCTAGAACTAAAAGAGCTAGGAGTGTATGGGTTCCTAAGGAACTTATTGTTTCTAACAATATGAATGCTATTGTTTCTTGGATTCCTAAGGGAACCAAGCTTTTGGGAGCTAATACTCATGGACCCAAAATGATTTGGGTACCAAAAGTCAAGAATTAATTCTTTGTTTGTAAGGGGAACATTGCTACAAGGCCAAAGCTTCAAGCAAAAATGCATGGTACCTTGATATTGGATGCTCAAGACACATGACCAGAGATGAGAGTAGATTCATGGAGTTAAAGCCAATGAGTGGTGGAGTGGTGACATTTGGTGACAACTCCAAATGCCACATTGAGGGTATTGGTTCCATAGGTAATCTATCTTCTATACTCATTGAAGATGTTTTATATGTCAATGGTCTAAAACATAACTTGTTGAGCATTAGTCAACTATGTGATAAGGGTTTTAATGTTCTATTTGATGTTAATGGGTGTAAAATCATGAACATTGAAACTAATAAGATAATGCTCATAGGTCATCGCATAGGTAATATCTATATGGTGCATTTAGATGATATACATACATCTAATGCATGCCTTGTGGCACATAATGAACATGATACATGGTTATGGCATAGGAAACTAGGACATGCTAGCATTAGTGTTTTAGAGAAATTGGTTTCCCTAAATCTAGTAAGAGGTTTACCTAAGCTAAATTTTTATAAAGATAAAATTTGTGATGCATGTGCTAAAGGTAAACAACAAAGAACCTCATTTAAATCCATTAATGATGTTTCTACTAATAGATGTTTACAATTGATCCATATGGTTCTCTTTGGGCCAATTAGGATTATGAGCTTGGGTGGTAAGTCATATGCATATGTGTCAGTAGATGACTATTCTAGATACACTTGGGTTCTCTTCTTAAGTACTAAGGATGAGGCTTTAGAAAAATTCATCACGTTTTTAAAAATCACCCAAAATGATCTTGATCTTAAAATTTCACATGTTAAAATGGATCATGGAACCGAATTTCAAAATATGGGTTTTGAAGATTTTTGTAATGAATGGTATTAGCCACAATTTTTTGACTCATCGTACTCCTTAACAAAATAGGGTAGTTGAGAGGAAAAATAGAACTTTAGAAGAAATGGTTAGGACCATGCTTTGTGAAAATAATTTACCAAAATATTTTTGGGCGGAAGCTACTAATACGGCTTGCTATATAATTAATAGAGTAATGATTAGGCCTATTTTGAAGAAAACATCTTATGAGATTTTAAAATCCAAAAAGCCTAACATTAGCTATTTCCACCCTTTTGGTTGTAAATGTTTTGTTTTAAACAATGGAAAAGATGATTTAGGTAAATTTGATGCCAAAAGTGATGAAGTTATTTTTCTAGGTTACTCTTTAAACTCTAAAGCCTTTCAGGTATTTAATAAAAGAAATTTGGTTGTAGAAGAGTCTATACATGTTGTTTTCGATGATAACCTCCTTCCGAGGAAGGATTCTTGTGATGATGTAGGGATCATTGAAGCCATTGATGGAAGACAAACATCAAAGGTAGATGAGATTCCAAGCAAAGAAGAGGAACCACAAGATCCACCTCTTGAAGCCTTGAAGGACATGACTCTTGAGGAAAAGGAGGTCACCTACCCAAGGGAGTTCAACTATGTCAAAGGTGGTGAAATTTTGGGTGATCCATCCAAAAGAGTAACCACTAGATCCTCTCAAACTTATGAATAATGTTGTATTTATTTCATGCATTGAGCCTAAGAATATCAAAGAAGCATTAAAAGATGATTTTTGGATATTGGCCATGCAAGAAAAACTTAATCAATTTGAGAGAAGTAAAGTATGAATATTAGTTGATAGGCCTTATAATCAATCTACAATAGGAATTAAATGGGTCTTTAGAAACAAACTAGATAAGAGTGGTAACATAGTGAGAAACAAGGCTAGACTTGTTGCTCAAGGTTACACTCAAGAAGAGGGAATAGATTTCGATGAAATATATGCACCCGTGGCTAGAATAGAAGCTATTAGGATGCTTCTTGTATTTGCAAGCTTTTGTGATTTCAATCTTTTTCAAATGGATGTAAAAAGTACTTTTCTAAACAGTTTTATAAATGAAGAAGTGTATGTAGAACAACCACTGGGTTTTGAAGATTCAAAATTTCCTAATCATGTTTTCAAACTCACCAAAGCTTTACATGGTTTAAAACAAGCTCATAGAGCTTGGTATGAAAGGCTTTCAAACTTTTTAATTGAAAAAGGTTTTAAAAAACGCAATGTGGATACTACACTTTTCATTAAAAGATATGGCAATGACATCTTAGTAGTTCAAATTTACGCTAATGATATTATTTTTGGTTCTACTAATGAGCTTTATTGCCAAGAATTTTCTAAGCTAATGCAAGGTGAATTTGAGATGAGCATGATGGGGGAGCTTTCATTTTTCTTGGGACTCCAAATCAAGCAAAGGAATGATGACACCTTCATCAATCAAGCCAAGTACATCAACGATATGCTCAAGAAATTTGGTTTGGAGAACGTAAAGCCTCAAGCCACTCCAATGAGCTCATCTATTATGATTGACAAAGATGAAGGAGGTAAGTGTGTTGATTCTAAGCTTTATCATTCAATGATTGGCTCTTTGCTTTACCTTACTGCAAGTAGACCCGATATCATGTTTAGTGTTTGCTTGTGTGCTAGGTTTCAAGCTAGCCCTAGAGAATCACACCTAGTAGCCATTAAGAGAATCTTTAGATACCTTAGAGATACACCTAGTTTAGGTCTTTGGTATCCTAGAGATTCCTTCTTTGATCTTCATGCGTTCTCGGATGCGAATTATGAGGGATGTAAGATAGATAGGAAAAATACCGCTGGAACATGCCAATTCCTAGGTAGTATGCTCGTATCTTGGTTCTCTAAGAAATAAAATAGCGTAGCCTTATCTACCACCGAAGCGGAGTACATATCCTTAGGAAGTTGTTGTGCTCAAGTCCTATGGATGAAGCAACAACTCTTAGACTATGGTGTTGAAGTAGATACCATACCCCTTAACTGTGACAACACTAGTGCCATTTGTCTCACTAAGAATCTCATCCAACATTCTAGAACCAAACGCATAGAAATAAGGCATCATTTCATTAGAGATCGTGTCTTGAAAATGATGTAGTTTTAGAGTATGTCGATACCTTGAACCAATTAGCGGATATATTTACTAGACCTTTAGATAAAGAATGTTTTTGGACCCTTAGGAGAGAGTTAGGTTTAACAAGCCTTTCTTGACCCTTTAGAGTCTCGAAAGGCCAAAAATTTGCTTGAATTGATTTGATTGCCATGTTTATGAAATTTTGCCTCTTGATGCATCTATGCCTTTAGTTATGGGGAGCTTGTCTCTATTCTTATCATTCATGTTGTTCATACATCATACACATGCATTTCGATTCGAATAAGATCGAACTTTTGAGCAACTTGTGGCCAAAAATGCATTTTCTGGGTTATCCGTATTGAAATGGGTGAAGGTGTTTCGATACACCATTCTTAACTCAACCCAGATTGTATTCCTCAACACAAGTGTATCGATACGGATCCAACCGTATCAATACGGGTTCAAGAACAAGTTTTGATAAAAGTAAGTCTGTATCGAAATGGTTCATGTGTTTTGACACACCTGTATTGATACGCCATGTGGCGTATCGATATGCGCGGGCGCATATTCTTTAAATGAGCCTTTAATGAGTATCCAACTTTAAAACAAACTTTTAAACTCTCATTCATCCGAAACCCTAGCTTTTCAACTATAAGTACTCATCAAATCCTCTTGTTTTTCGCACAAATTTTTAAGGGTTTTTGTTCAAACAAACCAAGTCTAAGATCTCTCATCAAATTGGTGCATTATCATCCATCCATTCTTCCAATTTCCTCAAATCAAGGTATAAACTCTTTCTTTTTTATTTTTCGTTTAGTTTCGTATACTGTTTTAACTAATTTTTGTACAAAATGTATACATATAGTATGGGTTTTAAAGTTTTTACAAATATTCATTCAAAATTCAAAATTTTTTATTCGAATATAAAAATATATCGTATATTTTTAAATATATTTTTCCAAATTTCTTTTTACCAAAATATTTCTAAAATTATATTGTATAGTTTTTCATTAATACCTTGAATTTTGGAATACATATTGGATTGAATATGATGATTTATGCATACATGGTTTTGTGCCTAAACATTTTTTCAGATCTTCTCTATGGCACCAAGGAAAAGAGCTAGAACAAACGAGGTTGGCGAGTCTTCAACTGAAGACAATTCGGCGTCCTAACCTTAATGTCATTTAACAAAAATGTTTTCCAACCCTGGCGGCTTTAAACAACTTCAAGCAATACCAAAACTACAAAATTCGTCGCGAAAGAGTAACATTTGTTCCTTTTTAAACTCTGAACGCTTCAAGTTCAAATATCTTTATCTCTTGCATCGTTGGAACTTTATTCAATTTTTGACTATCCCTAAGTTTTTGTACAGTAACCTTGTTTTGATTTTCTTTGCCAATGCCCGGTGCATCCCCAATCAAGACCGTTCTAAGGTCATTGCTATTGATTCATTCTTAAAGAGGAAGAAATTCCATATTGATGTTCAAACTCTAGTCAATGTCTTTGGGTTCGAAGATGGGAGAATCAAAGATGAAGACTCCTTGGGACAATTTCTTGGTGATTCTGTCACAGTTCTTGATGCTCATGATCACTTCTTGCATCTCATGATCACTTGGTGGTTTCGGCCATCCGGTGGTAAGTTTTCCACTATCCGACAAGTGGATGACTTTTGGATAAGATGTTTTCGTGATGAGAATCAGCCCAATCTTGCGCAAATAATGTTTGTGGAGCTAGTTTACCTAATCCAACATCGACATACTCCTCTAGTTTCATCCTTCACTTATGGGACAACTTTGAGTTGCTTGTTTACTCAATTGGAAATCGATTGCTCGCAAGACTTTCCTAAGCCTCTTATCGATCCCATTGATGAGCGCTCTCTTGTTCGTGCAAAGTTTTACTATTACAATGGTGAGTGGTACGTCTCGTCAAGCTTTCACATGATGCAATCCCTGAAAATCTGGCAGCTCCTCAACAAGCTGCCCTTCAAGCTCCGATAGCTCTACCGGTTATGGATGCTCTCATGGCATATCTCAATGAGCAATTCACTTCATTGAAGATAATCATGAACGAAGGGTTTACGACCATTGATAATCGATTTACTTCCTTGGAGGATCGAGTTCAAGCCATTGAAAGCCAACAAAGTTCGATGGACATATCTCTTACAGCTTTTCATGGAGAATGGAGACAATCTTAGGCTACTCAAACCCACGATGAAGATGAAGATCAAGAGGACGAAGATGCTCCATAGACATACATTGCATCTCATGTCATATCATTCTAGGATTTTTATTATATGCACCTATGTTATTTTGAATTTAATCATATGCTTATGTTATTAGGACTTGAAGTTTGTATTATTGTTTATGTTTGCTTGAACTTATTGCTTTAATACTTCATGAACATTATGGTTGATTTTGCTTTAATCTTGTTTATGCCTTTACTTTGTTATACATTGATTTTGATCTAACAAAAAGGGGGAGAATGTATAAGCTAAAATTTTCAAACTATTTCAAAACCTAGCTTACTCTAAGGGGGAGTAATTTCAACACACTTAAAAAAATTTGCTTTAGGTTTTGTTATATCAAAAAGGGGGAGATTGTAAAACCTATGTTGATTTTGATATAACAAATATTTTTTAATGACTTAATTGTAAAGAAAACAAATTTTTAAAGTGTCCCAAACTGAAAAATATTTTAAATAATATTTGATTCTAAGTCAAAACTTAAAGCTCTAAATTTTTCTTAGTGTTTTAAAGGCTAAACTATCGTAATACGCCTAGGCGTATCGATACGCCTCCGAGCGTATCGATACAATTTTTAGAACATTGGCCACTGTAAGCATCTGTTCCGATACGGTTCCATTCGTATCGATACGAACTTCATATGGGCTAAGTATTTTACTCAGGCGTTTCGATACGGTTCCATCTGTTTCGATACAGCCTTCATACTGGGTTTAAGATTTAAGCACAATGTATTGATACGCCATTAAGCGTTTCGATACGCTTCAAAGATTTTTTTAATATCAGCATTTAATGACTTAACCGTTGGAGTCAGTTATTGGGAAAGACCATAGCCGTTGGAGTCAGTTATTGGAAAAGACCATTTTTAAAATACCGTTGGACAAGTATCGATACACCTTTAAGGCGTACCGGTACAGGTTCAGACAGTAGCCTAAGTGAGCAAAATTGCATTGATACGGTCTTGCCTGTATCGATACGCCCCTTTGTTTTACATTGATATCACACTGATACGCTTCCTCGCGTACCAATATGCCCCTGCATAAACTGTACAAAATGGCTCTTTCTATTTGAGACAGGTATCGATACGACTGTTCGTGTACCGATACGAGTGGTTGCAGAAGTGCATTTATGGTGGGAAAAAGGTAGGCCAATGTCTATATTTATGTTCCTAGCCACCACAACGGTTAAAAATCAATGAGAAGGTATACATACAAGCATCTGAAGCTACAACAACCAACTAATCAACTTCTAAGCACATTCAAGCAAAATCCAAACCTTATTGAGCTAAAGAGTCAAATACTTGTAACCCCAGTTGAGTGTATTTTCATTATTCTATCTTTTATCAATTTAGGGAGTGTGATGTATTATAATTGGGTAAAAATCCACCAATTTGAGAGGTTATTTATTGTTTGCCTATTTCTCTTTGTAAAGAGTGAAGTGGATCGATCTTTTGGTAGAAAGATTGATCGTTTGTAACGGTTTTCTCCTAAACCGAGAAAAGAAGAAGAATTCTAGTTAGTAAATTGTTGAAATCCTCAGAGGGTGATGGGGTAGTGGATGTAGAGCTTGTTCGAAGCTTGAACCACTCTAAAATCCTTGTGTCTTCAATTTCCAATTTTCTTTTTGCACCCTTCAATTTTAAACTACCAATTCACCCTCTCTTGGTGATTTGCCATCATTTGATCAACTCAACACCCGACCCGACTCATGGCCATCCCTATGTGTACTCATAAAACTGGTATTTGCAAAATCAAGTACCGAATACCCGGTTTACATTTTTAATTATATTTTTTTAAAATCACATGAGAAATACGTATAATTTAAAAGTTCATAATACATAATTTAAGCACAAAAAAATGTGATTTGAAGTTAGTTTAAAGGAAAAAAGATTTGCATTCATTTTACAAAAAACAATTATAACCAAAAGAATGCATTAAAAATATTAATTTCGATTGTGATTTTTTTTATTCGAATCTCACATTAACAAATTAATACCACAAATGTTTTTAAAAAACTTAAAACTTAAAAGTATACAATACAAACATAAAAATATAGAGATTTAAATTTAATTTTGGGGTAAAAAATATCAAGAAACCTAAAATAAAAATATAATTTAAAATCAAAAAATATATACTAAAATTATTGGTTCGGGTCGGGTGTCCGATTAAAAAGATATTTCGGCCTAAACCCGGACCAACTACTTGGGCAAAAACTCGGGTCGGGTAATTCCCCCCGTAAAATACCCTATTTTTTCGGGTCGTCGAGTAGTCGGGTCGAGTAATTTTAAATACTCGTAGATTAAAGTATTTTTCAACCGAAGAAGATGGGTTTGATTTAGGGTTTTGGGTTTTATTTTTTAATTTTGAATAATATCTGGCATTTAATATTAAAAAAATAACATGTCATAATAAAATAATTATATCATCATTGAGTTATTAAAAAGTTTAATGTCTAAATTTTAATAAATAAATTGGATGTTTTAAAATTTTAATGACTAAACTAAGTCAGAAAGTTTAGTGATGATTTAAAGAAAGCACAAATTCCCTATATATTATACATGTTCTGCTAATTTGTACAGAGGGAGAAGTTGGGCCTTGCCAACAAAGTTCTATCGAGCCGAGTTGGGCCAAATTTCATTCAGGCTTTTAACTCCCAAGGTACATATTGCAATACATTGTGAATCCTAGAATATCTGATAAAATTTTAGTCTTTTTCATAAATACTTTTAAAAAAATAAGTTTCCAATATTTAATACAATTGATAATTATTATATAATATTTTTAATTTATTTTCATTAGTTTAAATTTAGAATACTATTTCCACATTATAAAAAATAGAAGTTTGTTTTAATTCGGAATAATCATAATTTTTAAACTTTGTAAACTATAAATCGTTTAAACATTATAGTTCTAATCAATTTTCAATTAATCAATTTTTTTCCCTCGGCCACTCTAGGGAAACCTAGAAGTTTCAAACAAATGGTGGTTTCTAATCCAGTAGTCAATTCGACAAAATTGTGGAGCACATTGAAAAATGGGAATAGATTTGCAGCAAACTCTGGCCCATATGAGATTTTGGATTCTGAATTTTGATATTGATCTTGGGTCACCCAAGTGTCGGCTATTTAGTAAAAAAGAAGAAGAGATAAATAGACCTCAAGGGGTTAATTGTACTTGTACATTTATTGTTAGCCTCAAACTTTGATAAGATATTTTCTCCGTTGGACCAAATGATATACCCAAAAACCATTTTAATTTTTATATATTCATATAAATTCGGGTAATTTTAGGATAAAACGGGTTAGGGTGAGGCTAAAATGAGGCAGAATTTGTGTAATTACATAAATTCTTACTATTTTTGTAAGAATTTGGGCAACTATATAAATTATTATCAACTTGGTAAGAATTTGGGTAGATTTTGCCTTAGGTAAGAATTTGTGTAACTACACAAATTCTTATATTATAACCTAAATTCTAACCATTTGAGTAAGATTTGTGTAGATCGTAAGGATTTGTGTACCTACACAAATCCTTACCAATTTAATAAGAATTTTGTGTAAATTTGCCTCATTTTAGCCTCACCCTAAGGGTGCTTCATTTTAGAATTTCCCTATAAATTCACCCAGCATATTGTATTTTTTTTAATAGTCTAAAGGTGATTAAAGTGTAGTATCTGTTCACATATATTCTTAACCTTTTGACAATGAGCATACACTTTATAGACAGAACGATTTGAACTCGCATTTTTTAGGATAAACATCATCTGCTTTTTCATTAGTACACTTGTTGGGCTTTATCACATTGTAAATCTTAATACTAGAATCTTCAACCTAAGCTAATATTTACACTTGAATGTATTAAAATTCAAAACATTACCAATCGAGTTAAAGAATCAATGTATTTTAAGGTTAATATTTAAGAAATATATGTCGCTATTTATTTGGTTAAAATTATATGATTTGTATTTGATTCATCGACGTGATATAATTTTTCTTAATTATAAATTGTGCGAGAGGTATGCTATTGTTAAAGGTTGAATTTTTTTTTTTATCAAGGAGAATTAGAAACTTCATTCAAACGCAAAGAAATATACAAACCATGGCATAAGACGCCATGACATACATCTGAAAAGGAAAAATAAAACGGGCACTCGACAAGCCCAAAACCTAGAGCAAAAGGGGAGAGCCGCCATAAGCGAGCGGATGAGGGATGAATAGGTTGCACAGGCCAACACAGTGAGGAAGAAAAGTCGAAATTCAACATCCATAGAGGACAAACAACAAAATGACGACGAGATTTAAATCGACCGACGTGGGATCCAAGCGCCGAGCTGAACAAGACGGCAAATGAGGTTTTTATAAAATGGGTCAACCTCTTCACACGAGAATCCGATAAAACGTCAGGAACAAACGGTCACATGCAAAAGGAGAACCGGAGAGAGAAGTCGCCAAAGCCATCACCTCCCTCAGCATTCCTTGAACCTACAAAATTAAAAAGCAAAGAGAAACCCAACCAAAAATTAAAAAATAAAATGTTAAGAGAGACGGGATGAACCAAAATAAAGTGTTAATGTATGAACATTTTAATCACTTTGTTCTTTTATGTAATTGGCAACTCTATTTATTGTACTAATATAATTTTCGAAATTCTAGGATTTTATTTGATATTTTCTTAAATTGTTCTCTTCCATTACTTCAATTTTATACTTTTAATTTTGATGCTGAGAATCATAATTCCAATATTTTAGGCTTTGGCCACTTGCATATGTACAAAATATATTTCCTTTATATAGTGTTAAATTGTTATAATAATACATAATGTGTGTATTTCCCTACCATCAATTACTACGGGTTTTCTATATGAATCACCAATTATTAGTGAACATGTCATCATCGATATTTTCAGATACACTTGTTTATTTCTAAAATACACTCATATTCTTAATCAAGATACAAATTAAGGGATAATGTGAATTTAATGTCGGTGTGCTTCAAATAAAATGCAAAAATATATGCAGAAAAACTTGGGGTTAATGAAAATTTAATTGGATAAAAAAACATAAACCCCCAAGTTTGTTGAATTATGCACTTAGTTAGAGACGGAGCTAAAAATCAATGTTAGAAGGTACAATAGGCGGTTAAATCTTTAAATTTAAAAATTAAAAAGAACAAAAATTTATTCGATTAACATTTAAATTAAAAAGCACTAAAAATGTAATTATACTAAAAAAAATTAGGAGGGGCCCATATGGTTACGTCCTGCACGTGGCACATGTACAAGTAGAAAGCCATGGTTTAGATAGGTACCAAAATAGAAGGGAGTGAACGTGTGTAAACAGAGGAGTTAAGTTGGAGACTGAGTCTTGTTTAAAGGAATGGCCGTACGGATAAAAATCTCGTGCCCGTGTTAATTTTTATACTTTAATATTAAAAAAATTAAATTTTAAATCATAAATTTTAAATCTTAAAAAATACATTATATCTCTAATTTTTAAAATTTTAACTCTAAACTTTAACTCTAAATTCTAAATTAAATTTTGTAGCGTAAGCATAAAAACAAAACACTAAAAAAGACAACTAATTTCAATTTATGGTAGTACAAGTTCATCTCCACTACAGCTATACTAATAAATGTCGTCTTGATTTTATGGGTCCAAACCTTGACAACACGAAGTTACTCCCCCTTCTTTCAATGCCCATCCTCTCCCTTCAACCCACATTCGGTCACCTCTTTTTTATTTTTTAAAATTCGAGTTTAAACATCTTATAAAAAAAACTGAGGAAAATGAACAGATACTAGTTTAATATCTTGACTTCAAACCACAAGTTAATTTCATTTCTCTTTCTTTATTTACTGTCCTATCTTTCTTTACATTGCCAACTCAACGCCGGGCCCTTACTATAAATCCCTCATTAAAGCTCACAGCCTGGGTATCCCTTCCTATATTTTTCTTTGCAGATTTCAAGCTCAAATAAAATGACTGAATCTTCCCTTACAATCTCTCCGAGAAAGCTTCGATCCGATCTTTACTCTTACTCCGATCAGAACGATGCAAACACCCCATTGGTGATATCAGTCCTGGCTTCTCTCATCGAGAGGACAATGGCCAGAAACCAAAGGATCGCCAAGAACTGTAAAAGGACATTAGCCAACAATTTCAGAAGCAGAGTTTTCGATTGCCACGAGGCACCGGACATGACAATTCAGTCCTACCTAGAAAGGATCTCCAAATACACCAAAGCCGGACCATCGGTTTATGTGGTTGCATACGTCTATATCGATCGCTTTTGCCAAGCAAATCCTGGGTTTCGTATCGATGCAAGAAATGTACATAGGCTTCTTATTACCATCATCATGGTCGCTTCCAAGTATGTTGAAGACACGTGAGTATTTGTTTCCCATCTTTTCTCTTTTAAGTTATCTTATTACAGTACAATGTTCTAATGGTGTTATCGGCGCTTTGTATCGACTATCGAGCAGGAATTACCGGAATTCGTACTTTGCACGAGTAGGGGGGTTGGAAACGAAGGAACTGAATAAGTTGGAGGTTGAATTTTTGTTCTTGATGGATTTCAAGTTGCATGTGAATGTAAGTGTGTTCGAGAGCTATTGCAACCATTTGGAGAGGGAAGTGAGCACCGGAGGGGGATACCACATCGAGAGGACTCTAAGATGTGCCGAAGAAATCAAATCAGGACAGGTTGAAGAAACAAGATACAACTCCATTGCTCGCATGTTGCTGTAATAATTTATTACATCATTCAGGGAATTCTTTCTTCCCCGTTCTGATTCTGCAATGGTGTTATGATTTTCAGGGTGATCTTTGTTTTTTTTTTCTGTAAAGATTTGATGTATATACTTGATGTTTTGTCTGAAGTTACAATACGAACTAGTTACAAATGCGATAAATACATATTTATAACTACGACTAGAATCAATCATTATAAATCATAAATGGAGGTTCTAAATATTCAGAACTATAGCAATGGAACAAATCAGGGAAACGGTAGAATACACAAACATTAATATACGGTTGAAGTTGTTAAGGCTAATGCTGCTCTCAACATCCGAGTAGTTTAAACTTAAAGCAGAAAAGGGAATACATTGATGTAACATGATGCAGTTAGTTGAAACTTGGATGTAGGATTGGGAACAACATTAACTTTGTCTAACAAATATATTCTCTTTATTTAAAGCAAAAGGTAATGCCTCCATCACATAAAACTACATCCGACCGGTTTTAACTTTTAATTAATATACTTTGAGTTATTTTTCGATACACAATTTATGTAAAATTTATTTTACGATATGCTATTTTAAGTTTAAACTCTAAAAACTAAACCCTGAACTCTAAATCTTATATAAGACAACTAAACACTGAAATTGATAGTTAATTATCGTAATCGGTTTCTGGAAACATTAATTAGCACTCATTTGATTAAGTGGGCATATAAATAATGCTTAACAATGAATCATTGAGATGGTGCAGTGCCAGTAGGTGAAAAGAGTTATCAGGAGCAGGAGATTAGAGATAGGCAAAAGGTAGGTTGGGAGCTTGGGGTTGTAGAAAACGACAAAGACATGAGTTGAAAAGGAAGACGGCAATGTCTCCACTCTCTACACAGTTTGGTAGGTTATTCTGCTTTTCGACTACTTCCTAATGGGCACTAACATAAATTAATGTTCAACTCTTTTGTTTTTGTTTTTACTTTATTTCTTACAGCTAAGGCTGTCTCCTTATCAACCTACTTCTTCGTTTTAGATTATTATTATTACAATGTGATCAATAATTCAGCTACTGAACTTGCTCTTCTTTCTTACCAGAATGTTCTCCCCGCCACACCTTCTTCCATGGATTGTGAGTTCATCATCCTCTTCTCCCATCCATTTCAATTGAAGATATATTGCATACTATACATGCCAAAATACATGTTATTAAGGGACGGAGCCATGATTGAATATCGAGAGAGGTTAAATTATTGAACTTAAAACTCAAAATTTGGTGACAATGTCTAATTTATCTAATATTTAGATTTATAAATACTTAAGTTGTCATAGAACTGACCAAATTAAATTTTTAGATGATTTAATTAAAAATATTTAACAAATTTAATATAAATTTCTAAAATTTGAGGGCGTCAAATTAAAATTTTAAGGCCTTACTATAAAGTTTTCAAATTGTTGGATGGGCCAAGATCTCTTAGGCCCTCATTTTGCTGATGCTTATGCTTTATAAATGAAAAATTATACAAATATAAGTTTATTCGAGTTCTAATTCAATCGATATTATAAGAGAGGTCACTACTCGGAGCTCGTGTTAACCTTGAACTGTAATATCATGTTTTGCATATCTCGTGGCCATTGGACGCTAACAGCCTTTACATTAAATATCAAGCTGAAAGGCTTAAAAGAACACTGGACCATTAAGGACCTAAAATGGTTCCTGTTACCATTTGATTCGGTTCTAGCACAGGATCTCAGCTCAAAACATTCAACAGAATCGTTGAGGAATTTGCGGTTTTCAAAGAATGTCAAATATGTTAATATATCGACATACATAAGATGCAGATTGGGTCCAGTAGTTTGTTTAATGTGTTTTTAATTAAATTTTGAGTTTAAGTCTTATGAATAATAAAAATAGATTTTGGGATAAATTTTGTCTTGTTTCGGATTTGATTTGATTTGTCCCTAAAATAATCAAAATTAGTACGATTGTAAAATATGAAGAAAAAAAACCTTTAACCAAACAGAAGATTTGGGATTCTTTTGCACACACCCTTAAATCTATGTCGATGATTGCCTCAACAACAGGGCTCAACTTTGGGATTGGATTGTTTTTGTTCTTCAAAGTTCAAACATTAGAAAGTGCCCTATGAAATGTTTTAACATCCTTGATGATTGTTTTTTTAACAATGATATCTTAATTTTATTAATCAACAGAAAGATAATACAATACAATGCATTAAAAGAGAAAAAAAGAAACAAGTCCACTAAAAGTCTGTTACAATGGTGCAAAGAAAAGCAGATACCTCCATCGAGATTAGCATACCAAAATCTAGAAACTTTCTTGAATCTCCTTGTCTTTATCCAAGTGAGACGCTTTACGGGATGAAAAAGGAGCAGTGAGCGAACCAAGCTATCAGACAGATTGCTCCGCTACCCATGTCTGATTACAACGACAACCAACCATCAACCGAGTGGGGACCCAACTTTCTAAGACTACCGACAGAATCATAATCAAATATTAACGTCGTGAAGATCTTTGTACGAGCACCAACCGACCGCTAAGGTATGCTGAGAATCATGCCACAAGAACAGATAAAACGAATCACAAAAAATACAAAAAAACGTGTCACAAAGACAGAGAAAACACGTGCCACAAAGGTATAGATTTTTATTAAAAAAAAAACAAGAAAAATAATAGACCCGGTGATCGACAATCAATACTAAGATTGGTTGTTGGCCGACCACCAACCAAAAAAAAGTAAAGTTGCAGGCAACAGAGATTTGAGAGAGAGCGACTAGATTAAAAAAATTAATGATTGATTCTTGTTGTAATAATATAAATATATTAATTATAATTCTTTTTATGCATTGTATTGATATTTTTTAATAGTTATGCATTGTATTGATGAATTCTTATCATAGTTGTAATTTATATAGATATATTATTTTTAAGTCTAAGTTCAAATAGAAAGTACAAGTCTAAATTGTTTAGAGACAATTTTTGCTCCTAAACTAACCTCTTTTGTAATAACAAAAATTATAGAAGCCAAAAAGGATATATTCAATTGGTATAGGGAGTTTTTTTTCTTCTTCTTTTACATATGGATTCATCTTTGTGATGAATCAGCGGTGGGATACTACTTTTGGGGCTTGTTTATTGTAAGGTATTTATTGGTTTTAAAACCAAGTAAATTAAGTTTTGGTCGCTTTAACTTTGGGAATTTTTTGGTATAATAATCACTAATACTCAAATCATTGGCCGAAAATATTAGACAAATATAGTGACAATCATTCTCATGCAAGAGGAACATAATTTCACTCCAAATCCTTAGGACTAGCAAGTTTGGCCATCCCACCTGCTGCTCTATTTTCATCCAGAAGACATGATGAACCTGAACCTCCTAATTTCACCTTTGGGATTTATTTTTTAAGATCATATTTTGCATTTCTTTTCACAAGTGTTTTGGAGTCGAAAGTATTTTAAGGTTAAAAGTAATTCATACTATGAAGCTTTTCAAAACTTAAAATTTAACCCTTTTAAGAGCATTTTTGAGCAAAACTACTCATTTATTCTCGTTTGTATCACAAATTATTTTATATTTTTAAAACTAATATTCAAAATAGATATTTTATCTTATCATGAGATGTGGTGTGGTGGTTGCTCATCTCATCCTTTAACTATGAGGTCAGGAGTTTGATTCCTATTATAGTGACGTTTTTCAATCTAACATCGTTTTATTTTTACTTTTCTTGAAAAATTTGAATTTGGGGGATTTATTAAAAATCATATTTTTAAAATAAAAACTGGAATGGCCACCGGTCACTTAGATTAGGTAGACCGAAAACCAAAAAGACAACCAAATATTCTTAATTTTTTGGGTTCGGGAACCGATTACGTGTGAGGAAGGGTTTGCACCCCATCACACCCAAAATTGGTACCAAATAGATTACCATTTTATTACTATCGAATTTTGCGAGTTAAAGTAACGCTTAAATCAAAATTTGATTATACATGCGAGTTAATTTTAAAGGTCTCGTTACTCGAGAATAAACAAAAACCACCACCACTACGCCTGATACTAGACAAGTTTACTCTCGAATAAAAGGGCACCACATTAACAGTTTATATCCCGGATGCAACATGAGTATAACATGGCAAACATACGAATAAAGGCATAAAATAAAATCAATGAATACTAAATACTACCAACAATGCACCATACAAAAATTAAGCACGTACATAAATGCATATATTCTATGAGAAAACATACCAAAAAGATAATATAACAAAATAAGGAATATGTATTAAATAAAAATAAGATAAGGAAATTATATATAAAATATAATATATTATAAAAAGTAAACATTTACATATAACCATTACGATATGTAGTAATGTACAACATACCACAAAAAGGAAATAGAAAAAGGAATTAAAGGAAATATATGGAAATAATGACCAAATATATATATACTATACGACAAATATACTAAGAAAAAACATGATACCTTAGGGTATAAGTATAAAAATATATACATACATGTAGGCGGCCATAAACAAGATATATATGTAATTAATACATTATATATTATACTCATATATATATAATTACATATTGTATCATACATTACAATATATATATATATATATAATATACTATGTACTACATATTAAAAAATGAGTTATACAACATAATATAAGGAAATATATAGATATCATACATCGTATAAAAATTAAACAGACAGAAAATTAAATGAAGAACAAAAGGGGAGGACCTATAAGATGATTATCCCATCGATTTTGGATTAAAATTGAAGAACGAAGATGAAATTGAAAGGATTTTAAAAGATCCAAGGACGGCGGCGATGAATATTTAGGGACAGAAAGATTTAATAAAGCAATAAACTCATTTTACAAGTTTGGTATAAATACCAAAAATTAAAAACATAGACCATTTTTCTACTTTCTGAAAACGGATCAAAACCCCCTATTTTAAACTCTCTGAAATATTTATGTGAGTTCATGAAGAACTCATGAACACCACCACCTTTTCAAGAAAACGGCGAAGAACCGCGCAACGGCCACCGTCGGCTGCCACTCACCGACGGCCGGCGAACCCGAAACCACTTCAAAACACCCCTTTTTATCCCTAAAATTAAATTTGACTTTTGATTTTTCAAAAAAGAAAACTCCAATAGCCAAATCTTTTGAAAACCGAAGCCAAAACACTTTTTTCTTTTTTTTGAAACCATTTTCTTTTAAAAACTCAAAACGTTTTAAAATCTTAAATGGGGAAAGGAGAAATGAATGAACAAGTCACGATGGTGTTGTTCATATGCAACATCCATTTTTGTTGTCGTCGCAACGACGGTATGAGGTCGGAACCAATTATGAAACCTTAGCCCTATTTTTCTTTTTTGATTTGGTTCGAAACGAAAACAAAGAGAGTTTTTTTTTCTCTAAAAAGTTTGAGGTTTATTTTTTTTATTGTATTGATGATAATTTCCCATTACAATAGTTTTTTTCTGAATATATATCTGTTTTACATGCTTGCCAAATAAAAAAATGAAACCTAATCTATAATGTTGATGATGACAATCTGATATCGTTTTTTTTATCAATTTTTTCCCTACATAGTGGTTAGGAGAACCGGTGGTCGTACGGTGGCGGCGGCGCGGTCTCTAACGGTGGCGGCGCGGTCTATAGCGGTGGCGCCACATTGATGAAGAAGATGGAGCGGCTCAAGCGCGTAGGCGTGTGGGAGATGAAGGGTTGGCAGTGGCTTTCACGAGCGCGTGTGGAGCTTGGCAGACATCTCTCAATTTAATCTGGACCATTGGATCAAATCATAAAGTTCTATTTCTGTTACAGGGCAGTATGAATGGTATATCATGTTTCATCGGGTTATACGATATCTCTAGTGTGGAAGTAGGCCAACATTTCTATTGGCAAATAGGAGGTTTCCAAGTCTATGCCCAAGTACTTATTACTTCTTTGGTTGTAATTGTTATCTTATTAGGTTCCACCTTTATCGTTGTTCGAAATCCACAAACTATTCCAACCGCCTGTCAAAATTTCTTCGAATATGTTCTTAAATTCATTCGATACGTGAGCAAAACTCAGATTAGAGAAGAATATGGCCTATGAGTTTCCTTTATTGGAACTATGTTTCTATTTATTTTTGTTTCTAACTTGTCGGGTGCTCTTTTACCTTGAAAAATTATACAATTACCTCATGGAGAGTTAGTTGTACCCTCGAATGATATAAATACTACGCATGTGTGGAGCTTGGTAGTCATCTTTCAGTTTGATCTGAACCGTTGGATCAAATCTAATCCAACAATCAGATCTTGGCGGCTACAAAATGAGTTATCAGATTTAGGGTTTTTTCTTTTGGATTAGGGTTTTTTCACATTTGGGCGAAACGAGCCTTGTAATATTATTGGATTATATATTGGACTTGGACTATTTTAATATATGAGTTTTTCTTATTATATTTTTTTTATCTATTTTGTTCTTTTATTATGTAATAACCCATTTTTGACTGGGCCTAAACTTAAAACCAGATCTAAAAAATATAAATACAATCTTATTATTATTATTATTATTATTATTATTATTATTATATTATTATTATTATTCTCAAATACATGACCCAACAGGCCAAACTAAACTAAACATATACCCATTACCCAATATTACAAATTATCCAAATACCCCTAATCAAAAAACCCTAAAAAAATAAAGACATAATATCCTAAACATTTGCTGCCACCCTTCTCTTGTGCCAACCCCTCACCTTCCCACACGCGGCTTTTCAATGCTTGCATGAAGGCCACACGCGTCACCTAGGCCTCCCACCGCCCATTTCTGACATCGGCCATCGCCCTACCACGCCCACTTTACCGCCCATACCTGCAGAAAATAAAGATTATTATTATCCTGGAAATCATTGCATCATGCCTAATCAACATTAAATAGGGCTCTTTTTGTATATTTTGTATGTAACAAATCGGGTATAAAACCCAGATGTATAATCTGTAAAAAAGAGGAGGTGAAGGTTCGATTGAAATAAAACAGAGGAAGATTTCCGAATCCAAAGTTTGAGTACATAAAAAAGAGGTATATTTACTTATTTTCTTTCGAATCTAAACATAAAAAATAAAAAGAGATAGGAGACAATTCAACTTACCTCGATTCGGTTCTGAGCCGTTGCCTCCATGCATAACCAACACCGAATCACCTTCATTCAAACCGGATCTAAGGATTTCGAATATAAGAAAAAAAGGGTTATGTTATCCTAGGGTTTGAAGGAAAATGAAAATAAAGAGAATAAGAAAGGGGAGACGGCTTTAGAAAAAAAACAAGGAAAAGTGATTCTGTTTCTTTTTTAGGTTATAATCACTAAATGAAAATGGGTTAATTACACACTAAACCCCTTAGCCCAAGACAATTTTCATTTTGTCTCTCCCGCACGGTCAAATCACTCCACTGGTCCTCTTTAGTTTTCTTAAGTTTTCAATTCGGTCCTTTTTTCTTTTAATCCAGATTAATTAAATAAAATGGGAAAATTACACGAGGAGTCCCTCCGTCTATAAGCCTTTTTTAGTTTGTCTATGCCGCATGGTATAATTATCCCCGTGGTCCTTCGTGTTTTAAATAGCTTTGTAATTCAGTCTTTTAATTACTTTCGATTTTGGTCCTTTATTCTGTTTCTTTATCTTTTAGTCCCTTAATTATTATTATTATTATTATTATTATTATTATTATTATTATAAATTATTATTATATTGTAAATTATTATTATGTTATAGTCTTATTATTCTTGTTATTATACTATTATTATGTACAATTTATTATATTTAATTACATTAGTAAAATGTGCAATAATATACTGTTAAATAATGCTTATGTTTATGTTACATTTTGATTTTGTTTATAATTTCGTTTACATTTTATTGCTGTAATTTAATATATTTTGTTTCGATTAATTGCTCATACAATAACTGTTACATTTAGTGTAGGTCCTATTGCTCTGATATTCTATTGGGAGTGACATCCTGTTCTTCGGGTGTCATCTCCTTCGACTGTCGTGAATATCAAGGTGATTTTTAAATTGTCATGCATTTTAGAAATTAAAATTAAATTAACTCAAATTTTTATTTTCCTTAATAAATATGATGCGAACCTTTAGGTACCAATTTTGGGCGTTGTGGGGGTGCTAATCTTTCCCCTTGTGTAACCAACTCCCGAACCCAAATTTTTCTCTGGTTTTGCTTTCCGGTGTCCGGTCTACCTGAACCAAGTGACCAATGGCGACTCCGAATTTATACAGGAAATGACTTTCGTAAAAAAATGGTCGCTACAGCTTGGCGACTTTGTTGGGGACCAATTTTATATATAAAAAAAGAGTTAAGCCTTAATTTGGTTCGCATCATAATTATTACGGAGAATAAAAAAATCAATTTAATTTAATTTGTAATTTCTAAATCTTGTTTGCTAATTGCATAATGTTTGATATAAACTGGCATCATGTATTAGATTCAACACCCTTAAGTGGGAGTGATTACTTTGCTTCGTGGGTTGTTCACCTCACTATAGTGTTGTAATTCACTTTCGGAATCCGGTCCTTATATTTCGTGAGGTTCACACCTCCGTATGGTATAAGGGTCGTATTCCCCTGAATCGATGTCCTAGCGACAGTTCGGGTACCGTTTACTTTAGAACTCAACCACATATAATGGACCGTAGGAACCTACCCTCTTTAGAGCCATGTTGGAATGCTTCCCGTTTAGAAACTCTTCTAGGTTATGCTTTCTATGTATGTACTTTTGTTTCTTGTACATTTGTTATAGACTTTTAATTGACTATTTTATGTTATTATTTGTTGCTTAATTTATTTAATTCTTTACTATTCAACAATTTCGTTGTACTGACTTGTTTTTTCTGTGTTTGTTTCTTTTTTCTTTTCTTGCATTTAATTTGCATGTCATACCATATATAGGCGTTGAATCGAGAAAAGTCCATTTTAGAAGGTGTTCAACAAGGAAGTGAGGTTCTGTAAAATCAAAAGCAATAATGCTGAAGTATGAGGATGGTCTGAATGGATGTAGATGGAAAAAAGGGACAGCCTGACGACAGAACATGTGTCAGAGGCTATCGAACCCACTTTGATTGTTTCACATCAGAATGACCTCCATCAACTAAGAGAAATATGGCAGAGTTGGGGTTCGGATATGAGGGAAGCCTTTCAAAAAAAATTCGGTGACATAGCTCTTCTACTAGACGTGCAGAACGATATACATTTGTTCAGAGCTTTAACGCAATTTTGGAATCTGAGATACTGTTGCTTCACTTTTGGGAATGCGGACATGACTCTCACAATCGAAGAATATACTGCCATGCTCTGTTGTCCGAAATTCAAGGAAGGGAAGGTCTACATCAAACCCAAAAACCAGCTGCCTTTCCTACAAAGTCTAGTTGACATCACCGAGATGAACAAGGAATGGTTCCAAGGAAAGATTGTGAGAAAAGGAAAGATTGACTGCATAGCTTCGCCACATATCCGAGAGTTAATCCATCAACACCCTGATCCACCGAAAAAGAGCTACTTGTTCGCTTACAGCATTTATGAGATGGCCATTATTCCGAAAGCCTTGGGGAATATAGATTACGCCACAACAGATTTGTTTAACAAACTTAAAAAGAGCATTAATCCAGTACTAGCTATTCTAGCAAAGACTTTTCGGTCACTAACCGCATGTAGAAAAATGGGAGAAGGTAGATTTTTGGGGTGTGTACCACTATTAGAAATCTGGATCCGAAGTCACTTCTGGGACTTGAAATTTTCCTATCAAATGTGCCTCGCCACTTTCTCAACAATAAAAGCCTTTTTGGAAGAGTATCAAGCCGAAGCTATGACTGAAGATCAATAGAAGGCCGCCTTTCGAGACCTCCGAGATGACACCGTTAAGTGAAAGGTACCTTGGTTAATCTTGATTGAGTTCCTCTACCATTCTGCAGAATACGACTGGGTACCCTTGCCCGAAATTTGGGGAGGAATTGGATATTGCATATTGCTCGTGTCACGCCAATATGGTTCGATGCAGTTCATTCCTGCTACTCAGGGTTTGAATACTTCTAACTTTAAGCACGAAGGTGATGACTACAAAGCAAAGGTCCAGAAAATGAATTGCTCTTGGAGGAATATGCACATGATTGAGATCTATGATTTGCCAATCACTCCAGGTTACGAGCAATAGAGACTCACTCGGGTTAACGATATCATTCATTATGCAAATCGACAAAATGTTTGACCTTTGAGAGAGCATATGAATGATGCTTCTTCTAATTTGGAGAAGGCTAAAAGGGCTCATGAAAAAGAGGTACGCGCCTTAGAAAAACACATATCTGAACTGGAAGTGACAAATTATTTAGCCTCGATGGATGTTGAGAAATACAAGCGACAAGGAGAAGATGTCTTGAAACAAAAGAAGATACTCGAAAAAGACCATGAAGAGTTAAGGAAGGATTGACAAGAACTGAAGTAGAATTTATGAAGGAACGGTTTAGGTACCACTGCCAAAAAGGTAACCACCAAGCTCCTAAAAGAAAGAAAGAGGGTTGATAGCTATGCTCGAAAGTATGAAGCTAGCCAGAAGCAGATAGAAAAGAAGAACAAATAGTTACAAATCACAACTCAAGAACTGAGAGCCCAAAATGAAGAATTTGAAGCCCAAATTATGCAGTTGGATGGGCTTTTACAGGAATACCACAACCAAGACAATGCTACTCGAGAAGAAAATGAGGTTTTAAAAGCAAGGGTGGCCGAACTCGAAGACACCCTTTGTGAATGTAAGGAAAGACTTGTCTCTTTTGAAGAAGCCTTACAAGAAGATAACCATCGAATAGTGTACGAACTTCAACAAGCTGGTCAGCTGATTCGAGACCAACATAGAGCAATGATGGACGTCCTGGTATAGGCACAGAGGGTGGCCCGACACGTCTAGGGTTTGGCAAGAGAAGCACATGAACTTCGCACGCGTGTCAGTCCAGGGACTACACTAGGAGCTCGGGTACATGCTTTACTTCAAGAAATCGAGGTCTTAGGAATATAAGCCAGACGCTATATGTAATGCATTATCTTTGCCTTTTGTAATCAGACCTCTTTATCTAATGAAGGTCTTTCTAAGGACTATCTAAGAATCAACGCCTCCATTGCTTTCATTCTGACATAACATAACATAACATTCAACTGTTTATTTTTTATAATTATATTTTGCATACATTACTAAGAATAATTGAATTAATTGTGAAAATATCATGATAGAAAGTTTAATTCAAACTGCAATCATTCTGCATTGATACGGTACTCGTTTGCAAACAAAGATAATGGAAAATAGAGTAGCCAACCTAGAACAAGGCCAGAGGGACCTTGAATCTCATTTTGATCGAACCGAACAAAATATCAACGAAAAGATTGCCCAGTCACAAGCAGTAATTTTGGCTTAAATAGTTGCATTGCTTGGTGAAGATAAGGTTTCAGATGACACCGTTGAAGAACCAGAGGGTACTGTAGCTATATCTCACATTAGGGTTCAGTCAGAGACGTCGATACCCAAAAGGAGAATATACATTAACACTACTGAAATGCATGCTAACCAGCAAGAAGGGGTAACTGCGAAACAACTGATATATTCGAAGATGGTCCATAAAGAAGAGATACCAAATATGAATATAATGGAAAAGATTAGGACTGAGTTGGAAAGCAAAAATGAAGAAAGGTTTCACCTCTTTGCAGAACAATTTAGAGCCATGCTAGAGATGGGCGAACAAAGGAGTGAGGCTAGCAACCTGAGCCTTGTGTCAGATTTAGTCCCCCCGCAAAAATTTAAAGCACTAGATTTTGATAAATATGACGGAACCACTTGTCCTTCCGCTCATATAATCATGTACTGTAGGAAGATGACACCCTTTATAAAAAATGAGAAGCTGCTAACCCATTGTTTCCTGGATAGCTTGATCGGGTCGGTAATCCGTTGGTACACGCAACTTAGTTGGGATAGTATTAAATCGTGGAAAGACCTTTCCAAGGTCTTCGTTGAACACTACAAGCATGTTTCTAACATGACCCCTAGTCGAGCTATGTTGGAAGGGATGGAACAACGACCAAAAGAAAGTTTGCGCCAATATGCCCAAAGATGGTGTGACATAGCGGCCCAAATTCATCCTCCCATTCTGAAACATGAGATTACTCCTATGTTTGTAAACACTATGAGGGGAGCATTGTTTAACCACCTGATAAACAATACCGCTCAAAACTTTACTGATTTGATAAGGACTAGGGAATCAATTGAAGTAGCCATAAGAAATAGGAGGATTGATACGGGGAAAATTCTCGAAAGCATTACAAGAAGAAGAATAATGAGGTGAATGCCGCCAGCACCTACAATGCCCCTGCAAACTTCACTATTTCTCAACCACAAGCTTTTACCGAGAATTCACAAGGCTCGAATAAGAAAGAAGATAGAGCCCCCGAGAAGGAAAAGGAAAAGATATCTTTTACCCCACCACCGATATCATACAATGAGTTGTATTCTCAGTTGTATAAGGCCGACTTGGTTCGGCCATATCATGTCACGCCATTCAAGCCCCATTTTCTTGCATGGTATGATGAAAAAGCTTGCTGCGACTATCACGCTGGCGCCCTAGGACATATGACGGAGAACTATATTGTTTTTAAGAAATTTGTCCAGAATCTGATAAATTTAAAGTTTGATGACCCAAACGTGGCCGCTAATCCCCTACCAAACCATGGAGGGCATAGCGTGAATGCCATTGAAGATGGAAGTAACAGAAGAGCTAAGAAGAGTATATCTGAAGTCAAGTCCCCTCTTAGATGGGTGTTCCAACAATTGTGCATGGCACGTCTAATAGAAAAAGAGATGGAAGTAGTGAAAGAAGGATGTGGGCCCTACTGCGAATACCACCAAGAAAAAGGGCATGAGATCTAAAACTGTGAACAGTTTCGGTAGTTGGTCCAAAAGATGATGGACAATAAAGAAATTGAGTTTTTTAAGAAAGTTGAAGGGATGAGAGAGATGGACGTATGCGCATCAGACGCTTCTAGTGTCAAATACAGCGCGGACCGACCTTTGGTCATCTCATCTAAGCCAAAGGAGAATAGTTTGCCTCGAGTGGAAAGTACAAAGGTGGCTCCCAAGATTATCATCTCGACTCCAGCCCCTTTTCCGTTCAAAAACACATAAAGAGTTCCTTGGAATTATGTTGCTCATGTTTCTATTTCGGGACCACAAAAAGAAGGAAAAGTGCATGTTGAAAAGAATCCGCACAAAAGGAGGAGACAGAGGAGCCAAGAGCCAAAGTTGTAAATGAGGTAGGACATTTCACTAGGAGTGGTCGATGTTACTCACGAGGGGCATCGAAGACCGCAGAGAAAGTGAAAGACAAAGAGGAACAAACCGAACCTAAAAACATATTTGGTGAAGAACCGCCCCTAAAAATAAATAAGCCGGTGACTGAAGCACAAGATTAAGAATTCTTGAAAATTTTAAGACATAGTGAGTATAGTGTTGTTGAACAGCTTCGTAAACAACAAGCTAGAATTACAGTACTTGAGTTACTCTTAAGCTCAGAGAAACACCGTAATGCATTGTTGAAGGTGTTGAATCAAACGTTTATCTCATATGATATTTCTGTACCCAAGCTAGACCAGATAGTGGGTCATATCGCTGCAGATAATTATATTATGTTCAACGATGATGAAATTCCAGAAGAAGGAATGTGGTCCACCAAGGCGCTAAACATCACTACCCACTGCAAAGGGTATGTTTTGTCAGGAGTGCTCATTGATAACGGTTCTGCACTGAATGTGTTATTGCTAGCAACTCTCCAGAGATTACCAGTCGATAACTCTCACATGAAATTGTGCCACAATTCGGTAAGAGCTTTTGACGAAACTTAAAGAGATGTGGTGGGGAATATCGAGATACATTTGCTGATTGGGCCAACAGAGTATGTCATTGACTTTGTCGTGATGGACATTAATCCAACGTACAATTGCTTACTAGAAAGGCATTGGATTCATTCTGCCGATGTCGTCCTTCATCATTACATTAGAAATTAAAGTTTGTAATCGAAGGAAAATTGGTGAGTGTTGAAGTAGAACAAGACATCATTGCTTTAGTGACTTCTGATGCTCACTATATCCCGCCTGATGAAGATGCTTTGGAGTGTTCTTTTTGGGCTTCAAAATTTGTAAACGCGACTTTTGTCGCGGAAGGAAGCAAGATCCCTCATCCCAAATTATCCAATTATACCAAGATGACATTTGGGAAACCCTAGGATAAGGAGCTAAGGCTGGAAAAGGTATGGGAAAGAACTTACAGAGAAGTTTGCGTATAAAAGGCATCATCTTCAAAAAAATATCGATACGATCTTGGTTATAAGCCTGGTATGCTGCAAAGGAAAGAAGAGTACAAAAAGAGGGAAGAACGAATGAGAGCCAGGTTCAAATGAGAGGAAATCCTATGGAAGCTGATGTTTTTCCTCATCTAAGAGATAACTTCGTGTTTGGTGGGATTGTCAATGCCGAACAAAAGGTGTATGAAGCTAATCAAGAGAATGACAAGCTCAATAATGAAGAGATGTTCAGTGAATCACTAGAAGGGATACTGGTCAGCATGATATCGGAAGATGGAAATGTTGATAAGTTTTTGACCGGGATCCACCATTACTTCCCTAGCGAGGCATTCAATAATTGGAGCAATATCGACTTGCCTATAGTTTTTAGGACTGAATCAGAGTAATGCTCCGAACCAACCCTTTTGCTTTTGCCCGTAAGTATTAGGGATCTTTTGTAAAAGGGCTACCATGTTAACTTGTGCAATGAAAAAGATGTTTTCTATGTTTTATCAAATAGCAAAGATTTCCCACATCTGTTTTTATATACATATTGCATACAAATAACATTCATTATTTGTCCAAAATGCGTATTTTTTTCTTTTTTCTTTTACGTAGGGTCCTTACGTTTGACTGTATGAATGATTCTGAATCTGAACTTGAGGTAGATTTCGAACAGCCTATGCATTTGGCAAAAATAAATGAAGGGGGAGAAGAAGTAGAATATGAAGTCCCGGATGAGATGGTAAAGTTAATGGCAAGCGAGGAAAAGCAAATCCTACCTCACCAAGAGGAAGTAGAGATTCTTAATTTGGGATCTGACGAAGATAAGAGGGAAGTGCAGATTGGCAACACCTTCTCCTCAAAGACTATACATGATTTGATAGCTCTACTTCAAGAATTCAAAGATGTGTTCGCTTGGACCTACCAAGATATGCCGGGGTTGAACACAGACATTGTGGTACATAAGTTACCAATGAGGCATGAGTGTAAACCAGTTCAATAGAAGCTCAGAAGGATGAGGACCGATATGTTACTGAAAATTAGAGAAGAAGTGAGGAAACAATTTGATGCTGGTTTTCTAAAGGTCGCAAAGTACCCGGAATGGATTGCGAACATAGTCTCGGTACCAAAGAAAGATGGGAAGGTGCGCATGTGTATTGATTATATAGATCTCAATAAAGCAAGCCCAAAAGATAATTTTCCTTTACCTCATATTGACACTCTGGTTGACAATACGGCGGGGCATTCATGGTTCTCTTTCATGGACAGCTTTTCAGGATACAATCAAATAAAGATGCACCCGGAAGATATGGAAAAGACTACATTTGTGACCGAATAGGGCACATTTTGTTATAAAGTAATGCCCTTTGGACTTATAACTGTTTGGGAAACTTATCAAAAGGCCTCTTCCACGATATGATGCACAAAGAAATTGAGGTGTACGTGGATGATATGATTGCTAAGTCTTGAACTGAAGAAGAACATATTCAGAACCTAAGAAAGTTATTCCAAACATTGAGAAAGTACCAACTGAAGCTTAACCCTGCTAAATGAACCTTCGCAATAACGTCCGGAAAATTCTTGGGATTCGTGGTTAGTAGAAAAAGAATCAAGATTGACCCTGACAAGGTGAAAGCTATTCAAAACCTTCTGACACTTCATACATATAAAGAAGTCTGAGGCTTTTTAGGAAGACTAAATTATATATCTCGGTTCATCTCTCAATTAACCGAAAAGTGTGATCATGTCTTCAGGCTACTTTGAAAGAACAACCCAAGAGTATGGGATGAAGAATGCCAAAAGGCTCTAAAAAGATCAAGAAGTATTTGACGAATCCCCCAATTCTAGTGGTACCAGAACTGGGTAGACCATTGATCTTGTACCTGACAGTTTATAATAATTCAATAGGGTATGTATTGGGACAACATGGTGAGTTTCGAAAGAATGAATGAGCTATCTACTATTTGAGTAAAAAGTTCACCGACTGGGAAGCACGGTATCCGCCAATTCAGAAATTATGTTGTGCTTTAGTGTGGGCTACTAAAAGGCTCAAGCAGTACATGTTATATCACACCACATGGTTGATATCCAAATTAGACTCATTAAAATTTTTGATAGAAGCACCAAAACCCACTGGGAAGATGGCCCGTTGGCAAATGTTGTTATCAGAGTTTGACATTGTCTATGTAAGCCAGAAAGCGATAAAAAAGAGTGCTATAGTTGATTTTTTAGCAAGCCGTGCCTCAAGTGATTACGAGTCCTTGAACTTTAACTTTCCTGATGAGACTTAATGTGCATCACTACTGGAGAGGATGTACTTGAGGAGGAGTCATGGAAGTTGCATTTCGATGGAGCATCTAATTCTCTTGGTCATGGAATAGGTGCAGTATTGATCTCCTCAACCAATGTCTATTACCCTTTCACAAGTAGATTAGAATTTTTCTGTACAAACAACGTAGCCGAGTATGAGGCTTGTGTTATAGGATTACATGCGGCCATTGAAAGGAAGGTCAAAATACTTCAAGCTTTTGGAGATTCGTCTCTGGTGATTTATCAGCTTCGTGGAGAATAGAAAAAGAGACCCGAAGCTAGTTAAATATTATGATTTGATCTAAGAGCTGATTAAAGGGTTCAAGAAGGTTAGTTTTACCTACCTTCCAAGAGAAGATAACCAGATGGCAGACGCCTTGGCAACCTTAGCCGTAATATTTAAAGTAAGTACAAGGGCAGAGATGAGACCAATACGAATGTAGACTTTTGAAATACCTGCCTACTGTTGTAGCCTGGAAGAAGAAATGGATGGAAACCCATGGTAACATGATATCTTATAGTATATCAAACTCCAAGCCTATCCTAAAGAAGCAAGCGAGAATGATAAAAGGACTCTTAGAAGAATGGCAGTTGGGTACATCCTAGATGGTGAGGTCCTATACAAGAAAGGTAAAGACCAGGTGTTGTTAAGATGTGTGGATGCTCGGAAAGCTAAGAATATTCTTACAAAAGTACATGACGGTTTGTGCGGGACACACATCAATGGCTTTTCAATGGCCCGAAAGATCATGAAATATGGGTATTACTGGTCAACCATGGAAGAAGATTGCATTGACTATGCCAAGAAATGCCATAAATGTCAGATATATGCTGACAATATTCATTCTCCGCCACTACCTTTGCATACCATGAACTCACCATGGCCATTCGCAATGTGGGGTATGGATGTTATTGGACAAATTCATCCAAAAGCTTCCAATGGACATTGTTTCATCTTAGTGGCTATTGACTATTTCACTCAGTGGGTAGAAGCATCATCCTACGCTAGTATCACGAGGGCGACAATTTGCAAGTTTATAAAGAAAGAGATCATTTGCCGATATGGCTTGCCAGGAAGAATCATCACTGATAATGCTTCTAATTAAATAATGCAATGATAACAGAGGTGTGCGAGCAGTTTAAAATTATGCACCATAATTCCACCACTTATCGCCCTAAGATGAATGAGGCATGGAAGCAGAAAATAAGAACATTAAGAAGATCATAGCAAAAACAACAAACACTTTTAAGGACTGGCATGAGAATCTGGCGTTTGCTCTGTTCGCCTACCGAAATTTTGTACGTACATCGATAGGGGCAACACCCTATTCGCTGGTTTATGGTACAGAAGCAGTATTACCCATTGAAGTAGAGATCTCGTTGCTTTAAATTTTGAACAAAGTGAAGTTAGATGAAGCCGAATGGATGCAGACTCGGTTTGATCAGCTGAATCTCATTAAAGAAAAGAGACTGAGAGCTATCTATCATGGTCAAATGTATCAAAAGAGGATGATGAGGGCTCATGACAAGAAAGTTTGCCCAAGAGAATTTCTAGAGGGTGTAATCACTCATTTTTATCCGGGTTTTTAGTATTTTTAGTATTGTTGTAATAATATTATTAATCTTAAAAAAAGTAAAAAAATAATTAAAAAAGTAAAAAAAAATAATAAAAAATGGGGAGGGGAGTGGAGCACAAGGCTCCACGTCACCCACCTCACCCCTATAAATAGGCATGAAATGCAATTGAAATTAAAGGAGGCAATCGGCCATGGCTTGCCAAATAAGGGGGCATTAGCTCCCGGCTAGCCAAGGACTAGGGTAGTGCCCTCGGTCCTAGTCGGTTCGATCGGGGTCCTATTTTGGATCCGATCTAGTTAATTTTTTGGAGAGGTCGTGGTAGATCTCGGTGGGGTTCAGTCGGGGTTCGTCATTCGAACTCCTAGTTAGGTATATTTTCTTTCCTTTTTATTTATGTTGTAATTTTTATGATTTAATGAAGTAGTAGTTAATTTAAAATTGTGTTTTTAATTTGTATGTTTATTTATGTTTTAGATTAGTATGTTTTAAATTTATGTTTTATATTAATATTTTATTTAGGTTAGATTTGTTTTTATTTATGTGTTAAAATTAATAGTTATGTATGTATGTTTTATATTAGTATTTTATTTATGTTATATTAGTATTTTATTATGTTAGTATTTATTTATTTTTTTATCGCAATGTATTTATTTATATTTGTCATGTTTTTTAAGTTTGCATAACGGACATATATTTTGTCAATGCGGTGCCCTTTTATTCTAGCGTAAACGGGGCCAGTATCAGGCGTAGTGATAGTGGTTGGGTGTTTACTCTCGAATAACGGGGCCTTTAAAATTTACTCGCACATATAATCAAATTTTAATTTAATTGTCACTTTAATACAGAAAGTCTAATATTAATAAAGCGGTAATTATTAAAGTACCAATTTTGGGCAGTGTGGGGGTGCTAATCCTTCCCCATCCGTAACCGACTCCCGAACCCATCAATTTGAAATCTCTGGTTTTCTACGGTGTCCGGTCCACCTTGAGTGGCCGGTGGCGACTCCATTTTTAAATAAAATACGGGTTTTATAAAATCCCACGAGGAAGAAAATATTTTCCAAAAATAAAAAAAACATCTTTTTTAGCGAGAGGGTACATCGCTACAGAGGGGGATCTAATGCTTAAAAAGATCCAGCCAATTTAGAGGGACTTTCGTAGGAAGTGGATGCCAAATTGGGAAGGGCCATATGTTGTTAAGAAGGTCTTTTCTAGAGGGGCGTTGATCTTAACAAAGATGGACGGAAATGAGTTGAGTTATCCAGTAAACTCAGACTCGGTCAAAAAGTATTACGCCTGAAGAAAAAAATAAAAAATAAAAGAAAAAGAGGAAAAAAGAAAAAAAGAAAAAAAGAAAAGGAAAAAGAAAGAAAGAAAAAAAGAGAAAAGAGAAAAAAGAAGAAAAAAATGAGAGGTTTAAGATGAAAACCCGAAAAGGGCTTCTTGAAACCAATGAAGCATTTGAGTTGAAAACGCATCCAGCAGACAAACCTTCTCGAAAAATATCGATGCCCTAGAAAAGAGCCTGAGGCTAAGATTCTACCTCTGACGTTGGGCTCACGTGTCATTCATGCAGTGAATATCTGGGATGTTGTATCACCTTTTGTTTTCCTTTGACTCATATTTGTCATGACTTTTTTGAACTATCTTGAATTTACTAATAAAATATTATTTTACCTCTTCTTCGTTTTCTCAAGCAAGTTAACATAGATTCTTGATAAGCAAAAGATTTCTTGGCATTACTATATTTCAGCTCTAGCCTACAAAGTGCAGGTGATTTAAAAGAAGAAATGGCCTCTGTATGAAGGTTTCTATATGCCACAATGCACCCCACACGGGGATCTCAGGCGACAAGTTTTCAAAATGCGCCATAGTTAGACAATGAATGTCATCTAAATTCAAATTTGTCCAAGAAAAGTAAGAAGATGGAAACGACAAGAACATAAGAATTTCGAGGCAAAAACCCAAGAAGGGGCCAAGCAAAGAAGAAAAGAAAAAGAGAAAAAAAAGAAAAGGAAAAAAGAAAGAAAAATGAAAAAAAAAAGAGAATGAAAAAAAGAAGCTAAGAGATTGAACTCATATGTGAGATGGAGTATCGCTACCACAAAAAATGAAGAGAATGAAACATCAAAGGAATCTACACCACCCAATCGAAGCAAAAATGTCAGAATGATCTCCAGATATCATCACCCATGTATCATATAGATAGACATCCCTAAGCCTAGGAGCATGCTAACTCATTATTTTTTCAGATATCATCATTTTCTTGACAGGTAATCAAGAATCAGAGGGAGATTAGATTTGTGCAGCCGAGGAAGCAGATCTTGACAAAGAATCAAGAGTTGAGTCTGATCAGGATATCCGATTAATGACGCCTAGACAATCAGAAATTGGGGCATCATTTCCAACATTTTCATTCTTCAACATTCAAAAAAGTAGCGGGAATTGCTGATACTTGCGGCATCAGATAATAGAGTGCTACTGATGGAAAATGATTCTATATAGGAAGAATTCACGACCTTAAAATGAAAAGTTCTATATAGGGAAAACTAGTAGTCTTAAGACTTCAGGGTAAGAAGTTTGAAGTTCTGTGAATGAAGACCTTGTGGCTTCAGGATTCAAAAGCAAGAAGTTCTATATAGGAGGAATTTGCATCTTGAAGAATTCACCCCAAAGAGAGCGAAAGGTTCTATACGGGAATGACCTACAGCTTAAAAGGTTTTGAAGCAAGAAGCCTTATACAGGAAAGACATTTTCTACCGAATTCTAAGATGATGAGTTCTACATAGGGAGAACTCTAAATTTGAAGAACCCACTAGGACGCAAAAGGCTCTATATAGGAAGAACCTGCAGCGTTGATAACTGAAGGCAAAAAGTTCTATATAGGGATGACTTGCGGCCTGAAGATTTTGCCAAAGATAAACTGAATTCTGTATAGGAAGAGTTCGTTTCTCCAAGGCTCTAGACATAAGATGAAGGAACGGTTCTATATAGGAAGAACTGGCGACCTCGAATTTCCAGTTTAAAGATTATGTCTCCCTAATAGATCCTATTGTTTTGAAGATTTTGCCTCCGAGAGCGGCTGGACGAACCAACAGAAGCCCAAAGAGCAGGTAGTGGCCAGAGAAAAGAAACTCAGACCCACCCAGAAAAATGGTTATTCTTTTGTCTTTGTTTTATTCCTGTTACACAGCAATGAGCAAAGAGGGGCAGCTATAATAACCCATTTTGACTGGGCCTAAACTTAAAACCAGATCCAAAAAATATAAATACAGTTTTATTATTATTATTATATTCCCAAATACATGACCCAACAGGCCTAATTAAATCAAACATATACCCATTACCCAATATTACAAATTATCCAAATACCCCTAATCAAAAAACCCTAAAAAAATAAAGACCTAATATCCTAAACATCTGATGCCGCCCTTGTCTTGTGCCAACCCCTCACCTTCCACTGCCCATTTCTGACACCGGCCATCGCCCTGCCACGCCTGCTTTACCGCCCATACCTGCAGAAAATAAGGATTATTATTATCCTGGAAATTATTACATCATGACTAATCAACATTAAATATGACTATTTTTGTATATTTTGTATGTAACAAATCGGGTATAAAACCCAGATGTGTAATCTGTGAAAAAGATGAGGAGGAGGTTCGACTGAAATAAAATAGAGGAAGATTTCCGGATCCAAAGTTTGAGTACATAAAAAATAGGTATATTTACTTATTTTCTTTCGAATCTAAACATAAAAAATAAAAAGCGATAAGAGACGATTCAACTTACCTCGATTTGGTTCTGAGCCGTTGCCGCCATGCATAACCAACACCGAATCACCTTCATTCAAACCGGATCTAAGGATTTTGAGTTTTGAATATAAGAAAAAAAGGGTTTTGTTATCATAGGGTTTGAAGGAAAATGAAAATAAAGAGAATAAGAAGGGGGAGACGGCTTTAGAAAAAAATAAGGAAAAGTGATTTTGTTTCATTTTTAGGTTATAATCACTAAATGAAAATGGGTTAATTACACACTAAACCCCTCCGCCCAAGACAATTTTCATTTTGTCTCTCCCGCACGGTCAAATCACTCCCTTGGTCCCCTTTAATTTTCTTAGGTTTTCAATTCGGTCCTTTTTTTCTTTTAATCCGGATTAATTAAATAAAATGGGAAATTACACAACGAGTCTCTCCGTCTATAAGCCTTTTTTAGTTTGTCGATGTCGTATGGTATAATTATCCTCGCGGTCCTTCATGTTTTAAATAGCTTTGTAATTCATTCCTTAAATTGCTTTCGATTTTGGTCTTTTATTATGTTTCTTTATCTTTTAGTCCCTTAATTACTGTTATTATTATTATTATTACTACTATTATTATTATTATGTTATATTATAAATTATTATTATATTGTAAATTATTATTATGTTATATTCTTATTATTGTTGTTATTATATTATTATTATGTACAATTCATTATATTTAATTACATTAGTAAAATGTGCAATAATATACTGTTAAATAATGCTTATGTTAATGTTACATTTTGATTTTGTTTATAATTTCTTTTACATTTTATTGTTGTAATTTAATATATTTTGTTTCGAATTAATTGCTCATACAATAATTGTTACATTTAGTATAGGCTATTGGGAGTGACATCCCGTTCTTCGGGTGTCATCTCCTTCGACTGTCGTGAGTATCAGGGTGATTTTTAAATTGTCATGCATTTTAAAAATTAAAATTAAATTAACTCAAATTTTTATTTTCCTTAATAAATATGATGTGAACCTTTAGGTACTAGTTTTGGATGTTGTGGGGTGCTAAATCCTTCCCCATGCGTAATCAACTCCCGAACCCAAATTTTTCTCTAGTTTTGCTTTCCGGTGTTCGGTCTACCTGAACCAAGTAACCGATGGCGACTCCGAATCTATATAGGAAATGACTTTCGCAAAAAAATGGTCGCTACATATTATAAGCCCAAAATAATAATAATAATTGAAAACAACAACAACAACAACAACAATAATAATAATAGCAAAAACTGGACAAAATTAATAATTAGAACTGCCCATCTTTCCTCATTCTTGTAAAACAAGAATAGAACAAAGATCAAACAAGAATACAGGTGCCCCCGAGATTTCTCTTTTTTTTTTTTACAAAAGTAGGAGATTATTCTCTCAAGTGAATTAATTTTTTGTCATGTGTGGTCATTATTGACCTACCAAATTAAATCGGAATGTAAGCCACATATTCGTCATCTTCTCAACTTTCGATTTCCACTAGACACAAGCTGCTTGAAAACGATCTTCAGATTAAATTCAATGTCCATCGTGCAATTGATATACGTAAACTCAATAGATAGATATATCCATAAAATAATGTTTACAAAAAGATGCCCTTTATTTAAATGATGAGAAGCAGGCTTTTGCACTTACAAAAGATTTCCCACCACATTCGGGCTTAAAATTGTAAACTTATTGGGAGAGTGATCAGGTGCCCCAAATGTTGAATTACTTACATTGTCTGGCTCACCATTGCGGGTCATCAAGCTCATCACTATTTTCACCGGCTAGGGCATTCTTTTTATTGAAAATGAATGGTCATTGACTATGAACAATTGTGATGATGAATGAAAAAGATATGCCCCTAAACGCAATATTAGTGTCTAAATATAAAGATGTTGATGTGAATGAATGAACGAGAATGCACTGTTGAACAAAACTAAATATCTGAACAATATCAATGTCGTAAAAAATTATGTTATGAAATAAACATTAATAATGTGACCATGAATGCAAAAATATAGTATGCAAAAATGATAATAAATACAAAAGAGAGAAAAAACATAAAAAAACGAAATTAGTACAATGAAATGACCAAACAAATAAATTAGATGTTGAACGATAAATAAAGCAATAAGTTAAGGCAATTAAAAGCATATACATGGTATATATAGCAAACAAAGGCATAAAAAGATACAAATTTATCTACATACCATCTAACCCTCTTAGGTTATTTGCATGGCTATAATGGGGTGGACTTTTATGTTCTCTACATGCAATTTTGGTACTAAAAGGGTACTCGAACTGTCCTAGTTGCCCCTACTAAGGGTAGCAAGACCCCTAATCATCACTCATTATAGGCTCCTTTCAACCAGGTTCAATTTAGGGGACCCATTCGCTATGTCCATATAGAGAAGCAATATTCGCACGAAAACATAGAGTACTCAAGCCTCGAAGGTACTTGTTAGGCTCATACGGAGGAACAATATCCTCACGAAAGCACTAGCGTTTCCCCCCACTTAAACAAACGGGTCTATACGCCAAATTCGAAATGCGTTAAAATAAATTCACATTTATAAATAAATATTAACTTAATTGTCACTTTAACATGCAACTTCCGATATTAATAAAGCGATATTTGTTTTTAGGCTTCTTTTTTGTAAAAACAAACAAAAGATGTCCCCAGATGAGTCGCCATGTTGTAGCGACGCTTTTTAATCTAACATCGTTTTTTTACTTTTCTTGAAAAAAAATGAATTTGGAGGATTTATTAAAAATTGTATTTTTAAAATAAAAACTGGAGTCGTTACCGGTCTCTTGGATTAGGTAGACCAAACACCAAAAAGACAATAAGATATTCTTACTTTTTTGGGTTCCGAAACTGATTACATGTGGAGAAAGGTTCGCATCCCCATCATGCCCAAACTTGGTACCAAATCGATTATCTCTTTATTAATATCGAATTTTGCGAGTTAAAGTGACGATTAAATCAAAATTTGATTATACATGCGAGTTCATTTGAAGGGCCCCGTTACTTGAGAATACACAAAAATTATCACCACTACACCTGGTACTAGCCAAGTTTACTCTTAAATAAAAGGGAACCACATTAATAGTTTTTATCCCGGATGCAACATGCGTATAACATAACTAACATACGAATAAAGGCATAAAATAAAATCAACGAATACTAAATACTAGCAACAATGCACCATACAAAACTAAGCACGTACATAAATGCATATATTCTATGGGAAAACATACCAAAAAGATCAAGATAACAAAATAAGGAATATGTATTAAATAAAAATAAGTTAAGGAAATTATACCAACAATATAATATATTATAAAAAGTAAACATATACATATAATTATTACGATATGTAGTAATGTATAACATACTTAAAAAGGAAATAAAAATGAATTAAACGAAATATATGGAAATAATGACCAATTATATATATATATATATAATTACATATTGTATTAAATTTCTCTTTTAAAAACTAATATACCTTAACTCAGTAAACCCTAGCCGCTCATCTTCTCTGTTTCTCCTAGTAGCTTGTTTTTTAATTTTTTCTTGGTTAGCAACAACACTAGTTTTGGTGCTGGTTGTCGATTGTCGATGTTCTGTATCCTCTATATTTTTTATATATCGTTTTAGTTTGTTATTTTCTTTCAGTATTATTGTATATTTTTAATAAAAATCTCTTTGTTTGGTCTCTTCTTTTCGCATATTTGTACAAGTTCGTCTGCCTTTGTAGTATGCTTTCACTCTGCTCTTGTGGCACGATTCCTCTTCCTTATGGCATATTGTTCGCCTACCTCTTCGGTAGATCTGCGATTGTGTGAAGATTCCTACATCACTCATATCTGATTTGCGATTGGCAATGTTCTTTCAAGGTTAGATCCCTTTTAGTGGTTGTTTGCCGATGTATTTAAATATGTTTTTGTGAAGCAGCCTGTAAATTTGCTTTGGTTCACTCGCCACTCCTTTATCATCTCAAATACGTCTCGTTGGATAGAGACAAGGGAGTATTATTGATGGTTACTGAATTACTATATATATGGATGTCAGATTCAAAAGAAGGCTTTGACTGTCGTTGCGACTTTGAGTTTCTTTTTATTTTTTTCTTTGTTTAAGTTTTTGGTGGACATAGTCCCAAAATTCCTACCTTTGAGTGGTTACATTGTTAAAGTTGTATCTTCTTTTATTTCAATAAAATCCAGTATCGTATCAAATTTCAAAAAAAAATAATTACATATTGTATCATACATTACAATATATATATACACACTATGTACTACATATCAAAAAATGAGTTATGCGGCATAATATAAGGAAATATATAGATACCATACATCATATAAAAATTAAACAGACTGAAACTTAAATGAAGAACAAAAGGGGAGGGACCAATAGGTGATTATCCTATTGATTTTGGATTAAAATTGAAGAACGAGGAAGAAATTGAAAGGATTTTAAAAGATCCAAGGACCGCAGCGATGAATATTTAAGGGCGGAAGTATTTAATGAAGAAATAAACCTATTTTACAAGCTCGGCATAAATACCAAAAATTAAAAACATAAACTATTTTTTCCTCTTTCTAAAAATAGATCAAAGACCATTATTTTAAACTCTCTAAAATGTTCATGTGAGTTCATGAAAAACTCATGAACACCGCCGCCTTTTCAAGAAAACGACGAAGAACTACGCAACGGCCACCGTTGAGCACCGTTGGCCGAGGAACCCAAAACTACTTCAAAACACCCCTTTTTATCCCTAAAATTGAATCCTACCTTTGATTTTTCAAAAATGAAACCGCAATAGCTAAATCTTTTAAAAATCAAAGCCAAAACACCTTTTTCTCTTTTTAAAACTCTTTTCTTTTAAATGCTCAAAACGTTTTAAAATCTTAAACGGGGAAAGAAAAAACGAAGGAACAAGTCGTGACGCTGTTGTTCATCGGCAACACCCACCTCTGCCGTCGTTGCAATAGCGGCCTGAGATCAAAACCAAGTATAAAACCCTAGCCCCCTTTTACTTTTTTGATTTGGTTCGAAATGAAAACAAAGACAAAGCTTTTTTTCTTTTTATTGTATTGATGATAATCTCCCTTTATAACAGATTTTTTGTGGATATATATCTGTTTTACATGCTTGCCAAATAAAAAAATTAAAACCTAATCTATACTGTTGATGATGACAATTTGATATCTCCTCTTTTCTTATCAATTTTTTCCCTACATGGTGGTTGGAAGAATCGGTGGTCGTACGATAGCGGCACGATCTTCGATAGTGGCGCCACATGGTCAGAGAAGATTGAGTGGTTCAGGCGCGTGTGAGAGATGAAGGGTTGGCGGTGGCTTTCTCGCGCGCGTGTGGAGCTTGGCATTCATCTCTCAGTTTGATCTGTACCGTTGAATTAAATCTGATCCAACAGTCAGATCTTAGCGGCTGCAAAAAGGAGTTATCAGATTTAGAGTTTTTTCTTTTGATTAGGGTTTTTTCACATTTGGGCCAAACAGGCCTTGTGATATTATTAGATTATATATTGGACTTGAACTTTATGGGTTTTGCTTATAATAATAATAATAATAATAATAATAAAATTGAAAATATAATAATAATATAATAATAGCAAAAATCGGACAAAATTAGTTATTACACCTACAAATGGGAATGAAGTACATTTTATATCCAATCGTTGATTTCTTAGTGAGGGCACCTGTGGCAAAAAGATTAGTCTTTGTTATCGACGGTGGATACTTTGGTTCAAACAAAAAATAAATATTTTATCTACTTAAGAGTCCTTTTTGACAACAATATCAAACACTCATTAAGTATTAGGTGCAACTCATTGAGTACATTTACATTTTAGGTTTATTAGTTTTGAAACTAGATTAATAAATTATAATCCGTTATTTTTTTCGATTCAAATGCTTTTAAGATCTTGTCAACATTGAAACTAAATAAATTAAGACTTGGCCGCAAGTTTTTTTTTATTTAAATACTTCTTAGGCATGGTTAGTTTTGAAATTAGAAAAATTAAACCATAACCTTAATTTTTGTTTTTTAAATTGATGGTTTGAGACGCTTGTCACTGTCTTAATATTGCTTGTGAAAAATCAAATCTACTGCCAATATACCAGATAATAATCGTATTTATATTTAGAAGTATGGTTCTTATTATCTAATCTCATGGGTTTTTTTATCAGCTTTAACCGTTTTTTATTATTATTTATGTCTAATTCATTTGATAGGGATCTGGATTTCAACGTCAAATAACGTAATCATATCCTGTTTTTGTGATTAGTCTCGCAAGTAATTCATTTTCATTTTCAACCAAGCATGTGCTATTCTTCAATTATTTAATATTTTCCGGATCTACTTGCAAAGGATAAAGTGAATGGACTAAATGAATTGAAATACAAAAATGTTGAGTATTGAAATGAGACCCACATTTGCGTCAGGGAGAAAGGGGGAGATAAACTACCCTGATTATCGATATTACACTGTCTGAGATCAAATGCTAATTCAGCATTAAAATGCATATGCTATATGTAATTATGTATAACGTAAATTTATGCAAAATCCTCGTTATTTTTGTTCTCCTATATTTTTCGTAGGTCATGGGTTAGAGACTTACTAAAAAAATTCACCTTCTTTCTCTTAGAGTCTCCCTTCATCTCCCCTCTAGGTAAGATTAAGATTAGATTTATGATTTGTCAAAAAATATAAATCCTAAACCTTTAAGCTATTGCATTGCCAGCTGAAAATTCGTCTCAAATCCCTCGAGATGAAATCAGAAAATTTAGTTTGGAGTGTTATAATTTAAAAATTTATAAAAGAATTTTTGTTGAATAGAAATCATCTTCATTATTTCGGTGTTTTTTTCTATGTCTCACACTAAAAAAATAGTTTATGGTTAATATTTAAAGTTAGGGTTTAAGGAATTAGGGGTAGAGTGTATTTTAGGTTTAGAGCTTAGAATTTAATTTTTTAGTGTTGAAGCATAGAAAGGGGCACTGAAGCCTTAAAAACTAAAATCTAAATCTATAATCATTCAATCTTTAATTCAAAACACTACGGCTTAAACCCCAAACCCTTAAATTGAACTTGCTTGTGAAAAAATTCGAGTGTGTGATATATTTTCATTTAGTTTATTGTAGCTGTTTTCCCCCATTTTTTCTCTGTTTCACGGTTTAATTTAGGAAAAAATTATTATTTGGTCCCGGCTCATCACGTTAACTATAGTCTCATCCACTAAAATTCAGTAAACTAATTTTTTTCCATGTCTTATTTTTCTAAAGATGAATCTTTACTTTTTTTTATGCCATGTAAATAGGGAGTGTGTGGTTTATATAGAAGTCGATTATAAATGGATCAGTGACATGAAAAAAGATTAGTTAGTTAATTTTTAGTGAACAAAGATTATAAATAATATGATGAGCCGGGTCTATAAAATAATTTCTCTTAATTTAGGTTTCGATCATTTGTCGCATATATTTAAGCGCACTTTCGGAGCACTTGTAAACTTGAATCGGATTCAGACTGCAAGTTAAATGGGTTGGGCTCAGGACGACTGGTATTCTTTTTCTTCCAAAGGCCATTGGAATTTTGAACCACTGGATCTCAACCTTCCCACTCCAACAGAACAGATGATCTTATAAGACAACCTATGCATCATGTTTAGATTATTTCCAGCTTTGGGTGTTGCCAAAGAAAATAAAAATTACATTCAAGTACAATTAGTTGACAATGGTACCAACAATGATAAGAACAATGATTGTAATATGAGTGGAAGTTCATCACCATGGAATTAGTTAACTACTGATTTTTGCTTTCACCCTTCAATTTCACGATGGATTCATTTCCATTTATATTTTAGTTTCGATTTTTATACATTTTGCATTGAATTATTATTTGGTGTATTATCGGTGGAAAAAAAATTTCACGAGCACCTTTGAAATGCGACAACTGTCTCATTTAATTACATTTTGAATTTTTAAATATATAAAAAGGACATTTACTACAATTTTATGAGTGTTCGTGATTGAGCAAGGACAATTGGACGGTTAGTCAAGTTATTTAATTTTATTCCCTCATATTATTTTAGGTCACGAGTCTTAAACTTACTAAAAACATCCTATTTTTTTCTCTTAGAGTCCCTTTTTCTCATTCCCTCTAGGTGAGACTAAGATTAGAATTAAGCTTTATAAAAAAAAGTGTGTTTGTGATTAAATTTTCCACCGACCTAAAGGTTGAGTTGTCTTTTTATAAAGCTTTTACAACTAGATATTGATGCGGTATAACTAGAAACTTTAAAAAAACTGATTCATGCTATTTAAACAACACGAATCATATAAATAAATAACCAAGATCATTTGTAAATCAAATAGATAGTGATACAAAACTTACTTTAATTCATTGGAAATGTTTTGGAAACTAACAAGATCTTGTAAGAATTACTATTTGATCAAAAGAACTCATATCAAATTGTTAGCTTTATTGATTTTGATATAACATAAACAAACAATATATATATAAACAAATAAGTTGTAAGAATTTTAAAAATCAATTCATTCATTTTAAATTTATCAAGATAAATTTTTAACTTGTAAAAATTATTTTCTAAGATTTTTGACTCAAAACAACATGTTGGCTAGGGGTGTGCAAAAATATCCGATCCGATTTGAAAATTCAGATATCCAATCTAATTTTTATTTTCAGATCAGATATCTGATTCATTTTTTATTTTTTAGATCGGATACGGATCGTAATATTTCAAGTTTCGAATTATCCAAAAATCCAAATATTTAAAAATTCAAAATTTCATGAATATTAATCTTGTTATATTTAACAATTTGAAGCTTATTATATCCGAAAAGTCAAAATTTTCATAGATGCGAATCTTGTTATATTTAGCACTTTGTTGCTTATTATATTCAAAATTCTGAAATTTTCGTAAATACGACCATCACTCAAAAATTACTTAAATTAAATCATAAATTTAGATATCTAAATATCCGGATATCCGATTTTTTTCTGATTAGATACAGATCGTTATTTTACCGATCCAAAATTTTCGGATAACCGATTTTCAGACAAGATCTAATATTCAAAAATGAACACCCCTAATGTATTGACACGTCTTTTGGAAGTCAAAACAAGTCAAAATTAGCAAATTTAAATTGTAGGCTTTGATATCCTTTTGGGTTTTGATACCTTTAATAAAATTTCGAAACATCACATTCCATTTAATAAAATTTTGGAAATATTAGATTCCAATAAGATTTTGGTTTTGATACCCCTAAAGATTTCAAAGTCAAAACTTGGGTTTCGATATCCTTCTGAGGTTTCGATACCCTATGTTTGTAACGGCTAGATTTAAAATATTTCACCACAAGGTTTCAATACCCTTTGCTAGAGTTTTGATACTTCTGTGCAGGCATATAATATCTAATTTTAATAGATTCCAACGGCTCCAAACTCCCACCAAAGATCCACAATGTCCGATCAATTGAGGAACAACAAGAATGCTACATCTAACATTCAAGTGCTCAAATTCAACTTTGTATTCAAATTTTATCTTCCTTTCATTGAACACTAGTATTTTCTCTCATTTTAATCCTTATTCCAGTGTTATTGGGTGAGTGTGAGTTTAAATTGTCTGAACAAATTGTCTTATGAGTTTCACAGTTTGCCAATTTGTATCATGGAAGATTAACTTGTTTGGGCGAGAGAAGAACTCTAGAGCAAACAATCTCGCCAAAACTAGAATTGATCGGCATATGAACATCAACGACTTTCCCTGACTCTTCGTTTGGTTCAATGATGAAATGCTTATGGTGTGTTGTGTTGTTATTCAATGGAACTTAAATACGAGAGCAATTAACACGTCAAAATCTTTATAAAATAATTAAATCAACCAAATCACACTCATGGCATAATTATTAAAATTATAGTAAAGAAATGGAAAACTTACTTGATGATTCCATTATGATAATTAAATACCCCAATGCAAGTGACAATAAATGTGAGATGTAGGGATCAAGTTGTGTTTGATAAAGTGGTTCCAGCCCCGCATATGTGGCTTTAATGCAGTCTCTTGACAGTCTGGTGGTCGGTGGACGAGACAGTCTAGGTTGTGCCAAGCTCGCACAAATCTGCTAGTATTTTCTTATGCTTGGCAGCATTCATGGTGTCAACATAGTCGAAATATTCATCTCCTTCACTAGACTTCTCCTTTCTGCTGGCAGAATGAACTCTATTTATGCATATCAACGACAGTCATAAACTCCGGCGGGAATCCGACAGTGCCCTCAATTTGGAAGTTGAAGTGCTTCTCATAAAGAAACGATCTTAAAGAGAAGCTCTCATCAAACTTTTTGTGAATCTCTTCGTTGAAGAACCGCTTGAAAGGAGTAGACGATAAAGCCATGGAGATGCAAAGATGAGGTTCGACGAAAAAAAGAAAAGATTAAAGTTCATGGATCTTGCTTGAAAGAAAATCGAGAATGAGAGTGAGAGGGAATGTCTTGGTTGAAATCAATTTAATGGGATGGAAGAGAAAAAGGCTGAGTGTTTAAGAGTGTTTAATGAGGTTAGCCGAAAAGTAGGGGATAATGATGGGTTTTAGAGAGTTTTAAGTGGAAAATGTTTAAATTTTAAATGGGAAGTGATAAGGGATAAAGATATGGAAGGGATTTTGAAGTGATAGGGTGATCATGATAAAATTAATTATCATAAATATGGGCGACAAAGGTAAATCTCCCGATTTTGCTTTCTTCTAAAGCAAGTTAGGGTTTCTTTTCTTCCTTCACACGAACACCTGTACATACCTCTGGCATGAGGCATGGCATGACCATTGGCAAGAACATTAGCTCCCAGTCCTTCTGGCAAAATTCCTAGTAATATTCCTGCATACACTAAATGAAGAATTGTGTAACGCGGCAATGGAATAAAAATAGAAGGACAATAAAAAGAAAACAAGAACAAAAACCTGATTCCTAAAGGAAAACAAAAATAACTAATCCTAATATTTATAAAGAATTTCAAACCTGCGGATGCTTCATTCCAATTCTGCCAAGAGGATCACCTCATTGGCATGACTTTGCTTACATTCCAAGTAATGCTTTAAGCGTTGACCGTTCTCCTTAAAATTTTCTCCAGTTTGTAAGTTCTTGATAACTACAGCCCCATGAGCATATGGCTTCACAACTTCATAAGGACTCGTCCTCTTGACTTAAGCTTACCTGGAAAAAGTTTGAGCCGAGAGTTAAACAATAGAACAAGCTGACCTATTTCGAACTGTCTTGGCAGGATTCGACTATCATGCCAACTTTTTGCCTTCTCCTTGTATATCTTAGCGTTCTCATAGGCTTGTGTTCTAAAGTCCTCTAATTCATTTAGGTCAAGCAACCTCTTTCCTCTAGCAATTCTCCATGCCATGTCAAGCTTCTGAATGACCCAATAAGCTTTATGTTCAAGTTCTACTGACAGATGGCATGGTTTGCCAAAGACAAGTTTGAATGAGGAAGTACCCAAAGGAGTTTTAAATGCCGTTCTATAAGCCCACAAGGACTCATCTAGTCTCAAGGACCAGTATTTCCTTGTTGGATTCACAGTTTTTCCAAAATGTTCTTAATCTTCTTATTGGATATCTCGGCCTACCCATTTGTTTGTGGATGGTATGCTGTGGCGATTCGCTGTTGAATCCCATACCTGCACAATACTTTAGAAATTAATTTACATTTAAAATGAGTACCCTCGTCATGAATAATCATTCGAGGAGTACCAAATCTAGTGAAAATGTTTTTGTGCAAGAACTTGGCAACAACCTTGGCATCATTTGTTGGCAAGGCAACAACCTCTACCCACTTTGACACATAGTCAACAACCACAAGAATACACACATTACTAAATGATGGGGGAAAAGGACCCATAAAGTCAATCCCCCATAAATTAAATAAATCCACTGGCATAATGTTCTAGAGCGGTAATTGGTGTCTTCCAGAGATGTTCCCTGTTCGTTGGCATCGATCGCATGCCTTGGCATACTCATGGGCATCCTTGTACAGTGTGGGCCAAATGAATCCCGATTGCTACACTTTGGCAGCAGTCTTCATCCTAGCAAAGTGTCCTCTATATGGTGTAGCATAGCATAGATGCAATATATGTTGCTACTCGTCCTCTGGCACACACCGACAAATCACTTGGTCGGCACACTGCTTGTACAACATGGGCTCATCCGAATAGTATTGCCACACCTCTTGTAAAAAATCTTTTCTTGGCATTATATGCCAGGTTTGATGGCAGAATATTGCTTACTAGGTAGTTGACTATGTCAGCATACCATGGTATAGCATCTGCTGCAAGCAATTACTCATAAGAGAATTCGTCTCTAATTATAGTGTACTTACCATCCCCAATGTGATGCTCTAACAGAGAGAGATGGCCAGCTACTAAGTTTTCGCTGCCTTTCTTATCTCTGAGCTCCAGGTCAAATTCTTGAAGTAAGAGCGTCCATCGGATTAGTCTAGGTTTGGCATCCTTCTATGCCAAGAGAAATTTCAACACTGAATGATTTGTATAAACAACAACCTTATTACCAATTAGATAAGATCTAAATTTATCAAAAGCAAATAAAACCGCGAGGAATTCTTTCTCGGTTGCAGAGTAATTCAGTTGTGATTTATTCAAGGTTTTACTAGCATACTAGATGGCATGTAACATCTTGCCACGTCGTCGTCCCAAAACTGCTCCAACGGCATAATCGCTGGTATCGCACATGAGCTCAAAGGGCTCATTTCAATTCAGTGCCACGACTATAGGGGCATTAATCAATCTGTTTTAAGCTCCTGAAATGCTCTCAAACAAGAATCATCAAATGCAAAAATGGCATTATGTTCCAACAATGAGCATAAAGGTTTAGCAATTTTCGAAAAATCTTTAATAAATCACTGATAAAAACCGGTATGACCTAAAAAAACTCTTTATACTTTTAACACTTGTTGGAGGTGGTAATTGCTTAATTACCTCCACTTTGGCTTGATCAACTTCTAGTCCTCTCTTGGTTACCTTATGACTGAGAACAATGCCCTCCTTCACCATGAAGTGGCATTTCTCTCAATTCAACACTAGGTTTGTCTCTATGCATCTCTTCAAAACTTGCTCCAAGCTATGGATGCATTCCTCAAATGTTACACCAAACACTAAGAAATCATCTATGAATACTTCCATGTTATGCTCAATCATATCAGATAAAATGGACATCATGCAACGTTAAAATGTTGCTAGCGCATTACACAGTCTGAATGACATCCTTCTAAAGGTAAATGTCCCACATGGACACGTGAACATGGTCTTCTCTTGGTCGTCAAGGGCAATGGTAATCTGATTATATCCTGAATAACTATCTAAAAAAATAGTAAAAAGCTTTACCTGCCAACCTGTCCAACATTTGGTCAATGAAAGACAATGAGAAGCGGTTCTTCCTTGTAGCCTTATTCAACCTTCTATAATCCATGCACACCCTCAATCCAGTGATGGTTATAGAGGGAATCAATTCGGCCTTACTATTTTGGATCACAGTCATGCCACCATTCTTTGGCACACACTACACCGGGCTAACCTAAGAGCTGTTGAAAATGGGATAAATAATCCTAGAATCCAACCATTTTATGATCTCCTTCTTTACAACCTCTTTCATGCTTGGGTTTAGCCGTCTTTGGCCTTCAATGGCCATGCCATTGTATTCCTCTAGTGTGATCTTGTGCATGCAAATGGTTGGGCTAATACCTTGGATGTCTGCCAAGGTCCAACCCAATGCTTGCTTATAATCTTTTAGTATTGCCAACAGTCTTACCTCCTGATCATGAGTGAGATCAGTGGCAATAATCACTGGCAGAGTCAAGTTCTTACCTAAATAAGCATACTTTAAGTGTTCTGGCATGCTTGAAGCTTCAACTCTAGTGGTTCCTCAATAGATGGCTTTGGTTTCTTCATCTCTCTGCTGGCCAAATGGAGTGGCTCGAAGTAACTTACATCTTTAGCCTCCAAGGCTGATTCCACATGTTCCTCAAACAGTTCAGCTATGCCATCAAGCATGCCGTCATCACTTGCTATATCCTTGCACAACTATGCCATGTCCAAAGTAAAGTGGACTCCATCATTTTATCGGCTTGGCATTCATCAGGTTCATCTGTATATCTCAAAACTTGAAACACGTTAAAAGTAACATGTTGATCATTCATTCTCATGGTTAGTTCCCCTTTATGAACATCAATAAGAGCCCTGCCAGTAGCAAGAAACGGCCTACCTAAAATAATTGGTACATTAATATCAGCTTCATAATCCAAAATGATAAAATCAGCTGGGAAAATGAATTTGTCTACCTTTACCAACACATCATCAATCTTACCCTTAGGATGTGTATAGGATCGGTCTGCCAATTGAAGTGTCACCGTGGTAGGTATTGCATCTATGCCAAGCTTCTTGAAAACTGATAGTGGCATCAAATTAATGCTAGCTCCCAAGTCGCACAGTGCCTTCCCCATAAACTTGTCACCAATTGTGCAAGGAATAGTAAAACTCCCTAGATCTTTCAGCTTTGGCAATTAGTTTAGGATCATGGCACTGCATCCCTCTGTGAGAGCAACAATTTCAAATTCCCACAACTTCCTCTTTTTGGACAAGATGTCCTTTATGAATTTTACATAGTTGGGCATTTGTTCAAGGGCTTCCACCAATGGAATGTTAATTTGTAACTTGTTTAAGCACTTCCAAAAAGCGCTTAAATTACTGGTCCTGCTTATGCTTTTGAAGTCTTGCTGGAAATGGTGGCAGTGGATATACATATGCTGGCGCTGCCAGCTTTGTCGAGGTAGTGTTGGCATCTGTTTTGGCATCAGTCTGCTTATCATCATTACTGGCGTCATGTTGGCATTCTTACTGGCATGATCGTTGGCATCATCTACTTTCTCCTTCTTTGGGTATGTCTGTTGGCACAAGCTTTGCATCCTGGCTGACGACTGGCTGCTTGGCAGCTGTCTCTGTTTCGCACTGCTTACCATTCCAAAGAGTTATTGCCTTGCATTGTTCATTTTCTTTGTACCGAGCATCTTCAGTGTCACTTGGCAAAGTACCTTAGGGTCGATTGCTGAGTGCATTAGCAATCTGCATAATTTGTATTTCCAAGTTTCTTACTGATGCAACTAAACTTTGGACTGTTACTTCATTTCGCTCCATATATGGTGTAAGATCTCATACTTGGTTGCTTTCTTGCCCTTACTGGAAATTGTTCTGAGCTTTATGTGGCATGGTATTTTGACAAAATGCTAGCATGGCATTGTTGTTCTGCCGTTGGATGTTTTGGCGTAGGGCATTGTAGTGATTGCCTCCTTAATTTCCCCAAGCTAAGTTAGGGTGCTGTCTTCAACCTGCATTATAGGTATTAGCATTATAAAAATGACCAGCATTCCTAACAAAATTTACCGACTCTGGATTAACAGGGCATTCATCCACATGGTGGTTTTCTCCACAAATGGTGCAAAATGGATCCAGTGCTTTGACTTCTTGAGCCTCATTGTTCTTTTGCAACATTTTCACCATGCTAGTGAGGTTGGAAATCTCAGCATGAATGGACGTGAGTTCATCAACTTTCAATTTCCCACTAGCTTTAGTCTCGGTCCTAAGTCTAGCAACAAGATACTCGAAGTCATTGATCGAAATTCTCTCAATGATATCAACATCATCAGTGTACTTCTTATCAAGCAACGATACGGCTGCTGAAGCATCCATAACTGTCATTGTTTGTGCATTCAATCCATTGTAGAAGGTTTGTATTTGGGTCCAATTTGGGAACCCATGCATTGGACACCTTCTCAACAAATCTTTAAATCTTTCCCAGGCTTCATAAAGAGTTTCATCCTCGGCCTGTTTGAATGTAATGATTTCACCATGCAACTTGGCAGTGAGTGTTGGTGGTTGAAACCACGTCAGGAACTTCTAGAAAAGGTCTGCCCAAGAAGTAACTGATCTTGGTGGCAAAGAATTGAGCCATGCCTTGGCTCTGTCTCTCAAGGAAAAAGTAAACAATTTTAGCTTCACAGTATCTCCAGATACTCCAGCTTGTTGAAACAGTTGGCATATCTCCATGAATTGTTTGAGATGTTGTCTCGGATCTCCAGTAAGTGCTCCATCAAATTGAGCTACATTCAAAATAGTTTGGATCATTACGAGTTTAAGTTCAAAGTTAGGCTCATCGGTATCAGTGCCAATAAGTTCTGGCATGAGATTTGCAATGTTAGGTGCTGAATGTTCTCGGACTGGCCTCTCTTCTTCTTCAACCATAATTGGGACATTAGAAGGTGGTGGTGCATTGTTATTAGGCTGATTGTTAATAGGTGGATCATTATTCACCACACCATTCCTCTGATTGCCTTGTTTTATTTCTCGGTATCGCCTCTTTAACCTCTGCAAGATTCTCTCAATTTCCGGACCGTATGGCCACTCGTCCACCACTGGGTGGTTTTTGGTCATACACCGGTGAAAAAAAGATGAAAACAAAAACAAAACAAGTACAAATTTAAAAATAATTAAATCCGTTGCAATCCCCGGCAATGGCGCCAAAAACTTGTTGATTCTCAAGGAGATGTGTAAAATGAATGCTGACAAAATGTATAAATGGTATGTATTTGGGCAAGATAAACTGTGCCAAGAGTCTTTTGAGTGCAAGTATACACGGTCGACAAGTAATACATCTTGGTAAGCTGAGTTATCGATCCCACAGAGATTATCTTGAATTCGATTTTTTGATTGTTACTTACTTTGGAAGAAAATATTGTAGTTTAAAAGAGTTGACTTTAAAACTAAGAAAAGAAAATAAAATAAAATAAAATAAAATAGAAATTGAAGTAAGCGTTGGCAAGGAATGTGTTTTCAAATAAATGATGACTGTTGGCAGAGAATGCCTGATTTCAACGTGGCTCATGCCAGCCTTTATTGGCAAAACTGTCTTGGCATTGTTTGCCGAGCAGATTCAAAAGTAGCAAAGCCTCTCTCGATGGTCATTGCCCTAAACTGGCCAAGTAAAAACCCCTATATCTCTATAGTGTAAGTTTTCCTTAAACCAATTTGTTTTAAAAACCAATCTTTACTTCATGGGGGTAGATTTCACTTCCGAAGTAAGTTCATCTACTTGAATGACTTCTCTCGAAGCTTCTCTCCCAAGTGTTCAGCAACTTAGTCGTTACCGACACAAGTCTGTTAAGATATTGAAAGACAATAAGCTAATTGTGTCAGCTCTTGCTTTGACACAGTACTTAGGAAAAATTAAAGTATGCAAAACAGACAAACTTTGCCAAAAGCAGAATTATTATAAATGAACTAAGGCATAAAAGCCAACGTTTAAAACCAAAACATCCCCCACCAACTATTAAATTAGTTCATGGTGTGGGGGTTAACCAACAAACATTTTTAACATCACCATCATAATAAAAACTAAAGAAAAACAACTTCTGCCAAGGGAATAGGCAGAGGGGTCTCTCGATGCAGCCCTCCGCGCCAGACTCTCAGCCAAGAAGTTGAACCACCCTTTCTCGGTTGCACCGACTGTCACTTGCCTCTCCAACACCTTGCTCCGACCACCTCTCGTCTCGTCTCCTCCTCTCAATATCGATCTCTTGCTTGATCGAGTAGTGTATATATAGGCGTGCAAGGGAAGGGATTAGGATAACTCTTTCTTCATTTGAAATTTGAACGCTCCATGGATAAGAGATAAGCCTCATCTGATCGGTGTGATAGCTTATCAAGCTAGGGCTGACGTCATTATGCCATGGCCATCCTGGCATACTAACTTGGCACGACCTTGCCAACACAACTTGGTATCACCTTATCTACTATTTTTCCAGAGGTTGTCCAAATGCGATTTTTAAGGAGCCTGAGTGTATCTTAGTTTTCCGGAGGTTCTTCCTCTTTTGCATGACTGTTGGCACACCTCATGCCAATAGATGCTTGGCACACCTCTGATCCTTCCGTGCCCACAGCATCTGGCATTCACCTTGGCATTCCTAACTGCGTCCCTGCGTCCTGCGTTCATTTCTCCTGCCAAACACCCTGCCAACCTGCAAAAAGGCCATAAAACAACATCTCACACAAGCATAGGCAGCCAACTAACTCCTTGATACAAATGCATGATACTATCAATCTAATGCAACTAAGTGTACTTGAAAACAAGCAAAAGCATATCAAAATAGGCATGAAAAACAATACTTTTGAGGAAGTAACACAATTATTAAATTTACAGTAAAGGAATGGAAAACTTACTTGATGATTCCATTATGATAATTAAATATCCCAATGCAGTTGACAATAAATGTTATCCAAACCAATACCGTGTAATCCTCAATTTGCCCTTTGATGATATAAGAACTTGTTCTTTTCTTCTGAATGATAAAAAAAAAATTGTTCCTTTTATGGAGGAAAAAGAAAACGTGTACTAAACTGACTTCTACTTGAATTAAAACTGATCCCACTATGTTTTAATTCACAAAATGACCAAAAAGCCCCTTTACTTTGTCAATTATACATAACACCACTCAAACTTATATTTTCCACGGTATGGGACGGAGGGATTTACACCCAACAATTGCTTCTTCAATACTACACTAATCATCACCGTGTGTACAACAATAGCAATTATCAATTACTTAAATTATATGAATCAATATTAGAAATCAAAATTTCTAACATGTTGCGGTATTAATGGTTGGTCTAGGGGGTATCCAGTTCTGGCTTTTTTGGTTCATATGAACATTATGTATTTTTGGTTTTCGCGCATTGTCACTTTTGATTTTATAAGTAAGACCATGAGATACTCTTTTCGTCCTTTGATCTCTCGAGGAAGATTTTTAACGAATTTTTTTTTACCTTTCCAAACCCAATATTTATTTTTGTAGATAATTTATTTTAAAAAATTAAATGAAAAATCTTTCATACTAAAAATTATACCTAAATAATTAGTGACTACTCCATATGTTTTTTTTTATAATTCATGCAAGGGCCCTTAGAAAACCGTTACCACAGAGCATATCAACACATACAACTCACGAAAGTCAATGCCGACAGTAAATTAATTACATCATGGTTGATAATTAATGAACTATAATTAATTAATTTCAAGTATCTTTAGTTTTTTTTTTTCAGTTATTTTCATGATAGTAAATTATACGATAAACTATTGTAACAACCATAATAGGCTGACAAAAAGTTGAAAAAAAATACTAGGGATAATGTTACATTTGGTACATGTAGTTTGATAAAATACCTATGTTTAAGTATAAAATAAATGCCAAGTTATACTTTTTTTGTAATAGGTGCTTAAAGTTTTTTTTTGCTGAAATAGGTGCTTCAAATTTTCTTTTTTGACCAAAATAAGTGCCTTGGTTGACTTTAAAACAAACCAAAAATAAAACTTTAGACACTTTTTCAGCTAAAAATGAAATTTTAGGTACATATTTCAATCAAAAAATATTTTTTGCACATGTTACAAAAAAGAGACATATTTTGGGCACTTATTTTATAGTTAAGTCAAATATCTAATGCATTATATGTACTTTTAAAATATCTAATATGGTATTTATACTATTAAAATATAATATAGTAGTTTTATGAGTAAATTATATAAATGGTCATCAAACTTTTAGGGGACTTTTATTTTAGTCACCTAGCTTTTAAAATTTGTGTTATAGTCACTGAACATTTAGTTCTCTTCTAATATGGTCCCTCGTAACTTTTTGTTAGAAGTTGTTGACGTGATATGTTAATTTTCATTTTTCTTGAATAAAATAATAGGTAAACTATATCATTCATTACTAAACTCTCTTCTTGCTCCTGGTCACTAGAATAGGTTGACTAAGAAGAACAAATTAAAAATGGAGATTAACATTTCTCCTCTCATGTGATAAAAAGTCATGTCATTCGAAAGTGACCAAAATAAAAATAATTTAAAAGTTGAATTATTAAATTGAAAAATTTTAAAGTCTAGTTACTAAAATAGGAGCGAGAATAAAGCTGAGTGATGAATGGCGTAGTTTACCTATAATTTTATTTATAAAAAAATGAAAACTAATGTGTCACGTCAGTATCTTCTAACGGAAGGTACCAAGAAAGATCATACTAAAAGTTTGATGACTATAATATAAGTTTTAAAAGTTTGGTGACCAAAATGAAAGCATTCTAAAAGTTTAGTGACCATTAATATAGTTTACCCTAGATTTGGTAAATATCTAATGTAGTACATGAAATATCATTATGTGTTCTATTATAACGATAGATCAAATACGATAGTTGCCGGTGTTAAATCAAGGACCATAAAAATACCACATTAGATATTGTATGTAAGTATAAGTACCAAATATGATATTACTCCAAATATTTATCAAAATTCCGCTGAAGTTGAGTCGCCCTTCAAACTTGGAAATTTGCCCCCATCCTTGAAAACGAGCGAGCCAAATTTTTGTTGTAAAACCCATGGCTTGTGTGTGACTACAGTAAATTCCCAGCGACAAGTAAAACGCATAACTCACGAGTTACATCAACATCCCATGATTTTGATCATCAGTATTCTGATTTTTTTTTTAATTATTTCCATGTGATCGCTGATCGTATAATATACCCTTTTTTTTTACTTTTTTTTTCTTTCGCCAACCCCATCATTTACTCATTTTTGGGACGAAACTTCCCCAGCATCACACCACCCGGGAATGCGTCCAAATTGCAGCCAATCTAAAACTAGCTCGGCCTTTTAAGATTTGTCACGGTTAAGTTTATGCTGAAGAAATCCAAGAATACACCCATTCCCTTTTACGAACATGCATGGAAGTTACTCGTATGGCTCGTATCTGCTAGGGAAAACAACAGTTGAACTGCCCTGGGTTAGAAAAAAGAATGACCGGTCAATTAATTATCACAAGTGTTGTTTTTGTCAATCTAAAACAAACCAACCGGGGAGCGACATGCCACGGCTGCTTGCATATGCAAATGCAACCCAGCTCTAGACTTCAACCTATAGCCCTTTTCAACGAACCTAGCTAAACTTTAGTTTGGTATTGCAGTTGTAGTCTAAGATTATGATTTAAATGCAATGTTTGAACCGATTTAAGTTTTTAGCCTTTTCATGCTATAGAGTACATGGTTTCATATCATTCCCAATATCACTTGAAATCATATGAATTTCTGTGATTATACGATCCAAACGTGATCTCGATGGCAGTTGCGAGATGATGTTGGAGTGATGGTCGATGAATTCGATGTGCTGAACTGATGTAACCAAGTTATATAACGGAGCACGTATGACTGCTAGTGAAAAAAATGTGGGATTTTCATTTCCCCATCTTCCTGTTGAGCAAAAACACTTATAGATGAAGCTCAAAGAGTACCTTAAAGCTCACAAGCCACAACACCGCCCTAGTGTCATCTTGAACACTGCAAATTTAGTAATACACCATCGATAACAGTGACGGATTTAAAAATATTTTTGAAGGTAGGCACACGTAATATCTTAAAATTTCAGGGTGAGCACAACACATTAAAATTAAAAAATTGAAGTACTAATTCTTATGGATTAAGAAATTTGAAGCCAAATGTATGAAGTTTAAAAAGTTATATAACCTTGCATCCGCATGTTGGTCTATTTGTGTAATTTTTACTCTTTATAAAGCACTGTAAAAATATGTGTATTCGTCAACATGAATGAATGAGAAGACAACCAATAGGACCGGCAATAGGTCAGGGACCGAGTCTTCCAAGCCCTAAGAAAACGGCATTTACTCTCTCATAGAAATCGCCTTTCTCAATGCGAAGTTACTTATTGTATAATATATATTTATATTTGATTTATGAGAAGTATACACGATAAATCAGATGGTGTTATATCATTAAAAATAAAATCGTTAATTCAAGGCCGGCATATAAAATTATATGGTATAAACACAAGGGCCAAAGCGACCTCAGCACCAACACTGACAGTGCGGGTTTCGTGTTCTGGTTCATCGTTACATCAAACTCGGCAAAGACAGTTCTGTTTTAGTTCTTTTTTCTGTTAATGAACCACTTCTTTTGCACTGGTAAGAAAAGGCAATTCGGCATGTGTCGTTTGAGAGAAACGGGCAAAGTCTTCGCATGTTACATGTTGCTCTTCCTCCCTTCATGCATACGCTTTCATTAAACCATTATTTATTCATATTTCCCCCTTTTTAATACAAAGTAAATTACCCTTTCTGTGATCAAAAATCATCCGTCTTTTTATACCCAACACTAAAAAATTAAACTATAAGTACCAACACTAAATTATAAATCTTAAACCATAAACTTTAAACCTTAAAAAATACACCATATCTTTAATTCCTTAAACTCTAATCTTAAATCTATTTTTTTTATTGTAGGGCATAAATAGGAGAACCAAAAAATACGAGGATTTCTGTTCTATTTTCTGTAAGTTTGAAATTTTGAATAGTTCGTTGTATGGATGTGTATAAGATACGTATGTGGATGAATGCTTGTCACCTACTTTATTTGTTCTTCCACTCTCTTTCTATGCTTCTTTTAAACTCGCCGCCTCAAGAAAAACTCACAGCCTTTCACTTTCACACATACATAAACATCTACTTCTGATCTGTTTTTTCAACTCTGTTTCTTTGAGTTCTTGGCAATGGAGAAACACAAGTGCAACCTTTGCTTGAAAAACTTACCAAATGGAACAGCTTTAGGTACTCATATGAAGTCTAACACGTTGAATCTTCCAGTTCCAATTCCTCCCAAAGTACAACCCAGTCAACTCAGCGAAGAGTCTGAGGCAGCTTCGTATTCTTCAGAAGGGGAGGAGGGAAAAGATCAGCTATATGGGCTTAGAGAGAATCCAAAGAGAAGTATTCGCTTAGTAGACCCTGAATTTGTTGATGCTGACTCGGTTGTTCTTCAAGCCAGAGAAAGTGAGACCGAGTCGTCTAAGAACCCAACTCGGGGACGATCTAAACGGAAATGGAAAACACTAGAGCAACACGAAGAAACGAAGAAGCTTAAAGTCAACACCGACCAACCGAGTCAAACCGAGTCTTGGGCGGAGCCTGAACCGGTGAGTTCCATCTCCGACACCACAACTGATGAAGATGTCGCTTTCTGTCTCATGATGCTTTCCAGGGACAGATGGAAAAGCAAAGTACGTAAAGATGACGAAGAGGAAACGGGTGAATCAGAAGAGTACTTCACAACCCGAGCTAAGTACAGATGTGAAACGTGCAACAGAGCTTTCAACTCGTACCAAGCATTGGGTGGACACAGAGCGAGTCACAAAAAGATCAAAGCTCACGAAACAGAGTTGGCACCAGCAAAAACGGGTACTCGTTCGATGACAGAAAAGAAAACACATGAATGTCCGGTTTGTCTCAGAGTCTTCTCTTCGGGACAAGCTCTCGGTGGACATAAAAGATCACATATTGTAACTGGTCAAGTAGCAGAAGCAGCAACAACAAACCAAACCAGTGTTAAGAGTTGCAAAAAGTTGGTAGTTAATTTGATAGACCTTAACCTTCCTGCTCCGGTAGATGACGACGACGACAATGGGTTCCGAATGCTGAAATAGTCAACCGTCTAAAGCGATGAACAGATTGTTAAATTCGTGGTTTACAACAATTTTGGTTGATTTTACCTGTTTGTTACAGTCAAACTCAAACTACTCTGTTCTAACTTCTAACTGTAATTTCATGTCTCTCTGAATGGTCTTTTAGAACCTCCAATGAAAGGCCAAGTTTGAAACATCAAACATGCTTCTGGGTTTGTAGTTTTATTTTAAAAAGTAAACTTCCATTGTCTGTTTTTACAGAGAGAATGTGGGTGGCTTAACTTGGGTTAAGCAAGATCCTTATTCATAAAACTTCAGTCACAGTCATTAAATATATAATAAATGTGTCCAAACTCTAGCTAATTCCAAGACATGGCAGTTAGAACTGCTTCATGGACCCTTACAAGTGATAACCTAAACAAATGAGGGTGCCCCTTTTTGAAATTACTCAACTGGTGAGATTTTACAGAGTTAGGACAATCATGACAAAGTGGTGTATTTTTTGTTCCCCTCCCAGTTACTTAGAACTTTGTCCTGACTAATCCAGATCAATCCGCATCGCACTTGTAGGTGAGTGTCCTGATAATTTTTTTTTACACATATAAAGCTTCAAACTCAAAACATGCTTAAGCGATATCAAACAACTTACCACTTGGACCAATTATATTGGACCACAAAGTGGTTTCTTTGAAGCAAGAGATTGGTCCATTTTCTCCAAAGTTAAAAACACTTGCAAATTTCAGAGGATTAATGGTGATGAAAGGTAGAGATAAAAAGGGAGTTAGGTTTGTTAAGTTGAGGGGGAGGGAGTGCTACTTGGTAGTCTAATTAATTAAGACTCCCACTGGTGGGGGATTGGAAGTTTGAATTAAAAGGGAGGAGAAAACTACAAGCCAAAGGCCATCCCTTGATTTGGCATTGCCGGCTTATGAGTTCAAAAAGACCATCAAAGGTCAACAATGCTGATCCTTTTCCACTGCTCTTTCTCATCATTAAGGTTCTAACAAACACTACATCATCATCATCATCATCATCTTTTATGCATCCAAAGTTTTTTTATTATTTAATAGCCGGTAGCCTACTTATTGTTTGACTAATCCAGGTCAGATATTGCAGAGACCCAGTCATCTAATTTTTTCCAAAGCTTTAAATATATGTTTCCTTGGATTGTTTTTAAGACGCTCGTCCCTTTTAGGTTGTACAATTTTCTTTGATTCTTACAACAAACACCATGATTTCATTTCCCTTGAATTGCCATGGCAGTGGCTGTGTATCACATGTGATCTCCATCCTTTTCATGGCAAGCAGCGGGAAAAGCAAAAATTGCCATTAGAGGAGATGCTGATTCAAGCCTTGTATTTTTGTCATTTGAATTCACTTCCATATTCCCCATACGGTCTCATGAAATTCATATACCCTTCAAAGTACTGAAAAAGTGTTATAAAGTGCCATGAACCGAAACTTGTGATTGAGTTCTAGATAGTGACCATCAGAATGAGGTGTGTCTTTTGCACTTATAGAGCCTCCACCTTCGATCATCCGCAACAACTCCTCTGTCATCACTAATCCGCTCCAAATATTATTTCACAGATTTATGCCTAATAATTTCATGAAATTATGAACAAAAGATATAAAATTTATGAAAATTGAATGAATTTCTGATTTCTCTATGTTAGAATGTAACTAATTGGTATTGAGTTAGTTAATTAGTTAGTTGGGTATTAGTCTGTTAAGGTTTGTTGGGCCACTTGTTAACCCGTTGGAGTTTGTTGGGTCAGCTGTTATATTCGGGCTATATAAGCCGAACGTATGTAATGGGTTAAAAAACATCATATTTCTTAGAATTACTCAAACTGCATCTTTTTTTACATCATCTAACCAAACTCATATAGTTCAGCACAGTTTCGGATTCAATTTGCAAGTTTGTGCACTTTCTGCATCAGCTGATCTCCCAACAACAACGAAATTAACTGAATTTAAACATGAAGCAACGTTGCGGGCCTCCACAATGTGCAGCGTGCATGTTGTAGATAAATCCATTTCTGTCGACTTCAGTTGATTGGCAACAGATGAAACGTTTCCTTCTACCACTACGTCGTCCTGGCCCATGGCTCTAGGCTCTAGCTAGCTGCAAGTTCGTGGTTTCTCCATCGGGCTACCACACCTACTCCACGCAGTCGATCCACAATAAAAAAAAGCCATATCGACATTTATTCTTGGCAACATCGGTGCATGATATTAAAATTATAACATTATAGCGGAAAAGAAAATTTTCTTTTTTTGACATAAAGAGCGGAAGAGAGTTTGTATCGGAACTTTGATATAAAAAAAATTAAATAAATTTTTTTCTTCTTTTGGGTGCCCTTTTTCCGTGCCTCATATGAGAAAATTAGGTTTAGGGTTAATGATTAAGATTAGTGTTTAGGGTAATGGTTTAGAGATTAGGGGTAGGGTATATTTTTAGGCTTTACGGTTTAAAATTTAGAATTTATAGTTAGAGCTTAGAATTTAATTTTTTAGTGATTGGGCGTAGAAATTGACACCAAAAAGTGGCAGAAGATTTATATCCAAAGAAAATGATAGCTTAGGATGGCCTTTTTCTTGTAGCGACGTTTTAAATCTGGGTCTATTTGAAAAATCCTTTTTTAATTAAAAGATTGTGATTGAGGTGGAATTCTTAAAAAACTTGTATTTTGAAATGAAATTTGGAGTCATCATCGGTCAATTAGATAAGGTAGACCAAACACCAAAAAAAGGCAAACCAAAGATTTAAAAAGGGTTCGGGAGTCGGTTACGTGTGGGAAAGGATTAGCACCCCACAACGTCCAAAATTGGTACCTAAGAGTTCTTATCGTAAATGCAAAGAAAATCTAAAATCCAGTTTAATTTAAAATTTAATCCCTAAAAATGTATGCATGCATGATAAAAATAAAATGCCCAGTATTCACGGTACCTAAGAAGATGACACCAGGAAAACAAGATGACACTCCCACTGGGATACCGGAACAATAAGACCTAAACTATATGTGACAAATACATGTATGAACAATTTGTTGAGTGGATCAAAAGATAGTGATTTGGCCAAGAGGGGGTGAACTGGCTATTTAAAATTGGAGGGAGCAATAAGGAAATTGAAAAATGAAGGACAAAGGCAATTATAGTGCTTCAAGCTTCTAACAAGCTCTACATCCACTACCTTAGCTCCCACTAAGGATTTTCAACAAAATCCACTAGATTTTCTTCCCATTTTCTAGGATTAGGAAGTAACCTTTACAATCGGTCAATTTTTCTACCCAAAGATTGACCCAAGAAGTCTTTCAATACAAAGAAGAAGTTGGCAATCTAAATAAAGATTTACCATGAAGAACTCCAATGAGTTGGGTACAAAGATATGACTCTATAAGGCACAAAGGTTTAGATTAATGCTTGGATGTTGCTTGATGGTTCAATAGTTGTTGTTGGTGCTTTGGAGGCTTGCTTTTATACCCTTGCATTGATTTCTAGCCGTTAGGGTGGTTGAGATCATTATTGTAGCCGTTGGGCTGCATTTTTTTGCGCAATTAATGCTCTTGATCACCCATCCGTATCGGTACACGAAGGCCCGTATCGATACCTATCTATAAGAAAAAAGAGCAGTTGTGTACAAAATAACAGAGACGTATCGATATGCAGGGAAGCGTATCGGTACGGTCTTAGTGAAAAAATAAAGGGGCGTACCGATACGGGAGAAGCCGTATCGATGCAATTTTGCTCGCTTGAGCTACTGACTGAACCTGTATCGGTACATCTTGAGGGTGTATCGATACAAGTCCAACGACATTTTAAAATTGGTCTTTCCCAATAACTGACTCTAACGGCTAAATCATTAAATGCTGATATTTGAGAAAATCTTTGAAGCGTATTGAAACACCTAGTGGTGTATCGGTACGCAATGCTTAAAACTTAAACCCAGTATGAAGACAGTATCGATACGAATGTAATCGTATCGAAACATCTGAGGAAAAATACTTAACCCATTTGAAAGCAGTATCGATACGGAAAGAGCCTTACCAAAACGGATGCTTACAGTGGCCAATGTTTCAAAAATTGTATCGATACGCTTAAAGGCGTATCGATACGCCTAGGCGTATTTCAATAGTTTGGCCTTTAAAACACTTAGAAAAATTTAGTGCTTTAAGTTTTTGACTTAGAATCAAATATGCTTTAAAATATTTGTCAGTTTGGGACACTTTAAAAATTTGTTTACTTTACAATTATGTCCTTGAAAAATATTTGTTATATCAAAATCATCAAAGGTTTTACAATCTCCCCCTTTTTGATATAACAAAACCAAAGAAAATTTTTTAAGTGTTTTGAAATTATTCCCCCTTAGAGTAAGCTAGGTTTTGAAAAAATTTAGCTTATGCACATTCTCCCCCTTTTTGTTAGATCAAAATCAATGATAGTAAAGGATAATTCAAAGCAACATACTTAGCATAATTCAAAGCATAATCTAAGCAACATAAGTATCATTAAGGCAACATAATCCAAATCCAAACAAAGCTAAAATCAAAGCATAGGTTCATAGAGTAAATATCATAGGTGCATAAAAAGAAAAGTCTAATATGACATGCAATTAAATTAAGGTCTAGGGAGCATCCTCTTCATCCTCGTCTTGATCTTCATCTTCATCTTCATCATGGGTTTGAGTAGCTTGAGATTGTCGACATTCTCCATGGAAAGCCATAAGTGATATGTCCATCGAACTTTGTTGGCTTTCTATGGCTTGAACTCGATCCTCTAAGGATGTAAATAGAGTATCAATAGCCACAAACCCTTCGGTCATGGTTGTCCTTAATGAAGTGAATTGCTCATTGAGATAAGCCATGAGAGTGTTCATAGCTTATGGAGCAATCGGAGCTTGAGGGGCGGCTGGAGGAGGAACTTCCGGTACTTCGGGAATCGCATCGTGTAGAAGCTCGACAAGACGTAACCACTCACCATTAAGATAGTGGAACTTTGAATGAACAAGAGATCGTTCATCAATGGGATCGGTAAGAGGCTCAAAAAAATCTAGCGAGCAATCAATCTCCAATTGAGTGAACATGTAACTCAAAGTTGTCCCATAAGTGAATGATGCAACAAGAGAGGTGTGTCAATGTTGGATAAGGTAGACTAGCTCCGCAAACATAATTCGAGCAAGATTGGGTTTCTTCTCTTCACGAAAGCATCGAATCCAAAAGTCATCCACTTGGCGAATAGTGGAAAACTTTCCATCGGATGGCCGAAACCACCAAGTGATCATGAGATGCAAGAAACGATCATGAGTATCTAGAACCGTAACAGAACCGCCAAGAACATGTCCCAATGAGTCTTCATCGTCGATTCCTTCATCTCCGAACCTAAAAACATTAATAAGAGTTTGAACACCAATCCAAAATTTCTTCCCCATTAAGAAAGACTCAATAGCAATAACTTTAGTACGGTCTTGGTTGGGGATGCACCGGGCATTAGCAAAGAAAATCAAAACAAGATTACGGCAAAAAAACCCGGGGATTGAAAAAAAAGACATAAAGTTCCAACGGTGTAAAAGAGGAAGGTATTTGAACTTGAAACGTTTAGAATTTAAAAAAGGGATAGATGTTACTCTTTCGTGGCATATTTTATAGTTTTGGTATTGCTTGAAGTTGTTTAGAGTCGCTGGGGTTGCAAAACTCTTTTGATAAATGACACTGAGATTAGGACGTGGGAAATTATCTTCAGTAGAAGACTCGCCAACCTCGTTTGTGTAATCACTCATTTTTATCTGGTCTGTAAATACATATTAGTATAATTATTAGTATACTAGTGTTGCATGTATACATTGTATTATATTATGCTATATTTTTATTATGTGCATAAGTGTTACTAATATATATAAAATGTGTGGTGTGTGCATGTATATTATAAACTATGTATGTATACGTATTAATAAGTAATACGGTGTATGTGTATCGCGCATGTATCTATATTTAGTACGAGCGTATTTGTGTGTACATGTTATGTTAATTATGTGTATGATTAAATGTACGTATGCTAGTATGTTATATTAATTGATGTTTGCATAAGTATATACGTATGTATTATCGTATGTTTATTATTATTAATTGTTGTTATAATATTAATGTTATTATTATTGGGCTAATATAAAATGAAATCCAAAAAATACATATTAAATCCAAATAAATGAATTGCCAGTCCAAGTCCATTTACAAGTATAATATTATTACAAGGCCCGGTTGGCCCAAACCCAAACCCTATTTAATTCTAATTATTTTGGTGCAGATAAATATGGGCCGTTGGATCAAGATCTGATCCAACGGCCACGATCAAGCCAAAATAAAATATCTGCCAGCCGCGTGCACTACACGTCTGGACGCTTCGAGTGCCACGCGCGCGTACGGTCCACGCGCGGACTCTTCGATATCCCACACGTGCGTGAGCCCCACGCGCTATAACCCCTCGACTGTTGAGCCCCACGTGGCACGATCTGGAGCTGTTTCACCGATCGAGGTTTCATCTGGGCTGTTCATCCTTCAAGCCAGCCCGACCGTTAGATCAGATCTGATCTAACGGCCGAGAACGCCTCTGGCCGAAGACAGAACCCCCACACCGCCACCATGCTTCACCATGCCGCTCTTCAACCACTGCGCTCAGACATGTCAAAACACAAGAAAAGAAATATTATGTCAGTAGCAGTCCAGATCTGAAAAAAGGATATTATATTACTTGTACCAAACCAAAAAAACAGGCATATATGTAGGAAACAAAAATTTTGTAAGGTAACAGCCAAGTGGTAATCGAAAGAAAAAATACAAAAAAAAGTCTTCAGTGGTAAATATTCGTATATTTTCTTATTTTGTTGCATGCATAAAAAAATATACATAGTAAATAAAAAAGGGAAGGTTAGAAGTCGTTACCATCGTCGTCTTTGGATCTCCCCTTTACCAGTAACAAGCCTCTTTGGCCTTCCCAGGCCGGATATGGTGAACTGAAAGGAGTGAGAGGTCCTTTTGGTTTTGTTTTGGGTTGAATACAAAAAAAATGGTTTGTTTCGTTTCGTATTTCTTAGATCTAGGCTGTATAAAGACTTTTTCTCCGAATCCAAGTTCAGATTCGTGTCAAGGGTAAGGTACGGGTTATTTTGGTGTGTTTTCTGGGGCTCGCCGGTGCCGGTTAGCGGTGGCCGGCGGCGGAGAAGACGGCGGTCGGTTGCCAGATTCTGGGTTCATCAGGGAGAGTTAAGAGAAAAATAAGAACGAAGGTTATTATAAAAATTGAAAAATGAAACGAAAGGGTGAAAATTTGGTCCCGACCAAAAAAGGGGGGATTTATAGGCCTTATTATTTCGTGAAATGGGGAAATTATGTAATAAATCCCCCCGCACTTTCAACATTTTCGTTTCTGTCTTGCCGCATGGTATATTTACAATTCCAGTCCCCTTTATATTTCAAAATCTTGCAATCCAGTCCCTAAATTACACCGAATCAGTTTTTAAATGGTAAAATTACCCCTTTAACCATCCTGCGTTTTTGAATTTTTCATTTCGGGTCTGCCCCTTGGTCCAATTACAGTTTTGATCCTTTTAGGTTCTATCTATTTTGCATTTTCGTCCTTAAATTGCATATTATTATCCTTTAATTTCTGCCACTGATGTTTATTTCTTTTCATTTCAGTCCTGTTTCCATGTAAATATTTATGTTTGTATTATAATTGTGTATGCTGATGTAGTCTTTTGCCTTATTATATATCTCTCGTATGTGCCTTGTATTTTTATGTTTACATGTATATGCGTGTTAAGTTCATGATGATTATGTGTCTTTATGTATCGGTTCAGTTATTCGTATCATGTATATTGTGTTCTAGTCGGCTCGTACACAACATGTTTTGTATTTTAGTGCGTATTGTATGTTTTCTTGGCTTTAGGTTACGTGTTAGTATATTTTCTTTTTATGTATAATATATTGCTTTATATATGTTGAAATGTGTTTTATTTCTAATATGTATGTCTTCTTGAAATATATATTTTTGTCCATACGTGTGTTTGTTCATGCCTTGTTATTGTGACATGTTAAATTTGTTTTTTATCTACTATTAAGCTTGATATGTATATGTGTGTTTTAATTACGTATTTTATTTATGTTAGATTAGTATTACATTATGTGAATATTTTCTTGTCTTTAAATTATCTGCCATGTTTTATATTTTGCCACTAAGATTGCATATCGAGATATAAATTGTCAATGCGGTGCCCTTTTATCCGAGCGTAAACGGGGCCAGTATCAGGCGTAGTGATAGTGGTTGGGCGTTTACTCTCGGATAACGGGGCCCTTAAAATTTATTCGCAATTATGACCGAATTTTAAACTAATCGTCACTTTAATCCGGAAAATCTAATATTAATAAAGCGGTAATTATTAAAGTTCCAATTTTGGGCGGTGTGGGGGTGCTAATCCTTCCCCATCCGTAACCGACTCCCGAACCCAATAATTTTTAAATCTCTGGTTTTATGGTGTCCGGCCTACCTAAGTGGCCGGTGGCGACTCCAATTTTTAATAAAATGCGATTTTAAAAAAAACCCCACGGAATAAACGTTTTATATCCGAAAAATCACAAACACCTCGAAAACCTCATTTTTTTAGCGAAAAGGGACATCGCTACAGATGGCGACTCCGCTGGGGACTATTTTTGTTTTTTTTTCAAAAACAAATGAGAGTCAAGCTTTTAAAATAATTACCGCTTTACTAATATTGGAAATTCCGGGTTAAAGTGACTATTAAATTAACATTCGGTTATAATTGCGCGTTTATTTTAACGCATTTAAAATATGGCATATAAACCTTTTTAAGTGGGGGGAAAACGCTAATGCTTTCGTGGAGATATCGTTCTCCCGTATGGGCCTAGCAAGTACCTTCGGGGCTCGAGTACCTTATGCTTTCGTAAGGATATCGTTCCTTCGTACGGGCATAAGCGAATGGGTCCCCCCAGATTGAACTGTTGAAAGGAGCCTATAATGGGTGATGATCGGGGCCTTGCTACTCTTAGTAGAGGACAGCAAGGACAATTCGGTACCTCCTAGAACCAAGACTGCATGTAGAGAATACATAGAAACCTACCCGTTTAGAGCCATGCGGATAACCTTAGGTTTTAGGCGGGATAAATAGGGTGTTTTGTGTGTTTATTCATTTAATTTTGTCCTTTTATTTATATATTTATTAATTTTATCTAAATCTTGACTTGTTTTTTTTTTTCGCTTTTGTTTTTTCATACATCATACATTTGCATCACATAAAGGTCTTGGATCAAGTGGTTTGCCCGATCAAAAGTCTTTCACCATGGAAAAAGGTGTCTTAGGAAAGAAGAGCTTAATTTGTCGATCGGACATTGGTCGAGGTCAACGAGAAAACCCAAGGGACAGTTTGCGAATGAGCAGCGTGATAGCGAGGTACACCTATGTCAATCTCAGCGAGAACAATTTATGGGATCTTCAAAGCATTTGGGAAAGATGGGACCGAAGACTACAAGACTTGTTCTATGATAGTTATGGCGACATTGCACTGCATTTGTTATATGTTCGGATTAACCAGCCCCTGCTCCGAGCTATAGTCCGAGTTCGGAATCCGACTTTTTTTGCTGCTTCACCTTCAATGGGCGGGACATGATGCCTCGATAGAAGAATACACGCTTTACTTAACATGAAAAACATTCGGGGGAAGATTGGATCTACGCGAAGCCTCGAGGAATCGAATTACACTGCGAAACTCAAAACCTTTGCGGGAATGAGTGGCGATTGGGTTAATGGCCTACGCCAGATCCGAGGAGACAATACATTTTTTGCATGGGAAAGTATTCGGGACATCATACCGACACATCCAGACAAGGCAAAGAAAATGGACTGTTCGCCTTAGGAATATATGGCTTGGTGATCTTTCCAAGAGTACTCGGGAACATTGACATAGCCATTATGGACTTGTTTGAGCGGATAAAGCGGAAAGCAAACCCATTACCAGCAATCTTGGTCGAGACTTTCATTTCCTTAAATGCTAGCGGAAACATGAAGAAGGGCGTTTTGAGGATGCGCACAATTTATTACTGGTATGGATTTGAGTCACATGTGGGAGACATCGACGAGGGTCCTGCCGGGATATCCTTCAAGGTTTTTCGCCTTTACGGGAGTACTTAGCAAAGGAATGGCGAGAGGATTTGAAAACAAAAATGTGGACTAGTTTCTTGAGGAACATTCAAGGCGAAGACATAGCATGGAGGTCTCATGGCTCGGTAAAGTTAATTATTTTCTCTGATTGTGGTGATTTCAACTGGCTGATGATGTTGGGATTGCGGAGAGGATCGCTTTGTGCTCGCTTTTAGTGTCTCGACAGATTCGGATCACGACAGTTCATTCCCAATACCGCCGGGTTAAGGCAAACTGAATTTCTTTTCAAAGGGGAGTTCAAAGGAAAAATTCAGACCATCACGAGGGCACAGGACCATTGTTACTAGATCGGGTGGAAGGAGATACCGAGCACATGACTACCCCGGACTACGATCTTTGGAGATGCTTGAGGGTTAATAATGTGATTCCGAATCGATCAAGGACCAGCGGTGTCACTCGAAGAGCTTACAAGGGGGTGGTACCGTCTGAAAGGTGACATCTTAAGGAATAAACTCGAAGAAATTAAAAAAAATGGACATACAACAGACTCAACATACGGCGAGCTCTATAAGGCAAGCTTAGAGGTTGATGAAGCGGGACGGGATCATTAGGCGGTTGAAGAAATTAAATCTGATTTGAGCGACAAAAATGCTCTTTATCAAAAAGATGCCCTTCTACTACAAGCAAAAATCTGAGAAGGCCAGCCGAGTCAATTCATAGCCGTGGAAAGAGAAAGAATGAATGGTATCCGTTTGGTGGAAGAAGAACGAGAAATCAGCAAGAGAGCGATCGAGAAAGAGATGGAAAGCTGCGGTTGGCTATGGAGGAAGAAAAACGGTCCGCCAAGAAGGCCATTGATCAAGAAAAGGAAAGATTCGGACAAGAAATCAGCAAGGGAAAACAAGCTGTCCATCATGAGAGAGAAAGCGTCGCCGTATGGAAAAGAAAGTCCATGAGTAGCGAAATAGACTATTAGAGATGCAAAAAAAGCATGCGATGATACTATTCAAAGTGCGGAGCAAAGCCAAAGTCGAATGGCGAATTAAAAGGAAAGGTGGCGGAAGTTGAACACTCTCTTGAATATCTTGCCCGGAGAAATAGCTTCGCTGAGCTGCAAGAAAGAGAGCGCGAAGTGGGAGTGTTACGAGCACGAATTAAGTCCCTCGAAGCAACTGTTGAGGATTACAAGGAAATAATTAGTGTGTTCGAGGAAGCTGCAGCCGGAGGGGACACCTATTGGCAAAAGAGACTGCGTTACGCTGCCGGATGGTACAGGATAGGGACCAATATTATGCAAACTGATGGTGGACACACGTGAGTCGCGGACATGTGAATGATTTGGCCCTCGAGGCTGAAACACTCCAACCTTTCATAGTCCCAGAAATGGAAGAAGCTCCCAGGTTCCTCAAGCTGCTCAGGGCAATTGGAAAATTAGGAGATAGAGCTAGAGCTTATCTATAGGACTCTGTGCTGTAATTAGATCTTTTGTATTAGGGATCTTTATTTTGTAACACGAACTCTGTTGTAATCTAGACCCTTTAATTCCCGTGGAAGTAGTTCAAAAGGGTGATTACCAGCGGAATCAGTACCTTATCTGCATACATTCTTGCATTGCATCATGACATTCGCATCATTATACATGCATTTATTTTCTTGCAACCATATTAACATTATGAATATTGTGGCGTTGTGTGTAGTTAACCCGCAATCATTCATCATCCATACCTTACCCGGTTACAAAGCAAGCTCATGGAAGACAGGATAATCAGTATAGAAAAAGGGTAAAAAGAGCTCGAGACAAGACTTGAAGAGACTAAAAGAAGCCTCAGTGATCAGATTGCACAGTCGCAAGCATCTATACTATCCGACATAACCGTATTGTTGGCTAAGAGTCTTGGAAAAAGAGTGGAAGGAGAAACCGTTCAAGAACCAGAGAATACCCCAGTTCACTACAAGGTTCAACCAACTGCACCAAACCCGGCTAGAAAGGTGTATATCGACCATGCAGGAATGTCATCTAGTTTTCAAATAGGGGTACCTGAAGCTCAACCCCTCGACGCTGAAGCACTCTATGAAGAAGAGATGCCAGACCTGAACATGGTTGAAAGGATCAGGACCGAGGTAGAGAAAAAGTGGGAGGAAAGGTTTCGCCTCATGGAGGAAAAATTTAAAATGTTACAATCTAATGAAGAATCAGGAAATGACGCTAACGACTTAAGTCTGGTGTCCGATCTTGTCCTACCGCCAAAATTTAAAATGCCAGAGTTCGACAAATACGATGGAACCACATGTCCTTTCGCACACATAACAATGTACTATCGAAAGATGGCGGCCTACCTTAAGGACGAAAAACTACTGATCCATTGTTTCCAGGACAGCCTAACTGGAGCGGCGTTACGGTGGTACACCCAGCTGAGCAAAACAAATGTGAAGACATGGAAAGATCTGTCAAGAGCATTTACTGAGCAATATAAGCATGTAACAGATATGACCCCCAGTAGAATTATGTTGGAAAATATGGGGCAGAAGTCCAACGAATGTATACGGCAATACGCCCAAAGGTGGCGGGAAGTGGCCGCCCAAATTCAGCCACCCCTCCCGGAACATGAAATTTCGCCGTTATTTGTTAATACTCTGAAGGGGGCACTCTTTGATCGCCCCATTAATAACACACCGCAGTGCTTTGCTGACTTAATCATGACTGGGGAGTCCCTTGAATTGGCAATTAAGAGTGGTAGAATTGATGGCGGGGAAGGGTCTCAGAAGTATAGCAAGAGGAATAAAGTAAACGCCACCAACACTTATACCACCCCGAAGAACTTCACAGTCTCACAGCCACAAGCATATGTGGGAAAAACACAATACTCGAATCATAGAGATGAGAGAATCCCCAGAAAAGAGAAAGAGAGAAGAACTTTCACTCCCCTACCTGTTTCATACTCGGAACTTTATTCCCAGTTGTATGAAGCAGACCTGGTCCGTCCATACATCGTTACTCCTGTCAATCCGCCCTTCCCTTCTTGGTATAATCTGAATGCACATTGCGACTATCACGACGGTACCCCTGGATATCCTACTGAGAACTGCCTTGCTTTCAAAAAACTTGTGCAGAATTTAATCGACTCCGGGATATTGAAGTTTGAAGAACCGAGTGTAGCCAATAACCCACTGCCTAATCATGGGAACAGAGGAGTAAATGTTATTGAAGAATACTTTACCAGGAGGATTAAGGATGATGTGTCAGAAATCAAATCTCCTTTACGGTGGGTATTTCAACAGTTATGTATGGCCCGTGTGATCAACAAAGGCATGATAACAAGGCAGAAGGGATGTTGAGTGTATTGCGAATTCCACCAGACTGAAGGACATGATATCCAAGAGTGCGATGAGTTCAAGAGATTAGTACAACAATTAATGAATGAAAAACAAATAGAATTCTTCGAGGAGCCCATGGGGAAGAAGGGGTCGGACGTACACATGACGGATAGCCCCAAATCTAAATACGGGAAGGATAGACCTTTTATCATCTCTCCCAAGCCAGGGAATGCAGGTGCCTCCCAAGGAGAAACCAGCAAGATAAGTCCCAGGATCATCATTTCAGCACCATCCCCATTCCCATTCAAAGATATGCGGCAAACCCCCTGGAATTATGCTGTAAATGTGACCACGCCAGAAAAACTAGAACATGGTCAGGTAAAAGAGCCTACGCTGAAAGACCAACAAAGCCAGAGCGACGTAAACGTTGGTGAAGCCGGTCATTTCACAAGGAACGGCAGATGTTATTCCTCTGAGGCTTTGAAAGCAGCTGAAAAAGATAAGGGGAAGAATACAGCAATTAGCCCCACGCAGATATTTGGAGAAGAACCTCCCCCAAAGATGAATGAGCCGTTAACTGAGGCCCAGGCCAAAGAATTTTTGAAGTTCTTAAGACATAGCGAGTACAACGTAGTGGAACAACTACGAAAGCAATCGGCCAGGATCACAGTACTGGAATTACTCTTGAGTTCAGAAAAACACCGGGAGACGCTATTAAAAGTGCTAAATCAGACTTTTGTGCCCCAGGACATTTCTGTGACAAATCTGGACATGATAGTGGGGCATATCACTGCCTATAATCATATAACGTTCAGTGATGATGAGATCCCTGAGGGAGGAATGGGGTCCACCAAAGCCCTTAACATCACTACCCACTGCAAAGGGTATGTAGTACCGGGCGTACTGATCGACAACGGGTCAGCATTGAACGTCTTGCCTATGGTGACCCTGCAAAAACTGCCAATAGATGGTTCTCACCTAAGCCCTACCACAATTCGGTGAGAGCCTTTGATGGTACGCAAAGAGGAACAATGGGGAAAATTTAGGTGCCCCTATTGATCGAACCGACTGAATATGTGATTGATTTTGTGGTGATGGACATAAAACCATCTTACAACTGCTTATGGGGAAGACCATGGATCCACTCCACAGGAGTTGTCCCCTCATCATTGCATCAGAAATTAAAATTTGTAGTCGAAGGCAAATTGGTCACAGTAGAGGCAGAGCAGGAAATTGTTGCTTCAGTGACATCAGACGCAGAAACTTTGGGCCGAGGAGCCAAAGTAGGAAAGGGTTTGGGGAAGAAATTACAAAGAAACCTAAGAGCCAAAAATATGATAACCAAGAAGGATCGTTTTGAGCTGGGTTACCAACCAAGTGTCCAACAGAGAAAAGAGGAATACAAGAGAAAGGAAGAGCAAAGAAAAGCCAGATTTAAAGGAGAAAACATTCCGTGGAGACCAATGTCCTTTCCTAGTTTAAAAACCACTTTTGTCTCCGGAGGATTCTACCAGCCAGGTCAAGAGGTTGAAGAGGCAATTAAGGAAAACGACGTACTCAACCAGGAGGAGATACTCAGTGAATCATTTGAAGGGATGTACATCAACATGATAGCTGGAAATGACCGAGGCAGCAAAATGTTGACCAACATCCGCCCTTGCCGTCCCGGGGAAACACTCGATAACTGGAGCTACATTGATCTACCTGTAGTTTTTAGAAATAGATCAGAGTAATGCTCCGAATCAACCTTTTGTTTTTGCCCGTAAACAATGGGGATCTCTTGTATGGGGCACCTATGTTAACTTTTTGATTGAAATGAAAATATCCCCACTTTCCTAAAATGACCAAAGTTTCATTTATTTCATTCATGCATTCTTCATGTTCATTCCCTTCATATAAAGCCGTCTCCTTCCCAATACAATTTATTCTCATTTAATGCAGGTCGCTCATGATTGACGATATGAATGATACCGGATCCAATCCTGGAGTGAATTTTGAATGCCCTGAGGTTTCAGAGGGAATTGGGGAAGGATATGACGAGATAGAAGGTGAGGTCCCGGAAGAGTTGAAGAGAATGGTGGCCAACGAAGAAAGGCAGATCATGCCCCACCAAGAAGAAACATAAATTGTAAACTTGGGGACTGAAGAAGAGAAAAAAAGAAATAAAAGTAGGAACGACAATTTCCTCAAAAACCAAGCACGAACTGATAACCCTACTTCAGGAATTCAAGGATGTTTTCGCCTGGACTTATCAAGATATGCCAGGGTTGAATACCGATATAGTGGTGCACAAATTGCCAACAAAATCGGAGTACAAACCAATACAACAAAATCTTCGGAGAATGAGACCAGATATGTTGTTAAAGATCCCAGAGGAAATGAAAAAGCAGTTTGATGCTGGATTCTTAGAGGTAGCCAAATACCCCGAATGGGTTGCAAACATTGTACCAGTACCAAAGAAGGACGAGAAAGTTTGTATGTGTGTAGATTATAGGGATCTGAACCCAGCCAGCCCTAAAGACAACTTCTCCTTACCACATATTGACACTCTGGTTGACAACACTGCAGGACACTCATGGTTTTCATTCATGGACGGCTTCTCAGGGTACAACCAGATAAAGATGGACCCTAACGACATGGAGAAAACTACATTCATAACCATGTGGGGCACCTTTTGTTATCGGGTGATGCCATTTGGGCTAAAGAACGCAGGGGCAACATACCAAAGAGTAATGGTGACTCTTTTGCATGACATGATACACAAAGAAATAGAAGTATATGTGGACGACATGATTTCCAAATCCCGAACAGAGGAAGAGCACCTACAGAACTTGAGAAAACTATTCCAAAGACTACGGAAGTACCAACTGAGGCTCAATCCTGCCAAGCGTACCTTCGCCGTTACTTCTGGAAAACTCTTAGGGTTCGTGGTAAGCAGAAGAGGGATTGAGATTGATCCAGATAAAGTGAAAGCCATCCAGGATCTCTCACCACCCCGTACTCAGAAGGAAGTTCGCGGTTTCCTAGGGAGGCTGAATTATATCTCTCGTTTCATTTCCCAATTAATCGACCGATGTGACCCGGTCTTCAGAATTCTTAGAAAGAATAATCCTGGTGTGTGGGATGAGGAATGTCAAAGAGACCTAGAAAAGATCAAAAAGTACCTGACAAATGCTCTAATTCTAGTCGCACCAGTACCAGATCGACCATTAATTCTCTATCTGACAGTTTTTGAGAATTCAATGGGATGCGTATTGGGCAACACGATGAGTAAAGAAAAAGGGAGCAAGCCATCTATTACCTAAGCAGGAAATTCAATGATTACGAAACGCGGTACCCTCCAGTACAAAAGCTATGTTGTGCTATAGTTTGGGCTACCAAGCGGCTTAGACAGTATATGCTGTACCATACTACTTGGTTGATATCCAAGCTAGACCCATTGAAGTTCTTAATGGAAGCGCCAACACTAACAGGAAGGATGGCCCGATGGCAGATGCTCTTATCCGAATTCGATATTGTATACGTTAACCAGAAAGTCGTAAAGGGGAGTGTCGTAGCAGATTTCCTAGCTAGTCGTGCTTCGGATGACTATGAGGCATTGAACTTTAATATTCCAGACGAATACTTGATGTGCATTACAACCGCGGAAGAGGTTTCAGATGATAAATCATGGAAACTTTACTTCGATGGAGCCTCTAACGCCCTCGGACATGGGATAAGAGTAGTGTTAATTTCTCCTGAGGACGTCTATTATCCTTTCACCAGCAGATTGGAATTCTTCTGCACAAACAATATAGCTGAATACGAAGCTTGTGTTATGGGACTGAACTCAGCTATTGAGAGAAAGATTAAGGAACTTCGAGTATTCGGAGATTCATCCTTAGTAATTTACCAATTGCGCGGGGAATGGGAAACCAGGGACCCGAAGTTGGTCAAATATTATGAAGTGATTCAAGAGCTCACCAAAGAGTTCGAAAAGGTCAGCTTCAATTACCTGCCCCGAGAAAAAAATCAGATGGCAGACGTCTTGGCAACCTTGGCATCCATGTTTAAAACAAACACCGGGGCATAAATGAAGCCCATTGAGATGCAGACGTTTGAAAGGTCTGCTCATTGTTGTAATGTACAGGAAGAGATCGATGGAAACCCATGGTACTATGACATCTTGCAATATGTCAAACTTCGAAAATATCTAGAAGGGGCAAACGACAATGACAGAAAGACACTCAGAAAAATGGCAACAAGATATGTCCTAGATGGGGAAATCCTATATAGGAGAAGTCATGATCAGACATTGCTGAGATGTGTGGATGCCCGGGAGGCGAAGGAGATTTTAGCCGAAGTACATGACGGGCTCTATGGAACACATGCCAACGGGCTGTCTATAGCCCGGAAAATTATGAGATATGGTTATTTCTGGTTGACCATGGAGGGAGATTGCATTGATTACGCCAGGAAATGCCACAAATGCCAAATCTACGCTGACAAAATTCACGCGCCCCCATTGCCTTTACACACCATGAATTCTCCGTGGCCTTTCGCGGCGTGGGGCATGGACATCATCGGGCAGATTCATCCGAAAGCTTCCAATAAACACCGTTTTATTTTGGTCGCCATAGACTATTTCACTAAATGGGTAGAGGCAGCGTCTTACGCCAACATCACAAGGACTACAATATGTAAGTTCTTAAAGAAGGAGATTATTTGTCGATATGGATTGCCAGAAAGGGTCATCACCGACAACGCTTCCAATCTGAATAACAAAATGATGACGGACGTGTGCACTCAATTCAAGATAACACACCATAATTCCACAGTCTATCGCCCTAAAATGAATGGGGCAATGGAAGCAGCAAACAAGAACATAAAGAAGATCATAGCAAAGACGACGAATATCTACAGGGATTGGCATGAGAAGTTACCATTTGCCCTTTTCGCCTATAGGACGTCCGTTCGTACATCGACAGGGGCAACACCCTACTCTTTGGTGTATGGTACCGAAGCAGTACTTCCCATTGAGGTAGAGAACCCGTCTCTTCGGGTCTTAAACGAAGTAAAATTGGAAGAAGCCGAATGGGTGCAGGCTAGACTCGACCAGCTAAACCTCATTGATGAAAAGAGGCTAAAGGCCATTTGTCATGGTCAGATGTACCAAAAGAGGATGATGCAGGCATACAACAAAAATGTGCGCCCAAGAGAATTCAAAGTAGGGGATCTGGTGCTCAAGAAAATCCTCTCTATCCAGAAAGATTCTCGAGGAAAGTGGATGCCCAACTGGGAAGGACCGTACGTCGTAAAAAGGGCCTTCTCAGGAGGAGCCCTAATCCTAACAGAAATGGATGGAGACGAGCTGAAAAACCCTGTAAATTCTGATGCCGTTAAGAAATACTATCTTTGAAGAAAAAAAAAGAAAAAAAAAGAAAAAAGAAAATAATAAAAAAAGAGAACAAAAATGGAGAGCTCAGGGCGAAAACCCGAAACCGGGCGTCTTGAAGCAAATGGAGGCCCCGAGTTGAAAACCCGTAAAGGGCGGCTCGGGTAAATTGAAAAACTGAATATCCGAAGAGAAGGGTATCCCCATGAACATCATGAAGAGGAGGCTTCAGGCAAAGAATTCTACACCGGTTGACAGGATCATGTATCATTCATATCGAAGATAATGAGGGATCTTGTATTTCATACTTAACTTTTCTTCTTTCTCATATGTTTCATACCTCTTTTAAGATATCCCAAGCCCTTAATCGTAATAAAATCATGTTTTTGAGCATCCATTCCTTGCCTTCTTGTCAATTTCAGGCAAATAAGCTAACATAGGCTTATAGTAAAACAAGAGATTTCTGAGCATTACTGTGATCTAACCTTAAAAATGCAGGTGATTAAAGAAAATGATGTTAACTCCGCCCTCTAGCTCCCTACATACTGGCTGTTGATAGGGAAGGCGGAAAGCTTCAAACAACTGGATAAGATGACCAATGGCGTACGTCCTGTCTATTCAAGAAAAGCATGCGAGATAACAAGAGAGATCTATTGGGTGAAAACCCAGAAGGGCACCCCTAAAAAAAACTCTCTAAAGTGAAAACCCGAAAGGGCACTTTAGAATTCCAAGTCGTAAATGGAGAAAAAGAAATGATGGAATGGTTGAACCTGACAGTGAAGTGGGGTATCGACGCCCGTGGGGAAGGAGAAAGTGAGCAACGAGATCGAATAAGGACCAAAACAAGCCCACCAAGAAATTAACACTCATGCATCATGAATAGTCAGACATCACTAGGATTAGGAGCATGTCATTTCATCTGTCATGGCATTTTGTCTTATCTTAGACAGGTATCGGTAGATTCAAAGAGACATCGATGGCCATCATGGTGTGAATCCCAAATGTGAAGACAATGGTTCTACATACAAAAAGCCTATGTTTCCCAGCGCCTGCAGAGAGAGGTTCTATATAGGAAGAATCCTCCGCTCCGAGGCTTCAGAAGCTGAAAGTTCTATATAGGAAGGACTGACGGCTTTAGGGTGAAGACTAGCAGTTCTATATAGGAAGAACTCACAGTCGAAGGAATTCACCCATGATACACAAGGTTTTATATAGGGAAAACCTGTTGTGTCAAAAGCGAAGAGTTCTATATAGGAAGGGCTCCGAGCTTCAATGTCTTAGAGTAAAAGATTCTATATAGGAAGAATTCGTAGCTCCAAGATTTCAGACGCCAGAAGTTCTATATAGGAAGGGTGCGGCTCAGGCGAAGACTAGCAGTTCTATATAGGAAGAACTCCCAGTCGAAGCAATTCACCCATGATACACAAGGTTTTATATAGGGAAAACCTGTTGTGTCGAAAGCGAAGAGTTCTATATAGGAAGGGCTCCGAGCTTTACTGTCTTAGAGTGAAAGGTTCTATATAGGAAGAACCTGTAGCTCTGAGATTTCAGACGCCAAAAGTTCTATATAGGAAGGACTGACGGCTCCAGGGTTTGAAGACTAGCAGTTCTATATAGGAGGAACTTCCAGTCGGAAGGATCCATCAGCAACACAAAAGGTTTTATATAGGAGAAACCAGCGTTGAAGGCGAAGAGTTCTATATAGGAAGGACTCCAAGCTTTACTGTCTCGAAGTGAAAATTTCTATATAGGAGGGACTCATAACTCGAGGCTTCAGAGCGAAGGGTTCTATATAGGAAGAGCCTGTATCTCCAAGATCGGAAGGTGACGAAGCTCTATATAGGAAGAACTTACGAGCCTGAAGATTCAGCTAAGGAAAAGCAGAGAATTCCAGAAGAACACGTGTTTCCAAAGCTACAAACAAGGAAGTCTGATAAAAATGAGTGCTTATGAAATCTTTGCTTTGTTCCCATTCCATGAGAACAAGCAAAGAGGGGCAACTGTAATCACTCATTTTTATCCGGTCTGTAAATACATATTAGTATAATTATTAGTATACTAGTGTTGCATGTATACATTGTATTATATTATGCTATATGTTTATTATGTGCATAAGTGTTACTAATATATATAAAATGTGTGGTGTGTGCATGTATATTATAAACTATGTATGTATACGTATTAATAAGTAATACGGTGTATGTGTATCGTGCATGTATCTATATTTAGTACGAGCGTATTTGTGTGTACATGTTATGTTAATTATGTGTATGATTAAATGTACGTATGCTAGTATGTTATATTAATTGATGTTTGCATAAGTATATACGTATGTATTATCGTATGTTTATTATTATTAATTGTTGTTATAATATTAATGTTATTATTATTGGGCTAATATAAAATGAAATCCAAAAAATACATATTAAACCCAAATAAATGAATTGCCAGTCCAAGTCTATTTACAAGTATAATATTATTACAAGGCCCGGTTGGCCCAAACCCAACCCTATTTAATTCTAATTATTTTGGTGCAGATAAATATGGGCCGTTGGATCAAGATCTGATCCAACGGCCACGATCAAGCCAAGATAAAATATCTGCCAGCCGCGTGCACTACATGTCTGGACGCTTCGAGTGCCACGCGCGCGTGCGGTCCACGCGCGGACTCTTCGATATCCCACGCGTGCGTGAGCCCCACGCGCTATAACCCCTCGACTGCTGAGCCCCACGTGGCACGATCTGGAGCCGTTTCACCGATCGAGGTTTCATCTGGGTCGTTCGTCCTTCAAGCCAGCCCAACCGTTAGATCAGATCTGATCTAATGGCCGAGAACGCCTCTGGCCGAAGACAGAACCCCCACACCGCCACCATGCTTCACCATGCAGATCTTCAACCACCGCGCTCAGACATGTCAAAACACAAGAAAAGAAATATTATGTCAGTAGCAGTCCAGATCTGAAAAAATGATAATATATTACTTATACCAAACCAAAAAAACAGGCATATATGTAGGAAACAAACATTTTGTAAAGTAACAGCCAAGTGGTAATCGAAAGAAAAAATACAAAAAAAGTCTTCAGTGGTAAATATCCGTCTCTTTTCTTATTTTGTTGCATGCATACAAAAAAAGATACATAGTAAATAAAAAAGGGAAGGTTAGAAGTCGTTACCATCGTCGCATGCGGATCTCCCCTTTACCAGTAACAAGCCTCTTCAGCCTTCCCAGGCCGGATATGGTGAACTGAAAGGAGTGGGAGGTCCTTTTGGTTTTGTTTTGGGTTGAATACAAAAAAAAAGGTTTGTTTCGTTTCGTATTTCTTAGATCTAGGCTGTATAAAGACTTTTTCTCTGAATCTAAGTTCGGATTCGTGTCGAGGGTAAGGTACGGGTTATTTTGGTGTGTTTTTTGGGGCTCGCCGGTGCCGGTTAGCGGCGGCCGGCCGCCGGATTCTGGGTTCATCAGGGAGAGTTGAGAGAAAAATAAGAAGGAAGGTTATTATAAAAACTGAAAAATGAAACGAAAGGGTGAAAATTTGGTCCCGGGAAAAAAAGGGGGATTTATAGGCGTTATTATTTCGTGAAATGGGGAAATTATGTAATAAATCCCCCCGCGCTTTCAACACTTTCGTTTCTGTCTTGTCGCATGGTATATTTACAATTCCAGTCCCCCTTATATTTCAAAATCTTGCAATCCAGTCCCTAAATTATACCGAATCAGTTTTTAAATGGTAAAATTACCCCTTTAACCATCCCGCGTTTTTGAATTTTTCATTTCGGGTCTACCCCTTATCTGTAGTGATGTCCCTTTTCGCTAAAAAATGAGGTTTTCGAGGTGTTTGTGATTTTTTCGGATATAAAATGTTTATTCCGTGGGGTTTTTTTTAAAAACCGCATTTTATTAAAAATTGGAGTCGCCACCGGCCACTTAGGTAGGCCGGACACCATAAAACCAGAGATTTAAAAATTATTGGGTTCGGGAGTCGGTTACGGATGGGGAAGGATTAGCACCCCCACACCGCCCAAAATTGGTACTTTAATAATTACCGCTTTATTAATATTAGATTTTCCGGATTAAAGTGACGATTAGTTTAAAATTCGGTCATAATTGCGAATAAATTTTAAGGGCCCCGTTATCCGAGAGTAAACGCCCAACCACTATCACTACACCTGATACTAGCCCCGTTTACGCTCGGATAAAAGGGCACCGCATTGACAATTTATATCTCGATATGCAATCTTTGTGGCAAAATATAAAACATGGCAGATAATTTAAAGACAATAAATATTCACATAACAAAATACTAATCTAACATAAATAAAATACGTAATTAAAACACACATATACATATCAAGCTTAATAGTAGATAAAAAAACAAATTTAACATGTCACAATAACAAGGCATGAACAAACTCACGTATGGACAAAAATATATATTTCAAGAAGACATACATATTAGAAATAAAACACATTTCAACATATATAAAGCAATATATTATACATAAAAAGAAAATATACTAACACGTAACCTAAAGCCAAGAAAACATACAATACGCACTAAAATACAAAACATGTTGTGTACGAGCTGACTAGAACACAATATACATGATACGAATAACTGAACCGATACATAAAGACACATAATCATCATGAACTTAACACGCATATACATGTAAACATAAAAATACAAGGCATATATGAGAGATATATAATAAGGCAAAAGACTACATCAGCATACACAATTATAATACAAACATAAATATTTACATGGAAACAGGACTGAAATGAAAAGAAATAAACATCAGTGGCAGAAATTAAAGGATAATAATATGCAATTTAAGGACAAAAATGCAAAATAGACAGAACCTAAAAGGATCAAAACTGTAATTGGACCAAGGGGCAGACCCGAAATGAAAAATTCAAAAACGCGGGATGGTTAAAAGGGTAATTTTACCATTTAAAAACTGATTCGGTGTAATTTAGGGACTGGATTGCAAGATTTTGAAATATAAGGGGGAATGGAATTGTAAATATACCATGCGGCAAGACAGAAACGAAAATGTTGAAAGCGCGGGGGGATTTATTACATATTTTCCCCATTTCACGAAATAATAACGCCTATAAATCCCCCCTTTTTTGGCCGGGACCAAAATTTCACCCTTTCGTTTCATTTTTCAGTTTTTATAATAACCTTCGTTCTTATTTTTCTCTCAACTCTCCCTGATGAACCCAGAATCCGGCGGCCGGCCGCCGTCTTCTCTGCCGCCGGCCACCGCTAACCGGCGCCGGCGAGCCCCAAAAAACACACCAAAATAACTCGTACCTTACCCTCGACACGAATCCGAACTTGGATTCAGAGAAAAAGTCTTTATACAGCCTAGATCTAAGAAATACGAAACGAAAAAAACCCTTTTTTTCGTATTCAACCCAAAACAAAACCAAAAGGACCTCCCACTCCTTTCAGTTCACCATATCCAGCCTGGGAAGGCCGAAGAGGCTTGTTACTGGTAAAGGGGAGATCCACAGACGACGATGGTAACGACTTCTAACCTTCCCTTTTTTATTTATTATGTATCTTTTTTTGTATGCATGCAACAAAAAAAAAAGAAAAGAGACGAATATTTACCACTGAAGATTTTTTTTGTATTTTTTCTTTCGATTACCACTTGGCTGTTACTTTACAAAATGTTTGTTTCCCACATATATGCCTGTTTTTTTGGTTTGGTACATGTAATATAATATCCTTTTTTCAAATCTGGACTGCTACTGACATAATATTTCTTTTCTTGTGTTTTGACATGTCTGAGCGCGGTGGTTGAAGATCGGCATGGTGAAGCATGGTGGCGGTGTGGGGGTTCTGTCTTCGGCCAGAGGCGTTCTCGGCCGTTAGATCAGATCTGATCTAACGGTCGGGCTGGCTTGAAGGATGAACGGCCCAGATGAAACCTCGATCGGTGAAACGGCTCCAGATCGTGCCACGTGGGGCTTAGCAGTCGAGGGGTTATAGCGCGTGGGGCTCACGCACGCGTGGGATATCGAAGAGTCCGCGCGTGGACTGCACGCGCGCGTAGCACTCGAAGCGTCCAGACGTGTAGTGAATGCGGCTGGCAGATATTTTATCTTGGCTTGATCGTGGCCGTTGGATCAGATCTTGATCCAACGGCCCATATTTATCTGCACCAAAATAATTAGAATTAAATAGGGTTTGGGCCAACCGGGCCTTGTAATAATATTATACTTGTAAATGGACTTGGACTGGCAATTCATTTATTTGGGTTTAATATGTATTTTTTGTATTTCATTTTATATTAGCCCAATATTAATAACATTAATATTATAACAACAATTAATAATAATAAACATACGATAATACATACATATATACTTATGCAAACATCAATTAATATAACATACTAGCATACGTACATTTAATCATACACATAATTAACATAACATGTACACACAAATACGCTCGTACTAAATTAGATACATGCGCGATACACATACACCGTATTACTTATTAATACGTATACATACATAGTTTATAATATACATGCACACACCATACATTTTATATATATTAGTAACACTTATGCACATAATAAACATATAGCATAATATAATACAATGTATACATGCAACACTAGTATACTAATAATTATACTAATATGTATTTACAGACCAGATAAAAATGAGTGATTACAGTTTGTTCGACCTCTTTTTTGTGGTGCCATAATGAATCTGAAAATAAGTTAAGGCACAAAACATATGTGTTCATAAATCATCAAATTCAACCAAATATGTAATCCAAAATTCAAGGTATTAATGAAAAACTATACAAAATAATTTTAGAAAGATTTTGGTAAAAAGAAATCTAGAAAAAAAATAGATTTAAAAATATATGGTATAATTTTTATATTCGAATTGAAAAAATTCGGATTTTAAAAAAAATTGCAAATACTTTAAAACCCATACTATCAGTATACTTCTTGTATTAAAAAATTATTAAAAAACAGTATATTAAACTAAACAAAAAGAAAAAAAGAAAGAGTTTATACCTTGATTTGAGGAAATTGGAAGAATAGATGGATGATAATGCACGAATTTGATGAGAGATCTTAGACTTGGTTTGTTGAACAAAAACCCTCAAAAATTTGTGTGATAAACTAGAGGATTTGAAGGGTATTTATAGTTGAAAAAGTTAGGGTTTCAGATGAAAAAGGGTTTAAAGAAATTGATTTAAAGTTGGATTCTCATTAAAGGCTCATTTATATACTCAGCGCTCGTGTGTACCGATACGCCACATGGCGTATCGATACAGGTGTGTCGGAACACATGGACCATTTTGATACGAACTTACCTGTATTGAAACATGTTCTTGAGCCCGTATCGATACGTTTGGACGCGTATTGATACACTTGTGTTGAGAAATGCAATCTGGGTTGAGTCAAGAATGGTGTATCGATACACTTTAACCTGTTTCGAAATGAATAACTCAGAAAATGCATTTTGAGCCACAAGTTGCTCAAAAGTTCAATTTTACTTGAACCGAAATGCATGTATATGATGAATGAACAGGATAAAGGTTAAGAATGGAGACAAGCTCCCCTAACTAAAAGCATAGATGCATCAAGAGGCACACATTACATAAACATGACAATCAAATCAATTCAAGCAAATTCTTGGTCTTTTGGGACTCTAAAGGGTCAAGGGAGGCTTGTTAAACCTAACTCTCTCCTAAGGGTCCAAAAACGTTCTTTATCTAATGGTTTAGTAAAAATACCCGCTACATGGTTCAAGGTATCGACATACTCTAGAACTAAGTCATTTTTAAGACATGATCCCTAATGAAATGATGTCTTATTTCTATGTTCTTGGTTCTAGAGTGTTGGATGGGATTCTTAGTGAGACAAATGGCACTAGTATTGTCACACTTAAGGGGTATGGTATCTATTTCAACACCATAGTCTAAGAGTTGTTGCTTCATCCAAAGGACTTGAGCACAACAACTCCTTAAGGATATGTACTCCGCTTCGGTGGTAGATAAGGCTACACTATTTTGTTTCTTAGAGAACCAAGATACGAGCATACTACCTAGAAATTCACATGTTCCGGAGGTACTTTTCCTATCGATCTTACACCCCCATAATCCGCATCCGAATAAGCATAAAGGTTGAAGGAAGAGTCTCTAGGATACCAAAGACCTAAACTAGGTGTATCTCTAAGGTATCTAACGATCCTCTTAATGGCTACTAGGTGTGATTTTCTAGGGCTAGCTTAAAACCTAGCACACAAGCAAACACTAAACATGATATCGGGTCTACTTGCGGTAAAGTAAAGCAAAGAGCCAATCATTGAACGATAAAGCTTAGAATCGACACACTTACCTCCTTCATCTTTGTCAAGCTTAATAGATGAGCTCATTGAAGTGGCTTGAGGCTTTAAGTTTTCCAAGATGAACTTCTTGAGCGTATCCTTGATGTACTTAGCTTGATTGATGAAGGTGCCATCATTCCTTTGCTTGATTTGGAGCCCCAAGAAAAATGAGAGCTCCCTCATCATGCTTGTAACACCCCAAATCCTAGCTTAGAATTATTGGAATCAAATTGAATAAGTGATTAGCTTAATTGAATTAAGAATTAAGCTATACTGAATAGTCAAGGGCCTAATTGAAAGAATAATGAATTGAGTGACCAAATTAGAATGGAAATATTGAATTAAAAGAGAAAGATTGAGATAGCATGATAAATATCATGAATTTCTTATTTGCCCTTGACTAATTACAAGATTAGTAACTAAATAAGGGATAGATTAGTAAAATCCTAATTCCACTAATGTGGATAACCAAGTTGTCATCTTCTCCATTTCTTCATTGTTGGCCGAAACTTGAGAGGAAAAGTGAGTGAGAGAAAGCTTGGAAAATTCAGCCATCGGAGAAGAAATTAAGCTTGCATGTGTTGTAATTTTTCATTGAAATTAAGCAAGGTGCAAAGTAAGTATAATCCTTCTTGTGTTTAATTGATTAGGAAACTATGATTGTGGAATTGGACTGATTTTAATGATTTTTTATGGAATTAGATATTGAATGTGTTGTTAGATGATAGAATGGTTGTTGAATTATGCTAATTTGAAGAATGGAACTAGATACAAGGCTGGAAATTATGTGTTCATGCTAGTGTAATAAACCTAGGTTGCTGGAAAATTGAATTGTGTTGTTGTTGTGAAAATTGAATGACTAGAACTTAAAATTGAGCATTGGAATTTATGAATTGATGATGATCATGAATAGGTGATGTATAGAAAGTGATAAACATATTGAATTAGATGCAAACAATGCTGGAAATTGATGATAAAAGCATGAACATAGTTAAGTATCATAGAAACTGTTTTGTGGAATTGGAATTGTGTAAACATGAAAGATTAGGCATTATAATCAACTTGCCCTGTTTTGAAAGCCTTGTAAAATGGATTAACATGAACCTAACATGTTTATGATATCATATGAAATGAATTATAGGAACAAGACATTGGTTAAAATGAATTAAAGGCATTAAAATGTAATTAGATGCAATCTGCCCAGAATTGCTCTGTTCTGGGCAGTCACTTTGAAAATTCACCAAAAATTGTATAGATTGAATTCAGGGCTGAAATTTTAATGACATGATCCTTAGAATGTCTATTTTCATTAGGTGAAAACAAAATGGAAAACTGGGTCCTATACTGGAAACTGTAAATGGAAATAGCTGGACAGTGCAAACTGTCCAAGCAGTGTAAAATGCCCTGTCTTTGAATAATAAACTGTATTAATTGGCTAAGAACTAAAATGCAAGTATTACATGGTATTATAGGAAATTTTTTAGCTTTCCAATGGTGTATAGCAATAGAAATTCTGACGTACGGATTAAAAGATATGGCCAGTTAAAGGGACAATGTGCAAACTGCCAGGCAGCAGTGTCCTGGGCAGTTGGGACTGTTTTTGCACCTAGTTGTCAACTGTTTCCAAAACAGTTTTGGGACATTGTAATATGTCCAATTATGCTTTAAAATGAAGTAATAACAATGTGGAAATAAATTGGTAAGAAATTCTTAAAAGGGAGTGTAAAAATAGTAGCTAAATGTTAGGTACATTGTGACAACATTGGTACTATGATTGTATGATATATTGTGCTTGTTTTGATGAAATGTGTATGTGTTATGCTTGCTAGATCAAGGGCAGCAATTTGAGGAAGAAAAAGGAAATCATACAAGGGCTAAGAACAAGGGGATATCCATACAAGATAATTGCTAGCTTGCTTGGATTGTATTGTGAGTGTAGTTATCCTTAGGGTTAGAACTAGGTCCTAACCATTACATTCTTGTTAGGAAAATGAATCTAAGCATGAATATGACTTAATAAGGGAAGAATGATTAATGAAACACATGAAACATGATCCTAGTCTTATGTACATGCCTATTCGAAATGCTTGTGTATGAATTGTGATGACTTGGTTGCTTATGTGCTATGATACAACATGGTTGAATGCTATTGACTTGTTTGAGATAAGATGTTATCTCATTTGATGAAATGAATCTTGAAATCACTTGACTTGTGAGCTAAGGCTCAATAGCCTAAGGGCTTAACATGAAATAATCTTGATTGACATGAACATGATCTTGAACTTGATAACTTGAATAAATGGTAATTCGAACAACCTTGGTAGCTAGTTGGATTAGGTAGAAAGGCACGCCTTAGAGTCTAGAGATCATTGTGTACGGGTGGACTACGGTCCAGGGCTAAGGCCCCTATTTGGCGACAGACGGAGGGTACGTATGTGGTCTTTGGCGACAGTAGAAGGGTTGACCAGCACTACGGTGCATATTGTGGCGACAGTTGGTTGGAGACTAGATTACCTATACGAACTAAGTACCAAGGGGGTTGTTTAATGAAATAACAAATGAAATAAGACTCAATTATACATGATACTTGTCTTGTATTGCCATGAAATGTATGTTGTTTGTTTTGGAAGCATGACTCCTTGGTTACTTGTCTTGCAAGCATGTTGCTTGATACATGATTTATTATTTCTTGTGGCCTAATCTTGTTGGCCGAATTGTATGTTATCCTAGATAGGATATCCTTGATGCTTGAAAGACTAGATAAGGTCACTCTTGATACTTTAAAGACTTGCTAAGTCTACTTTAATGCTTGAAAGCCTTAGCTAGGTCTTCACTTGATCTAAAAGACATGAAACACGGTATAACAAAATGGATAGACTAGTTACTACCTCACTAAGTACAATTTTGTACTTATCACTCTTGTTTCATTCTTCCCAAACTACAAGTTAAATGATTCAACATTTCTTGATCATGAAATTGATTCCTTGAGCAAGAAGCTTCCTACACAAGTTTGTTAAAGTATGATTTCATACTTGTTTTCTATTCTCCTAGAATGGTGGTACTAGATGTATCTAATTAGCTTGAACATGCATTTTGAAGGATTGTATATAATGTTTGATAGCCTGTCTATGTTTTGTTTATAGTTTAAGGCTTGTAATGAACTTAAGTAACTCATAATGGTTGAATGTTGCTGCGCATATTTGGATGTTATAGAATGATCTTATGATGACCTAATTGGCTTGAAATAGTTGATAACCTTGTCATGTTTTTGTGAATGCTTGAAATGATCATATGTATGCTTGATTCATGAATCGAAAATAATGAACCATGTTGCTTAAACCCTATTCGAATGCATGGTAGTAGGATGAGGTTGGTGTGATTTAGCTTTATGCTTGTATATGTTTGGTATAATTGGCCGAATAGTAGTCTCTTGTATTAGGCTTGAATGGTACAAGTTATAAGCTATTAAAGGTTAGATAACTATGCTTTGTAATTGAGGAAATGAAATGACCAATTGTGTACTAGATAAGGAACACCAAATTGAAATGGAAGCATGTAATATTAAGTAGATTTAAATAGGTTAAGAAACAATGTATATGTGTTGAAAATGAATCATGAAAGTAGTAACTTGAATTGTAAGCAAGAAAGAAATTAATCTAATGGTTTTGTAGGTATAGCCGAATGCTTAGAATGATTTTTGAAGATTCATTTGAGATTACTTGCATGAAAAGAAATACATGAATGGTTGCTTATGTCTTGTTTCAATGCGTGCTTCTTTCTTGCTTGGTCTAGTTCGAATGGTATAGAAGTGTAGGAGTCAACTATGAGCTTTCTTGTTAGTTACGTAAACAAGTATGAATGTTGTTCTTCTTGGTTGAGTGATTGCCGAATGTATGCTTGATTGGTATAAATGAATAGGAGTCAAATGTGCTTGCTTGTATGTTAAGAAAGCATGGGTGATAAATTGCTTGTATGATTCGAATGCCTTGCCATGTCTTGTACTTGTCTTGCTTGCTTGCTAAGTAACGCTCCTGAACCGAGTTACTACTAACTCAGGTAGGGGATATTACATATAAATTGGTATCAGAGCTTTAGGTTTAGTCGATTCTTGGACTAAACCGGGCTATCATGCATCATATAGGATACTTGTGCCACCTAGGAAACTTGAATTGATTAGCTTGTTTCTTTCTTATTAAACTGAACCCTTAATTGTTCTATTTGAACATAGAATGTTTGAAACAAGACTCGGTCGGGATAGTGAAAGTCCTGAAGGCTCCTCGAATGAAGGAGACAGTGTGAGGATGGAACAGATTCCTCCTCAACATCAAGCTCAATATAGAGCTCAAGCTGCTGCTCAACAGGAAGCTCCTGTTATCAATCCTGTACAGCAAGAATGCCTTCTGAGTATGAAAAAGATGTTTAATCATCTAGTGTCTGCCTTAAAGCAAGATCATCCAATTGCTCCTACAATTGATGTACCAAACCGAGCCCCGATTGACAAATTGGCTCAACATCGGGCTTATACCTTCACTGGCACCGATGACGTAAACCCAAAAGTAGCTGAGTACTGGCTTGAAGACACTACTCAAATCCTTACCAAGCAATTACCTTGTCTTGATGAGCACAAACTCGAATGTGCTATAGCTTTGTTAGCTGAAGAAGCCTTAAAGCTGGTGGGAAAGTACTACGTTGGCTGCCCCTACAGAAGTTGTGACGTGGAAATTCTTCCTCGATGAATTCAAGAAAAAGTATATCAGTGAATAGTATCTGGCCGAGCGTCGGAAATGTTTCTTGTACCTCAAGCAAGGGGGTCGACCTATTGAACAATATGTAAGCAACTTCTGCAAGTATTGCAAATATGGGTCGGAGTATATCAAAACTAAGGCCGACAAGTGTCGAATGTTCATTGACGGGTTAAATAATCAATTAAGCCTTATATTTACTGCTCTCGGTATTATCGACTTCCAAAACTTGGTAAACTGAGTCATTGCTACAGAGGTGAAGATGAAGGCCTTAGAGAAGCGTAAGAGTGGAAACTCCTGGAAGGATAAGTGATCCAGAAACGATGACAATCCACGCTGGCAGTCAAAGAAAGCTAAGCAATCTAAAGACCACTCTTCAAATTATACTCATGTCCAGAATAGCAATTATATACCGAAACCTCAATCAATAATCAAATCCTCAGCCCCAATGATCTCAGTTGATAGTACGGGGAATTCCGGTAAAGCTATTCAGTATTCTACTTGCAAGTTCTGTTAGAAGCACCACACCGGGCAGTACAGAACTCAACAAAACTTGTGTTACTTATGTGGAGCCTCAGATCACTATATCCGGGATTATCCTCAGAATCCCAATAAGGTTCCAAGTCGAACTCCTAGAAATGCAAGCTGAGCTCTCTCCAATCGAAACAAGGGTCCTAAGCTAGCCTAGTCCGGAAATTAGGGGAGAGGCAGGGGGAACCATTTGAATGCCTCTACTCATCAGGAATCCCGAGCCCCTACTCGTATATACCACATTCGTGGTAAAGATGATGAAGAAGCTTCTGATGTTATTGCAGGTATCGTTGAGTTAAATTCTAGTCCTGCATATGCTTTAATTGATTCGAGGTCTGCCCATTCATTTGTTTGTTCTGCCTTGATAAACAAGTTAAAATTGAAACCCAAAATTATTGAACCTAGTCTTGTAGTTTTGAATCCACTAGGGGAAAAACACCCATTAACTTGCGCCACAAACAAGCTTTCTTGACCATTCGAAACATACATTTTCCAATTGATCTTTATGTCTTGCCCTATTGTGAATTTGACTTGATATTGGGGTTAGATTGGTTAAGTAAACACGAGGCCTGGGTAGATTGCCAAAATCAGAGATTATATCTCTAGGTTTAGGGAAAGAATCCATTCTCTTAATAGACAAGAAACCAACCTCAATCTTTGCTAAAATGATCATTCAAGATGAGATTGAATTCGGCTTACCTAGTATGCATGTTGTTTATGAATTCACTGATGTTTTTTCCGAGGAACTCCCTGGTGTCCCTCTAACCAGAGAAGTAGAGTTTAGGATAGAAGTTCAGCCTGGAACAGCTCCGGTGTCCATTACACCCTATAGAATGGCACCTGTCGAGTTGAAAAAATTGAAGAAGCAACTTCAGGAGTTGCAAGATAAGGGCTTTATACGGCCTAGTTTATTACCTTGGGGTGCTCCAGTCTTGTTCATGAAGAAGAAAGATAAGACTATGAGACTCTGTATTGATTACAGACAATTGAACAAGTTTACAATCAAGAATCGGTATCCTCTTCCTAGAATAGAAGATCTCTTCGATCAACTTAAGGATGCTTCGGTATTCTCAAAGATCAATCTTCGATCAAGATACTATCAAATGAGGGTAAAAGAAGAAGATGTGCCCAAGACAGCCTTTTGTACTCGATATGACCACTATGAATTTCTCGTAATGCCATTCGGGTTAACGAATGCTCTGGCTACTTTCATGGATCTCATGAATCGAGTGTTCAAGCTTTATCTCGACAAGTTCGTGGTCGTCTTCATTGATGACATCCTAGTTTACTCTCGGAACAAGGAAAAACACTCTGAACATCTCAGAATTGTATTGCAAACTCTTCGGGAACGTCAATTGTTCGCAAAGTTCTCTAAGTGTGAATTTTGGCTATCGAAAGTCTCGTTCCGTGGCCATGTTATCTCGGAAGAAGAGATTAAAGTAGACCCAAAGAAAATTTATTCCATCCTAGATTAGAGACCTCCGAGGAATGTTAGTGAAATCAGAAGCTTTCTCAGTTTAGCCGGGTATTATCGGCGATTGGTCAAAGGCTTTTCCTCTATTGCCACAAGTCTTACAAAATTAACCCGAAAGGATACCCCTTTTGTTTGGTTTAAAAGCCAACAACGAAGCTTAGATCAACTTAAACAAACCCTGACTCATGCACCGATTCTTATTCAACCAGAATCGGGTAAAGAATTCACTGTCTTTAGTGATGCATCACATTTAGGACTCGGTAGTGTCTTAATACAAGATGGAAAGGTGGTAGCTTATGCTTCAAGGCAACTAAAACCACATGAGTCAAACTATCCAACACAGATCTAGAATTGCCAGCTATCGTGTTTGCTCTCAAAATTTGGAGACATTACTCGTACGGGGAGAAATGTAATCTGTTCACAAACCACAAGAGTCTCAAATATCTCTTGACTCAGAAATATTTGAAACTGAGACAAAGAAGATGGCTTGAATTGCTTAAAGACTATGATTTGGTTATCGACTACCATCCGGGGAAAGAAAATGTGGTTGCTGATGCCCTTAGTCGTAAACCATACTCGAGTAAACTCCTAAATCTAAAATTTAGTATATTTCAATTGAATTTGAACTTTCTTGGGTCACAAGAAAGCTATTTGAACACTTGCTCATTTTGCAAGTAACCACTCAAAATTTTCCTTAATGATCCTATGTATTCTTGTAGCTACTTCGGCTATCAATGCTCATTTCCGTTTATCCAAAGGACGAAAATTCTTGTTTGAACTTCAAGTTCAATCTAGCTTAATCTTGAGAATCAAAGAACTCCAACAAATTGATCCAGATCTTCAGAAGACATATCCAAGCTTGCTTCTGAGCCTAATTCTGACTTCTCCCTTAAGTCAAATGGACTCCTCTATTTCAAGGATAGAGTGTGTGTTCTTAACAATGAGGAACTAAGGCAAGAAATGTTGCAAGAAGCTCACCAAAGCTCATTCTCGATTCACCCAGGATCTGTCAAGATGTACAAGGATTTAAAGCCACTATACTGGTGGCCGGGTATGAAATCGGCTATCACAGACTTCGTATCGAAGTGCTTGACTTTCCAAAGAGTTAAAGCTGAACATCGAGTCCCTACTAGATTACTTCAGCCAATCGAATTCCCTCAATGGAAATGGGATCGTATTACAATGGATTTTGTTACTGATCTTCCTTCCACTCCAAGAAAGAACGATGTTATGTGGGTGATTGTTGATAGATTCACAAAGTCTACTCATTTCATCCTTGTTCGAATGAACATGAGCTTGGAAACCTTAGCTGAGCTATACATCCATGAAGTGATTCGATTACACGGTGTACCTACAGCAATAATCTCTTATCGTGATCCTAGATTTGCTTCTCAATTTTGGAAGTCTCTACAGAAAGCTCTTGGGACTAAAGTAAATCTAAGTACAGCTTTTCACACTCAGTCTGATGGATAATCTGAAAGAATTATTCAAGTACTAGAAGACTTGCTTCGTGCTTGTGTTATTGAGTTCGGGAAGAACTGGGAGAAATCTCTACCCCTTGTAGAGTTTGCCTACAACAATAGCTATCAAGCATCTATTCAGATGGCTCTATTCGAAGATCTATACAGGAGGAAGTGTAGAACTCCCTTATGATGGTCTAAATTGGGGGAAAATAAAGTGTTAGGGCCTCAATTGCTTCGGGAAACTGAAGAACAAGTGAAGATCATCCATGATCGATTGAAGGCAGCTTTCGATAGATAGAAAGCATATGTTGACTTGAAAAGAAGAGACATCTAGTATGTTGTTGGAGACAAAGTCTTCCTGAAGGTCTCACCTTGGAAAAAAGTCCTTCGATTTGGAAGAAAATGGAAACTCGATCCCCGATTCATTGGTCCATTCAAAATCACTGAAATAATTTGACCAGTGGCCTATCGATTAGCTCTCCCTGAAGAATTCGATAGAATCCACAATGTATTCCATGTATCTATGCTCAAAAGATACAGATCAGATCCATCCCATATTCTTGAGCCAGAAGAAGTTGAGTTGAACCCTGACTTATCCTATGAAGAAGAGCCTATTCAGATTCTTGATCGGGAAGTAAGAAAGCTTTGGAACAAGATTGTTCCTCTTGTCAAGGTTTTGTGGAGAAACCACAAGATAGAAGAAGTTACCTGGGAATCTGAAGAAGTCGTGAGGAAGTAGTATCCTCACCTATTTGATTCGGGTAAATTCGAGGACGAATTTTCTTTAAAGGGGGAGAATTGTAACACCCAAAATCCTAGCTTAGAATTATTGGAATCAAATTGAATAAGTGATTAGCTTAATTGAATTAAGAATTAAGCTAAATTGAATAGCCAAGGGCCTAATTGAAAGAATGAATGAATTGAGTGACCAAATTAGAATGTCAATAATGAATTAAAAGAGAAAGATTGAGATTGCATGATAAATATCATGAATTTCTTATTTTCCCTTGACTAATTACAAGATTAGTAACTAATTAAGGGATAGATTAGTAAAATCCTAATTCCACTAATGTGGATAACCAAGTTGTCATCTTCCCCATTTCTTCATTGTTGGCCGAAACTTGAGAGGAAAAGAGAGTGAGAGAAAGCTTGGAAAATTCAGCCATTGGAGAAGAAATTAAGCTTGCATGTGTTGTAATTTTTCATTGAAATTAAGCAAGGAGCAAAGTAAGTATAATCCTTCTTGTGTTTAATTGATTAGGCAACTATGATTGTGGAATTGGACTGATTTTGATGATTTTTGATGGAATTAGATATTGAATGTGTTGTTAGATGATAGAATGGTTGTTGAATTATGCTAATTTGAATAATGGAACTAGATACAAGGCTGGAAATTATGTGTTCATGCTAGTGTAATAAACCTAGGTTGCTGGAAAATTGAATTGTGTTGTTGTTGTGAAAATTGAATGACTAGAACTTAAAATTGAGCTATGGAATTTATGAATTGATGATGATCATGAATAGGTAATGTATAGAAATTGTTAAACATATTGAATTAGATGCAAACAATGCTGGAAATTGATGATAAAAGCATGAACATAGTTAAGTATCATAGAAACTGTTTTGTGGAATTGGAATTGTGTAAACATGAAAGATTAGGCATTGTAATCAACTTGCCCTGTTTTGACAGCCTTGTAAAATGGATTAACATGAACCTAACATGTTTATAATATCATATGAAATGAATTATAGGAACAAGACATTGGTTAAAATGAATTAAAGGCATTAAAATGTAATTAGATGCAATCTGCCAAGAATTGTTCTGTTCTGGGCAGTCACTTTGAAAATTCACCAAAAATTGTATTGATTGAATTCAGGGATGAAATTTTAATAAAATGATCCTTATAATGTCTATTTTCATTATGTGAAAACAGAATGGAAAACTGGGTCCTATACTAAAACTGTAAATGGAAATAGCTGGACAATGCAAACTGTCCAGGCAGTATAAAATGTCCTCTCTTTGAATAATAAACTGTATTAATTCGATATGAACTAAAATGCAAGTATTACATGGTATTATTGTAAATTTTTCTATCTTTCCAATGGTGTATAGAAATCGAAATTTCGACGAATGGATTAAACGATATGGCCATTTAAAGGGACAGTGTGCAAACTGCCAGGCAACAGTGTCCTGGGCAGTTTGGGACCATTTTTGCACCTAGTTGTAAACTGTTTCCAAAACAGTTTTGGGACATTGTAATATGTCCAATTATGCTTTAAAATGAAGTAATAACAATTTGGAAATAAATTGGTAAGAAATGCTTAAAAGGGAGTATAAAAACAGTAGCTAAATGTTAGGTACATTGTGACAACATTGCTACTATGATTGTATGATATATTGTGCTTGTTTTGATGAAATGTGTATGTGTTATGCTTGCTAGATCAAGGGCAGAAATTTGAGGAAGAAAAAGGAAATCATACAAGGGCTAAGAACAAGGGGATAGCCATACAAGATAATTGCTAGCTTGCTTGGATCGTATTGTGAGTGTAGTTATCCTAATGGTTAGGACTATGTCCTAACCATTACATTCTTGTTATGAAAATGAATCTAAGCATGAATATGACTTAATAAGGGACGAATGATTAATGAAACACATGAAACATGATCCTAGTCTTATGTACATGCCTATTCTAAATGCTTGTGCATGAATTATGATGACTTGGTTGCTTATGTGCTATGATACAACATGGTTGAATGCTATTGACTTGTTTGAGATAAGATGTTATCTCATTTGATGAAATGAATCTTGAAATCACTTGACTTGTGAGCTAAGGCTCAATAGCCTAAGGGCTTAACATGAAATGATCTTGATTGACATGAACATGATCTTGAACTTGATACCTTGAATAAATGGTAATTCGAACAACCTTGGTAGCTAGTTGGATTAGGTAGAAAGGCATGCCTTAGAGTTTAGAGCTCATTGTGTACGGGTGGACTACAGTCCAGGGCTAAGGCCCCTATTTGGCGACAGACGGAGGGTACGTATGTGGTCTTTGGCGACAGTAGGAGGGTTGACCAACACTACGGTGCATATTGTTGCGACAGTTGGTTGGAGACTCGATTACCTATACGAACTAAGTACCAAGGGGGTTGTTTAATGAAAGACTCAATTATACATGATACGTGTCTTGTATTTCCATGAAATGTATGTTGTTTGTTTTGGAAGCACGACTCCTTGGTTACTTGTCTTGCAAGCATGTTGCTTGATACATGATTTATGATTTCTTGTGGCCTAATCTTGTTGGCCGAATTGTATGTTATCCTAGATAGGATATCCTTGATGCTTGAAAGACTAGATAAGGTCACTATTGATACTTGAAAGACTAGTTAAGTCTACTTTAAAGCTTGAAAGCCTTAGCTAGGTCTTCACTTGATCTAAAAGACATGAAATATGGTATAACAAAATGGATAGACTAGTTACTACCTCACTAAGTACAATTTTTTACTTATCACTATTGTTTCATTCTTCCCAGCCTACAGGTTAAAGGATTCAACATTGCTTGATCTTGAAGTTGATTCCTTGAGCAAGCAGCTTCCTACACAAGTTTGTTAAAGTATGATTTCATACTTGTTTTGTATTCTCCTAGAATGGTGGCACTAGATGTATTTAATTAGCTTGAACATGCATTTTGAAGGATTGTATATAATGTTTGATAGCCTATCTATGTTTTGTTTATAGTTTAAGGCTTGTAATGAACTTAAGTAACTCAAAATGGTTGAATGTTGTTGCACATATTTGGATGTTATAGAATGATCTTATGATGACCTAATTGGCTTGAAATAGTTGATAACCTTGTCATGTTTTTGTGAATGCTTGAAATGATCATATGTATGCTTGATTTATGAATCGAAAATGAGGAACCATGTTGCTTACACCCTATTCGAATGCATGGAAATAGGATGAGGTTGGTGGATTTAGCTTTATGCTTGTATATGTTTGGTATAATTGGTCGAATAGTAGTCTCTTGTATTAGGCTTGAATGGTACAAGTTATAAGCTATTAAAGGTTAGATAACTATGCTTAGTAATTGAGGAAATGAAATGACTAATTGTGTACTAGATAAGGAACACCAAATTGAAATGGAAGCATGTAATTCTAAGTAGATTTAAATAGGTTAAGAAACAATGTATATGTGATGAAAATGAATCATGAAAGTAGTAACTTGAATTGTAAGCAAGAAAGAAATTAATCTAATGGTTTTGTAGGTATAGTCGAATGCTTAGAATGATTTTTGAAGATTAATTTGAGATTACTTGCATGAAAAGAAATGCATGAATGGTTGCTTATGTCTTGTTTGAATGCATGCTTCTTCCTTGATTGGTCTAGTTCGAATGGTATGGAAGTGTAGGAGTCAACTATGAGCTTTCTTGTTAGTTAGGTAAACAAGTATGAATGATGTTCTTCTTGGTTGAGTGATTGCCGAATGTATGCTTGATTGGTATAAATGAATAGGAGTCAAATGTGCTTGCTTGTATGTTAAGAAAACATGGCTGATAGATTGCTTGTATGATTCTAATGCCTTGTCATGTATTGTACTTGTCTTGCTAGCTTGCTAAGTAACGCTCCTAAACCGAGTTACTACTAACCCGGGTAGGGGGTGTTACAATGATCATCTCGAACTCACATTGCATTAGCTTAGAAATTTCTTGGCATTAAACCTTATTAGTAGAACCAAAAATAATATCATCAACGTATATTTGAACTAATAAGATGTCATTGCCATATCATTTAATGGAAAGTGTAGTATCCACCTTGCCTTTTTCAAAACCTTTTTCAATTAAAAAGTTTGAAAGCCTTTCATACCAAGCTCTAGGAGCTTGTTTTAAACCATATAAGGCTTTGGTCAATTTAAAAACATGATTTGGAAATTTTGGATCTTCAAAACCCAGTGGTTGTTCAACATACACTTCTTCATTAATAAAACCATTTAAAATGCACTTTTAACGTCCATTTGAAAAAGCTTGAAATCATGAAAGCATGTAAATGCAAGAAGCATCCTAATAGCTTCCATCCTAGCTACAGGTGCATAAGTTTCATTGAAATCTATTTCCTCTTCTGGAGTGTAACCTTGAGCAACAACTCTAGCATTGTTTCTCACTATGTTACCACTTTCATCTAGCTTGTTTCTAAAGACCCATTTAGTTCCTATAGTAGATTGATTACTAAGCCTATCAACTAATGTCCATACTCGATTTCTCTCAAATTGATTAAGTTCTTCTTGCATGGCCATTATCCAAAAATCATCTTTTAATGATTCTTTGATATTTTTAGGCTCAATGCATGAAATAAATGCAACATTATTTATAAGTTTGAGAGAGGATCTAGTGGTTACCCCTTTGGATGGATCACCCAAAATTTTACCATCTTTGAAACAGTTGAACTCCCTTGGGTAGGTGACCTCCTTTTCCTCTAAAGACAAGTCCTTCAAGAGGTGGATCTTGTGTTTCCTCTTCTTTGCTTGAAATCTCATCCACCTTTGATGTTTGTCCTCCACCAATAGCTTCAATGATCCCTACATCATCATCATCACAAGATTCCTTCCTCGGAAGGAGGTTATCATTGAAAATGACATGTATAGACTCTTCTACAACCAAAGTTCTTTTATTAAATACTCGATAGGCTTTAGAGTTTGAAGAGTAACCTAGAAAATAGCTTCATCACTTTTTGCATCAAATTTACCTAAATTATCTTTTCCATTGTTTAAAACAAAACATTTACAACCAAAAGGATGGAAATAGATAATGTTAGGCTTTTTGGATTTTAAAATCTCATAAGATGTTTTTTTCAAAATAGGCCTAATCATTACTCTATTAATTATGTAGGAAGCCGTATTAGTGGCTTTCGCCCAAAAATATTTAGGTAAATTGTTTTCACAAAGCATGGTCCTAGCCATTTCTTCTAAAGTTCTATTTTTCCTCTCAACTACCCCATTTTGTTGATGAGTGCGAGGAGCTGAAAATTGTGGCTAATACCATTTTCATTACAAAAATCTTCAAAACCTATATTTTGAAATTCGGTTCTATGATCGCTTCTAACATGTGAAATTTTAAATTCAAGATCATTTTGGTGATTTTTGAAAACGTAATGAATTTTTCTAAAGCCTCATCCTTAGTACTTAAGAAGAGAACCCAGGTGTATCTAGAATATTCATCTACTAACACATATGCATATGACTTACCACACAAACTCGTAGTCCTAATAGGCCCAAAGAGATCCATATGGATCAATTGTAAACATCTATTAGTAGAAACATCATTAATAGATTTAAATGAGGTTCTTTGTTGTTTACCCTTAGCACACGCATCACAAATTTTATCTTTAGAGAACTTTAGCTTAGGTAAACCTCTTACTAGATCAAGGGAAACCAATTTATCTAAAACACTAATACTAGCATGTCCTAGTTTCCTATACCACAACCATATATCATTTTCATTATGTGCCACAAGGCATGCATTGGATGTATGTATGTCGTCTAAATGCACCATATAGATATTACCTATTCGATGACCTATGAAAATTATTTGATTTGTTTTAATGTTCACGATTTTACACCCATTAGCATCAAAAATAACATTAAAACCCTTATCGCACAATTGACTAATGCTTAACAAATTATGTTTAAGGCTATTGATATAAAGAACATTTTCAATAAGAGTAGTTGAGAGATTACCAATGGAGCCAATTCCTTCAATGTGGGCTTTGGAGTTGTCACCAAATGTCACTACTCATCCACTCATTGGTTTGAGCTCCAAGAATCTATTCTTGTCTCCGTTCATGTGTCTTGAGCAACCACTATCAAGGTACCAAGAATTTTGACTTGTGGTTTTGACCTTGTAGCATTGCTCCCCCTACAAACAAAGATCAAGTTTTGAATTTTGGTACCCAAATCATTTTGGGTCCATAAATATTAGTTCCCAAAATCTTGGTTCCCTTAGAAATCCAAGAAGCAATAGCATTCATATTGTTAGAAACTATAAGTTCCTTAGATACCCATACACTCCTGACTCTTTTAGTTTTAGATTGCTTTTGAAAAAAAATTTGTTTGGGGTTAAAAGTTTTTCACTTTACATATTGGGTTTTTGAATAACTACCCTTTTCAAAAGTATTTTTCCCAATAGTAAGAGAAGTTTTAAGATTATCCACCTCCTTTGTGTGATAATCTTGGAAATCAGAAAGAAGTTTTTCTAAATCGTGATTTTTCTTTTTAATCTCATTTGAAAGATTTACCAAATATAAAACTTTATTTTCCAATTCAGAATTGGTTTTTTAAATAGACTCATTTTGAAATTTCAAATCGGAAATGTTTTTCTTATTTTTCAAAATAGGCTCTTTGTATTTTCTACCAATTCGTCGTAAGCATCTTGTAGCTCATTATAAGCATCATATAATTCATCATAAGTAAATGATGATGAGTTAGAGTTTACCATTAGTTTCTCCTCAAGGGTCATGAGGCAAAGGTTGGCCACTTCATGCTCCTCATCCTCGGATGACTCCTCGTCACTCCAAGCTGCTATTTGAGCTTTGAGCTTCTTCTTCTTCCCGAAGCTCTTCTTTTTTAGTTAAGGGTAATCGGTGCGGATGTGGCCGGGCTTTTTGCACTCATAACAAATGAGTTGGCCATTCTCTTCTTCTTTGCTCTTGTTCTTGAACTCCCCTCTTCTATTGAATTTTCTTCCACGGTTGGACTTCATGAATCAGGTAAACCGCTTGGCCAACATGGCCATCTCTTCGTCTTTTTCCTTGCTTGAATCGATCTCCTCAAAGGAAGCTTTGAGAGCAATACCAAGATTCTTCTTATCCATATCCTTCTTCTCTACTCTTTTCTTTTTTCTTTTCTTTTCTTTTCTTTTCTTCTTCTCTTCCTTGCTTCATGATCTCATGAGTAAGGAGAGATCCTACAAATTCATCAAGCTTCAACGTCTTTAAGTTCTTCGCCTCGATGATTACAGTTCTCTTCCCATCCCATGATTCGGGAAGAGAGTAGAGTAGTTTCTAGACAAGTTTGTCATTGGGAATGATCTCACCGAAGCCCTTGAGACCATTTACAATAATTAAGAACTGGTCGAACATCTTGGAGACACTTTCATTTGGCTCAATCTTGAAGTTCTCATAGCTTAGATTGAGGATCCTGATCTTGGTCTCCTTCACGTCGTTGGTGCCCTCATAAGTGGTATCTAACTTGTCCCACACCTCTTTTGCACTTGTGCACAAAGACATCTTGACATACATGTCGAGACTGAGTGCACAAAATAAGATGTGTAGGGCTTTATCGTTGATTTGGAGCCTTCTCCGATCTTCACTGGTCATCTCCACCCTTGTCTTCGAAACAAGTCTTCCTTTATCATCTCTTTTCATTAGAATGACTGGTTCATCTTCTACTACATCCCAAATGACATAGTCGGTGGATTTGATGAAGAGTCTCATCTAGTTCTTCCAATAGGGATAGTTATATCCCTATTGAAATAAGGTGGCTTTGTGATCGATTGTGACTCATATAGATTTTGCTTGGAAGAAGAAGCCATGGTAATGAATGGGTAGATGATCAACACTTTTCAAGGATCGCCTCTTGTGGATGTTAAACCTTCAAATAGTTAAGCTTTGATACCAATTGTTGAGTGGATCAAAAGATAGTGATTTGGCCAAGAGGGGGTGAATTGGATATTTAAAATTTGAGGGAGCAATAAGGAAATTGAAAAATGAAGGAAAAAGGCAATTGTAGTGGTTCAAGCTCTACATCCACTACCTTAGCTCCCACTAAGGATTTTCAACAAAATCCACTAGATTTTCTTCCCTTTTTCTAGGATTAGGAGGTAACATTTACAATCGGTCAATCTTTCTACCCAAAGATTGATCCAAGAAGTCTCCCAATACAAAGAAGAAGTTGGAAATCTAAATATATCTCTCACAAGATGGATATTGCCCAATTACAATCAAAACACACCTCAAACTCTAAATAAAGATTTACAATGAAGAACTCCAATGAGTTGGGTACAAAGATATGACTTTATAAGGCACAAAGGTTTGGATTAATGCTTGGATGTTGCTTGATGGACCAATAGTTGTTGATGGTGCTTTCGAGACTTGCTTTTATACCCTTGCATTGATTTCTAGCCGTTTGGGTGGATGAGATCATTATTGTAGCTGATGGGCTACATTTTTCGTGCAATTAATGCTCTCGATCACCCATCTATATTGGTACACAAAGGCCTCTATCGATACCTATCTATAAGAAGAAAGAGTCATTGTGCACAAAATAACAGGGGCGTACCAGTACGGTGTCAGTGAAAAAAGAAAGAGACGTATCGATATGGTAGAAGCCGTATCGATGCAATTTTGCTCGCTTGAGCTACTAACTGAACCTATATCGGTACATCTTGAGGGTGTATCGACACAGGTCCAACGGCATTTTAAAATTGGTCTTTCCCAATAACTGACTCTAATGGCTAAATCATTAAATGTTGATATTTGAGAAAATCTTTGAAGCGTATCGAAAAACCTAGTGGCGTATCGGTACGCAATGCTTAAAACTTAAACCCAGTATGAAGGCAGTATCGATACGAATGTAATCGTATTGAAACATCTGAGGAAAAATACTTAGCTCATTTGAAGTTGGTATCAATACGGAAAGAGTCGTATTGAAACGGATGACTACAGTGGCCAATGTTTCAAAAATTATATCGATACGCTTAGAGGCGTATCGATACGCCTGGACGTATTTCAATAGTTTTACCAGTAAAACACTTAGAAATGTTTAGGGCTTTAAGTTTATGAATTAGAATCAAATATGCTTTAAAATATTTGTCAGTTTGGGACACTTTAAAAATTTGTTTGCTTTACAATTAAGTCTTTGAAAAATATTTGTTATATCAAAATCATCAAAGGTTTTACACAATTAATATGCATAAATGGAAGCATAAACATAAATATGGAATTCTAATGGCAGAAGTATATATAAATATATTTTATTCATGTAAATAATTCATACAACTTAAAATACACATATAAATATGTCATAAAAATATATTTATTATAAAAACATGCCAATAATTAAAAAACATAATCAATATATATATATTACCCTATATTTAAACCAACATTAAAATAAATAAAAAGATAAAGATCGAAGTTTACCCTACTAGAAGCTCAAATGAAGAACTTTGACTGACCCCCACCAAGATCTTCACATCATCTAACAATGGTCCAAAACCCAACCCATTCGAACCTCTAAACGACCTCTAATCAAATGATTGATCAAACCATTCGGGCAATAAAAATTCCCCGGTGAGAGCACTGCTCTCAAACCTTCAAGGGGAACTGCCCCGGCTCTCCTCCCTCCTTGATGGCTGCCCCCACCCCGCCTTTTATAGGCAAATGCAAAGGGTGGAGGGTGACATGGATGCATGGCATCCACTCCTTCTCCCCGTCTTTTTTAGTTTTAGTTCTTTTTATTTACTTTTTTATTTTTTATTCATTATAATAATAAGATAATAATAAGATATAATAATATTATATTTGAACAAAAATGAGTGATTACAGCCACCCCTCTTTGCTTGTTTTTGTGAAACGAGAACAAAGCAAATATCATAAGCAATTATTTTTTCCCACTTCCATGTATGGAGATTCGGAGCTTCGAGTTCTTCCTATATCAAATTGTTCACTTCTCATCTATCTGAAGTCTTCAAGCTGCAATTCATTCCTATACAAAACTTTTCAGCTTGTCATTGGCAATTCTTTGAGTCACAAGAACTTTTAGGTTGCAAGTTCTTCTTATATAGAACTTTTTCACCTCAGAGTGTTAGAGTTGTGGGTTCTTCCTATATAGAACCTTCCGCTTTCTTCGGATGGATTCTTCAAGCCACAAATTCTTCCTATATAAAACGTTTCGCCTTGAAATTATGAAGCTACGAGTCTTTCCTATCTAAAACTATCTTTTTTTTTCTTTTCTTTTTTCTTCTCTTTTCTTTTTTTTATTTCCTTCTTTCTCTTCTTATTTTTCTTCATTTTCTTTTATCTTTTTTGGTTTGAAATATAGAGCCGTAAGTTTTTTTCTGTATAAAACTCTTTGCTTTGAAGTCTTCGATCTAATAGTTATTTCTATATAGAATCTTTCACCTCAAAGTGTTAGAGCTGTGGGGTCTTCCTATGTAGAACCTCCCACTCTGAAATCTTGACTGCTTTTTCTTCCTATATAGAACTTTTTTCACTCTGAAAATGTTGGATCGACTAGTTCTTCCAATATAGAACCTTTTGCTCTAAAATCTTTGAAGCTGCAAGCTCTTCCTATATAGAACTTTTTGCTTGAATCTTTTTGAGCTACAAGTTCTTCCTATATAGAACTTGATGGTTACTTTCTATATAAAACCTTTTGCTCTGAAATCTTGAAGTTACGGGTTCTTCCTATATAGAACCTTTCACTTCAAAGTCTTGACAATGCGGGTTCTTCCTATATAGAACCTTTAGAAATGACACCACATTTCCTATGGTGTGAGTACCAAAAAAATTTCCACTGCTTCCCAAAAGGATGAAGACTGGAAATCTTTAAGATGATGCCCCAATTTTTTATTTTCTTGGCATCAAAATAAGGTTATCATCATGCCTAGAGGTTTTACTGATGGCCCAGTGGACTTAAGATCTGGATTCACGTCAACATGGCTACCAATTGAAAATCTTTAGCAAGTTCAACCTCTTTAACCTGAAGCCACAGACCAAATAACTGGATTCATGCCGACATGGATACCAATAGGAAGTCTTCAACAAGATCTACCTCTTCATCATTAAGCTATAGATTAGATAACTTGATTCACACTAATATGGCTACTAGTAGAAATTCTTCAATAAAATCCACCTCTTCAACAGAAAGTTGTCTTGACATCAAAAGAAGGTTTAACATCATGCCCGAAAGTCTTACTGACGGCTTGGAGGACTTAAGAATTGAATTTATGCCAACATGGCTACCAATAAGGCATCTTCAATAAAATATACCTCTTTAACATGAAGCTACAGAAAAAATCATTGGATTCACGCCAACATGGCTACTAACAGCCCTTAAAATGATGCCCTAGTTTCTACCTCTTCAACATGAAGTCGTAGATCAAAGTCTTTGCTTGTCTTCAAATACCTATTTAAAACAATCAAAATGTTTCTGAATTAGTATACCCCTAACAAAGTCTTTGTATTCTCGTAATGTAGGCCATGGGCCTGATTGTTTAAATCACAAAAATATTCTTTCTTTTTTCTTTTTTTTCATTTTTTGGATCGCTCTAGACTGTCCATTTTTAGGTTTTCACCTTAGAGTTCATTTCCTTCTTCTAATTTGGAAATATGCATCTTTGGACCAATTTGTGTCTTGACTCGGCACCGATGTGCGCTTCTATTCTAAGGTGATCAACCCTTAATGTCATCAAAATTGACTTTTACTTGAATATAGGATTACGTAGAAGTCTCTTACTCATTTCTTCAACTTAAATTGGAGGATTACGTAGAACTCTCTTACTCATTTCTTCCACTTAAAGCTTCATTTTTTTCATTGCTTGATCTATGTGTGCTCATGTAAAATATTCTATCCTCTTTTATTCTTTTTTCTTTTCTTTCCTTTCCTTTCCTTTTATTTTTCCTTTTATTCTTTTCTTTTCTTTTATTCTATTCTTTTTTCTTTTTCTCTATCACTCTCTTTAGACTAACTATTTTAGGTTTTTAGTCTCAAATCTCTTTTGTTTTATTGTATCTGTATTAGACCTTGACGTTTATTTCTACTTTGAAGTAATCAATTCTCCATGGCTCTTTTGATGCTTATTGAGTGGTGAATCCTTCATGTACCTCATTCTTTTTCTTCATTGCAATTTGTATAACTTATTCTCGCTCATTCTGGATTGCTTCAATTCTCTACATGGTATTTTCTTTCTTTTCTTGGTTTGCTCATTAAACCTAATATTGTCTTCAACTGCTTTCCTCTAGTGATTCTATGGCCCTCGATTCCAATATGTCTAGTCTCATGCCATTTTTCATCATATTCATAGACATCAAGAGAAAGTCTTCAGGGGGTAGAAGTTTAGGGTCAACACTTGATTCAAGGATCTTAAATGACAAGTGCCTGGGAGGGGAATTCACTAATTGGGATCTGTCCATTACTTGAACACTCGTTTTGTTCCCCCGTTGACCTAAATAGATTATCAGAGGCTCGCATTTGCAATATCATCACAACATTAAATTCCTTCTAAACAAAAGCAGCTTGGAAATGATCTTTGGATTTGAATCAACTGTACTCTTACAATTAAGATTTAAGGTCCCAATAAAAATGATGTGTACATATGCATGTCCTTTTCACAAATATGTGTATAGAAGAACAAAAACTACCTCATAACAATGAATGAAATGTTTAAAGAATCAAAGAATGCAAAAATGTTTTCTAAATAAAAAATAAATTTTTCATTATGACAAAAATAACTACTCTTTGACATATGATTTCTTTTGCATTTTCCCAAATGCACACGGATCAACGATTTTGAGTTACCTTTATCGGTAGCCGTTTGCTCTGGGCTAGTTGTACCATTCCTTTGGGCACTATCAGTTTATACCATTTCCAAAGAATTTATTTTCCTTTGACCATTCGTAAAAATGGATTTTCGATTCATATTTGAATTATCCATTGTCTTTAACTTTACCGTGTTTAAGCACGTTATGCCAACATTTTGGTTGAACTTGCCAAAGCGCCAACATTTTCATTACGAAAAAATAACTACAAGTGATTTTACAAAATATTCATACAGTTTTCAGGTTTAAATCGTATGACTATTCTATGCAATGTTCTAAAAAGGAAATCAAACTAACATCTTTACAAAAGGTAAGAAGTCCAAGTATAGGGACATTCGAGTCATTGTCAGGGCATTAACTCATTCTGGCCTTCTAGGTACGGTGTAAGCTTGCCTCAATTCTTTTGTTCTCCAATGTTCAATCAATTGGTGTTAAAATTCCCTTTTTAATCAACCTCTTGATCGTAATGGTCTATACTTCTTGGTCGGATGCCCCGGTGCCCCTCTTTCTCGAATTTATCTTCTAGCTGCTCGAGTCTTGATCTCTGATTTTGTTCAATTCTTTCATCCATAATAAAACTTCAACTGATTCTTGCATTACTCCATCGAACCCAAAATCTTATTATTTAATTGATCAATGCATGAAATGTGTCATAAATGAATAAAAGACTAGAAGGGTGAACAATATGTATAAAATGCAATGGATGCAAATAAAGTGTTGACTTGCAAACAGTCCTTAGAAAGACGTTCGTTTAACGGAAAAGATGTCCGATTACAAGGAGCTAAAATAATGAACTATAGATAACGGATAGCTTTTTATCTTGACTTCATGATACAAGGTCCGCACTACATGTCACTTCCGAACCGAGAGGCGATCTCATTGTTCTCTTCTATCTGCTCAAAAGGTTTGAGCCAATGTAATCTACGTACTCAAGCTTTTGGGAAGATCACTAACTCGTGCAGCAGAATGCGGACAAGTCTTTTTAGGGCGGATCTTCACAATCTATTTTGAAGGGGCCCATTTTAAAATTGTTAAAATTTTGGATGCTTAAATTAAAATTCTCAAAGATTTTGAAGGGTTTAATTTAAAAATTTTATAAAATGTAAGATTTAAATAAAAATTTTCAGGGGGAAAATTGAAACTTATCAAAGCACCCTTATTTTAAAAAATAAAAGGGATTTGATTGAAATTATTTATCAATGCCCTCTTGTTTTAAAAAATAAAAAAGGGATTTGATTGAAATATAATAATAATTTTAAAAATTTTAGAAGGGCCAAATTAAAATTTCTAAAATTTTATTAAAGAGGCTAAATGTGAAATTCTCATTTTGGGGGGTCGTGGCCTCCACTGACTTCAATGAGGATTCGCCTCTGGATCCAAAATATGTCGTTTCTACCTACGACACGTGTCTCACCGTCGAACTGTCTTCTTTCTCCATTTGTCTTCATTCGGCCCAACCCAATACTATAGCATTATCGCTCTCGGTATCATAGACTTCTCTCCCATCTCGGATGCCCTCTAAATTGGACTGTTCTATGAATCAACACCTATGTATAGTATGACATGCAAAAATGAATGTGGAAAAAGAAAAGAAAAAAAAGAAAAAACATAAAACAAGTCAGTACGGTGTGATAATCAGATAAGTAAATTAAAATAAATAAATTTAATATAAAAAAATAAAGCAAATAATTAAAGTAATTAACAGTACACGTATAGTAAATAAAAGCATGTAAATATCAAAAGAGACCTAAAAGGGTTACCGCTAAACGGACAGAGTATCAGTATGGCTCTAAAAGATGAGCTCTACGGTTCACTATATGTAATTAGGTTCTAAAGTAAAGGGTACCCGAACTATCGCTAGGACGTCGATTCGGGGGAATACGACCCAAATATCATACGGGGGTGTGAACCCCGTGAAATATAAGGACCGAATTCCGGAAGCGAATTACAACACCATACGAAGGTGAATACCACATGAGGCAAAGTAATCACTCTCATTTAATACGGACGAAGCTCGGGAAGAAAGCTCATGCATGATGACAAATATAGCAAACACCGTGCATATAAAAGCGGTAAACAAACAAGGTTAGAGATTAAAATTTAAATTAAATCGAATTTAATTTTTTGTTAATAATTACGATACTAACCTGACTAAGAGGCTTGACTCTCTATTTTGTAAAAACAAAAAATTTGCCCTCAATGGAGTTGCCATGTTGTAATGACGTTTTAAATCTGGGTCTATTTGGAAAACCTATTTTTAATTAAAAGAATGAGATTGAGGCGGAATTCTTTAAAAAACTCGTATTTTGAAATGAAATTTGGAGTCGCCACTGGTCACTTGGATAAGGTAGATAGGACACTAAAAAAGGCAAACTAGAGATTTAAAAGGGTTGTGAGTCGGTTACATGTGGGGAAGGATTAGCACCCCTACAACGCCCAAAATTGGTATCTAAGGATTCGTATCGTAAATGCAAAGAAAATCTAAAATTTAGATTGATTTAAAAATTAATCCCTAAAAATGTATGCATGCATGATGAAAATAAAATGCCTCGGTATTCACGGTACATAAGAAGATGACCCCGGAAATCGAGATGACACTCTCATTGGGATACCGGAACAATAAGACCTAAACCATATGTGACAAATACATGAGTATTCACGGTACCTAAGAAGATGACACCCAAAAACCAGGATGACACTCCCACTAGGATACCAGAACAATAAGACCTCGACTATATGTGACAAATACACGAGTATTCACGGTACCTAAGAAGATGACACCCGAAAATCGGGATGACACTCCCACTAGGATACCGAAACAATAAGACCTAGACTATATATAACAAATACACTAGTATTCACAAGATTGAGAAAATGATACCTGTAAATCGGGATGACACTCCCACTAAGATACCGAAATAATAAGACCTAAACCATATGTGACAAATACATGTATGAACAATTAATATGCATAAATGGAAGCATAAACATAAATATGGAATTCTAATGGCAAAAGTATATATAAATATATTTTATTCATATAAATAATTCATACAACTTAAAATACACATATAAATATGTCATAAAAATATATTTATTATAAAAACATGCCAATAATTAAAAAATATAATCAATATATATATATTACCCTATATTTAAACCAACATTAAAATAAATAAAAAGATAAAGATCAAAGTTTTACTACTAGAAGCTCAAATGAAGAACTTTGACCGACCCCACCAAGATCTTCACATCATCTAACAATGGTCCAAAACCCAACCCATTCGAACCTCTAAAAGACCTTCAATCAAATGATTGATCAAACCATCCGGCAATAAAATTCCCGGTGAGAGCATCGCTCTCAAACCTTCAAGGGAACCGCCCGCTCTCCTCCCTCCTTGATGGCTGCCCCACCCCGCCTTTTATAGGTAAATGCAAAGGGTGGAGGGTGACATGGATGCATGGCATCCACCTTCTCCCCGTCTTTTTAGTTTTAGTTTTTTTTATTTACTTTTTATTTTTTATTCATTATAATAATAAGATAATAATAAGATATAATAATATTATATTTGAACAAAAATGAGTGATTACAGCCACCCCTCTTTGCTTGTTTTTGTGAAACGAGAACAAAGCAAATATCATAAGCAATTATTTTTTCCCACTTCCATGTATGGAGATTCAGAGCTTGAGTTCTTCCTATATCAAATTGTTCACTTCTCATCTATCTCAAGTCTTCAAGCTGCAATTCATTCCTATACAAAACTTTTCAGCTTGTCATTGGCAATTCTTTGAGTCACAAGAACTTTTAGGTTGCAAGTTCTTCTTATATAGAACTTTTTCACCTCAGAGTGTTAGAGTTGTGGGTTCTTCCTATATAGAACCTTCCGCTTTCTTCGGATGGATTCTTCAAGCCACAAATTCTTCCTATATAAAACGTTTCGCCTTGAAATTATGAAGCTACGAGTCTTTCCTATCTAAAACTATCTTTTTTTTTCTTTTCTTTTTTCTTCTCTTTTCTTTTTTTTATTTCCTTCTTTCTCTTCTTATTTTTCTTCATTTTCTTTTATCTTTTTTGGTTTGAAATATAGAGCCGTAAGTTTTTTTCTGTATAAAACTCTTTGCTTTGAAGTCTTCGATCTAATAGTTATTTCTATATAGAATCTTTCACCTCAAAGTGTTAGAGCTGTGGGGTCTTCCTATGTAGAACCTCCCACTCTGAAATCTTGGACTGCTTTTTCTTCCTATATAGAACTTTTCACTCTGAAAATGTTGGATCGACTAGTTCTTCCAATATAGAACCTTTTGCTCTAAAATCTTTGAAGCTGCAAGCTCTTCCTATATAGAACTTTTTGCTTCGAATCTTTTGAGCTACAAGTTCTTCCTATATAGAACTTGATGGTTACTTTCTATATAAAACCTTTTGCTCTGAAATCTTGAAGTTACGGGTTCTTCCTATATAGAACCTTTCACTTCAAAGTCTTGACAATGCGGGTTCTTCCTATATAGAACCTTTAGAAATGACACCACATTTCCTATGGTGTGAGTACCAAAAAAATTTCCACTGCTTCCCAAAAGGATGAAGACTGGAAATCTTTAAGATGATGCCCCAATTTTTTATTTTCTTGGCATCAAAATAAGGTTATCATCATGCCTAGAGGTTTTACTGATGGCCCAGTGGACTTAAGATCTGGATTCACGTCAACATGGCTACCAATTGAAAATCTTTAGCAAGTTCAACCTCTTTAAACGAAGCCCACGCACCAAATAACTGGATTCATGCCGACATGGATACCAATAGGAAGTCTTCAACAAGATCTACCTCTTCATCATTAAGCTATAGATTAGATAACTTGATTCACACTAATATGGCTACTAGTAGAAATTCTTCAATAAAATCCACCTCTTCAACAGAAAGTTGTCTTGACATCAAAAGAAGGTTTAACATCATGCCCGAAAGTCTTACTGACGGCTTGGAGGACTTAAGAATTGAATTTATGCCAACATGGCTACCAATAAGGCATCTTCAATAAAATATACCTCTTTAACATGAAGCTACAGAAAAAATCATTGGATTCACGCCAACATGGCTACTAACAGCCCTTAAAATGATGCCCTAGTTTCTACCTCTTCAACATGAAGTCGTAGATCAAAGTCTTTGCTTGTCTTCAAATACCTATTTAAAACAATCAAAATGTTTCTGAATTAGTATACCCCTAACAAAGTCTTTGTATTCTCGTAATGTAGGCCATGGGCCACAGTTAAGCGAAATCACAAAAATATTCTTTCTTTTTTCTTTTTTTTCATTTTTTGGATCGCTCTAGACTGTCCATTTTTAGGTTTTCACCTTAGAGTTCATTTCCTTCTTCTAATTTGGAAATATGCATCTTTGGACCAATTTGTGTCTTGACTCGGCACCGATGTGCGCTTCTATTCTAAGGTGATCAACCCTTAATGTCATCAAAATTGACTTTTACTTGAATATAGGATTACGTAGAAGTCTCTTACTCATTTCTTCAACTTAAATTGGAGGATTACGTAGAACTCTCTTACTCATTTCTTCCACTTAAAGCTTCATTTTTTTCATTGCTTGATCTATGTGTGCTCATGTAAAATATTCTATCCTCTTTTATTCTTTTTTCTTTTCTTTCCTTTCCTTTCCTTTTATTTTTCCTTTTATTCTTTTCTTTTCTTTTATTCTATTCTTTTCTTTTTTCTCTATCACTCTCTTTAGACTAACTATTTTAGGTTTTTAGTCTCAAATCTCTTTTGTTTTATTGTATCTGTATTAGACCTTGACGTTTATTTCTACTTTGAAGTAATCAATTCTCCATGGCTCTTTTGATGCTTATTGACTGGTGAATCCTTCATGTACCTCATTCTTTTTCTTCATTGCACTGTATAACTTATTCTGCTCATTCTGGATTGCTTCAATTCTCTACATGGTATTTTCTTTCTTTTCTTGGTTTGCTCATTAAACCTAATATTGTCTTCAACTGCTTTCCTCTAGTGATTCTATGGCCCTCGATTCCAATATGTCTAGTCTCATGCCATTTTTCATCATATTCATAGACATCAAGAGAAAGTCTTCAGGGGGTAGAAGTTTAGGGTCAACACTTGATTCAAGGATCTTAAATGACAAGTGCCTGGGAGGGGAATTCACTAATTGGGATCTGTCCATTACTTGAACACTCGTTTTGTTCCCCCGTTGACCTAAATAGATTATCAGAGGCTCGCATTTGCAATATCATCACAACATTAAATTCCTTCTAAACAAAAGCAGCTTGGAAATGATCTTTGGATTTGAATCAACTGTACTCTTACAATTAAGATTTAAGGTCCCAATAAAAATGATGTGTACATATGCATGTCCTTTTCACAAATATGTGTATAGAAGAACAAAAACTACCTCATAACAATGAATGAAATGTTTAAAGAATCAAAGAATGCAAAAATGTTTTCTAAATAAAAAATAAATTTTTCATTATGACAAAAATAACTACTCTTTGACATATGATTTCTTTTGCATTTTCCCAAATGCACACGGATCAACGATTTTGAGTTACCTTTATCTCCAGAGCCGTTTGCTCTGGGGCTAGTTGTACCATTCCTTTGGGCACTATCAGTTTATACCATTTCCAAAGAATTTATTTTCCTTTGACCATTCGTAAAAATGGATTTTCGATTCATATTTGAATTATCCATTGTCTTTAACTTTACCGTGTTTAAGCACGTTATGCCAACATTTTGGTTGAACTTGCCAAAGCGCCAACATTTTCATTACGAAAAAATAACTACAAGTGATTTTACAAAATATTCATACAGTTTTCAGGTTTAAATCGTATGACTATTCTATGCAATGTTCTAAAAAGGAAATCAAACTAACATCTTTACAAAAGGTAAGAAGTCCAAGTATAGGGACATTCGAGTCATTGTCAGGGCATTAACTCATTCTGGCCTTCTAGGTACGGTGTAAGCTTGCCTCAATTCTTTTGTTCTCCAATGTTCAATCAATTGGTGTTAAAATTCCCTTTTTAATCAACCTCTTGATCGTAATGGTCTATACTTCTTGGTCGGATGCCCCGGTGCCCCTCTTTCTCGAATTTATCTTCTAGCTGCTCGAGTCTTGATCTCTGATTTTGTTCAATTCTTTCATCCATAATAAAACTTCAACTGATTCTTGCATTACTCCATCGAACCCAAAATCTTATTATTTAATTGATCAATGCATGAAATGTGTCATAAATGAATAAAAGACTAGAAGGGTGAACAATATGTATAAAATGCAATGGATGCAAATAAAGTGTTGACTTGCAAACAGTCCTTAGAAAGACGTTCGTTTAACGGAAAAGATGTCCGATTACAAGGAGCTAAAATAATGAACTATAGATAACGGATAGCTTTTTATCTTGACTTCATGATACAAGGTCCGCACTACATGTCACTTCCGAACTGAGAGGCGATCTCATTGTTCTCTTCTACTGCTCAAAAGGTTTGAGCCAATGTAATCTACGTACCCCGAAGCTTTTGGGAAGATCACTAACTCGTGCAGGCAGAATGCGGACAAGTCTTTTTTAGGGGCGGATCTTCACAATCTATTTTGAAGGGGCCCATTTTAAAATTGTTAAAATTTTGGATGCTTAAATTAAAATTCTCAAAGATTTTGAAGGGTTTAATTTAAAAATTTTATAAAATGTAAGATTTAAATAAAAATTTTCAGGGGGAAAATTGAAACTTATCAAAGCACCCTTATTTTAAAAAATAAAAGGGATTTGATTGAAATTATTTATCAATGCCCTCTTGTTTTAAAAAATAAAAAAGGGATTTGATTGAAATATAATAATAATTTTAAAAATTTTAGAAGGGCCAAATTAAAATTTCTAAAATTTTATTAAAGAGGCTAAATGTGAAATTCTCATTTTGGGGGGTCGTGGCCTCCACTGACTTCAATGAGGATTCGCCTCTGGATCCAAAATATGTCGTTTCTACCTACGACACGTGTCTCACCGTCGAACTGTCTTCTTTCTCCATTTGTCTTCATTCGGCCCAACCCAATACTATAGCATTATCGCTCTCGGTATCATAGACTTCTCTCCCATCTCGGATGCCTCTAAATTGACTGTTCTATGAATCAACACCTATGTATAGTATGACATGCAAAAATGAATGTGGAAAAAGAAAAAAAAAAAAAAGAAAAAACATAAAACAAGTCAGTACGGTGTGATAATCAGATAAGTAAATTAAAATAAATAAATTTAATATAAAAAAATAAAGCAAATAATTAAAGTAATTAACAGTACACGTATAGTAAATAAAAGCATGTAAATATCAAAAGAGACCTAAAAGGGTTACCGCTAAACGGATGAGTATCAAGTATGGCTCTAAAAGATGAGCTCTACGGTTCACTATATGTAATTAGGTTCTAAAGTAAAGGGTACCCGAACTATCGCTAGGACGTCGATTCGGGAATACGACCCAAATATCATACGGGTGTGAACCCCGTGAAATAAGGACCGAATTCGAAGTTTAATTACAACACCATACGAAGGTGAATACCACATGAGGCAAAGTAATCACTCTCATTTAATACGGACGAAGCTCGGGAAGAAAGCTCATGCATGATGACAAATATAGCAAACACCGTGCATATAAAAGCGGTAAACAAACAAGGTTAGAGATTAAAATTTAAATTAAATCGAATTTAATTTTTTGTTAATAATTACGATACTAACCTGACTAAGAGGCTTGACTCTCTATTTTGTAAAAACAAAAAATTTGCCCTCAATGGAGTTGCCATGTTGTAATGACGTTTTAAATCTGGGTCTATTTGGAAAACCTATTTTTAATTAAAAGAATGAGATTGAGGCGGAATTCTTTAAAAAACTCGTATTTTGAAATGAAATTTGGAGTCGCCACTGGTCACTTGGATAAGGTAGATAGGACACTAAAAAAGGCAAACTAGAGATTTAAAAAGGGTTCAGGAGTCGGTTACATGTGGGGAAGGATTAGCACCCCTACAACGCCCAAAATTGGTATCTAAGGATTCGTATCGTAAATGCAAAGAAAATCTAAAATTTAGATTGATTTAAAAATTAATCCCTAAAAATGTATGCATGCATGATGAAAATAAAATGCCTCGGTATTCACGGTACATAAGAAGATGACCCCGGAAATCGAGATGACACTCTCATTGGGATACCGGAACAATAAGACCTAAACCATATGTGACAAATACATGAGTATTCACGGTACCTAAGAAGATGACACCCAAAAACCAGGATGACACTCCCACTAGGATACCAGAACAATAAGACCTCGACTATATGTGACAAATACACGAGTATTCACGGTACCTAAGAAGATGACACCCGAAAATCGGGATGACACTCCCACTAGGATACCGAAACAATAAGACCTAGACTATATATAACAAATACACTAGTATTCACAGTACCTGAGAAAATGATACCCAGAAATCGGGATGACACTCCCACTAAGATACCGAAATAATAAGACCTAAACCATATGTGACAAATACATGTATGAACAATTAATATGCATAAATGGAAGCATAAACATAAATATAGAATTCTAATGGCAAAAGTATATATAAATATATTTTATTCATATAAATAATTCATACAACTGAAAATACACATACAAACATGGCATACAAAATATATTTATTATAAAAACATGCCAACAATTAAAAAACATAATCAATATATATATATATATGTATATATATTACCCTATATTTAAACCAACATTAAAATAAATACAAAGATAAAGATCAAAGTTTACACTACTAGAAGCTCGAATGAAGAACTTCGACCGACCCCACCAAGATCTTCACATCATCTAACGTGGTCCAAAACCCAACCCGTTCGAACCTTTAAAAAGACCTTCAATTGAATGATTGATCTAACCATCCGGGGAATAAAAATTCCCCGGTGAGAGCACTGCTCTCAAACCTTCAAGGGGCACTGCCCCCGCTCTCCTCCCTCCTTGATGGCCGCCCCCACCCCGCCTTTTATAGGTAAATGCAAAGATGTGGAGGGTAACTTGGATTCATGGCATCCACTCTTTCCCCCCGTCTTTTTTAGTTTTAGTTTTTTTATTTACTTTTTATTTTTTATTCATTATAATAATAAGATATAGTAATACTATATCCAAACAAAAATGATTGATTACAGTTGCCCCTATTTGCTTGTTATTGTGAAACGAGAACAAAGCAAATATCATAATCACTCATTTTTGTCCCACTTCCATGTATGGGGATTCAGAACTTCGAGTTCTTCCTATATAGAATTGTTCACTTCTCCTCTATCTGAAGCCTTCGAGCTGCAAGTCCTTCCTATACAAAACTTTTCAGCTTGCCCTTGGCAATTCTTTGAGTCACAAGAACTTTTAGGTTGCAAGTTCTTCCTATATAGAACTTTTTCACCTTAGAGTGTTAGAGTTGTGGGTTCTTCCTATATAGAACCTTCCGCTTTCTTCAGATGGATTTTTTGAGCCACAAGTTTTTCATATATAAAACTTTTCACCTTGAAATCCTGAAACTACGAGTCTTTCCTATATAAAACTATCTTTTTTCTTTTCTTTTTTCTTCTTTCTCTTCTTCTTTCTCTTCTTTTATTTCCTTATTTCTCTTCTCATTTTTTCTTCATCTTCTTTTATCTTTTTTGGTCTGAAATATATAAATATATTTAATTCATGTAAATAATTCATACAACTTAAAATACACATACAAACATGGCATACAAAATATATTTACTATAAAAACATGCCAATAATTAAAAAACATAATCAATATATATATATATGTATATTACCTTATATCTAAACCAACATTAAAATAAATACAAAGATAAAGATCAAAGTTTACCCTACTAGAAGCTAGAATGAAGAACTTCGACCGACCCCACCAAGATCTTCACATCATCTAACCATGGTCCAAAACCCAACCCATTCGAACCTCTAAAAAGACCTCCAATCGAATGATTGATCGAACCATCCGGGGAATAAAAATTCCCCGGTAAGAGCAATGTTCTCAAACCTTTAAGGGGCACTACCTCCGCTCTCCTCCCTCCTTGATGGCTGCCCCCACCCCGCCTTTTATAGGTAAATGCAAAGGGGTGGAGGGTGACGTGGATGCATGGCATCCACTCTTTCCCCACATCTTTTTTAGTTTTAGTTTTTTTATTTGCTTTTTATTTTTTTATTCATTATAATAATAAGATAATAATAAGATATAATAATACTATATCCGGATAAAAATGAGTGATTACAGCTGCCCCTCTTTGCTTGTTCTTGTTAAACGAGAACAAAGCAAATATCATAATCACTCATTTTTGTCCCACTTCCCTGTATGGAGATTTAGAGCTTCAAGTTCTTCATATATAGAATTGTTCACTTCTCCTTTATCTGAAGTCTTCGAGCTGCAAGTCATTCCTATACAAAACTTTTCAGCTTGTCCTTGGCAATTCTTTGAGTCACAAGAACTTTTAGGTTGCAAGTTCTTCCTATATATAACTTTTTCACCTTAGAGTGTTAGAGTTGTGGGTTCTTCCTATATAAAACCTTCCCTTTCTTCGGATGGATTCTTCGAGCCACAAATTCTTCCTATATAAAACTTTTCGCCTTGAAATCCTGAAACTACGAGTCTTTCCTATATAAAACTATCTTTTTCTTTCTTTTCTTTTTTTATTTTCTTCTCTTTTCTTTTTTCTTTTTTCTCTTCTTTTTCTTCTTCTATTTCCTTCTTTCTATTCTTATTTTTCTTTATCTTCTTTTATCTTTTTTGGCTGAAATATATAAATATATTTTATTCATGTAAATAATCCACACAACTTAAAATACACATACAAACATGGCATACAAAATATATTTATTATAAAAACATGCCTATAATTAAAAAACATAATCAATATTTATGTATATATATTACCCTATATCTAAACCAACATTAAAATAAATACAAAGATAAACATCAAAGTTTACCCTACTAGAAGCTCGAATGAAGAACTTCAACCGACCCCACCAAGATCTTCACATCATCTAACCATGGTCCAAAACCCAACTCGTTCGAACCTCTAAAAAGACCTCCAATCGAATGATTGATCGAACCATCTAGGGAATAAAAATTCCCCGGTGAGAGCACTGCTCTCAAACCTTCAAGGGGCACTGCCCCCGCTCTCCTCCCTCCTTGATGGTTGCCCCCACCCCGCCTTTTATAGGCAAATGCAAAGGGGTAGAGGGTGACGTGGATGCATAGTGTCCACTTTTCCCCCTTTTAGTTTTATTTTTTATTTGCTTTTTATTTATTTATTTTTATTATAATAATAAGATATAATAATATTATTTTCGAACAAAAATGAGTGATTACACTTCTTCTCTAAAATTTAACCCTAACTTCCTCTTTGTTTTCGATTTGACGGATCTTTTTTGGGTTTCTCAAATATAATTTAGGGGTTTTCTCGGTCCTTCCCTATCCCTTGTTCTCTAATGCTTTATTGGTTGATTTGAAGCAGGTGGTGGTGTTCTCTCAACTCTCTAAATTTGTCTAGCTACCGACGATAATTTGTCTAAATTTTTATCATACTTTTTAATGAGAGGGCTTTTCTCTTGCGGCCTAAGGCTTTCTCATTCATTACCGATTGATTTTTGGTCCAAAGCTTCCCTCAATTTCTTAAAGGTCAGGGGTCTTGAGGTTTTCCTTCATATCTCGAAGGTGAGTCGGTATTTTTGACTCCCTTTCTCTAAGTCATTTCTCGAAGGTCAAGCAATTTTTCAACGGATCTGACGAGATGTTGTCATCTCATCGGCTTTTCATGATATTTTTTAGAAGCAGTCGACGAGAAGTTGTCTATATATCTTTTTTACTCTCTTTTGGTTGTGATTTGAAAAGAAAATTTTGCATGGCAACTGTTGCACTTTTAAAGTCCATTGTTGTTGTCGACTTGGCCACAAACGTCATCGGTCGTAGAGATCTAGTGTGCTGGTGGTGCCAGCAAGAAAGCCATGGTGACTGATTTTCTTGGTTGGGAGGATTTTCACGATCATCGCACTAATTATTGATGTCTAAATGACAAAACACCTGACAAAGGAGGCAGAGACAATGGACCAAAGTAGTTGTGGCGAATTCAGACGATTAACCCCTATAAATTTGGTGTAGAAAGCCATAAACAACGTGATGATCGTAGCAAGGAAGGAGATTGGACAAGATGACGGAGAAAAGAGGTAGTCCTTTGGATTCAATATGTCCCTCAATCATTGGTTGCTTGAGCATTTATAGTCCATGAGACTATTGATGATTGGATTGGATGATGCTAGACCATGTGGCAGCGTAGGGACTGGTTAATAGAGATAGACATAATTTTCGACTTTTAGATTTTGTATATTGGTCACATAGATTTTGGACAGTGCCACCTCACAGTGTCTATTCCCAAAATAAGCCTCCGAATTGAAAGATTTTGGAGACAACTTCCAAAGTTGTTGAATGCGAAGACGTTAGGGTTGCTATGCGGAGAGTCCGGATATAACAGTAACTTACTTTGAATAACAATGGAAAAGTTTTGACGGAGTTGTGATTGTTCTGCTGATTCCGCAAACGGATATAACAGTAAATTACACAGTATGTCCATATACGGTCCCTCGTATTTGCCTGAAAGAACATAACCAATGAATTTGGACGCTGATCAACAGTATCTCTTGTCTGTTTAACGTCCAAGTATAAAATAGAGTAAGATAAAATCATAAAAACGATAAAGCTTTCTAATTTCTGCATTTCTAAGGGTTAATTTGGCATTATTTTTTAAGGTGAGGTGTAAAAATGTTTTTAATAATTAATTTTAAAAAATATTCTTGGATTTTGTTTAATTTAAAATTTTAATGTATGGATTGATGTCAAAAAAATATTTGTAAGTAGATAAAATATTTATTTTAAATATATTTTAAAAATATAAAAGATTTAATGGTATAAATGGAGACGATTGGGTAGGGATGGTAATTGGGCGGAGCGGGTGCGGATACCCTCTCCCATACCCATACTCACTTAAAAAATTTATATCCACTACTCACGCCGGGTACTAATTTTCAAATCCACACCCATTCAAGCGAGTACATTCTCAAATCTACCCCTATATCCACTACCTAATTGGATGCCCACCACCCAACTCGTACCCGCTCGTTCTCGCCCATACCCACTTGGCAAGCAACCAATAATATCGAACTATGTAAAAACAAATCGTGTAAAGAAGAGTAAAACTTCGCATATTTTATTAATTGGTCAATTGCATATATATAATGCATTTACACATGTACAAATTTAACTACAACTAACTAACTAATTATATTTAACTTAACTAAAGTACATTTACGTCGGTATAAATTTTACTTAACTACATCTAAGTAACTAACGACTGCAGACAATTGTAAAGAATGTTTATGCCCTATGATTTGTGTAAGTTATAAGGCACATCCTTTAAAATCTAAGGGTTTACAAAATAGGTTGTGAACTTATTCCTAAATTCATAATGATTCAAAATTCATATGGGGAGTAGTTAATGGGCAAATGTACAGATGCGGGGCGGGCGATACGGGACGGGTAAGGTCTCAAATCCATCACATACTCACTACTCACGGCGGGTATAACTTTTTATATCCACACCCACCCACACCCCACCAAACTCATACAATCCCCATCCCAACTTAGACGGGTGTGGTGCAAAATACACAAAACTATAATCGTATGTCATCCCTACAATCGAGTAATTTTACTTTAAAATACTTTAAATTATTTTTTTTAAATCAAGTTACTAAAATACTTTTACACTAAATTTGCCTGTTTGACAATGTTTTGTGTTTAAAATTGACTTTAGTCAAAAAGTACTTTTAAGAAACATTGTCAAAAGGGCCTAAGGACTCAAACACAAAACTTAAATTAAGCTAGAACAACTCGTATATGTGAAAATAATTATATGTAACATCTTTTTATTTCAATTTGGTACCAAAAGCCACTAAACCGCTGCAACGAAACAGCCTAATCTGGGCTCTTCAAAGCAAAGAGCCTGCTGCTTTACCAAAGATTTCCATGCCACTCTGTGCAACAGAATTAGAATCAAATCTTGAGAGAAGTTAAATTACTTTCAATATAAATTTAAGTACTTAAATATAAAAAAATTGAGAAAAACAAATATTATATTTGATTAATATTTAATCTATGAAAATTTAAAATATTATTACCAAACAAATTGAGGGGCACAACCCCTCCCAAGCCGTCAATAGCTCCGTTTCTGTTCACAATCTTGGGTTTATTTAATTATTTTCCTTGTAATGTCAGACTCAGGAGAAGAAGGGCCGTGGGTATCCACCGTTATGGTACTAACTTATGGTACATTAAATTTGAACTGTTGTCTATTTTTATAAGTGAAGATCTGATGTACTAGAAGCGCAAGGCAAACGATGGGCCTAGCCACCAAGTTGCAGACCGCAGCAATCTGCATGCAGTGTTGTAATCTAACCTAGCTCGCAATATTCCCCATACCTTTTCAGATACTCCTCATAGGTATTCCATTCCACCCTATAGTGCTGCTCTCTATTCTATGTATACTGTGCCTGACTCTTTGAATGGGTGGGCACTGGGCAGGTCATTTCAACTTGTCAGAGGATGTGGCTATCAGTCACTTCCACTCGCTACTTGTCCTTCCCTTATAACATACAATGATGACATTTTAGTGCAACACTAAATTTGGGGGTTCAGTAGCCATGCACGAGGTGCCACACCCATCCCATCAAAGTAAAAGACTGAACTCCAACATGATGGTGTTATACGGGTAGTTTTAGGGTGAAATTTAGAGTGAGTTAAAATGAAGCGGATTTATATAATTTTTTCTTAAATTGATAAGAATTTAAATTTTTATAAGTGTAGTGAAAATTTATGTAATTATATAAATTTTTCTCTAATTAGTAAGAATTTTAATTTTACTTAAATTATTACTCCATCCTATAAAAATAATAAGAATATATGTAAAATCGCATTTTAACCTTACCCTAAAATGTCTTACCTTAGAATCTCCTGATGTTATACCTATTATGTTTTTCGCCATTATTTCTTTCCGCACAGCCTATTTTTACTTGCTAAATCTTTCACTAGCATTTTTCTGCCATTACTCCTTATCATACTCAATGGTTAGACGATCCTTTAGAATATGAAATAATGAAGCTCTTTAGAGTAACCCCGTTAAGAGGCTACAATGTTTATAATAAGATGAATGTCAAGTTTATATGTCCCATCAATCAAGATTATATTGTCACATACATTATATCTTTCAAAGCATAAATTTGATACGTCTCTATAATATAACTATGAAGGGAGACCATTATCTCCCCGATAAGTAGAAGGACAAAGTGGATTATGACAACCAAGAGCCAAACCACCATTTCTATCTCTCTTGGTTTTTAAGATCACTATTATCGCGACTTAACACCAAATCACATGGGGTGAACCGCTTGAAATATCAACAACAACCACCGTTCCACTTTCCCAACTGATCAAGTGGTTAGAGGTTTGGCTTGTAAGCATGCAGGGTAGCCAATTGTGTTCCACAGTTACAGTGAGTTAAAAAGGTGAGTCGATAAATGGTGAAATACACAATCCGTATTTTATCCAACATTGGTCCATAGTGTAAACACGGCAGCCGATGCGAAGGCAACCTCACTGTAACTTCTGGACCCATATTTAGATTGTGTGAAGGAAAAGAAAATCGATTCCTCTCTTCATTCCCTTTCCTGTCAGAGATTTTGAACAAGCAATGGCCTTTACCATTTACAAGTCGAGTTTACAAGATTTCATAAACTCGGTAAATTCCGACCCGATCCGGTAGAGTTATTTTCTTTTTCTAAATTTATTGACTCGAATAACTTGTAATCTCGAATAACTCAAAATTTATTGACTCGACTTGATCGAACGTCGAGCCCTAATATTGACATAGCTAAACTTAGAGAAATATGGATAGTGTTATTCGAAATGGAAGTTGCAAACATTATTGAAGGGGTCCATTGGAATTTGTAGAAAACATGGCAGGAGGGAACATGCTGGACACCTAACTTACAGATGATTCAAATAAATGAGACCATCAACATTCATAAACCGTAAATAATGAATGTCTTCCCCTGGTCCATTATATTAACTGTTTTCTATATATATATATATATATAATTGTTAGGGATTAAATTTAAACCATAATATGAACCGAAATTTATTTCAACATGAATCTTTTATCTAGGATGGCAACAGGGCAGATTTTTAGTCGACCAGAAATCAATTAGAAAATTTAAAACCTCAATCCGACCTAATAAAAATATAATTCAACACCAAAATTTTAATAAAAAATCTAATTAAACTCGATCCGAAGATAATTAATAAAATATTAAATATAATATATAATAAATATAATAAACATATATATATTTATTTATAAATAAACCGAATCATGAAATTTTTGCCTTAAACTTACACACAATCCGACTCAAATTTTTTTAAAACTCGACCCGATTCAAAAATCAAAAATTTAGAAAAAGAAAATAACTCTACCGGATCGGGTCGGAACCTGCCCACTTCAGATTTTTTTGTCATCCCGAACGATAAAGGCTTAATTGATACTATTGATTATTTCTTAATGTTAAACCTGAGTTCGCATTACCTTCAACTTGCTGCCATGTGATGAGAATTTTTGCCAATAACCGAGCCGTAGATATTGAAAGCAAGTGCCAGAAGACTAAAATCTGTCTTCTTTCCCTACCTTTTCAGAAAATAGGGTTTAAAATAAAAACAAAAAGTTTATTTTTGAAACAATGGAAATGACTACTGAACTAAGAAGTATCTAAGCTGGCTAAGTGCACTATTCCACTGAAAAAAGCTAAAATTTCCCTGAAAATTTTCATGAAAAGAAACCAACTTTTTATTTTAATTTAAAAATCAATATTTCAAAAAAGATTTTCCTTTTGTCCTGCAAATCCAATAATTAAGAAGGAAAGGAATCAAGTAATACACAGTAGAATATCTTTGTGGAACTGTAGAAGAGTAGTCTACACTACACATATCTCAAAGTAGTAAGCCTAGTAATTCTATACACATACATATATAGGTTAAAAGAAGAAGATATCCCCTACATAAAGTAGATGTACTCCATCACTAAATCATCAAGTTCCAAGCAAAATTAGTGAGTATAGAGTATAGACTAGTCAAGTCAAACATTGGGGCAAGGGAACAGTAAATAATTGAGAATGGCTTTAATTTTGCCTTCCAATTTTGTCCCTATTCTGTCCAGGGAAAACAAAAAGAAAAAAGAACCAGAAAGAGACCTCATGTACAAATATAAAAGGGAAAAGGGATAATAAATACACCACTCTGTATATATTATTACTTGCTATATTAATAATGTAAAACTTATTTGCAATGGGGAGGGAGGAGAGTTTACATGAAAAAAACTGGGATTTGGGAGATGGTTTTTGTTTAATCAACAATTTCATCTGTTAATTAAGTTTTAAAAACGAAATTACAAAATACCAACAATGTCCCAAACTCCCTTACCTCTCTCTCTCTCTATCTTTTCCAGAGAAGAACAAATTCAATAGAGTGGAGCACGTTGTGGAGTTTTCTTTCTCCGGTTCATCAAACTTCCCGAAACTTCGGATACTGTCGGAGGGCATGTCGGACGACATGCTTTCAAGCTGCTCCGTTTCTTTCTCACTGTCGTGGCAGTGGAATTAAGCGACACCTCGCCGTACGCACCAGACCCGGAAGATGTCTTGGTCGAACCAGACGGTTCGAGGACCGAGTCGGGTGTTACCAAACCATCCTCCGATCCTGCCTCGGGTAGAGGTAAGAAATTGCACTCGAACAGGAACTTGGAAACCCCATCTTCTGTTCTTAACAGATAATTAATCTGCTTGAAACAAAACAAAACAAAATACTAAAAATCAAACAAAAGAATAAGTAAGAATTATGGGGTTATGGGGGAAATGAAAAAGAAGGAACCTTGCAGGAGAGAGAGCAAAAGAGATAAGGGTCTGGCAGGCTTCTGTCGCAGGTATTGCAGAAGTTGCCGGAGCCTCTGAACTGTCTTGTTTGTGGCCTTTGGTTTATGAATATCACTTTTGCGCTATTTGTTATGTAGGACTGTCCACATAAAAGGAGAAGAAGTGAGTTTCATTGAACAATAACAAAAATAGATACACTTCTTTTTCTTCCCATAATTCAGATCTTTTCTTCTTTCTGGAAATTCCAGCTTCTTTTTTGTTGAATATCAACACTGTTGTTTGTATGTTGGTTAAGTAACACAATAGATGGTTGATAATCAAGCAGAAAAAAAAGAAGAAATGATTGCACAATTTGAATTTTAAAGCAAAGACTCTTCATGGATAGCCAAGCATGCATAGAGAGAGAGAGAGAGAGACAAGAAAAAAGGGGTTTTTTTCAAAGGGGAGATGCTTTTCTAATATCTGAATTATGACTTACTTGGACAAAAGCACAGTCCATTAGCTTTGTTGCATCATCCAACCTTATAACATCATGGTACACATACCTTCTTATCTGGAAAAAATGAGCAAGGGATCTTTCATCAAGGAATTGGAAGGAAAAAGTAAAGAAAAAATGGTGAATTTTGAAGTTCAGTAGGGACCTGTAAGAGTCTGTGAGAGCTGTGAGGGGACAAGCAGTTAGGGCAAATACTGATACAACAGTCCAAGCAATAGATATTCTTCTCGTTTTTCTTGGCATCTTCATGAATTATGCAGGCATTGAAGAACTTCTCAGTCAGAAGAACTTGAAGCCAACGAGGTGGATGTGAAGGAAACAACTGTTGTGTAAAACCAAAAACAAAACAAAAAAACCCTAATTCAATTAGCTTTTCATGTGTAACAAATAAAGTGAGATAAACCCAGAAATATGTTTAAAAAAAAAAAAGAACAGTCACCATGGTTTTGTTGCTTGAATTTTGAAGGAAAAGAAAAGGTGGACTCACCATTATTGCAGCGAAATAGAGATAGAGAAGAGAAGGGGGTGCAAGAAAAGAGAAACGGCGTCTGGCAACTGCGACTCTGTGGGTTGGCCTCATTTAAAGAGGTGCACTGCCTTTCTTTTGTACGTCATTGTAGTCTACTATAGTGTAAAGCAAGATTATTTACAAACAAAAACCAATATTTTAATTACAGGCAGGCTTGGAAAATGGGACGCCGGGACTAGAATGAATGAATAAAGATCAAAATTTTTTGTTATTATATTGCTGTTCACTAAAAGCCCATGTCCCCAAAACCTAACCATTTGGTTCTTTGTGGATGGGTGAGAGTTCCTCTCTTTCTTCCCTGTGCTAAGTGCAAAATGACAAAGACCAGAAACACCCAACTTTTCTCAGTTATCGGTAGAAAAACGGTGAAAAGAAACTTTCAAACGGGTATGGGGGGGGGGGGGTTAGAAAGTGACCCCAATTTTGATTTTATAGAATTACTTACATTTGCAGTTTCTAATATGCATGAATTCAATCTTTTCTCATGGTTATGGCCAAAACCTTGTTCATGCGGTCATGGGGTGATATGAATAGTGGTTTTTGACAATTTTGATGATATGGAAAGAAAGAATTTTTGTCTGGGGATACATGCTTCCAATCCAGCAATTAATAGTGGTTGTTTTCATTGCATAAAATCACTCCGTACTGTTCCATAGAAAGCCCCGAATTCATTGTCAAAATGGGCCTAACTACAATCTGAAAACATAATAAAAGCCCATTACTTGCAATCAACAAGATTGCAAACGTGTTATATTTTTTTATTGGAAAAGGAGTGTTTTTATTAGCATATCTCATTAAAAATAAATTTAATTTGGATATAAAAAAAGAGTACTCGTGATAATAATTACAACGAGACAACAAGAAGAATTCGACAAAGAAGAACAAGATAAAGAACAAGATCAATCCAACACATTCTGGATCATATCTCACAGCACAAACTCAGCAACCTCAAACGGAGGGCTCCAAATAAAGAATTTCCCCAATAGATTTATCAGGACTCAAAGAAGCAAGCTTATCCGCAACCAAATTCCTCTTGCGTCGCACATGCCGAACTACAACAATCCACTGACAATTAAGCGTTTAAGCATTAAATATACAATGTTTATATTACCCATATCTTTCCACTTATATATCAAAAAATATTAAACGTTTAAGCATGTTTAATTTTAGAATCGTCCTTTTATATGTTATATCAACAATAATATCAATCGAACTATATTTAATCGACTGCAAACGTATTATATACGCAAGGAGTATTTGATTCGGTGCGAGAAAAATAAAATTGTTTTAGAGTTGATGACTATGCACAAAAAACAAATTTGAATTACTCTAAAAACTCAAATCGTACATTTTAAATCTATATCAAACTATTTATTCGAATTTAAAAAATATAATTTGATATAGGCAAATACTTAAAGAACTAAAAAAGTATATAATTGAGTCAATAATCTCTCATACATTTGGTAAAGTTTTCGATTGACATTATCCCTTATCTTTTAAGTCGTGGATCAAATACTTGTTAAAAGTAAAATTTTCCTTCTCCCCTTTTAAGTATAAATCGTTCAAAAATAATATATAATTGAAAATTTTAAAATCTATTGGATATTTTGAAATGGTGTTAGTCACCCATAATTGTATAGATCATTGGGAGGCGTTTTAGGTCATTCGAGGAAAAAGTAGAGGGTTGCAGACAAAAGAGAGAGGAGGAGGAGGGAGATGGCACCAAAAGTGGTACGAATGAGCAGCAGCAGCCAACTGCAGCACTGCCACTGAGCTAAGCAGCGTCAAACCCTCCCCTTTTCATAATCACCTCCTTCCCTCTGTCCTATTCTAACAGTGTTTCAGCTAATCTATATCAATAATTTCAAGTTATCCCTTAGAATAAGTTTATGTGAGATTACAGATGGTAATAACATTACATAAAACATATAAAAGAACTTTACTTACCTTATTTGATTGTGAGAATACTAAATTACATAAAACTTTATTTTAATGAATTGTTCTTGTTACATAACTTGTGACCGGCGTCCGCTCTTATATAAACCAATAGAATATAAAAAGATTAGTCACCTAGCTCGTTTTAGTGGACATTTTGAGAAACTAAAAATATGTTGACATTTTTTAAAAATTAAAAATAAAAATAGATCTAGAGTTCGAGAGCTTGTGTATGCAAAAAAATTCTACTAAAAAATTTATCCACCAAAATTAAATTTGTGACGCAGTTAAGAGTTCATATTAATAAGTTTCAACCTCTAAAGAACCGATTTGACAAAAAAAAGAATTTTCCAAATAAATAAATAAATAATATTTATCGTCTTCACTTTCCCTTGTTTTAACACACACATATATGGTTGGCAAATACTAAATTATTTATATATTTCTCTTTTGTTGTGATATGTTTTTACTAGGCTTAATGATAAATAGGTGCTCGAATTATACCGTTTTTCAGTTAGGTGTTCAAATTATTTTTTGGGTCAAATAGGTGCTTAACATTTTATTCCGTGACCTATTTATGGTTCTCCGTTAATTCTCACCGTTAAAGGATACGTGTCATCTCCTGAAAATTTCAAAATTACATTAAAAATAAATAAAATTAATAAAACAAAATAAAAATATATCCTGAAATTTTTAAATGTTCCCAAAATAGTCTCCAAATCCTTAAATTCCCAAATCCGACCACTCCCACTGGCGTTGGCCGCGTTGCCAGTGATGGAACGAAGCGTCCTCCCCTTGCCGAACAACCCACACATCATCCATCGTCTTTCTTGTTGTCGTTCGTCGTGAATCGTTCGAAGAAATCATTCAACAATTTCGGCGTTTCGCACGACGCCGGTCGATTTTCGACGACAGGATGGTAGGAGAAATGGTCGTGATGGTTCGACGACGGATGTGGTGGGCGGCGGTATGGCAATCAGCGGCGGAATCGGCCCAAATCGAGATTTAAGTTTCGGGGAGTTAGAGATTTTGGAATTTGGGGTTGTTTTGTGAAATTTGGGAAACTTAGAGATTTTTTGAAAATTAAGTAATTTTGTTTATTTTTAATATAATTTTAGAATTTTCAGGAGATGACACGTGCCCTTTAACGATGCGAATTAACAAAGAACTTTAAATGAGTCACAGAATGAAACGTTGGGCACCTATTTAGCTTAAAAAATAGTTTGAGCACCTAATTAAAAAAAATGCATAATTTGAGCACTTACTGAATGTTAAGCCCTTTTATTAAATATGAAATTTTAGTTATCAAATAACCAACGGAGCTTAATTGCCTCTCCACCCCTAAATTTCTTTTTACCTTTATCTTCTTATATAATTTCTTTTAAAAATAATTTATTTATAAATTTATCGTACACTTCCAAACATTTATATTTTATCCTTTAACCCTAAATCCTAACCCTGTTACCGTAAATAACATAAATAACTTCTTGGTTTGATTATATCTACCCAGATAACTCTTTCGTTGAATTTTGAGTTAATTAATAGGGTATTTTGTTATAAATTTGTATAAAATTCTAAAACAATAATTATAATTGTAATTAATATATTAATAAATAAATTATTAGAGTATGTATAATAAGAACAATTTTTTTCATAATTATATTTAAACTTTATTTAAAAACTAAATTAATTAAAATAATAAAATTAAAGGTTAAATCGGACCAAAATCTAAGATTACTTATGGAAAGGACGATGAGAGATTACACTCTATATTACGCCTTGCCCGTAACCAAAAGCTCCAAAACATTAAACAATTCAATTTAACTTTGTTGCTTTCTAAACAAGCACATTTAGCTAGTTGGTCAAGTTGTTTATCTTTATTTCTTTATATTTCTGTAAGTCATGAGTTGTAGACCCTTTAGGAATACCCCTTCTTTTTTTAGAGTTATGACCTTTTATTTTTGAAAATAAAGTGTGTAATTAAATTTGTATGAGGGGTAATTATGGGAATGGTCAAATTATCATTTTTATTTATTTTTCTTTTTTTACCAAGATCGTCTATTTCTTTTTTTGGAAAAATAAGATCGTCTATTTCATTTGTTATATTTGAGGCTTCTTGAATGAATAACGTGCTTATGTTATTTTTCATCTTATATTGTGTTTGAATATTTTGTAAAAACAACTCAATTCAGATAACAATCTTTGTGTTTGTGCGATATTACTCTCAATTTATCTCATTTTTATATTTTTTTGAAGTGATTTAGTTTAAAGAAAATATAACATGTTCATGGTATTTTATGTGTTGAAAGTCTTGCAAATATAGTTTGTGAGATACTACGTTATGTTTTAATTATTCCAAGTTATTTTGCATGATGTTTTCATTTCATATTTTATATAATTTGTTATAATAATTTAATTATACATTAAATTTATTTCCATCGGCAAGTACATTAAATTTATTTATTTGAAATTAGATAATCACGGAAATTATACATTAACATAAAATTTTAATAAATTACCCAAAACGTAGTGAACAACGCGTTTTAGTGTGATTTTAATTTCAACCCCATTTTCATCTTTCAGCTTTGTTCAATAACATCTTACTCCATCTCTTCTATGTACCTAAACAACTAATAACTCATGAAATTCTCACCAAACCAATATTGTTTTTCTTCATTGCACCTAAGGTTTCAAAAGAACTTAAACAAGGTTAACAGCTTGGATCATGACGTGGTGAATAGAATAAATTGGATTGAGATAGTCATCAATGGTGGAGCCAAAAAAAATAAATTTGGGTGTCAAATTTTAGAAAATTTAAATTGCAGTGTTAAAATTTAGAAAGAAAAAAAAGTATTGATATTTTTAGTGGTATAAAATTTATTTTTAATATTTTATATATAATTTATATATATTTTTATACATATATATATATATATAATTTTGAAATTCTTTTGTGTGTCAATTAACACCCCAATCAACTACATGGTTATGCCCATGATGATCGTCCCATAATGAATTTTTGCAGTATCTAATTCGAATTAGTGAGTTAATAAGTTAAATATCAGTGGTTATTGAGAAGGAATTGTTAATAAACAAAAAAACAAGTGTATTTTTTTTAACAAAAACAAGGAATCGAGTTTTATTAAAGTAAGAAAAGATACAAAGATAACACTTCAAGCTTAGAAAAAAATTATTAAGTCCGTCGAAAGACTCATGAAGAAAGAAAATAAAATATACAATTTTAAATGGCATGAAAAAAGAACTATCTCTTGAATACATTATTATCTTTTATAAAAGTCCAACAACCATCATAAGAATGTTATTGTCTCTATCTAACTAAACACTATATAGATATAAGAATGAAGATAAAAAAAATCTTGTAAATTGCCCGCTAACAGTTCTGATTGCATCGACAAACTAACACAAAAAAGGATCTATCCATACTAGATTGTTAATCTTCCCTAATCAGAGTGTACGCCGTGTTGATTGCTATACAAACGTCAAACTTCCTTGAAGATAGACAAAATTTGTTCTACAGAGACAGACGAACAAACACAATAAGAAGTGCAAAATTGTGTAATTTGAAATTGAGAATATTTTTATTTAGAAAAAAAGAAGAAAATTTAGTTGAAAAAAGCGCTTATAATGAATCTCTACAATACATTATCTAATTGATTAATAAATTAAATAATTATATAAAAATAAATAAATGATACAACTAAAGTTATAGTCGAAAATAACACTTACAAAACTAAGGATACACCGTAAAAAGTAAAGGTAAAATAACAAAAGGTGCTCCCAACGTTGGCATATTTTGTCATTTGACCTCCTATTCTTTTTTGGGAGCAAACAACTCTTAACATTTTAATTTGGTCCAAATATGCCCCTGTTGGATATCAATTGAAGGTCAACGACTGATTCTGATTGGACTTGTCACGCATTAAGATTTGCTGACGTGGTATATGCCACGCCAATTTTTTAAAATAATTTGTTATACCCTTCTTTATGGTGACACGTGGCTGACTATCATGCTAACCAGTGACGGAGCTCAAGGGGCCCCCTACCCCTATTATAAAATTAATATATTCAATCGATTTTAGTCTAATTATCATTTGGTCCTTGTAAAAATAAATGTTCAAATTCAAAAATACAAGAGTTTATTAAATATATGGTCAAGTATGGATTGAACAAAAAATAGTGAGCCCACATTATCAATTTTTTTGGTCTAATATCAATTTAAGTCCTTATAAGTTTAAATATTCGACAAATTAGGCATTGCCCCATGAATTTTAAGTTTTAAATACTTAATAAACCCTTATATTTTTTAAATCCAATATTTCGGCCCCTGTAAATGTTCAATCCTTGCTCCGTCCAGATGCTAACACGTGGCTGAACCGGATGGTGACACGTGGCGGATATGATGTTGACACGTGGTGAATATGATGTTGACACGTAAGCAGATCTTTACACGTGGCAAGTTCAGTCAATATCAGCCGTTAACCGTTAGTTGATTGACAGTTTCCATCCAACAGGGGCATATTTGAACCAAATTGAAACGTTGGAGGTTGTTTGCTCCAAATAAAAGAATAAGGGGCCAAATGACAAAACATGCAAAACTTGGGGCATCTTTTGTCATTTTGCCAAAAAAAATAAAGGTTTCACTGTTCGTGAATTCTTACTACTAAGAAAATGAGTGCACTTTGGATGAAAGGTAACACATAGACACAGAGAGTTGAAAGAATCCAATCATCAATGCTTTATTACCATCGAAATAATTGATTTAAGTGTAGAGTTTTTGCCATTTGATACCAAAGAAAACTTTTCTTACAAATCTAATCCACGGATTTTTTAGTAAATCCTCATTTGCCGAGGCTGATCGAGTATAAAGAGTAATCTCCATTGATATTGCATGGTTTATTTTTCTATTATATAATCTATAAAAAGTAGGGCTGTTGAAGTTCGTTTATTTATTAAACGAAAGAACATGAATACGATTTTTGTTCATTTAATTAAATGAACGAACACGAACAAAGGACTTGTTCGTTCATTTACATTCGTGAACATTCGGTAATCCATTTGTTTAAATTTATTCGAATATGTCAATTTATATTTATTATTTTTCATAACAAAATTATTATATTTAAAAAAATATAAAAACATATATTACATATATAAAAAGAAAAAATTAAATAAATACTCAATGTACGGGACTTTAGATTTCTCAAGAAAAAAACAATACTCAAAATTTGTTCGTGTTCGTTTATTATTTTAACAAACGGACACGAGCAAGAAATTATGTTCGTGTTTGTTCATTTGTTTGGCTAAAATAAAACAAACGAACATGAACATACTTGTTAAGTATGGCTCATATACTAGATGAGAGATAGTTGCTAGAGCGGGAGTGAGTGAAGCGAGAGCATTTGTCTATAAAAGGAGTTCTGAGTTAGTCTACGAGCTAGGGTTTACGAGGTATTTTGGTAATTGTACCGGGGTTACTCTTTTTATATATTATTTGTAACCTAATTTGATTAACAACATAATCAGAAGATAAACAGTCGGTCTTTGTTCCCGAGGACGTAGGCACACTGTTGAATCTCGTTAATCTCTTGTGTTCTTGTTTGTTTAAATTTCTTGTTCGTTTGCCTGATTTCACAACAAGTGGTATCAGAGAAAGGTTGAGATGGCTATGTCCGATGCGAAATTCGAAGTGGTAAAATTCAATGGTGAGGGTAACTTCAGATTGTGGCATGAGAGGGTAAATGATATGTTAGCGCATCAAGGGATTTTAAAGGCTTTACGATATGAAAACCTAGCATCAATAGAGGATGAAGATTGAGAAGAACTACAGCAGCGAGCAACTGGAACCATGCGTTTATGTTTGGCAGATGAGATTATGTATCACGTAATGAATATGTCGTCTCTAGAAGAAATATGGAAGAAATTGGAAAGTCAATTTATGTCCAAATCTCTAACAAATAAATTGTATCTAAAGCAGAGGTTGTATGAGCTGAAGATGCAGGAAGGTCATGATTTGGCACAACACGTAAATGTCTTTAATCAAATAATCACTGATTTGGCTCAACTTGATGTGAAGATTGAGGATGAAGACAGAGCAATGATTCTGTTGTGTTCATTGCCTTCCTCTTATAAACACATGGTAACTACTTTTACATATAGGAAAGAAACAATCAAAGTTGAAGAGAAGTCAGAGAATGAGGGTTTTGGAAAACTGAATTCTAGAGGCAAAAAGATGATTCATTGCTAAAAGTGCAAGGAGCTAGGACATATGAAGCGAGACTATCCAAAGTTTAAAAGGAAAACAGATGATAAACATGATTCATCATCCAAAACTGTGAATGTGGTGCAGAATGATAATTCAGATTGTAGTGATGGTGATATGATTTCTATTTCAACAACTCAATTCACGGATGTATGGATTCTTGATTCAGGATGCTCTTATCATATAACGCCTAACAGGAAGTGGTATGTCTGTTAATTCTGGTTCAGTCTATTTAGGTGATGATAGATGTTGCAATATTGTTGGTATTGGTGAAGTCAGAATTAAGATGTGTGATGGTACTGCTAGAACATTATGTGATGTTAGGCATATACCAGATTTGAAAAAAAATCTAATTTCCTTCGGCACTTTGCATAAAAATGGTTTTATTCCTAAAGCAGATGAGGATAGGGAAACCATTAGAATTGTTAGAGGTGTATTGACTATGATGAAAGGAAAGATAACTACAGGGAATATCTATAAACTGTTAGGGAGTACAGTTGTAGGTGGAGCTCATTCTGTAGAGTCATATGATGATAATACAAAATTGTGGCACATGCGTCTTGGTCATCTTAGTGAACGGGGAATGGTTGAATTGCATAAAAAATTGTTGCATGGTGATAAAAGCTGCAAGCTCGTTTTTTGTAAGTTTTGTGTTCTTGGTAAACATACTAAAGTTAGTTTCGCGAATGGAAAGCACAAAACTGAAGAGATTCTTGAGTATGTGCATTTTGATGTATGGGGGCCTACTAGGGAATCATCATTGGGTGGATCTATGTACTATGTTACTTTTATTGATGATTTTTCTAGGAAAGTTTGGGTGTATTTCTTGAAATAGAAATCTGAAGTATTTGCCAAGTTCAAGGTGTGGAAAGCTGAGGTGGAGAATCAAACTAGTAGAAAGATCAAGTACTTAAGGTCTGATAATGGCAAAGAGTATATAGATTCACAGTTTCAAAAATTCTGTGAGGAGCATGAGATTCAGAGACATTTTTCAGTGCGTAAGACACCACAACAAAATGGTATTCCTAAAAGGATGAACAAGTCATTAACTGAAAGGGCTCGGTGCTTGAGACTAAATGCAGGGCTTCCTAAAAGCTTCTGGGCAGAGACTGTGAGTATGGCATGTTATCTCATTAACAGGCCACCACGGGCATCTTTGGGTGGCAAAGTTGTATAAGAGGTATGGACAGGCAATGTAGTTGATTTTTCACACTTCCGAATTTTTGGTTATCCTACTTATGTGCATGTACCTGGTGATGAAAGATCAAAACTTGATGCAAAGTCAAAGAAGTGAATCTTTCTAGGTTACAAGAAAGTGTCAAAAGATACAAGTTTTGGGATCCGATTGAAAAGAAAATAATGATAAGTAGAGATGCAATTTTTGATGAGCAGTTCATGTTGCAGCAGAACCAAGACAAGGTGCTGGTGGATTTAGAATAGTTTCCAATAGCAGCTGGGAAAGGTAAAAGTCTAATTCAACATCTGGTGGTTCTAATACAGTTAATTTGTAGAATTATACTCTAGCCAGAGATAAAGAGAGACGCACCAATATAAAGGTTCCATGCAGATTGGGTTTTGAAGACATAATGTCTTTTGCACTTCACATTAGTAGCGATGATCCAACTACTTTTCAAGGAGCTGTCACTAGTCCAGAAAAAGGGAAATGGATGGCTGCAATGGTTGAGGAGATGGAGTCTTTGCAGAAAAAGTATACATGGGAACTAGTTAGGCTTCTTAAGGGAAATAATGTTATTGATTGCAAATAGGTGTTTAAAAGGAAACCAACATTATTAGAAAAAGAGGGGGAAATGTTCAAAGCTCGATTGGTAGCAAAGGGTTTTTCACAGCAGAAGGGAGTTGATTATGATGAAATTTTTTCTCCTATGGTTAGGCATACTTCAATCAGGGTAGTACTTGCACTAGTAGCTAGTTCAGATTTGCAAAAAAGCAGTTTTAACATCCATCTGCTCTAAATGCAAATTCAAACTAGCTACTAGTGCAAGTACTGTCCTGATTGAAGTATGCCTAACCATAGGAGAAAAAATTTCATCATAATCAACTCCCTTTTGTTGTGAAAAACCCTTTGCTACCAATCGAGCCTTGAACTTTCCCCCATCTTTTTTCGGTACTACTGGTTTCCTTTTATACATTCATTTGCAACCAATAGCCTTCTTTCCCTTATGAAGCCTAACTAACTCCAATGTATGATTTTTCTACAAAGACTTCATCTCCTCAACCATTGCAGCCATCCATTTCGCTTTCTCCGGACTAGTGACAGCTCCTTGAAAAGTAGTTGGATCATCACTGCTAATGTGAAGTGCAAAAGACACCATGTCTTCAAAATCCAATCTGCATGGAGCCTTTATATTGGTGAGTCTCTCTCTATATCTAGCTAGATTATAATTTGTATTAGAACCACCAGATGTTGAATTAAAACTTTCACCCTTCTCAGTTGTTACACCTTTCTCAGCTGCTACTAGATACTTTCAGGTATTTGGAGGGTACTATGGGACATGAAATTATTTTTGGTAGTCAGCAACATGATCCTTTGGTTGTAGGATATGTGGATTCAGACTATGCAGGTGATTTGGATGATAGAAGGTCTACAACTGGGTATGTTTTTACTCTTGGTGGAGGGCTTATATGTTGGAAGACATATGTTCAGTATATTGTGGCATTATCAACAACTGAAGCTGAGTACATGGCAGTAGCTGAAGCTGCAAAAGAAGTCTTATGGTTCATTGGGCTAGTGAAAGAATTGGGTATTCAGCAAGGTGGAGTTTAGTTGCATTGCGATAGCCACAGTGCTATTCATTTGGCTAAGAATCATGTGTATCATGCTAGAACTAAGCATATTGATGTGAGGTTTTACAAGATTAGAGAGTTTATTGCATATGGTGATATTGTTACAGAAGGTGTATACCACAGACAATGGAGCTGATATGTCGACCAAGCTTGTTACTACTGACAAGTTCATGCGTTGCTTGGAATTGTTGAATGTTTGCAAATGCTAGAGAAACATGGTAGCCCAACCCACTTTTGATGTGTGAGAAACTTCTAGGTTTATCTCTTAAGGGGCATGATATCATGCGTTCGTTTGTGTTCATTTATTATTTTAACAAATGGACACGAACAATAAATTATGTTCGTTTAGTTGTTCGTGTTTGTTTATTTTTTGGTTAAAATTAAACAAACGAACATGAACATACTTTTATTCGTGTTCGTTCAATTCGTTTACAGGCCTAATAAAAAGACAAAATAAACGAGTTTCACATCATGTTATGATTATGATAATGCCCCGCACCTTTGGGTTTCACTTATTTCTCGTTGTTTGTTATGAATAATATTTAGGGATAACTACATTTTTGGTACCCCACCTTTACTTGTTTTCCTATTCTTACCTATTTTTTGACAAAATAATACCTAACGTTACGTTTTATTTCTATTTTGGTATCCCACCATTAAAAAATTAACGGAAGGCTGATTAGGAGAGAGAAAATCATACGTGACATGCTTCCACTTCATTTTCTCTCTCCTAGTTAGCATGCCACGTCAACTAAAATCATGAAAAAAAAAGCACACGTGGCATGTTGACTAGGAGAGAGAAATGGAGTGGTAACATGCCACGTGTGATTTTCTCTCTCCTAGTCAGCCTTCTGTTAATTTTTTAACGGTGGGGGGTACCAAAATAGAAACAAAACGTAACGTTAGGTACCATTTTGCCAAAAACAGATAGGGTACCAAAATAGGAAAACAGGTAATGGTGGTATACTAAAAATATAGTTATCCCTAATATTTATATGGACGTGGTTTCACCTTCCATCTTCCATGTCCATAAATTTTTTTATGAAAAAAGGATTATTATTATTATTTGCCTGATTAAAAATTATGTTATACGGTTATGGATACAGATACGAGAATGGATACGAAGACAAAAAATGATAATTATTAAAATTACAGGGTACGACATACATATAATACATTCTAATATATATACATATATATAAATAGTAATAATAATAAAATATTAAAATTCAAAATAAAATTCATAAATTTAAAAAGAATTGTCTATGAGTTACGGTGTTTATATGGTTGAGTCAGAAAATTAATTTACATTAAAAATTAGTTTTAAAATTAAAATTTTAAATAAAAATAAGAGTTTGAGTCACAACATCAATAATATGATTGCTTTTTATAGAAATAATTAAATAATAAAAAATAAAAAATCCTAATAGAAAACTTAAAAGTAAATTTTTTAATAAAACCTGATAATTAATTATAGCATAAAAATAATTCATGTTAATAAGTATTCTTGGCCCCACAAAAATCAATTAATGAAAAATAAATTAAAATAAAAGATTTTTTTTTACTTTTTCTTTCACATGGTTTTTTCACTTGGCTTCTTCATCTTCAACTTTTCTGCAACTCTTCTTTTTATTCAACCCAAGTTCTTCTTCAAACCAGGTCATTAAAGCACACAATCAGAAACTTTCTCCACCCAAAACTGACCAATAGTTTTTCGAGAGCCTTCCGCTGCTATTGTAGACTGGGTACGTGCGTGGACTCCCAACACCGTTTACGAAACGTCCCATTCGAACTCCCAAAGTACTCAAATAATTTTCAATCGTATTATATAAATATGAGATGTCTCCGATAGTACACTAGCAGTACTTCACTCGCTCTTGCTGGGACGTATTGGGTATGTGAGACGGCTTACAAATTTTGTATCAGTACTTTATAGATTAAAATTCTTTTAAATTTAGTCGAAAGAAAAAAAATATATATGATAATAATTACAAGTCTATGAGATAAAGTCGTCCATCAAAACGACCACCAAAACAATACTCGAACATGCATTAAACCAAAAGACTAACAAAAAAAAAAGACCATGGATTAACCCAACTCATCTTCATGCAGAAAGTGTAGCACATCAACAGGTGGAACTTCAAATCCAATTAATAAAATGTTTATTTTTTTTTATCATTTTGTATCTATTTTTTTATTTTTACTTCTAAATTTCATATTTTCTTAACACGATATTAACACGAAATTCAAACCATATTTTCTTAACACGATATTAACACGAAATTCATATTTTCTTAACGCGATATTAACAAGTTTTCTTGAAAATAAATCTATCAAGTAGTATAATAATTAAGATAGTCATACAGTGGAGGCAAATATCCTAAAAAGACACAGGACAACTAATCATAAAATTTCAAAAGAAATTCAGGTACCTAAAAATAAAAATGATAAAAAAATCTCGATAAATTATATCACTACGAGAAAAAATTAATCCGAAACAGAAAAATATATAAACAACAGTTTTACATATAATGTTTCTTTATAGGTGAAGAAAGAAAATAAGTAATTAACTTCTCAAATGTGAAATTTTTGGGTGAGTAGTTCTAACACCTAAAGTTATAATGAATGTAAGGTATAATGAGTAATCATGTGATATGAAAAACGACTTGGATTACACAGAATTTTTAAATACTTTGTTGTGATGTAATTATTTTGTGGATCTTTATATGAAAATTATCCTTATAGGATTTAAAATTTAAGAAGCATATAGAGATTTCATGGAAATTTGTACACGTATGTTTAAGTTGTTAATTTGAATATTATTACAAGTCAAGAAGAACTTCAATTTGAAAACTCTCAAAGTGCTGCAAAAGCATTTGATTGTTTATGGAGAGTATATGGGATAAGAACCTTGGAATTAAGTTTTTATTTTGATTTGTAGATCAAACACTTAAATATAATTTTTTTATGAATAAGCATATGCAAAAATAATCTTAAAGATAATTTATATGGTTAAAAACATATCTATTCCGTATCTCAATGATTATAATGTTGTTAAATGTGAATAAAGATAAACTTTTTTTTATCTTCGATATAAGGGTAAATACATCATTGGTTTGGAAGCATCATATGTTAGTTTGTCTAGAAACATCGTATCTTAGTTGATCCAAAAGTATTGTCTAAGTGCTATAAGACCATTATCTTTAGATCTTCAAACTTTAGTTAATGCCTCTTTAAATCATGTAGAAAAAAAATTAAAGTGCACGAGTCAACTATCTTATACGAATATAAATCATAATGTATAGCTCAATCGAAAAATGCGTACATCAATAAAGAAAACGAAATTTATTTCTCCAAAATTTTATCCTTTATGTTCTTCAAAATAATAGTAATATAAATATTTTGTGAATCTATTCAAGTGATAATTTGTAAAATCAATTCATTGTTACATTGTCTGCTTTAACATTTGAATATTGCATTTAAGATTCAATTGTGAAGACTCAAAGATCATATATGATGTTTTCACAATGAGAGTAAATACACACTCTTTTCTTAATCATTGTTTTGTCTCACTAAATTTTTCTAGTAAGATTTTTAATGAGTATTATGCGCATTAAAGATATATGTACTATTTTTCTTCACTAATAATTTCTTCCCATGAATTTTTATCTTAGTAAAGTTTTAACAAGGAAAAATATTTTGATACGCAAGCCTTTCAATTTTAGGGTTTAGAGATTTAGGGTGTGGCTTAGGGTTTAGGGGTTTAGATTGTAAGGTGTGGAATTAGGGTTTAGGGTTTAAGGTTTTAGGGTGTTAGGGTCAGAGATTTAGGTTTTAAATTTTATAACTTAAATATGAAGGGTTGTGTAATTTTTTTTTTTTACATAGCTTGTGTATCAAAATATAATCATTTAACAAGATATATTATATTTAGGACATCCAAGGAGTAGTATTATAAATATTTGTTGATGTTCATTATGATTAAAACTTTATGTATTAAATAGAACTTTGATGTATTTTATTATTAAAAAATTAATGTGTATTAAGATTAGAGATCTATATGATATATACTCTCAATGTCTATAAATATAATGTTAGAGAAAACATTGGATATACTCCGCATTGAAAAAACCATACATAATTCTCTCTTTATTTCTCATACGTCTTTTTCTAGTTCTTTTATTTAGTTTATAGTAATAGTTATTAAATTAAATTTTACCTAAAATTTTATGTTATTAAATTGATTAAATTAATATTTTATTCGATTGTTTTTCTATTTGCAGATAGAATTCAAGTCAAGTAAATATATTTTTTAAACTTGGGTTGGATTGAAATAAAATTTTATGTATTAATGTTAGGTTTATGTCGACAAAAACTCGATCCGTTATCATCCCAACGTTGAAATCGTTCTAGCGTTCTTACTCTGACCATGGTAAAGTAAATGAGAATTGCTTCGATTTTCATTTACCATTCTAAATAAACTACTTCCAAATTGCTTCATATAGAACTTTAAAAACCAAAACTCAAAATATGTGTGGTGGACTATTATAACTGATGGATTTCACTGATTTAAGCATAATTTGAGCACTCTAATCACTTGTAACTTGTTGGGTTTTAAATGAACTGTTTTCAATAAGCCCGAGTATACTATGCCCAATTGAGGCAACAGGTAATCTAAAAACAATCCATTTTCACCCTTCATCTTATCTCTGCAGAAAATCATCATTACGTAGGCTGATATGTTCCAAAACTTCATTATGTATCATTCATCTTATTTTTTTATTTATTTTTATTCTCAAACAAAACTTCTATTCTTTTTCAATTTATCATTTTCGTACATTTTATTTTCTTTTGTTTCATTTTTTTTTTGTGATATAATTTTACTTTGTATGTATGACATTACTTTTTATTTATTTTTGTAGTAATTTGACGTTCGTATAACGATCATTATAATGTACATCTCTGATAAAAAAAGTTAATGCTTTACATGATTAAATCTTTTTTTTGATAGTTTGTCGGTATTTTTAAAACTATTAATAGGACAGTATGTAAGATTGATTTTGTTAATCAGTTGCTTGCCTTTGCATTTATAAATTGTGTTTGGATTACGATCCCCTCGTTTCATGTTTTTACCGGACCTCAAGGTTTGCCTTTTAATTGTGTTAAAGATTTGTAGCTCTTTTATGTTTAGCGGATACCAATTAAATCAAACAACATTTGATGTTTGAAATCTGAATATCACATTTCTAATTGAATTAACATCGATCTTAATTATTAATCTCTAAAACAACCAATCTTTTTTAATAAACTGTTAGGGTCTTTGAATCTGTTTTGCATGATGCTTGTAGAGCAACACATAAGTTTAGTAAGATTTTGATTGGTTTGATGAGAAAAGCTGGCTGGGAGCTTGATTTGGTGGTCAATTCGGTTTACCCTGATATTGATTATGCAAAGAAAGGGCACACTAGGTTTGCTTTTTTGTCCTACATTTATTTGGGAATGTTTCCGGGTTTCGATGTCGAAGGGTTTGGTTTGAGCGAGAATGAACCTCTGTGTAATGGTGATAATGTTACATGCTCATTGAAGCAATTACTCGAGCATGCATCTAGCAGCCCCATGGAGTTGTTGAGTGGGGACCGAAACTGTGGATTCTCAAGATTTTGTGAGAAGAAGTATCAAGAGCTTATCCATCCCACCATGGAGTCGTCGATATTTAGCAATTTCGATAAAAACGAAGTTGTTCTAAACTCATGGCGGTCATTGAGCATATTCTACGAGTCATTTGTTAGCATGGCTAGTTCAATATGGACACTTCATAAGCTGGCCTTTTCATTTGATCCAGTGGTTGAGATATTTCGAGTCGAAAGAGGAGTTGATTTCTCAATGGTGTACATGGAAGATATCACCAAGAGATGTAACTTGCCCGGCCAAACTAGGGGGAAAGTGGGGTTCACTGTGATTCCAGGGTTTAAAATTGGGAGGACTGTGATTCAGTCTCTGGTCTATTTAAATGGGTTGAAATGTACAGAGTAGTGGCTCGAATAGTGCACCATGTAGAGAATTAAGTTACAATAAATCTTCTTCGTAGAGTGGATTTTGGAGCAAAGGTTATTTTGGTTTGGCTGCAATCCTCAGAAGGGTGAGATTGTAGGTAAATCATGATCCTGTAAAGAACTCTCCTTTCCCCATCTTCTTTTTGCTCTTTAAGCTTTGTGTGTTAATTTGACACAAGAAAAATACTACTCAAATGCGTATACACATAGTTGTTACTTACAGAGTTTGACTTTGTATTATTCCACTTTAAAGTTGTCTCTCTTATTAGATTGGTACGATGACTTGCAGGGATGGATCGACCAGCCCCTGAAAATTTGAAATTCATATGTGATTTAAAAGTTTTCTATGTATGTTATATTAAAAATCTATTTTCGTATTAGTCCCCTTAGAATTTTATAAGTTCGCCTTCTAATATAAAATCATGTGTCGGTTGTTCGGGTCCTATCTTCTGCTCGGTGAATCAATTGAATCACATACCTTGTCGATCCATGTAATTATTCTTATTGAGCCGGTCAAACCGACTGATTGTTTTGTGGAGCTTCCCTTTTCCCCATTGGTGTTCTTGGGCTGTGGCTCATAAGAGGCATGTTTTAATTGTGGATGGACAGGAGGAAGAAGTTCCAAGTGGCCCAAACATCACACAGGAACAGAAAGCCTCATTTCAGTAAACTAAACTATACACAATGTTGTTTCTTTACCAAAAGCAAAAGGCCCTCTGTTGATCAATTCTCAAGACATTTGTTAAGATCCGAACGGATACAAGATAAAATAACATGAGTATTATTGACCGCTCAATCAATTAATATATCTTACCTTTTTGAGATATTTTAACCGTTAATATTAATAATTTTATGTTATCTGCCACGTGGTAACAACATAATGTGAACGTGATGCACTCTGGTGATGCGATTACCTCTCTACTTAATCAAAAAGTTGGTCAAAAGGTTTAAGTAATGTAATTTTTTAGTTCAATTGTTTGATTGATTTAATTTTTCGATATAAAAAACTAACTAAGTGTGAAAATAATAATTGGCGGAATTGATTTAAAAAAAAAGAATATTAGGGGCTTTAAGAATTTTTTTATGTCTACCAAACAAAAAACAATATAAAAGTCAACTCTCTACTAAATGGTCAATAATGTTCATGTTGTCTCACTTTATATGCGTTGAATTTAGCATTTGCGTTGAGAATGTAATTATCTCTCTATTTAATTAAAAAATTGGTCAAAAAGTTTAAGTAATTTAATTTTTTAGATCAATGGTTTAATTAATTTAATTTCTCGATATAAAGAGTAAATTAAGTGTGAAAATAATCAACGGCGGAATTGATTTTTTAAAAAATCTTAGGGGCTTTAAGCATTTTTTATGTCTAACAGACAAAAAACAGTATAAGCAAGTTCTTTATATCCTACTATACGCATTATATATGTGTGTGTATATCCTGTGCCTTGGAAGCAGCCTAAAGCTTGATCCAAAACGTGCAGGTACAGTACAGGCCTCTCCGTACATATAACAACAACTAACGAATAAAAAAACTATGAATTTCTTTATTCTTTCCCATACAAAACAACAAGCAAGCAAGCCGACTTTATGCATTAGTACCTCCGAAAAAAAGAATAATATTTATTTTAAAAAATTTAGATTCAAATTATTTTATCTATAAAATATATATATTGTCAAAAAAATTAATATTAATATGTATAAATAAATTCTATTTAAAATTATTTAAAAAATAAATAAACAAGCCGTCCTTCGATATTTCTCCTAATCTGGTGATCGGTAAGATGTAGCTTTCAAATTCACCCATTTATATAAAGGGTAAAACTTTGATACAGATGCCGTGTAAAATTTACTTTACATAAGCATGCGTTTTTATCTTATAAAACACAAATTCTAAATTCCTAACCCTAAATTATAAACACTAACCTTAAATTTTAAACCCGTTGTTTACATGTATTTTTTAAATTTAGGGTTAGGGTCTAGTTTAGGGTTAAAAGTTTAGGGGTTTAAGTTGTAGGATTTAAAAATTAAGGTTAGTGTTTATAATTTAAGGTTTAGGGTTAGAAATTTAGAATTTGTGTTTTATAAGGTAAAAACACATGCTTGTATAAAATTAGTTTTACACGGCGTGTGTATCAAAGTTTTACCCTAATATTATATATATATATATATATATTGACAAAACATATATAATCCTAATTTTACCTGGGGAGAAGAAAGAAAACTCTAAAGAAAAAAGAGAGTATTCTTACTGAACCTATAAGAGAACACATGAACAGATTAATTAATCGGCCAAATGTACCTTCAATAATATTATATATATTACGGGGAAGGGTTTTGAGGGCATAGGCCTCGCCAACTATTTTTCAATGATAATAAAATAACTGTTTTTCAATAATACATATTCCTTAAAATTAATTTTTTTTATAAATTTTTAGTTCCGTCCTGTTTATATTTACGATTTAAAAGATGGACATACCGCATATCTCTACTTTCTATAATATTTACATATGACAATTTGAACAAAGATAGTGTCATAATATAATATTACCTCATCGTCACAATCTATCAATCTTTCATATTTCTCCTGTATAGTCTTTAGAATATGAGTCGATATTTTCTGTTCCAAGAATCATTTCTCTATTTCTCCTTTCCTTTTAAAAGCTTACCAACATAAGATAATTAATTTATGTCCATAGTTATCCATAGTCTTAAAACAGTAATTGATCAACACGTCTCAATAAAAAATTAAGAATTTCAAATAAAATGATTTTATGTTTTTTTAATAAAAATGTCCTTTATTTTTTTAATTTTTTCAAAACTATTTTTAATGTCAAATTAAGTTAATAATTTCATGTATTAATAAATTTCTATAAGAAATAACAAGAAGTATCTAAAGATATATTTTAATTTCAATATAAACATCTCTATTTTTATTTTTCAAAAAATATTTTTAAATATCAAATTAAGTTAATCAATTTTATGTATGATTCGTATGAATGAATTTTTATCTAAACAATAATATTAATAACAATGATGAGCTATCTAAAGAACTATTTCTAAATATTATTTTTGAATGTCAAATTAAAAATATAATAAAAATAAAAATTAATTTAGTTAATTTAAAAGTTTTAATCCGTATTTTATATATTATAGATAAATAAATAATATAATATAATAAGTGGAAGAGAGCTTTCAGCTCAGGTTTAGGGTGTAAGTTACAATATAAACCCAATGTGAACAAGATAAGCCTGCAACGCCATATTTGACTAAGCAATTTAATCTTTATATTTCAAATGACAGCTTTGATTATTATTATTATTATTTATCAAATAAAAGAAAAAATATTTGATATATTGTCATTGTAAATTTTAGTTTATACAAACAGATTTATTTTAAGGGTTAAGTAGAAGTTTAGTTTACTGTTTAAAATTTATGGATTTATATTTTTGTGTTTTGAATTAAGATTTAGGATTTATAGTCGGAAGTTTAGATTTTATATTTAAAGCTTAAATATGCATATATTTAGGGGAAAGAGTTTGCTTTGGGCGGTACATCAAATATTTTCCTTAAAAAAATTTGTTTAATTTTCCTTATATATGTGTGTTTTTCGTATCACATGATGTCAAACTATTCATACGCGTTTAATTTAATTATTTTTAACATTTTCTTATGTCCACATCCCCATTGTCCTCTAGGCTATTAAGATTATATATCCATTGCTCTTTATCGGTTTAATAAGATATTGATATTTCACGCACAACTTGCTCTTCAATATTTACGATTTCAAAAATAAACTTCAATTTCTTCTTAAATCAGATGACGTTTTCAATGGTTGGTAACTCCGTAAGCATTTCCATAATCAATTTTTAAAAAGATTAATCTATTGGAAATTTCTCTTTTCATCTAACTTCTCTAGCCATAGAGGTTATTATTATTATTATTATTATTATTATTATTATTATTATTATTATTATTATTAATGGATATTAATATAGACTTGATAAACTTGATCCGAGACTCGAACTGATTTATCCAGTCCGAAACTCGATATTGACCTGAACATGATAGTCTAAACTTGACCCGAATTCGAACCAAAACCGAACTGAACTGAAACCGAACTGAAATTAGTTAAACCGAAAATCAACCCAAATCGAAATTAACCGAAACCGAAAACAACCTGAAATGAAAGTCAACCTGAACCGAAAGCAACCAGAACCAAAAATCAACCAAACCGAACGCAACCCGAATTTAATTTCCTCAAATATGTATGTTTTATTCTCATTTTGTATTATTTTATTAATTAACAACTACCTTTAGTAATAGTTTAATATCATTTTTTTCTTTTAAAAGAGCATCTTACTCAAATTGAAAGCTGACTAATCTAATATTGACCTGACCCGAAAAGCCAACCGATCCGATATTCACCCGACCCGAAAAGTCAACAGATCTGATATTGACCCGACTCGAAAATCAACCGAACCGATATTCACCGACCTGATACCCGACTCGAACCAAAATAACATAGGCTCGATCTAAATTCAAACCAGACCCGAATCGAACCTAAATTGAAAACAACCCGAACCAAAAATCAACCCGACCCGAACCTAACCTGAACGACCTGTTTGCCACCTCTATATTAATACATAAGTATACTCAATCTTACATGTTGTATTAACAACAATATTTACCGTGCTAAACTTAATTAACAATTTTCTTCTTATTATTGATTTGCGTAGATTTTGAACTCTTAATAGAAAATAATATTCTCCCATCTCATAAATATTTATTACTTCACGTGAAAATTCATAGGAAGAAACTATATCGAATTTGGACGTCTTATATATAAAGCACCCAACGCAAATTGTTTTAGCGTAACTTCATAAATTTAGAATTGGTAAATGCAAAGAAAAAAGAAAAATATAATTAATCACGACGCAGATGTTTTCCTAACCATGCATATTCATTTTTGACATTTTAATATACACTACTATATTTAATATTATACAAAAATAAATAAAATCAATGGCAACGTCAAGAAATATTATTCACCCAAAAAATCTTGAATTCTTTAATCTAATTAACTACTCATTCATTTTGAGATATATTTTAAGATTGCAATTTAAGTTATTATAATAAAATTTATCATTTTTTATTTTTTTTTACTTTCTTTTTAATTAATTGATGTTTGATTAGTCCATGACAACAACTCAACTAGAAATAGAAAAATAGTTATTTTTTGTTTGAGCCAAGGTATCTATTGCCGATAGTATTTACTAATCTTCTCGTTGCGGGTGCTCTCAGTAAGAGGTAAACGGCTTAATTTTTAATATATATAATTTTTCTAATTAAATTTATTGACATATTTCATGAATTAAACAAGTCAATAATCAACGCATCCACTTGACATTCACACAATTGTTTGACCAATAAAAAGGCATAAAAGAGCAAGGTTATGAGAGTCGAAAGGAAAAAAAAAAAAAGAGAAATATCTCGAAATTAGGTTTAATCAAAATTCAAAGGTCTTAAAATTGTAATGGGACAGAGGGACTTTAGCTCTCAAAAGTTTAGAAAATTAGTATTTAACCCCTTTAATTTTTTTTAAAAACAATTTGATATCATCAACTTTTAAAAATTTTCATTAATATTTATAATTATTTTCTCTATCAATTAATGGCGGAGCCAGAATTTTCATATAGTAAAGTCAGAATGGAGTATGAGATATACTGTAATACCCCAATATTTGCCTAGTGACTAAAATAAAAAGAATTAAAAGTGAGTGTTTCTAGTTCAGTGACTAAAATGTAAAATTTTAAAGGTTGGTGTCCAAAGTGAAAAGATGGGAAAAGTTTAGGGACCAACATGGTAATTTTCCAATAATTATTTTTATGGCAAAAATGAATAGTTTATCCCGGTAAAAGAATTTTGGTGGGAATCGAATTTTTGGTACGAGATTTGTATGAAAAGTTATAAAGGGGATAACTTTCAGAAATTAATTCGAATGGCTATTCGAACTCAGAAAATTATGAAAATTTTATGGAAGTCTTAGAAAGATCAGAAGAATATGATATTGTGGTTTTTTAATCGTTTTTATTCGATTTAAATTCGATTTTATGCAGTATTGGGTAAAATAGGGGAAATGGTATTTTTGAAGATAAGTTGATTCATTAAAGGTAAAATGGTCATTTCACCCTTACTTTATGACTAATTATGATTTTTAAGGATAAGATTAGGCAAGTGTTGCCTTGTGATTGGTTATAATTCAAGGGTAAAATAGTCAATTGACTATTAAAAGGATTTTTATATTAAATAAGGCTTTTAATATGCCATTTGGTATAAAATCAAGAATTAGAAAAGTTTGGAGAATTTTATCATCTTTCTCTTCTTGCCGTGGGGTTCCAAGCAAAGGTAAGAAAACTTTGTTTTAATTTTTAAGCTTGCTTTATTGGATTTGAGCTTTAGATATGAAATAAGAAAATGATCTCCATTGAATTCTCTATCTTTTGGTATAAGTTTTGCTTAGTTTCCATGTCTCTAAGGTTGAGTTTGGTAATTAGGGTTGATGAAGAGCATGAAGGAATTTTGAGTTTTAATGGTTTTTCATGTTGGAAACATGCTTATGGTGTTGTTTCTATTGTATAAATGTTGAAAGTTCCATGGAAAAACCTAGTAGTGACTATTCGGCTATCATGGAAAAATTAAGGGAAATTATGGCAAAAATTTGTTTGATGATGGAAATGATGAGAATGATGTTAGATTAGTATGATTTCGATGTTAAGATGAAGAAATACCTATGTTCTTGAATTATGGAAAAATTAGGGTTTGGGCCAAGTTTGGAATTTTAAGGTGTTAATGAAGGAAGAATGGTTAAATATAATGATATGAGTGGTTTGGAATGAAAATCCCTAATTATTTGGCATTAGGGACCAAATTGTAATTTTTGGAAAGTTTAGGGATTTGATTGTTGAACTTGTTTTTGAAGAATATTGGGTTGAAAAATCAAGTTAAGTGATTTGGAGGTTGATTTAAAAGTTTATTCTAACTTTTGGACCATTTTGTGAATTTTGGAAAATTCAAGGACCATTATGTTAATTTTTAAAGTTGAATTGTAAGGATTTGGCTTGAAAATGATGTTTGGAGGCTTAAAAGTGTCCTTAGGGACTAAAATGTAAATTTTGGGAAAAGTTGAAAATTTAAAGAATAGTCTAAGAAATATTGGTTCAAATATGGAAATTTTATCGGATCAATTTTTTGTAAATAATGGATAGTTATTCATTTACTTTCCATTATTTTATATAGATTGAGTACGTTCTAACATATGTTTTGAAATGGTATATGTTATTTTCATCTAGATACCGATAAAGATCAAGGTCGTACTAATAGACCGGGAAAACAAAAAGTTCGAGACTAATCGAATAGTAAAAAGGGGCATTACAAGGCAAATGTGAGTGTATATATGTTTTAGCATGGTGCTTTATTTTTAATGATTTACAAATTATGGCAGTATACCATGAATACTATAAGGCGTATTGGGGGTATGAACTGCTCCAAAATAAAATGTTTTAAGTGATGTATGTATGGATATTGTGTTATTTGCCCTTAATTGCAGGAATTGTTTTTAAGGTTGCCCTTGGTAATGTAATATTAAGTTAGGCAATATTGAGGTATACTTTTAGAGACTTATAGCTTCTTACATAATTATGTCTACGAGTTATTGACAATTCAAAAAGTTATGATGAGTTGTCTTATGGACATGTAAAAATATATTAGTCGATTATGGATTAGGTGATTAAAGGCATCACCAGTCATATAAGTTGGTTAGTTGGTTTAAAGGCACCATCAACCATATAAGTTGGTTTAAAGGCACCATCAACCATACAAGGTAGTTAGGTGGTTTAAAGGCACAACCAACCATATAAGGCATTCTATGAGTTAATAACACTTGAAGAGTATTATAAGGTTACTGGCACTTCAATGTGTATCATAAAGTTATCGGCACTTTAAAGTGTCATATATGTTATAGGAACTTTATTGTGTCTGCAAGCAATAAAGAATAGTACTCTTAAAGTACTTGACTATTATAATAGTACTTAATATTTACCTTGGGCTATATTCTCGTATTACAAAGTATGTAATTTTTCATGATTATCAGGGTTTGTAAAGTATCGTGCATTATAAAGATTTTATAAATGTTCCTTATTTATGCCTCACTAAGTTATACTTAGCGTGTATTTCTGTAATACGCGTAGGTAAACCGGAGTAGGATTGGACGGAGCTGTTGCATCAAAACTTTTGTGAAGACATAAAGTTGACAGGTTATTTTCAGTACTTATGACATCTTGGTTTTATATGTAAATAGTGGTATGTACGAAATAATCTGTCTATTTTGTTAAACTGTTTAAAACCGGCATGCCTTGTGATGGTTTTGTTTATGTATCTTGAATAGTACATGATATGTATAAATATTGTGTTTTATATTAGAATTTAGATATAATGAAATTATTATCTATAAGTAAAATAAAAATTTTAAATAGTCCTAATTTTAATGCAATATAATTTTTAAATTACTGTGACATTTTCGACTCGTGTTCGGTGTACAAATATGGGAAGGGAGTGTTACATTTATTGGTATCAGAGCTACATGTTTAGCCGGTTCTGGAGTAATTTGAATTCAAAGAAAGTGTTTAAAAGTGTACATGCCACTAGGATGTTGTATTTACTTGAAAATGATACTTGTTTGATTGATGCAATTGCTTATTAGTTAAACGAATGTTATGAGTACAGATGTCAGAGGGAGTAAGATTCCGACATACTACTCAGCAGCTGAAGCCTGAGAATGCTCCAGAAGTTGGTGAAGAAGTACCGCAGTATGTACGACAGGGAATGGGTGCACCTGCACAGGAAATGCCGGTGCAAGATCGAGGCACATTTTTACAAGCTTTAGATGCAATAATAAACAGACCTCCTCGGATTTCTGTATCTAAAGAGTTAAAGAAGTAGCAAGCTCCTGATTTTAAAGACGACAATGATGGAGACCCAATGTCTGCTGATTTCTGGCTGAGTGATATACAGACCATGTTGACCCGGATTAATTGTGATGACCAAGGAAAGTTGGAAGGTGTAGTTTCCTTATTGAGGGAACAAGCTTTGATATGGTGGAACAATGTCACTGCTCGTGTTCATGAAGAGTTGAACTGGCAGTTTTTCCTCTGTGAGTTTAGGAGGAAATATATTGGAGATGCCTTCATTCGGGAAATGAGGCAGCAGTTCCTGGACCTTAAGCAAGGAGATCGCTCAGTGTATGAATATGAATACGAGTTTAATAGATTGAGTAGGTTTGCTTCTGAATTGCTACCGGACGAGAGAGCTATCACTGATAGTTTTATAAGTGGTTTAGATGCTAGATACCAAGAAGTGCTGGTGGCAATTATTCCCAGGGACTTTCAAGAAGCCGTTAATAGAGCCAAAGCCATGGAAATTGTCCGAGAGAAGGCTGAAAGAGAATCCCAGGGTCAGAAAAGAAGTGTTGAGATATCTTTTACTTCACAATCATCAAAGCAAGGCAAAAGATATTTACAACAGAAAAGATCTGAATTTTCAGCACCTCAGGAACAAGCAAAACAAGCTGGAAAATTCAAAAATACTTCGAAAACAACAAAGAATTCTGGAAATCAACAAGGTCTTCCCCGATGTGAGAATTGTAACCGGAAACATTTTGGGGAATGTCGAAAGATTACAGGAGCATGTTTTCGTTGTGGCAAGATTGGACATTTTAAACGTGACTGCCCAAATCAAGGTTATAGATCGGTTCAAATAGAAAGATTTGTTGGACTGCAAAGAGGCAGAAGTAGAGGATATGTAAGATCTTCCAGAAGGGGTTCTCAAAAGGAAACCGAAGCTGCTGCAGGTCGAGATGATCGACCTCCAGCCAGAGTTTATCATATTCGGACATATGATGATAGAGAATAACCTAATATTATTACAGGTACGTTTTGAAAATTTGAGGACGAATTTTCTTAGGGGGAGAATTTTAATACCCCAATATTTGTCTAGTGACTAAAATAAAAGGAATTAAAAGTTAGTGGTTTTAGTTCAGTGACTAAAACGTAAAATTTTAAATTTTAGTGGATAAAGTGAAAAGATGTGAAAACTTTAGGGACCAACATGGTAACTTTCCCAATAATTATTTTATGGAAAAAATGAATAGTTTATCACGGTATAAGAATTTTGGTGGGAATCGAATTTTTGGTACGGATTTGTGTGAAAAGTTATAAAGGGGATACGTTTGAAAATTAATTGAATGGCTATTCAATTGAGTAAAATTATGAAAATTTTATGGAAGTCTTAGAAAGATTAGAAGAATATGATGTTGTGGTTTTTAATCGTTTTTATTCGATTTAAATTCGATTTTATGCAGTATTGGGTAAAATAGGGAAAATGACATTTTTGAAGATAAGTTGATTCATTAAGGACAAAATGGTCATTTCACCCTTACTTTATGACTAATTATGATTTTTAAGGATAAGATTAGGCAAGTGTTGCCTTGTGATTGGTTATAATTCAAGGGTAAAATAGTCAATTGACTATTAAAAGGATTTTTTTATTAAATAAGGCTTTTAATATGCCATTTGGTATAAAATCAAGAATTAGAAAAGTTTGGAGAATTTTATCATCTTTTCTCTTCTTGCCGTTGGGTTCCAAGCAAAGGTAAGAAAACTTTGTTTTAATTTTTAAGCTTGCTTGATTGGATTTGAGCTTTAGATATGAAATAAGAAAATGATCTCCATTGAATTCTCTATCTTTTGGTATAAGTTTTGCTTAGTTTCCATGTCTCTAAGGTTGAGTTTGGTAATTAGGGTTGATGAAGAGCATGAAAGAATTTTGAGTTTTAATGGTTTTTCATGTTGGAAACATGCTTGTGGTGTTGTTTCTATTGTATAAATGTTGAAAGTTCTATGGAAAAACCTAGTAGTGACTATTCGGCTATCATGGAAAAATTAGGGAAATTATGGCAAAAATTTGTTTGATGTTGGAAATGATGAGAATGATGTTAGATTAGTATGATTTCGATGTTAAGATGAAGAAATACCTATGTTCTTGAATGATGGAAAAATTAGGGTTTGAGCCAAGTTTGGAATTTTAAGGTGTTAATGAAGGAAGAATGGTTAAATATGATGATATGAGTGGTTTGGAATGAAAATCCCTAATTATTTGGCATTAGGGACCAAATTGTAATTTTGGAAAGTTTAGGGATTTGATTGTTGAACTTGTTTTTGAAGAATATTGGGTTGAAAAATCAAGTTAAGTGATTTGGAGGTTGATTTAAAAGTTTATTCTAACTTTTGGACCATTTTGTGAATTTTGGAAAATTCAAGGACCATTATGTTAATTTTTAAAGTTTAATTTTTAATGTTGAGAATTGTAAGGATTTGGCTTTAAAATGATGTTTGAGGCTTAAAAGTGTCCTTAGGGACTAAAATGTAAATTTTGGGAAAAGTTGAAAATTTAAAGAATAGTCTAAGAAATATTGGTTCAAATATGGAAATTTTATCGGATCAATTTTTGTAAATAATGGATAGTTATTCATTTACTTTCCATTATTTTATATAGATTGAGTACGTTCTAACATATGTTTTGAAATGGTATATGTTATTTTCATCTAGATACCGATAAAGATCAAGGTCGTACTAATAGACCGAAAAATAAAAAGTTCGAGACTAATCGAATAGTAAAAATGGGCATTACAAGGCAAATGTGAGTGTATATATGTTTTAGCATGGTGCTTTATTTTAATGATTTACAAATTATGATTGTATACCATGAATACTATAAAGCGTATTGGGGTATGAACTGCTCCAAAATAAAATGTTTTAAGTGATGTATGTATGGATATTGTGTTATTTGCCCTTAATTGCAGGAATTGTTTTTAAGGTTGCCCTTGGTAATGTAATATTAAGTTAGACAATATTGAGGTATACTTTTAGAGACTTATAGCTTCTTACATAATTATGTCTACGAGTTATTGACAATTCAAAAAGTTATGATGAGTTGTCTTATGGACATATAAAAATATATTAGTCGATTATGGATTAGGTGATTTAAAGGCATCACCAGTCATATAAGTTGGTTAGTTGGTTTAAAGACACCATCAACCATATAAGTTTGGTTTAAAGGCACCATCAACCATACAAGGTAGTTAGGTGGTTTAAAGGCACAATCAACCATATAAGGCATTCTATGAGTTAATAACACTTGAAGAGTATTATAAGGTTACTGGCACTTCAATGTGTATCATAAAGTTATCGGCACTTTAAAGTGTCATATATGTTATAGGAACTTTATTGTGTCTGCAAGCAATAAAGAATAGTACTCTTAAAGTACATGACTATTATAATAGTACTTAATATTTACTTTGGGCTATATTCTTGTATTACAAAGTATGTAATTTTTCATGATTATCAGGGTTTGTAAAGTATCGTGCATTATAAAGATTTTATAAATGTTCCTTATTTATGCCTCACTAAGTTATACTTAGCGTGTATTTACATAATCTGGCGTAGGTAAACCGGAGTAGGATTGGACGGAGCTGTTGCATCAAAACTTTTGTGAAGACATAAAGTTGACAGGTTATTTTCAGTACTTATGACATCTTGGTTTTATATGTAAATAGTGGTATGTACGAAATAATCTGTCTATTTTGTTAAACTGTTTAAAACCGGCATGCCTTGTGATGGTTTTGTTTATGTATCTTGAATAGTACATGATATGTATAAATATTGTGTTTTATATTAGAATTTAGATATAATGAAATTATTATCTATAAGTAAAATAAAAATTTTAAATAGTCCTAATTTTAATGCAATATAATTTTTAAATTACTGTGACATTTTCGACTCGTGTTCGGTGTACAAATATGGGAAGGGAGTGTTACATTTATTGGTATCAGAGCTACATGTTTAGCCGGTTCTGGAGTAATTTGAATTCAAAGAAAGTGTTTAAAAGTGTACATGCCACTAGGATGTTGTATTTACTTGAAAATGATACTTGTTTGATTGATGCAATTGCTTATTAGTTAAACGAATGTTATGAGTACAGATGTCAGAGGGAGTAAGATTCCGACATACTACTCAGCAGAATTTGGCTTTGAGAATGCTCGAAGTTGGTGAAGAAGTACCGCATGTATGTACGACAGGGGGGAATGGGTGCACCTGCACAGAAATGCGGTGCAAGATCGAGGCACATTTTTACAAGCTTTAGATGCAATAATAAAGCAGACCTCCTCGGTTTACGTATCTAAAGAGTTTAAAGTAGCAAGCTCACGATTTTAAAGGCGACAATGATGGAGACCCAATGTCCGCTGATTTACGGGTGAGTGATATCTGAGACCATGTTGACCCGGATTAATTGTGATGACCAAGGAAAGTTGGAAGGTGTAGTTTTTATTATTGGGAACAAGCTTTGATATGGTGGAACAATGTCACTTTGCCGTGTTCATGAAGAGTTGAACTGGCGTTTTTCCTCTGTGAGTTTAGGAGGAAATATATTGGAGATGCCTTCATTCGGGAAATGAGGCAGCAGTTCTGGACTTAAAGCAGGAGATCGCTCGGTGTATGAATATGAATACGAGTTTAATAGATTGAGTAGGTTTGCTACAATTGCTACCGGACGAGAGAGCTATCAGCGATAGTTTTATAAGTGGTTTAGATGCTAGATACCAAGAAGTCTTTGGTGGCAATTATTCCCGGGGACTTTCAAGAAGCCGTTAATAGAGCCAAAGCCATGGAAATTGTCCGAGAGAAGGCTGAAAGAGAATCCCAGGGTCAGAAAAGAAGTGTTGAGATATCTTTTACTTCACAATCATCAAAGCAAGGCAAAAGATATTTACAACAGAAAAGATCTGAATTTTCAGCACCTCAGGAACAAGCAAAACAAGCTGGAAAATTCAAAAATACTTCGAAAACAACAAAGAATTCTGGAAATCAACAAGGTCTTCCCCGATGTGAGAATTGTAACCGGAAACATTTTGGGGAATGTCGAAAGATTACAGGAGCATGTTTTCGTTGTGGCAAGATTGGACATTTTAAACGTGACTGCCCAAATCAAGGTTATAGATCGGTTCAAATAGAAAGATTTGTTGGACTGCAAAGAGGCAGAAGTAGAGGATATGTAAGATCTTCCAGAAGGGGTTCTCAAAAGGAAACCGAAGCTGCTGCAGGTCGAGATGATCGACCTCCAGCCAGAGTTTATCATATTCGGACATATGATGATAGAGAATAACCTAATATTATTACAGGTACGTTTTGAAAATTTGAGGACGAATTTTCTTAAGGGGGAGAATTTTAATACCCCAATATTTGTCTAGTGACTAAAATAAAAGGAATTAAAAGTTAGTGGTTTTAGTTCAGTGACTAAAACGTAAAATTTTAAATTTTAGTGGATAAAGTGAAAAGATGTGAAAACTTTAGGGACCAACATGGTAACTTTCCCAATAATTATTTTATGGAAAAAATGAATAGTTTATCACGGTATAAGAATTTTGGTGGGAATCGAATTTTTGGTACGGGATTTGTGTGAAAAGTTATAAAGGGGATACGTTTCGAAAATTAATTCGAATGGCTATTCGAATTCAGAAAATTATGAAAATTTTATGGAAGTCTTAGAAAGATTAGAAGAATATGATGTTGTGGTTTTTGAATCGTTTTTATTCGATTTTATGCAGCATTGGGTAAAATAGGGGAAAATGACATTTTTGAAGATAAGTTGATTCATTAAGGACAAAATGGTCATTTCACCCTTACTTTATGACTAATTATGATTTTTAAGGATAAGATTAGGCAAGTGTTGCCTTGTGATTGGTTATAACTCAAGGGCAAAATAGTCAATTGACTATTAAAAGGATTTTTTTTATTAAATAAGGCTTTTAATATGCCATTTGGCATAAAATCAAGAATTAGAAAAGTTTGGAGAATTTTATCATCTTTCTCTTCTTGCCGTTGGGTTCCAAGCAAAGGTAAGAAAACTTTGTTTTAATTTTTAAGCTTGCTTGATTGGATTTGAGCTTTAGATATGAAATAAGAAAATGATCTCCATTGAATTCTCTATCTTTTGGTATAAGTTTTGCTTAGTTTCCATGTCTCTAAGGTTGAGTTTGGTAATTAGGGTTGATGAAGAGCATGAAAGAATTTTGAGTTTTAATGGTTTTTCATGTTGGAAACATGCTTGTGGTGTTGTTTCTATTGTATAAATGTTGAAAGTTCTATGGAAAAACCTAGTAGTGACTATTCGGCTATCATGGAAAAATTAAGGGAAATTATGGCAAAAATTTGTTTGATGTTGGAAATGATGAGAATGATGTTAGATTAGTATGATTTCGATGTTAAGATGAAGAAATACCTATGTTCTTGAATGATGGAAAAATTAGGGTTTGAGCCAAGTTTGGAATTTTAAGGTGTTAATGAAGGAAGAATGGTTAAATATGATGATATGAGTGGTTTGGAATGAAAATCCCTAATTATTAGGCATTAGGGACCAAATTGTAATTTTTGGAAAGTTTAGGGATTTTATTGTTGAACTTGTTTTTGAAGAATATTGGGTTGAAAAATCAAGTTAAGTGATTTGGAGGTTGATTTAGAAGTTTAGTCTAACTTTTGGACCATTTTGTGAATTTCGGAAAATTCAAGGACCATTATGTTAATTTTTAAAGTTTAGGTCCTAAAGTGTGAATGCTGAGAATTGTAAGGATTTGGCTTTAAAATGATGTTTGGAGGCTTAAAAGTGTCCTTAGGGACTAAAATGTAAATTTTGGGAAAAGTTGAAAATCTAAAGAATAGTCTAAGAAATATTGGTTCGAATATGGAAATTTTATCGGATCAATTTTTGTAAATAATGGATAGTTATTCATTTACTTTCCATTAGTTTATATAGATTGAGTACGTTCTAACATATGCTTTGAAATGGTATATGTTATTTTCATCTAGATACCGATAAAGATCAAGGTCGTAGTAATAGACCGGGAAAATAAAAAGTTCGAGACTAATCGAATAGTAAAAATGGGCATTACAAGGCAAAGGTGAGTGTATATATGTTTTTAGCATGGTACTTTATTTTCAATGATTTACAAATTATGATTGTATACCATGAATACTATAAAGCGTATTGGGGTATGAACTGCTCCAAAATAAAATGTTTTAAGTGATGTATGTATGGATATTGTGTTATTTGCCCTTAATTGCAGGAATTGTTTTTAAGGTTGCCCTTGGTAATGTAATATTAAGTTAGACAATATTGAGGTATACTCTTAGAGACTTACAGCTTCTGACATAATTATGTCTACGAGTTATTGACAATTCAATAAGTTATGATGAGTTGTCTTATGGACATATAAAAATATATTAGTCGATTATGGATTAGGTGATTTAAAGGCATCACCAGTCATATAAGTTGGTTAGTTGGTTTAAAGACACCATCAACCATATAAGTTGGTTAGTTGGTTTAAAAGCACCATCAACCATACAAGGTAGTTAGGTGGTTTAAAGGCACCATCATCCATATAAGGCATTATATGAGTTAATGTCACTTGAAGAGTATTATAAGGTTACTGACACTTCAATGTGTATCATAAAGTTATCGGCACTTTAAAGTGTCATATATGTTATAGGCACTTTATTGTGTCTGCAAGCAATAAAGAATAGTACTCTTAAAGTACATGACTCTTATAATAGTACTTAATATTTACTTTGGGCTATATTCTTGTATTACAAAGTATGTAATTTTTCACAATTATCAGGTTGTATAAAGTATCATGCATTATAAAGATTTTATAAATGTTCCTTATTTATGCCTCACTAAGTTATACTTAGCGTGTATTTCTGTAATATGCGTAGGTAAACCGGAGTAGGATTGGACGGAGCCGTTGCATCAAAACTTTTGTGAAGACATAAAGTTGACTGGTTATTTTCAGTACTTATGACATCATGGTTTTATATGTGAATAGTGATATGTACGAAATAATCTGTCTATTTTGTTAAACTGTTTAAAACCGGCATGCCTTGTGATGGTTTTATTTATGTATCTTGAATAGTACATGATATGTATAAATATTGTGTTTTATATTAGAATTTAGATATAATAAAATTATTATCTATAAGTAAAATAAAAATGGTTTAAAATGGTTTTGTTGAAGAAATTGCTTTGGTTGTTTGGAACGTTGAATCGACACAAAACGGATGGCTGTATATGCACACGCAACTATAGTTTATTAAGCCTTTTGCCTTTTTGTTTTTTTTTTCTCTTTTGATTCTCTAGAATTTTGTCATAATTAATATAAACCGACTCACATTGTATATATAATTTTAATGAGTATAATTTTTAAAAATAATTTACATACACTAAACTTAAAACTTAATATTTACTTGAATAATATAAAGCTGCTTACGTGATAAACTCAATCGTTAATATTTTGCTTTTAGTTTTATTCACCACTTGGAACCGGATTCCACAAGCGGGACCCATATTCTCATGAATACGGTAAAGTACGACCTTTCTGTACGGCGACTTCAACCCACCTACCGCCCAACTTTTTCTCCACTAATCCAGGTGGCCTTGTCATGTTTGTTTCTCAAGATTATTTAAAATATTTTTAAAATAATAGTTTGTTATTATCAATTTAAAAAAGGAAAAAGAACATGTTACGACTAAATTTAAAAATTCAAATTAGATTCAAACATACTTATCATGTTCAAAGGCCAACATAAATTGAGTTAAGCCTCCATCTTCGCTCCACAAATGTTTACCTCAAATTCAATCCGCTGTAGTGAATTATCTTTAACCAACTTTCATATATCCCTACCAAGAAGAATGGAAAGTGCATATAGCAAATATACTTAAAAGTGCATAAAATTATAATCAACAATCGATTACTGTAGTAAGATGAGATTCTATATCTTTAAATAACATTCAAAACTTAATTATAATGTTGTGAATAAATTAAATTAGATCGAGAAAATTATCTGATTATAGCCCTGCAGTTACGTGGCCTTTTAAAGATGTACAGGCAAACAGACCAAAGCCTGATAGTGGAGAATCTAATTAGAGTCTTATTTTATAATTTAAATTTTATTTAAAATTTTTTAAATTAATTTAAATTTATGAAATAATAAGTTGAATCAAAATTTTCTACTCCAAATAAAAAAATTTAATTTTTTAAGTGAGGTCCTAGTTTGTTCACCTCTTTGATAACTATTCTTCAAAATGCCACGTGGACCTTTGAGTAACGGTTGCAGTTCGCTTGACTATTGCTGTGCCGCAACAAATAAAAACTCCAACGAAACTCGATATTTTGTCACTCTTTTACCGAAAATATGCGCGTGGCCACAAATCCGAGGTGGCCTTCCTCGAAGGAACCTGGTGAGTACAAACTACAAAGTACATCCACAGAATTGCAAGTACTCGTATAACGAAAAGGTCAGCCCCATGGTCAACAGTGGAATCACCAATTTCAATCCAACGCCGATGACTCTCTCCAATATTTTTATATGAAACTTCATTTTTAATAGATAAATTCAAATAATTTTGTGTATTATTGTATATAATTACAAAAAATAAAATTATTAAATAAAAATTTACGTATAATGTTGAGATTTATCAAATTATTATATTTTAATTTTTATAGTGTTAAGATGATTACAAGATAATATTTGTTTATATTTTTTTAATCATTTAATAAGATACACACCTTGTAAACTGTAGCGAATTCCTTTTACGCTAAAAAACGTATTATTATTATTATTAATTGTTTAAAAATGTCTTCCGTGAGATTTTGTAAAAACTGTATTTTATTTTGAAAATGGAGTCGCCACCGGCCACTTAGGTAGGCCGGACACCATAAAACCAGAGATTTGGAAACTGTTGGGTTCGGGAGTCGGTTACGGATGAGGAAGGATTAGCACCCCCACACCGCCCAAAATTGATACTTTAATAATTACCGCTTTATTAATATTAGACTTTCTGGATTAAAGTGACAATTAAATTTAAATTTGATTATAAGTGCGAGTAAATTTTAAAAGCCCCGTTATCCGAGAGTAAACGCCCAACCACCATCACTACGCCTGATACTGGCCCCGTTTACGCTCGGATAAAAGGGCACCACATTGATAATTTATATTCCATTATGCAACCTTAGAAAGCAAAATTTAAAACATACAATTTACATTGACATGATATTAAAACATAAAATATAAGTATTACAAAATTTAAACAAATTTAACCAAATGCATGAACAGAATATATATCACAATAATAAGAAACAAAGTATGCACATAAACACGAAAAAAGTTTTCAAAATTAATTAAATCTAGCATGCTTAGACACACAAATACAAGCCACAACTATAACATATGCATGACATAAACGATATGGTGCTAGATTAATGAAACATCAATGCCATGGTAATACATTAAAGCTTAACATATGACATATTTTATGTACACATCAAAATAAAAAAACAATATGTCATGTAAAAAACACACTAACATATAACCTAAAGACAAAAGGGCTAAAAACATGTAAACGCACAAACATAAAATACTAACTAAACCGAGACATGACATGAGACAAACATACATACAACATGATCAAATAAAATAAGACACGGAAACATGATATACCATACTTTAATACACATATTACAAAGACATAATTTAATCATGCCATAAAATGTATACAACCAAAAAACGACATGAATATGATAAAAACATGACAAAATGACATAAATATCTAAACATGAAAAAGGACCGGAATGTACTAATAAAAAAAACAAAGGTGAGAAATTAAAAGAAAAAAGAGCACAATTAAGGATCAAATTATAAACTAGAATCAACTCGCGAGGACCAAACTTGTAATAAACCCATGCGGCGAGATAGTTTTAAAAACATTGAAAATGCGGAATGACTGAAGAGGTGATTTCACCATTTAAACTCATAATTTGTTTAATTTAGGGACCAGATTGAAAAGTTTGAAAAAGAAAGAGGGATTAATGCTATAAATATACCGAAGGGCAAGACAGAACTGAAAATACCGGATGCAAGAGAGGATTTATGAAATAATTTGCCCAAAATCTCTTTATTTTCGGTCTATAAAATAACAAGACAGCCCCCCATTTCATTTTCTCCATCATTTTTTTAAAAAGAGGGAACCCTCACCTCTCTTCAGCTTTCTCTAAAAAATAACCACCACTTCCCTCAGCCGCCGTAGCCAACCGGTCTCAGGCGAGGCTTGGCCTTAACGGCCGCCTCAAGCCGTCTTGGACCATGGTCGTTTAGGAACCTAGACCACCGTCTAACCCAGAAACCCCACTGGAACCCTCACTTCGAACCTTCAAACCCTTGCTTTCGAAATGAAAAAAGAAAACCCCTTTTTTAAATGGCTCACTCCTGAGAGTTTATCGCCGACCAAAAGGGTTTCTTAACTCTGGTGAAGCTCTCGTTTTTTGTTCATTTTCTTGTATTTGGTTTTATGCATGCAAGAGAAAAAGAGAGGAGAGAAAGAAATATTACCACTAAAACTTGGTTCCTTTTTTTTCGAAATTGGTAACTGCCCCTTACACATTTTGGTTCATTTACATATATCCTCATCTTATATGTGTTTTTTGGTAGAAAATAAGACGTGAAAATACATTTGATTTGGTTTTAGGGTATAGCTAATCCCTTTTCTCTGTCTTTGCACGTTTTGAACGGTGGTTGAGCTGGTAGTACGGTGGCATGGTAGAGGAGGCATGGTGACTCGTTCGGTCAGAGCAAATCTCAGCCGTTGGATCAGATCTGATCCAACGGTTGGAATGCTTTACTGCATAGACGGCTTAGATGCACCCTTAGAAAGATAAGGCGGCCCGAGATGATGCCACGTGGCATGGAGAAGATGACCGGCCTTGCACGTGTCTCACACACGCGAGTGAAGAATCCAATAGCCCGCACGTGGACTTCACCCGGTAGATGAAGGGTCTTCAAGCTTCAACCGTGGCCGTTGGATCTAGATCTGATCCAACGGCACTCCTACAGCTGGGCAAAATAAAAAGAGGGTATTAGGGTTATTAAGTCTGATATAGGTTAGGGTTTTAGGATATCGGGTATGAGTTTGGGTCGGTTAGGCCATGTAAACTTAAGTGGGTTTTGTAATTAAGGACTGGACATCTGATTTGGGTTCTAATATACCTTTTTTTATCTTATTTTAATTTAACCCAATAACATTAATAATAATAGTAATAATAACAATAATAGTAATAATAATAATATATGCGCACACATACATGTAATATACGTACATACAAATTAATATATATACATGCAAACACCCACACGTATGCATACATACACGCATGCGCCTAATATTTAAATAACATACATACACACGTATATGCAACATTATCATATACATTATATACGTTTGAACTCATAACACACAAGCATATATTTTTTCACACACACAATCTGCACATACAAACAATGTATACATAAATATAAACAAACATATACCATAATAAATATTAGCACGTACACATATCACACATATTTCCGCACATGCTAATTGCACGTACACACATACAAATAATATATGTGTATATACGATAATAATATCTATTAATTATTATATTAATATATTAACACTATTTACAAACTGGATAAAAATGAGTGACTACAGTTGCCCATCTTTGCTTGTTCTTGAAACGAGAACGAATCAAAGACCAAAAATACTCTTTTTATCCGACCTCCCTGTTTGTGGCTTCAGAATCACGTGTTTTTCTAGAACTTTATGCTTTTCCTCGGCCGAATCTTCAGACTCATAAGTTCTTCCTATATAGAACTTCTCCACCTTCTGATCTTGGAACTGCAGGCCCCTCCTATATAGAGCCTTTCGTTCTGAAGTCTCAAGCTACGAGTCCTTCATATATAGAACTTTTCACTCTGAGACGGTAAAGCTCGGAGTCCTTCCTATATAGAACTCTTCGTCTTCAACGTTGGTTTTTCCTATATAAAACCTTCTACGTCACAGATGGATTATTTTGACTTAGAGTTTTTCCTATATAGAAATGCTAGTCTTCAAACCCTGGAGCCACAAGTCCTTCCTATATAGAACTTTTAGCTTCTGAAATCTCAGAGCTACGAATTCTTTCTATATAGAACCTCTCGCTGCGAGTGCTAAAAAATATAGGCCCTTCCTATATAGAACCTTTATCTTCGCATTTGGGATTCACGCCAGAATGGCTACCGATCTAGCCTTACGCTACCTAGGCTGTCATTATCTCTGGACTCACGCTACTAAGGCTGCCCATGCTTCTTTAAATCTGCAGATACCTGTATAGAATAGACAAAATGCTATGGCAAATGAGTTAGCATACTCCTATTCCTAGGGATGTCTAACTATACATGATGCATGAGTGTCAATATCTTGGTGCGTTTGCTTTGGCCATCAATCAATCTCGACTCTCCGTTGCTTGCTTTCTCCTTTTTTCTTCTTCTAGTGGCGACACCCCATTTCACTGTCGGGTTCAACCATTTCAATATTTCTTTTCTGAATTTCTGGTTCACGATTTTAAAGTGCCATTTCGGGTTTTCACTTTAAAGGTTTTTTTTGTCGTTGTTTTTTTTTTCCTTTTTTGAGGTGCCCTCCCGGGTTTTCACCTGAGAAATATCTCTTGTTTTCTAGAATGCTTTCTTTAAACAAGCAGGGTATGTGACATTGGTCATCTTGCCCTAGTGCTCAAAGCCTTCTACTCATCCCGCTTCAACATACATCATGTAGGCAGCTAGAGGGCAGGGTTAATACTGTTTTCTAATCACTTGCATCTTCAGGGTTAGATCACAGTAATACTCATAAATCTCTTGCTTATCATAAGCCAATGTTAACTTATCTGCATGATGTTTATGGCAACTAACAAGAAGACAAGGAACGAGAGCTCAAAAATGTGATTTTATTACGATTAAGGATTTGGAACAATTTCGAGATGGTCATGGCAAACATGAGGAAAAGGAAAAGCAAAACATGAAATGAAAAACCTCCAAGTATCAACAACATGAATGATGCGTGATCCCGTAAATCGGAGTAGAATCTTTGCCTAAAGCTTCTTCTTCCGGTACTCGTGGGGACGACTCTTCTCGCCAGAGGTCCAACCTCAAAATTCATCTGAGTTGCCCTTTATGGTTTTTCGACTCGGATCCTTCCTTTGCTTCAAGACGCACTTTTTTTGGGTTTTCGCCTTGAGCTCTCCACTTTTTTTGGTGGAACACCCTCTCAGGTTTTCGCTCCATCTCTTTTTTTCCTTTTCTTTTTTTCCAAACATAGTATTTCTTAACTGCATCAGAATTCACAGGATTTTTCAACTCGTCTCCATCCATTTCGGTTAAGATTAATGCTCCTCTTGAAAAGGCCTTCTTGACAACGTATGGCCCTTCCCAATTGGGCATCCACTTTCATCGAGAATCTTTCTGAATCGGGAGGATCCTCTTAAGTACCAGATCTCCCTCTCTAAATTCTCTCAGGTGCACATTCTTGTCGTATGCCCGCATCATCTGTTTTTGGTACATTTGACCACAGCAGATGACCTTTAGCCTCTTTTCTTCGATGAGATTCAACTGGTCGAATCTGGCTTGTACCCATTCAGACTCTTCCAACTTTACTTCATTTAGGACCCGAAGTAACAGAATCTCAACCTCGATGGGGAGTACTGCTTCCGTGCCATACACTAAAGAATATGGCGTTGTCCTTGTCGATGTGCGAACAGATTTCCTATAGGCGAAAAGAGCGAATGAAGGCTTCTCATGCCAATCCTTGTAGGTATCCGTCGTCTTCACGATGATCTTCTTTATGTTCTTGTTTGTTGTTTCCACTACCCCATTCATCTTAGGGCGATAGACTGTAGAGTTATGGTGCGTTATCTTGAACTGGTTGCACACCTCCGTCATCAATTTGTTAGTCAGATTGGAAGCGTTGTCGGTGATAATCTTTTTTGGCAAACCGTATCGACAAATGATCTTCTTCTTTAGGAATTTACATACTGTCGTCCTTGTGATGTTAGCATAAGATGCTGCCTCTACCCATTTAGTGAAGTAGTCTATGGTGACCAAAATAAAGCGGTGCCCGTTGGAAGCCTTCAGGTGAATCTGCCCAATGACGTCCATGCCCCACGCTGCAAAAGGCCACGGAGAATTCATGGTGTGTAAAGGTAACGGAGGAGCGTGAATCTTGTCAGCATAAATTTGGCATTTATGGCATTTCCTAGCGTAATCGATGCAATCTCCCTCCATGGTCGACCAGAAATAGCCATATCTTATAATTTTTCGGGCTATAGACAGCCCATTGGCGTGCGTCCCATATAGACCATCGTGTACCTCTGCCAAAATCTCATTCGCCTCTCAGGCATCCATACATCTCAATAATGTCTGATCATGACTTCTTTTATATAGAATCTCCCCATCCAGAACATATCTCGCTGCTATTTTCTGAGTGTTTTTCTGTCATTTTCATTTACCCCATCGGGATATTTTTTAAACTTGACATATTGCAATATGTCATAATACCAAGGGTTGTCATCTATCTCTTCTTGCACATTACAACAATGAGCCGACCCTTCAAAAGTTTGCATCTCAATGGGCTTCATTTCTGCCCCCGTGTTCGCTTTGAACATAGAATCCAAGGTTGCCAAGGTGTCTGCCATATGATTTTCTTCTCTAGAAGGTAAGCAAAATTGATCTTTTCAAACTCCATGGTGAGCTCCTAGATCAATTCATAATATTTGACCAGCTTCGAATCCCTGGTTTCCTATTCTCCGCGCAACTGGTATATCACTAAGGATGAATCTCCAAATACTCGAAGTTCCTTAATCTTTCTTTCAATAGCTGCGTTCAGTCACATAACACAGGCTTCGTATTCGGCTATATTGTTGGTGCAGAAGAATTCTAGTCTGCTAGTGAAGGGATAGTAGACATTCTTCGGAGAAATTAACACGGCCCCTATCCCGTGTCCGAAGGCGTTGGAGGCTCCATCAAAGTAAAGCTTCCATGAATTATCGTCTAAAACATTTTCCTCAATTGTAATACACATCAAGTCCTCATCTGAGAAATTAAGTTCAACGATTCATAATTATCCGAAGCACGACTAGCTAAGAAATGCGCTATGGCGCTTCTCTTCACGGCTTTCTGACTTACATACACAATGTCGAACTAGGATAAGAGCATCTGCCAGCGGGCCATCCTCCCTGTTAATGCTGGCGCTTCCATTAGGAACTTCAAAGGGTCTAGCTTGGATATCAACCATGTGGTATGGTACAACATGTACTGCCTAAGCCTTTTGGTGGCCCAAACCAAAGCACAACATAACTTCTGAATTGGCAGGTACTGTGTTTCGTAATCATTAAACTTTTTGCTTAGGTAGTAGATGGCTATTTTCTTCTTCCCAGACTCATCGTGTTGCCCTAATACGCAACCCATTGAATTCTTAAATACTGTTAGGTAGAGGATTAAAGGCCTGCCTGGTACTGGTGCGACTAAAATCGGAGCATTCGTCAATTACATTTTGATCTTCTCCAGGGCTTCTTGACATCCCTCATCCCAGACACCGGGATTATTCTTTCTAAGTAGTCTGAAGACTGGGTCACACATATCTGTTAACTGTGAGATGAAACGGGAGATGTAATTTAGCCTCCCCAGGAAACCTCGAACTTTCTTCTGAGTATGGGGCGGTGGGAGATCCTAGATGGCTTTCACCTTATCTGAATCGACCTCAATCCCTCTTCTACTCAATACGAACCCCAAGAGTTTTCCAGATGTAACAGCAAATGCGCATTTGGTCTGGTTAAGCTCCAGTTGGTATTTTCGTAGTCTTTAGAATAGTTTTCTCAAGTTCTGCAGGTGCTCTTCTTCTGTTCGAGACTTAGCGATCATATCATCCACGTATACCTCTATTTCTTTGTGCATCATGTTATGGAAAAGAGTCACCATTGCTCTTTGATAAGTCGTTCCCGCGTTCTTGAGTCTGAAAGGCATCACCTTGTAACAAAAAGTGCCCCACATGGTCACGAATATGGTTTTCTCCATATCGTCCGAGTCCATATTTATCGATTGTACCCTGAGAAGCCGTCCATGAATGAGAACCATGAGTGTCCCGCGGTGTTGTCAACCAGCGTGTCAATATGTGGCAGAGAGAAGTTGTCTTTAGGGCTAGCTCGGTTGAGATCCCTATAATCTACACACATATGGACCTTCCAATCATTCTTCGGTAATGGTACAATGTTTGCAACCCATCAGGTTACTTGGCCACTTCCAAGAAGCCAGCATGAAACTACTTTTCACCTCTTCTCTGATCTTTAACAACATGTTTGGTCTTATTCTCTTGAGTTTTTGCTGTATTGGTTTACATTCTGGCTTCGCCGGCAGTTTGTGTACCACTATGTCAGTATTCAAACCCGGCATATCTTGATAAGTCTAGGCGAAAACATCCTTGAATACCTGGAGTAGGGCTATCAGTTTGCGCCTGGTTTTCGAGGAAAATATAGTCCCGATCTTTACTTCTTTTCTCTCTTCTTCAGTCCCTAAGTTTACAACTTCTGTTTCTTTTTAGTGTGGCATAATTTGTCTCTCTTCGTTGGCCATCATCCCCATCAGCTCTGCAGGGACCTCGTATTCTATCTCATCATCCTCTTCTTCAATTCCTGCTAAGATCTCGGGGTATTCAAAATCTACCTCGGGATTAGACTCAGCATCATTCATACAGTTAATTATGGGAACCCTGCATTAAATGAGAACAAATGTATTGGGAAGATAATGATTTTATTTGAAGTGAATGAATATGAATAAAGAATGAATGAATGAGATGTTTGCCATTTGAGAAAATAGGGAAGATATCTTTCCATTTCAAACAAAAAGTTAACATATGTGCCCTATACAAAAGATCCCCATTGCTTGTAGGCAAAAACAAAAAGGTTGATTCAGAGCATTACTCTGATCTAGCCCTAAAAACCATAGGTAGATCAACGTGGCTCCAATTATCAAGAGTCTCCCCAGGGCGGCAGGGGCAGATGTTGGTCAACACGCTGCTGTCATGGTCATTTCCAGCTATCATGTTGATGGACATCCCCTTGAGTGATTCACTAAACATTTCTTTCTCATTGAGTATGTCATTTTCCTTAATCTCTTCTTCGACCTTCTGTCCTGGTCAGTTGAATCCTCCGAAGACAAAAGTATTTCTCAAACGAGGGAAAGACATTGGTCTCCATGGAACGTCTTCTCCTTTAAATCTGGCTCTTCTATGTTCTTCTTTTCTCTTGTACTATTCATTTCTCTGTTGGAAACTTGGTTTGTAACCCAGCCCGAAACGATCATTCTTTGTTATTACACTCCTAGCTCGTACGCTCCCTTGCAACCTTCTCCCTAGCCCTCTTCCTGCTTTGGCTCCTCGGCCTAAAGTTTCAGCAACGGTCATCTTGGTGTAATTAGATAATCTATGGTAGGGGATCCGATTACCTTTCGCGACGAATGTGGCATTCACCAGCTCTAATGCTCGAAAAGAGCATTCTGCAGCATCATCATCATTTTGAATGTTTGGGGCATCTGATGTCACCGAAGCAATGATCTCTTGCTCAGCCTCCACTGTGACCAACTTGCCTTCGATCGCAAATTTTAATTTCTGATGCAGTGATGAGGGGAGGACTCCTGCAGAGTGGATCTATGGTCTTCCCAATAAGTAGTTGTAGGATGGTTTTATGTCCATCACCACGAAGTCGATCACGTACTCAGTCGGCTCAATCAAAAGAGGCACCTCAATCTTTCCAAGTGTTCCTCTTTGTGTGCCGTCGAAGGCTCTCACGGAGTTATGATAGAGTTTTAGGTGAGAATCATCGAGTGGTAGCTTTTGTAGAGTCACCATAGGTAGTACGTTCAGTGCTGACTCGTTGTCACTCAATACCCCGGTAACACATACCCCTTGTAGTGGGTTGCGATGTTAAGAGCCTTAGTGGACCCCATTCTTCCTTTAGGGATCTCGTCATCACTGAATGTTATATGTTTATAGGCGGTGATATGCCCCACTATCCTGTCCAACTTTGATACAGAAATGTTCTGGGGTACAAAAGTCTGGTTTAGCACTTTTAAGAGTGCCTCAGGTGCTTTTATGAACTCATGAGCAACTCTAGCACTGTAATCCTTGTCGGTTGCTTTCGTAGTTATTCCACTACGTTGTTTTCACTATGTCTCAGGAATTTCAGAAATTCTTTGGCCTGAGCCTCGGTTACTGGTTCATTTATCTTTGGAGGTGGTTCATCATCGAATATCTGAGCGGGGGTAACCAATGTATCATTTCCTTTATCCTTGGCAACTTCAGCAGCCTTCAAAGTTTCTGAGGAGTAACATCTGCCACTCCTCGTAAAGTGGCCCACCTCACCGATATTCTCATCACTCTTGGCTTGCTCGTCTTTCGGTGTAGGCTCTTCTTTAACTTTCTATTCTTTTACTTCACCAGATTCTGGCTTTTCTGGTATAGTCACATTCACAACATAGTTCCAGGGAGTTTGCCGCATATCCTTGAATAGGAACGAGGATGGTGTTGAGATGATGATCTTGGGAGTCACCTTAGTAGCTTCTCATTGGGAAGAACTTACACCATCTGGCCTGGAGGAGATGACAAAAGGTCTGTCTCTCCCGTATTTAATGTTGGGGCTGTCTGTCATATGTACGTCTGAAACCTTCATTCCTGTAGGCTCTTCAAAGAACTCTATTTGCTTGTCGTTTATCAATTCCTGCACCAATATCTTAAACTCGTCGCATTGTTAGATGTCATGTCCTCCGTCTTGATGGAATTCACAGTACACTCCACATCCCTTCTGCACTACTACCATGCCCCTATCGATCAAGTGGGCCATGCAGAATTGCTGAAATATCCTCCGCAAAGGAGACGTGATTTCTGACGCATTCTCCTTAACCTTCCTGGTAGAGTACTCCTCATTAGCATTCACTCCCCTATTCCCGTGATTAGGCAATGGGTTAGCAGCTACACTTGGTTCTTCAAACTTCAGTATCCCAGAATTGTTTAGACTCTGCACAAGCTTCTTGAAAGCAAGGCAGTTCTCTGTAGGATGACTAGGGGCACCACCGTGATAATCGCAATGCGCGTTCGGGTCATACCAGGACGTGAATGGCAGTTTGAACGGAGTAACGTAGTATGGATGGACCAAATCCGCTTTGTGCAACTGTGAGTAAAGCTCAGAGTACGAAAAGGGTAATAGAGTAAAATTTTACCTCTCTTTCTTCTTTCTCGGGGTTCTCTCCTCTCTTTGGTTCGAGTTTTGTGCTTTCTCAGTAGACGTCTGTGGCTGTAAGACTGTGAAATTCTTTGGGGGCGGTGTAAGTACTGACAGTGTTTACCTCATTCTTCTTGTTGTACTTCTGAGAACTTTCCCCGCTATCAATCCTACCGCTCTTGATTGCCAATTCAAGAGACTTCCCGGTCCTAATTAAATCAGCAAAACTCTGAGTTGTGATATTAATGAGGCGATCAAACAGTGTCCCATTCAGAGTATTAACAAATAAAGGTGTAATTTCATGTTCGGGGATGGGTGGCTGAATCTGGGCGGCCATTTCTCGCCACCTCTGGGCATACTATCGCAAACTTTCGTTGGATTTTTGCCCCGTATTTTCTAGCATAATTCTGCTGGGCGTCATGTCCGTCATGTGCTTGTATTGCTCGATGAATGCTCTTGAAAGATCTTTCCAGGTTTTAATATTTACTCGGCTCAAGTGGGTATACCATCGCAGCGCAGCCCCAGTTAGGCTGTCCTAGAAACAATAAATTAAAATTTTCTCATCCTTGAGGTAGGCCGTCATCTTTTGGCAATAAATTGTCACGTGTGCGGAAGGACACATGGTTCTATCGTATTTGTCGAACTTTGGTGTTTTAAATTTTGGTGGTAGGACAAGGTTGGATACCAGACTTAAGTCACTGGCATCGCTTCCCAATTCTTCTGTAGTTTGCAGGGCTTTAAATATTTCTTCCACGAGGCGAAACCTCTCCTCCCATTTCTTTTGTACCTTTGTCCTGATCTTTTCGACCAAGTTTAGGTCTGGCACCTCCTCCTCATAGAGTGCTTCTGTGTCAATGGGTTGATTCTCAGATGCCCCTACCTGAAGATTAGTAGACATCGCAGCAGGGTCAATATATACCCTTCTGGCCAGATTTGGCGTAGCCGGTTGAACCTTACTGTGAGCTGGGGTACCTTCCGGCTCTTGAGCGACTTCACCTTCGACTCTTTTTCTGAGGCTCTTAGCCAACAACACAGTTATGTCAGACACTATCGACGCTTGTGACTGAGCAATCTGGTCACTGAGGTTTCTCTGGGCCTCATCAAATCTTGCTTCCAGATCTCTCTGTCCATTCTCTAGACTGATTATCCTATATTTTATGAGTTTGCTTTGTAGTCGAGTAAGGTATGGATGATGAATGATTGCGGCTTAACTTCTAATTTCACACTGCCACAATATCTACAATATTAATATGATTGCAAAGAAAATAAATGCATGTATAATGATGCAAATGTCATGATGTAATGCAGGAATGTATGCAAATAAAGGTAATGATTCTGTTGGTAATCACCCTTTTGAACTATTTTCACGGGAATTAAAGGATCCAGATTACAATAGAGTTCACATTACAAAAGGAGGGTTCATAATACAAAAGAGTCCTAATTACAACACGAAGTCCTACAGATAAACCCTAACTTTCCAATAGCCATGAGCAGCTTGATGAACCTGGGTGCTTCTTCCATGCCTGCGGCTATGAAAGGTCAGAAAGTTTCAGCTTCGGCAGCTAAGTCACTCACATGCCTTGCAACTCGTTGTATGTCCACCATTAGGTTCGCGTAATACTGGTCTCTATCCTGCACCATTTGGGCAGCATCACGCAGTCTTCTTTGCCAATAATTGTCTCCTCCGGCTGCAGCTTCTTCGAATACTCTGATTCTTTCCTTATAATCCTGAACAGTTGTTTCAAGCGACTCAATCCGGGCTCGCAACGTTCCAACTTCACGCTCCCTTTCTTGTAGTTCGATGAAGCCATTCTCTGACGATAAGTCTGAAAGGAGTGTTCTAATCCTGCCAACCTCCCCTTTAACTCGACATTCTGACTTTGGCTCTGATTCAGGCCTTGGATGGTGTCGTCGTACAATCTTTGCATCTCTAACAGTCTATTCCTGCTACCCATGGACCTTCTTTTCCAAGCGACGGTGTTCTCTCTTTCGTAGCTGACTGCTTATTTTCCTTTGCTGATCTCTTGCCTAGTTCTTTCCTTCTCTTGATCGATGGCCTCCTTGAAACACCGTTTTTCCTCCTCGGTAGCTAACCTGCAGCTTTCTATCTCTTTCTCAATCGCTCGCTTGCCGATCTCTCGTTCTTCTTCCACCAAACGGATATCATTCATCCTTTCTTTTTCCACGGCTATGGACTGACTTCGGCTAGCCTTCTGTACTTTCGCTTAGAGTATGAGGGTATCCTTCTGGTAAAGAGCTTTCTTCTCGCTCAAATCCGCATTCAGTTTCTTCAATTGCCTAATGATCTCGTCCCACTCGTCGACTTCTAAACTCGCTTTATAAAGCTCACCCGTATGCTGAGTCTGTTGGGTTTCCATCTTCCTCTTGATTTCTTCGAGTTCATTTCATAAAATATCAGCTTCAGACGGTAATACTCTCATAAGTTCCTCAAGTGACACAGCTGGTCCCTGATCGGGTTCTAGAATCTTATCATTGATCCTCAAACGTCTCCAAAGATCATAGTCCGGGATGATCATACGCTCGGTGTCTCCTTCCACTCTGATCCGGTAACAATGGTCCCAAGCCCTCATGATAGTCTGAACTTTTTCCTTGAACTCACCTTTGAAAAGAAATTCATTTTGGCTCAATCTGGCAGTATTGGGAACAAACTGTCGTGATCTGAACTGTCGGGACACTAGAAGCGAAGCACAAGCAATCCCACCATGCAACCCCAACGTCATCAACCAGTCATAATCACCGCAACTGTACAAGAAGTAATTAACTCTACCGAGCCACGGAACCCTCCATACTATGTCTTCATCTTGAATGTTCCTAAAGAAACTAGACCATTTCTTCGTCTTCAAATTTTCTCGCCACTCTTTTTCTAAGTACTCCTGTAAGGGCAAAAAACGTTGAAAAAATATCCCCGGTAGGACCCTCGTCGGTGTCTTCCACATGTGGCTATGAATCCATACCTGTAACAGTTGTGCACATCTTCGAAAACGTCTTTCTTCGTGCTTTCGACTGGCATTTAAAGAAATGAAGGTCTCGGTCAAGATTGCTAGTACTGGGTTCGCTCTCCGTTTCATGTGCTCAAACAGAGCTTGATTGGCTACATCAATGTTTCCAAGAGTTTTCGGAAAGATTACCAAACCATATATTCCCAAGGCAAATAGGTTTATCTTCTTCCCCTCATCTGGATGTACGGGTATGATGTCTCGAATACTCTCCTATGAAAAGACTGTACTGTCTCCTCGAAGTCGAATCAGGCCATTAACCCAATCGTCACTCATTCTGGCAAAGGTTTTGAGCTTCGAAGTGTAATTCTGATTCCTCGGCGGTTTTGCATAGATCCAATCTTCCTGAACGTTCTTCTGATTAAGTAAGGAAGTGTACTCTTCTACTGTAGGCATCATGTCTTGTCCATTGAAGGTGAAGCAGCAAAAAATAGGATTCCAGAACTGAAAAATATCTCGGAGTAAAGATTGGTTGACCCGGACATACATCAACTGTGCTATGTCGCCGTAACTATCACAAAATAAGTCTTGCAGTCTTCGATCCCATCCTTCCCAAATACTTTTAAGCTCTCATAAGTCATTCTGCTGGAGACTCACATAGGTGTATCCTGCCACTATGCGCTCGCTCGGCAAACTGTCCCCTTGGGCCTTCTGATTGACCTCTGACCAATGCCTGACTGACAAGTTAAGCTCTTCTTTCCTAATATACCTTTTTTCTATGATGAAAGACTTTCTGATCAGGCAAACCACTTGATCCAGTACCTTTATGTAATGCAAATGCAATGATATATGAAAAAAAGAAAAACAAAAAAGAAAACAAGTCAGTACCAGATAAAATTAATAAATATATAAATAAAAGGATAAATTAAATAGGATAAACACAAAAAATAACCCTATTTACATCCCGTCTAAAACACCTAGGTTATCCGCATGGCTCTAAAGGGGTGGGTTTCTATGTGTTCTCTACATGAAGTGTTGGTGCTAGGAGGTACCCGAATTGTCCTTGTTGTCCCCTACTAAGGGTAGCAAGGCCCCCGATCATCACCCATTATAGGCTCATTTCAATTAGGTTCAATTCAAGGGGACCCATTCACTTATGCCTGCACGAATGAACGATGTCCTTACGAAAGCATAAGGTACTCGAGCCCCGAAGGTACTTGCTAGGCCTACACGGAGGAACGATATCCTCACAAAAGCATTAGCATTTTCCCCCACTTAAAAAGGACGGGTTTATATGCCAATATTTTAAATGCGTCAAAATAAACACACAATTATAATTGAATGTTAGTTTAATAGTCACTTTAATCCTGAATTTCTAATATTAATAAAGCGGTAATTATTGAAAAAGCTCGACTCACTGTATTTTGTTTGAAAAAACAAAAAAAATGTCCCCAGCGGAGTTGCCATCTGTAGCGATATCCTTTTACGCTAAAAAACGTATTTTTATTTATTTTTTGTTTAAAAAATGTCTTCCATGGGATTTTGTAAAAATCGTATTTTATTTTGAAAATAGAGTCGCCACCGGCCACTTAGGTAGGCCGGACACCATAAAATTAGAGATTTGGAAACTGTTGGGTTCGGGAGTCGGTTATGGATGAGGAAGGATTAGCACCCCCACACCGCCCAAAATTAGTACTTTAATAATTACCGCTTTATTAATATTAGACTTTCTGGATTAAAGTGACAATTAGATTAAAATTTGATTATAAGTGCGAGTAAATTTTAAAAGCCCCGTTATCCGAAAGTAAACGCCCAACCACCATCACTACGCCTGATACTGGCCCCATTTACGCTTGGATAAAAGGGCACCGCATTGACAATTTATATTCCATTATGCAACCTTAGAAAGCAAAATATAAAACATACAATTTACATTGACATGATATTAAAACATAAAATATAAGTATTACAAAATTTAAACAAATTTAACCAAATGCATGAACATAATATATATCACAATAATAAGAAACAAAGTATGCACATAAACACGAAAAAAGAAAAAAAAAGTTTTCAAAATTAATTAATTAAATCTAACATGCTTAGACACACAAATACAAGCCACAACTATAACATATGCATGACATAAACAATATGGTGCTAGATTAATGAAACATCAATACCATGGTAATACATTAAAGCTTAACATATAACATATTTTATGTACACATCAAAATGAAAAACAATACGTCATGTAAAAAACACACTAACATATAACCTAAAGACAAAAGGGGTAAAAACATGTAAACGCACAAACATAAAATACTAACTAAACCGAGACATGACATGAGACATACATACAACATGATCAAATAAAATAAGACACAGAAACATGATATACCATACTTTAATACACATGTTACAAAGACATAATTTAATCATGTCATAAAATGTATACAAACACCAAAAAACGACATGAATATGCTAAAAACATGACAAAAAGGACATAAATATCTAAACATGAAAATGATTGAATTGTACTAATAAAAAAACAAAGGTGAGAAGTGAGAAATTAAAAGAAAAAAGAGCACAATTAAGGATCGAATTATAAACTGGAATCAACTCGCGAGGACCAAACTTGCAATAAACCTATTCGGCGAGATAGTTTTAAAAACATTGAAAATGCGGAATGACTGAAGCGATGATTTCACCATTTAAACTCATAATTTGTTTAATTTAGGGACCGATTGAAAAGTTTGAAAAAGAAAGAGAGATTAATGCTGTAAATATACCGAGGGGCAAGACAGAACTGAAAATACCAGATGCAAGGGAGGATTTATGAAATAATTTGCCCAAAATCTCTTTATTTTCGGTCTATAAAACAACAAGACAGCCCCCCATTTCATTTTTTCCATCATTGTTTTAAAAGAGGGAACCCCACCTCTCTTTAGCTTTCTCCAGAAAACAACCACCACTTCCCTCAGCCGCCGTAGCCAACTGGTCTCAGGCGAGGCTTGGCCTTAACGGCCGCCTCAAGCCGTCCTGGACCATGGCTGTTTAGGAACCTAGACCACCGTCTATCCCAGAAACCCCACTAGAACCCTCACTTCGAACCTTCAAACCCTTGCTTTTGAAATGAAAAAAGAAAACCCCTTTCTTAAATGGCTCACTCGTGAGAGTTTATTGCCGACCGGAAGGGTTTCTTAACTCTAGTAAAGTTCTCATTTTTTGTTTATTTTCTTGTATTTGGTTTTATGCATGCAAGAAAAAAAGATAGGAGAGAAAGAAATATTACCACTAAAACTTGGTTCTTGTTTTTTTGAAACTAGTAACTTCCCCTTACACATTTTGGTTCATTTACATATATCCTCCTCTGATCTGTGTTTTTTGGTAGAAAATAAGATGTGAAAATACATTTGATTTTAGGGTACAACTAATCCATTTTCTCTGTCTTTGCACGTTCTGAACGGTGGTTGAGCTGGTAGTACGGCGGCATGGTGGAGGAGGCGTGGTGGTGACCCGTTCGGTCAGAGTGAATCTCGGCCGTTGGATCAGATCTGATCCAACGGTTGGGATGCTTTGCTGCGTGGACGGCTTAGATGCACCCTTAGAAAGATAAGGCGACCCGAGATGATGCCACGTGGCCTGGAGAAGATGACCGGCCTTGCACGTGTCTCACACGCGCGAGTGGAGAATCCAACAGCCCGCGCGTGGACTTCACGCGGCAGATGAGGGGTCTTCAAGCTTCAATCGTGGCCGTTGGATCTAGATATGATCCAACGTCACTCCTACAACTGCGCAAAATAAAAAGAGGGTATTAGGGTTATTAAGTCTGATATGGGTTAGGGTTTTTAGGTTATTAGGTATGAGTTTGGGCCGGTTAGGCCATGTAAACTTAAGTGGGCTTTGTAATTAAGGATTGGACATTTGATTTGGGTTCTAATATACATTTTTTATCTTATTTTAATTTAACCCAATAGCATTAATAATAATAGTAATAATAACAATAATAACAATAATAATAATAATATATGCGCACACACATATAATATATGTACATACAAATTAATATATACAAATGCAAACACCCACACGTATGCATACATACACGCATGCGCCTAATATTTAAATAACATACATACACATGTATATGCAACATTATCATATACATTATATACGTTTGAACTCATAACACACAAGCATATATTTGTTCACACACACAATGTGCACATACAAACAACGTATACATAAAATATAAACAAACATATGACACATATACCATAATAAATATTAGCACGTACACATATCACACATATTTCCGCACATGCTAATCACATGTACAGACATACTAATAATATATGTGTATATGCGATAATAATATCTATTAATTATTATACTAATATATTAACACTATTTACAAACCGGATAAAAATGAGTGATTACATAAACAAAGTTGCTTAACCCAAATCTCCTAAAGTGAACATCATTTTTTTTCCACTAGAATCATTTGTTGAGTTGTATCACAATTTCTTGTTAGCCAGAATAATAACAAGGGGAGAACGACATATAAGGTGGGATGGACAATTCCTCTCAATTTTTTTATGAATTAATTATATTTTAGGTTATAATAATTTTAAAGTTATTGTAATTAAATCCTTGTTCTTCCAAAATTTTATAATCTACTATTTTTCAAAATCTTGTAACCTAAAATTAATAAAATTAAACATTTATCCCTCATTTTTCTAATTTAATTATTTTAAGACATTTCGATTTTAAAAATATTAAAATGAAATATAAAATTTTAAAATTTTTACAATTTAATTATTTTTAAAATTATATTCGTTTCAAAATTATTTAATGCACCCATCACAATTCAATTATAGCTCCGTATCCGGCAGCAGCCATATATGATTTGAAGACCCCGCTTTTAGCCTCTCGTTTATTTAAACCACAAATCCCCTCGCTACAAGTTTCAAGCCTCAGGACTCCATTGCGCGTGCCACTGTCCCGCCCGCCCGCCCCTTCTCAAAACTCTGTTTCCTCCGCTTGTTGACCCTCCCAATTCCCCCTTCTTCTTCTTCTTCTTCTTCTTCTTCAACCTTTCTGAGTGTTCCTTGCTTTATATCGTAGGATTTTCTTAACAGGACAACTCCTTCATCTCCCCTGTTCCACGCCTACAAAACCTAAGCTTCCGAGTTTAGTTCTTGACGCAGCCTAAACACAGGGAAGAAAAAAAACAAGACAGTCTCTTTTATCTAGGATTTTCCGAATAAAACACTCGGTTGCGGAGAGGCATAACGATGTCAAATATACCAACTTCTCTCTCTGAAGTCTGTCTTATCCTCCCCTCTGTATTGTCCCTGTTCCCGTTATAACCATGAGAAAGGTAAGAGGTTTCAGGATCGGGAAACGGCTTCTCCGGATCTCGAGATGGCTCTTCCGCAAAGCTCGGAACCCACGTGGGTACTGTCGCCTGAAACAACAACGATCATTTTGTAATTCAAAGCCTGTCTTGAAGCTCATCAGTTGGGGTCGCCGCTTGACGAGAGGAGCTAAATCCATATGCTCTGCAAAACGCTGGTCGGGTTATGTTCCTATCGGTCAAGAACGGATCAACGAGAAGATGATGGAAGTTCCGAAAGGGCACTTGGCCGTCTACATCGGCCAAAAAGACGGCGACTTTCATAGAGTTTTGGTGCCGGTTATTTACTTCAACCACCCTTTGTTCTGCGAGCTATTGAGAGAAGCCGAAGAAGAGTATGGGTTTAGCCACCAAGGTGGAATCACCATTCCCTGCCGGTTCTCGGAGTTCAAGAGGGTCCAGACCTGTATCGCCGCCGGAACAAGTGGAAGGAAATCGGCGTGGAAGCACAGCCACCACCATTGAGAGGGTGCACGCTGCCGGTGGTGGTGGTAAAAATTGTTGATGACGACGATAAGTATGTTCAGACACTGTGACAACGATGTTTCAGGATTTTTGGTTTAAAGTAGAATTTGTTTACGTTTCCTCATTTTACTTTTTCAAATACTTTTTTGTAATGGGTCAGGTGTACATTTATAGAGAATATTTACTTTTGTTTGATTATTTCCGTTGTATATTTATTTAATTTAGATTATAAATTATAAAGTCGAAATAATGTTAGACATCATAACTCTCGAAAGTTTATACTTTTATGGTATCTTTTGTTATATGTCTAATAAATAATTATAAGATTTATTATTTATTTCGTTTGACTATTGATTTTTTGCCTATTGACTGACTAATTCAGATCGAATTTTGTAGAGATTATTATGGGGCAATTCTTTTAACTCAGTTTTATCTATTCACAGTACCATTACTTAAGAGATCTAATATCTCATCGCAATAAATCAACTGGTTATTAGTAGATTTACTCGAACTTTCAACTGTCATAATTAATAATCATCTTATGCTTGACATTCTATGGTTTCATGGTAAGAGGATACTTTTTTCTTCTTCTCATTCTTCAACAAAATGGTTTAATTTTCCGCAAGTCTCCAAGGGAGTCTTTTTCTCCTTTAGATTAGAGTTCTCATATATGCTCTAAATAACCACACATTTTGCAAGAGCCTCAAGCATTATAGCTGAGTCTTCTATCTAAGCCAAAAGGGGTGAACTACCTAAGATCCATAAAATCACTATTCATTTTGTTGGACATGAACAAAGTTCCAGTGAGTGTGGATCAAACATTTGACACATAAACTGGTTATTGCTTAGAGTGAAAAAGCTTGAATCTATTGAAAATTATTAGAAATCCAACAAAATCGAGCTTAGACGAGCATAAATTTCACACAAGAGCTAATTTCTAATTTGCTTTAGACTTTTCTTCCCAGGCAAACTCTGCCCCACGGGCCACGGTTCACTTCATGTCAATGGACAGGTTAATTTATTACTTTTGCAAAGATCGAATAATTTTCTTTTATGAATGGCTAATTTCTGAAAATTACACTAAAATGATATTTAATCTAATGAACCTTTAACTTGACTTTTAGATTTTTCAAAGTAATAACAAAAGGGGTGGCACTGATTGTCACCATAAGGGTACCGATCAGGCATCTTGAAGGTGGTAGTGACCAAACCTTGTAGTGGAAATCAGCAATCAAATCCATGTAGTGGCAAAACTCCGCCACAATTTCTTAGATTTATCCGTGGTTCGAACAATTTATTTGATAAGTTTAAATTAATTTAGATGAGATTTTTTTTCTATTTTGAGTTTATTTTATTAAATTTGAATTTAAAATAAATAATAAAATATTATTTATGTTTAAATTTGTTTAAAAAGAATTTCTTTTTTAGCTTCCTCTCAATTTTTTTCATTTATTTTCATTTCATTTATGACTACGATGAATTTGACAAATTCCATAGTGACTACTTTGGATGTTTTGAGTCTTGAAGCAACGTAACTATTTGGTATCTGCCCGTCAATGGAAACATGTATGAATTCAAATGGATATATAGAGCACCAAGTCAGAGGAGAAGGTAGGGTTAAACTATGCCAAATTTGATGCTTTTGGGTGGAGAAAACCTTACCACGAACCAAAATAAGGTTTTATATTCGATATACATGATGTTATATATTGTTTATAAATCAAATTTAAATGGATTATTTAAAATAATATGTTAAAATTTGATTCACTAATGATATATGAAATTATAACATGAGAAATAAATTCATGTGGCTATTGTCATGATTTTATCATTGGAGTCTTGAGACAATGCTACTCTATTTGTTCTCGTGGATTAGATGGGTCTAGTCTATTACGTGAAAGATGAATGTGTGTCTAGTTCTACAAGTAAGAGCAAACAAGTCTAGAAGCCAGAAGCTATCAGCAATAGTAATAAAATGTTAGATGTATAGATTCCTCTACGGAGACGTGTAGGTGGACAAAACTCGACTCGAAAAAATTTGATTATTTAACTTAGTTTGATGAAAATACTTGACTCGACTTGATCAAGTAAGCATGCATCTGTATAATAGTAGATCTTGAGGATCCGCGTGGAGATAGATGTAAAGAAATACAGTAAATGAAACAATCAAGGAAGATGAAAGAGAGCGTAATACACCAGCCCTCAGTAATTTTAGCATTATATTAATAATTAGAAATGCAAATTATAGGTAAAAATAGAAAAGAAATGTTACACTATCTGGAACTGAATTTAGAGTATCAATTAAGCCATGGAAGTTGACCTTAACATTGCTTGCTGCTGTTATCCGTTGTTATTGTTGTTGTTGAAATGAAGCAGAGTGGCAATATCCAAACTTCCACCATCATTGCTAATGCTATCCCCACATAATCTCTTGCCATTTCAACAACAACAATAACAACATACAACATTGAAACAAAACTTGTTCCTTCCGTTGACAACTGAAATTCTACATTGTTTTGGTTGCAGATTGATGTTCAAGGTGGTACGGTGCGGACCATATCATCCATGAAGTCATCTGTATCTTGTTCCACAAGTCTATTCGTTTCCTGTAGACTCGACATAGCATCCAATCACCAAGCTATATACTAAAAGCAACAAACAAAGGGGAAAAAATATGTTAGTGTAAACACCAATACAATCAATAATATCAGTTGAAAGTAGTAGTTTGTTGAAAAATGTACTCTTTATTTTACCCTCTTAAAGATGTTTAAAATCAACCGGAAAAATAATTTTAGTATTTATTATTGACCGATAAATAAATAAATGATGACAGAGAGTAATAAAATAGAAACAATTTTAAGTTCTAAATTTAAGAAACAAGAAACACACGTAAATGACAACACAAAATCAAGCATGAAAAACAAGTAAACAACAATACACTATCAATATAAGATCTTTGTTCATAAAATTAAACCTTGAGATTAAATAACCGAGGAATTTTTAGAAATCAAACCCAACTAAATTTTATGTCGGCATGACAAGGAATAGTGTGGAAGTTTTATGATTGCGTAGAAGTTAGAACCAATGTGCTGGAAATATCTTAAAGCTTCATGACATGGTTGAAAAATCTAGAAAGCCTTAATAATTAGAGGATAATGGCAGCATCTAGCAATTAAGAAATGCGGCGATAAGAATATTCAAGAGAGAATTAGAAAGCTACATGGCAGCACCTATAATTCTCTAGAAGCTTATTTAAGTCGGTGCACAAACTCTATAAATATGGGATGACTTAAGTGCAGTGAAGTGTGCATGAAAAAACAAAGTGTGTGCAAAACAAGTGGAAAACAAAAGTCAGTGAGTGTGTGCAAGTGAAAGAAGAAAAACAAGAGTGTGCGTGTGTGTTTTGGAAGAAAAATAGTAGCAGCTATTGTATTTGTAATTTGGTTGGTTTAAAATATATTTAATTTAATAATTATATCGAGTGCTTATTTACGCTTTTAACAAGTAGTATCAGAATTTAGTTCGAGTTTATGTCACGAGAAGATAGAATACATGATCCAGTCTCAAATCCTGAGATTGACAAAGATGGATTATGACAATTAGAGTATTCAAATGAAGACACTACTCGGTTCGCAAGATTGCTGAGAAATTGTTGTAAAAAGAAACATCAAGCCGAAAAATGCAGCAACAGAAGCAGCTCTAACCAATGAAGAGAAAAAACACTGAGAGATGCTCGTAAAAGAGACTAAAAGACGTCATATTATAATTTTCAAGTAGTAGATGAATTTACCTTTGAAAAATTCACAGAAGCAACAACCGCAAAAGAAGCTTAAGAGACTCTGTAAAAATCACTCCAAAGAGTTGAGAAAGAAAAAAAGGTACATATTCAATAGCTCAGAGCTCAAGTTTGAAATTCTAAAAATGAAGGCATGAAAAGCATAGATAACTGTGTTAGCCATGTGAAATCCGTCGCAAATGAAATGAAAAGAAATTGTGAAACACTCGGCGAGGTCAGAGTGATGGAGAAAATTTTACGATCGTTGTCACATAAATTTGATTATGTGGTCGTTGCAATTGAAGAGTCAGAATTTAACTCAAATGGCTATCGATGAGCTTGTGGGATCGTTTCAAACCCATGAACAAAAAATAAAGCTAAATGAAGAGATTGAAAATCTGTAGCAAGTCTTACAAAGCAAGTTGCACGTCAACGAAGGCGAAATGAGCAGCAACTATGCATGAGGCATAGGAAACTATGGTGGATATCATGGAAGAGGATCATGTGGACGTGGATGTCGTTTATATGTTAACAACCAAGCAAGTGAAAATTACTAGACACCAAATCGTGGACGAGAATATAGAGGCCGAGGCAAAGGCGGATACCAACAAGGAGATAAATCTCAGGTACAATGCTATAATTGCAACAAATATGGTCATTACAATTATGAGTGTAGATTAGCTTCAAATCAGGAAAAAAAATTATGTAGCAGCAGTTGAAGAAAAGAATATTGAAGAATCTCATGTATTCTTCACTTATTAAGGAAATGAAGAATCAAAGGAAAGTATTTGATATCTTGATAATTGTTCTAGTAATCATAAGTGTGGTCAAAAGGAATTGTTCGTGAAGCTAGACAAAACGATATGTGGATAAGTAACTTTTGGCGATGACTCATATGCAAAAGTTAAAGGCAAAGGTAAAGTCACGATTAAACAAAAAAACTGGAGAAAAAAATACATATAAGACGTATACTATGTTCCAGCTATGAAAAGCAACACCATAAGTCTTGGCCAGCTACTGGAAAAAGGATATGAAGTGCATATGAAAAATCGTTCACTTGCCATCAAAAATAATAATGGAGAATTAGTTGCCCAAGTCAATATGACGAGGGGTCGTCTTTTCACCATTAACATCGAGTTAGAAGAAGTAAAGTGCATGAAGATTTCAATCAAAGACGATTCTTGGCTGTGGCATTTGAGGTATGGGCATATTGGATTTTCTGGTACGAAGCTATTGTCAAAAGCAAAGATGGTGAATGGATTGCCAGAAACCAACCCTCCAAATCAATTGTGTGAGGCATGCATCAAAGGAAAACAACACAAACAAAGTTTTGAAGTTTACAAATCTTGGAGAGCAAGAAGACCATTGGAGATAGTCCATGCTGACATGATAGTCCTTTCGACATACCATCACTTGGAGGAAACAAGTACTGACTAACCTTTATTGATGATTATAGCAGAAAGTGTTGGGTATATGTTCTTAAAGAAAAATTGGAAGCATTGAATAAATTCAAAGAATTTAAAGCAATGGTAGAGAAGCAAAGTGGCCAATACTTAAATATACTTAGATCTGATAAGGAAGGTGAGTATACAATAAAGTTATTTGAAGATTTTTGCAAGGGAGCATGGTATCATTCATCAACTGACAGTTAGATACACGCCTCGATAAAATAGAGTTGCAGAAAGAAAGGATTACACCATTCTCGACATGGCAATAAGCATGTTAAAAGGTAAACATCTACCGATAATTTTTTGGGCCAAAGCAGTTCAATGTGCAGTTTACCTGTTAAATCGTTATCCAACAAAAAGTGTGAAGAACATGACGCTGAACGAAGCATGGAGCAAAAAAAATCAGGAATTGGCCACCTCAAAATATTTGGACGCATCACATAAGCCCACATTCCTGAGCAAACAAGTAAGAATCTCGATGGCATATGAGAGAAGTGCATCTTCATTGGCTATGATGAAAGGAGTAAAACCTACAGACTTTATAATCCTTTAACCAAGAAGATTATAATCTTAAGAGATGTTGAGTTCGATGAAACATAACACTAGAGATGGAGCATAGAAGAAAAAAAGAGTTAAAGGTATATTTTTTAATGAAGATAAAGACGATGACTACTTCATCAACCAAGATGAACAAGATCAAGGTCCACAACAAAATATGATTGAACCATCTTCATCAAGCAGCAACAATATTACCAAGACAGAAAATTCTAAAGAACACCTGATTGAAGTTCGAAGATCTACAAGGAAAGAAGAGTACCAGAAAGGTACAAAGATTATGAAACTGAAAATATTTCACTTTTTTGTTTACTTGCAAGCAGTGATCCAATAACATACGAAGAAGCAATTGAAAATGACAAGTGAAAAAATGTCATGGATGAAGAAATTGCATTGATAGAGAAAAATGATAAATGGAAGTTAAAAAAACTTACCAGAATGGCATAATCCAATTAGAGTCAAGTGGGTGTACAAGAAGAAGACAAATAAAGAAGGAAAAGTAGAGAAATACAAGCCGAGACTAGTTACCAAAGGTTACAAACAAAGACAAGGAATATACTATGATGAAGTATTCGCTCCAGTCGCAAGAATCGACACCATCAGACTTCTCACAGCAGTTGCAGCACAAAACAAATGAAAGATTTATCATATGGACATGAAGTCAGCATTCCTAAATGGCTACCTAGAAGAAGAAGTTTATATCGAGCAACTACTTGGGTACATTAAACAAAGACATGAAGATAAGGTTTACCGTTTGAAGAAAACTTTATATGGATTGAAATCGACACCATCAGACTTCTCACAGCAGTTGCAGCACAAAACAAATGAAAAATTTATCATATGGACATGAAGTCAGCATTCCTAAATGGCTACCTAGAAAAAGAAGTTTATATCGAGCAACTACTTGGGTACATTAAACAAAGACATGAAGATAAGGTTTACCGTTTGAAGAAAAGTTTATATGGATTGAAGCAAGCACCAAAAACATGAAACACAAGAATAGATGAATATTTATAGGATAATGGGTTCATAAAGAGGTCATACGAACATACCTTATATATAAAGAAAAATAAAGAAGGTGATATCATGATCGTGTGCATATACGTGGACGACAAGATCTTCACCGGGATAACCCAGGTATGTTTCACGATTTCAAAAAAGCTATGACAAAATAATTTGAAATGACAAATATTGGCGAGATGTCATACTTTCTTGGAGTTGAGGTGAAGCAAATGGAAGAAGGAATTTTCTTATCCCAAAAGAAGTATGATGAACAAATCTTAAACAAATTTAGAATGAAAGATTGTAAGCCGGTAGTCACTCTAGCAGAAACAAGCATGAAATTAAGTGTTGATTCAACAAGAGAGCTGTTCAAAAGCATCGTTGAAAGCTTAAGGTATCTGACTATCACGCGACCAAACATAACATACGTTGTTTGATTGGTAACCAGATTCATGGAGAAGCAAAAACAAGATCATTGGATTGCGGCAAAGTGAATTTTGAGATATGTCAAAGGTACGTTGGATCATGGTTTGTTCTACACGCATTCACAAAATTCAAAGTTAGTTGGTTACTCCAATAGTGATTATGGGGGAGACATAGATGATCGAAAAAGCATGTCTGGATATCTATTTTAAATCGACTCCTCAGCATTTTCATGGTCATTAAAGAAACAACAAACGATAGCTCTCTCTCAACATATAAAGCGAAATACATAGCTGCTGCAGCGTGCACTTGCCAAGCAATTCGGTTGAAGAATATTTTGGACGAGCTAACTTTTACACAAAAAGAGCTAACTATAATTTATGTTTACGACAAGCCCACTATATCTCTTGCAAAGAATCTTGTCTCTCACAACCGAAATAAGCATATTAATACAAAGTATCACTTCATACGAGAGCAAGTGAAGAACAAAAACGTAGACTTAGTCTACTGCAAAACTAAAGATCAATTAACAGATCTTTTTACAAAGCATTTGAAAGCTAATATATTTTACATATTAAAAGAAAAGCTCGAAATAAAAGTTGTGTTTTAAGGGAAGTGATAGAAATCAAACCCAACTAAATTTTATGTCGGCATGACAAGAAATAGTGTTGAAGTTTTATGATTGCGTAGAAGTATCTTGAAGCTTCATGACATGGCTGAAAAATCTAGAAAGCCTTAATAATTAGAGGATAATGGTAGTATCTAGAAAGTTCAAGTTTTTTTCTTAGCAATTAAGAAATGTGGCGGCAAGAAGATTCAAGAGAAAATTAGAAAGCTACATGGCAGCACCTATAATTCTCTAGAAGCTTGTTTAAGTCGGTATTCAAACACTATAAATATAGGATGGCTTAACTGTAGTGAAGTGTGCGTGAAAAAACAAAGTAAATGTGTGCAAAACAAGTGAGAAAACAAAAGTCAGTGAGTGTGTGCAAGTGAAAGAAAAAATAAGAGTGTGCGTGTGTGTTTGGAAGAAAAATAGCAGCATCTATTATATTTGTAATTTAGTTGGTTTAAAATATACTTAGAGTTAATAATTATATCGAGCGATTACTGACGCTTTCAACAAGAATCACACTTAAACAGCCATGATATAATAGATTCCTCCTAAAAACTGAACATCGAAGGCAAAAACAACATTAAAAAATGCAGGAAAAATCCCCACACAGAAGACGATATAAAATAGAAAAGAAATAATGGCAAGTAAGCAATATACTTGATTGTTGTTAAGAATCCAAAACTCATCGTTAGTTGGTACGAACAGAAAACCTGGAGGAATCCGGGCCAAACATTGGTCCAAATCCACAACTCTTTGGTGATGGAATAGAAAAAAAAAGCTTTGGTCTACCGGTGGCATTCAAGTTTTAGAAACCTAACAAATTCTCAAGTGTTCAGAATTCAAATGTATATATAGTAGGGTGGGAAATAAATATAAATATTTGTTCTTTTAGGTTGCTTGTTCGTCAATCTTGTTTAATAGGTCGCCGATCTTAATTTTTTTTTGCTCAGCAATAATTTTATTAAAAAATTAAAGCCTAACATGAGGGCCTCGTTAAAAACTTTCCTACACCTAAATAGAAGAAAAGAGTACCCACATGTAGGACCACAACACAATCCACGAATTAAAACCAAGAAACAACTAGATAATAAAACAGATTTAAACCATAACACACCTAGAAACCTAATTACCACCAAGCTTTGAACAAATGTAATCTTCAAAGACCATCCAATGCAAGCCTGTTTGTCAAGCAATTACTAGATCGAGGGGTGAGTAAGAATATAACCTCGCCAACTGTAATCATTAATTTTGTCCGGAATAACCTTCTTTTATTTCATTTCATAATAATGAGCTTATATGGGTTGTTGCTTAATTCTTATATGTGGATGTTATTAAAACCAAGAAAAAAAGAGAAAAAATACTACTATTAGTATATGTCTTATTAACCATATATATATGTGCTTGTTGCTACATAAAGACCAAAATTTTTTAGTTGATTGTTAGTTTTTTTAGACATTTATATATATCTAGGTTGTTATTTGTTATTATATTATACTATTATCATATTATCATACATTATGTTTTTAAAATCAAAAAAATTACTAAGTTATATATATACATATAGATGTTACCATATGTTTATCATAATCTACTATGTTATTATCCAATTTTAAAACCCAAAATTTTTTACGAAGTAATATGCATGTGTGTTACTATTATATTCCATTGTTATCTTATTTGTCATTAGTATTATAGTTCTTATCTCATTATCTTCCATTGTTGTTAGTAGTACGATTATAGTTATATTACTATTGCTATTATCATTATTATTACCATGTTATTATTATCATTATTACTATTATTATTTCCATTATTATTATTATTATAGCTAAACTGAAAAAAAGATTGTAAACATTTAAATAAAGCTCAGTATAAATAAATGAAATCCAAATGTTATAATAAAAGCCCAATAACTAAATTAAATAGCATAGGGGCATCCGTCAGATCATTTTTGATCTAACGGTCAAAATCTGGGAGAACAATGCCTCGTCGTCTGCTCCAACCAGCGCGTGCAGCTCACCGCCAACCGTTGACATCTCCCATGCACCCACGCGCGACCCTTGGAGTCACCCACGATCGTGTGTCGATCACGCCAGACGCTCTAGCTTCTCTGTTGGTCCCCTCCTCCTCGCCGATCACACACATGCAAGAAAATAAAAGCAATATCAGATTTGCAAATGAATCAAAACAAATTCCAGGGGACAAACCAAGATTGCCAGAGGATGCACATGAATGCGGACAAAAATTTCAGGGAATTAGGACATCAGCCAATAGCAGTTTTTTCAATTGTTTTTTTATATATCAAAATTCATGTAAATCGGGCTATATAACAGAAAGCCCCAACCTTTGTAACCTGAAGCAAAATTGCGAGAGGAAATTTCAGAAAAGCAATACAACAAAAAAATTGAGGTATACTTTCTTACTATTGCATATTCTTTTCGAAGCATACGCATCAAAAAAGGGGGTTTAATCTTTTTACCTTCGGCCGTTCGGCTCCCTTTGTAACAGTCGCTCCTCGCCCTTTCGTTTGCCAGTGATAAGACTCTAGGCCTCCCTAAGGCCTTGCATGGTGAACCGGTGAAAAGATAAGGGTTGAACGGGGGTCAAAGTTTGATTTCTGTTTTGGCTTTTGAGGTTTTAAAAGAAAAGGGGTCTGATTTCAAAAGGCAAGGCTCGATTTAGGTTTTAAACCAAAAATGAGGTTTTTTTAGTATTTTTGAGTTCGCCGGCCGCCGACATGGCCGTTCTCGGCCGATTTTTGAGTTTCACGGCAGCTGCCGCGGTGGGATTCCACCAGTTTTCTGGGTAAAGGGTGAGTTTGGTTTTGTTTCAGAAGAGGGGCATTGTTTTTTTTTATAAGCTTTCAGAATGAAAATGGCCAAAAGAAGCTAACCCTCAGCCGGTGGGGTCTTTTATAGCGGTTAACGCTTTAAAATTGGGTAAATTATTTTTAAGGACCTCCGCCCCGCTGAAATTCTGCCCGCTGAAATTACGCCCGAAGGGCTTCCGCACTCGTAAATCCCATGTTTAGTCCTTCTGCGTGGGTAAATTGCGTCCTTGGGTCCTTCTGCCTTTTGAAATTCTTCCTCGAGTCCTTGACGTTTTTAAAATGTTTACAATCTCACCCCTGATTTGGTTAAATATGCTTTCTTAATTTGGCCCCTTAATTTTATTTCTTTATGTTTTGGTCCTTTTCCAGTATATTAGGCCCCCCTTTTCACGCATTTTAATTTCCAGTTTTTAATTCATGTTGTTAGCTTTGTTCTTGCCTTATATTGGTTATGGATATGTTGTTGCTTAATGTGGTTTTCATGTTTACATGTTATAATATGTGATTTTATGTTTGGTTTGGTGCTTATTGTAGTATATAGTTTGTAGAACATATGAACATATATGTGATTTTTTAAAGTATATGATATATAGTTCTTTTTAAATATATATAATATGCGGTCTCTTTAATAGATATATAACATATGATTTTCCTAATATATTAAATATATAGTTTTCTTTAAAGATATAACATTTTTCTAAAATTATATAATATAGTTTTATAAAGATTATAGTATATATTATAAGGCTTTTTATATATGATATATATAGCTTTTTAATATATATATATATATGCTAAAAGGTTCTTTTTTATAATATTTGTGTAATATATATATATTCTTTTAACATACTTAATTTGTTTTTTTAATACATATGATATTTTCTTAATATATTTATGGCATGTGGGCTTGGGCTTTTAGATTAGGCCTTGTATGAAATAGTTTAGGTTTGACATAGTTTTAGTTTGGGCCTTTAAGTTTTGGGCCTTAGGCTTTGGGCCTAGCTAATAGTTTTTGGGCTTTAGATTAGATTAAGCGGATTAATTTAATTAATTTAGGTCGTGTGCTCGTACCATAGGGGCACGATTCCTAAATTAATTAAGTTAATTCTAGGTTTAGAGTCTTTAGAGCCTTAGCTAGATTAAGGTTCGAATTAATTTAGCGAATTTAAATTTGCTCTTGGCTCATTTGGGTAAATATTAAATTCATTAAATTAATAGAACATTCCTTAATAACTTTTAGAATAAAATGAACTTCAAAGTTTAGATTAACATTAAATTAATTATCATAATTTGTTAGAGTTTTAGTCTTTTAGGGTAATCAACCTAGGATTAAATACTAGAATCACCTAATTAATAATTAGATCATCATTTGGGCTTTCCATAATTTGGGCCTGTATAAGTTAGGTATTGGGTTGGGCCTTTTGTGTTTATTTTTGTGCCTTTGTTTGTCATTCCCTAATTGTCATTCATATGTCCCATTAATTTTGCATTAATTAACTTAAATCATGGAACATGAGGTATTTATTAATCCCGATATTCGTGTCGCAACAGTCCTGCCTCAATGGATGTTGACTGAATATTTGGGTTAATCCTTATCGACCAAGGTAAAAATTAAAACTTGTCAAGATCATTTCATCATTCCTTAATTGCTTGCATCATGCATAAAGGTGACGTACGGGATCTGAACCCTAAACTAATACGGATGTCAGCCTTATTCGATGTCAGTTTAGTCTATGGTCTGGTGTATCGTCATCATTATTAATTAAACGCCTAATTAATTTGAACCCACCAATTTAAAAAAGCCCGTCTGATTAAAGTCAATTTTCAATTCAGAAAGCCAAATTAAATTAATTTAAATTTCAACAATTTCCATCCTTTTGAAAGCAACAAATATTTTGGTACGATTTCCGGGCGTGATGGGGGTGCTAATCATTCCCCACGCGTAATCAACTCTCGAATCCTTTTAATTTGAATATCTGATTTTCTAGTGTCCGGCCTACCTTATCCAAGTGGCCGGTGGCGACTCCAAGTCTTATTTCCAAATAAAATTGATTTTTTCAAGTTTTATCGATTTTTAAAAAAAAAATCCAAAAGAAATCCCTACGTTTTAAACAAAGATTTCAAAGAGACGATTATGGGAAAAATTAGTAGTTGACTTCTTTTCTAAAAATGCTTTGATACACGTATTTTGAAAAATAAAATTTTAGAAAGGAAAAGAGGGTCGCTACTCCAACCAGCAAAGATAGCTCACCAATATTGATTTAATATATAAATATTTTTAAATATAAAATAATCCTAAGATACATCCTTAAGGATATGCTGAAATATTATATTTAAGAAAAGAAAAAGTTTGATACACAGTTTGTGTAAATAAACGTTTACATGTGTTTTTTAAATTTAAGGGTTAGGGTATAGTTTAGAGTTAAAAGTTTAGGGGTTTAAGTTGTAGGGTTTAGAATTTAAGGTTAGTGTTTAGAATTTAGGATTTAGGGTTTAGATTTTAGGGTTAGGAATTTAAAATTTGTGTTTTATAAGGTAAAAACACAGACTTGTGTAAAATTTGTTTTAAATAGTCAGTGTATCAAAATTTTACCCTTTAAAAAATATCATTACTTATTAAACAAGACCTAGTTTGTGTAATATTCCTAAATTGTAATTAGACCAAAAATTTTGAGAACACAATCCCATCCTTATTTAATTCAATGCTTTTTTATTGAATAATTAATAAATCTATTTATTTTTAATTTAAATGTTTATTTTTACAATGGCCAAAATACTATGAGACCAAAGTTATCAAATATATAAAACTTTTAATAGGGCTCCAACATAGCTCCGCCTTTGGGTTAAACTATGTCGAATTTGATGTTTTTTAGTGGAGGAAACCTTATTACAAACCAAAATAAGGGTGTATATTCGATTTGCTCGTAAGTATATAATTTTATATATCGTTAATGAATTAAATTTAAATTGTTATTTAAAATAATATGTTAAAATCTGATTCACTAACTATATATCAAAAATATAAATATGAGAAATAAGCTCATGTGGTTGTTGTCATGGTTTTATTATTGGAGTCTTGAGAAGATGGTAATCTATTTGTTCCTGTGGATTAAATTGGTCTTAGTCTATTACGTGAAAGATGAATGGGTGTATGGTTCTACAAGAGCAAACATGTCTAGAAGCCAGAAGCTATCCGCAATCATAATTAAAATGTTAGATGTATGGATTCCTCTATGGAGACGTGTAGGCGACAAAGCTCGACTCGAAAAAACGAATTATTTGATTTGATTAGATGCGAAAAATACTTGACTTAATTTATAATTTTATAAACTCCACTCACAAAAATTCAAATAAAATTTGATTTATGAAATAGAAATTTCAAATAACTCAAAATTTTTAGTAAATAATAGATCAACTTTTAAGTTTGAGTCGAGTCTCTCAATTCTGCTTTATATATATAAAGAAATATATGTGTTTTGCATATGGTTATAGAAAATCATTTAAATTGGAATTAATTAATACTATAACATTATAAATGTTTACAATTAAATTTGAATAGAAACTCGAAAAAGTTTCAAATAAAATTTGAGTTATAAAATATGACTCTTAAACTTGACTATTCGAACTTTTTTAACTGTACTCGATCGAATGTCCACCTTATAGAGTGATGCTTTTGCCCAAGCCAAGCCCATTGTTATTTTAGATGTATGGATTTGAAACGAAATAATTGATAAGTCTAATATTTCCATATTTTTCACATATATATATATATATATTAGTGTTCTAATCCAACTATAAATCCATGCTTAAAAGAAAATTTTCAGTTGGATTTGGATTCTAAGGAGCACTTAATACAAGAAGAGGAATTCTACTTCAAGTTAAACTTTCAATTTTATATTATATTTGGAGTAGGATAGAGTTTTAAATTAAATCTTATTGTAATTCCTTCTCTTAGTTGATGTAAATGACATCTATTATAAATAGGGTCATGAGGAGAAGAGAAATCATTCATCTCATAATTCTCATTATTCTATACTTTGTGATTTCTCTTTTCCATGAGTTGTTAAACTTTTTTTAGTTAAGGTTTAGGTTCAAGGTTATTAGTAAAAGTTTTAGTGAGATTTCTTATTTTTCATCTACTTTATCTATTTCAAGTATTTTTATATCTTTCGGGCTTATTCAACACGTATATATTGGATTATATATATACGACAACCAATCGAGGCATCCTTGATATAAATGGTAAGTAACCAAACAACGGGTTAGAAGGTATGAATTCATATTCTTGATAAGTTAACGGATTGGTGCTTTGATGGTTTATGAGCATTAGGTCTCTTAATTCGGTAAAGCTATTTGACATGTTGATGAGTAGCTAAATTGGTCACTATTTCATCTTAATTATGCCTCTAATGGTAGGAATATGGTGCCGATTTGGGATTTATTATGTAATTTTTCGTGCAGGTCTTAAAATCTGGAAAATACATTGAAAAGAGGCTGAATTCTACAGTTTTTATTTTTCTGGAGTCATGGCTGGATTAGTGGGCATGAATCTGGGCATGAAAGGGCTGATTGGACGACACGTCAACAGCTTCTAGAAAATGACATCAGCAGTGCTGGATAGCTTATCAACAGCCTTGATTCGGATAACTTATCGGCCGAGATTAAAATTTAAACTTGGGATTTATCTTTTGTATTTAATTTGAATATTTTAGGATTTATCTTTTATCACTTTAAGTTATTTTAGGGTTTTTAAAATACTATAAATACTCCCTTTTGGCCTTTTGGGGTGAACTCAAGAATCATCTCTCATTCTTGGCTTGTTTTTACCTTTGAAGTTTATAAAATCTATTTCTTTTCGTTCTTCATTTTTTTTAGTTTTTTTACTTCGTTTTAAAATGCTAAGTATGATTTCTTTCATAATCATGCTTAGCTAAATTTTCTATTAGCCAAGGGCTTAAAGCGAAGCTTCAATTCACCTCGTGAGAATTAAAAAGGTACTTAATAAATTTTGTTTTACATTCTCGATTTTTCTAAAAACTTAGATCGACAATCGGCCTTTCTATTAAAATTTTTTCACTTTCTTTTCAAAAATCTAGCGTTGATTTGATTGTTGTTGAGATTTACAGTGGGAGGAAGAATCGGCGATACTTGTGGTTTCAACTTCCTATGAACACACTTAGTGACGGATTTGCTAAGGAAAAGTTGAGATCGGATTCGATTCTCATCGAGACAACATAATTCGAGTCGGGTTTTTCCAAAACTTTAAAACTATTTTATTCTATAGGTGATAGACGTGGTTAGTCTAACCAGAAAACTGGAATCTAAAATTTGATTTTAGATTATCGGTTTACCGGAAAGAAAAACAAGTTACAAGGGTTGGGCCTTGTAGACTGTAACCGGCATGTATCTGGAGTTAAAAAATTCTTTTTCGATAATCATTTGAATTGAAGCGGAACAAAAGCATGAGGCTAATTATTTTAATCAGTTTATTTTCACCTCATTATTTTCGTAGTAATTTTACTCTTATTCTCTAGTTATCTCGATCAACCCCCTTCACTAAATTACCTCGCAACAGTCAGGATCAGAACAACGGTATTTCAGAAACTCCTAAATCCCTGTGGACCAACACCTTCTTCTCTATACTACGCTATTTTATATTTATTCTGAGATTTATGAATATTTATTTGACAATATATGACATTTGTCAAATTGGCTTCATTGCCGGGGACTTCGACAAAGTTACTGATTATTTTTGTTTGATTTATGACCAGGAGAAATCCGGGAGAAATAGTAGATTACAACCTGGAGATCGAAGCACTAGCCCGAAGACTACATGCCCAGACACTTCGGGAAAAGAAACAAAGACTGGGACAACAACGACTAGAACGTGATCTAGAATAAGCATTTGAAGCTGAAACACAATTCGACCACACCAACGAATAAGACGTTCTGATGGGAGACGACTGTACTATCCAACAACTCATTGTGGCGCTTGATGATAACCAGTCGATGTGCATTACATTCCCGAATGGCACAACGCTATTCGCACTCAAGACGGGTTTGATACACCTTCTACCAACTTATCACGGCTTGCCTAGCGAAAATCCTCACAAGCACCTCAAAGAGTTCCATATGGTTTGTTTGAGTACAAAACCGCATGGAGTTTCTGAAGATCAAATAAAACTTCGTGTCTTTCCTTTTTCTCTAGCTGCTATTGCCAAAGATTGGCTATTTGATTTACCTTCCAACTCGGTTACAACTTGGACTGGCATGGCTCGTATTTTTCTTGACAAGTTTTTCCCAGCAGCTAAGGCAAGTGAGCTAAGGCGAAGTATCTTGAGTATCCGACAGAAGGATACCAAATCTTTGTACGACTACTAGAGCGTTTCAAAAAGCTATGCTCAAACTGTCCACAACACGGTTTGTCCGAACAAACGTTTCTCCAGTATTTCTACGAGGGGTTAACGCCTATGGATATGAAGATGATCGATACGGCAAGTGGAGGAGCACTTGTTAACATGACTCCAACCGTGACAAGGACCTTGATATCCACCATGGCCGCTAACTCACAACGATTTCACCATTCAAGTGAACCCTCTCGATGAGTTCACAAGGTAAGTACCGCTTCCTTAGAAAATAAAATCGAAAAACTAGCTGACATTGTTCAATCCCTCATTGTAGATAAAAAAAATTCAACTAAACTTTGCAGGATACGCACGAGTCCAGAACATCCAACGGATTGCTGCTCGATGATTCAAGAAGAAGATATTGCACAAGCAAATGCCATAGGGAATTATGTCGGACCTCCCAAGAGACAATATAATCCCAACGCAAACAAGTATAACCCGGGATGGAATGATCACCTGAATTTCAGTTATGCGCAAAACCAAAGGCAAAATCAACCATACCAACAGAAACAGCCTTATCAGCAACAAAATTCATCTTTAGAGTTCATCGTTGAACGTTTGGCGATATCCGAAGAGAAGTTTCAGAACAGCACCGAGGCCCATCTACAATAGTTGGACAAGCAAATGAGCCAACCGGCCCAGACAGTAGGGCGACTCGAGACTCAAGTTAAACTTCCCTCAAAAACTGAACCGAACCCAAAGGAGAACGTCAACGCCATCACACTCTGAAGTGGAACCATCATTGAACCAAAAACCATGGAGGTATATACTAAAAAGAAAGGCAAAGAGAAAACATTATCCACCACCGAGCAAGGTACTTCTGATTCACCTTCTGAACCTTCTCCTTACGCCGTACCACCTTATTTCCCACCGAGGTTAGTAAAACGAGACAAACAAGCTGAAGAGAATGAGACCCTTGATGTGTTCTGAAAAGTAGAAATCAACATCTCACTCATTGACATGATCCAAAAAGTACCTAAGTATGCCAAGTTCCTAAATGATTTGTGCACTAATAAAAGACGACTTACCGGAATCGAGAAAGTGAACCTGGGAGAACATGTTTCCGCAGTTTTTTAGCGAAAACTATTGCCAAAGTTGAAGGAACAAGGTATGTTTGCCATTCCCTGCAAAATTGGTAATGTTGGTATAAAACGTGCAATGTGTGATTTAGGGGCTTCTATTAATGTTATGCCCATTTCACTTTATAACTCACCATCTGCTGAGCCTTTGAAAGATACAAAGGTAACTATACAGCTAACTGATCGGTCCATAATAAACTCGGAAGGACTCCTCGAGAATGTTCTAGTAAAGGTAAATGACCTTATCTTTCCGGCAATTTTCTATGTGATGGACATGGAAAATGATCGGTCCAACACTTCTTCAGAGATTCTTCTCGGTCGTCCCTTTCTAAGTGCTGCACATACAAAAATCGATGTAAGAAGCGGGATTCTTACGATGGAATTCAATGGTGAGGTGGTAAAATTTGATGTTTGCAAAGCAATGAGATACCCTGATAATGTCGCTGGTTTAAATTTTGTTGATATTGTTGAACTTGCCATTGAAGAATTCTTTGCATCTAACTTTATTGATGATATGTGTAGAGAAATCGAGAGCTTTAAAGATGACATCAGGGAGTGCGAGAAAATTTTTTCAATTAATAATGAATTAAGTCTTACTCCATTGAAATCTAAACTTTTACCTTCGGTTTTGATATGTGGGGAATTGATTATATGGGTCCTTTTGTTTCTTCATTTGGGAATTTTTACATTATTCTTGTTGTAGATTATGTGTCTTGGTGGGTGGAAGCTAAGACTACCAAAAATAATGATGCTAAAACCACGGTTAATTTTCTTAAAGATTTTATTTTCTCCAGGTTTGGCACACCACGGGCGATAATAAGCGATAGAGGGAAGTACTTTATCAATCGGGTAATTGACGCTCTCATGAAGAAATTTGGCGTAACTCAGCGAATTGCAACGTCTTACCATCCGCAAACCAACGGGCAAGCGAAAGTTTCAAACTGAGAGATTAAATCGATACTTGAGAGAATCGTCAAGCCAGATCGAAAAGATTGGAGTGTGAAATTAAATGATGCATTATAGGCATACCGTACCGCGTATAAAGGCCCTATTGGAATGTCTCCATATAGCCTTGTTTTCGGTAAATCGTGTCATTTGCCGGTTGAATTGGAACACCGCGTGCATTGGGCGGTCCAACAATGTAACATGGAAATGGATGCAATCGGCGATGCGCGTAAATTGCACATCCAGGAACTTGAGGAAATCCGTAGAAACGCTTATAATAGTACACGAATATTTAAAGAAAAAACTAAAGATTTTCATGGTCGTAACATTGCTTATAAATCTTTTTCTATCCGTAAAAAAGTTTTGTTGTTTAACTCCAAACTTAAACTTTTTGCAGGAAAACTACGATCCAAGTGGCTCAGACCCTTTATAGTTGTTCAAATCTTTCCCCATGGTGCGATCGAAATTAAAGATGACTCGGGAGCCCAATTTAAAGTTAACGGTCAGTGACTGAAATCGTATTATGAAAACGCTCCGATTGGTTTAGTTGAAGAATTCGATTTAGAGGAACCTGTAATCTGAACCAGGCCGTCGAGCTAAACGACGTTAAATAAAGCGTTGAATGGGAGGCAACCCATTTTATTTTTCGTTTGCTAAGTTTTTATTCGTTTAGTTTTGTTCTATTTTATTTTTTGTTTTGTTTAATTAATTTTATTTTGAATTTTCAGGTGCCCAAGTATATTTTGAATCATTTACAGTTACGGTATTTGGTCAAGTTGGAATGTCACGTGCATGAGTCGTTTGCAGAAAAATATTTCACTCACTGTGCCCAGTAGCCATGCACACTATTTGCACTAATGGTTCACATTAGCAAAACCCACAATCTCCGGCTCATGATAGCATAACCCACTTTTTTTCATGATGAATTTAATATTTTCCAAATTTTTAAACCTCCAACGATCAAGTCCCACCCTCTTATCAAATTAAATTCCACCAACAAAACTTATCCTTATCCATTTGACCATCTCCATTTTAAACCCATTTAAAATTTTCTGTGGACCCCACCCCGTTTGCTAAACCACATCACTTTTTCTTTTTTCAAACAAATTTAATAATAACCCCCCACGTGACCTAATTTTCTTAAGCCCACTTTTCCTTTTGATTTCACCAGCCGCATTCATCTTCTTCGACTTCCCTCCTCCGTCTTCACCCGACCTGTCACCTTGGCTCGAACGAGAGAAGAAGCTCGCCGGCTTCCGCAGACACAACCACCCTTGGTTCTCGGCGACCATCGACGGATGGCTCCGTCTCAGTTTGTTCCCATCCCCAGCAATTTTGACTCGCTTCTTGCACCTCCGTCGCCTCCCCCACATCGCGGCAAAGGACGACAGCAGCAGGTGACCGCATCTTAGCCGCACGAACCAGAACCAGCATTCATTTGCTCTGCTAGCTGATCTGCTCGGTCGATAGACAACAACGAAGCTGCTGGTTCCTCTCGTACTCGGTCGCCACGTACTCAGCCGGTGCCATCATCCCCATCTTTTCACTCCATGCCGACCGCCGCTTCCTCCTAAACCATGCCCGACGCCATTCAGAGTTTTCAGTCACAAATGAGCCACCATTCGTGGATGACGGTGACGCCATCCTTCCACTCGGTTGCAGACGTTGCCCCTTCATTGTCAATGCCCTCGGCAGCAACCAACCAAGAGGACGAGGTAAACTCTACTCTTATTTTCGTTCCACCGTTAATAATTTTCCATCCGATTTATGGTTACGTAGAAAATTTTGACACTGTTTTCACATGGGAGCGGATCAGCCGAATGTTGAGAATGATCAGCAATCGTCACCTCATTCGACCAATGAGCGTCCAGAATCACCACCGCTCGCAGCAAATTCAGGGAACAGTGCAATTCCGAACGAACAGCCCAGTCAGGAAGAGCGTTCAGAACGCTATCGACGTGGCTGTAGGTATTCGGTTCCGATCGATGAGGTTTTACATGGCTATTTGGAGTTTGATGGCGACGACTTGGAGCGATTTAATCGCATTCGACACCGTCATTTTCAAATCTATAAGTATATTCCTCCACAAACTTTAGAAAGTTTACACCTGAGCGAATCTGTTATGCAATTTTTTAATGCGATGGGGTGGACAACTTATCCTAAGATTCGTTGTAACATGTATTATGAACTAGTTTTTGAATTTTATGCCACATTTTTATTTCATAAAAAACATGTTATTTCTATACATTCTTCTGATGTTATATCTTTTCGCCTGCTTGGTCAGTATTTTATAATGTCAATTACGGAATTTAATTTTTATATGGGATTCGTGATAGACGTCACGGATCCTGGGTATTTGACTGTTCTACTTGAGATTCCGTAGGACTTTGACAATGACATTTGCTATGAAACTCTTATTGGCTTGGTGGGTTCCAAATACAATCCTTGTGAGACAAAGGGATGGGCTATTCATAATCCGACACTCCGCTACATACATCTCTTCCTTGCGTACAACTATTCAGGCCGTAATGACACTTCTTCCACTTTGAGTAAGGTCGAACTTTTCTTTTTATGGTGTATGCAAGTCGGCATGAAGGTGAATCTAGGCTTTTGTTTTGCCTATGCCTTTGAGCGTGTTGCATAAACCAAACGCCCACTTATTCTTGGTCCTTATATCACACATCTTGCATCTCGACTTTTCCCTCTGACATTTGATCCTTCACTGTTTACTTATGTTTTTGCCATGGATGCTTTGGATGCAAGGTGCTTGGATACAATGGATCTTCTAGCCGGCACTCCCGATGCGCCATATATTGTTCCTCCGGGCACTAATACACCTCGTAATGAACGTGTTTTCCTCCTGAGGCCTGTTCCTCGACCAGCATGAGAAAACAATCCGCAGCCGGATGTTAACGAGTGTCTGAACTCCATCAAGATCAATATTGCCAAAATCCTCTCCTACCTTCATTCGGACACGTCTCGTCAAGGACGTGGCCGTGGGCGTGGCTGCAATTAGCTCATGGAGTATTCTATTCCCTCTCTTGCACTTTATTTTCCATAATGGGACATTATGATTAAGTGAGGGGGTAGGATTTACATCAAGTTCTTTCCCTTATTCGATTGGTTGCCTTTGTGTCTTCTTGATTATACTTCATTAGAGTTTCGTGTTGCATATCCTTTATTTCGCATTGTCTCTCTACTTTCCCTATAACTTGATATCTTACTTGTAATGAATTTTAGGATGCATGATAGATAATGGCTTGACTAGTAATTTCCGATAAAACCTCTTTGACATTCCTTGATTTGTTAAGTTGATATGATACTTACCTTGGTACAATTTGAACACTTCATGTGAGTTTTGAGCCTAATGAGCATATATTTTCATTTTTGCTCTTTGTTTCATTGAGTGTGCCAAATTAATTCTTTGCATTCTAGAACTTGTAGCATAATGTTTGTCGAGACTACACTATTTGAATGTGATGCTTTAATATGATAGAGGCATTAGGATTAAATCTTTTTCTCTTCCCAAAAAAAAGGCCTACCCTTTGTTTATTTACCCCTTAAATAGCCAATTTTGAGTCGTATCCTTTTCTTTGATTCACCATATTTTAAACCTGAACCAATTTTCTGTTTTCACTCTTTTTATCTCCCTTTTCAGGACAAAGTTAGAGTTATTCAAAAAAAAAAATCAGATTCGAATTGGTTCGAACAGTGTAGTGCAGGAAAAATAAAAATAATGCAGAAAAAAAACACTGTGCAGAAAAAAATCAGTGCAGAAAAGTGCAGCAATGATTCGAATAGCAGCAGAAAAAAAAAAGAACAACAGTGTAGTTTGGTTCAAACACTGCAGAAAAGTACAGTAAAGAAGAAAAAAAGCGGTGCAGAACAGTAAACTGTTCGGAAAAAATGAAAAAAAAGGGTTCGAAAGAAAAAAAGAGAGAAGAAGAAAGAATGAGCATTGATTTTGATTTCTTTGGAATAATTTTTCTTTGTCTTGAATTTTAACCCCGTTCTTTGGCCTTTTATTCTACCCGAACCTTAGCCCCATTATAACCCTTTTTAAAGACCTCTTGATTTTTGCATTATGTTCATACTTAGTAGTGGAGATAGGATTTAGTTACAAGCCTATGCTAATGCTTTAATTAATTTTGGTTTGAGCGATTTACTTTACCATAAACACTTTGAGCGAAATGAGTGAAACCTTGTGAGGGTACTAGGGTTTGTTTCATTGATATTGACAGGTTATTGGAATGTCTAACTTTTGCTAAATTGGTCACTATTTCATCTTAATTATGCCTCTAATGGTAGGAATATGGTGCTGATTTGGGATTTATTATGTAATTTTTCGTCCAGGTCTTAAAATCTGGAAAATACATTGAAAAGAGGCTTCCAGTTTTTGTTTTTCTTGAGTCATGGCTGGATTAGCGGGCATGAATCTGGGCATGAAATGGCTGATTAGACGACACGTCAGCAGCTTCTAAAAGATGACATCAATATCGCCGGATAGCTTATTAGCCTTGATTCAGATAACTTATCAGCCGAGATTTAAATTTAAACTTGGGATTTATCTTTTGTATTTAATTTGAATATTTTAGGATTTATCTTTTATCACTTTAGGTTATTTTATGTTTTTAAAATACTATAAATACCCTCTTTTGGGGTGAACTCAAGAATCATCTCTCATTCTTGGCTTGTTTTTACCTTTGAAGTTTATAAAATCTCTTTCTTTTCGTTCTTCATTTTTTTAGTTTTTTTTACTTTGTTTTAAAATGCTAAGTATGATTTCTTTCATAATCATGCTTAGCTAAATTTTCTATTAGCCAAGGGCTTAAAGTGAAGCTTCAATTCACCTTGTGAGAATTAAAAGGTACTTAATAAACTTTGTTTTACATTCTCGATTTTTCTAAAAACTTAGATCGGCAATCGGCCTTTCTATTAAAATCTTTTCACTTTCTTTTCAAAAATCTAGTGTTGATTTGATTGTTGTTGAGATTTACAGTGGGAGGAATAATCAACGATAGTCGTGGTTTCAACTTCTTATGAACACACTTAGCGACGGATTCGCTAAGGAAAAATTGAGATCGGATTCGATTCTCATCGAGACAACATAATCCGAGTCGGATTTTTCCAAAACTTTAAAACTGTTTTATTCACGGTGATAGACGTGGTTAGTCTAACCAAAAAACTAGAATCTAAAAATTGATTTTAGATTATCGGTTTACCGGAGAGAAAAACAAGTTACAAGGGTTGGGCCTTGTAGACTGTAACCGGCATGTATCCGGAGTTGAAAAATTCTTTTTCGATGATCATTTGAATTGAAGCGGAACAAAAGCCCGAGGCTAATTATTTTAATCAGTTTATTTTCACCTCGTTATTTTCGTAGTAATTTTACTCCTATTCTCTAGTTATCTCGATCAAACCCCCCATTCACTAAATTACCTCGCAACAGTCAGGATCAGAACAACAGTATTTCGGAAACTCCTAAGTCCCTGTGGACCGACACCTTCTTCTCTATACTACGCTATTTTATATTTATTATGAGATTTAGGAATATTTATTTGACAATATACGACGCTTGTCACATGTTTTAATTCTAAGTGGATTATCTAAAAATTTTAACTTGATAATAAGAGTTAGTCATTTATGGATTATTAAGTGATTATCTACTAAGAGAAATTAGGTTTAATTGTGGATTATCAATTAACCTATAACCAAGCTATTTGAGATTGACGTAGGTTTATCTTTTATGAAGTTCGATGATCTAAAACTTGGATTAATACATCGAGATCTACCTTCACTAGAGTTCCTTTTAATATAGAATTCTCATTTACTTTAAATTGTTTTTTTTCAATTCTACTCAAATTCAAACTCCTCCCAATTTACTATTCTGATTATAAAATTAATCTCTTATCATTCCATGTGGATTTGACCCTGCTTACCGCTTCTACAAGTTATTTTAAGCATGTTTATTTTTTACGGCTTCGACAACAGTTATCAATAATAACGCATACAGTCCATGAATCCAGAAACCTGTCTTATATGCTAAGTGGGACATAGCTATTAAGAGAATATGAGTTTGTTTGTGTCCCAATTTTTTAATGATAATTTTAGTTTTCATTAATTTAAATACTCTTCGAATTAAAATTTATCCTATTAAATCTTGGATTAAATATTTATTAAATCATTTATTTTGAAGTTTTTTTATCGGCAAGAAAGTATGATTTTATTATCGAGTGAATCATACAGTCACGACACATAGCTAAGAGCCTCGTTAAAAAATCCCTAACTTATAAATGGAGGAAAAGAGTACTCCAAAATCATGGCAATGAAAGAACCAAAATATGATACAGGGAACAAACCCGCAACAGGCAAAAGCAAGACCGACCCTATATAAGCAAGACACCAATCAAACAATCCCCATGCTCCACTAACGCCCAAAAACACCAACTCCCAGGGACATTGCCTACACAAACCATCAGCTACTAGAGAAGTGTCGAGCCAAGCACACGCCAACCAGCACCAATGCCTACAGTACCAAGCCAAACACGCGCAAACCAAACTTTCAAAGACATTACAAACCATCACTAGCCAACAATACTCAAACTACCAAAACAGTACACAACAACCAACCACATCTGCAACCCACGCCTAGACCAACAAGCTGCATGCATCCTCATCCACGACACACGACTGCACACAACAGCGCCACAATTAAAAACCAACAGCAAACAAATCTGAACGATCAATCCCTTCCTTAGCCAACACATCTGCAAGTTCATTCGCTTCTCTATAGATATGTGAGAAACAAACACAACACAAGTCTGCACACGTTGCATCAATAGAATACAAAAATATTCAAATACCACCAAGGACGATGATCCTTTTGTAGAACTCACCCAATGGCTACACATGAATCCGGTTCGATGATAAAATTCCCCATACTACTCCATTGTGAGTGCAACACTAACGTCAAATTACATTCCAAAGCACGAAACTCAACTTCATTCGAATCAACAATAATTCTTTAATCGATAGAGCTTAACCATAATATTTGCATCTCCATGGCCAGCATTTGTGAGACGCAACCATTCCTCAACAATCCGATTAATACCCTTACCGCTATCGGGCCAAAAATTAACAAATCGAAAAGGCCTAGGTCCCCTATCTCGTTCATCATTACAAGCAATAAGGGACAGTGACCTGATAAGGACCGCGGCAAGTTCACCTGTTGAATCTGTGTAAAACGGTCCACCCATGAATTCGACACCAAGAAGCGATCAATTCTACTACATCGATTACCTTGACCAAACCACGTAAATTTCTTACCTTATAACGACAAATCGGCCAAGCTCGCCTCATCTATAAATGCAGCAAACACATTCATACCTACCGAAGTCGAACTACAACCCGAACTCTCAGACAAACAACGAACAGCGTTGAAATCCCCCTACATAAACAAGGACATGGAAATCGCCTAATTGCCCAATGATCTCCTCCCACAACCGCACCTGTGCCGAGACCTCACATGGCGCATACACGGTTAAGATATAACCCTCACTATCTTCCTGTACCAATTTTCCTTTCAAAAAAATAAAATGGCGTTCCACCATAGAGGAATCCAATTGAAATCGCGTTAAATCCCAAATCATCACCATCCTTCCCGAAGCCCCTATGGACGGAGAATTAATAAAGCCAAAGCTATCCGACGACCACAACCGAGCCACGATAAAATCTGTTATGACCTCCAATTTACTTTCCTGAAGAAAAAAAACCATGTCATAACAATGTTTCTTCAACACGTCCCTAACCCCCTCTACTTCGCTGCACTGCCCAACCCCCTTTGATTAGATGTAAAAAAAATACTTTTTATAAAGATGTAGAAAAATACTTAATCTTGACTTGAAATTTTTTTAAATAAAGTTTGAGTTATAAAATAAAAATTCAAATAACTCGGAACTTTTAGTAAATAGTAGATCAATTTTTAAGTTCGAATATATATCGCATATGAAAAAATATAAAAAGTATATTTGTAATGTATGGTTATAGAAAAATATTTAAATTGAAATTAATCAGTACTATAACATTATAAATATTTACAATTAAATTTAAATAGAAACTCGAACAACTCAACTTGACTCGAATTTTTTTTAACTTTGAACCCCTAACAAAAAAAAGGTAGGATAAAATAAATAGATAGCAAACGGACTTTTTCGGTTGGGGATAGAGGGACTTGAACCCTCACAATTTTTAAAGTCGACGGATTTTCAGCAAACTATTACGATCTTATCTATTAACTATCTATTATTTATTCATAATTACTATGAATTCTATTAGTTATTCATAATTACTATGAATTATTAATATGAATTATAGACTAGAATTTAGAAAAATTAGAATTTAAAATTTTGAATGTCATACTTAATATAACAATATAACATATATATTATAATAAAAATAATGGTAGATTCGATCTAATATCCAATCTAATGTTGATAGAATATAATAATTAAGAATATAATAATTATATTTTCTTTCAATTTTAAAAAATATTTTAATTATTTAATTCTATTTGATTATTCTATTTAGTTTAGAGTTCTAAATATAGATAATTAGAATGAAACTTTTTTTAGACTAAAAAATTTGAATTATCTTCGAATTCGAAATAGAAATGAAATCCAGATCATTCATAATGGGAGACTACTTTCATTTGTCTTTTGTTTTCATTCATAAAGGCGAAAGCTAAGACGAAAAAAGAATCGACCGTTTGAGTATTTCACCAAATTGCCTGAGAAAACTAAGAGTAAGAGTGGCATATATATTTTATGGAATACCCATCCATATTGAATTGCGAATACAGAAATGATAAAATATTTTCTGATTGGACCAAATAAAAATAAATATGAGTCTCCAATAGAGACGAAAGAAGATAAACAAACAAGAAAAGAAATAAAAAAAATAGGGAAAGACCCTTTGATATAAGAATCACTATCTATATCTACTAAATCGCATAAAAAGAAAGAAAATAAACAAATGAAAGAAAGGGGAAACGAGGGAGAAGGGGGGCATCCTAATGAGATCCTAATCTCAAGACGCAGCGGCAACTAAACACGAGGGTTGCGCTCGTTGCGGGACTTAACCCAACACCTTACGGCACGAGCTGACGACAGCCATGCACCACATGTGTCCGCGTTCCCGAAGGCACCCTTTTCTTTCAAGAGGATTCGCGGCATGTCAAGCCCTGGTAAGGTTCTTCGCTTTGCATCGAATTAAACCACATGCTCCACCGCTTGTGCGGGACCCCGTCAATTCCTTTGAGTTTCATTCTTGCGAACGTACTCCCCAGGCGGGATACTTAACGCGTTAGCTACAGCACTGCACGGGTCGATACGCACAGCGCCTAGTATCCATCGTTTACGGCTAGGACTACTGGGGTATCTAATCCAATTCGCTCCCCTAGCTTTCGTCTCTCAGTGTCAGTGTCGGCCTAGCAGAGTGCTTTCGTCGTTGGTGTTCTTTCCGATCTCTACGCATTTCACCGCTCTATCAGAAAACTCACTAGGATAAGCGGTATTATTGAAGCAGACAAAGCAACAAGCAATGAAACCAAAAACAGATAAAGCACCTAAACTATAAGACAAGTAAGCCTCTCCCGACCATACAAGTGCACGACGAGCCCATGCAACAGGTTTGGTTAAGATATGCCAGATTTTAGTAATTTTAAAAACTATAAGATGCACCTAACCATACGTGTCCTCCAATTATATCTTCCAAATCGTCCACAGTAACAATCCATCCTTCGCCCTCAAAGGGAGATTTTAGTAAATAACCAAATATAACACTTGGGCTAAGAGTCAAGTTAGTAATTTTTCTTACATTTCCTCCTCCCGGAGCCCAGGTATCGTATACGCCCCTAAAATAAAGAGCCTTGAATACTAGAAGAAAAACACTTATACCTAGCAAAATTAAGTGATTACCCAAAATTGTGGTCATTTTATTTCTTTCCATACATAACCGAAAAATAGAAAAGATTCTTCAAGAGTTTCAGGTCCCAGAAGTGCATGATAAATACCGCCAAAGCCCAATACAGCAGAGGAAATTAAGTGAAGTACTCTAGATACAAAGTATGGAAAGATGAATATAACTTCTCCGCTAGGACCTACCCCCCAGCCAAGAGTAGCTATGTGGGGAAGTAAAATTAATCCTTGTTCGTACATGGGTTTTTCTGGGACAAAATGAGCCACTTCAAATAGGTTCATTGCTCCGGCCCAGAATACGATTAATCCAGCATGGGCTACATGAGCCCCCAATAGTTTACCGGATAAATTGATAAGTCGGGCATTCCCAGCCCATCAAGCGAAACCGGTGGTTTCTTGGTCACGACCGGCTAAAGCTAAAGTTCCATTAAAGAGCATTTCCACGGGGTAGAACCTCCTCAGGGAATATAAGGTTTTCATGAGGCTGATCTTGAGCCGCCATCCAAGCACGAATACCTTTGTTTAAAAGAATATTTTTGGTGTAGAAGGTCTCAAATTCGGGATCTTCCGCTGCACGGATTTCCTGGGAAAGGAAGTCATAGGCATGTAGGTTCAGAGCCAGACCGACTACTCCAAGAGCACTCATCCATAAACCGGTTACTGGTACAAATAACATAAAGAAATGTAACCATCGTTTATTGGAAAAAGCAACCCCAAAGATTTGGGACCAAAAGTGGTTAACGGTGACCATTGAATAAGTTTTTTCGGCTTGAGTTGGGTTAAAAGCACGGAATATATTTGCACCATCACCATCTTCAAATAAAGTATTCTCTACGGTAGCACCATGAATAGCGCATAGCAGAGCCGCACCCAATACACCGGCAACTCCCATCATAGAAATGGGTTCAATGTCCAATTATGAAATCCTTGGAAAAAGATGATGAATCGAAATATAGCTGCTACACCAAAACTGGGCGCAAAGAACCAACCAGACTGACCTAGTGGATAAATCAGGAATACATAAACAAAAACAGCAATGGGACCAGAGAATGCGATTGCATTATAAGGTCGCAATTGAACAGATCGCGCAAGTTCAAATTGACGTAACATAAAACCTATTAGCCCGAAAGCGGCGTGGAGAGCAAATAAAGTTTGAGTTATAAAATATAACTCTTTAACTTAACTACTCAAACATTTTTAACTCGACTCGATCAAATACGCACCGTATAAACATGATGTTTTTGCCAAGACCTGTGTTATTTAGATATATGGTTTTGAAACGAAAGAGGCTTCCTAAGAATAGAGCTATTAAGAGAATAGTAGTTTGTTTCTGTCTATTTTTAATGATAATTTTAGTCTACGTTTATTTAATTATTCATTAAATTAAAAAAAAATCTCTTAAATTTTATATTAAATACTTACTAAATCATGTCGAATAAGGTAAAAAATTTATTTCCCCTGAGATTATGAGTCACGGTGACGCCAGAACCACAAGGAAAAAGTTTTGGACATTTTTTGTGGCAAATCTGTCGATACAACTGCACTAGAAAGAATATGGCAAGTGTTAGATCGATATAGGGTTGTTGTCGATGTTTTTATGCCAAATAGACAAACAAGAGATGGATCGAGATTTGAATTTGTAAGGATGAAATCGAAGGCAGATATCGATCGTATAATCGAAAGATTCAATAGGTTCTGGTTGTATGGTTATCGAGTACGAGTATCAATGGCAAAAAGGGATACGCGTGTGTAGTGACGTTTTAAAATCAAAGTTTTCCTACTTTTCTTAAAAATTATTTTAGGAGGATTTCTTTTAAAAATCGCATTTTTGAAATAAATAAACGGCAGAATGCATGGTCGAATACCAAGACAAGCTGGTACCATTTGTGCTTTGATTAGGGCGGATGTAACCATGATGTTATTAGGTAGTTCTAAATTTTCTAGTTCAAATTCTTTTCTTATTTCTGAATGGGGAATGTATAGATCATAGGCCTTGTTTGTTTTTTGGTTGGTGACTTGTTTGTAAGGTGGTTTGGTGATTCTTTGGATAATAAAATCTACATTTATAAAAAAATTGAAATTCAAATAACTCTAATATTTTAGTAAATATTGCATCAATTTTTATGTTTGAGTCGAGTCTCTCAACTCTACCTAATATAGATATGGGATATAATCCACTTATAATGTAAAACTCACAGTTTTACACATTTCTTGGATCGTTTCATGGGTGAAATGGATGACTGAGATTAATTCCTTACTTTTTCCCCAAGTGATAATCTTCACATAACCTACTATTAATCCCAATCATCCATTTCACTCATTCAACAATCCCAAAAAACGTCTAAAAGTTAAAAACTTTTACCTTGTGTAACTGAATCCTAACCATACACAGTAAAACCTCTATAAATTAATAATGTAAGGACCACATAATATTATTAATTTAAAAATGTATTAATTAATCGATTAATTAATGATTTATTAATTTAAAGATTTTTTTCCGATTCAATGAACCTACATTATTCTTCATGAATAAAACATATGTTGGAGTATGCCCAAAGACCAATTATGAGATGGTTGTAAAAGACATACTTGTTTTATCTTGTTTATTAATAAGAAGCCATTATTATTATTTCAGTCTTATTTTGTGTATCTATAAATAAACTAAATTATAATAAAGTCCTTAGAATAATATAGTTATTCTTGAATGTCCTTAGTCGATAATTATTTTGGGCTTGGATAACATTAATGTATTAAGACTAATATGTAGTTGATTGATGACAAAGTGTTGTCATTGACATGGAGATGTCAAAATCAATACATAAGTATGTGTTAGGGAACGACATACTAGACTGACCCGCTATGAGCATGTTTCTTGGATTATTATGTGACAGTCACAACATTGCTCATGGTGATAACTACATATATGATCCTCAAACTTGAGATCATCATTATTTCAACATCGTGAGTTACATATTTTGATATGATCAAATGTGTGGCGTAACTGACTACACTATAAAGACTAATATTGGATATGTCACAATCCATGTAGCAAAATATGATTGGTCAAGATAGGATTTGTCCCTCCTACATAATAGGAGTAATATCATAGGCCACTTGATTGAGTGAGACTAGAAAATGCATGGCTATGCTCGAATGAATTGATATAGGATATCATAGTTATTCGTTTATAATAGTCTACTCAAGTTATCAAGAAATATTAGATGGACTATACAAGTGTGACTAATCCATGACTTGTGTCCGATCTAGATATAAGGACAAAATGATGAAATACATAAAAGAATTTAATCACGGAAAAAGGTTAAATCGAACCACGATTTCATGTAACTTAGGTAGCAATGATGTATTTCTAGATGCCACTTATTGCTTGTAATATTAGAATTGTTCTGGATATTACTGTTAACGTTACATAACCTACAAGGGTCACACCCTATGATTGAAACGAACAAATATCGACTAGATAGCATGTGTACAAACTTGTTGTACACGTAATTAGTGAGAAACCGAAATTATTATATAATGGATAATTTCATTTTTATATATATGTTAATATTTGATAAGTTATTGTAATTATCAAATACTATATATATCTAAAAGAAACCTACTAAAGTAGAATCAGATTCTACATATTTAATTATATTTGGTTAAATATATTGTATATTTAAAGAATATGAATTTAATTAGAATTAGGTTTTTGAATGCTATATAAAGGCATAAGGTCTAGCAGCCAAAATATACCTTTTTCGAAAATCATCTCTAATAGTTAGAGAAGAGGAAAAATTGTTCGTTTTATTCGGGTGGACTGCATAGAGGTCGGAACGATGCTGTGACGACTCGGATTTGATTTGGATTCTACTATACTCGCTGCAGAATTCCAAATTGGTTGAGGTAATGTTTTTTATCCTTTATCACCCCGAATTCGTCCCTTGTACATGGATCACTGGTGGATTACGCTAGATAATTTTTCCGCTGCGCCATGGGGTGTATCGGCGTTTCCCAACAACATATACATTGTATTGACTAATTGAATGATGTTCATGTACAATGTGACTAATTAAATATGATACATACCCCTAAAAACAAAGTTCATTATAGTATGTAGTACTAGTTAAAACTTAATGCAAGTTCATGTATGGTAAGAAAATCAACTACTATATAAAGATCAGACATTCCTAATTAGTCAATCCAAATCAAAACCAACCAATCATGGCTTCACATCTAAAAATAAACCATGACAGATCTAATACCTAAAGCACTATGTGAGTATAAGAGGGATCATTATGTAATGGACTTTGGTAGAGAATGTTATCTTTCATGTTTCATGTTTGTTAGGTCATTATGTAATGGACTTTGGTAGAGAATGTTATCTTTCAAGGTGATTTTATGAGAAATATTCAGAATGTTTTCACTCTTTTGTTAAAAGTGAAAGGTACTCATATTTAATCTTTATAAAATTCGATTCGAATTAGTCGGCGAATGAGTCAGATATCAATAATTAAACAAAAGAATTGAAAGGTATCCGTGCGAACATGTTATTTGATTTTCTTGATAGGAGAGCAATCTGCTCCCTGCCTACAGGCATCAAGTCGTAAATTGGGCCCTTTTTTTACTTTTGGTGGGGTTGGATGGGTTCAAATGGCTAGGAAAGATGGATATTCAACGCACCAACAGCCTTATAGTTCCAATGGTACAAACGCAAACAGATCTTGGTCTGAAATAAAAGTAAAGCTATGTGTATAAATGTTGGACTTTATGACTACTTGCCGAAGATGAAGTAGAAATTGTGTTACCTACATCCTTGAAACTCCAATACGAAAGTCGAACCTAAAATCTGATATCAATTAGAATTTAATTTAAAGTGTCACTAACTCGATCACTTCTACACCAACGAAACCCAAAAAGAAATCAAAGCCAAATTGAAGAAAGAATCAAGGCCAAATACAAAAATGCTGGGGAGTCTTCAGTTATACACTACACTCCACTTTCTCTCCCTCTGCCTCAGCTATGGTCTCCTTGTCAAAGCACACATCTTCATCTATGCTGGCTGCTCTCAAGAAAAGTACGGACCCAACCTCCCATTTGAAGGCAACCTCAACTCTTTTCTATCGTCAGTCGCTACCTCATCTTCTCAAGTCTCTTACAATACGTACGCTATTGGAAACGGAAGCTCAACGTCGCCGGAAGGCACCGTATACGGCTTATACCAGTGCAGGGGTGATTTGCAGACAGCCGACTGCTCCAAATGCATGGAAAGTGCTATTAGCCAGATAGGCTTGCTTTGTCCCTACTCTTATGGGGCTTCTTTACAACTAGAAGGCTGCTATCTAAGGTACGAGCGTGCCAGTTTCTTGGGGATGCTCGATACGAGTCTCGAGTTCAAGAAATGCAGTAAGAGTGTTGAGAACGATGTCGAGTTCTTTCGGCGTAGAGATGATGTTCTAGTTGACTTGCAGGCGGGTGTTGGTTTTAAAGTCAGTTCGTCAGGTATGGTTGAAGGTTTTGCTCAGTGTTTGGGGGATTTGAGCTCGACTGATTGCTCTTATTGCATTGGGGATGCTGTGAGGAAACTGAAGACTTTATGTGGATCGGCTGCATCGGCTGATGTCTTCTTAGGGCAGTGTTATGCTCGATACTGGGCATCTGGTCACTATGAAGAATTCTCTCCAGGTTCATTTCATATCCTTGTTAACTCAATGTAGTAAACATAGAAACAATGGTCATTATTAGTTTATATCTTTTATATGGCAGCCATGGTTTTGATATCGTTTTGTGTTTTGTTGTGTAGATTCGTCCCACAACCACAAAGATGTTAATGGAAAAACATTAGCCATAATCGTGGGTACATTTGCAGGTCTTGCCCTTGTAATTGTTCTTCTCTCATTTTGCCGAGCAGCACCGGGTAATGTATAAATGCTTCTAATTATTTTCTTCCACTTCATATAATTAATTGCTTATCCTTCTAATCCTACTTGCAGACATAACATAATAACAGTGACCCTTTTCTTTTCCCAGAAACGAAATAACAGCCCTGCCCTGCTAGCAAGTTTTGATGGGGGGAAATTGTTTCGAGCAAAGAATTTTTCATGGTTTGAGAGCTGACTAATGTTTTGTTTTTCTTTTGCTATTATTAAGGTGGGAATAGGCCTCCATATGCATCATCGTTCGTTGAACCCCACTTATCATTCAGTTGTATTTACTATTTAGACCTGGAAGAGTTGATTCTAACTGATTTATCTTATTCAAACTCTGATTTACACTCAACATGATAAAAATCAAACTTATCCAAAACCTAAAACAATCCAAATTTTAGTTGGACTAATATGAATTTGTACCCAATTTGATCCGAACCGAAAGCAATTTAAACGGAAAATCAATTCTAACCGAAAGCAGCTCGAACCTATAGCAACATAAATTTAATTTACCCGAATTAGAGCCGAACCAAACCTCAACCCGATTTTTACGATAAACAAATATGTATTTTTATTTATGATCTAAGATTAAAATAATATTATTCCTTTTAAAATTTAAAAATATTATATTTATAATTAAATATTAAATATTTAGTTGAAAATTTTAAGTAAAAATGAATATTAAGGATATTTTTATATTACAACAATTAAAAAATAATAAAAATTAAAATCAACTCGACTCGAACCCAAGCCGGTTGACACCTCTATTTGTATTGCCTTCTCATTTTATATATGATCTCAAAAAGAATAACCTAAAGTTCTTCGTTTATTTTCCCAACTTGTAAGTTAAGATTTACATAATCATTGTTTACATACCATAGCAGCCTTATTAAACAAAATCTTGATATTCACACTTCTATCATCATACAACGGCAAGCTCAAATCTTCATTGAATGAGCCAATTAACCTTATGAGTTATGGGTGCTTCTCAATGGCAGCTCCTCGATACCTTGCACTATATTGGTGAAACAAGGCCAGTGCATTGCTCGTTAACTGTGCAACATTCAAGACCTTACTCTTGATGGTGGCCTTCATTTTACTCATTCTTTGCCCCGGAAACTCATCGACGCAGCTGCTAGCATCAGTTAAGGCAGCACTCACCCAAGCATCCACGTTATCGATGTGCCAAAATATTTCATCAGTCATCTTAGCTTTCGGATCCAATCGCCGGAGCTCTCCGATTGATTGGCTAAGCTGGTTTACGCTATCGTCTATCTGCATCAAGCAATCTCTCACCACTAGATACTCCTTCGATTTTGTTGCCAAGAGCTCTTCAGCCACCTTCACTAGGTACGACCTTGTGTAACGAGCTTGGTATAGGCTCACCGTCAACGAAGTACAGGCTAGTTGCTGCAAGTTTGGAGTACTGGAGTTAGTGTGCCGGGTGAGACATTTAATGCATAGGGCCGGATAACGGGTGCTCTGACACGAGACCTCGATGAAGGTCCTGGCTCGGGAACGACGAGAGTGTCTCACGCTATCCGTTGATGGCTCAACCGTGCCAATGGTTATGCAAAAGATGAAGAACAAGGTGAGCACTAGGGAGTGGCTGAGTTTAGCCATTGGTTTAAGACTATAATTGAAGAATTGAATTAAGACTTAAAGTTGGAAAAGTATATATAGAGAACTTAGAGGTTTGCACATGCTAAGCCATAGGTAGCTTGCAGTTTACGAGGATTAAGAGCAAATAATTGTGCAATGAATATCATATAATGTATATAGTAATGTTGTCTGACTTTTTGATGCAGATATATATAATAATAAGTTCATTTGATTGAGCAGAAAGGACGGATTATGATAGACTTTTGACCTGAAATAACCAATTTTATGAGAGCCGTGGGGCTGAGAACAACCGGCGTCGCCCACGGCCACCGCAACGTAAGCTGTCTTAAAATGATGGCAAGTTATTTGACTCTGTGTAGCAAGTGGGGGGCAGCTCAATGATCATGTGGTTGAGTGGCTTATCAACAAATATCAAACCCACGTGATCAATCAAAGGTGTTGCCTTTTTTTTTAGTGAATGGATCTTAAAATATCTTTCATCAATATCCTTAACCACATATTCTCTAATTTATATCTGTCATGTTCATCAGATTAAGATATTACCCCAAAACAGGAATAAAACCAGAAATTTTCTCCATGCTCAAGCTTCATTAGCTTGATTTTGAGTCTCCATTTCCATGTCTTCAGCTCTGTTCTCGAACGATATGGGATTATACCTTTTAGCACAAGTAACAAAAAGGACCAAGTTCAGTGCAGACAATGCAGCTAAGAGCAAGAAGTACCGACCCAAATGTCCAGCGTTCAAATCCGGTGGAACCCAACCTGGTTTCCCGTTCTTCGATGTGATCGCCATCACCGCCGTTAAAATCATGCTACATATGTAACTACCCATTGCCGAAGAGCACATTGATAATCCAATTCCCAGACTTTGCAATCCATCAGGTGTTTGTGTTGCAAAAAATTCCATCTGGGAAACATATACAAATGCTTCAGACACTCCCACGAGCACATATTGTGGAATCTGCCAGAAAATGGTTAAACCACTTGTGTTTACGCCCTTGGCATGTTTTAGCCTTTGTTGCTCGATGATGGCTGCAATTATCATGGATGCCATTGCCATGGCTATGCCGATTCCTATTCGTTGCAGCTCGGATGGAGGCTTGGGTTCTCTTTTTGTTAGTCTGGTGTATAAAGGAACTATGAATTTGTCATACAATAGAATGAATGCTGATGTGCTTATGATGTCGAATGCATACATGCTGGCTGGTGGGATATGGAAGTTTGAGATCATTGTTGTGTCCATGGCAGCTCCTTGCTCCACAAAGAGAGAGCATTTGTATGAACACTACAGAGGACAAAACGGTGCAGGACCATATTGGCAGTAATCTTAGAATGGACTTCACTTCTTCAACTTGTGTGATGGTGCAAAGTTGCCATGGATTTGCCGGTTCGCCTTCGTAAACATCGGCTGGGGTGATAATGGCCGCTCGATTTCGAGACACACATTAACAGCCACAAGCAATCAAACAAATTAACATCATAAGCTGTAAACAACATACTTGAAGCCATTGGTGTGAAGAATTCTTCTGGCACCATTATTTTCGCCTTCCTTTCTTCCAATTTCATAAAGCCTTTGACCATTGGAGGGTAGTTGAAAGTTCTTTTTCCTCATGGAAGCTACAATCACCTGAGAAAATCTGGATACAGGGTTTCCGACTGTCTTGAAGTGTCGATACCGAAAAGTCCCACACAAGAGCAAGGAAAATGCTACGGTTGCAGAAGTTGCACATATCCAGAACCCCAAGATCCAGTTCCCAAGGTACTGAACATATGCCAATACAGTCTCAGCAAACAAGGATCCCAGGTTTAAGGCCACATAAAAATAGCTGTAAAATGAATTCTTTGATTGCTTTTCTTCCTCATCCTCCTCATCGAACTGGTCGGCTCCAAATGCAGCAAGTGCAGGCTCTGGGGCTCCATTGCCTAATGCAATCAGATAAATAGCAACATAAAACAGTGCAGTTACAGCTGGAGAATGAGGTTCACATAACTGTCCAATTCTGCCACACCCTTGGGGCTTTAGTAGAAACAAATGTGTCACCGTGATAGTGTTATCAATCCCTGTCGAAAACAAAGAAAAACAACAATCAAAACCAGTTCGACACGCTAGTGGACTCGAACCCTGAACCGAGTAAATGATAACTGGCCGAGGCTTACTTACAATAAGGTAGAGAACCTGGAATGAGACACATGTGAAGTACCTCCCCAAGTAGGAATCACTTAAAAAAGCACCCATTAAAGAGAAGAGGTAAACTGTTCCAATCCATCTACTGAATGTGTTGGCCGCCTCTGCATTAGTTTGCCTTAGAACAGATTTCGAAAACAGAACCGAATTCACCTCCACCGCGGCGAATGCTAGAATAACGAGTCCTTGATTCACTGTTAGACAACAATAAAATCCCAATAATGTAAACATTATTATAACTTAAAAAGGACACACACTTATTAATTTTCCAGAGTGAACTACTTACCTAATATAAGCATAGCACATCTCCATCCTCCAGTTTTCCCTTTTATGGCTGGCCGGCCATGGCGATCAACCGATCCGTCCTTTGTGCAGGCAATCTCGTCCTCCTTGCAAGAGATGTAGACATGAGCAGAAACAAAAGCAGAAGAGGGGGAAATCCTTTTCAGATCAACAGTAGAAGGAGAAAAGCTTTGACATAATCCATACCTTAATGCCGTTGCTAACAGAAGAAGCAACGCAGTCGCAGGGTTGTTGGCTTGTCTCCATAATCGGAGCTCAAAGGAGAGAAGAGGGTGATAGTGGTGGTGGCCGGTGGGAATAGGATTACTGATGTCTGATGGAATGAATTGTGAAATAAATAGATAAGTACATATAAATGTGTGTAGTGTCATTAAATGAGAGTTCCTTCCCGTTGCTGGCATCTGACACACTGTTGGTTTGGCGATAGACATTTGTTGCATGAAAACATGGGACAATCTAAGAAGACATTATTCCTTCTCCGTATTCTATCGGGACAAAAATTTTCTCCTACCTCTCAATGTCTCTTTCTATATTTTATATTAAAAAAATTAAATTTTAAATTTTAAATCTTAACTCATAAGTTTAAACTCTAAAAAATACACATTATTTAATTTTTTAAATTCTAACTCTAAACCATAACCTTAAACATTAACTATAAACTTAATTTTTTTATTGACACATAAAAAAATACCCCAAAAATAAAAAAGTTCTTTTTCATCTCTTTGATTTTTTTTTTTGGTTTTTATATTTAAGTTTTAGTGATTATTTGAATAGGTTTTTTTCGTTTTCTCATAAAAAAATTACAAAAGATTTTTTCGTTTTATATTTAAGTTTTTCTTTGCAGCATATCTTTGTCAAAGTTAAATTTAACGTTGTATCTTCAGTTGACAATTAATTAGTTATCATACATATTTATTACTGATTTAAACTTTCAAATTTGTTTTCTCATTTTGTAGGTGTTCATAATTATCATAAATATACATAAATTGTGATAAAGTTAGTTGCCAACATTTAATCATAGTTGTTAGCACCGATGATTTTTTTTTACTGCTAAAAGTATTGTTTGTATTTATCTTATAATTTTTTGAGTTGTTTAGTAAAGCTTCTTTTTTATTCTTTGATGGTTTTAGATAAAATGAAAAAAATTTGTAATTAATTTATTTAATATTTGTAGATTTTTCGAGGTTACGTTTTTACTCTATTTTATTTTCATTTATTCAATGCGACTGTTTTATTAGTTAAAAAAATATTCGTATAAAAAAGCAGAAAAAACTATTTCAAAAACTATATGGCGTGATTTTTCACATATTTTGGGTTTTTTAGTTTTAGCTGGTCGACTAATTGATTTTTTTACATCAACTCATTAACTAATGAGTATGTAATTTGAATTTCATGTTGATGTTGGTTAGTTCGATATCTAACTCAGTATAAAATGATATCATTTGTGTTTATTAATGTTTGCAAGACATTTTTGCTTTGAAAATTATTCAATACAAATATTGTCTATACAATCCTTACCGTTTTAGTTGTTAGAGATTTAGTTTAAATTTAAAATTTAGATGTTTAGTTTATAAGGTTTAAAATTTAGAGTTTGTGGTTAAAACAGGAAGTTTAGATTTTACGAGTAAATATTTATATTTTAATTTTAAAAGAATAAATATGCATATTTGTATGATTTTTTTATATAAATACAAAGTTGTTTGAACTCGAGTCTCTTAAGATGAAAATCATCATATTTTTCACTGGGATTAATTCTTGAGTTCTATTATATGTATAATTGATGTTCAAAAAACCATCATCATTAAATAAATTTAAATAATAAAATATTATATCATTTCTTACCTACGAATATATAAATATATTTATAAAAAAAACTAATCAATAAATGATGAAAAGTGTAGTAAGATATTTGTATTTAATTAATTATTAATTTTGTACTCGATCATAAATGTTTTGATCAATAATGCTTCAATTCATTCATTCACAGAATCAAACACAAAGGCCACAAGGGCTAAGGAAACAGATAACATGTTCATGGAACATAACAAAGTGAAGAAGACCCCAAAAGAATTCGGAAACAATAAAACAAAGTCGTCGACGGAGCGAACGGATGGAGCGAGACAGGCTGCAGAGGCCATCAAAATCAAGGGACAACACCGAGCTTTAGCACCCACAAAGGGCATACGGCAATCTTGGCCATGGGTACCAGTGACACCAAAAGGGACTCCAAGCGTCGAGCTGACCAGAACGGCAGATGAGGCACCATTGAAATGGACAGACCTTTTAAGACAACAACCCGACACAATATCGGAAAACAGAGACCATCTACAAGGATGACTTCGGAGGAAGGAAATGCCATCGTCACCACCACCCCCAACCTTCATCCAACCTGTAAAAGAAAACAGGGAAGAAGTAAAAAACCAAAACTGAAGACACAGAGGAGACGACTCGCCTCTCCACCCGTTCTTCTTTGTTTCGAGCAACTAAAAACGACTGACCGTCGTTCTTTCAAAATTAGAGCCTGAGCTTGAGTTTTGGTGGTCGTGGAAGAAACCACTCATCAACCCACCAAAGAAAACTATCATAGAAAATCGTAAGAAAATGAACAACACAAATCGATTGAAGGCTAAAGAAACAAGAGAAAGTTAAGTGAGAGGCCAGCAGCCGAAAGCAGCAGCTGGTCGTCGTCGGAAGATAAAAAAATAGATCTAAGATTTTCTTGTAGTGGGTTTATACGACAAAGAAAAAAAGATTTTTGTTTTAAAATAAGAGCGTTTTATTCTGAATTTTTAGACCGGCTCGACTATAAATGTTTAATTTATCATAAGTTGAAACTTTTAATTATTTTTCTTAAAGATAGTATCCTAGTTTATTTTTTACTAAATACATATATTAAATGCTAAAAGAAATCTTGAAATGGACCAAGTCTAAATGAGATTCGCTCTGTATGCTATAATTAGAGGTGGCAAATGGGTCATTCGATTCGATTTCAGTTCGGGTCATTTCGGTTTGGTTTATTTTGGGTCTGACTACATTCGGTTTAAATTCGGTTCGGTTCGGGTCTGGTTCGATTTTAGTTCGGGTATCGGGTCAAGACTTTAGTTCGGATGATTTTCGGTTCGGTTAACTTTTGGTTCTGTTGATTTTGGGTTGGGTCAATATCGGGTTAATAGGAGATCGATCGTTTTAATTGGGTTTTCAGCCCATGTTAAGTTTTTCTACCCTATATATGACTTTATATAGCTTGTATATTTGGCTTTTTGGCGTGTTGTGCGACAATTCAAATCTCATATTTATTTATTTATTTTAATATATTTTTATTTCGGGTTGCATTCGGTTTGCGTTGCTTTCGGTTCGGGTGAAATCGGTTCGGTTCCATTCGGTTCGGTTAAAAATCGGTTCGGGTCCATTTTCGGTTCAACTGAAATTCGGTTTGATTTCGATTCGGTTTATTTCAGGTTTCGGATCAAATTTAGGTCATAGTATTCGGGTTGATTTCAGGTCTTGATTCAGATAAATTAGTTCGATTTTTGAGTCTCGGGTCAAGTTTGCCGGGTCTAGCTACAATTCATCCTCCAATGATTTATCTGTAGTTTCTTACGGAAAGTACGAAATGTATGCAGGATACTAAGAATTGCCGATTTTAGGCCTATTTTTCTTAGATTTTAATTTTGATTGTTTTCCAAATCAGCTTTTTGCTACAAAAGTTGGATTGAGTCTAAAAATAAAAAAAATATATAGTTTTTGAGGTCAAAATCACTTTTTATTTTAGTTTTAAAAGTACTTTTAAAAGTTAGAAATTTTAATTTTTTTAAAAGTACTTTTAAATAAAATTACTCATATATTCTCATTTATATCACCAATTTTTTTATATTTTCAAAAAGACGTTCAAAATAAATATTTTATTTACTTAAAAGTATTTTTTGACACTAATACTAAGCATTTTTATTTTAAACTAAACTTCAAAAATACTTTTCTAAATTACTTTCGCACAGTTTTTTTTAAAAAAAATGTTAAACTAGCCTTTAGTCGTGACATTCTTTTGCATTTGTTTTCATTGAATTAGGAACTCAAAGTCTTTTGGATTTTAACCCTTTGAGAGAAACTCAAGTACAACTCTGTGTTACCTATCTCACGATTCATCTCATGATTTACATATTGGATCGAGAATTTTGTGCATAGAAGAATCACAGATTTTAAGAGCAAAAGGAAAAAAAAATCAAAACTCAATTGATTTCAGCAAAAAAAATGGGACTTCTATTAAAGTTTTTTTAATTAGAATTAAATTAATTGAGGATTATAGGTTAAATTGATTGTTTTTTAATTAGAATTAAATTAATTAAATTTATAAATATAAAAGATTAAATATATTATTATTTAAAATTTTATAACAGTATGTGTAAACACATGGCTTAGGGGTTTAGTTTAAGGTTTAGAGTTTAGAGTTTAGGGGTTTGGGTTGTAGGGTTTAGAAATTAATGTTAGTGTTTAGAATTTAGAGTTTGGAGTTTAGTTTTTTAGGGTTTAGGTTTAATTTTGATTTATAATAGAAATAGACAAGCTTGTGTAAAATTTATTTTACACCGTCTGTGTATTAAATTTAAACCCATTACTTATTAACTATTTTATTATAAAATGTAAAATTTAATTATTATTTTATAATATTTAAAATTTAATTAACGTTTTATGAAAATTTAATTATTATTTTATAATATTTAAAAATTTAATTATCGTTTTGTTTGTTCACATAATTCAGTGACCATTTTGATATTTTACCCTAAAATCTTCTCAACTTGGCTAAAGCTTCGTCTTTCCCACTTCAATCTTCACACCCTCTTCTCGCTCTGAAAATGGTGTCTTCATTGTTAACACTCCCTTCAACATTTTCCCGCCTAAATTTATTCCCCAAACCTTCAATACTAATTCCCTTCACATATAAAGCCCTTAATTCACTAAAATCCCACAAGCAACAGTGTTTAAGACCCTTGAATCACCCTCTCCTTTATTTCCCCTCTTCATTCAATTCTTCGGCAACTCATTTCTCCACTTCAACAAGCCCTGTTTCGTCCAAATCCTTTGATAGTGATTTGGTTGTTCTTGGCATCGAAACGAGTTGCGATGACACAGCAGCTGCTATCGTAATTACCCTTCTCTTTTCCCGCTTTCCCGTTTCGTTTTCCTGTCTTGGGTATTCTTAATTTTAATGGGAAATTATCATTTTTGTAAAAAAAAAATGGCGAATGTTAGGTGAGAGGCAATGGCGAAATTCTCAGCCAAGTTGTGTCTTCTCAGGTTAGTACTTACTTCCCTTAGCAGCAAAATTTTCTATTTTTAGGACTATTTATTATCTCCCGGCAGTGAAGTGAATGCCTTTTTCATTTCACTTTGACTTTTGATTCCATGAAGGCAGATTTGCTGGCTCGATATGGAGGCGTTGCTCCTAAAATGGCTGAAGAAGCACATTCACAAGTTATTGATCAGGTATTATATGAGTTTGTTTAATTTAATAAATAAACAAATTATATTCATAATTTTTTAATCTAATGTGTAAATGTCGATGCAAAAGGAAAATCACAAATTGATTATCAAGTGCAGGTTGTACAAAAGACACTTGATGAAGCTGGTCTGACTGGAAAGGAACTATCTGCAGTTGCTGTTACTATTGGACCTGGTTTGAGCCTTTGCCTTCGTGGTAATTGTTAATAATATAATATGTATTTCTTTTAATTGAATTCTGTTGTTCACCATTGCTTCAAATTGTGGCTAGACTTGTGTTTCGCTTTTCGACTTTTTTATGCTATTTCTGTACAGTTGGTGTGCAGAAAGCTAGACGAGTTGCTGGCAACTTCAATCTACCGATCATCAATGTGCATCACATGGAGGCTCATGCTCTAGTAGCCAGGTATTGAAGCAATGAATGTATATAGATTAGAATGAGGCATGCACACCAGAACTGCTAAACGAGTTGTATTCAGATAAAACATGATGCATACCAGCACTGCTAAATGAGTAGTATTCAATTAAGATATGAGAAGATAAACCATATGTTGCCACTCTTAAAGAAAATGATGTGTTTTTTAGTACCATTTGTTTATCAATACCTGACATTTTTAGTTCTTTATGTAGACTGATAGAAAAGGAGTTGCGATTTCCATTCCTGGCACTACTTATATCAGGTGTGAGTTTCTGGCTTTGTGTTATTTATGTTGCTTACACTGGTCGTGTACACGGTTTTGCTTGTTACCTAGCTTGTTAGTGAGACATAGAGGTAGATGGTGAGATGTATGTGGCCTTGTCTTTACATATAATGTGATAGATATTATGACTGTAACAACATCATGGACTACAAAGTATCATCTACAATTTTCTGCTTCACATAAGTTATGGAATTCTGTAATTGCTTGGTTAATAACTCAAAGAGGAAGCGGTTTTCGATCTGATTAAGAAATTTGATGAGTATACTGTGACATGGAAAAATCATAAATTTTTAGTTATGCCACCTACCTTAGTCTTGTTTGTGGATTACAGACTTACAGTCATTGCTTAATTGTTTTTCCTGTAGGCGGACACAATCTGTTAGTTCTTGCGCATGATCTTGGTCATTACACTCAACTTGGGACCACAATAGATGATGCAATTGGTGAGGCTTTTGACAAGACTGCAAAATGGCTTGGCCTTGATATGAGGAAGAGTGGTGGGCCAGCTGTTGAGAAACTTGCACAGGAGGGTGATGCAGAATCAGTTAGATTCTCAGTAGGTCTTTTCTTTCAGAGCTTAATTGCCATTTGCTGGAATGCATATTTGATGGTTCAGTTGTTTTTTATGTACGGTTTTGACCTTTTCATTGAGTGGTTGTTCTGAGTTTCACGTTTGTGTTTTTTTTCTTTCCTATTTTAGATTCCAATGAAACAGCATAAAGATTGCAATTTCTCATATGCCGGTCTAAAGACCCAAGTGAAAATGGCAATTGCATCCAGAAATATGTATGTAGACTATACTGATGTCTTATCGTACTTGATGATTGACTCTTCCCAATTTTATCTATCATGATTCATGGTAATCATGCTTGATCCCTTTTTGTTGTAGTGATGCAAAGGTTCCCCTTTCATCTGCAAGTAGCCAAGAGAGAAGTTCCCGAGCTGATATTGCTGCCTCTTTTCAGGTTACACCCTTTTCAGTTCTTCATTGTATCACATTTTTTATTCTAGATCTTTCATTATTTCTGTAAGTTTAAAACATATTTATTGATGTGAGCCCTTCAAATCTATGCTCCAGCGAGTTGCAGTGTTGCATCTAGAAGAAAGGTGTGAACGAGCAGTTGAATGGGCATTGAAGATTGAACCTTCCATAAAGCAACTGGTGATGTAAATTACATACATGCATATATATATAATGTATTAATATTATTCACTCGGTCGCTCCTGATGTCACTGAATGTTTCTATAGCTAATCTGCTATGGTTGTGTACGGTGACCTTGCTGCTATTTTGCTTTCTTGCAGGTAGTGTCTGGAGGTGTAGCATCAAATCAATACGTTAGGTCTCGATTGGATCAGGTTGTTAAGAAGTACAGTCTGCAGCTTGTCTGTCCCCCTCCCAACCTTTGCACTGATAATGGTAAGTTACATTTGTGTAATTATTTGCCCACCTTATGCATGTGTCTGTATTCTTGTGTGTACGTATGGAAAGATAAACACAAAATGTTCAAATGCTTCAGCGTAGTAAGACAAACGCCTAAACCCAGTCTTTAAACCTTGGGAAATTAACTAGATGTTCTAGATAAAAGTAAAGTAAACTAATGCTATAATATTCATAAAAAAATAGGTGTGATGGTTGCTTGGACTGGCATCGAGAACTTCCGTGTCGGAAGATATGATCCTCCTCCACCTGCCAATGATCCAGATGATTTCATGGTATGTCTGGAAATATGTTGTTACATGTATGACACTGTATTGGCTGTATAAGTTGTGCATTGTTTTAGGCAGAAATAAGTTGGAAGTAGCATGAACTTTCACATGTTTGTGTTGCACCAGTATGATTTGCGGCCGAGGTGGCCATTAGGGGAGGAATACGCTGAAGGCAGGAGTGAGTCTCGCTTCTTGAGAAGTGCCCGGGTCCATCCATCACTGACGTCTATTGTACAAGCCTCACTGCAACAACAATGAAAAAAAGTAGGCATTATGCTGTATGCATATACAGAGATCTTAGAGTGGTCTAAATTGATCCTTGAGCTGATCTATCTTGATGGGTAATTGAAGTTGCTTGTTACAACGGCACTGATTCAGATGGGTATCAAACATATTCATCAACATTCAACCCCATTAGAGAGCCGCGTATTGCCTCAGTTCTCTGTAAAACCGATTGTTTCATCAATTAGCCATGTAATTTTTAAATGAAACAAGGGATGAACAGACTGGAAAGATGGCAAAAGACAAATATTATTTTCAAAATTAATCTGATCCAAGATGTCACTAATCTTGAGCAAAACATAAAGTTCTTAATTCGATAAAAAGCTATAGTTTTTCTTTTGAATTGTCATGGGTATTTTTGTTTTTATTTTGGTACTCGTCGTTACAAAATTAACATGTTAATTAGGAGAAAAAAAATCATATGTGGTAGGTTGTCATATCATTTTCTCTCTTAGTTAGCATGCTAAGTATGATTTTTTTATGATTTTAGTCATCGTGGCATGCTAACTAGGAGAGAAAAATGATGTCGTAGCCAATGGCATGCTATTTTCTTTTTCTTAGTCAGCATATCATTAATTTTTAACGGCATGTACTAAATAGAAACAAAACGTAACATTACGTACTAAAATAGAAATACGGGTAAAGATGAGCACCTGATATATGTTGGCTAGCACGAGTAAAATAGAGTTATAATTCTATTAGGAGTTGTAATCTTATCCTAGTAAAGTTATAATTCTATTAGGAGATGTAATCTTATCCTAACAAGTAGTTTAGTTTTATTTAAAACTTTGTAAAGAGATAAAAGTCATATCTTTGTAGTTAATTACTAAGGATAAAACTCCTTGTAAAAGTCTTTAAAAGGACTTTCTGTTGTACATTGAAAAGACAGAGTAATTCTAATAAAAACTCTGATTTCTACATGGTATCAGTCTAGACCGATCCTCTTTTCCATTAAAATTGTTCTTCTCCTCTGTCGACATCTCCTTTCTCCATGGCTGGATCAGATTCTTCCTCTGATGTTAGCACTCATGTGACCACTCGACAGGCTGATTTTTCATTATCCGATGCCTCTCTTTCTCCCATTACCTCCTACAAACTTAATGGGAACAACTACCTTCCATGGTCTCAATCTGTGAGGCTTTATATCACTGGTAGAAGAAAAGAATCCTATCTTTCCGATTCTCTGAAAATTCCAGAAAAAACTGATCCTACTTACAGCAATTGGTTAAGTGAAAATACCATGATCATGTCATGGTTGATCAACTCCATGATTCCTGAAGTAGGAGAAAACTTTATGCTCTATAAAACTGCTGCCGAAATCTGGAATGCTGCTCGAGATACATATTCAAGTGTTGATAACACCTCAAAACTCTTTGGGGTGGAAAATCAAATCAAAGATCTTCGCCGAGGAGATATGACTGTAGCTCAATATTTTAGGTTTTGACTAAATGCTGGCAGCAAATTGATCTATATGAAGCTAATGATTGGAAGTGTTCTGAAGATGTTATTTTTACAATAGTCTAAAAAACCAGAAGAGAATTTTCCAGTTTTTGTCTGGCCTTCATGGGGAATATGATGGGGCCAAAAATAGGATCTTGGCCACTAAACCCCTTCCCCAAGTTTGTGAAGCCTTCTCTGAAATAAGAAGAGAGGAAAGCAGGCGTTTGTTGAAGACACCAGCTGTCCAGCAGGCAGATTCTTTTGCACTCCTTACACACTCCACCTCTGGAAATAAACAAAGGAGGGGGAGACCTTGGTGTGAACACTACAAAAAGGTTGGCCATGTCATGGAACGATGTTGGAAACTGCATGGGAAACCAGCCGAGTGGAAGCCTCCTCAATCCAGGTTCAAGAAGGAGGCTCACCTTGCATCTCCTGCCAACTCTACCAGCAGCTTTAGCAAGCAGCAGATTGAAGAACTTCAACAAGTTTTCAGCAAAATGTCATCTAAATCTTCTCCTAATGCCCTCATGATCATAGAAGGTAGTATCTCTTGTTTGGCCACCAATAATTCTTTGTTTTGGATAGTAGATTCAGGGGCTTCTGACCATATGACAGGAAATCGAAGCCTTTTTCTACATTTAGCAGTCACAAGTATGCTTCCTCAATCAGAATAGCAGATGGTTCTCTATCCACAGTTAAAGGGAGTGGTTCAATTCAGTTAAATGATCAGCTAGTGTTATCTGATGTTCTATATGTTCCCAATCTTGCTTGCAACCTGCTATCTATGAGTAAATTGGTTATGGATGTTAATTGTGATGTTAATTTTGGGATTGTTGGTTGTATTTTTCAGGCACGGGACTCGAAGAGGGTGATTGGCAATGCTAGGTTGTGCAATGGCTTAGACTTACTTGATGGACTCCCCTCTCAGAATTCAATTTTTTCCACTTGCCTTAAGACTTCAGTTTCCTCCAACAATTCGATTTCTAGTGAAATAATGCTATGACATTATAGGTTAGCACATCCCAATTTTTTCTATCTTGCAAAGTTGTTTCCCAATTTATTTATAAATAAAAGTCCATCTTCTTTTAACTGTTAAGTGTGTCAAATGGCCAAACATACACGAAAACCATATGTTTCCTCCAAATTTAAACCTACTTCCCCATTATCTATTATTCATAGTGACATTTGGGGCCCTTCCAAAGTAAAAGGCATCTCTGGGTTTAGATGGTCTGTGTCTTTTATTGATGACTATTCTAGAGTCACTTGGGCATTCTTGATGAGAGATAAATCTGATGTAGACACAATCTTTAGAAATTTCTATCAGATGATTGAAACCCAGTTTGAAAAACAAATTAAAATGGTGAGGAGATATTATCCAAGAAGTGTTAGAGCTTGATGGGAGTGTAAGTTGACAAGAAGTGTTAGAGCTTGATGGGAGTGTAAGTTGACAAGAAGTGTTAGAGTTTAATTTAATGTGTAATTAGAGTTTATTTCTAAGTTAGTAGTTTAGATTTACTAGAAGTCTTATTTAACTTAGGGATAAATATTATTTAAATTATAGATAAAAGTATAATTTTAGTTATACTGAAACTCTGTATCAGCCTATTTAAAGGCTTATCTCATACACATTTAATTAAGAATAATAAGAAAATACAGGGAAACACAGTGTTCTCTCTGAAAAAATATTCTGTTCATCTTCTTCAAACAACAAATCCCCAATCACCGATCACACACAAACCACCATTATTCATTGCATCTTCGGCCACCATGGCCCCTTTCTCACATGGTATCAGAGTCAACAACGATCCTGATGTCGTCACCACTGCTGCCATCTCTGATCTGAATCAAATTGACGATCTTTTTTTTAGATGCATATCATTTTTTTCCGCTGTTGTCATTAGGCCACGCTCGTTCCTTGGCTTCTCTCTCGTTGGAATCTTACATCTATGGTGAAATTTCTACTCGTTTAACTTTGTTATTTTGTTCTTTATTTAATGGTTCTATCTTAGCCAATCAAAAAGAAATATGAAAAGGTTATAGTTTAGCCTTAAAAACTATTTGGTTCTATCTTAGCCATCCATTGTAAAAGATAGAGAAATGTTATAGTTTAGCCTTAAAAACTATATGGTTCTATCTCAGCCATCAATTATAAAAGATAGGAGAATAGGTTCTAGTTTAGCCTTAAAAACTAGATAATATTTTTTAAGGGATTCTAGATTAAAGATCTAAGCTGGAATTCTAGTTTGTGCAACTACCAGCTTGAGGGGAGTGTAGATTCCTGTGATCATTGTTGAATGAAAGCAGCTACTTAGTCCGTGAATGACAGGAAAAGCTGGAAGACATCTCAGAAGATGCAAAAACCTGAAAAAGATCATCACTGACAGAGGAAAACTAGAAGACATCTAAGAAGGGTGCAAAAACAAATAACAACAGTAAAGTTGGTAGACATCTCAAGAAGGATGCAAAAACCAGCAACATCGTTTGCAAATTTTCAACAATAGTTGTTCAAAGAATAGCATGAGTATGTCCTAGCTGTTCAACTCAATGGGTCCCAAAAAATGGAGATTTTTTTCCTAAAAAACAACAAAGAAATATGAGTAGGGCACCACATCCAAGATCCAAGCTGATGCTCTACTACACTTGCTCACCAGCTTGAGGGGGAGTGTAAGTTATCCAAGAAGTATTAGAGCTTGAGGGGAGTGTAAGTTGACAAGAAGTGTTAGAGTTTAATTTAATGTATAATTAGAGTTTATTTCTAAGTCAGTAGTTTAGATTTACTAGAAGTCTTATTTAAATTAGGGATAAATATTATTTAAATTATAGATAAAAGTATAATTTTAGTTATACTGAAACTCTGTATCAGCCTATTTAAAAGGCTTATCTCATACACATTTAATTAAGAATAATAAGAAAATACAGGGAAACACATTGTTCTCTCTGAAAAAATATTTTGTTCATCTTCTTCAAACAATAAATCCCCAATCACCGATCACACACAAACCACCATTATTCATTGCATCTTCGGCCACCATAGCCCCTTTCTCATACAGACTCAAGTTGGGCACTTGAATTAATAGATAGGAGATCCGTAAGTGGTTATTGCACCTTTGTAAGTGGAAGTTGAGCAGTGGTTATTGCATCTTTTTATTAGATTACTTGGTAATCAGGATTTACTTTAATGAGTAAATATCTATTTTAGGTAGAGATCTTATTGAATAAGGTTTCTTGGTGACCAAGTATTTGGGTCTATAAATATAGACTAGGTTTAACCTTTTGAATTATGAGAGAACAAGAGAATGAGAGTCAGGGGAAATTACTCTGGAGAGATGTAACCACTTTTAGGATCTCTACAACTATTAAACCTACGTTGTGGAGATGGGTATTGTAGGGATGTTGGGAAGAGTGTTTTGGTTCCACCGGGTCATGGGATTTGTACACCGAGTTTTGGGATTACATGGGTTATCATGTATTTGTACTCTTCGGGTTCTCTACATTATTAGTGGATAGTTCGTTTCTCTCGTCCGTGGAGATAGGCTATGCTGAACCACGTTAAATCTTGTCTCATGTGCATGTCTTGGTCTATGTCGTTATCGCTTTGGTTATTTTGCCCCATACCAAATTCCTAACAAATGGTATCAGAGCTATGGTTCAAGCTGTGCGATTGTGGAAGAATTTTTGCTGCGGATTTTGCGGTGCGATGTTGGAGACATGCCAGAGGAGTATTGCTGCAACGAGCTTTCAGTTGCAGGGGGAGTAATTCTCAAAATTCAAAGGTGATTCAACGGATACTACGTAAGAATTAGAGTTGTTGAAGACTTGGCAGCGGTGCTTCAACGGATATTTGGCTTACGTAAAAATTGAAGTTGTTGAAGACTTGAAGACCAATGCTCGAATAGAATTTGTGTCAGGGGGAGATTTGTTATATTTTGACTCAAATTCTAATTGGTAATTAAGTTGGGTTTTATTGTAATTCTAGTGGTTGAAGATTACTTGGTAATTAGGATTTACTTTAATGAGTAAATATCTATTTTAGGTAGAGGTCTTATTGAATAAGGTTTCTTGGTGACCAAATATTTGGGTCTATAAATATAGACTAGGTTTAACCTTTTGAATTATGAGAGAACAAGAGAATGAGAGTGAGGGGAAATTACTCTGGAGAGATGTAACCACTTTTAGGATCTCTACAACTATTATGCCTACGTTGTAGAGATGGGTATTGTAGGGATGTTAGGAAGAGTGTTTTGGTTCCACCGGGTCATGGGATTTGTACACCGAGTTTTGGGATTACATGGGTTATCATGTATTTGTACTCTTCGGGTTCTATACGTTATTAGTGGATAGTTCGTTTCTCTCGTCCGTGGAGGTAGGCTATGCTGAACCACATTAAATCTTGTCTCATGTGCATGTCTTGGTCTATGTCATTATCGCTTTGGTTATTTTGCCACATACCAAATTTCTAACAAATTAAAATGGTGATGAGTGATAATGGTAGTGAGTATCTTAGCAGGTCTCTTGGGTCTTTTTTTAAAGAAAAATGAATTTTGCATTTAACTTCTTGTGTTAATACCCCTCTACAAAATGGAGTAGCTGAACGGAAAAATAGACATCTTCTAGAGGTTACTAGGTCCCTCTTATTTTCGGCTAAAGCTCCTAAATATCTTTGGGGGGAAGCTCTTCTTACTGCCACATACCTTATTAATCGGATGCCTAGCAAGACACTAAGATTCAAGGTACCTACTGAAACACTTTTGTCTCACTTTCCAAATTTCAAACCATTATCATCAGTTCTTCCTCTTCGAGTCTTTGGATGCACAACCTTTGTTCATATGCATAACAGTAATTGGGGTAAACTTGATCCTAGGTCACTAAGATGTGTGTTTATAGGATACTCCTCGAGTCAGAAGGGCTACAAATGTTACTCCCCATCCCAAGGAAAAACCTACATATCCTTTGACGTCACCTTCTTTGAAAATCAGCCTTATTTTGCAGGTACTGAAATTCAGGGGGAGAAATACAGGGATTTCAGCCCTTACTTAACCTACAGCCTATCATCTCGTTGTCTATCCTTGATGAAAATCTCAATACTCAACAGTTTGTGTCCTCCTTCCCTTCTTTGCCTACCTATGATGAACCTGTGACTGCTACACCTAGTAATCCTATTGAAATACCTTCTCCTCAGTCAAAAATTACCAGTCCTTATACAACACCTCCTCCAACACTTAAAACCACCTCAAAAACTCCACTCAAGGTGTATACAAGAAGGAAATGACTTGTAACTGAAGAACAACCTAACATTTGCCAAGAGCCTGTTTTGGGTCCTGCTGCCGAGAAAATAAGAGGTAACATTATCCCACAAGACTCTTCAACTGTTGATTTAGATGACTTTCCTATTGCTATTAAAAAAGGGGTAAGGAAATGCACTGTTCATCCTATTAACAGATTCGTTGCTTATGGAAATTTATTGTCTAGTTTTAAAACCTTTACTGCTAATATTGACAGTGTGAAGATTCCCAAGACAGTAGATGAAGCTTTTGAAAGTCCTGAATGGAGAAAAGCTGTTGAAGAGGAGGTTAAAGCATTGCAGAAGAATAACACCTGGAGTTTGACTAATCTGCCGAAAGGGAAAAGGGCTGTTGGGTGCAAATGGGTTTTTACTGTAAAGTACAAATCCGATGGGAGCATTGAAAGACACAAAGCAATACTAGTTGCTAAAGGGTTCACTCAATCATATAGAGTGGACTATTAAGAAACTTTTGCACCAGTATCCAAGCTAAACACCATCAAAGTGTTATTTTCTATGGCAGTTAATAGAGACTGGAAGTTGCATCAATTGGATATCAAAAATGCATTCCTAAATGGAAGACTTGAGGAAAAAGTGTACATGGAAATTCCACCAGGCTTGGGAGGAAGGGTGACAAAAAAGACAGTATGCAAGCTAAATAAATCACTCTATGGGTTGAAGCAGTCCCCTAGAGCATGGTTTGATAGATTTGCCAAGGCTATGGTTAAAAATGGTTTCAAGCAAAGCCAAGCAGACCATACTTTGTTTAGAAAGGTGGCATTCAATGGTAAGATGACTCTCTTAATTGTCTATGTTGATGATATGATTATCACTGGGGATGACATAGAAGGAATAGAGAAGCTCAAATCTATTTTAGCAAAGGAGTTCGAAACCAAGGACTTGGGAAGTTTTAGGTACTTCTTGGGAATGAAAGTTGCAAGATCAAAGGAATGTTTGGTTATCAATCAAAGGAAATATATCCTTGATCTACTCACAGAGACTGGAAAGCTTGGGTGTAGACCAGTTGACACTCCAATGGACCCAAGTTTGAAATTTGGTAAATAAGATATGGGGAATCCTGTGAACAAGGAATCCTACCAAAGGCTGGTTGGAAAGTTGATTTATCTTTCACTCACTAGACCAGATATTGCATACTCAGTGGGCATAGTTAGCCAGCACATGAGTGACCCCCGAGAAGAGCACTTAGAGGTTGTTAATAGGATCCTAAGGTACTTGAAGTTCACACCAGGATCTGGGCTTATTTTCAAGAAACACCAAGACAGAACAATGAAAGTGTATACAGACTCAAGTTGGGCAGGTGAATTAACAGATAGGAGATCCGTAAGTGGTTATTGCACCTTTGTATGGGGTAATCTGGTTACTTGGAGAAGTAAAAAACAATCGGTTGTCTCTAGGAGCAGTGCTGAGGCAGAGTTTAGGGCAATGACCCTTAGGATATGTGAAGGAATGTGGATTAAGAAGCTTCTGACTGAACTAGAGTTGGATGGAAGTTCACAGTTTGAAATTTATAGTGACAGCCAATCGGCAATGAGCATTGTAAGGAATCCCGTGCAACATGACAAGACCAAATATATTGAAATAGATAGACATTTTATCTATGAGAAGGTTAACAATGGGATTGTAAGGCTGAACTACATTCCTACCAAAGACCAGCTTGCGGATATCTTCACCAAGGCACTACCAAGAGCAACTTTTAATGTGCTTTCATCCAAACTGGGTGCATACAACATATACACGCCAGTTTGAGAGGGAGTGTTGGTTAGCACGAGTAAAATAGAGTTATAATTCTATTAGGAGTTGTAATCTTATCCTAGTAAAGTTATAATTCTATTAGGAGGTGTAATCTTATCCTAACAAGTAGTTTAGTTTTATTTAAACTTTGTAAAGAGATAAAAGTCCTATCCTTGTAGTTAATTACTAAGGATAAAACTCCTTATAAAAGTCTTTAAAATGACTTTCTGTTGTACATCGAAAAGACAGAGTAATTCTAATAAAAACTCTGATTTCTACAATATATAGTTTTCCATTAATTTTATAATCGAACTAAGTTGAGTCCAGGTTTAAGTTTAAATAGATTAAATTTTGTATCAGAGTTGACAAATGTGGCCGAGCTCATAAACGAGTTAATTGAGTTGATATTCAATTGATTCAAGAAATTTTAAGTTAGTCGAATTGATGTGTTATATTTTAAGAAAAAATTATTACGTTTGACAAACATCACTAAACATTACTAACACTGAATATCGCTGAACACTATTAAATTGATTAATAAAGAATAAAAATCTCAATGACTTAACATATAATTATATATTATTTAAAATAAAATTTCAATTAAATTATTTTTCATATATATTATATTTTTTAATTTTTTTTAAATGATTGGATCAAATATCAATCTTAGTCAATTTAAAAATAAAAATTTATAAACCCGAAACATTAAACCATAAACCTTAAACAGTAAACCTAAACTCCAAAACCTAAATTCAAACATTGAGTTTAGAATTTAAGGTTTAGGGTTTACAATTTAGGGTTTTAAGTTTAAGATTTACGGTTTTTTATTTTTTAAATTGACTAAGGTTAGTATTTGATCTAATTATTTTAAAATATATATATAATATACATAGAAAATAATTTAATTAAAAATTTGTTTTAAATAATTTATAATTAAATGTTGAGTCCTTGTGATTATTAATCTTTATTAATTAATTTAATGGTGTTCAGCGATATTCAACGTTAATGGTGTTCATCGAGCGTGGTAAACTCATCCTATATTTTATAATTCAAATTTTATTTAAACTTGTTTCAAGTTGAATTTATGAAATACGAGTTGAGTTGTTTGGGTTTTTGTTCAAATTTAATTGTGTACATATAATATTATGATATTGATTGGTTTTAATTTGAACGAGTTTCTATAACCATATACAATATTTGTTGAAGACTCAACTTGAAAACTAATACACTAATTACTAAAAAATTTGAGTTATTCGAGTCTCATTATGCAATTCTATTTTCTTGAATTTTTTAAAATCGAATTGGGTTTATGAAATGAGTTTAAATTTAATACACAAGCTTGTATAAAATTTATACTATAAATCAAACCCTAAAATATTAAACTTAAACCCTAAAATATTAAACCCCAAACTTTACCTAACCTTAATTCTAAACTAAACCCCTAGAACCTAAATCCTAAAATAAACCCTAACCTTTAAAACTAAAATGCTTGTTTTTACGTGTATTGAAATTTTTATCTTATGAAATTATGGTTCTTATTAAATCAATTTAATTTTTTTATCTAATAGAATAAAAATTTTCGATTTTCGATTTTCGATTTTCGATTTTCGAAGTCGATTCAAGTTTTGCTCGTAGGTTAGAGATGGAAATATGGAGGCTACCAATCTCAGCATCGCAAAGAGGGAAGCTAATCTCAGCCGGCTATACTTCCCTCTCCTCTCTTTCTTCCCTCTCTTCTTCTGACCTTGCTCGAGGTTATAAAACTCTTCCTTCTACCCTCTACTTCATGCGCTATATCTACTACTGCAAACACACCAACTGTTTGTTTTTAATACCAAACGATTTTGAACCTGGCAGAAGTCTGTTTTCTGTGTGAATTACTGTGTTCCCCATACAGAGTTTCATGTTTCTAACGTTGTTAATCTGTTTATACAGAATTAAAAGTTTCCGAAACTGAAGCTATGGATATTCTGAAGGTTGGGTTACATAGTAGGGGGGCTGAAACCTCGAATGCAAGTTGTTCGATTGTTGAGGGTATTTATCGTTTATTTGCTATATAGAGAGGCAAGCTTCACTTTTTATGGTGAAGCTAAACTTTTTGCTTTCCCTTTATAATGATGTTCGTTGATACTTTTTGATTAGTATTTCTTCATTTCTACAATTCCCATTGGTGAAAAGGGAAAAACATCATTAGTTTATGCCCATATTGCTAGTTTAAGTTCTTATGGTTTCAGACACATTCTATGGGTTTGTAGGTGCACAAAGTGCCTGGGATATGCTCCATGATGAGGAATCATTAATGCACATTACAACATCCTCTGCAGATCTAGATAACATCTTGGGTGGTGGAATTCATTGCAAAGAGGTTACAGAAATCGGTTGGTCTCACTCTTTCTTCTTCTTTGGGCTAATTGTTAATTCTGTTTAATGCTTTGGTAGTGAAAATATTATCTTTGTGTTGATTCTTATAGGTGGAGTCCCAGGCATTGGTAAAACACAGCTGGGGTAGGGGTTGTTGCTTGTTATCAAGGTTTTGCTAGCATGTTACATCGGATTTATTTTTGCTGTAACCCGTCTCTATTGACAGGATTCAGATAGCTGTTAATGTTCAAATTCCACATGATTTTGGTGGCCTGGGCGGGAAGGCAATATATATTGGTAACTTTCATAAATCCACTGCAAGTTTTGGTACTGTTTGCCATTGGATTAATGTTGCTGACAATGTGATCATATGATACGTAGACACGGAAGGCAGTTTTATGGTGGAGCGTGCTTTTCAAATTGCTGAAGCTTGCATAGAAGATATGTCAGAATATAACAGATTCTTAAGGAAGGATTTTCAAGAGTTCAAAATCAATATGAAACCCGAGGATATCCTGGAAAACATATTTTATTTCCGAATTTGCAGTTATACAGAGCAAATTGCCCTGATAAATTACTTAGACAAGTTCATTTCGGAACATAAAGATGTAGGTATAATAGTACCATGCTGGGTCCTTTCCTTTTTTGTTGAGGCAATGTCTACGGTGGAGGTGGTTTGCTAAACACTGCTGGTAATTAACTGCTCAGATCAGTAAATAGATATATCGTTATTGTCACAGGTGAAGGTGGTTGTTGTGGATAGTGTTACCTTCCATTTCCGCCAAGATTTTGATGACATGGCTCTTAGGACTCGAGTTCTTAGTGGAATGGCTCTGAAGTTGATGAATCTGGCCAAAAAGTTCAGTTTGGCGGTGAGAATAGTTTTTCTTTCTTTGTAAAATTATTATCATTTTCATTGTTCTTTGAGATATCTAATCACGATGCATCTTTTATCATACATACGTACATAAAGTCTCACCTTTGGTTGTGTGCTGATTGATTTTTTTTAACTTACCTCCTTTTGCAGGTGGTTTTATTGAATCAGGCGACCATTAAGCATACAGAAGGCTCCTTTCAATTAGCTCTTGCACTAGGTAATATCAACTCCTATCATCGATTGGTCTCTCATAAACTTGTTTCCTTGCTGTTCTAAATGCACCGTCAAACGTATTTGTTGAATGGTGACCATTGCCATACTTGCATTGCTTAACTGAAATAGTGCAATCATGCTGAGTAGGTGATAGCTGGTCGCATACTTGCACAAATCGGATTGTTCTATATTGGAATGGTAATGAACGGTATGCATATATTGACAAGTCACCTTCCCTTCGATCAGCATCGGCAGCATATTCTGTAACAGCTAGGGGGGTTAGGAATTCCTCCTCGAGCTGTAAACGGATCAAAATGATGTAAGATATAGATGGAACCAGAGGAGGCATTTCCTTTGCTTGAAAAAAAATGAGAAATGAGCTTCATAGTGAAATATTCCTCCAATGGATTTGTGAGGTAAGTTCAATTATTATTATTAGAAAAAGGGGTTTGAACAACGCACGTTATAGTTGATCGTTAAACTCTGGCTACTTTTTTGACAACAAGTGATGAGTTAGTTCGTTTTGTACATGTCACATGTATTAAGTTATTGATATACACTATTTTTTGGTAATATGTATGCCCATTGATATACTCTATTTTATCTTATATGTTATGTAAGTAAATAATTTTAAGTTATTAAAAATAAAAAGAAGAGAAATATGAAAAAACATCTTTAAATAAAAATTAAAAAATTTATTAAAAACCTTGCTTTTATCAATAATAAATGGATAGATGAAAAATATTAATTAAAGAGAAAAAATATTTTAGACTATCTAATTTACCTTATTATCAATTTTAATACCATAGCTTATTTGTTCTAACCTTCAATTGAGTTACCCCTCGCAAAGAGAAAGTAGTGCGAGGATCCACTCGGGAAGGTAATTTAATTCAAATTTGACGGGTTTCAACTTGACCTAAGGTTCTTGTTGAAAATTTGGGTTGGATCAAGTTCGAATTTATGATGAAAAATATCTAATTTGACTTAAGATCATAATATAATTTTATTTTAAATGTTTAGAGATAATTGTCATAATGTTTTTTTCTTTATTTTTTTTAATTAACTCCCTATTTTATTGAATAAAAATAGGGAAAAAATTTATTTATATTAGGTTGGATCGGGCCAGAAGCAATGTTTTACCCTAGATTTCAGATTGAATTATAATCAAGTGAAACATCATCAAATGTTGGGTTGAATTTAGATGAAGGCTTTAAAATTTAAAATCGAGTGTGGATTGACCAAAAACTTAATCTAACCTATGATCATCTCTAATAGGAGATCCTGTTCCCGCACTGCTTATCCATATGATCTTTTATACCATCAAACATGATTTTTAGTCTTAATTTAGTGGTCATGAAAGTTCTTAAAGAAATTTAAGTTTTTAGTTCAAATCTTATCGTATGTGAATTTGATTCATATTTATGATTTATCAATATGAATTTAATGAATTCAGTAAGTGGTCATAGTAAAACAACGGATGATGTTTATCTTAAAAAACCATGGTTCAATCGCTTTGTCTGCAAAATGTGTACGCTGTCAAAAAGTTAAGAATATGTATGAACAAATACTACCGTCTAAGAGCAGCAGCAGATTCTTTCTTTCTCAAGCTTCCCCTTGTTTGTTGGGTGGTGAAAGCTGTATCTGCAACACATTTACAAGCGGCAGCATCATATATATGTCTTTGTATTGTTTCAAAGAATTGGTTTATGTTTAATTTATTTACAAGCAAATCACAAGAGACTGCTCAACTGCATCAATAATGCCTGCTGCTGCCCTATCAAAGTAGACTTCAATATTTCAAACACTCATCCTCATTCTGATTTTGACATCTTTTTGGATTCCTTAAGAACAATATGGAATCTCTTACACTATTCAGCTTTGATATTGGTTTTGGTTTCCGACAAATATTGGAATAAGATTCATGACCACTTTGCACACTTTTTTTTCCATTACAGCCACTCAATTGGTTCAGTAATTTAGTTTTATTGAGCATGTGTGAGTTGTAAAAAAACCTAGTTACTTTGTTTACATAGAAAAGAACTTACTTAAATCTGGTTAGATATTCGATACATTCATGTGGTTTTGGACACGCATAATAAAAGTGACCACACAATGTTTAAAAAAATAAGTTATATTAAATGCTTACAAGAAAAAATAAAAAAATTAGTCATCGACAGGTGATAAAGCATATAAAAACATCAAAATATTAGTCATGCTAAATACTTACTTTACCTCTTTTCGAATATATTTGGATAGTTAATTCGTTTGATTGTACTGCGTAATAACTTACTCTAACCATAATTTCACAAATGTATTAATTGTATTGTAATTATATTTATATGTTATAACAATTTTTTAATTGTAATTATATTTGAAGTTAATCTTTATAATCATTGATGGTGAGTGAGAGGGGTGACCTAAAATTATAGAGAAAGTTGAAGTTCTCAAATCCCTTACCTACAAATTCCCAATGTTTTTAACTTTTATGGTAGGAAAAATGTCCTAAAGCTCCCCCACGTTAATTATTTTCTTTTTGAAAATTACTCCTAATTATTGTTAAAAAATGTATTAAACCAGTATTTTATGTTACCATTTATATATTTTTATAATTAAATTTTAATTGTTTTTCATTAAATAATAATAATTTAAGTTATAAAAATCATTTCCTAATTAGACTTAATTTGGACTGAGTGCATTAAAAATTGTAGAGGATTTAGGGGGTATGATTGTGGGAATGGATGCCCCAATTTCCCAGGCCTCTCTCCAAACCAATCAATTTCTTACCTCACAGAGCATCGAAGAAATATTTAATTTCCCTTCAGTCTCTATATTCTTTGGATTTTTTAATTTAGTCACTATGTTTTTATTTTCAGAAATGCAATCACTCTACATGTTTCATTAAAAAATTAAAATTCAATTAATAATACTATTAATTATTTCTATTAAGTTTAAACATGTAACTTTTAATATCCAAAAGTCATGATTTAAAAATAAAGATCCAATTGATAATGCATACTTCAAATTTAGCATAAATCAATTAAAGTATTTATCAATTCAACTTTAACTTTTAAATCAAATATCTAAAGAGACTAAGGCCCTATTTTATAATCTATTGAAAATATCAATCAAATGAATTAGTTTTAGTGGCTTAATTTCATTTAAAATTATATTACTATTATTTAACTTATTGAGTTTAGGTTTATTAACATGTTGTTGGTACTAACATACATCATTTTAAATTTATATTTATCAAATAATCTGATTACATCTAATACTTAATTTAAAATTTTAAATAAATTTTATAATTTAAATTCAATAATTAATTTTTCAACACTTTGGTCATGTTTGGTAAATAGCGGTTTGAGCTAAAATTAGAGGTTTGACCGGTCAAATCTATTAATTTCGATGTTTGGTGAATAACGAATTATGGTGAAACCTCTAATTTTAAAAAAGTTGCTAATAAGAATTTTTTGAGATTAGAGGTTTTGACATAAGAGCTATAAGGACCCTTTTACCCTCAAAAATCTCCAAATAACCTAAACTTAACTTTTTTATTTTAATTCTTCACCCTTACGTATTTATAGTTGTAAGACTTGTAAACTAATACTTTTTTATTTTTTTCTTTTTATTCTAACATTTGTATTTGTATTTCAATTTAATAGTTAATTAAATTGTATTAAAAATAATTATATAAGTAATAAATTAATATATAGATACTTTAAATATGCTTAACAATGTTATATTAAAAAAATTATTTTTCATAATCTAATTAATATTAATAGATACAAAATATTAATAACTAATAAATTATTCAAACAAATATTAAATATTCTTATATGTCATTTTACTTATTTAAATAATCAAACAGCTATAAGCTATCAGTTAATTTTATCAAACACTTTTATACAACCAGCTAATATAATCTATTAGTCAAATCAACTAATGTAATTCGCTAGGTATTCAAATGATTAAACAACGCCTAATCTTCTAGAATAAAAATAGAGAGACTAAATTACAAAATTCATGAGAATGCAGGGACTTGGGGAATAGTTACCCCCCCAAAAAAAAATCCATCTGCAAGTTCCTACTTTTAACCAAGTCAATCGAAGAATCAAAGCAACCCATTTCATCAGATTCAGTAGTTCGACTCTTCTTCTTCCTCTTCATCTCCCAAAAGCTCACTTCTTTTTTTGTTGAACACGAAAATCAAATCTTGATTTCCCTTATTTCTTTTTGGAAGCCATTGAAAGAGCTTTAAAGTATAAACCCCAATCGAAGAAACCACCGACAAAACAAAACCCATCGATTGAAGGAACCAGAAGATTCCCATTTTCCATTTAGCCTGAAGAGAAACTGAAATGATCTACAAATCCAATCTACCCATTTCTCCAGAACCTTAGAATCACAAATGAAACCAAAGTTGTCCTGAATCTTGCAAAGAACATCCTCGTTTGATGTTAAAGCACTCGTCTTTTCTTGACAACACTGGGAAATTCAAGATGGAAAAATCGCCCTACTTTCACAGTAAATTGAGGTGGCACTCTTCTCTTATGAAGCTCACATTTTGGTCCTTCATCTTCTTGGCCTTGATCTTCATCTTCTTCTATCGATCCCCTTCCTCGAATCCCCTCCCTCAAGATCCTTCTCGCCGCTCTCTTCGCACCTACAACTGGAGTGGACCCGCTTGGGAAAAACGGGTCCGTTCCTCCGCCCGTATCCGTTCCCGTGACGGCGTCTCTGTCTTGGTCACTGGAGCCGCCGGTTTCGTCGGTACCCATGTGTCGACTGCTTTGAAAAGGCGTGGGGATGGTGTTCTTGGACTGGATAATTTCAATGACTATTACGACCCTTCATTGAAAAGGGCTCGTCAAGCTCTTCTGGACCGAAGCGGGGTTTTCATTGTGGAAGGAGATATCAATGATTCGACCCTTTTAAGGAAACTTTTCGAGGTTGTCGCGTTTACCCACGTTATGCATTTGGCTGCTCAAGCTGGGGTCAGGTATGCCATGGAAAATCCTAGCTCTTATGTGCATAGCAATATTGCTGGTCTTGTTAGTTTACTTGAAGCTTGTAAATCTGCTAATCCGCAACCTGCGATCGTGTGGGCGTCTTCCAGTTCTGTTTACGGGCTTAATAGCAAAGTCCCATTTTCTGAGAAAGATTGGACTGATCAACCTGCTAGTTTATATGCTGCTACTAAGAAAGCTGGTGAAGGGATTGCACATACTTATAATCATATATATGGTCTTTCTTTAACTGCATTGAGGTTTTTCACAGTTTATGGCCCTTGGGGAAGGCCAGATATGGCATATTTCTTCTTCACTAGGGACATTTTAAAGGGGAAGACCATATCAATATTTGAAGCAGCTAATCATGGTACAGTAGCTAGAGATTTTACCTATATTGATGATATTGTGAAAGGGTGTTTAGCAGCGTTGGATACTGCCGAGAAGAGTACTGGTAGTGGAGGGAAGAAGAAGGGTCCGGCTCAATTCAGGATATACAATTTGGGGAATACTTCTCCCGTGCCGGTTCCTGATCTTGTGAGCATCTTGGAGAGGCTTTTAAAGGTTAATGCAAAGAGGAATGTTATCAAGTTGCCACAAAACGGGGATGTTCGGTTTACTCATGCTAACATTAGCTTGGCTCAGAGGGAGCTCGGATACAAACCCTCGACTGATTTGCAGACTGGCTTGAAGAAATTCGTCAAATGGTATCATGGTTACTATTCTGGTGGGAAGAAGGCTGTTGGATAATCCATTCTTTATCATGTGGTTGGATCCTCTGAATTCTTGTTCGTTATCATTGTTTTTCAACATTTCTGATTATTTGTTGTTTCATACATCTTTAATGGTGACATATAAGGAGGAACGCCATGTCCTGATTTGAGGCAATTTTGTGATCAATGGACATTGTTTGCTGGTCGGGCACTCCAAAAAAATCCCCTTTTTTCATTTTCCATGGATTGTAATTGTTTTTTGGTTTTGGCATTCTGGTATAGCATGTGCCGATTGATTAACATGTATCATTGCTATGCAATTCCAATAAAATAGCTCATTCCTGTATTGGGGGGATTGTGTGTTTTCGTTCCCTGGTGTAGAGATATTGCTCCTTCCATTTTATTAATGAATGTGACATGATTCATGAGCTATGTGGTTTCATTAAATTGAATTTGTGAGCTTTTAAATTTCAGGAAAGACTTAATTTTATGATTTTTCTTTTTTGAACTTCATACACTCTTAAGTAAGTGTTAGTAGCCATTTTGGTCCATAGTCTAAGAATCATCAGCTTAACAATTAGTGGGACAGTAGGCAGTCAAAGATGATTTTTTTATATATATAATACTTAAACTACTCGTAATCTTTCACGTCACTAAATTAGAGACAACTAATTTCATACCTAAATAAATCAGGTCATTGTGCAACTAAAAGATCATTGTCCATAGAAGCTTATGTTTCAAAGTCATGTTTTGAAGTATTTTACTTGGCTTGCCCATTGTCCTTTTATATATATATCTCATGAAAGTTGGCGTCTTTATAAGTTTTGAAGGGTTGCACAAACTTTATGTAGCCAAAATAAAAATTACATGGTTGGTTCATTAGATGTTATCTATATTAAGCGCTGTTTAGGCACATCTAAAATGTTACCTATGGAACCGTAGAAATGTGTTTGTCCATGATGGTACTCTTCAACCACGTGAGTTCATTGTGATGAATGCTAACTGCCTTTAATATGATTTCATCTAGGCTACTGGTTTTCCAACGATGCACACGATGCCTACTCCAAGTACGCGTTGGTCCAAACCTTCTGCATGTACCATTAAAGTTAATGTGGATGGAGTCTTTATTTCAGATACGAGAATTGCTGCGGTAGGAGTAGTGGCTCATGATCATAATAGTTTAGTTTTGGCTGGTCATACTCGTTTCCTGTTAGCTTTACAAAAAGCGAAATTGGTTGAAGCTCGAGCATTTATTGCTGGTATCACACTAGCTATAGAAGAGGGATGACAATCGAACATTTTTTAGGGCATAAACTCCAAGACTCTACGAATGATTTATCCACTGTGGGCTTAATTTTACAGGATGCTCATAAATTTCTTGTTCAGAATGATAAGTTCAAGGTCCAATTTGTTCGTCACGAAGCTAACCAAACTGCACATGGTGTTATCCAGAGATACACCGTTTTGATTTTTATTTGATTATCTTGAAATTTATAGTTAATAAAATATATATCCCTTTAAAAAAACAGTAACTGCGGAATGAAAATATTTTCAACGTCTGATCGCTCAGGTAGAGGCATGACAAATTCACTTTTGATATTCGCTTAAAGACCAAAACTACAAGTGTACATATTTGTACCGCATCTGTTTTTACAAATGAATGAGGAAAATTTTGCAAATTGTAAATTTCCAATAATCATGAGTCTCTCTGTAAGCTCTCTTCCAAATGTATTTGTATCAGATTCGACTAAAACGAGGGAAAATCATACCACCTTGTGGTTCAACAGTGCGGTAACCACTGAAATAACTACTCATTCCCTTTCATCAACGTATCGTAAGATGCACTATCCACGCTAAAAACTAAATGAAGTTACTCAAAAGTCATACTTTGTTCTCCCACTCTTCAGGATGAGGCACAACATATCTGAAATGTCAGTAGAAGAACTGAAATAGTTCCAAGCTTCAAGCATTAGGCGTTTCCTCGATCCTTTAAAATGAACAACCTATATCCAGTTAAATGAAAACTACAGTAAATTCATACATGAAACAACTTCGGCATAAAATACACACAGACAAAATGATTATGGAAGACTTAAATACCTTGACATCCAGAGGCATGCCATGAAACTGGCCAGCGCCCTCAGGCGGTGTCCAATTATATGTAGCACATGGTAGAAACAGCACTGTTGCACCACCAATCTCCTTGGTAAAAGCCTGCGCTTTACTAAATCCTTTTGCATCAAAAGATGGATCAGATTTTACGACCCAGAAGAGGGCCAGCTGATCACCAAGCATTCGGGAAGCCTTCATGTATTTGGAACTGTAGACTTCTAATACTTTCTCGAGAAATTTTTTTGCCCTGTGAGCAATTTCATATATTCAGCTTCTTTAGAGAATTTTGATGCACGTCCCCAAAATATCAAGAAGAAAGAAAATATATTGTTTCTTCAAGGTTCATTACAGATATTGTGAGTAGAAAAGGGTTTCAACCTTAAAATACCATCATGGGTACCCCTAACTGCAATAAATCCAGAATTCAGAGGCTGGTCTTTGTTGTTCCTGAAGGTAAGAGCCAAATGGAAATCTTGGTACTGTTCAAATATCTGACCCAGGTCATCAATTACAGCGATGTCGGAGTCCGTAAAGATGAAATGAGTTATATGCCCCTGATCCTGAGATAGCTTCTCAAGTCTGATTTCGAGGAAGGTCTACATAGAAAAATGGCAGTTTGGCAGCTAAATTAGGATACATGTTTTTCATAATTAAACTAAAGAATTTGGACTTATACCCACGCTATAAATTATAGACAAAACTTTTCTACCTATATATCAATACTATGTGCTCTTACAATGTAAGACCTGATTCTTTGAAGCATCATCTTGTCTCTGGAATATTCACCCTGAATGGGAAGTACAGTAACTCTGTTTTGGTGTAATGAGAGATCTGATTCTGGATCAGTCAGAATAATAACATTGCTCTGAGGCATTCTCATCTGAAAGATTTAATTCACAACCCCAATTAAGTAAATGCTTCAAAGCAATTGCTCTAGGTGATGTAGAACAAATACTCCAGAATAACAAGACTCAATAAAGATCAATATCGATGGGGTTCAATAATCAACACTGAATCTACGAACATTAAAAAAACTGATTTATATAAGCTTCATAAAAGGCCATGGGGAAGTAAATCCCCACCTAAAATAAATCCAACAAATTTTCCGATAAATTCAATCCTACCTAGTACCTCCTAAATTAGGTCTAGAATAGACATTCTTCCAAAACTTGGCAGAATGCTCTCTAGCACTATGTTTCCTTTGATGAATGCAAGATACAAAATAAAATTTAGAACAATTCTATGCATTACAATAATACCATAATACATAGGAAGATGAGTCAATAACTTCAAAATTATATAAGAACTCGTATAAAACAGAGGCACACAGTCAGAGTTAGTTCTGAAACTTCAAGCAACAGAAATCTCTAGCGGACACTATGGTGTTTAACTGAGGGGTTACCTGAATGAAGCTAATGAAGACATTCATAATGGCCATTGATCGCTCTGGCTTGCTATATGAAGCATTCCCAACAGTAACCAAGTTTGATAATCTACTAGTCACAGAATTATCAGGTGAGTTATCGTATATGGTAAAAACAGTGACAAATGCAATGCCGTCTCCAACACCAGAGGCATGAGCTGGATTTGAAAAATGGGTCTTGTTGAGAGCTTTAACTCCTGAAACATAATGAAAACATAATTTTCCATTAAAAATATATACCATGTAGAATATGACAGCAACAAATTTAGGAACTGGGAGCTCAATAAAAGTACTCCATTATTTGTTTTCAATGAGAATATCATAAAAAAGAAAAAGAAAGGAAAAAAAGAAAGTCATGTCACATTTGTCTAGACAACGAACTCCTAATCCCGTACCCCAGTTACCATAGTTTTTAGAAGTAAATGCAAGTCTAAGGTTCCTTCTATCAAATTATTGCACTAAGAAACAGGTTAGCAAGAACCTTGGCATTGCAAACGGTTGGGCAAGCCTTCTCCGGCAGCAGGTCCAAGAACCAAATGATCAAATTTCTTGGTTGCTTTCTTGGGGGCATCATCACCGCCAACAGATGAATTCTGAACATCAAATTTCTGTGTGTTTTCCTTGGAGGCATCCGTGACTACTTGGTTCTGGTGCAATTCCAGAACTGAGAACATGAGAAAAGAATCAATTCAAGAAATAAACAAAAAAGAAAATAGAAAAAAAATCCACAACTGAATCAGGAACAAACCAGAGAACAAATGAGGAAGGATGAAAACAAGTGGGAAGCAGAAGAGGAAACGACGCCACCCAGCACAAGCTTTCATGCCTAATCAATCTTTCAATGATAGATACTAATTAGCTGCACCAATTCGAGCTAAATTTACAATATGAGATATTATTGATTAATTGGAGCTAAATTTACAAAACCCATCAATTCAAACATTTGGTAATCCAGCAATATGACAGATCTTAAGGAGATACTCCAGTTAGAACTGTAGCTTAGAACTGACAAGAGCTAAAAATATATGAATTGCAGATCAGGCAGAAAGAATAAATAAATTCAGGAGCATGCCATAAACAATGGAAGTTTTATATAAGATCGGAAAAAACAAAAACTTAACGACGAGATGCAGTTGAAGATATCCAAACCTTAAGCGCTTGGGTTGTTGACGGTGCTTTGAAGAATAAATTTTTGGTGAGTTCGATTCAGAGATCTCAATGTTCTTTTAGAGTTCACCGTTTCTTTCTTCTGCTCTTTTCTATTATTTTCGCAAATATATCTCCCATTCTGCTTGCCGATGTTCCTCTTTCTTTTCTTTTTTGTTTTCAGGGTAAAATACACCATTCATCACTCAACAATCTTCTTACTTTTATTTTTGTCACTCAACTTTCAAACTTTTCAATTTAATAACTGAACTTTATAAATCAAAATTTTTAACCACTTTAAAATATTTTATTATTATTATTTTAGTATGAGATGACACTTATTATTATTATTTAATATTAAAATAATTTAAAATAAAAAGTAAAATCAAATTATCAGCCGACCACCATTTGTCGTCGTTGGACGCCATTGCCGACGGCCGTAGATGATGGCCATTCGGTCTCATATTTTATCGGTTGATTGTTTCACTCCCCTGAGTCCGAATTCGACCACCATTTTATCGAAAAATACTTCAAAGTCCACGAAAAGTAGATCAAAAGTGAAGAAACTGAAACGTTTATGTCGAGATTCGCAAGTTTCAAGACATTTTTTGGTGAAATAACTACTGGATTCGAACTCAGTGTGTCAAAACAAGTCACCGAGTGTAATTTTAGGTCAAACGGCCACCGATTTTGAAGGCCGCCGATGATGACAAGGAGCAACAGTTATTTTAAATATTTTTAAAATTTAATAATAATATTGAAAAATTGAAAAATAATAATAAAATATTGGAAAGTGACAAAAAGTTTAATGCATAAAATTCAGTTATTAAATTGAAAATTTTAAAAGTTGAGTAAGCAAAATAAGAGTAAGAAGATTGTTGAGTGATGAACGGTGTATTTTACCCTTTTATCAAATTTCTTTTTTTTTTTTTGTTAAACTACACCCAAGCTCGTTAACGTATGTGTAAATTTCTTTTTGGAATTATAACTATTAAGATAATATTTAAAATTATAAAAATAAATTTTAAATTTTAAAAATTAAACATTAAATTATTACATGGCGTTAACAGTTTAAAGGCGGATTACTAGAACATGTCCATCAAATTAAAGTATTATATTAATTATTATAAAATGAACATTTAACTTTGAAATTTTTAATTCTCAGTTTAACTCAGAGAGTTTTTATTTGATAGTGGGATTCGCAAGATGACTTTATAAACATCATAGAGCTGAGAAAACTTTTGGGTTTCAAAATTCAGATTGTGATAATTATTTGCTAGATGCCAAAGCCGAATACAAGTGTAGTCCAAACGAAATCAAATTTATCAAAAAGTTGAATTAAAATTGCTTAATTAATCAGTTAACTATCGATGTTAAGATTAGAAAATACCTTTATACAAATCTTTTAATTTCGGAATTTAGAGATTTAAGTTGTATAGTTTGAAATTTAGGGTTTAAGTTTTAAATTTTATAAGTTAAATATAAAGAGTAGTGCATTATTTTATACTGCTTGTTTATCAAAATATAAACTTTTAAAATTTCCAATTAATTCGGTTAATAATTGAGCTGAACATTTGAACGCCCTGAAATTTTTGAGGTTAATATGAATATTTAAATATATGGAATCATCTTTGATCAGATAAAATAGAAATAATCATCACACAAAGGATTAAAAGAGATAACAAAATTGATAATTCGTCATTCAATTTTCAAGATTTGAGAAAGGTATAGGTCGTCTATCTGGCCATGATTCGATCTTCTCAAAGTACTTGACAGGTACAACCCCATCAAAACCCTCACTCAGTATCACTTTGTTGTCTGAAATGTACAACTTCATCCCTTCTGCACTCATCCAAGAAGTCACTTTTGTTTAGCACAAAAAGATTGATAAATCTTCGAAACAAAAGTGACGAAAGGAAAGATTTGCAGAAATTGCTTCAGTCTATAGAATCATCACTGGCCTAAAACTAAAAGAAGCATGCTTACCTTCCAAAGCTTTTCTGACATTGAGATGGATCAAGATGTTAACATCTCGTCTCATACCTGAAGATAACGAAAAGCACAAATCATCAGTAGCTTCACTAGGACTTGATGTCTTGAATTATGCTGATTAGTGCTTGAGGTCATAAATCGAATCTTAGTAATCCTCTTTCATATTCTTTAGCAGGAATCCTCTGGTGCATAATGTAAATAACAGTCATAGTATCGGCAAAGCAATTCGTCATGTATGCCTAACTTGGATATTAAAATCCAAGACTAAAATGAATGAGTTATGTATGTTGTTGCTAAGATCGTATGTCAAAGTTCATAGGACCAGAATATCCTATTGAATCCATTAAAGAAAAATCAAAAGAGACAGAATAAAAGATATCATATCACTACAATCATCAGGTCAAGAGATTTTTCATGATATCTCACCACTAATCACTTCACCATCGGTCGGCACGCCACTTGAGAAGTGGACATGCAATCTTTTCATGCGCTTCAAACCTGACTCCAAAATTGATTCTAGGTTCCTCTTATAGGTTCCATGAATGCAAACTGCCATTACAGGGAAAATCGAGAGGATTAAGCAGAACAAAAGACTTAAACCAAGAGCATCAATCTAAGAGAAATGATTTTCTTATTCTTACATTGCACTTCATCGGCTGAAAGGATTTGTTTTAGTAAGCTTTCGGACTCGACTGTCTGCAATGCAAATACATGATATCTTCATTAGATAATAGATAGTGCATACACATCAACAAAGATGCTCAAAACAACAGCTAAGCATAAACTTGTGGGGAAAAATCGGATAAAGAATGAAGGAATTGAATTATTTTTTAAAAGGAGGATTCATCACCGTTACAGTGTGACCTTGGTTTGCACGTATGAAAAGCTCCCCATTCTCCTCGAGAAGGCTAAATCGTTGCTTATTATCCTTTCTGACGGCCTACAATCACAGAAATATTTAACCATTAATCATTTGAATTTCGATAGAAACTCATGAAACAAGACTATAGTCTATAGACATTTTCCTTTCACTGACATCGGTTTACGGCAACATTTTTGAGACCAAAGAATTTAAACTACTGCTAATGACAACTGACAACTAAAGATTGCTTATAAGAAAACTAGAAATGTATCTAAAGAAGCCATTTTCATCTTCCAGTACAAAAAGTTTCATGTTTTAAGGATAAAAATTGGGAAATTTTCAATCAAAACAAGAAACAATTCTCAAGTTTCAACAGTAAATAGAGACAAGAAATGCTTCACAAACTTTACCTCCTTGATGTCATCAACCGTGTGTGACCTTAAAGGAATATTTGCAAATGTTTTCAAGTTCAGCTTCAATAAATCTTCAACTTTAACATAACCATCGTTTCTCATATTCAAATTCAGTTCAGTAGCCATATGTCGTAGAATTCGTGTCCTGAAGATATTAAAACCAAAGCAAAATACTAATAAATAAACAAATAATCACTTCAATCGAATACACCCATAATTGTAAGAAAAAACAATGCAGGAAAAAAAAGAATCGACAGAATGTTCTAAACTGCAACGTCGCTTACAAGAGTCGACCAAGCGCATCAATTTTGTCCTTGCCCCCTCCACGGCCTCTGGATCTTTCTCGGTCATTTTTCAACTCTTTTCCTCTTCCTCCGACTCCACTGTCAAATCCGCCCAAAATAATAGAGAGCAAAATTGTTACCGAATGATCAAACCGATTATTGATAATTCCTCCCCAAATTTTTTAAAAAGTACCTTCTATTTGAATGAGAAAAGGAAGTAAACGGCGGCGACGACGACGACATAATGTTGTTAAGGTTTGTGTTCTCCGCGAGAGGTAGGGCACGAAACCTGAAAACTTGAGAGGGGACAGGTGGACATCGAGTAACGCAACAGCATAAAATTCGAATGCAACTGTTAGTCGGATTAGCCCACATACGGGTGGCGTGGTTTGATGGTATGCGATAACGATGGCGGCAGGAAACGAGGATACGGTGCGTACTCCAGCAATTGTTCTTTTGTCAAACACGTGGACCTCTGCAAAATCTTTTAGTTTCTACGTATAAAATATTTAAATCTTATCTCTAATACGAAAGTTTCAGTTTATAAAGATATGTTATTATTAACTTAATTTAATTTAATTTTAAGCTATTATTAATTATTATTACGATAATAAGTACTCCATGTGTTTATAAAATATAAGCTTTTTATTATTTTTTATAATTATTCAGAATCTATTAAGTAGTCTCGTACTCCTAATAATAAAGTCTGATATATTTTTTTTGGGTGATTCGAATTTAAGTAACATAGTCTATAAAATATACGTAAATTTATCTAAATATAAAACTAGATAATTTTATAATTGTTTGGATTATTTAGTATATATGATTTCTAAACTTTGTCAAATATATATATATATATATTGATATTCTATCCTCTATTTTAAAACTATTTTGTTTTTTTATAATTATTTTTATTATTACCAAGAAGTAGAAAAATATGCTAAAAGCAGCTTTATAATCCATCCAAACAGCATACAGTAGCTCCTATGCCATAATACCCTAACTATTACAAAGTTGTACATTAATAGAACCATTCCTATTTATCATCTTTCCCTCCAATCTAGTCTGAATAATTTCCTCAATCAATAGTAAAATTGCAGCTGACTGATCATCAACATTCTTAAATAACCTGTAATTCCTTTTTCTCTAAACAAGGTAGATAAAAGTAATCCAAACAAGCTTAACAATAACCACGACGAGGGACTTAACCTTGAGATACCGAACTTGCCAATCAAACTCTTGCCCCCCCCCCCCCCAAATCAAGTAGATCTCTCGAAATGACACAAAGCAGCAAAACTTTATTTCAAATCCTCTTTGTTCTTAGACAATTAAAAAAATAAGTGGTCTCTTGACCATGGATTTAAAAAGCGGTCGCGTCGCGATTATCGTTGTTGTGGCCATAACAATTGCTATAACGGTTATTGTGAGTGTCACGGTCGTAAATTTTAACCGTTAAACAACAGCAGTTATTGAGCGTTAACCGTTAAACAACAGCAGTTATCGGCTATTAATGGTATAATTCTGATTCTTACTGTTATTTATGTTATTAACCGTTTTAACTGACGACATTATTGTTAAATAACGACCGTTATAACAGTAACAGATTGTTTTTTGAATCTCTACTCTGGACTCATCTTCAATGCCACACATCACACGAGCATTCTCAACAATCATTCTCCACCTGGTCAAGTAGGGAGCCTCCCCGATGTGGTCATCCAGTCAATCAGAGCATGCCTAGGAATATGAAAAGCAATCCAAATCAGTCTCTGTCAACTGTTACGAAATACAGTCGTCGAATAAAGTAAAATTGTAACTGATAATTTAATAAAGTAACAATAAAAATATAAAAATATAAATTTTACGCGGAAAATCTCTAAATAATATATGGTAGAAATTACAGACAAAGGTAAAGAATTTTACTATAGAAAATAGGAGTTATAACTTCTTTTAATCTAACAAAAATAAAACAATGACAAACTCTTGATAAAAGGAGAAAATAACTCTATATGAAAATTCTTTAATTTTTTAGTATTGGGATAATGTTAAAATGATTTGGAATGTTGAAAAATGACAAATGGCTAGATTATTTATATTTAAATTTAAGGGCTTATAAATAATCTAAACTTTAGAGACTAACACAGGTGATTTGACCATCCCATTTTCAACCAAAGTTGGTTATATTCTGCAACCTATGAATTTTGTTTAAATTGTGCATTAATGCATTGAATAGTGCACTACAACAAATTTATTAATTAATGATAATATTTTTATATGATGTTCTGTATAACGTCACAAAATATACTATAATTATTTTTGTCATAATTAGTAAATAATGGTATATTTTTTCTGACAATTTTAAAAATGACATTAGTTTTCTTCATTATATATTTGGCGCCTTAAAAAGATTTGGAGGAAAATATTTTTTACATTTATAGACTTGTTCGATGAATGTGTTTAATTTTTTTTACATTTTTTATATCTATAATATTTTAATCATTTCTTAAAATATTTTTTTATATATTTTTTATAATTTTAATGATTTTTAATATTTTAGGTCATCTATCTCTTACAATTACGCCGCCCCTCCACCTCCTCAACTTATTGCTATTGCGCCTTCGCTCCACTTCCACTCCTACTTTACCCACCAGTAACAACCACCACCGGTACCTTCGCTACCTGAGAGTGATTCAGGCCTATCAGCTTCACAAATCGGGGTCTTGTTCATTTATTGATGAACAATTTAGTTGTATTACGAACGAAACTATGGAAAGTCTGATAAAGATTAGTAGAAACTGAAATGGAAGCCTAAAGGATGCGTTTTGCCTGGGTAACTCCTTTTTTTAAGTCATTAATAAGTTTTATTCAATTCAATAACTGATCAGATTATTTTAACCATTTTGGGTATATTTTACGTATATGAATTTTTTTTTAATTAATTTTTTTACTATTTTTTTTAGAGATGAATCTTCATTTTTTTATGTCATGTAAATAAAGAGTGAGTGATTACATAAAAATTGATCATAAATGAATTAGTGACATAAAAATAATAATTACTTAAGTGATTTTTAATAGATAGAAACTATAAATGACTTAGTGATCCGGGTCTATAATATAATTTCTCGTAACGGAGACCCATGGTGCGGTTCTCATTCTTGTCCTTTGCCAGTGACTTATAGGGCCTTTGATCATAGGCTTGGCTGTTCAGTTTGGATGGACTGGATATGTCATACAAATTGGGCATACTCACTTGTTACCAAGAGAGTAAAAACCCAAAAGATTCTAGTGATCGATCGCGTTTAGAATAATCTTTTTGAGAAAGATGAGCTGATAAGTATTAATAGATAAATAAATATACAATAGATCCAAGGTATCTTTAAAATATTATTAATAGTATAGGATAAAGAAAATTTAATTAAAAAATTCAAATAATTCTATTTAGTTTTTATACGCGTGCACTGGTAATTTTACTCGCAATGTATATTTATCATTTTTAAATACGATTATTATCCCATACAAAAGCGGTAGAATTTTTTTTGTTTTTACAAGCGCTTTTATTTTAAGGTTTATGGTTTAAAGTTTAGGAGTATTAATGTAAGGGTTTAGAATTTAAGGTGAAGGGTTAAAATGTAAGGTTTAGGATTAGAATTTTAGGGTTATGGTTTTTGTTTTAGGATAATATGCTTAGGGGTTTAAGTTTTTACCTATAAACTCTAAATTTTAACCTAAACCTAAAAATTCCATCAGCAGCACCTAAATTCAAAACTACTACACTTAAACCCCTAAACCCTAGACCATAAACTAGGAGTGTTCAAAAATACATAACCCGGGTGACTCAACCCGTCGACCCGAACCTTAAAAAGCCGGGATAAATATAAAGGGTTGTATAAATTTTTTAAAAAACTTGTGGATTAAAATATAACTCCTAAAAAATACATTAAAATTGTTTAAATCCTAATGGAAAAAATATAACACACATAACATAATTAACATGCACAGATAACAGAGATCTTTCCGTGAGGGTTGGTAATTTGGTAAGGGCCCAATTGACCCTTGCTTCTGAAAAGTATGTCCTTTTTGCACAGTGAATGTTGTTGTTCACATGATCTGAAAAAGGGGATTAGTATCAAATAGTAAAAGGGACTTGTCCCCTCTACAAAGGCTTCCAAAAGTTAAATAATGAACAACCAAATCTTACTTTACATGGTTTCTTTTTAATTTCAAAGTCATTGTTATTTCTTTAATGATAGAGTTCGAAGTTCGAAAAACATATTGAGATTCGAATCTTAAATTAATCTTTCGCATTACAAATGAACATAGAACAAATCTAATCGGGAGCATGCGTTTTTTTTATTCTAACCCACCAAATTAAAAACAAAAGATGGTTGGAACGTGGGGTTCAAAAGTTGGAAACATGACACCTCCAATTACCCATTTACCCTATTCATTCATGCATTGAACAGTACAAATTAAAGGGCATCAAAGCACGTGTCTTGTTACCCCATTGTTTGTGTCCGAAGGGAATCAAAGCACAGTTGTGGGCATTTCAAACTTTAGAGAGAGAGAGAGTTGAAAGGAAGTATAATGAAAAGGCTGAAAAGGTAGACCAAACAGTGTTACAAAGATTTCATGCGCTGATTTTGAATGATATGAGGATGGGAAAATGGGGAAAGGAGTAAAACCAATGGCTGTGATCTCGAGACACTGCTATCCGACCATCCAGCTCAAGAATTCAATCATGATTGGCAAATCCCATTTTTTCTTCAAAAAGCCTGTATGTGGCAATTGAAATACAACCAAAGCACCAGCATGTTTTCGAATCTCAGTTGAATAGTACTGATTTTAAATTCCAATGCCAGAAGACGAATTTGAAAAATAAGAAAAAAAGAGAGTTTAGTTTAGTCTTACATAAGAATGAGGTGAGGAAGAGGTCACTCATGGGTTTGGTTTCCTATATGCATAACACTAGCAAAGGACAACGTCGACTGCCTCCACAAAATACCTCAATATTTTTTAATCAAGTTAAAAATATATTTATATTCTCAAAATAAATATTAAAATACAAATTTATATAAAATATAACAATATAAATATTTTTATTATTCTGCCAATTAGTGAATCTCGTATCCATATTTTATTTTGAAGTTCACCTTAAACCTGGAAAATGCAGCTTCATAAATAATGATTTTATGGCTGCCCATGATTCTACATCATTCTCCCATTTTTCTATAAAATGATTAAATTATAATTTTAGTCCTTATGATATGCTTAATTTGGGATTTAGTTCACTCCAATTTAACATAGTTTAATTCTCTTATGACGTGTTTAATTCGCCCTAGACTAATTTGAGTGGGATAATGCAAATTATATTGTAATTACAAAATTATTTAAAATTAAAGTTTAAGATAATATTAATTATAAAATTAAAAAATATATAATTACACCAATTCAATAAGATCCATAAAATATAATAGTTGTCCAAAGACAACACAACTGCCTAATTATATCTAATTACACCTAAATTAATTACATGGTGTCTTTGAAACATGCGTTTAGTATATTTTCTTATTTATTTAAATAATCTAAAGATAATTACAAGGTAGTATTTATCCATACATATTATTTTTTACTTTTTCACTGGATCACTTATTAGGTTCAATATTATTTTCTTACTAAGGATTGATAACATTATTAAAAAAATATTGTTGATTTGTGCTAATGTTTTAAACTACAAAATTTTCGTTAATAAAAAAAATGTTTATATTATTTTATCTTTTATGAGTTTAAATTTTGACGTTTATCTTTAAAATGTAATATATTTTTATTTAAAAAATTAAATTTATTAATTTAAAATATAAAAAGACAAAAAAATAAAAACTCTTAAAAAAGGTATATAAATATAACACAAAATATATACAGCGGTTGATCCAGCTGTTCCGTGATGGGCTAAAAGTAAAGAAAGAAAGAAAGCAGGACGGTATTGGCTTTCTAAAATGAAAAAAAAAAGTTCAAGGGATGGGGTTCATGAAAATGACCGTCCCCTAACTTTGCCCTATGACCCCAAATAAAATAATTCCACACCTTCTCGTTGCTACCAGCTCGTGTTATTTTCATTGTTAATTTGATACTACGCCAGTAGTCCACGACGGTCCAATGCTGTAACTATCTGCTTTATTTTCAACTTCTACAAAATTGTCACCACGTATAGCTATTAGCTTAGCCCACTGATTTCTTACATTATGGTTTAATAAAATAAAAGAGCACGTGGTCCTCACCTATACATTTTTCAAATGATCAGGCTAACCAAGATATCTACTCTCATAAGCTACGCGAATGTCTTATTTAAACAAATGACAATAATGTTTAAGGCTACCTCCGGTTGTAGGAAATAGAGTTTATTTCTATTTTCATATTCTAAAAAACAAAAACATTGAAAAATGTATCTGGTTAAAATTTTGAAACGTTTTTCTAGAAAATAAAAAACGTGGAAGTTAGAAAACAAAAAGCAGTTATTTTCATTCTTTTCATTAGTATTTTGTAAAATTGAAAAAAAATAGATAAATTTAACAATGAAAAACAATTATTTAGTGAAATACATTTCCCATAAATTAAAAGAATTTTAACCAATAAGACTGGTCCAAGTGGTCAAAGCTATGATTTAGGGTTGAGGGATAAAACATAAATATTTAAAAGTGGAGGTACATTCATAAATAATCTATTTTTTTTTAAAAAATATACATAAAAACAAATGTAAAACAAATTTGGGGTGAGGGCAATTGACTTGCCCCACCCCATGTACTTCAGTCATTGTAAACAACTGTGTATAGTTTAAGAAAGTCTTAAGTTGAAGATTTTGTGTATGCAAAAAATTTTCGTCGGAAGATTCACCCACCAATGTCAGGTGTGTAAGACAAGTCAATTTAGATTAGTCAGAATAAATACTCGGGGAAACATTAGGGCAACCAATTTTTTTTTAATTAATTAATTGACACAAATTTAAATCCATGTAAACACGAATATTCTTTTTCTAATCTTTTAAAATATAAAATCTCTTGGTACGAATCTATGTAAATATAATAAAATTTTATTTTATTTATCATGTTTCTATTATAAGAAATTAAATAACCAAACATGTCTTTTTAATAGAATAACTAAGTTCGGCATTACATCCAGAGGATCAACAAACTCATAAAAATTAAACGAAAATTTTCACGCAGACCGTCATCTTGTTCCTTTCACAATTCACCAACATCAACTGAATCTCTCATAGCCTATCAAGAAACTCCAAAACCAAACATGTCTTTTTTTAATAGAATAACCAAACATGTCGAATCCAAATAAATTTAATATTTTTTTTAGTTTTTTTTATTATGTTTTGATTATAAAAAATAGATATATAAAACACATTTTCATAATTTTTATTATTGAGAGTATTTTTTATTTTCTGATCTAAACAAGAAGGTGCGCACAATATTATTCTTACTCAAGAAAGATGGAGGAAAAATTTGTTTCTAATAAGTATTAAACTTACAATCTAAGGGAAATGAAAGGATGTTATGTGAGTTTTAAACACCAGTTTTAAAGATTATTGACTTATTAGATTTTTTACTTGCTCAATTTTAAATCAAATTATATTCATATTGTCTTGGTCACATGAACCAAATTTTTATTTAAATTTTTAATATTTGAATTCGTTTTCAATGAAAAAGAATATTGTTTGAGTCCCACCGAACCAACCTAAATAAATTAAATAATTTTTCAGTAAATTATTTTTACAACATTAAATAAAATATACGTTTTAAAATAAATAATTAAAACACTGTAAGATTTTTTAATCAAATTTAAAAAACATTTTTAAAAATATAAAATTATAAAAAAATCAAAAAAATGTTCTAATAAAATTTTAGAGGCGGAATGGTGCAAGTTCAGTCAAAACCTAACATTTGAATATGAAAATTTTAACTGAAGATCTACTCCCAAATCTGTCTTTGTTTTCTTTCTCAGGCAGACATATAACTTTTGAATTTTCAAAATTACATGACACTTTGATTTGATTGAATTTTTATAAGTTACTAACACAATTATCAAAATGACAACACAATATCAATTTACTTTATTATGATCTTGTTTGGTAAATAATTTTATGAACTAAATTTAGAAGCTTGGACCACTTTTAAAGTTTTGACCAGTCAAATTCGCTAATTCGTATGTTTGGTAAAAAGAGGATTCTAACAGCGATTTATGGTCAAACTTTCCAATTTGAAAATGCAGCTAAAAAGAGCTTTTTGGATCAGTAAATTTAATATTAGAGTTGTAAAGACTATTTTATCCTTAACAATTACAAAAAGTATCAAAATAACTTAAATTTAAATGGTGACATTTGTAAGCTAATACTTTTTATTTTTGATTTTTATTCTCATACATTTATATTGTATTTAAATAACTCGCATATAGTTTTGAAGTAAAATGTATTATCATATATAATTATTTTTTCTTCAAATATATGAGAATAATACATATGCTTAAAATATTACTTAAATTTAATATTTAATCAAATTATATTAAATAATAATATAAATAATAAATTAATATATAAATCTTTCAAATATGCTTAGTAATGTTATATTAAAAAATAATTTTCATAATCTAATTATTATTAATAGATACAAAATATTGATAACTAATAAACTATTCAAACAAGTTTAGTATATAATTATGTTCTTATATGTTATTTTGCTAGTTCAAATAATTAAACAACTAATAAAATTAATTAATATAATCCGCTAATTGACAAACAAATTTATATATGCAATATAAATAGTATATTGATCTAATCTAAAAAATAAATAGATATACTTATTTTTAAAATATATACAATTAAATCAAATCAAAAATTTAAAATATTTAATTGAATGGAAATCATAAAATCAGAATTTATACGTTGTGTTACTTATTTAAAATAAAATTCGATATATATTTTTAAAAAGTTTATATTTTGATATACAAACTGTATAAAAAAAGTTTACACAATCATTTTATAAAATTTAAAATTTAAATTTCAAACCCTAACACCTTAAAACCTAAACCTTTAACCTTAAGGCCTAAACTCTAAATTCTAATCATAAACTTTAAATTTTATACTCTAAACCCTAAAATTTAAAATCGTATAAACTTGTGTATTAAAATATTTTTTATTTTAAAAATAATGAAATTAGTCATTTCCCGGCGTCCGACAAAAAAATGTTGCATAATTCTTTTGGTTTTGTTTCTAAAATTTGAAAATAACGGAAATATTCATTGATTTGGGATTTGGACAAAAGAATACGTTACATAGTTCACTGAACTGCACTGTTTTAAGTCATGTAAGTATTGACTGTTGTGGGCCCATTCATTTCAAATCCTCACCTAACAGCACAGCAGGCAGCAGCCTAATAAAATACACTTCATTTTCATTTTCTCCAGAAAATAATAAAAATTAAAACTGATAATTTTTAGGTAATCAACAGGCGAAAACGATAATTTAGGGATTTTTGATTTTGAGTTAGGAATTTTATAAAAGTTTAAAGTTGATGATTTTTAATTTTTTTTTTAATTTTTGAATTTTATTTAAATATTATTTAAAATAAATTAAAAATAAAAAGTTGTCACATATTATATTTTAATTAGTTAATAATTTTTCAACAAATACTTAAAATAATTAAAATAAAAATTAAAATATTTATTTAAAATTAAAAATAATTTAAGCACTAAAATTGAGTCAGAAATATAAATTTGGGCACCCTAGCTATTAAGCCTAAAAATAAAAACAATTAACTTAAAACTTGAAGGGGAAAAAATCATTTTTATCTTCAGGACACGACTCCCATTAACTCAAACTCAAGCCAATTATCTGCAACAAATTCGAATCTCACTCTGAAAGTGAAACCTGTTTTCTTCCGACTCTTTCCCATATTTTCCTTCTATCCAAACATGTCCGAGCTCTTCCTTCTCTTCCTCCTCTCCATCCTCCCTTTCTCCCTCTCTTCACCTACTGAACGTGAACTTCTCCTCCAAATCAAAGCCTCATTGGACCCAGAGAACCGGTTCTTGTCATCCTGGACGCCTTACTCCGACCCATGTACCGCCGGTTCATTCGATGGGGTCGCATGCAACGGAGAAGGCCGAGTGGTCAACATTTCACTGCAAGGGAAAGGTCTCTCCGGTCAAATACCGGCAGCTCTGGGTGGACTCAAGAGCTTGACCGGTTTGTACCTTCATTTCAACGCGTTGAGTGGGGAGATACCCAAGGAGATTGCTACTCTGACTCAACTCAGTGATTTGTATCTCAATGTCAATAACTTATCCGGCGAGATTCCTCCACATATTGGCAACATGACTAATCTTCAAGGTTCTTTCAAAAAAAAAAAACTTTCTACTTTTTTTTACATATATTCTTATGTATTGGAGGTTTATGTGTCATAAAAAAAGTTTGAAGTCTTTGTAATTTTCTTTGTTAACTTTGTCTGATGTTAATTTCTTTGTTTTCTAATGGCCGATAAAGTTACATTTCTAAAGTCATAATCTTTGGTTGTTGCTTTTCTTCTTCTTTTTGGAGATTCAAAAGTAAAGTAAACATCTTTAGATCTGTTTCCTTATGCAGCAATGAGTTGTTGATAGGTAGAAAATTTTCATGAGATTAACATTAAGCAACTGTGAAACAATTCTGGGTTCTTCTGGTTGCAGTTCTTCAGCTGTGCTACAATAGGTTGACTGGTGGTTTACCAACACAGTTAGGATCTGTACATAAGCTTACTGTCCTTGCTTTGCAATACAATGGATTGACTGGTGCAATCCCTGCAAGTTTGGGGGATTTGGAGATGTTAACAAGGCTGGACTTGAGCTTTAATAACCTTTTCGGTTCGGTTCCAGTGAAGTTAGCCAATGCTCCGATGCTGAAAGTGTTAGACATCCGCAACAACACCTTATCCGGCAATGTCCCGACAGGTACTCTCCCTATTTGACAGTACACTCATCCTTAAACTTGTCCTGTTTTCACGTGTTTAATTAGTTCTTTGTGGATGAAATGCAGCTTTGAAGAGACTGAATGCTGGGTTCCAATATGAAAACAATCTGGGCTTGTGTGGTGTTGGGTTCCCTAATCTGAAAGATTGTGCAGAATCGAGTAAGATATATGGGAATAGACCTGAACCGTTCAAACCCAATGGCCTTAACCGAAAGAATATCCCGGAGTCTGCTGATTTACAACCTGATTGCAGCAACACTAACTGTTCAAGGCCATCCGGAAGTACAAAAATCGGTGTAGTTTCTGGCATTGTTGGTGTTTTTCTTGTGCTGACAGTTGCAGCACTTTTCACTTTCGCATGGTACCGTCGGAGAAAACAGAGAATCGGGAGTGCTTTCGATGCATCGGATAGTCGGCTTAGCACAGACCAGGTCAAGGAGGTTAACAGGAGAAGTGCCTCACCCCTAATTAGTTTAGAGTATTCCAACGGCTGGGACCCTTTAGACAGAGGTAGGAGTGGGAATGGGTCTTCCCAGGAAGTTTTCGAGAGCTTTATGTTCAATTTAGAGGAAGTAGAGCGTGCAACTCAGTGTTTCTCGGAGGCGAATTTGTTGGGGAAGAGTAATTTCTCAGCCATCTATAAGGGTTCCTTGAGAGATAGTTCTGCGGTTGTAGTAAAATGCATCGCCAAGACAAGCTGCAAGTCTGATGAATCCGAGTTTCTACAAGGTCTTAAGATATTGACTTCATTGAAACACGAAAATCTAGTGAGATTGAGAGGCTTTTGTTGTTCAAAGGGCAGGGGGGAGTGTTTTCTCATCTATGATTATGTTCACAATGGAAATCTGTTGCAGTATCTCGATGTAAAGCAGGGCTGCGGAAAGGTTATTGAATGGTCCACTAGAATTTCGATCATTTATGGCATTGCCAAAGGTAAATTTATCTTAAACATTTGGCTTTTTTTGTAATATTTGATTAAATTAACGCCGTAATGGTGGGATGATGAGTTTTTATGCTTACTCTGGGATTCTGATGTTCTTAAACAGGTATTGGGTATCTGCATGAAAGCACAGGAAGCAAACCGGGTCTTGTTCACCAGAATATATCTGCAGAGAAAGTGCTTATAGACAACCGATCTAATCCCTTACTCTCGGATTCTGGCCTGCACAAACTCCTTGCAGATGACATTGTCTTCTCCACTCTCAAGGCCAGTGCTGCAATGGGATACCTTGCTCCAGAATACACCACAACAGGCCGTTTCACCGAGAAGAGTGATGTGTATGCATTTGGTATGATTGTATTTCAGATACTAAGCGGAAAGCGAAAAATCACCCAACTGATCCGCCATGCTGCCGAGACGTGCAAAGTCGAGGATCTCATTGACATGAATCTTGACGGAAAGTACTCAGATTCCGAGGCCACGAAACTTGGTAGAATCGCACTGCTTTGCACCCACGAATCTCCTTACCACAGGCCATCCATCGACAATGTGATACAAGAATTAAGTGGATTGATGAGCAGCTCATGAAAGTTCTCAAGAGTAATCGCCTCGATTTTCAAGTGAACCAAGGCAGGATTCGGCTATTACACTAACCTCTGGTTAATGCCATAACTGAAGCTGCACTTTCATTAATCTAATCTGACAGCATTGTCCTTTACCAAGGACTTGAACTCTCTGAATGTATCAATGGTTTTCAAGTAGTGTATCTTTTTCAATGTAATTGGATGCCAAACGAATCAGTTTAAATGCAACAATGTTTTTTTTTGTAGTAGTTTTTAATGGTTTTCTCAGTTGTCTGCTTCATTAGATGTAGAAGGGAATAAGACATTTCTGGGGACTGCATTTTTCTTTCGGAAAAGACAGTTGAACTTTATGCGCAAGTTGGTAAGAGAAACGGGAGAATACTTTTCATTTTTACTCCATTCCAAGTGAGAAGCTTGTTGCAGCCAGCACGTGAAATCGTGGAAAATGACCCCAAGAGAAAGTGAAAACATAAGGACAATGTCGCGTTGCAGGCAGCAGAAATGGCCAACGAGCTTATGGACAGGTAATGAGTCGAAAGAATGAGAAGAAAGCCATCCCCACTACATAATGCTTTTAATGGTCACGCTGTTTTCTGCAAATTATGACATAGCAGCGACAGGCCATTGCGTAGTCTTATTTTGTGATTGGATAATCATAAAAAATTACAGATGGGAAATCATCTCCATGGGTAAAATTGATAGCCAAGGATTTACTAATTCTAACCCACCAACGTCTAAGTTGGAATTTTCTATGTTTCATATTTTGTGGTCCAATTCAAAGAGAGAGATTTGGCCCAAATCCCTCTGGTTCTCTTTATAAATAAAAGCTCTAAACTTTCTTCCAATTGATTGTAGACCAGTGACAGAATTTGAAGTAAAAATTTAGAGGTTTAAACAAAAATCGAGGGTTTAATTAATTTTTTTAATAATTTTGAGAGATTTAACAAAAAATATTGAGGGAATTAAAAATATTTAAAATTTTAAAGATTAATATGAATTTTTAAAAATCTTGAAGGGTTAAATTAAAATTTCAAAAATTTAGGGGCAAAATTTAAATTTCTCAAAATTTTAAGAGGCGGGACCCACTAGTCCCTTAAAAGATATGCCGTTGACTATAGTAACAAAGCCGACGATCCACCATCTGAGCCCTTTCGAGCATCTACCATGATCAGTTCCTTGTTAGATCAATTTAAGAGCATCCATGCAGTCATATTCAACCACTATGTGACTATAACCAAACTCCCAAGTGATTAAGAGACCAAAATATATACCCCATTACTCAGCCTCAACTACGGAACAACTGTCAATAAACTTAGAAAACCCCATAGCCACAACCTACAATGATCACAAAGCACTCCACCAGACGAAGAGTGCCCATCTGAGTCCTTTCGAGCACTATTTGTGTTGACTTTAACCCTTGATGGTGGACTCTTTTAGATTTATCTTCTTCTTAGTGTCTTCTCGATGGTTGCATGCCGCTTAGGTGGTGGTTCCGTTTCGAAAATTAAACACTTTGTTTCAGCAATTTTTTAAATCTTTTTATGTCGTTTTATTTAACTCAACCTTTTGAATTACTCGTCGGATATTTCAATTAAAATCTTTTCATTTGGTAGATCCATAGTTGATCTTGATCTCAACACCGCTCCTCTTCCTTTGGTGTTCATCATCGCCAACTTGCAAGGATGGACGTAGAGGGGGCGGTCGCCCCCTTAAAAATTTAAAATTTTTATATGATTTAAAACTTTTTTTAGAAATTGTTTATATATTTCATATTAAAAGCTATTTTTATTTTCTTAAAATTTTATTAGTTTGCCCCTTAACATAAAATTATGCGTCCGTCTCTGTCTATTTGCTAAAATATTATAACAAGGTTTTTGGTCCCTTTTGGGTTCTCTTGTGTTATGGGCCTTCTAGTCTCTGCTGTTTCTGGGCTCATGTTTTGCCTGAGTTTCACTTTAGATTCTCTAATATTTATAAGTTGTGTTTGAATAATATGAAACTCTAGATGAATATCAATGAAAGATGTCAGCGAGTCAGGTTTTGTGAGGATTCGTTTCATTCCGTGTCAAATTAAACAGGATGGGTATATATTTTATGGGAGTAAGATGGGGATAGAGCCAAAAATTAGACTCATTATCGGTGGTGAGGTAAGCGTAGATATAACTTTTTACCTATCTCATTCCCACTAGCTCTGCCCCCTCCACCAATCTACATAATAAACATATTTTTAAAATATTTTAAAAAATTAATTTTAATAATATTCAACTAACATTTACTGCTATTTTTTTAAAAAAATACCACTCACGGTATCATAGTATCTCCATTCTCACCTATTTAAAAGGTAATAATGAGTCATGACTTATTATTATTTTAAAATAGTAATGATTGAAATAATATTACATATGTGGTAAGACTTCGAAAGACAAATATTTTATATTTTTATAAAAAATAATTTATATTTATTTAATTGTTATATATAAATATATTATCTGAAGTACATCATAAAACAAGTATAACGTAGATTAGATAGGTCTAAGAACCCTCATGAATAACGGGGCAAAAACTATTCTAATCTTACAGGTTGAGGGCAAGAATTGTTTTTTTATTTTATACCCACGTTAGGTTGCAAAACGAATACAGAGTTAATTTTTTTTTGGCGTAGATAAATATGGAGAGTACCCATTCGATATTCATACGTTTTCACTTAATTGACATTCTTAATAGGAAAATTTTACAGCCTCGACGAACACAACTAACGATGAGCACCGATAAATATTATTAATTTAATTTATAAAGATTAAAAATTTAATAATTCACCGTATAATTATAAATTACTTAAAAATTAAAAGGTAAATTAATTAAAATATATTATTTTATTTTTAATTTTTAAACATAAATCAAAATATTTATATACTCTTAAATTAAAAAATTCTAATTTTTGTTCATTTAAAATTCAAGTCGCCGTCACTGCTATTGCTGTTGTTGCTGCTACCGCCGCTGCCGTTGCCTCCTGCATAGCCGCAGCGCTTGCATGGCCGTCGTTCCCCACCGATGAACAACATTTGACGATGTTTGAATCGTTATTGGAATTAAACATCAGATAACCATGTCGGTTAGCATTTGTATAGCATCGGAATTAAACATTTATTCCCTGCCGTTCATTTATATGTTTCATTAATTAATTAATTGCTAACCAAATTAATCAGCATTTGAGTAAATAACCATCGTCAATGGAATGTCGGTTCGCATTTGAGGAGTTTGGTTAGCATTTGAATAGCATCGGAATTAAACATTTATTCACTAAAATAGCGGTAGGGCAACGACGACGGCTTAAATTTTAAATGAACAGAAATTAGAGTTTTATAATTTAAGGGTAGATAAGTATTTTGATATATTTAAAAGAAAATTAATTATAAAATAATATATTTTTATTAATTTACCTTTTAATTTTAAAATAATTTACAATTATACGGTAAATTTTCTAGATTTTTAATCTTTTTAAATTAAATTAATAATACTCTTCGATGCTCGTCATTAGTGGTACCCATCGGTGCTCGTTATTAATAGTACTTATCGATGCTCATCGAGTGTGACAAACTCATCCTTCCTCATATCTATATATTATGGCATTAAAGTCCATTCAAAACCCTTTAACCTACTCACTCGTAGGCCCTAACCCAGTGTATAAAGAAGGGAAATGGTTAAATTAAGGGTTGGTCCCTCTATTGTTCTCAAACCATAGATTTAACTATTTTTATAATATAATTATTTAGTCAAAATTATTAACTATTTCGAATAATACTGACGTAAATTTTTTGATAAAATATATTTTTTATGCGTACCAAACTAGTTTTATGTTCCAACGGCGTCATACGATAAACCAACTATATGTTCATTAAAATTTCATAATATATAAGCTTTGTCAACAATCAACGTGGTGTACTGTGTGTATTATTATTAAATTTGGTTAGAAGAAAAATGGGAGTTGTAATGAGAGAGGTACGAGTTTAACGTGCGGCATGGTCCGGTGCGGTTATAGTACGGACCAGCCGAAAATATTACAAGACATAAAATTATAAAACAAAAAATGTTACACTTTTTGATAACATTTTAGGTTGGTAGTGTAGCGATGTCCTCCTCGCTAAAAAAAGTGGTGTTTTTATTTTGAAAATGACGTCTTCCGCGGGTTTTTGCAAAAACCGTGTTTTATTTAAAAATGGAGTCGCCACCAGCCACTCAAGGTGGACCGGACACTGTAAAAACCAGAGATTTAAAATTGATGGGTTCGGGAGTCGATTACGGATAGGGAAAGATTAGCACTCCCACACCGCCCAAAATTGGTACTTTAATAATTACCGCTTTATTAATATTAGAATTTTCGGATTAAAGTGACGATTAAATTAAAATTTGGTTATAAGTGCAATTAAATTTTAAAAGCCCCGTTATCCGATAGTAAACGCCCAACCACCATCACTACGCCTGATGCTGGCCCCGTTTACGCTCGGATAAAAGGGCACCGTATTGACAAAATATATCCGAAATGTAATCTTAAAACATGTTAAACATAAATACAATACGATAAACATATAAATAAATACCAACATAATAAATACTAATCTAACATAAATACATAAGTATTAATCTCACACATAATAATAATAATAATAATAATAATAATAATAGTAGTAGTAGTAGTAGTAGTGCATGAATTAAGATATATACAAAGCATAATGTAAATAAATGCTAAGAATTAAAATGCACTAGTATTTAATTACATGGGAATGACATAAAGAGGACTAAAATGCATGGATTAATAATTTACATGGCATAAACAGAAATAACAAGGACTAAAATGAAACAAATGCAACATGCATGGGCATAACTATAAATGACAACAAATAAGGGGCTGAAAATTAAATAAACAGGTGACCAAATTGAAATAAAATAGAAATTAAAAGCCAAAACAATGACGATATTAGACACGCATGAAAACTGAAGGATCAAAAACATAATTATACCAGAACCGAAACGAAAACAGGGAAGAAGGGAATAGACCAAGGGCGTAATATGCCCATTAAACATCCCGCGGATCCTCCTCGGGTTACGGGTCACCGCGGGTCGGGTGGTGACAAAACGACACCGTTTTGGCTTTGGACGATTTAAAACACTTAGAACCATTTTTGTTTCGAATTAGATTTAATAAAAACCTAAAAACCCTAATCCTATCTTCTTCATCTCTCAACCAGAGACGCCGCTCCTCAGATTGTTCAAGCACCGGTCATCGGCGCAGCGGCCTCGCGGCGGCGGAGCGATGGCGGCAAGGTAAGCTTTCGATCTTTCCTCTCTTTTTTTTTGATTCAAATATTTAAACTGAAAACAAAGAAACTTTCGGTTTTTCAAACTAAAAAAACCCCTTTTGTTTTAAAATGATTTTTGATCTGAGTATGTAAAATAGAAGAGAAAGATTTGAAGTTCTTGATATGAAATCACCTTTCTTATATTCGATTTCTGAATTTTTTTTTTTACAATCTCGAACTGGAAACCTTTTTTTCCCTTACAATTTTTTAGAACTCAAGCCCCCTTCAGATTTTCCTTTTGTTTGGTTTTATAACCAAATTTTTACAATAAAATACCTAACCACCCTTCTATTTTTTAATCTGCAGATAGGATAGGGTATGGGCAAAATGAGGGATAGTGATGTGAGAGCCAGATTTAGGGCGGATTCTATGGGAATGGGTATGGCAGAGGGTTCGGTTGGTGTAGAACAGGGGTATGGGTGGTAATTTGGTTTTATTTTATTTAGGGTTTAATTTCAGGGTTTTGAGATTCAGATGGGTTTGAAACGGGCAATCGGGGATGGTTACCGGAATGGATGTCAGTGGTAACATGGCTAGGGTTGAATTTGGTTAGGGTTAATTGTTTTAGGGTTTTTGGTTAATGGGTCAGATTTAGGATCCGGGTACGGGTTTGTATGGGTTTGGGGGTCAAAACGGGTTATGATAGTTGCCCCTCTTTGCTCATTGTTGTGTAACAACAATAGAGCAAAGTCTAAGAATGACCCGTTTTGGTCCGGTCTGTCTAGGCTTCTCCTCTTGACGTATGTCTTCTTTCTTCAGTAGATCGCATGTCTTCTTTCTTGTCTTGGTTGATCTACCTTGTCATTCTTGGGGAAGCCAAATCTTCAAAATGGGGGTTGTCTGTTGGGGAAGCAAAATGAGTTCAACTTGCTATATTATTGATGATGAATTGATTCCTAAGAAAACTTGACCCGACTGCAACACCGACGAAGAGGCAGGGTCTACAAAATTTGATCCAGCTGCAACACTGATGAAAAGGCAGGATCGATGGGCGAAAGTTCTAATGTCTTATCCAGCTACAACTCTGACGAAGAGGCAAGATCAGAAAACTGACAACTTTTTCTTTTTTTTTGTTTTTTGTTTTGCTTTTTGTTTCTTTTTTTTCATATTTTTTTCATTCTTATTTTTCATCAAGGTAATACGAGAGTAAATATGACCTGGCTACAACACCGACGAAGAGACCGGGTCGAAAGATAGATGTTGGACCCCACTACTCTATCAACGGAGAAGTAAGATCGGAGAACGTTGTAACATGGATTCAACCACCCTATCAGCGGAGGGACTGGATCGGATAATGGCGACCTGGAACCGGCTACACCATCAGCGGGGAGCAGGATCAGAGGACGACGATAGTTTGTACCTAGCCACTCCATCAGCGGAGGACTGGATCGGATAATGACGACCTAGAATTGGCTACACCATCAGCGAAGAGCAAGATCTGAGGACGACGATAGCTTGGACCCGGCCACTTCATCAGCGAAGGACCGGATCAAATAATGGCGACCTGGAACCGGCTACACCATCAGCGGAGAGCAGGATCTGAGGACGACAAGAGCTTGGACCCGGCCACTCCATCAGCAAAGGACTGGATCAGATGACGGCCTAGAACCGGCTACACCATCAACAGAGAGTAGGATCTAAGGACGACGACAGCTTGGACCTAGCCACTCCATCAGCGGAAGACTGGGTCATAGAATGACGACCTAGAACCGGCTACACCATCAGCGGAGAGTAAGATCTGAGGACGACGATAGTTTGGACCTAGCCACTCCATCAGCAGAGGACTGGATCGGATAATGACGACCTGGAACTGGCTACACCATCAGCGGAGAGTAGGATCTGAGGACGACGATAACTTGTACCTAGCCACTCTATCAGCGGAGAGACTAGATCGGGCGATGAAAGTTAATAAATTTTCTTTTGATTTTTCATATTATTTTCTTTTATTTTCTTCTTTTCTTCTTCTTCTTTATTTTTACTTTTTACTTTTTTGACTTCTCCTGATTTTTTTCTTCTTTTTATTTTTTCTTTTTTTTTTTCATTTTTCTTTGATTTTTTTTAGCTACAACATTAATAAAGAGAACTTGAAAATCAGTAAAGTTGGATCTAAACTCACCATCAACGGAGGGGTAAGATCGAATAATAACATTTTGACTATACTCGCCATCAACGGAGAAGCAGAACATTAACTAGAACCCTACTACACCATCAACGGAGAAGCAGGATAGTAGCAACTTGGACCTAGCCACTCCATCAACGGAGGGACTGGATCGGATAATGACGACCAAGAATCGGCTACACCATCAGCGGAGAGCAAGATTAGAGGACGACAACAGCTTGGACCTAGCCACACCATCAGCGGAGGACTGGATCGAATAATGACGACCCAGAATCGGCTACACCATCAGCGGAGAGCGGGATCTGAGGACGACGACAGCTTGGACCCGACCACTCCACCAACGGAGGACTGGATCGGATAATGACGACCTAAAACCGGCTACACCATCAGCGGAGAGCAGGATCTGAGGACGACGACAGCTTGGACCCGGCCACTCCATCAGTGGAGGACTGGATCAGATGATAACGACCTAGAACCGGCTACACCATCAGCGGATAGCAGGATCTAAGGACGACGATAGCTTGTACTTGGCCACTCCATCAACGGAGAGACTAGATCAGGCGATGAAAGTTGATAAATTTTCTTTTGATTTTTTCATTTTTGATGATTTTTTTATTTTTTCAATTTTTCTTTGAATTCTTCTCTTTGTTTTTTCAAAAATTTTCAATTTTTTTTTGATGATTTTTTCTTGAACTGTAAAAAGAAGTAAAACTCAAGAAAAAATTAGGTCTGGCTCACCGTCAGCAGAAAAACAAGACCTGAATAGAAATTTGATTTGCTTGGGGAAAGGTTCGGATTTGTTGCACTATCAACAGAGAAACAATATCTTCAGGATGTCTATACTGCTGCACCATCAGCGGTAGAGCAAAATCTGGAAATGTTGGCCTATCAATAATGACGAAGGCAAGATCTAAAAAAGGCTACTTCTGTTGCTCTACCGGCTGAGAGGTATGACCTGAAAATGGAAAAAAACATTAATCAGTAAATGTTCACAAAATTTGTCACTGTTACCTTTTATCGATGTTTCAGCATCCTCTTTGTGTTTGGCCTCCTCTAAAACTAAGGTTGGCCGTCGTGTTGTTGCCCCCATGGCTGAGGATGTTCGGGCTCTCCTTCGAACCTATTTGTAAGCAAAAATGCATGCATGATTTTTATGCCTAAATGCATGTGTCTATCTTAAATGCATGGTGACTTCGGTGTATGCACTTAATCTAAATGTTTGACGCATGCAAAAATGGTTTAATGCAAGATGAATGCAATCTAAATGCACGAATTTGATATGATTTTTTGGCCTCAAAAGGATGCCCTTGACTTCTCACTGGTCCTGTCAGGATCTTGGTCTTTTGTGTGGCGGTGCCCCAACCTCCTTCGGCTTCGAACATCTTCTTTGGACTTATTTTCCTGTTTGGATGCCCCCAAACTTTTACATATTGTTCTGGAATGCCTTTGTAGCATGTTTCAACTTTGAGTTGCATTGTCGCCTTTTTGGATGTTTTTCAGTGCTCTCGTGAACGCGTTGCGTTGCCTCTTAAGTTGGGTTTATGATTTGTCATGTTGGTTTCTGGCCGCTTATCACTTTCGGATTAGGTGGAACGCTGTAGACGACGATTGGTGTTTAGCATTTGGGATGTGGAGGTATGATTCCAAAAGAAGGGTAGCAAAGGTTTGCTCGGCTTTCGGTTTTTTTGAATGGCTTTGGGTAGAATGGTAGGGTTGAAGGGCTTGGTTGAAGGGTGATGGTAAGTCGAGAGTTCAAAAAGACTCAAACATGAGGGTTCATGCAGTGAAATGAGGGGTTTTCTATTTGAGTATTTTGGTCGATGGGTAACGATGGTAGTGGGGATGGAAAAAACTTTATTGTGTTTTCGGTTGGAAATGGTGAGTGTGAATGATTTCTGAAGGATGGAAGGTGGTGTGTTAATTTTGGTGATGGAGAGTGAAGGGTGAGTGTTGGAATTTGGCACTTGTTGAGAGATGCCCCTAAACTGAGTTCTTGTGGAGGTTTGGTAATGGCGCAGAATTGGTCGACTTTGCTTTCTCTGGTATTAATGACGCGGGACATCCCGAGGACCGATTTTAAAATTGATGCATCTATATGCAAAATGTGTCTTAAATGCAAAATGATTTATGTGAATGCAATGCAAAATTAAGATTGTGATGATGTTGTGTAATGATGCAAATGAAATCGATGCGATGAGAATAAAATAAAGATGAAACGAGTTATTACCAAATAAAATGATTAAATAAAACAAATGATAAATATAACAAAAATAGAGTAATAAAAAACTGTACATAAACAAGAAATAAGGTACCAAAGCCTAAATAGGGTGACCACTAATCGGACAGAGTTTCACATGGCTCTAAAGGGTTGGCTCCTACGACTCACTATATGCAGTTTCGGTGCTAAGAGGTACCCGAATTGTCCTTGCTGTCCTCTACTAAGAGTATCAAGGCCCCCGATTATCACCCATTATAGGCTCCTTTCAACCGGGTTCAATTCAGGGGGACCCATTCGCTTATGCATGCACGAAGGAACGATATCCTTACGAAAGTATAAGGTACTCGAGCCCCGAATGTACTTGTTAGGCCTACACGGAGGAATGATATCCTCACGAAAGCATTAGCATTTTCCCCCACCTAAAAGGACAGGTTTATATGCCAAATTTTAAATGCGTTATAATAAACGCGCAATTATAACTGAATGTTAATTTAATAGTCACTTTAATCCGAAATTTTCGATATTAATAAAGTGGTAATTATTTAAAAAAAGCTCGACTCTCTTATTTATTGAAAAAACAAAAATGTCCCCAGCGGAGTCGCCATCTATAGCGATGTCCTCCTCACTAAAAAAGTGGTGTTTTTATTTTGAAAATGATGTCTTCCGCGGGTTTTTGCAAAAATTGTGTTTTATTTAAAAATGGAGTCGCCACCAGACACTCAAGGTGGACCAGACACCGTAAAAACCAGAGATTTAAAATTGATGGGTTCGAGAGTCGATTACGGATGGGTAAGGATTAGCACCCCCACACCGCCCAAAATTGGTACTTTAATAATTATCGCTTTATTAATATTAGACTTTTTTGGATTAAAGTGACGATCAAATTAAAATTTGGTTATAAGTGCGAGTAAATTTTAAAAGCCCCGCTATCCGAGAGTAAACGCCCAACCACCATCACTACGCCTGATGCTGGCCCCGTTTACGCTCGGATAAAAGGGCACCGCATTGACAAAATATATCCGAAATGCAATCTTAAAACATGGCAAACATAAATACAATACAATAAACATATAAATAAATACCAACATAATAAAATACTAATCTAACATAAATACATAAGTATTAATCTGACGCATAAAATATAATAATAATAATAATAGTAGTAGTAGTGCATGAATTAAGATATATACAAAGCATAATGCAAATAAATGCTAAGAATTAAAATGCACTAGTATTTAATTGCATGGGAATGACATAAAGAGGACTAAAATGCATGGATTAATAATTTACATGGCATAAACAGAAACAACAATGACTGAAATGAAACAAATTCAACATGCATGGGCATAACTATAAATGACAACAAATAAGGGGCTGGAAATTAAATAAACAGGTGACCAAATTGAAATAAAACAGAAATTAAAAGCCAAAACAATGACGATATTAGACATGCATGAAAACTGAAGGATCAAAAACATAATTATACTAGAACTGAAACGAAAACGGGGAAGAAAAGAAGGGTCAAAGGGCGTAATTTGCCCATTAAAGATCCTGCGGATCCTCCCCGGTTTACAGGCCACCGCGGGTTGGGTGGTGCCAAAACGGCACCGTTTTGGCTTTGGACGGTTTAAAACACTTAGAACCCTTTTTGTTTCGAATTAGATTTAATAAAAACCTAAAAAACATAATCCTATCTTCTTCCTCTCTCAACCAGAGACGCCGCTCCTCAGATTGTTCACGCAACCGGTCACCGGCGCAGCGGCCTCGCGGCAGCGGAGCGATGGCGGCAAGGTAAGCTTTCGATCTTTTCTTTCTCTCTTTTTTTGATTCAAAGATTTAAACTAAAAATAAAGAAACTTTCGGTTTTTCAAACTAAAAAAACCCGTTTTGTTTTAAAATGATTTTTTGATCTGAGTATGTAAAATAGAAGAGAAAGATTCGAAGTTCTTGATATGAAATCACCTTTCTTATATTCGATTTCTGAATTTTTTTTACAATCTCGAACTGAAAACCTTTTTTTTCCTTACAATTTTTTAGAATTCTAACCCCCTTCAGATTTTCCTTTTGTTTGGTTTTATAACCAAATTTTTACAATAAAATACCTAACCACCCATCTATTTTTTAATCTGCAGATGAGATGAGGTATGGGTAAAATGAGGGATAGTGATGGAAGAGCCGAATTTAGGGCGGATTCTATGGGAATGGGTATGGCAGAGGATTCGGTTGGTGTAGAACAGGGGTATGGGTGGTAGATTTGGTTTTGATTTATTTAGGGTTTAATTTCAAGGTTTTGAGATTCATATGGGTTTGAAACGAGCAATCAACGATGGTGGCCGGAATGGTGGTGGCATGGCTAGGGTTGAATTTGGTTAGGGTTAATTGTTTTAGGGTTTTTGGTTAATGGGTTGGGTTTAGGATTTAGGTACGGGTTTGTATGGGTTTGGGGGTCAAAACGGGTTATGACAGGTAGTTAAGTATCAAAATTTAGCTTCGAGTATTGATACTTATCACTTATGATAACATTTTAAGTTTTTGTAAGTATCGAAACTTGTCTCTAAATATCGATACTGTCGTGAGACACCAACCTAAAATGTTATCAAAAAGTGTAAAATTTCGATTTTAAATTTCGTATTTTATAACATTTTCGATTCGTATCGCACTGTATCCGTACCACATATCTATCCATAAAAGAGGGACATCATTGTCATGACATAGTGTATCAATCTAATAATACTGGCCAACTTGTTCCCTACAAAAACTATAATCTATCTCTGTGTATACAAATATAATAATTCATTCTTGGATTTGTTTTTAGATTTGGAAGCTTATAGTTATACATATCCTAGTCACCAATTTATAAAATAATTTAAACAAAAAGTTGACATGCTTGGATTTTTTCAATATATGTACATCTATGTGTGTCTGTATAGCTGTACTGTACGGACTCCTAGGATAATCTTATTTATAAATAAATATATCAGTTATGAGTGAATAAACTCGACTCGAAAAAATTAAAATTTTAAACTAGACTTAATTTGTATCGTAATTTCATAAATTTGACTCGAAAAAATTTAAATGAAATTTAAATTATAAAATGAGGAATTAAATAATTCAAAAATTTTAGTAATTAGTAAACTAGATTTTCAAATTTGAGTCAAACCCCTTAATTTTACTTGATATATATAGATATATATTACATGAAAAATACGAAAAAATTGACTTCATATATAATTAAGCTTATGCAATTTGCCTGCGTTGGGTGGTTTGCTCGGCAAAGCATATTGCAGCTCATTTACTTGATTAAAATCATTATCTCTCTGCTCGATAATATTGTTGATACCATTGTGTTAAAAATTTATGTACAGACCGACCAATCAAAAATAATTCTAACCATCATTGTTGTAACATATTAAATGATTAGTAATATTTATTTACGTATCTATGAATGTTACATTAAATTTTGTCTACTTTAAAATTCTGACCTTAATCCTATGTATAATTAATGAGTTATATTTTAATACATAAGCTGTGTAAAAAAATTTATACAATTTTTTATATTCAAGCTATAAAATTTATAACTTAAATTTCTAGTCTTAACACCTTAAAATCTAAATTTTAACCCTAAACACTAAATTCTAATCAGAAATTTTAAATTATACACTGTACTATCTAAACCCTAAACCTTAAATAACAATATAAATTTCTAAACCCTAAAATTGAACCCTTGTGACAAACAATTTTCTCAAGTGTCAGAAAGATTGCCAGTGCTGCTTATCAGTTATCATCTCGCAACAAGTAGGCCAAAGCTTATACGTTTTCCTTTTTAACATTTCCGTTTTTTGTTCGAAAAGCTAACGTCAACTGACATTTCTCGGATCGAAACGTCTACCTCTTTACTATGTTGTAATTTATATTCTCACACCAAAATTAAAGTTTGGAATCTAAAATTAAAGTCGAAAATTAGGATATAGAAAATTTAAAATATAATGCATTTTAGAGGCCAAAGTGTAAGATTTAAAATTTAAAATTTAAAATTTAATTTTTTAAATATCCTTTTAGCATGAAGCATAAACGGGAGATATTTAAGGGCATAGAATTTTTTACCCTTCTCCTCCACTTTTTGCAACCATTTAAAACCGAACCTAACAACTCCACCAGCACCGCAAAAAGAAAATTTGAAGAGAAATTTCAGAAAGGAAGAGCGATAATGATCCGGATGGTTTGGTATCAAGAAACAGCTTCAAAAGCTTTTGTAGACACTGTTAAAGCACTGGTAAGCTTCCATTTTTCATACCCTTTTTTGGCTTTAGTCCTGATTCTTTTTCTTTTTGACAGCGGTTTTGTTTTCTGAGTTTGCAGTGTAAAAAAAGTTTCAAAGAACCAGGGGTGCCACCGTGCTGGAGTTCCTATCAGCCATGACCACCGGCTGGAACTCGAATCTGATCGTGGAGTCATGGTCATATGGTGGTCCCATAGCAACCAGTGTTGGCCTTGCCGTAGCAGCCCATCACACTTGCGGAAGACACGTGTGCGTATTCCCGGATGAGCGGTCGAGATCGGGCTACGTCGAGGCCATGGAGGAAGCCTGGACGATGTCATCACGGACGGCAGCGATCGTCGATTTCCTGGTCGTGGACTTCGGGCGGCAAGATTTTGCTAGGGTTTTGAGGTACGATAAATTTAGTCACGGAGGTGCCGTTTTGGCATGCAAGAATGCACGTCATAGGGGAATCTGGCACGGGTTGCTTGACAAGGGAGCACGTGTTGTGAGGTCTGTGTTCTTGCCGGTCGGGCAGGGATTACATATTGCTCATGTAGGGGCTAACAACTACAAGAAGAGTCCTAGCCGTTGGATTAAACACTTTGATCAACGATCGGGAAAGGAACATATTTTCCGAGGCTAGAAAAAAGATCGGGCGACAATCAATCCTGTGTAAATAGTGTTGGAAAAAATGTGATGAATGAGTTGGGAAAAATGTGATGAATGAAAAATTGATGTTTAAAGTGAATTTGTGCATTGAGTTAAGGAAAAGAAAAAGTTTATATTTCATATTGATGAGTTATTTGGGATATATTTTATATACAAGACTCTATTTAATGATTATTGAATAATTTAAGCTGATATGATATGAATAATATGAATGTCTGGACCGGTCGGGTCTTCCATGGATATATGATAAGATATTATTTTTTAATTTAGATATTATTGTAATAATGTTATTTGATAAATGTATTTTATTTTAAATAAAATTCAGATAATTCACGAGTTTAATTTCCAATAAAACTCTCATACCTATATAAATATCATGTAAACCTACTAGGTTTAATAACTTTTTAACAACTGCAAAAACACAGATTTTTTACTATTTTTACTCTGTGATTTTTAAAGTATTTTCGGTGATAGAGGAAGGCAAGATTACAGTTTGTGATCTCTATAGACGTGCTACTACAGTTGATCATCTAGTTGTTGTATCCTGAGAGACAGAGAGACAGACGACCAACGTATATCAAGCACTATAGAAAAAGCCGAAAATCTGTCTTAAAGAAAACTGTGCTTGCACAGGCCTCAACTCGTTTCTACTCTAAAAATTACGTTATTTATTCGTTTCTTTTATTCGATTCCATTATTTTTTAATTTCCTTGGTAATTTGTTATTACTTGCAGCTAAGAAAATATGGGAGAAGCTGCATGTTGGTATTTAGTGGATCATGTGAGAGAAGTTGTTATTAAAATGCATGGTTTTATTCAATTTTCTAATTTTAATTTCAGATTTATTTGTAATTAATTTTGTTCTGTTAGATCTAATAATATTATCAATATTTATTTTTGGATTACTAACGCCATTGTTCTAACAAATAGTTATGAATATCACAGAAGTAAGTTGACGAGCTATATGATCATCGATTGGGTTTTATTGAGTGCTATTAGTCAATCGGATATCACAGAAGTAACTTTTGATTTGTAAGCAAAATTGGGGGCCTAAACCATTTAAATAGTTCGACCACTGGGCAGACAATAAGGAGCTAATAAACAACATTAAGGTTTCGTGTGACAACTCTATAGCAACGAGTATTATGGACAAACTCAAGATCTGCAAGGCTGTGTCTAAAGACTGAGAAGAAAAATCGGATCAAGGACCCTGATTCTGCGCAAGTGCTAGAAGCCAAATGCCACAACCTGGAGAAAGATATTAGCAATGGTGCAAATGATCCAATTAAATTGGATGAACATAAAACTATCCGATCAAAGCTGTGGAATAGGGTGAGAAGAGAGGAACTAGAATGGTTCCAGAAATCGAGAGTAAAATGGTTTGAATTTGGTGATAAGAATACAAAATTCTTCCACATTGTTGTATCCTCAAGAAGGAGAGTAAACCATGTTGAGAATATTACATTGGACAATGTGCGGCTTAGTGATCCAGAGGTGATTAAAAAGGCTGTGGATAGATTCGATTGCAATTTAAATTCTCTCTCCTTTAAAGCTTCAAGCTACCTTGAACGGCAATTTACTTTGGAGGAAATATGGAATGCACTGTCATCTATGGATGGATCTCGAGTCCCGGGTCCGGACGACTTCAATATGGGTTTTCTAAAGAAATTTTGGCCAAATCTCAAGGATGATATCCTCAAATTCTTCTCACAATTCTACAATGGGGAAATAAGAGACCGATCCTTCAATCACTCATTCATCGTGTTAATTCCCAAAGTCAAAACTCCATCTTCAATTGAGGACTACCGCCTGATAAGCTTGGTAGGATGTGTCTACAAACTCCTAACAAAAGTGCTTGTGCTGTGATTAAGTTCGGTAATAGAGAAATTGATCGGCCAAACCCAATTTGCCTTCTGCCAAGGAAGACAAATTTTAGATTGTTCTCTTATCTCGAACGAGGTCATCGATTACATCAAAAAGAGATGTTTAAGTGGTTTGATCTTCAAAGCCGACTTCCGCAAAGCGTACGATACGGTGGATTGGAATTTTCTCTTACTTTTTCTAGAGAAAATGGGTTTCGGCAAGACATGGTGTTCTTGGATTCTGAACTGTATATCAGTTCTTATAAATAGATCTCCGACCAAGCAATTTCGTATTAGCCGTGGCCTTCGACAAGGCTGCCCAATTTCACCTCTGATGTTCAATATATTAGCCGAGGCTCTCAATGCTATACTTGAGAAAGCTGTTGAACAAGGTTTGTTTCACGAATGTCGTATCGGGAATAACTCTCTAAATATCTCACATCTCCAATTTGCCGACGACTTAATTATTTTCTGTGGAGCTAGTGAGATCAAATTGAGAAATTAGTGCGACTCTTAAGGGGCTTCGAGATTGCTTCTGGCCTGAAATTAAATCTCTATAAATCAAAGCTGCTGGGAATTAACGTTGATGAACAAATTGTGGAATTATGGGCTTCATCTATGTTGCAAGAGTGAGAATCTCCCTAGTACCTATCTAGGCTTGCCGTTGGGAATCAACAAGAATATCGCACATATCTGGGATCCTATAAGTGACAAAGTGAGGCATAAATTAGCTGGATGGAAAGCCAACAACCTATTGTTTGAGGGTCGAATCACCCTGGTTAGATCAGTAATCTCTAGCTTACCAATTTATTTCATGTCTATTTTTCCTTTGCCGGGTCATATCAGCAAGAAGCTCTCTACCTTAATTGCTAAGTTTTTATGGGGTTCTCTGGATCGCCGTGTGATACATTGGGTGCGTTGGGAGACACTATGTCTTCCAAGGCAATATGGTGGTCCAGGCCTAATTGATTTCAAGTCTAAGAATAAAGCCCTGTTGCTTAAATGGTTATGGCGTTATGGTACAGAGCAGGAAAATCTTTGGCGAAAGGTGATTGAAGCTCGATATGAGGACTCTCCTACATCTCTACTACCATCCAACCTGAAACCCTACAACAAATCCCTTATTTGGAAGCATATTTCAGTGCCTGATCCAACCAATCTTAATCTCTTTTTGCAACACATACGCTTTCTGGTAGGTAATAGAAGTCAGATACATTTCTGGAGTGATGTTTGGGTTAGGCAACAGACGCTGATGGTTGTATTTCCAAGAATCTATGCTTTAGCCGTGAATAACTTTAGGGTGATTGTAGAGTTTGGTACTGTTGTAGATGGAATATGGTCTTGGAATATCCAGCTGCGTAGGAGTATTTTCGATTGGGAGATACCAGTGTGGGAATCCTTTCTTGCCACCATTAAAAATTTCAAATCTAACACGGAAGTTCCCGATAGTATCCGTTGGAAGGCAAATTCAAATGGCATTTTCAGCTCAACGTCGTGGTCTAAAATTAGCTCTAATATCAGTGTAACGAAAGATGTGATTTGGAAACAAGTGAGGTCTAGCCTTGCCCCCTAAGGTGGCGGCTTTTGTATGGAAAGCTGGCCGGTTATCAACAAAGGTCGAACTTCATAAGAGAGGATGCTTCCCTCAACCTTCTTTACTTTGCCCTCTCTGTATTTTGGTCGAAGAAAATATCGATCACGTTATTTGTCATGGTAAAGCTGTATGGTTAAATTGGCAAAAGTGGTGTCGGTTGTGGAATATCCACTTGGTAGTTCCTAAAACTGCCCCTAAATTCTTTACAGTTTGGATGTCCATCACACCCCCTCGCCTCTGTTATCTAATTTGGAAGTTAAGCTTTTTCTGCTTCTCCTGGACTTGTTGGTGCATCAGAAATGAAATCACTTTCAAAGGAGCTAAGGTGGATGGTAATCGTCTCTTTGATCTATGCGTTCTTCGGCTTGGATGGTGGTGTAAAGCTCTTTGGCTAAAGGCAAGTATAAATGTAACTGATTTAACCAGTAGGCCTGAGACCTTCAGCTTCATTGTCACAAGAAAACCAGAATCTGGTAGCTCGCTTTGGATTCCTCCTTCTGGAACTTTGAAATTCAATATCGATGGAGTGATGAATGGTAGTTTCGACAGTGCTGGTATAGGTGGTTGCTTGCGTAATGAAGCTTCCGAAACTTTGCTTGTTTTCTCTAAATCGGTAGGTTCCCTTGATGCTAACTCGGCTGAAATTTATGCGATCAAAGAAGCATGTATCTTGTTTAATAAGTCACCGTGGTGTAAGTCACACAAGCTTATTATTGAAAGCGACTGTTTGAACGTGGTGGGATGGCTTCTATGGCCGGCGCGATGCCCCTCGGTCTTCAAACCACTAGTACTATCTTGTATTTGTTCTTGTGAAGGTTTCGACTGGAGTATTCAATATATTCTCAGGGAAACAAATTCCCTTGCTGAAAATTTGGCAGAAAAAGGCATATCGCGTAAGGAAGATCTTGTGTGGTTCTATTCGTTGTAATTTTGCTTGCTCATGTTTCGTTCCTCTTCAGCTACTGTGTATCATGTGAATTGCTTTGTAATCCTCTAGACATAGGTACGGTGTGATAAAATCTATCTACCTTTAAAAAAACAATGGTTGGTATGGTCTCAAGTTAGGATTTTATTGCTCGAATTCTATTAAGAGTCACAATAGGTTCATACCCCATCGAACAATACCAACAATTGATTATTCAACTGATGATATTCTGGAATTTTTCTAAACGAGGTGATGGATTCTTAAACACAATTAAACTTGTTTTTCTTAACAATGTCAAATTAAGTTGGTGATGAGATGAAATTTTAGTTCTTATGAAAATATTAATAAGTACTCAACTCATAAACTAGATTTCAACGCTTAGATATATATAATTCAAAATTGACATAACATATTGAATTTACCATCCATATCACCGTCACGTCATCGTGTTGTTAATAATTAACGGCACAGTAATATAATTGAACATAAAATTAAAGTTTAATTTTAAAATTGAACAAATTAAAAGTTTGATGGTATAAATAATACAACGCCAATAATTTGGTGGTATCCAATGTTGTTTACCTATATATTTGGAGCCTTAACCTTTGGTAGTCGTACAAGCAATGTGCAATTCAACGAAACCTTGAAAGGTTTCCCAAAAAAGATGTCTGTCACAAATCGACAATGGATCCTCCACAACTGCCCAATTATGTTGGAATTGGCATCTCATTTTTGTCCGGGCCTAAGCCCAAACTTAATCCAATCCAAAAATTAAGGCCAATTTTTATTAAACCAATAACTCATACAATACCCATAAACCTATTACAATAATATTACCCAATATCCAAACCCATTACCCATTTACAAAAAAAAAAAAACTATCAAACCCAATTACACTAAAAAAGACTAAACTACCCTTAACCGTAAAAAATATATATAAACCATAATAACCCAACCCTATGTCCAGCCACACTGTGTCACCACCCAAAATCTGCTCCATCGCCCTGCAGAAGAGTAAATGGGAGATATTTTAGATATATTGTAAAAATACGTTATAAAAACCTGAATGAAATCCAATGTAAGGACCCTAGATTCAAAATAATAATAATAATAATAATAATAATAATAATAATAATAATAAAGTAAAGTAAAAAAAAGAAAAGGGGGAAACAGGTGGACGCCATGCATGCGTCCACCTCCCCCCAATTTCTTATAAAAGGCACGAGGGGTGCCTTAAGGATGCACAGAACACAACCATTTTAAATGGCACAAGAAATCCATGGAAAATGGCGCAAGGGCAGTGCCCTTTCGAACCTTTGAGAGTAGTGCTCTCATGGGTAATTTTTATTTTCCCGATGGTTCGATTAATCATTCGATCGGGGTCCTGCTGAGATTCGTTCGGGTCATTTTTGGCGAGATAATGCAATGATCTGCTAGGGGTCGGTCGAAGTTCTTCATTCGAGCTTCTAGTAGGGTAAATTTTTATCTTTGTATTTATTTTAATATTAGCTTAGATATAGGGTAATATATATTGGCATGTTTTTGTAATAAATATATTTGGTATGCTATGTTTGTATATTTTAAGTTGAATGAATTATTTACAATGTTCTTTTAATTATTGGTATGTTCCTATGCTTATATATTTTTAAGTTGTATGAATTATTCACATGAATAAAATATATTTAATTCTAAATTATAATTTCTAAAATGGATTTTCCTTTAAATTTTTCTTTGTATGTATTTTTAGAATAATAAATTCGGTTTAATATTAAGGGAATATTTTTCAATTTATTTCGGAAATTGGCTAGGAAGTGGTATCCTGACCCATTCATGTATCATCTTTCTCGGTCTTCGTAAATAAGGAAATATTCTCCTTAGACCGTTTTTAGATTAAATTTTAAATTAAATTCGAATTTTTATTTTCTTACAAAGACAACACCAAATCAACGCGGTACCAATTTTGGGCTCTGCGAGGGTGTTAATCCTTTTCCACGCGTAATCGACTCCCGAACCCAAATGTTTAGAATCTCTAGTTATTTTTAATGGTGTCTGGCCTACCAAAGTGGCCGGTGGCGACTCCATCACCCTATTTTCACCATTTTTTTATAATTGTTCAAAAAACTATTATTACAGGAAGCGAAAGTGAACACACAATATATATAACTGACTAGTATTTTACAAACAAACCAAAGTATTGTTGCTGCAATTTTTTTTGACTTACAAGATTTTCACTTACAAATTATGTTTTTTTCTTCACTTGTATTACATTATGCCACAAGCTACAAGTTATTTAGTGTTAACTAGACCGACATTGTAAACGTTTTACAAACTTTAATGCTTTAACTTTTCAGCTCATGGACACTTGTTCATGCTATAAACTTTTGCTGAATTACTAAGCCTTTCTTAATCTCCTAGTTTGTTGTCACATTTTTCTTTTGCTGTCATAACCATGACGCTAATCTCTTTACGGTATTTCTAAGTATTCAACCATTCTTTCCATCATTATTCATTGCTTGATAACACGGAAGTTAAATTGGGTTTGTCTTCTAACACTCCCCTCAAACCCGATTTTTCATACCAAGCTTTTCTTTGAGCATGTGGAATACATCACCTTTTAACGACTTTGTAAAAATGTTTGCAAGCTGATATTCTATTCTGCAATAGGCTAGTTCCATGTTTTTGTTCTTCACTTGTTCTCGTATGAAGTGATACTCTGTACCGATATGCTTGCTTCGATTGTGGGAGACATGATTTTTTGCAAGGGATATGGTGGACTTATTGTCAACATAAATTGTAGTAGGCCCTTCTTGTGCAAAATTTAGCTCGTCCAAAATATTCTTCAACTAAATTGCTTGGCAGGTGCATGTCGCAGTGACTATGTATTCTGCTTCACATGTAGAGAAATTCTACCGTTTTTTGTTTCTTCGATGCCCATGAAAATGTTGCTGAGCTAATAGGGAATAGATCTATAGAAATGTTTTTTCGATCATCAATGTCTTCCCTGTAATCACTATTAGAGTAACCAACTAACTTTGAGTTCTCTAAATGTGTGTAGAACAAACCATGATCCAACATACCTTTAACGTATCTCAAAATTCTTTTTGTTGCAATCCAGTGATCCTATTTTAGATTCTCTATGAATTTGTTTACTAGTCCCACATCATATGTTATGTTTGGTCGTGTGATAGTTAGATACCTTAAAATTTCAATGATGCTTTTAAACAACGTTGAATTTATCGGTTCTCTTGTTGAATAAATACTTAGTTTCATGCATGTTTATGTTGGAGTGGCTACCGACTTACAATCTTTCATTCTGAATTTACTTAAAATTTGCTCTGCGTATTTCTGTTGAGATAAAAAAGTTCATTCTTCTATTTGTTTCACCTCAACTCCAAGAAGTATGACATCTCACTAATATTTGTCATTTCAAATTCATTAGTCATAGCTCTCTTAAAATCATGAAACATATCTGGATTGTTTCTAGTGAAAATCATGTCATCCACATATAAGCACACGATCATGGTATTACAGTCTTCATTTTTCTTTGTATATAAGGCATGCTCGTATGGACTTTTTATAAACCCATTCTCCTAGAAATATTCATCTTTTCTTGTGTTCTAGGCTCTTGGTGCTTGCTTCAATCCATATAAAGGTTTTTTTATCTTTATGTCATTGTTTAATGTACCCGGACTGTTTCTCGATATAAATTTCTTCTTCTAGGTATCCATTTAAGAATACTGACTTCACATCCATTTGATAGATCTTATATTTTTTGTGCTTCAACTGTTGTGAGAAGTTTAATAGTGTCGATCCTTGATACTAGAGCAAATACTTCATCGTAGTCAATTCTTTGTCTTTGCTTGTAGCCTTTGGCAACTAGTCTCGTCTTATATCTCTCTACTTTTCCTTTTTATTGATCTTCATTTTGTACACCCACTTAAATCTAATTGGATTGTGTCATTCTAGTAAGCTTGTTAACTCCCACGTATCATTTCTTTCTACTAATGCAATTTCTTTATCCATGGTGTTCTTCTATTTTTCGTCTTCAATTGCTTCTTCATATGTTATTGGATCACTATTTGCAAAAAATAGAAAAGTGAAATATTTTCAGTTTCATAATCTTTGTATCTTTCTGGTATTCTTCTCCCCCTTGTAGATCTTCGAACTTTAGTTGGGTGTACTATAGGATTTTCTATTCTGTTGTTGCTTGATGAAGACGGTTCAATTAATTTTTTTGAAAACCTTGATCATCACTTTGTTCATCTTGGTTTATAAATTCATCATCTTTATCTTCATTAAAAATAGTCCTTCAACTTTTCTTTCTTTTATGCTCTAACTCTAATGTTCTGTTTCATCAAACCCGACATCTCTTGAGAGTATCATCTTCTTGGTTAGAGGATTATATAGTCTGTATGATTTACTTTTTTCATCATAATCGATGAAGATGCATTTCCTTCCTTTTTCATCGAGCTTCTTTCTTATCTACTCAGCTACGTGGGTATATGCGATGCATCCAAAAATCTTAAGGTGGCCAATTCTTGGTTTTTTACCGCTCCATGCTTCGTTCGGCATCATGTTCCTCACACTTTTTGTTGGACAATGATTCAACAGGTAAACTGCACACCGAATTGCTTCAGCCCAAAAATTTCTTGGTAGATGCTTACCTTTTAACATGCTTCTTGCCATGTCGAGAATGATGCGATTCTTTCTTTCTGCAACTCCATTTTGTTGAGGCGCATATATAACTGTCAACTGATGAATGAAATCACACTCCTTGCAAAAATCTTCAAAAATAAATTTATTGTAACTTGCCTCCTTTATCAGATTTGAGTATCTTTAAGTATTGAAAGCATTGCTTTTTCACCATTGCTTTGAATTCTTTAAATTTATCCAATGCTTTTGATTTTTCTTTAAGAACATACATCCAACTCTTTTGACTATAATCATCAATAAAAGTTAGGTAGTACTTGTTTCTTACAAGTGATGGTATGTCGAAAGGACCAACTAAGTCAGCTTGTACAATCTCCAATGGTCTTCTTGCTCTTCAAGATTTTCCAACTTTAAAATTTTGTATGTGTTGTTTTCCTTTGATACGGGTCTCACACAATTGATTTGGAGGGTTGATTTCTGGCAATCCATTCGCCATCTTTGCTTTTGAGAATAGTTTCAAGCCAAAAAATCCAAGATGCCAATACCTCAAATGCCACAACCACGAATCATCTTTGATTGCAGTCTTCATGCACTTTACTTTTCTCAACTTGATGAAAATGGTGAAGAGATGATTCTGCGTCATATCTACTCTAAGAATCAAGTCTCTATTTTTATTTTTGATGGCAAGTGCGCGATTTTTCATTTGCACTTCATATCCCTTTTTTTTAGTTGCTGGCCAAGGTTGATGATATTGCTCTTCATAGATGGTATATAGTAAACATATGATATGTATTTCTTTTCTCTATTCTTTTGAGTAATCATGATTTCGCCTTTGCCTTTAACTTCTGCGTGTGTGTTGTCCCCAAAAATTACTCGACCCTGAATTGTTTCATCTAATTTAATGAACAACTCTTTTCAACCACACATATGTTTACTAGCACAATTATCGAGATACTAAATATATTTCTTGGATTCTTCATTTTTTATAAGTGAGAAATACATGAGATTCTTCAAGTTTTCTCGTTTTCAACTACTGCTACATAACTTAATTCTTCTTGATTTTGAGCTGATCTAAACTCGTAACTGTAATGACCATATTTGTTGCAATTATAGCATTTTACATGTGATTTATCTCCTTGTTGATATCTGCCTCGACCTCTATATCCTCGTCCATGGTTTGGTGACTGATAATTTTCACTTGTTTGATTGTCGCCATATTGTAGCGACTATTTTTTTTTTAAAAAAATCCGAGGTCCCCTATTTTTGAAAATAATTTGATTTAGGGGGAATCTTGAAAAATCTCTTATTTTGAAATAAAACTTGTGGATTCTCCACCGATCACTTGGATAAGGTAGATCAGATACCAACAATCTAACTAGAGAAAAAAAATAATTTCGAGAGTCGATTACGAGTGGAGAAGGGTTCACATCCCCACCAAGATGGAAATCGGTACCTAAAGGTTCGTATCATATTTATTAAAAAAAATTAAAATTTAATCTAATTTAATTACTAACCCTTAAAAATGCATGTATGCATGGCCATGTCATACGATTTGAATATATAAAAAAAATCTCGCAATTCATGGTACCCAAAAAAGATGACGTCTGGAGACCTGGGACGCCATGTATGCATGGCCATGTCTAACTAATGCAACAATTATAGATGCATGAACAATTTAAATATGATAAAAAATATAAACAACAAAATAAATATGCATGTATAAATAAAAGACAATAAATGAAACAATAAATATACACAATATAAAATAAAAACCAAAATGCAATATAAGAAAAAGCAACAAATTGAACAAAAGCATGATAATATAAAAATACGATCAATATATCGAACGAATAATTAAATACGTACTGAAATGAAAGGAAAACAAAAGAAAAATGGACTGTAAGGTTGATTTCACCATTGGTCTCAAGCGAAATCGGGCTAAAGGGGATACAATTGTAAAATTTTGAAAACCTGCAGGGATTGAAGGAGTAATTTAAAAAGACGAAAGAACTGCCAGAGTGAATATTTTAGGGCAGATGGGTTTAAAAGGGTATTAACCCAAAAACTTTTTTAATACACTATAAAACTCATTTTCCGATCTTAACAGTCTGTTTTCCTATTTTTTTAAACATCTCTTCCTAGCCTAAGAAAACCTCTGCCCCTCTCTCTAACAAACAAGCTTAAGCCCAGAACAACTACATTTATTTGAATCAAAACCAACTAAAAAATAAAGAACACCTCCCAACAACCCCCATGGGCCACCACCAAACCCAAAAATCGATGGTGGCTCTACTACTCCAATCACCGTGGCCCTCCTTTGGCCGCCATTAATCGACGCCGAAAACCTAAAAAAGCCCTCTTTCGAACCTTTTTTTAAAATCAAAACCAACCCCTATTTTTATAAATCAAGCACCAAAATCCTTTTTTTAGAAAAAAAACGTACCTTTTTTTTAAATCCCTAACCATTTGATTCACCACTATTAGCTTTGAAGGCTGAGGGTTTATCACCGGAAGGAGACTCGTCCATCATCGAAAACCCTAGGACGATCAAAAGCCTAAACGGTTTAAAGGTAAACCTCTAACTCTAGTTGCCTTTTTTGTGATATACAAAAAGAAAAAAGGAACGAGAATACCTTTTGAAAATTTCCTCTTTTATTGATGATAAAAAAAACTCCTTACAAAATGGATCTTTACAATGTTTTTATATTTGAATAATTTTCATTACATTAGTTAAACTGCTATACTGTAACATCCCAAAAATTGGGCTAGTCAGAATTGGGTTCCGGGGATCGGAAATCTTATTCCGGGAAGCTTAAATTTTTGCACCAATGTTGATTATATGATCCATTTTCTTAATATTGAACCTTGATTGAGTCTAATCCTTGAATTGAGACCTTATTGGAAAGTCAAAATGTTGAATTTGAGTCAAGGGTATCGATACAGTAGGCACCATATCAGTACAGTATAACAGTTTTAACTAACTTCTTGGGATGTGGCTTAGCCGTATTGATACAGTTCCATGTGTATCAATACGGGTACCTACAGAAACTTGTTTTGAATATTAAATATAAAGAAAAATGGGTTAGGATGATGATTCACCACTTAGCCTGCCTCCCCCACGCGAGTTACCTCAGATGATGAGATAGATAGCTATGAATTACCTTGAGATAACAAAAAGTATAAATGGATAGAAATTATTGTTTAAAGCAAACCCTTTGCTTAGGGTAAACTTTCTATTGGCTTATGAATAGGTGGGGAAATAATTACAGCCTTAAATTTCTTTAATATGAATAAGAAGAAGGATGCTCATCTTTGTTTTGCTTTCACCGAGACCAATTCCATCTTTTGCTTACTTCATCTCCTACCTAAGCATACACCTCCATTGTTGTCTTCTCCATTGAACTCAAGCATACACCTCTCTTATTGAGCCTCTTAAGTCCAAGCTTTCCTTGATTCAAAGGTATCATTCCATAGCTATTGCTTGGGTAAGCATAAGCCTTAAATCTATTGATGATTCCACAAGCCTTTGAAAGTTCAATTTCAAGATAAGTTATTGTTCTTTAAACCTTAAATTTCTAAGTAGCTAATGGCTATCCTATTGATTCTAATAATCTTCTATTGTCCTCTCCTAGCTCACGTATCGAAAGAAGCTAATCCATCGTCTCCATCAAAAGCTAGTGATAAAGGAATCGTTATCCGGGAGCCTCGTAGCCAAGATGAGTGTAGTCGGTGTCTTAAGAGTTGGCTAGGTGCCCAACTCGAATCATGGAACATTGGACTTAATATTACTGATAAGTGTTCAAAAGTACTATTTTTCTTACCCTTTTTACTCATATTATTGTTAGACTTAGGCTCATATTAGTCGCATAGTTAGCCATTCATGCATTAATCCATGTTTCCTTCAAACGTTGAGCTTGATTACATAACTTGGTGATTTTTGTGGAAATAGATGCTGCTTTGGTGTGTTTTTGTGTGTGTATGTGCAGGATCACTTGCCAAAGCAATGCAGAGCCAGTTGCCATGACATTTGTCGACAAAGACCAAAAGCAATATGGATGTCGAAATTCATGATTTTACAAGCCCAAGATGACATGGAGCAAGGTCCAAGCCCAAAGGAATTTGATTGCCATGCAAAGATTAAAGAAGAATTAAATTCCAAGAGGACAGGAGAAGTTCTAATAGGAATAAAATTATAATAAAGAATTATATTCTTTAAAGATAATTTAATTCCAACTCAAACTCCTCCTCAAAGAAGGACTTTGGCCTAGCCCTATAAATATCAAGGAGATTTCGACAATTCAAGAGAGAGAGCAAGAGGGAATTTCGACAACTCCAAGAGAGGAAACAAGGGGAATTTTCGGCAAGCATCTAGGGCAAGGAATTTTCGACAAGCTTCATCTTTTCTTCCTTGTTCGATTGGGTTCATGCTAGGGATTGTTTATCTTGTGTTTCTTTGGAACCTAGCCATGAACTAAATTTACTTGGCTATGGTTATTGTGTTTTGTGGTTGTGAGAAACTATTGGTTTTTGTTTAGGTAATAAGAGTTTGCACTTTTCTATTTCAAGGTTTATTCATTCTTGATTCTTATTATTGTTTTGAGTGAATTGGGAGAGGATCTCGTGATTTCATCCATTTATCTAATATCGGAGAGTTAGATTCAAGAAACGAATGAATATGATCTTTATGCAATCCAATGATGGTGAAGATTAATCCGGCTTAGGAATAAGTTAAGGATTTCAACGGCTAAGAGGAGCGCAAGATTGGTTGTTGTTCACCCTTGATTCACGCAGGATGTATTATCAAGGCATGCACAAGTAGCTAGAGTTTCGACTTAGGGATAAGAAGAAACCATTGAAGAACGCTCCGCCGAACCTTGAAGTTGCTGCCCAGTCGCCCAAGTAGTTGCCCAACTAGTCGCCCAAGCAACCATCAATTAGTTGCCAAGGCAACCCCGTTGTGCAAGTCGCCACGGCAACTGAGTTGCCCGTGCACTCTTTTACCAAGACAATCCAATCGGCTATCACACCTCAACTCACGATAACCTAGCCTATCTCTCTCATTCGAATTCATCTTTTCTTTTACTTAATTGCTTTCTAGATTAGTTATTAGTTAAAACTTCTATAATCCTTCACTTGTGTTTTTACTTTTTACAGTGCAAGAGACTAGATTCTTGAAGTGGCACCAATCCCTGTGGAGACAATATCTTTTATACTATAACTTGCGACGTGTATACTTGCACAATTGCATAGCACTTATTACGCGCAACAAGTTTTTGGCGCCGTTGCCGGGGATTGGCAATAGCGACTTTGTTTTTACTTTCTTGCACTTTCTTTTTATTTTTCTTGTTTAAAATTCAAAGGGCTAACAAACTTTGGTTTTGCATTGGTATATGACGAGGCGAGACCGACTTCACAGAATATCCCTTTGATCCGTAAATCGAACGAACCTTACAAAGACTTAGACGAAGGATAAGAGAAGCAATGGCAAATCAAGACGGCAATATTAATCAAGATGTTCGAGCGGGAGGAGGAGTGATTCTTGCGAAACAGAACTATTCGAGACTATCTTGAAGAAGATCTTGATGGACTTAACCGGGAGTTGTCGCACCGAAATTGAAGCCGACCACTTTGAGTTGAAACCGGTAATGTTTAATATGATCAACACAATAGGTCAATTTGGCGGCTCAAGAATCGAAGATGCACGACAACATCTGAAATCTTTCCTCGAGATTTGCAACTCGTTCAAGATACACGGAGTCACCACGATGTCTTACGATTAAGATTATTCCCCTATTCACCGAGGATAGGGCGAAAGCATGGCTAAATAGTATTCTGCCGGATCCATAGCATCTTGGACTGATCTTTGTCGTGATTTCCTTGCTAGATTTAATCCTACAAATTTAATCGATAAGCTTCAGAAACGACATTACTTCTTTTCGGCAGGCAGATGATGAATCCATGTACGAGGCTTGGGAGCGATATAGAGAACTTCTACACAAATGCCCTCTACACGGATTCCCGGTGTGGACTCAAGTGACAATGTTTTACAATGCCGTGAATACACCAACAAGGATGATGCTAGACGCCTCGGCAAACGGCATACTCCTAGATAAGTCACCGGAAGAAGCAATGCAAATTTTAAACAGGCTGGCCAAGAATGATTATCAATTCCCATCTACTAGAAGAGGAGGAGTTAGACGCCAAGCCACAATACATGAACTAGGATCATCAGATTCAATTTCGGCACAATTGGCCGCTTTAACCAAGATGGTCCTGAACATGCAAAAACCAAACAACACACATGAAGTCAAGGTAATGGATTCTTTTTGTGAGTTATGTGGTGATAACCATAATTCTTCGAATGTATGCGAGAATCCGAATCTAGCTTCTATGTGGGGAATTACAATCGGGCAACAACATGATGTCAAATACATACAATCCAGCTTGGAAGAAGCACCGAATTTTTCATGGAGTAATCCCAACAATGCTCTAAACCGGAACAATCAGAATGCACAAGCATCGGGATTCAGCGAGAATATGCCACGGCAATGGATGCCGCAAAGCAACAAACAAGCGACATCTAGTTCTTTGGAAAATTCTCTAAATGCTTTTATGATGAAAACTGAATCTTATATGGCTGAGATAATAATTTCATAAAAAGAATCGATGCTTTTATTAACAGGACCGAGATGAGATTGCAAAACCAAGAGGCGGCAATCAAATCATTGGAAAATCAAGTCGGACGGTTTGCTCAAAATCAACACTAGACCACCGGGAGGTTTACCTAGCGATATCAAGTCGCAAGAGGAACGGCCATGAGCAATGTAAGGCAATCACCACCAGAAGTGGCCAACAACTTAGAGAGGTTCAAACCCGCTCGTCAAACAAAACTCCACAAAAAGATCAAGACGAACCTAGCGGCAAAGTTTGGATCTTTGAACCAGAATTGCTGCGGCAACCGGCAATAAGCATGCCTCGGCAACCGATGACGCCTCGAAAACTTGCGATAAGCACGCCTCGGCAACCCGGTTGGTAACGATCGGCAACTCCGGATATCCTCGTAATGCCGTCAATCAGGTTTCAAACCAATGAAAAGATCGAAGATATCCGACTTCCACCACCATTCCCACAAAGGTTGAAGCGATAAAAGCAAGAATACCAATTCAAGAAGTTTCTTGATATCCTAAAGCAAGTCCACATCAACTTGCCATTGGTGGAAGCAATTGAACAAATGCCAAACTATGCCAAGTTTCTTAAAGACATTGTGTCCAAGAGAACAAGGCTAGGAGAGTTTGAAACAATTGCCGCAACAGAGGGATGCATGGCAATGCTGCACAATCGCATGCCGCCCAAGTTGAAGGATCCCGAAAGTTTCACAATACCCTGTTCTATTGGAAATCACTATGTCGGGAAAGCACTATGCGACCTAGGGGCTAGCATAAACTTGATGCCTAAATCGGTTTTCCGAAACTAGGAATCGGGAAGGCAAGACCTACAATGATTATCTGCAGCTAGCCGACAGATCCTATGTGTGCATCCAGAGGGAAAAATCGAGGACATCTTGGTAAAAGTTGATAAATTCATTTTTCCCGCTGACTTTATTATTTTGGATTGTGAAGCAGATGAGCATGCACCTATCATTCTCGAGAGACCATTCCTAGCGACAGGGAGAACTTTGATTGATGTTGAAAAGGGAGAACTCACAATGAGGGTGAATGACCAGCAGGTAAAACTAAATGTGTTCCAAACACTAAGGCATGCAGATGATCCAGAAGAATGCCAACTACTTCATACCACGGCAGAGTTTAACTTCGATGAAGAATTTAGTTGCCTCAGCAACTACATTGCCGAACACGAGGAACATGAGGAGTATGAAGAACCGGTCGATGAGGAACAACCAGAAAAGGCAAATTGGCTAGTCAATCGACCAGGTACATACTTTGAACCACTGGACTACTCAGGTAAGGAAGGTAAGATCGAAAAACCCTCTATCGAAAATCCACCAATTCTTGAGTTGAAACAATTGCCAGAGCAACTGAAATATGTATACTTAGGGATCGATAATACATTACCTGTAATTATTTCCTCTAAGTTACAACCTGAGCAGGAAAAGAAGCTGATCAACATGTTGAAGCTACACAAAAAGGCAATAGGGTGGACAATTGCCGACTTGAAGGGAATTAGCCGGCGGTGTGCATGCACAAGATCTTGTTGGAAGATGATCACAAACCTTCAATTGAGGCCCGAGAGGAGACTGAATCATGCCATGAAAGGGGTTGTAATGAAAGAAATCATCAAGTGGCTTGACGAGGCATTATATACCCTATCTCCGATAGTACGTGGGTAAGTCCGGTACAATGTGTGCCGAAAAAGGGAGGTATAACAGTGGTAAGCAATGAAAATAATGAACTTATCCCAACCAGGACTGTGACCGGTTGGAGGGTTTGTATGGACTATCGAAAGCTAAACAAAGCCACTAGGAAAGATCACTTCCCATTACCCTTTATTGATCAAATGCTTGACCGTCTTGCGGGTAAACCCTTTTTCTTGTTTTCTTGATGGTTATTCAGGTTACAATCAGATTGCCATAGCACCAGAAGATCAAGAAAAGACAACCTTTACATGCCCCTACGGTACTTATGCCTTACGAAGGATGCCGTTCGGATTGTGTAACGCCCCGGCAACCTTCCAAAGATGCATGATGGCGCTCTTTTCAGACATGGTCGAAGACTTCCTTGAGATCTTCATGGATGATTTTTCGGTTTTTGTAATGACCCGACGGCTGTCTCGGCAATTTAGAGAGGGTGTTAGCAAGATGTGAAGAAACGGATTTAGTCCTCAATTGGGAGAAATGCCACTTTATGGTAGATGAAGGAATAGTGCTCGGCCATAAGATTTCATCCAAGGGAATTGAAGTAGACAAAGCCAAGATGGATGTGATCGAGAGATTACCCCCACCAAATTCGGTTAAAGGAATTCGAAGTTTTCTCGGACATGCAGGTTTTTACAGGAGGTTCATTCATAATTTTTATAAAATCACTAAAACTTTTGTGTGTCTGCTTGAACAGGATAAAGTCTTCGATTTTGACGATTCTTGCACTCAAGCATTTGAAACCCTAAAGAAAAAGCTTGCCTCGGCACCCATTGTCGTTCCACCAGATTGGACGCTACCTTTTGAGCTCATGTGTGATGCAAGTGATTTCGCGGTAGGAGCAGTCCTAGGCCAACGCACAGGTAAGACCTTCCATGTGATATACTACACTAGTAAAACTCTTAATGATGCTCAAGTGAATTACACAACAACAGAGAAAGAGTTACTAGCTGTAGTTTTCGCATTTGACAAGTTCCGATCCTATTTAATTGGTACAAAGGTAATTGTTCATACGGACCATTCGGCAATCAAATACTTATTTGCTAAAAAGGATGCTAAACCTCGTTTGATTCGTTGGATATTACTTTTACAAGAATTTGATATTGAAATTAAGGACAGGAAAAGAACAGAAAATCAAGTTGCCGATCACTTATCACGTCTGGAACGCAATAGGGAGAAAGACGCGGATCTAGAGATATGCGATGCATTCCCGGATGAACAAATTCTAATTGCCTCGGCAACCCTCAACGCTCGGCAGCCCATGACGCCTCGGCAGCAACCATGGATGCACACGCCTCGGCGGCAACTCTCGACGCGCGGCCGATAGCCTTTTGACGACACGCCTCGGCAATTTTGGGAGCAGACACTACGGCAGCACATGCCTCGGCAATACCCTGGTACGCAGATTTAGTTAACTTCCTTGTTTGTGGTATTTTTCCGTATGACATTACTCACCAAGGGAAGAAGCGGTTCCGCCATGATGCTAAGCATTACTTTTGGGACGAGCCTCTTTTGTTTAAACAATGTGCAGATCAGGTTATACGCCGATGTGTCCCTGAAGAAGAGCAACAGAATGTACTCCGGCAATGCCATTCTTCACCCTATGGAGGACATTTTGGAGGAACTCGTACCGCGGCCAAAGTCTTGCAATCCGGTTTGTATTGGCCAACATTGTACAAAGATGCCCAAGACTTTTACAAGCAATGTGATCGTTGCCGAGGGACGGGCAATATCTCTAGGCGACATGAGATGCCACTCGAACATCATCGAGGTAGAACTGTTCGATGTATGGGGATCGATTTTATGTGACCTTTCCCATCTTCATTCGCAACCTCTACATCTTACTCGCCGTCGACTATGTGTCTAAATGGGTAGAGGCAGCTGCAGTTCCCAACGACGATTCCAAGACCGTGCAACGATTCTGTGAGAAAAACATATTTACACGGTTTGGGATGCCGAGAGCAATTATCAGCGACGGGGCAAGCATTTTGACAACAGACTAATTGCCAAGATGTTGCAACGCTCGGCATATCACACAAGATCGCCACAGCATATCACCCACAAACCAACGGGCAAGCAGAAATTTCCAACCGGGAGTTGAAGGGAATACTCGAGAAAGTTGTAAATCCCTCAAGGAAGGATTGGTCATTAAGACTAGATGACGACTTTGGGCATATCGTGACCTGCATTCAAAACACCATTAGGTATGTCCCCTTCCAACTTGTCTATGGTAAAACATGTCATCTACCGGTGGAAATCGAGCACAAGCGCGTCTTTGGGCAATCAAGACCGTGAATATGGATTGGGAAAGTGCGGACAAAAGCGCTTGATGGATCTCAATGAGATAGAAGAATTTCGTGCACTCGCCTATAACAATGCAACGAATCTACAAGGAGAAAACAAAGCGATGGCACGACAAGAAACTATTGCCACGGCAATTCACGCCAGGGCAACTAGTTCTCCTATTCAATTCTCGGCTAAAACTTTTCCCGGGAAAGCTGAAATCAAGATGGTCGGGACCATTCGAAGTCGTCAAACCATTCTCTCATGGTGCCGTAATAATCAAGTCCATCTCTGAAAATCATGAATTCAAAGTTAATGGACAAAGATTGAAGCACTACAATGGTGCCCATGTGGAACGTAACAAGGAAGTGGTCAACTTAGGAGATGCATGAGCATGCTCTCCTTTCAGTATTTCCTTTTTCTTTTTCTTTTTATTTTCATTTTTATTTTTAGGAGATATTTTATTTTATTTTTATTTTTTTTCTTCATTATCTTTAGTTTTCAGGTTTTCTTTATTTTCTTTTTCACAACAAGACTCACAACTACTATGCTAAGGAAATTTACTGCCAAGATCCTTGCCCCGGCAACCAATGAAGAAGATGCCGCGACAACTTACTTCATGCATGCACAAGCTGATGCCACGGCAACCAACCCTGAAGATGCCACGGCAACCAAAGCTGAAGACATCCCGGCAACAAGAAAACAACCATTGCATTCAAGCAAGAAAATCAAGACGCCAACTAGAAGGAAACTAATCATCTACGATGACGAACTCTCGGAGTAAGTCCTCGTATGCATTTTTATTTTTATTGTTATTTTTCGTTATTTTTATGCATGCATTGAGGACAATGCCTCACTCGAGTTTGGGGGGGATTGTTATTAGTAATTACCATGTTTAGTTACATTAATCTTAAGCATTACATTTAGGATACATAAATTGCTTGCCATGCCTTTAATTGGAACAAGAATTGCTTAGATTTGATGAAGATTCAATGATGACTTTACCAATGCACTTAATTGATAGAATTTTTATTCTATGATAACCATGGAAAAACTTAGAATTTTACTATGATGCTAAATTTGATGAAACACTGTTGTGGTTTGATTGATTTAAGGAGTTCTAGTAAACTTAGGTTGATAATTAACTAATTGGGGTATTAGAATAAAAATTGGATGAATGCTAGAGGTGCCCGAAATTGGCTCTAGCATGTGCTAAAAATTGATCACTAGAGGTGCCAAAAACGGCTCTAGGAGGCGTTAAAATTTTTTTACTAGAGGTGCCCAAACCGGCTCTAGTCGATTAAATTAACTTAAGAAAACTAAAAATAAAACACTAGAGGTGCCCAAAATTGGCTCTAGTTAAAACATGTTAAAAAGAACCCAAAGAAGTAATTTGAAAACCTATTGTTTGCATAGAATCCGAAAAATCAACTCGCACACAACTCCGCACACACACACAAGCATTATAGTTTGATTCCGAGTAACTCCTCGTTTTCCGAAAAATAAAACAATCAATCATACTTTGTGCCCGGTTCAGAGAATTGAAATCAAGCTCAAAGCTAAGTTTGTGAAAATTTGAAGTCTTGGCGGTAATTATGAGTTTGCATTGCTTGAGGACAAGCAATAGTTCGAGTTTGGGGGTGTGATAAGTGTTCAAAAGTACTATTTTTCTTACCCTTTTACTCATATTATTGTTAGACTTAGGCTCATATTAGTCGCATAGTTAGCCATTCATGCATTAATCCATGTTTCCTTCAAACGTTGAGCTTGATTACATAACTTGGTGATTTTTGTGGAAATAGATGATGCTTTGGTGTGTTTTTGTGTGTGTATGTGCAGGATCACTTGCCAAAGCAATGCCGAGCCAGTTGCCATGGCATTTGTCGACAAAGACCAAAAGCAATATGGATGTCGAAATTCATGATTTTACAAGCCCAAGATGACATGGAGCAAGGTCCAAGCCCAAAGGAATTTGATTTCCATGCAAAGATTAAAGAAGAATTAAATTCCAAGAGGACAGGAGAAGTTCTAATAGGAATAAAATTATAATAAAGAATTATATTCTTTAAAGATAATTTAATTCCAACTCAAAATCCTCCTCAAAGAAGGACTTTGGCCTAGCCCTATAAATATCAAGGAGATTTCGACAATTCAAGAGAGAGAGCAAGAGGGAATTTCGACAACTCCAAGAGAGGAAGCAAGGGGAATTTTCGGCAAGCATCTAGGGCAAGGAATTTTCGACAAGCTTCATCTTTTCTTCCTTGTTCGATTGGGTTCATGCTAGGGATTGTTTATCTTGTGTTTCTTTGGAACCTAGCCATGAACTAAATTTACTTGGCTATGGTTATTGTGTTTTGTGGTTGTGAGAAACTATTGGTTTTGTTTAGGTAATAAGAGTTTGCACTTTTCTATTTCAAGGTTTATTCATTCTTGATTCTTATTATTGTTTTGAGTGAATTGGGAGAGGATCTCGTGATTTCATCCATTTATCTAATATCGGGAGAGTTAGATTCAAGAAACGAATGAATATGATCTTTATGCAATCCAATGATGGTGAAGATTAATCCGCTTAGGAATAAGTTAAGGATTTCAACGGCTAAGAGGAGCGCAAGATTGGTTGTTGTTCACCCTTGATTCACGCAGGATGTATTATCAAGGCATGCACAAGTAGCTAGAGTTTCGACTTAGGGATAAGAAGAAACCATTGAAGAACGCTCCGCCGAACCTTGAAGTTGCTGCCCGATCGCCCAAGTAGTTGCCCAACTAGTCGCCCAAGCAACCATCAATTAGTTGCCAAGGCAACCCCGCAGCAAGTCGCCACGGCAATCGAGTTGCCCGTGCACTCTTTACCAAGACAATCCAATCGGCTATCACACCTCAACTCACGATAACCTAGCCTATCTCTCTCATTCGAATTCATCTTTTCTTTTACTTAATTGCTTTCTAGATTAGTTATTAGTTAAAACTTCTATAATCCTTCACTTGTGTTTTTACTTTTTACAGTGCAAGAGACTAGATTCTTGAAGTGGCACCAATCCCTGTGGAGACGATATCTTTTATACTATAACTTGCGACGTGTATACTTGCACAATTGCGTAGCACTTATTACGCGCAACAATTACTAACCATTGAATTGAAGGTTTTTGCATAAAACGTTATTGTAAGCTATGTTTGGTAAGTAAGTGGTAAGTATTGCACTGAATTCATAAGCATTGCATAGATATGGTTATTGTTGGAAGCATTGAATTATTGATATGTTTATTGCCATGGAAAATTATTGATATATGCTATGGCCACTACCTATCGATAAGGGATTATTGAACTATTGTTATGAGTTGTGCTATGGAACTATTGTATTGAATTATTGTGTATTGTACCTTGTGATCAAAATATTGGATACAATTGGCATGCCATAGAATTTATGAGCTCATTGGTACGGGTATTAGGCTTCGACCATGGTGCGGCAGAGGGATGTCTTGTGTATTGGTTATTTGGTGCGGCAAAGGATATATGACATGACCATAATTGTTATTGTTGGTGTTGAGGTGGAATTTGCGTATCCAAATACGGTTGAGTCGATCCAAAGAAATGATTGATTGTTGATATTGTTATTGTTATGATGCTATAATATTGATTTTTGAGGAGTATGCAATGACATGTATATATGTTGCCTATGTGGAAGATGTTATTAAGTATGTCATTGAAGCATGTTGAAATGCATAACGTATTCACTCATGTTTTATGGCTACCTTACTTAGACTATATAAGTCTAATGCATTCATTTTCATAACATTTCAGGTTAAGAAAGCTAACGGTTCGAGATTGAGGATTAGTTGGAAGTTCGACAAGTCACCTCAAGCCTATAGTAAAGTATTTTGTCGTTACGAACTCCTAGAATGGTAGCAAATTAGTTAAACAAGTTAGCTTTGATGTTTTGGTTAGGTGTATAAAGGCTATGTTTTGTATAAGCTTAAATGGTCCTAAATGACCTTTTGGTAATGACTAAGAATGGCATAAAATGCATAGTTTGGCTTAAAGTTGGAAAATGTGGTAAAGGGATTGGGAATGGCATGAAATTTGACACACTGATAGATTATATGTTTATAAGCTTCATGGTAAAATTTGGTAATGATTGGACAACATTTGAGGGGTTAAATTAGGTAAAAACCAGATAAAATCGGTTATTACAGGACATGCGTATCGATACGAGGTTAGCTGTATCGATACAACCTTACATAATTGGACTTGATGAAGCAGGGAGTATCGATACACTAGAGAGTGTACCGATACGAATCTTGACAGTAAGGTCTGGAAAAATAATTGCATCGGTATGACCTCAGGCGTATCGAAATGAGTCAACCCAAGTTAAAGCGTATCGATACGAGCGCAGACATATCGGTACGGGGTCGTTGACCTTGAACCTGGAAAGTGTACAATTCAACTTAGTGTACCAATATGACCTATAGTGTATCGGTACGGTGTCAGTTAATTCTGTTAAAAGGCTTGAGAAACAATTTAAAAAGATTACAAATTGGTCACTAATAATTATATAGCCCAAATGGATAGGTGAAAAATATCCGATAACAATAAAACTTCTCAGGTTAATAATTGGTGAGTCTAGTTACATGTTGGTAATCAAGAATACGAATTAGAGTTGTTAATTTGTAACGTTTGTAATTTAGTCCCTTTTAATTGAAAATTTTTAAATTGACCCCAATTATGATTCCGATTTCTGGTTCTGCTTTCTGATAACACTTTTTGACCCGGTTCTCTACTAGATTGGGAAGGGGGTGTTACATATACTGTTGGTAATTATGGCTTTGGCATCATTTTTTATTATTTTCGCCCTAAATGGTGATTGAAGAGCTGGTGAGAGGACTGCGACGTGGCCTTCCTCGGTCCGCCATGAAAGGGTGGTCGTTGATCGTGACATGTGGCAGCATCAGATAAAGGGAGACAAAAGATCTCTTCCAAGCAAATCTGATTTGGGCCATTGGATCAGATCTGATCCAACAGCTATGATCTCGCTTGGAGCGAACAACTCTGATGGTTTGTGGATGATGATGTGACGACAATCATTGAGGACACGTGATACGTAGGAGCTAAAGGGTCTCGAGCAGGGATTTAAATTTTGGTTGCGATCATGTTTGCGGTCGTAGCATTTTACCGCAGTTGTAGACAATAGCGAACAAATTGCGGTTATAATGGACTGTTATTTTTTGCAATAACGGTTTCGGTCGGTGCCGCTACCTTTATATAACAGCCGCTATCGCGACCTTAATTTGTTATTTGAATCCCTAGTCTCGGGTGGTTTGCTGCACGCGCGCGTGGGAAGAGCTGAAGAGGCTTCTTGGGTCTGATCTAGACCATTGGAGTAGATTTGATCCAACAAACAGATCTTGGCTACGTAGAGAGAAGAAAGAAAAAAGATTAATGTTAATTAGGTTATCCCATGTTTGTGCCAAACAAGCCTATTGTAAATTTTTGGGTTTGTAAATGGACTGAACATATTTTAATTTAATTGGGTTGTTATTTAATTTATTTTGGATCTATTTTTTATACTAACAACAACAATAATACTCGGTAATAATAAATAATAATATTAAAACAACAACAACAACAACAACAATAATAGTAATAAACAATAATAATAACATTAAAATAATATAGTAATAATACTAATATAACCCGAATAAAAATTAGTGATTACACATATGAACAACCACCACGTTCACTTGTTCCTTGTCCACCTCTATATCTTCCACGATATCCACCACGATTTCTTCTGCCTCGTGTGTAGTTGCTGCTATCTTCACCTTCATTGACATTTAATTTGCTTTGAAGAACTTGCTCCGAATTTTCAGTCTCTTCATTTAGTTTCATTTTCTGTTCATGGGCTTGGAGTGATCCCACAAGCTCATCAATAGTCATTTGAGTTAAATCATTTAATTCTTCAATTACAATGACCACATAATCAAATTTATGTGCTAGCGATCATAAAATTTTCTCCATCACTTTAAGCTCGTAGAGTGTTTCACCATTTTTTCATTTCATTTCCTACGACTTTCACACGGTTAACATAGTCATCTATGTTTTCTGTATTTTTCATTTCCAACATTTCAAACCCGGCTCTGAGCAATTGAAGACGTACCTTTTTTTCTTTCTCAACTCCTTAGAGTAATTTTTGCAGAGTCTCTCATGCTTCTTTTGCGGCTGTTGCTTTTGTAATTTTTTTAAATGTAGATTCATCTACCATATGGAAAATGTACTATAACACCCTTTGGTCTCTTTTACGAGCATCCCTTAGTGATCTTTTCTCTTTATTGGTTAGAGCCGATATTGTTCCTATAATTTTCGGCTCGGCGTATCCTTTTACAACGATGTCCCAATAATCTTGCGAACCAAGTAGTGCATTCATTTGAATACTCCAATTGTCATAATTCATCTTTGTTAATCTCGAAATTTAAGGATGGATCATGTGTTCAATCTTCTAGTGATATGAACTCAAACTAGGCTCAGATGCCACTTGTTGGAAGCGAAAGTGAGCACACAATATTTATATTTCACTAGTATTTTACAAACAAAATAAAGTATTGTTGTTGCAATTTTTTTTGACTTACACAATTTTCACTTACAAACTATGCTTTTTCTTCCCTTGTATTACATTATGCTACAAGCTACAAGCTTATTTATAGTATTAACTAGACCGAAATTGTAAACGTCTTGCAAACTTTAATGCTTTAACTTTCCAGCTTATGGACACTTGTTCATGCTATAAACTTTTGCTTAATTACTACACCTTTCTTAATCTTCTAGTTTGCTGCAACATTTTGCTTTGCTATCATAACCATGCCACCAATCTCTTTATGGATATAACACCCCGAAAACAAGCCTAGTAGAAATTTGGTTTTCGATGATCGGAAATTCGATTCCAAAAAAATTAAGTTAATTCATGTGAAAATGTTAAAAAGGTATTAATCTGAATAATTATAAACTTTAGGTTTAAAAATAAAATCAAAAGATTTAAAGATTAAGGACTAATTTGTAAAGCTCTGAAATTTGGGACCTTTGGCTAAAAGTTGAAAAATATGAGGAAATAAATTAAAAGTGTAATGCATAAAAGATTACAAGGATTGGATGAATAATTAGACCGTGTAGTGAATAGATTGCAAGAATGGAAAGTATGATTAACGACTACATTGTAAAGATTCAAGGATAAAGAGACATTGTGTAAAGCTAATAAATTCATATACCCATCAGGGACGGGTACATGAAGATTAACACAGATGGGGACTTTGATCCAGTCACCAAGGTTGCTGCCGTGGGAGTAGTAGTGCGCGATTCTAGTGGTGAAGTCACTAGAGGGCTTTCTCACCATTTGAGTAGATGCGTGGACTCAGCTTCAACTGAAGCACAAGCTGTGATTGCTGGTATCACTCTCGCTCGTGATAGTGGTTGGTCCAACCTGATCATTAAGATAGATTCGACTGTTGTGGCTAATAAATTAAATCAGCAATGTAATAATCTATCTACTTTGAGTCCGTTTATATAGCATGCTCGCCTCCTGCTTGCCGATCTAGGCAATATTAGTGTCAAATTTGTACCTAGGGTGGTAAACTCTGTTGCCCATACTCTGGCCTCTAAGGCTTTTAGATCTATGTTGTCTACTTATTTTGGTTTGGCTTATCTCGATTTCCTACAAACAGTTGTAACTAATAAGATCATTTCTCATACAACATAATATATCTGGGTACTCTTTCCCCGTAGGTGGTCACTTGAGGCCTCTTGGCTTTGTGTGACTTTAGAGGGGTTTTTAATGAGGCCCGACTTTCTTCAAAAAAAAATCAGGGACTAACGGTAAACTTGATCATGATCTTTCTTCATGAAAAGGAAAGATAATTAAGGGATTTAGTGTGTAATTAGGCCAAAAGCCATGTAGTGACTAAAATGCAAGAAAGTAAAGTTTGATGGTTAAAGTCCAAGAGGTGCAAAGTGTAGTGATTAAGTTGATGAATATACCCTTGCTGTATGACTCACCAATCTATGTGCCTACCTATTAATTATAACTATTTTGTAAAAAAAGGAGAGAAATAAGAGATAATAATCTAGCCTCGGGAGGCTAGATCATTTGGCCATTAGATGAAAGAGAATGACGCATGCTTATCATCTTCAACCTTTTGCCTTACTTCCATGGAAGAATTTTTCAAGAACTTTTGATGCCAAACTCAAATTACTCTTAAATTGGTCCCTATTTCTTCAAGCAAACTTCATTTTCGGTAAGCCTATTTCTTAATGTATCATGAGGTATGCTTTTTGTTAAGTTTAATGAAAGTATTTTCATATACTGTGAACCCTATAAATTAGAGTGTATGTATTAAGAGGTACTTGGAATTTTGTTTACAAAGATTACTCATGTTTAGATTCTTGTTAAAGTGGTTAGTGATGCTAAAATCTCAGTTTAGAGAATTCTGTCCAGAAATTTGTATATCGGCAGTCAGTTTGAAAATTCATAGTAAATTATATAATTGAAATTAGGGAGAGAGCATCATATAAGAATAATAATGTGTATGTCTAGTTTCATTTGCAGCAAATGGTGATTGATTTTGAGTCAGATATCAAAAGATATGAATTTTTTAGTAAGTGGAGGTCCAAAAAATAGAGTAGACGTTTGTAAACTGCGTGAACATCAACTTTGGAAATTCACTAAATATGAAAAGACTCAGAATTTGGAATTTATATGGCTAGAAGGTTTATTCAGTTTACCTCCGTTTAAAACAAACAGAATTGAATTGCGATTTATAGAACTTTTTATAGAAATGTTTTTGTAAACATAGTGCAAGCTGCCTAGTGTTTTAAATGACATGTTCTTCTTAATGTTGGTTAGAAAAAAAGGAAATCAAGGAAACTACAAATCAGGAGAATAAGGGAAAGGTCCTTAAGCTTGGATTGAGGTGAGTATAGTTGTATTGTCTCGGGTGACACGATGTCATTCCGACCTTTGTTTTTTTTTTATGTGTTTAATGAATGGAATGTTTAGTTTGGGATGCACATTATCGTTTTGCATAAGGCTCACATAGAGCACTTTGGTGATTACCTTTATGACATGACATCTTTGGTAAGTTCTTTGGTTATGCTTGCTTTGTATATGCATTGGTACATTGCTATGCTATGGTATGAAATGATAGAATGAAGTAAGCTCATAAACTTTGTTATGAAGCTTGGAAATAAATTACAATCTCCAATGTCATAAAATACAAAGAAATGCTTTGTTAATCTATGAACTTATATCCTTCAGAGCTAATAGCTTACTTATGTCATAAGATTGCTCTTATAATGTTAAAGCATAAAATGTTATAAGTTGCTTAAACAATAGAAGCCCTTAGACACTTTGTCATGGTACTTGGTATATTGGGACTACGGTCCATGGGCTACGAATCATGGGTGACGACCCCATATTGTGATATATTGGAGACAGTAAGAGGTAACGAGAGAGGTGATGGAGGAGAAGAGGAGATTGATTGATATGTTCTAAAACTAGCCATTGCTTTGTGCCATGTGCTATGTGTAACACGAACCAATACGGTTAAACACGAACCAATGCTACCTATGTCCAGTGTGATCCAAGGCAAATTTTGTTAAAATGTATGAACTCAGATATGAACTCTAAGGAGAACTCCAATAAGAACTTTGATAAAATCTCGATAAGATATGATAAGTGCAAGGTATGAAAGAAAATGCAAAACTACGCCCTTTGCGAGCTTTGAAAACTTTTGAACTCTGATGAAGCTTTCATAAAACAAAGCTAATATAAGATGACTTGGAAGAATAAGACTAAACTATACCATCTATAACTTACATGCATTGAATAAAATCATATGCCTTATTTAAATTGATTCATATCATCCTTTATTATTGAAATATTTATAAAACATATGTCTTTAAGGTCACTACCTCACTAAGCTATGCAAGCTTACTTTGTTTCATTGCATACATTTCAGGTTACTCGTCTTCGTAGTAATCGGATCGTACCAGAGCAGGTGCAAGTCATTGTTGGGAAACGCCGGTACACCCCATGGCGTAGCGGAAAAATTATCTGGCGTAATCCACCAGTGATCCATGTACAAGGGACGAATTCAGGGTGATAAAGGATGAAACATTACCTCAATAAATTTGGAAATCCGCAGAGATTGTAGGAGAATCCAAATCGAATTTGAGTCGTCAAAATAATGTTTCGACCCCTACATAGTCCACCCAAATAAAACGAATAATATTTTCTCTTCTCTAACTGTTAAAGAGGTTTTCCGAAAAGCATGCATATGGCTGCTAGACCTCATGCCTTTATATAGCATTTAAAACCCTAATTCTAATTAAATTCAGATTCTTTAAATATACATTATATTTATCCAAATATAATTAAATATGTAGAATTCGATTCTACTTCTATCAGGTTTTTAGGGATATATATTTTAATAGTATATGATAATTACATTAATTATCTAGTATTAAAAAGTATATAACCAAAATTATCTATAATTCCAATAATCATAATAATTTTGATTTTTACTTATTTTGTACAAAACAAGTTTGTACACATGCTATCTAGTCGATATTTGTTCATTTTAATCATAGGGTGTGACCCTTGTAGGTTAATGTAACGTTAGTAGTAATATCTAGAACAATTCTAATATTGCAATCAATGAGTGGCATCTAGCAATACATCATTGCTACCTAAGTTACATGAAGTCGTGGTTCGATTTAACCTTTTCCGTGATTAAATTTTTTTATGTATTTCATCCTTTTGTCCTCATATCTAGATCGGACACAAGTCATGGACTAGTCACACTTATATAGCCCATCTAATGTTTCTTGATATCTTGAGTAGATTATTATAAACGAATAACTATGATATCCATATCAATTTATTCGAGCATGACCATGTATTTTCTATTCTCACTCAATCAAGTAGCTTATGATATTACTCCTATTATGTAGGAGGGACAGATCCTATCTTGATCAACCATATTCTGCTATATAGATTGTGACATATCCAATATCAGTCTTTATAGTGTAGTCAGTTACAACAAACGTTTGACCGTATCAAAATATATCACTCACGATGTTGAAATAATGGTGATCTCAAGTCTGAGGATCATACATGTAGTTATCACCATGAGAAATGTTGTGACTGTCACATAATAATCCAAGAAACATGCTCATAGCGGGTTAGTCCAGTATGTCGTTCTCTAACACATACTTATGTATTGATTTGACATCTCCATCTCAATGACAACACTTTGTCATCAATCAACTACATATTAGTCTTAATACATTATTGTTATCCATGCCCACAATAATTATCGACTAAGGACATTCAAGAATAACTATATTATTCTAAAGACTTTATTATAATTCAGTTTATTTATAGATGCATAGAACAAGACTAAAATAATAATAATGGCTTTATATTAATAAACAAGATAAAATAAGTATGTCTTTTACAACCATCTCATGATTGGTCTTTGGGCATACTCCAACAGTCATTCCTTTTAAGCAATGAGTAATGTACCCTTTTGCCTAACTCCTAGATGGTGGCATATGAACTAAGTATGGTAGTTTTATTTTTGTTAGGTACCATTGGATTGATGGCATGATTTGTTATGTTTGGTTATGCCTTGCTATGTATGTATGTGCATGTACATTTGATGATATAGATCCTTAATGGTAAGCTCATGCTTAGAATCATAAAAATGGATTTTAAATATGAAAAGGGACATTTGAGACGTGTCAATCTTGATACAATAAGGGGTATGAAACAAAACATGTTTATTAAGTTAACACATGAATTAGTAAACTTATATGTTAAAATGTATGATTAAGGTATTTTAATATAGTATGTTTAGTAGTGAAAAGGGGAATTGCTCTTTGATTATGACTTAGGAATTTTTAATGTACATGATTTGAAATAAGAATCTATGATTTTGTTATTGGATTGATGTTAGAATCATGTTTTGAAGTTACCTATTGTTAAAAGTGACTATTAGGGGTTAGAAGTGGCTTGAAATGTTATATTTTGGTGAAACAGGACAAAGGTATCGAAAGTATAGTAAGAGGTATCAAAACCTTCATTTCAAAATGTTAATTTTATGAATCCATGACAAAGGTTTCGAAACCTTTCTCATAGGTTTCGAAACCTTACCTAAAATATTGAATTTTTATGTTTTCGTCACTAATTCATAACTTTGTCAATTGAGCTCCGATTCAGTCCCCGTTTTTTTTTGTAAATCAAGTTTCATACTCAAGAATAATTAAGAATAATATCTTTTAATAAAATGGATGATTCTTTGGTCTTTGAATTTCTTTGAAATTTACAAATGGGTCTCCAAAGTTTTGAAACTTCATTGTTTAGCCCCTAAATGTTAAAAATTGACTTATGTATTGATAAAATTCTTCTTTTGTAAGCTATAACAGGACCCCAATTCTATAAGAATATGGGTTGATGGAAATTTATAGATAAGTCCTTAAACTTTGACAAATTTACACCTTAGTCTCTAAATTTTGAAAACTTGGCAAATTGGTCCCTAATGATTAAATTAGAAATTAAGACACTTATATTCTTTGAAGATTAATTGATTGCTTTGAATCGAAAGCTTGTTTCTCTGGTTTGAATTCCGACGACATCTTCGATCCCTGTTTTCTTCCAAACTAGGTAGGGGGTGTTACAATGGAACTTCTAAGTATTCAACCATTCTTTCCATTATTATCCATTCCTTGATAACAAGTCGTGGCCATCTATTCTTGGAGCCTTCAACAAACCCATCTCAAACACCACACTCTTGACTTCGTCATTCGTAATTGGCCGAACAAGATCCCGAAGCAATTCCGGTTCTACAGTAGGGATTAGACCACGACTGGTATAACCATAAGCATCATTATCGACATTCGTGAACAATTCCTTATAGGAGTCAATTGCCAACTATTTTAAATTCTTTTGGTATGAACACCAATTACGATCCTGTAATTTCAGAGCTTGAATACAATTCGTTTGTTCGTTGTTGCACTGTGCAATTATGAAAATACTTCATGTTCTTATGTCCATAGTGCACCCGTTGAACTCTTGACTTTAGGAGCCATAAGCTTTCCTCTTATAACAAAACCTCGTCTAACTCTGCTCATAGCATGGTATCAAGTTGCACCAAGTAATCTGAATGGGAAATTCGGAGAGGTTTATGAATGTCCCTAATATGAGTGAGTAACTCCTTCCTACCAATATGACTGAAAAACAAAGACGTCCCATTCTTGGATTTCCTAGGTAAATGTCAAAATATTAACATCAACTTATTTATCTGAATCCCAAGCCTCGTGCAAAAGCTTATCAAATTTGAGATAACCTTGTCCTATGTTGCACTGATATGGATGCAGGGACGGGGACGAGAAACAACAATTTCTAAAATTATAGGGTACGGGTACGATAGGGGTACGATATATAAAAAAATTTAAAATTATAAATAGATGTAAAAAATCATAAATAAAGCCCATACTTCATAGAAAATTAGAAAATAAAATCCATAAGTAAATCACAATATTAAAGTATCAAATCTCTAAGACTCGAACAATAAATTAAGTTTAAAACAATATTAAACAACACAAACCAAACATTGTTAATAGCTTCCAAGATTAACTTGCTCTCCATAAATAAACCATAAACAAATTTCAAGACTCAAACCACAATATTAAGTCTAGAACAATAAAATTCATAAATAAATAACAATGTTAAAATGTCAAATCTCAACAATAAAATTCATAAACTAAATTGATCTGTTTACATTAAAAAAAAAACAAATCAATTGAGTTCAAAGATCACGCATCAATCAAATGGAATTAAATAATCTATAAAATCATATCGACTCTACTGTTGCCACAATATACTATTTTTTACACACATTTTAAGCTAAAAAAATCAGCACAAGACGATTCGGAACAAATAAATCCATAACTGTGTATTTCCCAAATCCATAGAACATTTATCAAAAGTAAATTCCAACAGCTTCTTGTTGCATTTATGAACCATGTCGTCCCCGAAACGTCCCCAAAAATTCAACAGACTTCCCCAGCAAATTTTAGCCGTACCCATCATCGTGGAACATCCCCGGAATGTACCCCGGCCGTCCCCATGCCGAGAATGTATTGGGTACTTGAAACGTTGGTTCTTTACCGTCCTCATGCTTCATAGATCCTGACTCTAATATGTCTCGGTGCATGAAACAGAAGAGGACAATGATATGAACTAACCTTATCTAAATGAGAGCCAACAGACGTGGGAAAAAGATTAGCACAAACCTTCATTAAATATACATCTATCAAGCCTCTTAGACTCTATTAAGCACTGATTATGGAACGAGCATTAATGGAGAACGGTTGTTTGGGAGCTAGAAGCTGGATTTTCTAGCTTTGGCGAAATTGACGTTCAACGATAAAATTAGGTGCAAAAGCTGGTTGAAAACGCATGATTTTTGGTCGTTCAACACAACATTTTTGGCGGCTCTTCAAAAGCTGGTTTAAAACTCGTTCTTGAACATGGCCTTACAAAACATACCTTTTTTTCAGGTAAAATCTGAACCCCGATACTCAACCTCCGAGAGTATAGACATCAATTTACAAACAAATAATTTGTATTTTTTAATTGAAATATTCTAAAAACATGAGAAAAATAAACAATAGTTATTTAAAATAGTAATTTTAAATACTAAATAAATTATATTTTTTAAAAAATAAAAAGGTTTAACTCAGAAAGAGGTACTCAAACTTATACACTTTTTCTGAGATAGGTGTCTAATGTTTTTTCTACTGAAATTAGTGTCTAAAATTTTATTATGTTATTGCTTTAAGGTAACATTGTTAAAAAATTCATCACTCAATAGATTGACATGTAGCTTTTGTTTTTTATTTTTAAAAATAAACTGAAAATAAAATAAAATAAACTAAACAGTATCTCAAAATTTTCAAAAATCACAAAATAGTCCCAAAATTTATAAAACCCCAAAATCTTAACCCAAAATTAACATCACTGTCACCGCCCATAGTCTTGCCAAACCCCACCACTGTCTTCGTCAGAAGCTGTCGTTTATTTTCCCCAACCATCTATCGTCGTTGACCGGTGGGAGGGTGTCAATCGAACTCGAACGACGAACGCGAAAGGCTCTAATTGTTCGACGTCTGGTTGGCACGCCTCTCGCCAGTTACCGACGATGGGTGGATGGGAGAAATGGGCGATGACCTCAGGCGACGACAGCAATGGGGTTCAGCGAGGCTATCGACAGCGGTAGTGGCGATAATTTTGTGATTTTGAGGTTTGGGGTTTTGGGGATTTGAGACTTTTTTTTGGAGATTTTAAGATTTTTTTAGATTTTTTTAAAATTATTTTCTTATTTTAGTTTTTTGATAAAAAATTAAAAAATAAAATAAAGAGACGTATTAAATTATGATCGGGTGATGCATTTTTTAACGGTATTATCTAAAAACAGTAACATAATAAAACTTTAGGCATGTATTTCAGCTAAAGAAAACGTTAGACACTTATCTCAGAAAAAGTGTATAGTTTGAACACCTATTTTTATGTTAAACCAAATAAAATTATTATAACCTATACAATTCTTTTTTCTAACTTATGTTTTTATATAGTTATTTCTTTCCCCATTAATTTTTTTTTAACTGGACTATTTGTTGAATTCGAACTCAAAATATATTTTGTTTTGTAATGTGTTTGAAAAGTCGCATGATAGTTTGATTTGAACGTAATTACATGTAATTAAATGGATGAATGTAGCATGTAATTAAATGGATGAATGTAGCATGTAATTACTAGGAAAATTAAGCCTAACTCCCATTTTTTCTGATTTAGATAATTCTCACTTCCTTTTATTTTTTAAATGAGGTAAATTAATCCATGCCTCCGTATTTCAGTTTAAATACTTATTAGATTCCAATTAATTTTGAATTTAAGCAAATTAGCCGTCTCTCCAATTTCATAGTTTAAATACATTATAGATCCATGTCAATTTTAAAATAGTTAAAATATACGCTAGCTCCTAATTTTTAAAATTTTAAATGATTCCATAACAATTACAACTTGACACCTCATTTTATCATTATTTACATTTGACTTATCTTAATGTTTTATCTAGGAGTGTTTAAAAATATCCGATCTGAGTATCTGATATTCAAATATCCGATTTTTTCGAATCAGATATGGATCGCTATTTTACTGATTCGAAATTTTTGGATCAAATCAAATCTAATATTCGAAAATGAATACTCTAATTCTATCCTCTCATTATTTACATTTTCTTAGTAAGCTTGTTTGGAGTGGGTAATAGGGTAGGCAATTGTTTAGGTATTCATGGCATACCAGGTTGGAGTGTTCATTATCGGGTACCCGAAAACTCGGGTACTCGAAGTACCAGGTACCCGACATCTCGAGTACTAGTTTCTTCGGCCCGTGTCCCGACCTGCTCTAACCGGGTACCTACTATTTGGGTACCACAGTGTTTAGAGTGCTTCGCAATTGGTGCAAGTGTACACGTAGCAAGTTATAATATATATTAGATATCGTCTCCACATGGATTGGTTGTAACTTCAGATTCTAAATCCTCGCACTGAAAAGAAAACACAATTTGTGAAAATAGGAGGTTGAATAAACAAGTAAAGTAAAATGCGCAAGTAAATAAAAGAGATGTCGATCGAATGAGAGAGTATGTCGGGTTATCGTGAGTTGTGGCGTGATGATTGAGTTGACTGTCGTGGTAATTGATTGCAAGAGTAACTTAATTGTCTTAACAATTAGCATCGGTCGAATTACCTGAGCAATTGTAATTGCATGGGCAACTAGGAATGGTGCGATTAACTGGGCGACTTCTTTCAAAGTTCGGCGAAGCGTTCTTCAATGGCTTCTCGTTATCCCTAACTTGAAATACTGTTGATTGTGCATGCCTTGGTGATACATCCCTACATTAACCATGGGTGAACAACAACCAATCTTGCACTCTTCTTAGCCGTTGAAATTTGCAACTTATCCCTAAGTCAAATTAGTATTCACCAACATTCGTTTGTATGAAAACCATGCTTATTCGTTTCTTCAATCTAACTCTCATGATATTAGATAAATGGATGAATTCACGAGATCCTCTCCCAATTCACTCACAATCAAAATTAAGAACCAATAATGAACAAACTTTGAAATTGAATTGCAACTCAAAAACCTAAACAAATCCAAACGTTTTCACAACCACAAAAACACAATAACCCAAGCCAAGTAAAGTTTAGTACATGGTTGGGTGCAAAAGAACTACAAGATAAAATCTACCCAACATGAATCGAATGGAATAAAGAAGAAGAAGATGATGTCGAGCAGCCCTTTTGAATTCTCTCTCCAATTGAACATACTTGAGGGTGCTGCGGCTTGTCTTCTATTTATAGGATATGGCTAGTTTAAGTTCTTTGATGATAAGGATGAGTTTAAGTTGGAATTAAATAGGATAAAAGAGATAAATCTCTTTTATTTATTTATCCTCCAAAAACTCCTCATAAACTCTTGGAATTTAATCTTCTTTTGATCTCTTCGTGGAACTCCAACTCTTCTAGAATTTATCCTTGCTTCTCGTAATTATCTCGAATTAAATGGATTTATCCAATCAAAATCTGCAGCTCCCTTCTTCTTATCCTCTATTGCTTCGGCAATTTCCTACTTGCTTGGGCAATTAGATCCCGCACACAAAAACTCACATACCTGCAACATCTTTTCCACAAAATCAACTGAATTATGTAATCAAAGAAGACAATGAAGGAAACAATGCAATTATGCATGAATGACTAAAAATGCAACTAGAATGAGCCTAAGTCTAACAATAATTAAGAGTAAAAAGGGTAGAAATATTGTACTTTTACACACTTAACACACCCCCAAACTCGAATTATTGCTTGTCCTCAAGCAATGCAAAACTAACAATTACATGCCAAGACTTCAATCATCAAAAATTTTGCTTTGTATCTAACTTCAACCCTCTGAACTGTGGCACAAAGTATGATTGCCTTTCAATTTACTCAGAATTAAACTATAATGCTTGTGATGATATGTGTGTGGAGTTGTGTACAAGTTGATTTTCAGGATTCCATGTGAACAATATGTTTTTATCAAATTAATTACCGAGGTATTTATTTTTACTAGAGCCAATTTCGGGCACCTCTAGCAAAGCATACAATTTCTTATTTCAATTTTTTAGTTGACTAGAGCCAATTTCGGGCACCTCTAGTGATTCTTTAACGTGCAACACTAGAGCCGATTTCGGGCACCTCTAGTAATTCTTTAAAGTGCAATACTAGAGTCGATTTCGGGCACCTCTAGCAATTTTTTTATTTACCCAATTTTAAGCAACCTAAGTTCACTAAGTCTCATTTAATCAATCAAGACACAACAATGTATAATTATATTCAGCATCATAGTAGGATTCTAAATGTTTTCCATGCATCCTAATATCGAAAATTCTATCAATTAAATGCATTGGCAAAGTCATCATTGGATATCCAACAAGTCTGGGAAAATTAAATCCAATCAAAGGCATGGCAAGTAATATATGCAACATAAATGCGATTACTAAAGCTGAATGCAACTAACCATGAAACTAAATAAAAACAATCAACTCCCCCAAACTCGAGAGAAGCATTGTCCCTAATGCACATGAGTTAGTCGGATAGGTTGTCACCTTGAATGATGAGTTTCCTTTGGGCCGTATGCTTGATTCGATTGCTGGTTCGTGGTGGTTGAGTGCGTGTGGTTGGTGGTGCAGCTTGAACCCTCACTTCTGAAACCTCATCGCTCATTTCTTGATCTTGGTCGTTCTTTTCAATGATCAAAGCTTTAAGATTCAGCTTTGGTGGTTGACTGGTGGCGATGTCACTAGTTCGAAGATGGTCTCGTCTGAATCTATAAATCCATGCAAAGATTCTATCCAAGAAGGTTCAATCATACGTGTTTTACCTTTTATCGTGTGTGGTTGTTGCCGTGGCATCCTCGGTTGCCTGGGCAAGTAGGTTGGTAGGAAATACCGGAAAAAGCACGGTGCTATAGGGGTACTTCTCCAAAATCACTTGAGTGATGGTTGTGGTGTGGTCCTTCATATACCGCATGAATAGCAATTGACGGGTCTCCATTTGCTCAAGTTGGTGGGATAGTGGGCGGAGCATCTCTTTGATTCGATCCATACTTGTCGAGACATGTTCTCTTTTTCCTAGGCATCAGGACTTGCTGAGGCATCATGAATTGCCAAGGCATCTTTGGTTGCCTGGGTAATTTTTGGTGCAGGGGATTTCTTTGGCAATGCTTGTTCTTCACCCATGATTCTCAAGTATTGAGTGCGATTCCACCCGGTTCTGAAAGGTAATTTCTCATCCGTTGGATCACTTGGTACTTTTTTTTTCTCGCATAGTTGGGATATTAAGCTCGGGAAGAAAACATCACCTACATCCTTTTGACTACAAGCGAATATCTCATCACAAATAATTTGTCCAATATTTATAATCCGCTTGTTCAAAATAAAATGCAATAACAAAATATGAGAATATGAACCTCTGGTGTTCTGTGTAGTGGGCATTAAACAAGTTTTAACAAATTTATTCCACAGTTTTGCCTCGGGTTTTAACATAAGGTGATTTATCGTCCCTTTCAAAGCTCATTTGTTCTATTCAGCACCTTCGATTGTGAGGTCCTTGAACACCTTTTAGAATTTTTCGACTGTGATATTGTCCACAAAGGCTTTGTGTTCATCTTTCGCAATGTATATCCGTAGAAAGTGTTGATGGTGTCGGCATCAATAAGGACAGCCCTCCCACAAACATAAAAATAGGGGTTGTTTGGGTTAGGAGAATGAGCATAAAATTTTCTTACGCATGATACATTGCGCCTTGGTTGATGGAAAAGGATTTGCCATTTGTGGTGCTCAATGACTTTGAAGATGAACGTATCAAGGCTGATGTTCTTGCAAGAGACGGTGCAGGCGAATCCTTGCTCCTCCTATACCTTGTGGTTTGCAAACTTGGCTAGATATCTCTCCTCAATGGTTGGTGATGCAAATCGACGGAATGGTGGTTCCTTGGATGAACTTGGGTGAGCCATAGTTTTGAGATTTTGGCCATGGTGATTATGGTTGTGGTAAGAATCAAAAACTAAGAAAGAAAAAGAAAGGAAGTTTTGAGAGTTCAAAGAGTAGAAGAAAGAGTAGATGGAGTTTGAAAGTTTAATGGTGAAGTAGGATATGGTAAAGATGATGGTGATTTTTGGCTAATGGGAGGAAAGAAAAGAAAGTAGGAAATAATGATGGAAATAAAAGATGATGAGGGGATTGGTTAGGGTATGCGGCAAAGGGGATTGGATGAATGTAGAGGGGCATGAGGCTAATGGTGTAATAGGGATGATAATTAGGGTAAAAACTAATTAAGTAGGCTTTTGTAAACCCCCAAAATCATCACATTATTCCCTCTCAAGGATAAACTTCAATCTTTAATCCAACTCCTCCTTATCTTGAACTCTTATCCTAAAATTCAAACACAAAAAAAGATAAACATTAATTAAAGATAAAAATAAAATTAAATAAATAAAAAAAGATAAATAAGATAAACTAGAAATAATTATCCTAAAAAAGAATGTGGAAAGATAAAGCTAAAAACAAAAACAAAATTTAAAACTTAAAATATGAAAAAAATAAAACCAAAATTAAAAAAAGTTTGAAATTAAAAACAAAACTAAAAAAAATAAGAAATACTAAAGGAGAGCATGATCATGCATCTCCTAAAGTACCCACTTCTTTGTCATGCTCAACATGTGTTTGGCATAGTGTTTTAATCTTTGTCCGTTAACTTTGAATTCATGTCCATCAACAATGGACTTGATTATAACAACACCATGGGAGAAAGGTTTGACGATCTCAAATGTCTCAAACCATCTCGATTTCTAGTTTTCTCAAAAGAGTTTTAACCAAGAATTGAAGAGAAACACTAATTGCCCGAGAAAAAATTACCGCGACAATAGCTTCTTGTCATGCCAACGCTTCGTTTTCTCCTTAAAAATTCTCGCATTGTCGTAGGCTATGGCACGAAATTCTTCAATCTTTTTAGATCCAATAATCACTTTTTCCCTGCATTTTCCCAATCCATGTTAACGATTTTGATTGCCCAATAAGCCTTTATGCTCGATCTCTACCGGAAGGTGGCAAGTTTTGCCGTAGACAAGTTTGTAAGGTGACATGCCTAAATGCATCTTGAATGTTGTTCGATAGGCCCATAGTGCTTCATTGATTCTTGCAGACCAATCCTTTCGAGAAGGATTGACAACTTTTTCAAGGATAGCATTCAATCCACGATTGGAAATTTTGGCTTGCCCCTTTGTTTGCAAGTGATATGCCATGGCAACTTTGTGTGTCACTCCAAAGCATTCCAACATTTTGGTGATTAGCCTATTGTTGAAATGTGTGCCCCCATTGTTGATAATTTCCCTCGGTGTCCCGAATCGGGTGAATATGTTATTCTATATAAACCTTTGTACCGTTTTGGAGTCATTTCTGGGTACTGCAACTGCCTCAACCCACTTAGACACATAGTCCACAGCAAGTAGGATGTACAAATTGCTGAATGAGGATGAGAAAGTTCCCATGAAATTGATCCCCCAAACATCAAACAACTCGACCTCAAGGATATTCTACAATGGCATCTCATGTCGTCTCAAAATATTCCCCGTTCACTGACAATGATCACACCTCTTGTAGAATTCTTGAGAATATTTATAAAGGGTGGGCCAATACAAGCTAGATTGTAGGACTTTGGCCGCGGTGTGAGTTCCTCCAAAATGGCCTCCATAGGGTGAAGAATGACATTAATGAAGCACATTGTCCCACTCCTCCTCGGATACACATTGTTTAAACAAAATAGGCTCATCCCAATAATAATGCTTAGCATCATGTCAGAACTACTTCTTTCCTTGGTGAGTAAGGTCATAGGGCAAAATACCACAAACCAAGAAATTAACTAAATCGACATACCAGGGAGTTGCCGTGGCAACTAACAACTGCTCATTCGGGAATGTGTCATGGATCTCCAAGGAGTTTGAATCTTCATCGCCTTTTTCCAACCTTAATAAGTGATCAACAACTTGGTTCTCCGTTCCTTTCTTGTCCTTAATTTCGATGCCAAACTCTTGTAAAAGTAAAATCCAACGAATTAGACGAGGTTTGACATATTTCTTCGCAAATAGGTACTTAATTGCTGAATGATCAGTATGGACAATTACCTTAGTACCAATCAAGTAGGAACGAAACTTATCAAATTCGAAAACTACTACTAGTAATTCTTTCTCCGTCGTGGTGTAATTTAATTTTGCACCATTTAGAGTTTTACTAGAGTAGTATATCGCATGGAAAATCTTACTTGTGCATTGCCCTGAAACGGCTCCTACCGTGAAATCACTTGCATCGCACATGAGTTCAAAAGGTAAGGTTCAATCGAGTAGGGCAACAATAGGTGCCGAGGTAAGTTGCTTTTTCAGGGCTTTGAATGCTTGGACGCATGAATCATCAAAATTAAAAGCTTTGTCTTGTTCAAGCAAGTTACACAAAGGTTTAGAGAATGCTTTGAATTCTTTTGACTGAAGTTGGTGCTAGAAATCTCTCAATCACGTCCACCTTAGCTCTATCGACTTCGATTCATTTGGACGAACAATACCTTTATCCATAATAAAATTGCACTTCTCCCAATTGAGCACTAGGTCAGATTCCTCACATCGTGCTAACACATTTTCCAAATTGCCAAGGCAATTGTCAAAGTTATCTCCAAATACTGAGAAATCTTCCATGAAGTTTTCAAGGAAGTCCTCAACCATGTCAGAGAAAATTGCCATCATGCATCTTTGGAAGGTGGCCAGAGCATTGCATAATCCAAATGGCATCCTTCGAAATGCATATGTACCATATGGGCATGTAAAAGTGGTCTTTTCCTGATCATAAGGTGCTATGGCGATCTGGTTATAACCTGAGTAACCATCAAGAAAACAATAAAATGATTTACTTGCAAGATGGTCAAGCATTTGGTCAGTAAAGGGTAAAGGAAAATGATCTTTCCTAGTAGCTTTATTTAACTTACGATAATCCATACAAACTCTCCAACGGTCACAATCCTAGATGGAATAAGTTCGTTTTTTTCGTTACTTACCACGGTTATACCTCCATTTTTTGGTTCACATTGTACTGGACTTACCCATGTACAGTCGAAGATAAGATATATGATACCATCATCAAGCCACTTGATAATTTCTTTCATCACAACCTCCTTCATGGTGGGGTTAAGTCTCTTTTGCGCCTCAATTGATCGTCCTCTAGTAAGATCTTGTGCATACATATTGTCGGACTAATCCCCTTCAAGTCTACAATTGTCCATCCTATTGCCTTTTTGTGCAGTTTCAACATGTTAATCAACCTCTTTTCCTATTCAGCCTGCAACTTAGAAGAAATTATCAGGGGCAAAATGTTATCGTTTCCCAAATAAGCATATTTTAATTGTCCTGGCAATGGTTTCAAGGGTTATCTTGTTCGACAATGCAATTGTCGAGGCAATTCTCTTCCATGTCAAAATTGAATTCGGTGGTGGCTTGAATGACTTAACATTCTTTTGGATCGTCAGCATGCTTAAGGGTTTGGAAGACATTAAGCTTGACTTGCTGGTCATTTACCCTCATGGTGAGCTCCCCTTTCTCGACATCGATCAAGGTCCTTCCCGTTGCTAAAAACGACCTCCCAAGAATAATGGGTGCGAACTCATCTGCTTCACAATCCAAAACAATAAAATCAATAGGAAAAATAAATTTATCAAATCTTACCAAAATATCCTCGATTTTTCCCTCTGGATACACATAGGATCTGTCCGCAAGCTATAGCATCACTATTGTATGCCTCACCTTCCTGATTCCCAATCGTTGGAAAACAGATTTAGGCATTAGGTTTATGCTTGCTCCAAGATCACATAATGTCTCATCGACATAATGATTTTCGATTGCACATGGTATTGTAAAACTGCAGGGATCCTTAAGTTTAGGTTGCATCTGATGTGCAACATGGCCATGCATCCTTCTATCAGGCCAATATTTCAAACTCACCTAGCCTTGTTCGCTTAGAGACAATGTCTTTAAGGAACTTACCATAGTTTCGCATTTTTTCTATCGCCTCAACCAATGGCAAGTTGATGTAGACTTGCTTCAAGATGTTAAGGAATTTCTTGAACCGGTATTCTTGCTTTTGTCGTTTCAGCCTCTGTGGGAATGGTGGTGGAATTCGGATCTCTTATTCATTCTTTCTTGATTTAGGATTGTTATCGCAAATTGCATGGGCATCAAAATTTGCCTAAGAAATTGTCAATTCATCAATTTTTGTTGATGAATCTTTTTGGACAAGAGATCGTTCTGCTAGTTGATTGTTCTCTATGGGTTGAGCAAGTGCATCATTTAGCTTTCGTCCACTCCGAGTAGTGACTACCTTACATTGCTCATGGCCTACCCCCTTTGCAACCTCAGTATCGCTAGGTAAACCACCTAATGGTCTTGTATTCAAGTTCTGAGCAAATTGCCCGACTTGTGTTTCAAAGGATTTTAAGGTTGCCTCCTAGTTCTGTAATCTCATCTCGGTCCTGTTAATGAAAGCATCAGTTCTTTTCATGAAATTACCATTCTCAACCATATAAGATTCAGTTTTTAACATAAAATCATTAAGAGAGTTTTCCAAAAAACTAGATGGTTTCAATTGTTGTTGCGGCATATGTTGCTGTGGTTGGTTCTGCTGGAATCCCAATGCTTGTGTATTCTGAATGTTCTGATTAATGGCATTGTTCTGGTTACTCCATGAGAAGTTTCGATGCTTTCTCCAGGCTATATTGTATGTGTTGGACATCACATTGTTGTTTTGGTTGTAGTTTCCAACATAAAAGCTAGATTCTGGGTTTTGCGGACACTTAGAAGAATCATGGTTACCGTTACAGAAATCAAAAATTAAATCTACTACCTTGATCTCTTGTGTGTTGCTTGGTCAATGTATATTCTTAACCAAATTGGTTAATTTGGCCAATTGTGCGGAAATAGATTCTGATGAATTAAGCTCCTTTATTGTGGTGTTTCGTTTGAGTATTCCACTTCGGGTAGTTGGGAACTGATAATCGTTCTTGGCAAGACGGTTCAGAATCTCTATCGCTTCCTCAGGTGACTTGTCGAGGAGTATGCCATTTGCTGAGGCATCTAGCATCATCCTTGTTGGCGTGTTCACTGAGTTGTAGAACATCATCACTTGTGTCCACACTGGGAATCCGTGCATGTGACATTTGTGTAAAAGCTCTATGTATCGCTCCCAGGCCTTGTACATGGATTCATCATCTGCTTGCTGAAAAGAAGTAATATCATTACGCAATTTATCAGTCATATTTGTAAAACTAAATCTAGCAATGAAATCACGACAAAAATCCGTCCAAGATCCTATAGATTCGGATGGAATACTGTTTAACCACGTTTTTGCCCTATCTCTCAGTGAATAGGGAAATAATTTCAGCTTTATGATATCCTCATGGACTTCTTGTAGTTTGAATGAATTGCAAATCTCCAGGAATGATTTGAGATGTTGTCTGGCATCTCCAGTGGCCGAGCCGCCAAATTGACCAATTGTATTGATCGTGTTGAACATGGTCTTACTAAACATACCTTTTTTCCAGGTAAAATCTGAACCCCGATACTCAACCTCCGAGACTATAGACGTCAATTTATAAACAAATAATTTGTATTTTTTTAATTGAAATATTCTAAAAACATGAGAAAAATAAACAATAGTTATTTAAAATAGTTATTTTAAATATTAATAAATTATATTTTTAAATAATAAAAAGGCTTAACTCAAAAAAAGGTGCTCAAACTTATACACTTTTTTTTGAGATAGGTGTATAACGTTTTTTTTGCTGAAATTAGTGCCTAAAGTTTTATTATGTTATTGTTTTAAGGTAACATTGTTAAAAAATTCACCACTCAATAGATTGACACGTGGCTTTTGTTTTTTATTTTTAAAAATAAACTAAACTAAACAATATCTCAAAATTTTCAAAAATCACAAAATAGTCCCAAAATTTCTAAAACCCCAAAATCGTAACCCAAAATTAACATCACTGTTACTACCAATAGCCTTGCCAAACCCTACCACTGTCTTCGTTAGAGGCTGCCGTTTATTTTCCCCAACCATCCATCGTCGTTGACCGGTGGGGGGTGTCAATCGGACTCGAACGACGAACGCGAAAGGCTCTAATTGTTCGACGTCTGATTGGCACGCCTCTCGCCAGTAACCGACGATGGGTGGATGGGAGAAATGGGTGATGACCTTAGGCAACGGCAGCAATAAGGGTTCGGCGAGGCTATCGACGACTTAGTGGTGATAATTTTGGGATTTTGAGGTTTGGGGTTTTAGGGATTTGAGACTTTTTTTGGAGATTTTAAGAATTTTTAGATTTTTTTTTAAAAAATATTTTCTTATTTTAGTTTTTTTGTTAAAAAATTAAAAATTAAAATAAAAAGACGTATTAAATTATGATTGGGTGATGCATTTTTTAACGGTATTATCTAAAAACAGTAACATAATGAAACTTTAGGCATGTATTTCAGCTAAAGAAAACGTTAGACACTTATCTGAGAAAAAGTGTATAGTTTTAACACCTATTTTTATGTTAAATCAAATAAAATTATTATATCCTATACAATTCTTTTTTCTAACTTATGTTTTTATAGAGTTGTTTCTTTCCCCATTAAAAATATATTTTTTAACTGGACTATTTGTTGAATTCGAACTCAAAATATATTTTGTTTTGTAATGTGTTTGAAAAGTCATATGATAGTTTGATTTGAACGTAATTACATGTAATTTAATGGATGAATGTAGCATGTAATTACTAGGAAAATTAAGCCCAACTCCCATTTTTTCTGATTTAGATAATTCTCACTTCCTTTTATTTTTTAAATGTGGTAAATTAATCCATGCCTCCGTATTTCAGTTTAAATACTTCTTAGATTCCAATTAATTTTGAATTTAAGCAAATTAGCCGTCTCTCCAGTTTCATAGTTTAAATACATTATTGACCCATGTCAATTTTAAAATAGTTCAAATATACGCTAGCTCCTAATTTTTAAATTTTTAAATTTTTAAATGATTGCATAACAATTACAACTTGACACCTCATTTTATCATTATTTACATTTGACTTATCTCAATGTTTTATCTAGGGGTGTTCAAAAATATCCGATCTGAGTATTTGATATTCAAATATCCGATTTTTTTGAATCAAATATGGATCGCTATTTTACTGATTCGAAATTTCGAATATTTAAATTTTTGGATCAAATCAAATCCGATATTCGAAAATGAATACCCTAATTCTATCCCCTCATTATTTACATTTGCTTAGTAAGCTTGTTTGGAGTGGGTAACAGGGTAGGCAATTGTTTAGGTATTCATGGCATACCAGGTTGGAGTGTTTATTATCGGGTACCCAAAATTTCGGGCACTCGAAGTACCAGGTACCCGGCGTCTCGGGTACTAGTTTCTTCGGCTCGTGTCCCGGCCCGCTCTAACCGGGTACCCCGAAACTCGGGTACTCGAAAATTCAGGTAAAGATACCCGTCTTTTCATTTAAAAAAAGATTATTTAATTTTATTTGAAAAACTCATAAATAATAAAAGTTTGAATTATATAATCTCATCATAAAGTTTAAGATTTAAAGTATCAAACTCAAACAACTTTAGAATATAAATTTCATAATTCTTAGAAATTACATGTGTTGCGTGTTTAGAGTGCTTCGCAATTGGTGCAAGTGTATACGTCGCAAGTTATAGTATAGATTAGATATCATCTCCACATGGATTGATTGTAACTTCGGATTTTAATTCCTCGCATTGAAAAGAAAACACAATTTGTGATAATATGAGTTTGAATAAACAAGTAAAGTAAAATACGCAAGTAAATAAAAGAGATGTCGATCGAATGAGAGAGTAGGTCGGGTTATCTTAAGTTGTGGCGTGATGATTGAGTGGACCGTCGTGGTAATTGATTGCAAGAGTAACTCAATCTTCTTAACAATTAGCATCAGTCGAATTGCCAGGGCAATTGTAATTGCCTGGGCAACTAGGAATGGTGTGATAGGAATGGTGTGATTGTCTGGGCAACTAGGCAACTTCTTTCAAAGTTCGGAGAAGCGTTCTTAAATGGCTTCTCTTTATCTCTAACTCGAAACAATGTTAATTGTGCATGCCTTGGTGATACATCACTGCGTTAACCATGGGTGAACAACAACTGATCTTTCGCTCCTTTTAGCCGTTCAAATTCACAACTTATCCCTAAGTTGAATTAGTCTTCACCAACATTCGTTTGTATGAAAACCATGCTCATTCGTTTCTTGAATCTAACTATCCCGATATTAGATAAATGGATGAATTCATGATATCCTCTCCCAATTCACTCGCAATCAAAATTAAGACCAAGAATGGACAAACTTTGAAATTGAATTGCAACTCAAAAACCTAAACAAATCCAAACGTTTTCACAACCACAAAACACAATAACCCAAGCCAAGTAAAGTTTAGTTCATGGCTGGGTGCAAAATAAATACAAGATAAAATCTACCCAACATGAATCGAATGGAATAAATAAGAAGAAGAAGATGATGATGATGATGTCGAGCATCCCTATTGAATTCTCTCTCAAATCGAACATGTTGGAGGGCTGCGGCTTGTCTTCTATTTATAGGAGATGGCTAGGTCAAGTTCTTTGTTGATAAGGATGCGTTTAAGTTGGAATTAAATAGGATAGATTTATCCTCCAAAAATTCCTCATAAACTCTTGGAATTTAATCTCCTTTTGATCTCTTCATGGAACTCTAACTCTTCTAGGATTTATCCTTGCTTCTCGTAATTATCTCGAACTAAATGGATTTATCCCATCAAAATCGGCATCTCCCTTTTTCTTATCCTCAATTGCTTCGACAATTTCTACTTGCTTGGGCAATTAGATCATGTACACAAAAACTCACATACCAGCATCATCTTTTCCACAAAATCAACCGAATTATGTAATCAAACATGACAGTGAAAGAAACAATGCAATTATGCATGAATGACTAAAAATGCAACTAGAATGAGCCTAAGTCAAACAATAATTAAGAGTAAAAATGGTAGAAATATTGTACTTTTACACACTTAAAACATGCATAATTAGGTTATTTGATTTGAGAATATAGTGAATATAAGAGTATTTTGTTTAAATAATAATTATATTTAAAATAAAAAATAGGGAACCGGGTCATCGGGTCACCATATACCCGATAAGGAGTATTTTTGAGGCTCGGGCCCACCCGGGAAAATATACATTTTATTGGGCCGGGTACTCGACCGGGTTAAAAAATATTCCAAGTAACTATCCGGTTATTTATGTTCGGGTAGTCGGGTCAGGTCGAGTATTTTTGAACAATCCTAATACCAAGTGTTTGGTGAAAAAACGAGTGTGATGATGTATCTGTGTGAGGCTGTGAGAGAGGGGAGCGGAAGCTCGAGTGTTTGGTTGAATGGTTCCGTTGTAAGGTTCTTTAAGCAATAAAATTGGACACTTTTTCCCTATTAAGATGTAGATGTATTTTTTTAACGAGGCTCTTACTTTTCAAAAAAATATTTTATTATAATTTTTTAGCACATATCAACACTTATACGGTTTAGTGTATTGTTTCTAATTCATCGATACGTTTAAATATCCATCGCACATATTATTTTTATCTTTTACGTTTAAAATATATAAACATTTTATATTTATACATATAAAATGTTTATATATTTTATCCTATTTTTTTTCTCTCATCGTCTCCTACGCCACAAAGGTTTCTCCACTTTTTTTCTTTGATTAGCCGACAAACGGCAGCGGTATTAGTATTTATGTTGGTTATCGACTGTCGATGTTCATTATTTCACTTGTTTTTTATAATATATTTTTCAGTTTTTTTTAATTTTTAATAAGAATCTCTGTTCTTGTGGCATGTGTTTCCCCTGCCTTTGTGGCATGCTTTTTGTTGGCTTTTGTGATTCGTCTCATCTCTCTATTGAAACGATTTCAATAGACTTTAGCGGTCGTTTGGTGCTCGTATGGATCCTCACTGCTAGTTTTCTAATTTGATTCTGTCAGCGATCATAGAAAGATTTATCCCCACTCGTTTGATGGTTTGTTAGCCGATGTAATCAGAACTATGTAGCGGAGCAATATGCCTGATAGTTTTGTGATTCGTCTCATCTGTCATTTGAAACGATTTCAACAGACTTTAGCGGTCGTTTGGTGCTCGTATAGAAATCTTCACTGCGCTAGTTTTCTTATTTGATTCTATCAGTGATCATAAAAAGATTTATCCCCACTCGCTTGATGATTTTTTAGCCGATGTAATCAGAATTATGTAGTGGAGCAATCTGCCTGATAGTTTTGTGATTCGTCTCATCTATCATTTGAAACGATTTCAACAGACTTTAGCTGTCGTTTAGTGCTCGTATAGAGATCTTCGCTACGCTAGTTTTCTAATTTGATTCTGTCGGTGATCATAGAAAGATTTATCCCCACTCGTTTGAGAGTTTGTTAGCAGATGTAATCAAAACTATATAGCAAAGCAATATGCCTAATAGTTTGGTTCAATCACCACTCCCTTTTCATCCAGTAAAGCGTCTCGCTTGGCTAGAGACAAAGAGATTCATGAAGGTTCCTGGGTTTTGATGGTATACTAATTTCCATGGAAGTGTTTGCTTTTCTTTGCACATTTGTATGAGATTTTTAGTAGACTAGTCCATTTTTTCTCTATTTTTTTGATGCATTGTATTTTAATATCTTCCATGGTATTTAATAAAATTCACATGCCATTGTTCAGTATATATATATAGGGATGAGATCTAGTTACATGGTGTAAAACTCATTTAGTTTTACACTAATTCATGGCCATTGGATGAGTGAAATGGATGTATGAGATTAACAGTAGAAAATGTGAAGATTATCACTTGGAAAAAAAAGATAAGGAAATAATCTGAGCCATTTATTACTCTCATCCAACGGTCCAAAAACTGTATAAAAGTAATTGAGTTTTACACAGTGTAAGTGGATCCTAACCCATATATATATATAGTATACTTCAAATACATACCTATAAGTATCTTTATATGAAAATATAAAATCTAAAATTATTAAATAAGTCCAATAACTTAATTAGATAATCATAATTATAAAAACAGTAACGATTAAAGAAATTTATAAATATTTTAACTATTAAAATCTTATACCAACAATAATACACATAGTTGTAAAAGATCATAATATTAAATTAACTGTTCGTAAATTATTCGTATAATAATATGTTTATGTTCATTTATTAAGTTAAATAAACGAGTGTAAATAAATTTTTTATGTTTATTTAATAAAGTAACGAATACAAATAGAGATATTTCGATTTATTTATGTTCACCAACAAAATCATTTATTTATTAATTATATTTTTATTAAAATATTTTAATATCTCCTCTAATTTTATATTTAAAATTTAAATCATTATTAATATATATATATATATATTTTATATTTTCAATCACCGCCAATAATTTGACTAAAATAGTCACTGAATCTAATATTCAAGAAAATATATTGTTATAAATAATAGTAAAAAAAACATATATTACAAATAAATTGATACTTGTTTCCATCTTTTCTAGATAATTATTTATATTATTACCCAAGAAATAGAAAAAATCTGCTACTGAAAATCAACTGTACAAAATATCCAAGCAACAATCACTGTCTCCTATGCCACTATATCCAACTATTACAGAGCTGTACATTAACAAAATCAATTTTATTTATCATTTTACCCCAACCTAGCTTGAATTATTCCCTTAATGGGTGGCAAAATTCCAGTTGATTGATCACCAACATTCCTAAATAACATGCAATTTCTTTCTTTTCAGACAAGATAGATTTAAGCACTCTAAACAAGCTTAAGGATGGTCGCAAAGTGGAACTTATTTACCCCTTTTACTCCATTCCGTTACCCTTGCCTTTAATTTGAAAAGTAAATGACCTGTCAAGTCTGTCAGGTTTGTTTTTTGTTTAGTTTAGTCATTGCAAAGTTTATTTTTATCTAAAACTGACCCCTATTTGTTTCTAAGTTTTATAATTTAGTCAAATATTTGTTATTGTTAATAATATTATTTTATTTAAATGTTAATATTTAATGAAAATAAAGTATTAAATATTTTAATATTAAATTAGTAATTTTTAGATGAATTAAATTACTTAAAATTGACCCTAAACAATTACTTATTAGAATTATATTCTTTTTTGAGCAAAATTTAAATTATATTATTTTTAACAAAATTTGAATTATATTCGAATTATATTCTTTTTTGAGAAAAATTCAAATTATATTTAAATCATATTCTAATTATACTCGAATTTTGTTAAATTTGAATTGTATTTTTGAGCAAAATTTGAATTATATTCGAATTATATTCGAATTGTATTCTAATTACTAATTCTAATTTTGCTATATTCAAAATATATTTTTTGAGCAAAATTCAAATTATATTCGAATCATGTTCGTATTATATTCGAGTCATATTCAAATCATATTCGTATTATATTCAAACCATGTTCGTATTATATTAGAATCATATTCAAATTATATTCGAATCATATTCAAATTATTAATTCAAATTTTTCTATATTTGAATATATTTTTTGAGAAAAATTCAAATTATATTCAAACCATATTTGTATTATATTCGAATCATGTTCGTATTATATTCGAATCATATTCAAATTATATTCTTATTATATTCAAATCATGTTCGAATTATATCTGAATCATATTCAAATTATATTCGAATCATATTCCAATTATATTCAAATTAATAATTCAAATTTTGCTAAAAAAGAATAAAATTCAATTTTAAAAATTAGAATTAATAGTTCGAATTTTGCTAAAAAATATAATTCGAATTTTGTTTAAAAAGAATATAATTCGAATTTAACAAAATTTGAATTAATAATTCTAATATAATTGAAATATGAATCGAATATAATTCAAATATAATTCAAAATTTGCTAAAAAATAATTCAGATTTGACAAAATTCGAATTTAGTAAAAATAGATTTTTCAGTTACTAATTTGAACAAAAAACAAACATGACAGACTTGACATGTCATTTACCCTTTAAATTAATGGCAAGAGTAACGGAATGGGGTAAAACGAGAACGGTGTAAACATTAGGGGGCACAAGAGCCTAAAAAAATTTAGGTGCCAAGTTGAGAAAAATGATAAACGTTAGGGGGCAAAAAGTGCATTAAGCCAAGTAAAAAGTGTAAAGGGTTAAAATCTAAATTTGAATGAAGTAAATTGAGTTTGAGGGATGCCATCATAATGAGCCTTTATAGTATCAATTCGGATTAGTCAACTGATTGATTGGATATCGATGGTTATAAAAATAAAAGACATAAATATATATTTGGTATATGAACTATACACCTTCTCCCAAGTTGGCACCTAATCCCAAGTTGGCACCTAAATAATTTTTGCTCTAAAGTTGATACTTCAACTAGATATCCTCTCCCAAGTTGGTACATGAACTAGGCACATTCACCAAAATTGGTATCAAAACTTATGCATTCAATCAATTTGGTCCTTATTCAAACCAAATTAATAAATTAAGAACTATTATTTAAAAAATTAATCCATTTAGTAATTTTTTGCAATATTGTTAAACCAAGCGAGTCCACATATCAAAACAACAGTTATATAACTGCATTTAGGATAAAAACAAATAGTAAATTGATAGAATTGTTAAATTAGAGGGTTAAATTTATTGAATTGTTTCACATTATGACCAAATTGATAGAATGTATAAGTTGTGGTACCAAGGGAAAGGTGCCTAGTTCAAATAGCAACTTGGGAGCAAAATTTCTTAAGGTAGTAACTTGGGAGAATGTGTCTAGTTCTAGTACTAACTTGGGAGTAAAAATTATTTAGACACCAACTTGAGAGGAATTATAGTTCGGGTTTCAAGTGTATATTTAACCCTAAATAAAACCATAGTTTGAGCAAGAAAAGGGGAAATGTGCGTTTGAAGCCGAATAATTTGGGGTTATTTATATGGATTATTATCTCATACATAGTGAAAACCTTTTGTTTTTACAAGCATCTTAATTTAGGGTTTAGGATTTTAATTTAAGGGTTTTAGTGTAGTGGTTTTGAATTTAGGGTTCATGGTTATAATTTAGAGTTTATTATTAGAATTTATGTTTTAAGGTTAGAGTTTAGGTTATAGGGTAATATGGTTAGGGATTTAAGTTTCGACCTATAAACTCTAAATTTTAACCATAAACATAAAATTCTATCAACAACCCCTAAATTCAAAATTACAACACTTAAATTGCTAACCCCTAAACCTTAAACAAAGTCCTTAAACCTTAAAACTAAGATGCTTGTAACAAAATTTTCACAAGCGCTTGTGCATGGAATAATTACCCTATTTATAGTAGGAAAATACTTCGATCCACAAGCTTGTGTAAACTTTAGAGGTTCACACAAACCTTTCAATTTTATGGTTTAGAGATTTAGGATGTGGTTTAGGGTTTAGGAGTTTAGGTTGGAGGGTGTAGAATTGAATGTATATGGTTAGAATTAAGAGTTTAGGGTTTATGGTTTAAGGTTTAGTGTAACACCCCATTCCCAGCCCGGTAGGGAACCGAGTCAGAAAGTGTTACCGAAAACAGATTCAGAGACCAAAAGCTTAATCAGAGTTTGAAATCTTATTCGGAATGTCTTAATAATTTCTTTTAAGACCTAACAAACTAACTTGTTAATAGCTTACTCAATTTGGGGTCAATTTTAAACTTTTTCGAATTTAGGGACTAAATTGTGAATTTTACAAATTAGGGGTCTTTATCATAGTTTTCTTTTCCTATCCTTCAATTAAACTTATAAACTATTAACCTGTAAAATTTTGTTATTAATGGAGGTCATTTACCCATCGGATTAACCTTTTTAAGATTTAGTGACTACTTTGTAAACTGTTTAAAACTATGGCTTAAGTCTTTTAACAGAATTAACTGACACCGTACCAATACACTTAGGACCGTATCGGTACGCTAAGCCAAATTTCTCATTTTCAGAACTAAGGGTGATAAGCTCGTATCGATACATCTAAGCCTGTATCGATACACGTTGACCAAGGTTGACCCATTTCGGTACACCTCAAGGTCGTACTGATGCAATTAATTTTCCAGACCTCACTGCCAAGATCTGTATTGATACAGCTTGACATACGCTCTATTTTCCTAGGTCCAATTATGCAAGGACGTATCGATACAGCTTGACCCGTATCGATACGCTTGTCTTGTAATGACAAATTTTATCTAGTTTTTATTCGAATTAACTTATCAAATGGTGCTTAAACCTTACCAAATTTTACAGACAAGTTATAAACACATAAATCTAATAGCTTGTGAAATTTTAGACCAATCCAAATTCATTTACTAGGATTTTACCTTTTGGTGCATTTAGGTCCATTTTAGCAATTTTGTTCAATCATCAAAGTACCAAATATGCACATATGACCTTCCTAACATATCAACTTTTGCACACACATCAAACTAACCAAAATATACATGTTTGAGTCATATTCCACCATACTAGAAGTCTTAAAACAAAATTAACATACATGTACTTATGGGAAGTGACTTGCAATGCAACCACACGATCGAGCTTGGAATTCCTTTAAGGCTCTGAAAATGCATGAGAGACTAAAATGTTAGGCTTACTTAGCCTAGTAAGGTAGTTATAAACAATGCATATTGAACCCTAAATGACATGTATAAAATATAGCATGCTCTTATGACCATTTACAACTTTATTAAACATGAACAGATCATATACGACATTGAATATCAACTTTTCATAATCCATAGCATATCATCAATAAATATATCATAATCAATTATTCCTTAGACATAGCAACCCTTGGATACACAGATCCCCCTATACACCATACATATTGAAAATAGGCCGTAGCCTTGAGTCGTAGCTTCGAAATCCCTTACACAATGCAACCCTTTCTCCCCACATATAGGTTGTAGCCCCGGACCGTAGTCCAATCCCTTACTTAGTGAGCTCGAATAATCCTATGGCATGCCAATTGTATCTAACGTTTACAAGTTTCCAAGGAGCACAATTTCATATTTTACCTTATCAATTGCCCTTAGGCCATAACATATCATTTAATCACATGTTGAGCCTTAGCTCATTTTTACATATCATATTGCACATCATATATTACACACCCATATAACATCAAATATGTATCAAAAGCAATAATGCAACCTTACCATGGCCATTACCTTGACTTCACAATGCTTGCTCTACTTGTGCCCCTTTAGAAAATGCAACACATATATAAAACAAATGCAACGGGATAACACCTAGCTAATCCCTTGAAACAACTACACTCACCTAAGGATCAGGATGCTTCAAAGCTCTCTATAACGACCCCCTACTTTTGGAAGAGCTTGTATTAGGAGATGGAGATGGTGGCTTAGCTTCCACAACTTGAGCTAATCAAAATTAGAGTATTGTATTAAGATTAAAATCAATGATTCAAAAATGTTTTCTAAGCTTACCAAAGCTTAAAGATAACACCAAATTGGAGAAATTAATCTCCTAATAAATGGGCTAAACTTTGCTTATTCAAGATTTTAATTTGAAATTAAAATCCAATAGGTGAAGATGACCACGAATTGATAGGGGGAACTACTCGCCAAGCTTCTAGCTTCGAGTTGGTGTATTCAAATTAAGCAAATGATGAAGATGAGATTGAGGTGCTCGGGAGAGCTCAATGAAGAAGATGACAATGGTGATGTATGCTTATTCTCAAAACCAAAAGGTGATTTTTAGATTCGGTGGATAACAAAACCAGGAGAGAAGCTTTTCTTCTATTTATTTAAGGAGTCTATGACTTGATCATTTCCCACCTTTCAAGGGACCAATAGGAAGCTTTCCCTTAAGTGAAGGAAAGCTTAAACAATTGTTTTTAATCACTCACGCCCTTTTTCAACTTTAAGGTAATTGATGGCCATTCACCATCTTTATGAGTTAATCCACGTGAGGGGAGGCGAGCAAGTAGGTGACTCAGCACCCTATTTTCCATTACTTTCAATTTAGTCACCAAAATAAATTTTGATAGGGGACTGTATCGATACACCTTATGGCCGTATCGATACGGCTAAGCTGAAACATTTAAGTTAGTTATGGGCAGTTAGGCCGTACCGATACTGGTCTCACCGTATCGATACGCCTGGCTTATTTTCAACATTTTTAGCTTTGAATTTCTTACAAAAAGGTCCCCACAATTTAAATCAAGCCCAACTAACTTTCATTTCTACAAGATTGGGTACAAGGATTGAGAGATTACATATCCGAGCATATCTGATACAAAATTTTTGGTCTCCAGAACCAAATTCTGACTAGCCAATTCTGGGGATGTGACAACTTTCCCCTTTAAGAAAATTCGTCCTCGAATTTTCACTCTAGTTGAATAGATGATGGTACTACTTTTGTATTGTCACTTCAGGCTCCTACGTTGCTTCTTCCGTAGAGTGACTCTTCCATAGAACTTTCACTAAGGGTACAGTCTTATTTTGAAGCCTCTTAACTTCTCGTGCGAGGATCTGCACAGGTTCTTCCTCGTATGTTAGATTAGACTGAATTTCCACAGCTTCTGGCTTGACTACATGGGAAGGATCGGATCGGTACTTTTGCAGCATAGACATGTGGAAGACGTTATGTATACAACTTAACTCTTCAGGGAGAGCTAGTCGGTAAGCAACAGGCCCAACCTACTCAATTACTTCAAACATGCCAATGAAACGAGGACTTAGTTTCCCCTTCTTGCCAAAACGAAGGATCTTCTTCCACAGAGATACTTTAAGGAAGGCTTTCTCACCAACCTCGTACTGGATATCCCTCATTCTTAAGTCAGCATAGGCTTTTTTTCGGTTGAATGCAACTTTGAGCCGGTCAGGAATGATGGTTACCCTTTCTTCAATTTCCCGAAGTAAGTCAGGGCCTAACACCTTACCTTTACCAAGCTCGGTCTAACAAAGAGGAGTTATACATCTTCTTCCATACAATGCTTTATAAGGGGCCATTTAAATCGAAGCTTGATAACTATTTTTGTATGCAAACTCCACTAGCGGTAAAGATTTCTCCCAAGAATTCCCGAAATCAATAACACAGGCTCGTAGCATATCTTCCAGAATTTACAAGGAAGAATCGAGATTGGTATAGAACACTTATACATATGGATAAAAGAGAAATAAGTTTACCTAAATAACCCTTTCAGATTGGCCATCAGTTTGAGGGTGGAAAGTAGTGCTTAGGTGCACCCGCGTCCCCAAAGCTTCGTGTAGGGTTCTCCAAAACCGAGATACAAAATGCGGATCGCGGTCGGAGATGATGGAAACAGGAACTCTGTAAAAATGGATGACTTCATGATTGTACAACTCAGCGAGTCTAGGCAAGCTGAAGTCCATTTTTACCGAAAAAATGAGCAGACTTGGTGAATTGATCTACAATGACCCAAATAGCATCATTCTTATTTGGTGTCATTGGTAGACCACTTACGAAATCCATTGTAATACGTTCCCATTTCCACTGTGGAAGCTCAATAGGTTGCAAGAGACCGGTAGGTACCTTGTGTCCGGCTTTAACCCGTTGGCAGGTTAAACACCTAGTCACAAAGTCTGTGATCTCACCTTTAATACCAGACCACCAATATAGCTCTTTCAAGTCTTTATGCATCTTGATAGCTCTAGGATGAATAGAGAAAGGACTCGAATGAGCTTCACTCAAAATCTGGTTCTGAAGATCATCATCAGAGACACAGATACGATTTCGAAAACACAATAAACCTCTAAAATTCATAACAAAGTCAAGATCCGGCTTACCCTTGATCTTAGTAATGAGAGTTTGCAACTCCTCGTCAAATTCCTAGAGTGCTCTAATTTGAGACACGATAGTTGACTGAACTCTCAATTCAGCTAATAGTTTGCCATAGCTTTTAAGATGAAAGTGAGCATTCAAACACCTCAGAGAGGGAGTGAGCTTCCGACTAAGGGCGTCAGCCACAACATTGGCCTTACCGGGATGGTAGTCAATGACCAAATCGTAATCCTTCAAAAGTTTCATCCACCGGCGCTGATGGAGATTTAACTCTTTTTGAGTCAGAAGGTACTTTAGGCTTTTGTGATCAGTGTACAAGTAATACTTCTCACTGTAAAGATAGTGCCTCCAAATTTTTAAGGCAAAAACAACAACAGCTAACTCCAAGTCATGCGTCGGGTAGTTCAGCTCGTGTGGTTTAAGCTGACGTGAGGCATAAGAAATGACTTTTCCTTCTTGCATAAGCATACAACCCAATCCCAGGTGGGATGCATCACTGTATACGGTGAAGTTCTTGCCTTACTCGGGTTGTACCAAAATAGGAGCATGGTTTAGGACTTGTTTAAGCTGATCAAAACTCATTTGTTGTTCCACTATCCACACAAAGGAAGTTTCTTTATGGAGAAACTTCGTCAAGGGTGCATCAATCATCGAGAACCGTTTAACGAATCTATGGTAATAGCCTGCAAGGCCCAAAAAGCTACGTACTTCTCCAATATTCTTCGGAGGGATCCAATCAAGAATCGCTTGAACCTTTTTTGGGTCCACCTGAATTCCTGCAGAAGAAATCATATGACCCAGAAATGATACTTCAGATAGCCAGAACTCACATTTACTGAACTTAGCATACAGTTGTTTCTCCTTGAAAGTCTGAAGCACAATCCAGAATTGTTCTTCAGGAGTGGCAGTGTCCTTGGAATAGATCAAGATGTTGTCTATGAACACAACCACAAATCTATCTAGATAGGGCTGGAACACACGGTTCATTAGGTTCATGAAGGCTGTGGGTGCATTGGTAAGCCCAAAAAGGCATTACCAAAAACTCATAGTGGCCATATCTAGTTCGAAAGACAGTCTTTTGAACATCATACTCCTTCACTAGCATTTGATAGTACCTAGACCGTAGGTCTATCTTGGAGAAGACAGAAGCATCCTTCAACTGATCGAAGAGGTCATTGATCCTCGGTAATGGATACTTATTCTTGATTGTTACTCTATTCAGCCGGCGATAGTCAATGTATAGTCGCATCGATCCATCTTTCTTCTTGACAAACAAGACTGGTGCTCCTCAGGGTGAGGAGCTCGGTCGGATAAATCCCTTGTCCTAAAGATCTTGGATTTAGACCTTCAATTCTTTTAATTCAACTGGAGCCATCCTGTACGGAGCAATGGAGACTGGTGTAGTCCCTGGTTGCACTTCGATTCCTAATTCCACTTTCCGGGTTGAAGGGAGTCTTAGAAGTTTATCAGGGAACACATCAAAAAATTCTTTCACTATCGGTACATTTTTTAGCTTTGCATCCTCTTTAGATCCTATAGCACACATAATGGATTCTTTAGACTCGGGTTAGGCTTTTATCAAGGTTATGCTCTCCTTGTCGAGTTTTGCAGAAATACAGCTTCTTTTTCGAATAATCTACCCAGGCTTGATGTTCAGCTAACCAATCAAGGCCTAGGATAAGATCGAACTCATTGAAAGGCAAGGCCATCAAATTAGCCAGAAATAGGATCCCTTGGATCCTCAGAGGTCAAGCTTTATAGATCAACCGTACAGCCACACTATCTCCTAGTGGGTTAGAGATAACTATCTTAGAAGTGACCGGTTCAGGTTCTAAGGCATACTTTTCGATCAATGGTTCACTAATAAAGGAAGACGTAGAACCAGAATCCACCAAAGCATAAACAACATCATAACATAATTCCACCATGCCTGCAATCACATCAGGGTCGCCTGTTGGAGTATACCCAAAGACCAATCATGAGATGGTTGTAAAAGACATACTTATTTTATCTTGTTTATTAATATAAAGCCATTATTATAATTTTAGTCTTATTCTGTGTATCTATAAATAAACTGAATTATAATAAAGTCCTTAGAATAATATAGTTATTCTTGAATGTCCTTAGTCAAGAATTATTGTGGGCTTGGACAACAATAATATATTAAGACTAATATGTAGTTGATTATGACAAAGTGTTGTCATTGACATAGAGATGTCAAAATCAATACATAAGTATGTGTTAGGGAACAACATACTAGACTGACCCGCTATGGGCATGTTTCTTGGATTATCATGTGTCAGTCACAACATTGCTTATGGTGATAACTACATGTATGATCCTCAGACTTGAGATCATCATTATTTCAACATCGTGAGTGACATATTTTAATACGGTCAAGCGTGTGTCCTAACTGACTACACTGTAAAGACTGATATTGGATATGTCATAATCCATGTAGCGAAATATGGTTGATCAAGATAGGATTTGTCCCTCCTACATAATATGAGTAATATCATAGGCCACTTGATTGAGTGAGACTAGAAAATGCATGGCCATGCTCGAATAAATTGATACGGGATATCATAATTATTCGTTTATAATAGTCTACTCAAGATATCAAGAAACATTAGATGGACTATACAAGTGTGACTAATCCATGACTTGTGTCCGATCTAGATATGAGGACAAAAGGATGAAACACATAAAAAAGTTAATCACATAAAAAAGGTTAAACCAAACCATGATTTTATGTAACTTAGGTAGCAATGATGTATTGTTAGATGTCACTCATTGCTTGTAATATTAGAATTGTTCTGGATATTACTGCTAACGTTACATGAACCTACAAAGGTCACACCCTATGATTGAAGCGAACAAATATCGATTAGATATCATGTGTACAAACTTGTTGTACACATAATTAGTGAGAACCGAAATTGTCATAATTATTGTAATTATGGATAATTTCGTTTATACATATGTTAATATTTGATAAGTTATTGTAATTATCAAATATTATTAAAGTATATATATCTCTAAAAGAAACCTAATTAAAGTAGAATCAGATTCTACATATTTAATTATATTCGGTTAAATATATTGTATATTTAAGAATCCGAAATTAATTAGAATTAGGTTTTAAAATGTTATATAAAGGCATAAGGTCTAGCAACCATTCATCCCTCATTTTTGAAAAACCTCTCTAATAGTTAGATAAGAGAAAATATTGTTCATTTCATTCGGGTGGACTGTGTAGAGGTCGGAACGCTATTGTGATGACTCAGATTCGATTTGGTTATTCCAAATTCCCTACGGATTTCCAGATTTATTAAGGTAACGTTTCATCCTTTATCACCCCAAATTTGTCCATTGTACATGGATCACTGATGGATTATGCCGGATAATTTTTTTGTTGATTCATGAGGCGTTCTGATGTTTCCTAACATCGTCTTCCTACTCTTAACCTTGAACATGGTACATCTGAGCGGAGGTTTGAGGGCCACGTCCAGCTACAGGAGTGTTCAAGTTGCGAGGTCTTCCTGTTGATCTAAACTGTACTTATTTCACTCTTCTTCCCTTATTAGGATTATTTTGAGAAGCCACAGAGGTAGGAGCGTTGGGACTCTGCGGACATTATTTGACGAAGTGGCCAGATTCACCACAAAGATAACAGGACCCGAACTGTCTGTGACGCTGCCTAGGATGTCTCTTCTAACAAAAATTATATAAGGGAATATGCGCACTTTTCTTGGAACCGCCCGTGCTATCAACTGAAGCTGTACAGGCAATAGATATTCCCGGAGACTGGGATTATGGCACATATCTCATCCTCGATAGCTGTTGAAAGGTAGAAGACTTTTGGTCTCACTGTCTACCTTTATTCTAAAGCATATGAGGTCTAGAGTCGTCTCAGAACCTCTTATCAGATCGGGCTTGGTTACCTTTCCTTCTTTCACAAGACTTCTGAGAGGCTTCAGTAGCAATCGCTCTGTTGACCAGGTTCTGGAAGTCCTCTAACTCCAAAGCAGTGAAGAGAGGACGTATAATCTTTGAACCATACCTCGAGTACTTACAAAATTCATAGATGTACTGCTCTATGGGTCGCCCTCCTTGTCTCAAATAGAGGAACTTCTTATGCCTTTCAGCAAGGTAATGGTCAATAATGTACTTCTTAGGGAACTCCTGAAAGAAGAAGTCCCATGTGACTCTATGCTCAGGTACAGTGAGTGTCACAATGTCCCACCAACTCTGAGCCTCCTCGGAGATCAGTGCCAAAGCACATTCCAACTTGTGTTTGTCCGAACACTTCATTTGCTTATTCAAGATTTTAATTTGAAATTAAACTCCAATAGGTAAAGATGACCAAAAATTGATAGGGGAACTACTCACCAAGCTTCTAGCTTCGAGTTCGTGTATTCAAATTAAGCAAATGATGAAGATAAGATTGAGGTGCTCAGGGGAGCTCAATGAAGAAGATGACAATGGTGATGTATGCTTCTTCTCAAAACCAAAAGGTGAGTTTTAGCTTAGGTGGATAACAAAACAAGGAGATAAGCTTTTCTTCTATTCATTTAAGGAGTCCATGACTTAATTATTTCCCACCTTTCAAGGGACCAATAGGAAGCTTTCCCTCAAGTGAAGAAAAGCTTAAACAATTATTTTCCATCACTCACGCACTTTTTCGACTTTAAGGTAATTGATGGTCATTCACCATCTTTTCTGAGTTAATCCACGTGAGGGGAGGCAAGCAAGTAGGTGACTCAGCACCTTATTTTCCATTTCTTCCAATTTAGTCACCAAAACAGATTTTGACAGGGGACCGTATCGGTACACCTTATGACCGTGTCGATACGATTAAGTTGAAACAGGTAAGTTAGTTATGGGCAGTTAGGCAGTACCGATATTAGTGTCACCGTATCAATATGCCTGGCTCATTTTCTGGTCCCCTCATCTACTTGACAAGGAGTACAACACCGTCTGCCATCTGACCTTCCCTCCTTCATAGCCAATCGTCACGACTCACATGCAAGAGAAACACAATATCAAAGGATCAGAGAGATAATATAGGCAGAAAATCAAAAGCAGATCAAAGCATCAGAAAAACCAGAGGCAGCCAATAGGAATATTAGGTTCTTATTTTTCATATTTTAAAAAAACACATGTAATATCGGGGTATAAAAAGATGAACCCTAAATCAATTGTAATTCATTCAGAAAACTGAAGAATTGAGAAAAAAACAAAAACCTCAAATCTTGGAGGTAACCTCCATTTTTTCTTTCTTTCTTTGCATTATCATCAATATCAAAATGAACTCATACAAACAAAAAAAGGGAAAAGTGTATAGTTAAGGTTTACCCTTGCGTTGGTTGGTCTCCCGACTCCTTCGTCTCTTTTCCATGTCGATGACAAGCCTAGCAGACCTCTTGGGACTACGCATGGTGAATCGGAGGAGAGATAAGCGAAAGAGAGTCTCAGTTTTTTTAAAAAAATAAGGGATTTTGGGGTCTCTGGTTTTCGAAGCAAAATCGAGTTTTAAGGGTTTTCTTTTAAATCTAAGTTCAGATCTGGTTTGGGAAAAAATGGGGTTCAAAGGGTTTTTTTAGGTTTTTGGAGCCGGCCAGCGACAGCCAGAGCGGTGGATCGTGGCGGCCGGTCACTGGTTTCTGGAAAACATGGTGGTTTCTGGGTTTAAGGATGAACACCACGACGATGTTCATCCCTGTTCTAGGAATTGAAGAAAAGGGGGTTTAAGAGAGAGCCTAACTTAGGTTTATGCCAAAAGAGGAAAAATAGAATGTTTTGTAGTATATATGCATCCCCTTTTAAAATTGGTTTAATTACGTCTTAAATCCTTCTGCCCCTCCATATTCACGCCCGTAAGGTTTTCTCTTTTTTAAATCACGTTATGAGTCCCCCCGCTCGTTTAATTGCGCTATCTAAGCCATTTCACTTTTTTTAATCACAGCCCTAGTCCCTGGATTTTCGGAATCCTTGGCATATTACCCTTTTTTACATGTTTTAATTTCAGCATTGTAATTTAGCTTCCTTCTCATTTCAGTCATTTATTTTACATGTTTTGGCTATAATATTTGTTTGGGGTTTAATATGTATGGTTTGTGAAGTATATAGTGTATGATTTCTCGAGTATGTAGTTTTTGTATAATATATGTAATATAGTGTTATATAAATAATGTTTTAATGAAGAATGTATTTTAAACATGAATATTTGTATGTTTTTGGGAATTTTTTTTCTTTTTAGGCTTAGTTTGGAATTAGGATAGTCTGAGCTTAGTTTAGATGGGCTTTTGGTTAATTAAGGCTTTAGTTTAGATTGGGCAAATTAAATTGGCTAATTTGGATCATGTGCTCCTCTTATAGGGGCGCGGTCACTAAATTAATCAGATTAATTTTGGGTTTTAGTTAGATTAGGCCTTCTTAGGACACTTTAGTTAATTTAATTAATTTAAATTGTGCGCCCAGCTTATAAGGGCATAAGTTTTAAATTAATCAAATTGGTTTTAGGGTTAGTTTTTGAAACCGTGGTTAGATTAAGATTTGAACTAGTTTGATTAATTTAAGTTTATCCTTGGCTTATTAGTATAAATGTTAAATTCATTAAATTAGTTAAACACTTCTTAATTCCCCTTTTAGGGTAAAATTGACAATTGGGCTTGGATGGACATTTAATTTAAAGTTATGATTAATTCATTTTAAATAGTATCATTGGCTCGTTGGGATGTTAGTTTAAAATTGATAGAATTAGTTGTCATCAAGATAATCTATAATTTATTAGGGCTTTCTAGTTTTTTTAGGTTTAATTAACTTAGGTTTAATGTTATATTCACTTAATTAATAACTAGTTCACTAATGGGACGTTCCATAACTTGGGCCTTCGGTGAGCTTTAGTGTGTTTATCTGTAAAGCTTTTATTTGCTTTTCATTTCATTTGTCATCATATGACCCATTTGACTTATGTGTTAATTAATATAAACCATGAAAAGGGAGGCATTCATTAATTATGGTATTTGTGTCGTAACAGTCCGAGCTTAAAGGATGTTGACCAAATATTTGAATTAATTCTTATCGACTTAAGGTAAAATTAAAATTTAACCAAATCATTACATCATATTTTAATTGCTTGCATCATGCATAAAGGTGACGTACGTGATTCGAAACATAAACTAACACGGGAGTCAGGCTTATATGATGTCGGTTTAGTCTATGGTCCGATGTATCGTCAACCTTACTAATTAAATGACCAACTAATTTGAATCCACCAATTTAACTAAGCCCGTTCAATTAAGGTTAATTTTCAATTAAGGTCACCGAATTAAATTCCTTCCAATTTCCGACAATTTCCTTTGATTAAAAGCAACAAGTGTTTTGGTACCGATTTTCGGGCGTGATGGGAGTGCTAATCCTTTCCCATGCGTAACCAACTCCCGAACCCTTTCATATTGAATCTCTGTTTTTGTGGTGTCTGGCCTACCTTATCCAAGTGGCCGGTGACGACTCCAAGTTTTTTTATCGATTTTCAAAAGATTGCGATTTTTCAAAAGAAATCCCTTTAAGCTAAGATTTCAAAAGTGATTTATGGGATAATTCGTATCGACGGATTTTATAAAAGAAAACCACGCTTATATTTTAAACAAAATTTTAGAAAAAACGTCGCTACAAATGGTTGTAAATTTTTTTACACAGCTTGTGTATCAAAATATAACCCTTTATATTACCTTCATAAATTATGTCTAGTTTAAACAAAAAAGTGAGTATCTTGAAAAATCTTTTGAAGTTTATGTATAAGGTTATGTTTTGATATAGAAGCTGTGTAATTTTTTTCACATAATTCTCCATATTTAAGCTATAAAATCTAAAATCTAAATCTCTAGCCCTAATAGCCTAAAACCTAAACCTTAAACTCTAAATTATAACCATAAACCTTCAATTCTACACCCTAAACCACAACCTAAATCTCTAAACCCTAAAATTAAAAGACTTGTATAAACCCAAAGTATTTTTCTTTTATATATATACACTTATTTTTAATTTTTTTTAGTTATATACAATCTTAATTTTCATATAGTTTTTTATAATCAGGACCAAACTATTAAAATGTGTAAATATCAGGGGTCAAATTTATTTATTATTTTAAAATCAATACCAAATAAAAGACCGTGTTAATATTAATTGCTAAATCTGCAATTATACCAATCAAAAAGCAGAATGAGTGGATAAAAAGTGAATGTTACCATCCATTGTCTTCAGTTATTTTTAAAATTGACAAGGGTTAGTATATTGTTTTTATTTTGAAAGGGTCCAACATACTCATTATCGAATTTGAGAGACACTTTAGAAGAATTTTTGCCCGTTCTAAAAATAATTGAGCGGATACATAACAATATATCTACAGTTGAAATGTCTTTTGCGGTACACAAGTGTCTGATACAAAATACAAAGGAACAGGGCCGGAAAGTTTATAATTTAATCCATTAAAATTTTAAAAAATACAAATCGATCCCCATAAAGTTTTAAAAAATCATATTAAGCTCTAAATTTTTTAAATATTTTTTAGTGGAACCCATCCAATAATTTTTAAAAGTTCTTAGGAAGTCTCTTAAAATTTCCAAAAAAATATTTTTGGTTGCCCTTTCGATTTTCATAGTTTTTCTCTAACTACTTTAGACCGGCCCGCGTTGTACACCTAGCTTTGGTGGATGAGTCTCCCAGAGAAAATTTTCTGCATATATAAGGATTCAAACTCAAGACCTACTTAAGCGATACCCAATTGCATACCACTTGGACCAACACCGTTGCTAAAATTTCAATCCTTCAAATTAAATATAAAATAAACCCTTCAAAAAATTTAATTAGACCCTACAATATTTGAAAAAAATATAAATTAAATCCTTCCAAATTTTTGAAAATTTCAATTTAAACCTTTATTTTTAAAAAATTAAATTAATTCCCTCAAACTTTTTGGCCAAGTTTCGCCACTGCCAAGAAAGGTGATGGCAGTAGCTTGTCCGTCCCCAAGTAGTTTCATGTTTGAATTCAACAAGGCAAGCAAATGATTAAAAGCTGTGTAAATGAAGAAGAAACAGCTTTTAACTTCAATTAGAAGAAGAGAAAGAGAGTGGTATTACTGCAAATAGATTGATGTTTAAATTTCATATGATTCCACTGGAAACGGATTAGTGTATTCTAATACAAAATGAAGCATGCTCAAAAGTCTTAACTGATGTAGTACTGGGAATCTGCAGTTCAACCATCCTTTTCTCTTTACTAATTAAATCGTCACTATATGTATGCAGTGACGGTGATGAGAACGTAGATATTCTCAAATGGATTCCCAGAAGTGAGTAATCAGACGTTGAGAACTATATTTTCCAATGATTAATCAGGGAACAATTTGATTTTATTATTATTATTATTATTATTTTAAGAGTAGATACTGTTACAGTAACATATATATTTTTGGATTAAAAATATTAATTGATTAAAAAGTATTTAATTAATTCAAAATATTTTTATTCGAAATATGAATTTAGAAAAATATATATCAAATACTAGACCTGGCAAAGTTGACCCGAGACTCGATATAGACCCGAACATTGCTGTCTAACTTGACCCGAACCCAAACCAAAACCGACTCGAAATTTATTGAACTAAAAATCAATCTGAACCAAAAGTAACCGGAACCGAAAGCAACGTGAACTGAAAACCAACTTGAACCGAAAGTAACACAAACTGAAAACAACCCAAATTTAATTTGCTCAAATCCGATCCAAACCGAACATCAACCTGATTTTGACCAGATAATTGAACCGAAATGAACAAATAAGTTATTTTTATGTATTTATTAGTGCTACGACAAATAGTAAATATGTATATATTATTCTCCTTTTTTATTATATTGCTAATTATCATCCAACTTTAATAAAATTTTAATGGTTTAATATATCTTTTCTCCTTTAAAAGAAAATCTTCATATTTTTTGATAAATAATGATGTTGTATTACGTAGGCTTCATTAAAAACCCCCTAAGCCTAAATGGGGGAAAAAGTACCCACAGTAATACTTACAGAATGAAAGACAGAAAGACAAAGGCTCGACAAACAGCAAAAAAAACAGAAAAACTTTATCAACTAGCATAAAAAGCAAACAACACTCCCTACACTAAACCTTCAACCACCAGGGTCAAATTGAAATTGGGAAACATTGCCCGACGCCGCTATCCTCATGGATATTGCATCCAAATAGCAAGCCATCGCTTGATCGCGGTTACCCTCAACCAAATGCCCGTCCATTGCACCCACGATTGTCAAGTCCCGAGTCAGCTGTGAATCATCAACATGTCCCGCGCATTAGCCCCCAACCTCCATCGAGCATTTCTCCGAATCAACTAAACTTGCCACGACTCCTGGTGGTATCGCATACACTGTCTCAGCGGTTGATAAGTTTCGACCCATTGCTGTCATTCTGTCCGCAACCTTATTCCGCTCGCGAGAAATATGATTCACTCGGACTTGCCAATCCTGTTGCATCAAAGCATAGATTGCAAGTACCAAAGCACTACGATCAAGTGCCGAATCAGAATGCTGAAATATATCTGTAACCTCTCTATTATCCATCTTGAACTCAACATGCTTGAAGCCGGCCAACCACGCATGCCTTAGCCCATCATGTAGTGCCCTTAACTCGGCAACAACTACACTACACCGATCAACGTAATGAGCAAAACCAAAAATCTAATCACCTCGGTCAACCCTAAAAACACCACCAATCGCAGCTCGACCATCCGACGTGCATACCACCACATCCACATTGGCTTTTAACCATTCCTTACGTGGTCTCACCCAAGTCAAAACACGAGCAGCAGCATCCACCGGATGTCCAGTAACACGCGCAAACACCCATTCACACTCCTCAATCAATCGTCGTTCTCTTCTATACACACTCTCACGCATGACATACCCCTCTTCAAGAATCAAGCTACATCTTGTTTTCCACAATAACCAACAGTAGACAGTGAAACACATACTCTAATCCAACCCTGGGTTAGCTGGATCCGTCTGTATCCTGAGGTTACCAAGTAACCAATCTTCAAAAGGAATCTCCATGAACCGAACAAGAGTTACTGGATCCAATACACACGACCATAGGTCACGAGCTAAAGAACAGTGCCGAAGAACATGATCGATATCCCCCGCCCCACCATGACAAATGCTACACTCATCCAATAAAAAAAGGTGACGATGTACCCTCTCTACATTTGTCAAGTGTCTCCTTTGAGTCGTTATCCACATGACCACGCAGACCCGTTGAGGGACTCGCAACCTCCAAATTAGCTGCCATTTTGTCTCCCGAATTCGATCACCCATATTAAGTAAATATTGATAGGCAGAATCCAAACTGAACCGTTTTTTCCTATGCCACCTCTAACCTAGTGAATTAGACCCATAGATCGACCACGGTGGTGGAACTGCTGTAATCTTCTCCAACTCTTCAGCTGGCAGCCGACCCTCCAAAGCACCCTAGTTCCAATCACCCAAAGGAGTAATCATATATGATATCATAACCGGTCTTGGTGCCATTTCCAAAATACACTTGAACACTAATCGGCCACTCGCATCCAACCAATTATCATACCAAAAATCCGTGTGAGTACCATCATGAATCTCCCAACTCACACTTTCTTTGAGATCCTCCCAAATACTACACAAGCCTTTCTAGAGTTGTGAACTAGAGCTCCGTTGCAAAGATAACGGTAATGTTTCCTCCACCTTATACTTAGCACGTAAAACTCAAACCTAGAGCTTCATTTGTTCCGTAACCAATTGATATCCAAGTTTTAAAAGAAACGCCCGATTATGTTGAAAAATATCCTTAAATTTGAGCCCACCAACATCAATGTCTTGCTGCATTACCTTCCATGGCATCAACGCAATCCCTCTATGGTCCTCTTTGGACCCCCATACAAATCATCATATAATCCGCTCTATTTCCGCACATGTACCCTTAAGTAACCAAGTAGATTGCATCACATAAATAGGCATTGCCTGCAAAACTGCATTTGACAAAATAATCCGTCCTACAAGCGAAAGCGGTTTTGCTGCCCACCCCGGAATACGAGCGCGCATCTTCTCTAACAAGAAGTTGTAAGTGGCTGCGGTCATTCGTTGGTGAAGCAGAGGAACACCTAAATATTTTCCAAGATCTGCCACCTTATAGAACCTAAAACTCTGAGTGATAGAGGATTGGACATCTATTGTCAATTCTTTGAGAAACAAATTTGAGTTTTATCAACACTTACTATTTGTCCCGATTCAACGCAAAAACGGTCCAACACTTCCTTAATTACCAACACCTGATCCGAGGTCGCCTCAGCAAGAAGAACCATATCGTCAGCAAAAAATAAATGGGACAGAAGTGGCCTTTGTCTCCCAAGTCGGTTTACTTTCCGTGAACCATCACGCACCCTCTGTTCGATTGCCTGAGTCAACCTCTCCATGCAAAGATAACGGTAATGTTTCCTCCACCTTATACTTAACACGTAAAACTCAAACCCAGAGCTTCGTTTGTTCTGTAACCAATTGATATCCAAGTTTTAAAAGAAACGCCCGGTTATGTTGAAAAATATCCTTAAACACAAACAAGTATGGGGAAAGAAGATCCCCCTGATGAATGCCCTGTGTCGGCCGAAACCCATCAGTAAGCATACCATTCCAAAGAATCTATGTAGACACGGAACGAACACATTTCATGATGAGCATAATGATTCTAACCGGAAGGCCCACAACATACAATATTTCTTCAATATAATCCTACTCAAGACGATCATATGCCTTCTCCAGAACTACTTTAATTGTCATCCACGCTTTCTTCCCCATCTTCGATTCCATAGAATGAATAAACTCCTGCGCAACCACAATATTATCAGTAATATGCTTACCTGAAACAAAACTAGCCTGCACATCAGAAACCCACACAGAAAGAAACGACTTCAATTGACAGAAAAGGATCTTCGTAACAATCTTATATAAAATAGTACACAAACTGATTGGTCTGTACTACTTAATTGATTCTGGAACTTCAACCTTTGGGATTAAAACAAGAAGCTTGATTGACCCAGCCTTCCAACTCCCCATATAGAAAAAATTTCTCAATAAAACGAAACACCGATAGCCCTATTGTATCCCAATTCTTATGGTAAAAAGTGATATGTAAACCATTTATCCTTGGTGCCTTCAAGGGTTCCATTAAAAACACAATACCACACACCTCTTCCCTTGTGACCGCCGCTAACAACGGCCGTAACTCCCCATCAGTGAACTGATAGAAGCTTTCTGCCAAGTCAACGCATGGTACCTACAGTCTTTCAGTAGTGAACATCTGCTTGTAGTAGTCGATAGCATGTCCTTGGAAAAAGGTCTGATCATCACACCATGTTCCTTCAACACGCAGTATTCGGATCATATTACATTTGCGTCGTGCCATGGTCGAGGTATGGAAAAAAGTGGTATTTCTATCCCTTTTCTTGACCCAATTTGATCTCGTCTTTTGGTGCCACAAGCTCTCCTCTTGAACAAGAACAATATCATGTTCCTGTTTGAGCTCAATTTGAAGATTCTCAAGAAACGGATCTGAAGCCACCTCCAAAGCTCTTTCAATCCCTTTGAGGTGTGTCTGTAGCATACTTATCCGCTTCTATATATGTCCGAACACGTTAAACTCCACTGACGACTTTCTTCTTGAAACTTGGTCACATTTTCTAAGAGTGGCCGATCGATTGACCACACCCTTTTTAACATGTCCGAGAACTGGTCATGCTCGTTCCATGCCACAATATATCGAAAAAGTCTCAATCCCCGGTTACATTGACGGTCACCAGTGTCTAACATAATCGGTCTATGGTCCAAAGTCAACTTAAGAAGGTGAAAAACCTCAAACCCTACAAAAAGATCATACCAGACCTTATTACAAACGCACCGATCAAGCCGCTCAAAAAGGTTCCCCCGTCTCCACGTGAAGTGTGGTCCATTATATTCCATGTTCATCAAACCTGACTTAAACATAAAGTCAAAAAACCATTGACACCACCAATCTCCGTGCTGAACCCCCACGATGTTCGATTGGACTATCTATAACATTGGGATCACCTCCAACCACCCACGGAAAACCATTAAATGGTTTCAAAACCCACAACTGCTCCCATAACCTCCTATATTTTCCCTCCGCCAAACTAGCATACACGAAGGTCACATAAAAACCACGAGAGCCGTTAGAAGGCGAACAAAACACATGAACAAACTAATTCAAAACTGCTAAAACATCCACACGTACCGTATCTCTTTACATGACCCAAATACCCCCCAAAAAACCCTGTGCTTCTACTCAAAATGAACAATCAAAACCAGCCCGACGAATGAAACTATCAGCCTTCCTCCCACCAATATGTGGTTCAAACACTGAAGCTATCTCTGGCTGTTTATTTTTAACTAATAACTTAGAAGATCTGTTAACTGCAAGATCAAAAGCACCCTACATATTCCAAAAGATGATTCTAATCATTTAAACGATAAGAAAAAAAGAGCTCAAGTTAAACCTGTATATCTGACATCTCTGGTTTCTTAAACACCGAGTTTGCCCTCCAGTGTACTTGAACACTCTTACTACCCCTGGATTCTTGCAAAGCCAACATACGCTCATTCTCCTCTGTCGTTGCCTTATCAAGTTCCAAGACAAGAGAAGACAAACAAGTTGCAAGCACTGGGTTCACTTGTCTTTTTGCCTCACGTTTTTCGGTTGAAGACCATGTTTCTGAACACTTTGAGCACCCGTCCCTTTTTTTTGTAGCACCCTTAAGTGTTGTTCCCCGGATTGAGTTGGGTATCACCTTACCCTTTATGACCTTGCTACTCTGTCCCACCTCTGTATCCAACATCTGAACAACTGAGTGTTTTCTGGCATCTAGAGTCATTGCCACTGGTACCACTGTCCCCGGTGCCGTAACACATCCCTGCTCTGTCGGACCACTCTCCTTAGTCACCTGCATTGACCCCTCGTTGTTAACCATTATCCCTTTTCTATGCGAGTTTGCTATCATTTCCAATCCCTTCATTTTTGCCCCTGGATTCCCCACACGATCAAGCGATCTTGCCCCCTCATCGAGATTACCCGGCTCACTCCCAAAGCCCCTCAAAGCCCACTCCTTAGGTGCATGTGATGTTCCCTCCTTGTCAACCACAATGGCATGCTCCAGCTCCCTATCCCCACCTAAGGCCCCATCTTTGACCCCAACTTCTATATCCTACAGGACCTATTCCAGCACCCCATATCGGGATCCCATTGTCCCTTGACCCCTGTTCTCATGTACTTTAGTAGGATTCAACACAGTAGGCAATTGATGCCGATGACGATTCATCACTTGCATCCATGGTCCATATAAAGTACTAGGATCACTCTACAGGTTCACCACATCCGGCACCGTTGTCTTATCTCGTCCCTCTTCACAATCATCCTTTGAATGGCCAAACTTGCCATATTTATAGCAAATAGTAGGCAAAACCTCATATTCAATATCCTGCCTTTGTCTGTTAATTACAATACCAGAAACCAACGGTTTATTGAGATCAACAATAATAGCTAGTCGGGAAAATCTTCATCGCTTTCCTTTCGTTGTATTATAGTCCACTCGAACAACCTTCCTATCGCATTAGCTATGTGATGAAATAAACTCTTGGTATAATATCTATACAGAAGTCTAGGTAATCTTACCCACACCATAATTTGAGACGGGTGGGCATCATTTGTCAAAAAAATACCTACTCTAGGGTTGCACCATCAGATAGCTCCCATAGATAACCTATGGTCATCTTGTTAAGACCTTGTGAAAGTCCTCCTCAAGCGCAAACCTGAGCAAGTAATACTCATTGTCTAGATCAATCAAGCACATGTCTCCACATAGACTGTATCCGATTCAGAAGAGCACGATAACCAATCGACTTTCCTAGCAAGTGAATCATTGCAGACGTAGCCAACTTAGCATCAATTTCATCATGGACCCTGTCGAAGAACTGGATTTCCGATAACATACCATTCCCTCTAATGTACACATCCTCATCTCGAACTTCCACATCTAACTCATTTATATATTGCGCTTGGTTGGTTTTCCCCATATCACCCAAGAGTTTATCTTTAAAAGATGGCATCACCGGTGGGGGAGAATCCCTATCCATCACAGCGCCCGTTGGTTGCTTCGCAACACTGTCCAGGCTATCGTGCACTATCGTCTCCATCACATCGCCCTCGTCTTCCATCGGAACATCAAGATTCCTGCCCTTCTTTTGTACTGGCTGCAACTCCGGGGATATAGGCGAGCCAGGTCGCTCAAGGCTGTCGACCATATCTATCACGACCACCTCCTCCAGTGGATGACCTTCATGATTACCGTCTAATGACGTAGCAGCCACCAACGTGCCAGCCACGTTAGGGTTTTGGGGAACACTAGGGTTTGGCATTTTACTCAATACATAAACATTTTCCCAACGCACTTTTCAAAAGATTTCTACTCACAATTTAATTAGATAAAAAATGATATCAAATTCAGAAAATCTTCATATTTGACTCAATAATTTTTCATTTAAAAACTATTTGATATTAATGATTATAAAATAAAGTTACTTCATTTTACGCTAACTTTCGTATATAATTTTATTTTTTACTTTTAATTGTTTATTTAGTTTAGTCTTTTATTTAATTTATGATATTAATTAAATATCTAAGTAAAAATTTAATATCCATTTAAATCTCAAACAATTAAAACATACGTAAATTAATTTTAGTCCATAAATAAATAAACATGATAAAATTATATTTTATTAAATAATTTTTAGATGTCTAATTCTAATTTCGTAAAATCAAATTCTTTGTCTTAGAAATTATGCAAAACTTTATTTTAAAAAATAGAAAATAACCCATTGAAACTTGATAATGAACACAATACGAAATTCAAGTTTTGTACTTTAACAAACCTTATATGTTGAGTTTGTGTCAAATTATCATCTCTTAATAATTGTTTAATTCGAAACATTGAACGAACAAGATTTGAAATAGAGCCTAAATGATAAGATTGACAAAAAAGTATTTTTTACGCGAATATATTAATAATTCTATATATATCCAATTGAATACATACCCACTCAACTCGAATTGACTTAAATATTCGAAGATTGACTAAAATCGAAATTGACCTATTTGATATTGACCTGAACTGAAAACTGATCCGATCCAATATTTAACTGAACCGAAAAATCAATCGACATGATATTGACCGACCGGAAATTGTAAAAACTCGACCTAAATCCGAATCAAATCCAATCCGATCTGAATCGAACCTGAACTTAATGTGACTTGAACCGAATTGACCCAGACATACCATACTCGATTGCCACCTCTATCAAATACGAAATAATATAAAACATTTAAAGAACATATAATGATTTTGTTAACTATCAGTTAGTCTACTGATTAAGTCCTTATAAGGTCGTGATGCATAATTATATTCTTTGGAATGACATATTTTCTTTTTAATAAATGCACCGCCGGTGATTCTCTCGGATATCAGGAATAAACTGAGGTCATCATTGCAAAAATAAACAATATACTTTCACTAAATTTTCGTTGCTAATACTTAATTTTTTAGCGACGGCAAATCATAGAAATTTTGGAACAAAATCATGTTTTTTTGGAGGGTCTAGAGTAGACGACATGTCGCTTATGTACCACTAATTATATGTATTGATATATAACTAACTATTTTAATAAGTTGAATTAGGAATTATTTTTTAATGAAACTTTATTATTTTTAATTAAAAATAAAAATATCTGAAAAATTGGTAAAAAAATTATTTTACATATTTTATTCTAACAAATGAATAATCACGCTTTAGGTCTCCATAATTTTAAAAGTTATTAAAACAGTTAGTGATACATATGGAATGCTTATTGAGTTGAGCAGCTCGCAAACAACTCAGTCAAAACTCAATTAACGCTCGACTCGAAATCTATCTCGGCTCGAGATCTTAGCGAGTCAAGTAAAGCAAAGCCCAACTCGACTCGATAAGTTCGTGAGTAACTTGTTAATTTTTTATAAATAATTTTATGATTTTTTGATGGCTACCTTAAAAAAGTATGTTCCAAGAAGTTTAAATACTAGTTGAAAACTCTAGAAAAGTTCAATGAATTGTTAGATGATTTACCCATAAAATTTTGATTTCAAATTTAAAAAGATTTGTATTTTCTGAGAATTAAAAAAATTAATTTATATTAATAAGAAATTAAATTATAATAACGAGTCTTTCACTTCTTATTAAAGTCTTTTCTTTTTTCTTTAATTATTACTTTATGAATAGAATTAGAAAAAACGAAAAAGTCTTTAGTTTCCTCTCCCATATTAAAAATATGATTGAAAGTTAAAACCTCGAAATTCTTAAGGCATTCTCTCATTTGTTGTTCATCAAAGATTGTTGAGAAGCTAAAAAGAGTCTCACACTCAATATTGACTTCATATCTAACTCGGTCATGGCATGTTTGTTTATTTATCTCCTCAAATCTCACATTTTTTTTCTTTTGAATTTCTATGTTTACATTAAGCTCTAATAATGTCACTAGATTTTTACCTATATTTTAAAAAATAAGGTAAAAATTTTGGTGAGCTCAACGAGCAACGAGTTGAGTCGAGCAACAGATTTTTTAATGAGCACGAGTCAAGCAAAATTTTATTGAGCTTAACGAACAATGAGTTGAGCAACAAGATTTTTAACGAGCACGAGTCGAGCACTAATCAACTAATGATTGACTCGCTCGTAAGCACCCCTAGTGGTACATATCAGTACATATGATTAGTGGTACATATCGGTACATGGCGTTTACTCTAGAATTTCCCCTCTTTTTGGTACTTTTTATGTCACCACTAAAAAATTAAACCTTACACTCTAACCTTAATTTTTTAAATCCTAAATCGTAAAATTAAATCATACACCCCAAACCCCTAAACTCTAACCTTAAACCTAAACCATAAACTCTAAACACTATTTTTTAGTGTGGAGGCATAAACAAAACTCCAAAAAAGATAAAATGATTTATGTTAGAAATGATTCCTTCCCTAAAAAATCTTTGTATTTGTACTATTTTTTGTTATCAATGTTTTAATGTATTATTTATTGGATGAGGCTACAGTAAACGTCATGTACTGATATGTACCACTAATCATATATATCGATATGCACCATTAAGTATTTTAATAATTTTTGAAATTATGTGGACCAAAAGCGTGATTATTCTTTTTTTGAGAATAAAATAGGTTAGAAACAGTTTTTGTGCCATTTTTCAGATTTTTTTAGTTTATGGTCTTAATGCTTCAATAAAACTTTATTATTTTTGAATTATAAAATGAAAAAAACTAAAAAAAGTGATCCAAAAAGTATTTCAACATATTTTATTTTCAAAGAACAATCACACTTCAAGCCCCCATAATTTTAAAAATAAAAAATAATTAATTATGCATATCGATACATATAGCTAAATGATTTTTACTATAAAATTTTTCTTATTTGTCTATATAAATTTAAACAAATTTGAAAAATTCATTCCCATATTGTTTTCTTTATTTTTCTAAACAATTTCGGTGTGATTATAGAATAATATATATTCATTAATTTTAAAATTTCAATAACAATACTTATACACTGTAAAATAAACTATATAAACCCAGATTATCTAGAAATAACAATATATTTTTTTAAAATCATCTCCTTTTAGCATTTAGCAGTTGGACATGGGCAGGCAAATGATTTAATCTTGAATGACGAATAATAGGGTTGGTGTCAGCCAACTTCTGGGTACCTTTCGATTTTAAAACTATAGTTAAAAATATGATCAGATTAATATTAAGTTATAAATTCGATCCAAAATAAATTATTTCTGTTTTGTTTTATAAAAAAAATTAAAAATGTAAAACATAAAGTATGTGATAGTTCAAAAAATTATATTAATATAATAAATATGATCGTGAATATAGTATATATAGACTTATCCATGGATGAAATGACCCATTCAACTTGAGCAAGGGATTTCACCTTGGATTAATTAGGTAAAATGAAATTAATGATTATTTTCATTATGATTTAATGTTTACTCTAAAGAAATAATACTTTAAAAATTCCAAACAAATAATGCAACACTTTCATATCAATTTATATATAAAAGAAACCAAACAAAGGAAGTTATGTACTTGGTTTTGTCTATATAAAGATCTTTACAAGTAATCAAATTATCATTTTCAACACAAAAAGCAAACCCAAAATTTGTTCTCATATCAATGGAGCTTCTATTGCCAAATCCTGTAAACTCAACCCCTTTAACAACTTTAGGCTTCCTGGAGAGAGCTGCTGTGGCCTACGGTGACTCTCCTTCGGTCGTCTACAACAATGTTTCGTACACATGGTCGCAAACAAACCGTCGATGTCTCCAGATGGCGTCGTCTTTGAAATCCCTCGGCGTCCAACGAGGCCAAGTGGTCTCAGTTGTCGCCCCCAATGTCCCTTCCATGTACGAGCTCCAGTTCGCCGTGCCTATGTCTGGAGCTGTCCTTAACAACATCAACAGTCGCCTCGATGCCAACACTTTGTCGGTACTCTTACAACACAGCGAGTCCAAGCTTGTTTTTGTCGATCACCAGTCTAGTTCGCTTATTCTTGAGGCAATCTCGTTGTTTCCGAAAAACACAAAGCCCCCACAACTGGTGCTCATCGACGATGAGATGGACTCATCAGGAAGCAAAACCATATCATCAACCGTTGATTTTCTTGATCATTACGAGGGGATATTGGAAGATGGTGACCCGAAATTCAAGTGGGTCAGGCCTAAGAGCGAGTGGGATCCAATGGTGTTAAACTATACGTCAGGCACGACATCTTGTCCAAAAGGTGTGAGCTTAAGCCATAGGGCTATTTTCATAATCACCATGAATGCTTTGGTTGATTGGTCGGTTCCAAATCAACCTGTTTACTTATGGACTTTACCCATTTTCCATGCTAATGGGTGGAGTTTCCCTTGGGGTATGGCTGCCGTCGGAGGGACCAATATTTGCCTCCGCAAAGTTGACCCTTCGTTTATTTACCCTTTGATTAAAAAGCATAAGGTGACCCATATGTGTGGTGCACCCGTGGTTCTCAACATGCTGTCAAATTCACTAGACCTTGAACCATTAGACCGCCCTGTCCAAATTCTAACCGCCGGTTCACCCCCACCAGCACCAGTCCTAGCCAGAACCGAGTCAATGGGGTTTGTGGTGGGACATGGTTACGGGTTAACCGAAACAGGAGGAATCGTTGTCTCATGTGTGTGGAAAAAGGAATGGAATAAACTCCCATTAACAGAAAGAGCCAGGCTAAAGTCAAGACAAGGAGTTAACTCTGTCGCTTTAGCAGAAGCCGATGTTTTGGATCCCGAGACAGGGGAAAGCGTGAAACGTGATGGGAAAACAGTGGGCGAGGTTGTCTTACGAGGTGGGTGTCTCATGTTAGGGTATCTCAAAGACACTGAAGCGACGTCCAATTGCATGCGTGAAAATGGGTGGTTCTACACCGGAGACGTTGGTGTAATTCATCCGGATGGTTATGTGGAAATCAAGGACCGATCCAAGGATATAATTATAAGTGGTGGAGAAAATATAAGCAGCCCCGAAGTTGAGTCGGTGTTGTATTCACACCCAGCGGTGAACGAGGCAGCGGTGGTTGCTAAGCCTGATAAGTTTTGGGGTGAAACGCCGTGTGCGTTTGTGAGTTTGAAGAAGAATAGTGAGTTGAGTCGGGTACCGAGTGAGAAGGAGATTATACAGTATTGTAGGGATAAGTTACCGCACTATATGGTGCCTAAGACGGTGGTGTTCGAAAACGAGCTTCCGAAGACTTCAACGGGGAAAGTACAAAAATTCATTCTCAGGGGAATTGCCAAGGCTATGAGTTGAGTTGACTTGGCCTGCACTGTACTTCACTCTATTTGGTATTGTAATAAATTTATTTCACGTAACGTATCAGTATTTTGTTCAATAATTGGTGTACGATTCCTTAGTTCAAAGAACATAATTTGAATCATGCATGTCATATCTTTGTCAATATGAAAAAAAAACATTATTATATGGTAGCATTTACGTGTATATATTATTTTTGCTTTACCAACTTATCAAAGCTAAATAATATGATATAATAAAAAATAATATGAATATACAAATATCTCAAATTTTATATTATTAAAATTTTTAACTAAAATGACATGAAACATAAAACCATACGAAAAATATAACAAAACATAATATGAAAAAAAAATATCAAAATCTGTAAAATGTAGATTATTAACATGTTAAAATTACATAGATGCAAAAACTTTAAACATGAATATGGTATATACATAAAACACAAGAACATACAAATTGTGTTTTATTGAAATTTTGAAAGAATAAAACAATCAGCTGGTAAATTTAAACTACATATTCCAATTTAAGCCCTAAATCCCCTTTCGGATTTCGATGAACATATCTTTTCCCAACTCACTTTAGCTCTAGCAGAAGAAGATTTCGTACTCTTCCAGAAAAAAAACAAGTACTCTTACCACAGTTTTGGGAGTATCAACTGTCTGCACTAGTAGTTAGAGATACTAAAAATCATAGACCGGATCAATTGTAGTCTCGCAGCGTAATTGAGATTCTTTGTAGCCCAATGTCTTAATCTGTCTTTAATTTTATCCATCAAGCCAGGACAATCTATCTCGTCAGCTTTTGAAAGCTTAAGAGCTACGGGGATGCCCATCCGAAAAGAGAAATATTAACTCGCTTAGAAAGACAAAGAACAATTGATTAACAGCTTGAGTTGTACAATCAAATTAGATATCCGATTCAAAAAAGAAGGATAATTAAATTACTTAGATGACTAAGTCACAAGGTACATTTCCCACTTTCACTTACATTAATCCGAGTCGAGGAAAAGAAAAGACCAATCTAAGCAGTAAACGCTTATGGCATAGCCGCGGAAGCAAGCCTAAAAGCTTCTTAGGAAAGGAAAGTAATTGAATAGAGAAGAAATGCAACTGTCACTAGATGGTCGGGAGATCGTTATCCTTAACTCCTTAGAGCGGGAGTAGGGTTTTTGGTATAAATGATAGGAATGGTAAAAGTGGACACTTAGACATCGAATCCACGACTCTTATCCTACCTTTGCTTACTTCAAGGACTGTGGGCTTGCCCTAATAGGCGGAGGGAGTTTCTTTCATGAATTGGTTGAGTGGAAAGTGGAGCCGGTTTAGTGTTGTCGTGGTGGTAGAAAGATTTGCGTCATGTAATTGAGAGTTAAGCAAAAATGTGGTGTTTGTGTTGCTCGTTGGTCCAAGGTTTTTTCAGTGAGGTGTGGGGTAAAGGAGAGTTTCTATAGAATTATCATCTTTAATTGGCTCGTAATGTCATGGTTCTTCATTCACAAGGATCTTGCGCTTATACTCAACTGCAATCTTTGGTGGTTATATGCTCTATAGGTTGTTTTGTTGGATATCTTAGAGGAGTGGTGGGGTTATCCTTGAAGTTGTGTTATCCAAAGGCTTAATTCTACTTCAGAATCGACTCCCTCGACAGTAGGTGTGCTCAATTCAGTATGGATGGAGTGGCTAACGAGGGTAGTGTAGCATGTGGTGGTGTTCGTCGCACTATTTCAGTTTTGCTAACGGCGTGGGAAGTTTTTTTGGAGGCAAGGTGGGTGGGTAGGGCGACTTTGTTAGAATTAGATCGTTTTTTTCTGGAATTAGATGGTTTGTCAAAACATATTGGTTAGGTCCAATTTACTCTTGTCTTGATCCCTTGCATTGTGTTGGTTTTTTTGGCTGACAAAAGTTTGGCGGTTATAGATCGAACTTTGATTTGCTGTTGTTTTCGTGTTATTTGATCCAAGTGGCATCCTGTGATGCTTCGTTTATTGGTTGTTGAGGATTGGTAGATTGGTGATTGTATTGCATTTTGTTTGCCTTGTTGTTGTCAAATGCTACGAGGTGGTGTGTTGTTTTTTTCCCATGGTTGTATGTACTCTTTTCCTCCACTTAAGAATAGAGAGGTTTTTAGCGAGACATACAAGCCATGCTTATTATTCTTAATAAAATTAACTTACAAAGCAAAAAAAAAAAAAGGCGAGCCACGTGACACACAAAAAATTTTAAGCAATTTTTTTTCTATATAATTTGTATATAAAAATATTTAAAAAATATATAAATAATATTTATTTATAAATAATTGTCACCTCTTAAACACAATTTAAAAAAATGACTCCTTAAAAAAAATCTTATGCCCTAAAACCTACTTGCTTACTGTATGGGAAATTGAGAATCTATGCCTAAGCACTTTTTCATTTCCTTAAGTCATCTGATAGGATAACTTGAAAACTATATGGACTGATAGAATTTCCCCTTGCTTGCTACAATATATCCCTTTGGGACAACTACTTCATTAAAAGCTGTGTAAATGAACAAGAAATAGCTTTAACTTTTATTAGAAGAAGACAAATGAGAGTGATATTGCTGCTAATAGATTTAAGTTCCGGTTCCATATGATATCACTATAAAAAGATTACGTATTCTGATAGGCAATATGACATCTTCCAAAGTCAAACTAATTTAGTAATCTGTTGTTCAAATCTCCTTTTCTGATTTTGTCAAACAAATTATTCACTCATTTCTCACGACTCACCATCACACCTCTCCTACATCTAAAAGAAAAAGAAGACAACACTTAAAATACAAATTAAAAAGATAAAGAGTTGGTCGACAACCAAGCTTAATTACACTTCCAACCACAATTAAACAATCAGAAAGGCACTATTTTCCTGCTTGCAAAAATCAAACATACGGTTTAACCCTTAAATAAGTGCCCAAACTATATTTCTTTTATCTGATCGATACCTAAAGTATTTTTAGACCCAAATAGGTGTCTGTCATTTTATTCTATAATCCATTTAATGTTTTTCCGTAAAAGAGTGTTAAAAAAATTTCGCCGTTCAGTCACTAGGTGTGAGCGTTCAATCGAGTCGAGGTAAAAAATTTTGAGTTATTAAAGTTAATGTGTCATATTTTACAATTCAAACTTTATTTGAAATTTTTTCGAATCGAGTCAAATTTATGAAATTCGAGTCGAGTTGAGTTTTCGAGTTCCTATACAAATTTAATTGTAATTATTTATCATGTTATAGTACAATTTGATTTCAATTTAAACGACTTTCTCTAATCATATAAGATATACATACATGCATTTCTTCATATTTTTTCATACGTGGCATATATTTCTTTATACATCAGGAAAAATTGAAGGACTCCTCAAACTTAAAAATCAATCCACCAATTACTAAAAATTTCGAGTTATTCAAATTCCATTTTACAACTCAAACTTATTTGAAATTTTTTCGAGTCGAGTCGAAAATTTTTGTTTTTTTGAGTCGAGTCAAGACAAGTCGAGTTTTTTCGCCTCGAGTCGAGTTTTGCTCATCCCTACCAGTCACACATGAATCGGGACCCATTTCTTAATTTTCATTTAATTTTTGTTTAAAAAATCAAAACATCATTAAAAAATTCCAAAAAAAAAACTCAAAACTGTAATGTTTTAAAAAAATCAAATCTATAAATATAACACCCCAAATCGATATGGGTTACCCGATGCAATCTGAGGTGTCACATTTAGGTCATCGGAGCGACCCACAAAAAAATTCGAATAAAATAAAACTTACCAAACCATTTAAAACCATAAAAAAAATTATAAAATGTAACATAAGTTCAAAAATCATTCAAACAATAAAACATAATTTAGAATACATGTTATACAAACGAGTTTCAGACTCTGATATAGAATCAAGACGTGACCTATATGCCCCTTAATTACACTGTACCATACTCCACAAGCAAAACAAAAGAACTCCAATAACTGATGCCATTAAATATACCATGATTGATCCCATTTAACATGCGATGAAAAAAGTAAATGCATGAGCTTAAAAAAGATCAGTAATATAGAACTACCAAAAGATGTTATAGGCACAAGCAGATATAAGGCTAAACATAAAACTGACATAATGAACATGGTATCAACATGTTTCAGATATGATATGAAATTTCATATTGTCGTTATCCTTGAAGGTAACAAAGTGGTTCTTAATTTGATCACCTGAGTATCAGACAAGATGCCTATAGCCCAAATAATTAGAAGAAATATAGATTACGTAAGTTGAACGAGGAAGTATATCGTGTTTCATAAAGTGCGGATTGGAGGCATACCGAGAGTTTCAGATTTTGGTAAATTAATTCAGTAGGGCAAATTTTTAAAAGGGACGAAAAGTTTTATTTTAATCACCTAACTACCTTTCAACCGTACACCAATACGCAGTATTCCAGAACTATATCCAGAAAGACTTACCCTAGCCCTATTGGGTGTAAGAGCTTACGTAAGGAGATTCTTAGGTCTAGAAAGACTTACCCTAGGCCCATTAAGCATAGAAGCTTACTTAAGGGAATACCTTAGGTCTAGAAGGTCTTACCAAATTGATCAGGGCTGAGCCTGTAGATATTCAATCATGCCCCAAAAATTGTTTTGGTTTCATTTCGAATAACACAATCAGACTCTTAAATCAGAGCAAATAGTTTTGGTTTAAAACAAAGAAAATATTCATGGGCACATGAAACACATTATACAGTCCAATTTATTTCTCGGAGACACTTGGTAATTATAAAATAAAACACTAAACATTTGACAATTTTGGATTGATTTCAGAAACGAGATCCTATTAAAAAGGGGTTCGATACTAACGGCTCAAACCAGACATTCAGAAATTGATACATCAAGATCATTGAGAATTCAGATATATCATGAGTAATCCATCATTTAAGCTTTGTCATTTTGACCTTCAGTGGCAATTTGGTAATGTCGCGACTATTTTTGAAACCGAGTGTGGAAAATAGCCTGATGACTGATTCTTTTGGAAAATAAGATTTTTGTCTATTTTAATTTATTTAGTCTTGAAATTAGGGTTTTCATTTAAAATCGAATTACCCTTTTATTTATTTTTGAAAATCAACTTGAAGTCGCCACCGGTCACTTTGGTAGACTGAACACCATAAAAACAACCGGAGATTCTTTTTCTTAAAAATTAGGGTTCGGGAGTAGGTTACGTGTGGGGAACGATTAGCACCAACACAAACGCCCGTTATCGGTACCTTATTAATTTCACGTGGCATTTTGACATTTCAAACGATAATTTGAATTTAATTAATTCCTTAATCGTTAATTGAATTTTCATTCCAAATGGAAATATCCTTTTTAAGAAAATACATTTTTAGAAAATATAAGTTTTGAAACGTCAGTTACTTTAGGATACTTCAATTCATATTAAAAAATGTATTGTAACACAAAGGTTTTTAATGCATATCCAATTATTTTCTTGTCAATTTTAAGTTCAAACCTAATTAGGGCTTTAGTTGATTGAATTAATTAAAAAATCTATGAACATTATCGAATTTAGGATTTATATGATAACACCCAAATGCTTGGGCACTATCCATATTAAGCCTAAAATCAATAATATTCCTAATTATTTAATGATTCTAACTATTTAAACCTAATCCTAATTTAATTTTAATTAAATTAACTATGTGTGATTACAATGTTCTAAGTTCAAATGAAATATTAAATGTTCGACTAAAAAGCCTACTTGATTAACATCTCATTACAATGAGGCACTAATCAACTCAAGACTTTAAAGTTTCCATTTAATAATCATTTATTTTCTAAAATTATCTCATCTATTTGAGTTATTTAAATTAATTAAAGAATCCAAATTTAAAGGCTTTAATTATTAAAACTAAGTGAATTAGTCATCTAAACAAATATCCTATATGCCCATTAAAAATATGCAAACATACATATAATTTAAACAATTAAACAAGGGTTAAATTGAATGAAAATGAAAACTAGAGAACCAAATTACAAAGTATTAGTGACCAGATTGAATACATTGAAAAATTGAATAGCTCTAAGTAGGAAAAGGCAGAAGTAGGGCGCAGGTCATCCAACCCGACCCGAACTCAGTCGCGGATCCCTCTCCAACCTGGATCCAAAATGCAGCCGTTTTGAATCGTCTATATAAGCCCCGAAACCGAGTTAACTCATTCATTTCTCCTCTTACAGATTATCTCTTCTTTCTCACTCCTTCCAAATGCTCAGAACTCTAACAAATATTTCCCAGAAAAATAAACCCAAATGGATTAATGGACATTCGTCCGTGCTCATCCACTTTTGGTTGAACACTAAATTTTTCGGCCTAGCTCCGCCTTGACATTCGCCTTCAGATCTTCAATCACCGCTCGCCATCGGCCGCCGCAGGCGACGCTGTCGAACTTTTGATCATCACCAACCTCTTTCTGGCAACCACCCTATAACTTCCGGCCACCGACTGAACCAAAAAAACCTCTAAAAACCTTATTTCAAATCCTAAAACCCTTAATCTAACCCCAGTTCAACGAAACCGCCCTTCTTCGACCACATAAATCTACCAACCTATCCCAGCCTCTTCAACTCGGCCGTTAAAACACTCCAGCTGACCGAAAAGCCTCCGAAAACCACTATCTCTGACCTCACGTTCCTTTACTATTTTTTATATTCTTAACTCGATCTAATATTTTGGTATTTTTTGTAGGAAAGTAAAGAAAAGATGAGAGGATACCTTCTGGTCAACTTCTACGGCGATCTCTGGTGCTCCAATCAGCTTTCACGGTGATCTTTGGCATTCCTTGATGGCCGTTCGTAGTTTCGGCGCTCTTCTAGCTTCTCGGCGTTGTTCTGACTACTCCAGTGTCGGCAACTTCCTCACAGTAATCATTTGGCTTCGTGACTCTCTGAATTCTAGCGACCGATCATCTTCCCCGGCGGCGGCCCTTCAAATCCCGATCGGTTCGATTTCCGAGGGTAATGCTCTCTCTCTCCTCCTTTATTAATATATTTGTTTATTATTATTATTTTATGATTATCATTAATGGTCTCTAATTAATCTTCTGATAGCTTCTCTCTCCTATATATATAGGGGTAGGTGGAATATGACGTAAGGATGACATCACAGTGCTGATGTCAACGAGCAACAAAACGATCATCCGTGTGAATCTATTTGGGCGAATAGGGAGTTGACGTGTGTATCTTTTGGGCGGGATTTTTCATTTCAGATCAAAATTGTGTTTGTTTGGGGTTAAAAATAGGCGGGAAAATGTTATATCAACTATAATTTGGGCCTTAGGGATATCATACTTGGGCCTTCGAGTTTTTGAATGTAATTTGGACAATATGTAATGGACATTTGGGATTTTTGGACTAACATTATGTATTTATTTGGCTTTATTTATATCGAATTACTAATATATATGGGTACCCAGACAAAATTAGGGTATTACAGGTAATTTAACCCAATATGGTATAAACATAGATTTACAAAATTTTAGGAATTCTAATTGCTCATCCAGTTTCCAAGTCCTTTTGAACTAACCGGTACCCATCAGTACAATACTTACCAATTAAACGAACAAGTACACCTTACAAGTATTCATTTCTTAGAACCGACTACGTTGTATAACAAAACGTGTCACTTCACTAGTCATCATTGAACGTGCCACGAGAAAGTGAACATGTAATCGTGTGGTATTTCCCCTTAAACTACAGTAAAATTAGAAGAGACTATCGTACACGAGTCAAGCTTATAACATGCAAGGGCATTTCAATCGTTTAAGCTGTATCGGTACTTTTAGTATTGAAAAGGCTTTCACTTATTCCAAGTCACTGTGTATTATAGTTATTTCAGCACTCAAGGGTGTTATAGTCGTTACGGTGCGATCCTATGTATATTTTAGTCATTTCAAACAATCTAGTCCTAAACTGTACTTCTAGTAAACTGGTCTTCAAATATTTATTTAGAGTATTTCCAGGAAAAGGTTTTGCAGACATTTATTTAGAAATTTAGGAAATTTAGGCATTTCATAATCTTGAAGGTTAGAAACCCGATTTCATAATTTTCCAAACAGATCAGAAACATAACTGGTTGAATCGGAGATTCTATCAAGTCATATATGAATTCCTAGATCATTTCCACTTCCAGGGGTATTTAGGTCCTTTTTACACCTCATAGGTATTTTCATCATTTTTCATATAATATTTCAGACATTAGATATTATTATAAGGAATAATCAAAATTGAAGGTTTTGAGGGTACCACTTTATCGATTATTCACTGAACTTGAATTTCGCATCAGTCATCAAATCTCTTATTCGAGTCATTCGATCTTAACCAGTTTATTATCCTTTTGCTGAAAATAGTATGACTTAAAAGTAATCGATGATAACCATATTTATTCATGCATTAACCAATTACAAACTAGTTCTGTAAAACATGCAATAGGTAGTAAAGTATTACCTTGACTCCGGCTACATCAATCAACCATTGAAACACCTTTTGGTTGCTCTTGAACTCAAATTCGATATCCCTCAAAAATCTCGAATACAATGCGAAATACCTTCAATTAAACATACTCCAAAATCAGACCTTAACTCAATTACATTGCCCTTAAACTGAATAATTAATTACAAATTCATGCTCGGGTTCAATGTCAGATTTGAAGGCTTTCGTGTTAGAATTTTACGAAGAAAACTTCAAAAATAGACTCAAGGCGTCAAAAAACCCAAAATATGAGTTTTCAGAAAAAGTTAACTTTTGGTCAAAGCCAAATGATTAACGGTCAGGTTAATGATCAAAGTCAACGGTCAACGAGTTGACTTAGTTGAGTTAACTCGATCGGGTTGACTCAGTCAACGGGTCAACTCGAAAGGGTAGGTTAGATAGGTTCGAATCGGGTCGGTTTGGGCTGGAGGTTATTGGGCATATATACAGGTCGATTCAATATCACTAGACCGGTTCAGTCTGAGGCCAAACCGAGTCAAGCACCGTTCATGCCAGTTTGGTTCAAGGTGCAACGATTAGGGAAGCTAAAAATTGCCCATGGTAGCGTGTGGTTGCCACATGCGGCCCAAATGGCCGAAAAAATCCACCGAAACGACGACAACAATGGAGGAACTTAAAATGAAGAGTTTATTAAAGCTTACCACGACAGAAAATGACTCAAACGACTGGAAAGGGAGAAAACTTTTTGATTTTCTCGTAACTCTGGTGACCCTCAAACAAAAAAGAAATATCAATCACTCATTACAGTTTTGCTTGCCTTGGCAAAATGAGTCACGAGGTAGTGTCTCACACCGACGCCAAATGGCGGCGGAAACAACTGAAAAAAATAACGGCGTTTTGGGGTTTTTAGACGAACCTTTAAGTTGATCCCTACATCGAATGACGAAGAACCTGGGCAAGTGGTGACTAGTGCTGGAGTCGAGGAGAGGCGGAGGTCTCGATGACACTGGCTTTGTCAGCTACAGCTAACCGGTAAGGGAGATCGGGGCTTGATCGGACAATTTGGGGAAAAGAAAGGTCAGATAGGTTCTAGATTATCTGTCAGCTTCGAATCCAAGGTGGGGCTTTCAATTCGAGAAGGTGAGGAGTCAGTCTTTTATTTATGTATGATTCAGACCTTATAGGCAAATATTAAAAGTAAGCTGGGGTGGACTAAAGCCAAGAAACAATCTTAGCTTAGGTGGTTAAGGCACAAGTATATACAACCAAAGGCCATGGATTCAAACCCCTTGGCTACCATTTTCCATTTTTTCCCTTTCATCTTTACTTATTTTATTTTAAATAAAATCAGAGTGTTACACTAAGTCTTCCCTATACCGCCGTCGAACATCACGTCGTTGTCGTCGCAATAAGGTCTCATTCTCTCGTTGCACAAGTCTCAATGCCTAGTTTTTCGGTTGTCTATTCTTCGTTTGATTAGAGATTTCATGTTCTACACTCGTTCTTTGTTTGATTGCTCGTTCGTCGATTTTTAACAACATAAGATTGGGGTTATCGGTTGTGGGGGATTGGCAAAGAAAAGGGAGGCAGATGGTGGTTGAATTGACGACCCAATGAGAGAAATTTGGGTTTTAGAGATTTAGGGTTAGTGTATGGTTTTTTTTTTGAGAAATTAAATATTTTAGGGTGTTTATCAAATAAAAGATTTTATGTTTTTTAAAAATAAAATTTAAAAAATTACAAGAATAGGCAACATGTCATGCAATGATTGGATAATAATTTTTTTTACACGCGTCACGAAAAACCTAAAAATGATTACAGAATAAAACGTTATACCCCTATTTGGACCCAAAAATACTTTAGGCATTTATTAGAAAAAAAAATGTATAGTCTGAACACTTATTTGATGGTTAAGCATAAATATAAAGAATCACGACAAAAAGTTTTCGGGTTGAGTGTTGTTAATTACGATGGGATTTTTTTAGTATGACCACTGATATTTGATCTATTGGTCGATTAATTCAGATCAAATTTTAGATGAATTCACGACACCGTTTAAAGGACTTAGAGTTTTATCTAAATAGACCAACTGATTGTTGGTACTACAAAGGAAAGCTTTATCCCGACTAAAAAGAATTAAAGAAAAAATTCTTCTATTTTTTTTATATTGGAAATGGTTTTATTATATTATAATAAACATTTTATCTCTATAATTTTTAAATTTTTTATAATTTATATAATCTTTATATTTTTATCATTTTTTAATATTTACTAAAGCGGCACTTCTAAAAATGTGCTACATATCAACATTCCACTCATTCGTTTATTATTTAACCATAGGGCGGTAATGGGTGGGTCGGAGACGGTTTTGTATTTCTCACTTCATCATCGATACTCGTGGGTACGGTTTTCGGAAATCTCCGTTAAGCATTTCGGTTATATTTTTTCCCATACCCATTTCTTACGGATCTCTGCGGTTTTCGGTTAATCTCCGCACCTAAACAATTAAACAAAATTTGATACATTAAAACAAATACTCAACACTAAATCTCCAAAATTGCAAACATAAATATAAATTTAGTTTTACCAACAACAAACAAACTATTTCACAACTATAAAACATGACTAAAATATTAACTATTGAAACATGACAGACTACACTACCTTTAAAAGAAAATATATAACTAATAATCTACAGTTTCAAATTATGATATGTTTGTACTAAAAGGAACTAGATTCGATAAATCTTTTCAACCATATAAATTACATCTTCTAGTTTTACAGATACAGTTTATGGCAAATTTCTGAAGTCACTACCATTGTTATTTTTAGAAACAATCTACAGTCTTTTCTTTTGACATTTTCTCACAAAAAATTAATAAATCCTAATATATAACTCGAAATCAAGAACCATTTATTTTAAACGAATCTAGACTTACGTATGGTTATAGAATATAAGGCTCACTTCCTGAATTATCTTGTAGAATTTTTGGTGATTTTTTAAAGTTATTTCTAAAACTGTTTTATAAGAAATATGTTGCCAAATTTATATAACCTTTCAACATTCAAATATTCATATAATTTTGAAATACATATCAAATTCGATCATCATATATTTTAAAAAACTAATCTGAATCATGTTTACAACGATATATAGACCGCTTTCAAATTATTTTTATAACATTTACGGAGAAATTTCAAACTTACTCCAACAAGTCATACTCAAGTTATGAGAGATTAGATCTTTATTTAAAAATGGATAAATTACCCTTATGCCCATCTAACTTTGTAAAATATTGGGGATCCATGCGGATATTTTTCAGGAATCCTTACGGTGATTTATATGAGTACGGTTCGGTTATCCCCACAGTTCGGATATAGCAATCCTCGTCCCCATCCCCATTTTAGCTTCGGTGATAAAACTCTCTCCATCTCCGTAGGTGAAGATTTCGGTTATTCCCCATACTTGTCAGTTCGGATTCCCACGATTTTCGGTTATTCCCCACCCGATTGCCGCCACTATTTAACCATCGAAATCGGTTAAATTAAGTGCAAATTTTCACAAGGATTTGATTGATTTTCATTAAGGGTTTTTTTATACTTAAACCCGATTGCCGAGTCAAATACGTGCCGGAACTTGAAAATTTTAATGTATTTGATAATATATTTCCTTTATAGTCTTGTTTGACAATATATTTCCTTTATAGTTTAATGTTCAAATCCAAACAAAATAACATTATGCTGCCAAATAAATTTTGGTGTCCGAATTTGTGATTCGACCATGGTAAAAAAATGGTGGATTAATGGAATCTCACGAGGTTTAAAACCCATACATTTCTAAGGGATAAGGCTATGAACTATCCCAATCTTATTAAGCGAGCCCATTAAACCACCCAATCCATTTGATGTGTTAAAAGATGATAAAATTTGTGTTTTTATTTCATTTTAGGGTAAATGGCACTGAAGATGACAACTTTTGAATTATAAATTTTGTCAATTAAGTCACTGAATTCTAAATTTTATAAGTGATCAAAATAAAATTGAACTAATAATTTAATGATCTTTAATGTAATTTACCTTTCATTTAATCTCAGTTCAAAACTCTCATTCTGTCTTGACTTTATTTTCAACACTCATCCAAAATCTCCGTAATAAAAAAAGCTTATCAAAAGTTAAAAAGATAGTCTTTTTACATTTCCTTGAAAATTTAAAATATTTGTGAAGAAGATGGGGGGATGCTAAGAGGGAAGTTTTGAGGAAAATTGAAGGTTTGATGTTAAAGCTTAAACTTTATAAGCTAATGAAAGGTTAGTGCATCCCTAATTTTGAATTGTCTTATGATTTTGATAAATTTGATGCTCGACTGTGAACATGATGATTGTTGAATTTTGTTTTATTAAAAAATCTTATTTCTAATCCTAATCTTATCTAGAGGTGAGGGGAATGGAGACTTTAGGAGAAGAAAGAGAGTGCTTCTAGTGGGTCTAGAACCCATGACCAAAGGGAATAGGAGGAACAAAGATGAACAGTTTGACCAACTAACCAAATATGCATGCTTGATGATTGTTGAATTATATGGGGTATTTTATGTGAAAATGATGTTGCTTGTTACACCCAACATCTCCGCATCTCTAGAATTTTGAAATTAACCCTCGACCTTTTGCATTTAGTGATTTCAGAAAATTTTCTTCAAGTCTTGTAATATTGGGGGACGATGAAATTGGAAGTTTACACGGTCTTGGGAACATATACTGTCAGGCGTTACAATAACCCCACCTACATGACCGTCATGCAAAACTTGATATTTGGAAGTTGAGCCTATCTCTATCAACTCGTCTATAGGTTGTCACTAGATCTGATACTATGCAATCACTAATAGTTTCAGGAGCTACAAATGCCCATGCAACCGAAAAAGTAGAGATGTCAAAAAAAGAAGGCAACACTCATCTCTTCTTTCTCTTCTCCCAACTCCTACTATCTGCTGCTCTCCGCTCCAAATCAATCAGGATGAACCGCTTGAGTCTACCTCCAACTATCTTGGTCATCTTCTCCATCTTTTTCTTTTGATGTCTTATAATTTAGACATCAACAATGTTTAATGATAGTAAGAGTGGTGACATGACATGTATTTGGTTAGTAGTAAGAAATGTTAGTATATATGTATTTGGATCAGCATATTCAATTTGTAAACTTTCTTTCAAAAAAATCAGCCTACAAAAATAAATCAGTCCCATTTTTGTATATATATATATTTCCTTTCCCCATTGAAAATGATAGTGAGAAAACAGGCCCAAAATGAAAAGAATTAGATTCAAAAGAAACTGATGGCAGGTGGCCTTGTCTTTAAATTCCCAACAGATTTATGTACTAGGGTACACTTTGTTTTTTCTTTCTCCAACTAATTTAGAAATTCTTACAACTGTATTAAAATTATTTTTCTTATAACTCTATAAATAAACAGCTCGAAACCAAATTTTGTAAGATAAAAAAATTTCATTTTTTTTATTAAAACTACTCGGAGGGATCGCAATTGTGATATTAAACTAGTCCGTATCGTATTGATGAATGTGTTATCAGCAAATAGTGTGGAGCAATATTATCAAATAATCATGTTTACCGTAAAAGTGGTTCAATTATTTTAAGGTCTTTATTAATTTTGAAAAAAAAAATGTTTCTTTTACATTTTGAGTTCACTTTTTTTAATGGTATAAAATTAATTACAAGGTAGTATCTTTCCATAGATATTTTAAACTTTTTAAAAATACACATACACTTTGCAGATAAAGCACTTAAGATGAACACCATCAACTTTTCCACTATGTCCCAACCAATTTTTTCAGGCTCGACGTTTAAAAAAAATAACGGAATCGCCACCAATCTATTTTTCGAGGTGTGATTAGATCACCTAAAACGGTTCATTTAAATGAAAAAAATTTGTTTTATTAAAACAACAAATTTGGTCTACGAAAACACAAAAACGAGTTCGAGAGTCGGTTACGCGTGGGAAAGGGTGAGCACCCCACATCGCCCAAAAATTGGTACCTAGTCGATTATAAAACATTTTAATGTCGGAGTTTGCAAGTTCATGTAAAATTTAATTTATTGTCCATTTATTAATATGAATTCACTTTAACGGTTTCACCATCCGAGAAATAACCATAATCATCGCCAACATTTCTAGCGCTAACCCGTTACCCCCTTTTGGTGAGACACCGCATTGCAAATAAAATAACCCGATTATTAACGTGGCATCAAAGAAACAAATTTATTGAAACTAGGGGTTAAAGGCATGAAAACATTAAATTAAATAAATATAAATAAACAAACATTAAAGGAAAAGAGATAAGATTTGCAACTTTCGAAGAATGTATCATTCCCTAAATTGGATCAATATTTTAATATTCAAGCCGAAGTTTAAAAGAAAATACAAAATCATAAAGATATAACATTAAAAAAACTAAAAAAAGTGCCACGAATTTTAAAAAGAAAAAAATTATTAATTAGGATAACTCTAAAAAAATAAAAAGGGTAAATTAAATTTAATAAGATGACTAAATTAAAAAAAGTTAAAGAGCCAAATTAAGGACCAAATTGCACAGATTTAAAAATGAGGATCCCGCGGCGCGAAAATGAATTCACCCGGTTGATAGCAATAATTCGATATTGATAAACCGAAGAAAACTCAAGCTTCTCTAACCTCAACAGTGGAGGTGCTTGCTTGGAGGAAGATGATGAAGACAAGGAGGTGCTAACTTAGTTAAGTAATCGGGTAGGGCTAAATTTGCTATCCATCTTTCTTTTAACATTTCAATTACAAGGCTTTCCTTCATATGAAGGAATTGGACCTGATCATCCCACGTATGGATGATTATAATTGAGGAGGGGCTAATCGCAAGGTTAGTCCCTCAACTCTCAATTCTCTATACTTGTACCCTTAAACTTTCAATTTTTATAATTTAGTTACTAAACATATTTTCAATACATTCAATAAGGTCATTAAACAATAATTTGACTCAATTGGAGTCCATTATCGATGCAATTGACCTTGCGGTCAAAGTCAATACGATATTTGGACCTTTCCGATGTAGGGCTTCCGATCGCAGGAACCCACTTCCGACTAGACCGATTTTTGGGATTTTACAGTTTCCCTTCCATGTTTGATTCCAATTTATTTGGGGATGATTTCCTCATATTTTCCATATTAGAATCTAACCAAATTGTTTCCCTTTTTTGCATTTTCTGGCGACTGCAACAAGTGAAGGAGGGGCTGCGTGGTGTCACTACAGCCAGAGACTCGAGTGATGGCGAAAAGCTACAGGTGAGGGAGCCGAGTGGCCTGGAATCTGGGCTGGCTAGGGAAGCTGGCCATCCTCTCTCCAAATCCAATCTAGACCGTTGGATCTGGATTAGATCCAATGGTCATGAGTTGGCTGCACATGGGGAATAATAAGGGGTCAGCTAGGGTTTTATTTTTAGGCCAATTGGGTCAAGCATTATTATGGACTCCTTTATTTAAATAAATGGACATTTTTATTCAAAATATATTCTTTTTATATTTTTTGGATTTTAATAATAAGACTAATACTATATAATAATATATGACTAATATAATAATAAAATAATAATAATATAAAAATAAAAGGGTGAAAATTTAGTGATAACAGCTGCCCCTCTTTGCTTATTCTAATGAAACAAGGATAGAGCAAAGAACAAAAGCCAATGATTTTCACCAATCGCAAACTTGCTGGACATCAAAACTAGGTTCCATTCTTCTCATGCCTGAACGAATAGGCGGATAAACAGGTTCCATTATCCTCATGCCTGAATGAATAGGCAAATTTTTTTAAAAAACAAGGTTTCATTTTCCTTATGCCTAAGCGCATAGGCGACTTTGTTCCTTTGAACCTGAGGATGCCGAATCGAAAAATAATCTAGTCCTTCTGGAGTATGGGGTATTTTGCCCATCTTATTCGAAGCGATATATGGTGTTTTGCGCCTATGGATTCTTCTAGAAAATGGCGTGGTTGTCTTTCTCCTGAAACGACATAGAGTGTCTTACGCGTATTGTCCATTCTGAAAATGATGTGGGGTGTCTTGCCTTTGAAGCGGTGCAGGGTGTCTTTCGTATATTATTCCCATTGAAGATAATGCTGCAGCGATAGGGTGGAAATCAACTATTGTTGTTGGTGGAAACGAAGTGGCAGGGAAACAAATTCAACACCTCCCCTCTTTGGAAGATAAATTACTTTGACCTCATAGAGTGACCTACTATCACCCGTTGCACAAAATGAAGTCATAGCTTTTTTCCTGAAGCAAGGAAGTGTCGTGGTGAAAAGGCGAGGCGACATGCCATATATATATATGCACATATTTACTCATACATATATATACATATACAACATTTTATTATATGTATTTGTTACATACTTTAAGCACATATTATATAGTACATTATATATTATAGTTTCATATGTATGGTTGGTTTTATTTCATGATGCCTTTTAGTCATGTTTTCTTTCTTAATTTATTCGACTTGTGGTTCAATTTCTTTGTTTCTTTGTTTTACTAATTAAGATAGTTTAGCTATTAGAACTTGATTTAATTAATTTAAAATATACCCTTGGCTTAATGGGGCGTGTGTTTAGAATAATTAAACTAAGTATAGGCTCCTTTAGGTTAGTTGAAACCTTAGTTTTTGGGACTTTTAGGATAGTTTAGGGTAGTATAATTTAATTAATCTAAAAGTGTGCACTCAGTTTATTGGGGCATAATCTTTAAATTAATTAAATTAGATTTAGGATTAGATCTTAGAGTCGTAGTTAGATTTAAGGTTCGAATTAGTTTAATAAGTTTGAATTTATCCTTGGCTTATTGGGATAAATGTTAAATTTATTAAACTAGTTGAACACCTCTTAATTACCCGTTAACATAAAATTGACAAAGCTTTGATGGACACTTATTTCAAAATCCGATTTAATTAATTTGATTCGTTTTAAATAGAATTCTTGGCTTATTAGGATACTAGTTTAAAATTAATAAAATTAATTATCGTTCAAGATAATTTGTAAATCATTAGGATTTTATTTTAGGGTTAACTAATTTAGGGTTAATATTAGGCTAACCTAGCTAATAATTAGATCACTAATTAAATTTTCATAATTCGGGCCTTTTAGCATAGGACTTTAGTGGGCCTAGGGGTTTTTTTGAAAGTCTTTCCTTGTCATGCATTTTTAATTGCCATTCATATAACTTTCAATATTCTAATTGGACATGACAATTAATCAACTTTAAACCCTAAAAGGGAGGTATTTATTAATTTCGATATTTGCGTCGCGACAGTCCTAACTCAATGGATGTTGACCAAATATTTGAATTAATTCTTACCGTTCGAAGGTAAACATTAATCTAAATTAAAAGTTGATAGACCATAACATCATACTTAAATACTTGCATCATGCATAAAGGTGATGTACGAATTTCGAACCATAAATTAACACGACAATCGATCTTATTCGATGTCGGTTTAATCTATGGTCTGTTGTATCGTCACCCTTATTGACTAAACATTTAATTAATTCGGACCCACCAATTTGACTAAGCTCACCTAATTAGAATCTATACTCAATTGAGAACACTTGATTAGAGTTACTTTGAATTTCATCTATTTCCATTGATTAAAAGTAATATATGATTTGGTACCGATTTCGGGCATTGTAGGGGTGCTAGGCCTTCCTCACACGTCACCAACTCTTGAACCCAATTTCACGAATCTCTAGTTTTGTGGTGTCCGGTCTACCTTATTCAAGTGACCGGTGGCGACTCCAAGTCCTCTTATTTTCCAAAAAAAAAAGAGAAATGAAAAAAAGGATTTTTCAAAAGAAAAAAAAGGTCGATATAGCATGGCGATTCCGCTGGGGACAAAATTTTGTTTTTACAAAAAAAAAATAGTTAAGCCAAAAATCAAATATTGCTTTTAATGATGAAAATTTTGAAATTTAAATCGATCTTAATTAATTTGTTCTTTCTTGAGGATAACACTTTCGCTAAGTGGGGTTTGATAATTGGTGGTTTTGCGTTGATTTCTCATTTAATTATAAAGGGTCATCGACATGTGTTGCATCATGATCATCAAGCTCTATACCCAAGCTCTGTTCTTTGAGTGGGAGTGAAACGCCACATACCCATGTGAGTAGCCCTCCAAGGGTTGGTAATTCACTTCTGGAATCCACGCCTTTGACATGTGAGCAGCCCTCCACGTCACTAGGTCGTGATTTCCCTCGAACCAAATCTAATTCCATGCTTGTAATGGGCCAAAATTGGGGTTCTTGTTACCTTAGTAGGTGATAAGATAGGTTCGGGTACCCTTAATTAGAACCGAACCCATGCATGAGAATCTAGGGAGCCCATCCCAATTAGAGCTATGCGGACAACCATAGTGAACTAGAATTCATGTGATTAGGGTTATCTTTTCATATTCACCTTTCGCCTAATTTGTTTGTATTTATCCTTTTTCATTTTTGAATTTATTGTTTATTCTGTGACTGACACAATTTTTTTGCCTCATGTCTTTTCCTTTTTATTTTGCATATTTTGTCATATCATGAAGAGTGCGCTAAGTTGGAAATAGTTTGAAATTAAAGGCTCGATCAATGGGAGATTTGGTCCGTAGCAGCGACGAGAAGAATTTCGATCTAAAAGTATGGTCAGAAGGAGAACAACTCCATGATGGAGATAGTATTTTTGCCGGGTTTGGGTCTGCGATGTCAGCCGAGACTTTCATGAACATGAAATATAATGATGTGTCCAGTTTGAGGTCGGTGTGGAATAGTTGGGATTTTAAGACAAGTGACGCTTTCAAAGGCGAGTATGGCGACATTGAATAATTGTTAGATGTTGCCTTCGATCAATCACTACTTCAAGCTTTGGTGAGGTTTTGGAATCCAGCTTACAGTTGTTTCACAGTTGGCAACGTCGATTTGACCCTGACAATCGAAGAATATCGAGCCCTCATAAATTGTAAAAAGATCGACAAGAATCGTGTCTACTCAAACCGAGCAAGAACAAATTCTTTCGAGCTAAGCTTGGTAGGTTTTCGGATACTTTGCCATCTTGGGTCTACATTCAGGTTACAACTTGGAATAAGAGAGAGTATCTTAGGTGGGAAGGAATTTTGGTCTTAGCTTCAGTACATCTTGTGGGTCGAGTTCTACGAGACCTTTTGCACTTTTGATCTATGGGTTATTGTTATTCCCAAAGGCCTTGGGACTTATCGACCCGTCAGTATTGGATTTGTTCGACCGCTTAGGTGGAGGGACCAATCCGATACCCATGATTTTGGCAGAACCTTTCCGGTCTTTGAGGTTTTGTAGAGGGCACAGAGGGGGTCATTTCTGAGGATGCTCTCAGCTTTTGACCATTTGGCTTTACAGTCATTTTTGGTCAGACGTTCATTTTTCACGTCCTATTTTTTATGGCAAAGTCTCACCATTAGAGGAGTTCGTACAGAAAAAGGGATCGTCTGATCAGGAGATCCAAAGAGGTTTGGATAAACGTTTTCTAGCATCTAAAGAACGAGGATATAGTTTGGAGAGCCCCATGACTATCGGCGAGGAATACCCTTTATAGATGTGGGGAGTACTCTTAGGCACCGTTACTCAGTCTTTGGGGGCATACAACTTACGCACCCCTTTTGGTTTTGAGACAATATGGTTCTAAACAATTCGTGCCGGCCACAAGCAGATTGAACGAGTTCAACAGGACTACGAGACTAAAAAAGGCTACAAGGGGAATGTGTACAGTGCTTCTTCAGCTTGGAACAACGCGAGACGGGTTATGATCGTGAGTGCTCTTTACGAGGTTACCCCCGAGTACGAAGTTTGGTGGTTCAACCGTGTCAACAACAATATTCCTAAGTCAGATCCGAGTAATAGGAAGTCTATTGAAGAAAGGTTGGCTATGCTCCCCACCGAAGCCGATTTAACGAGAAAACAACTTGAAGAGGAACAAAAAAGGTTTATTCAGCTCGAATAGAAAGCCAATCAAGATAGGTTCGACTTCGAATTGGATAAAAAAACTCAAGGGGGAGATTTAAGACCTGCAAAGAAGGAAATATGAGTTGGAACTTGAGCTTAAGTTGGAGAAAGATGAAATTCAAAAACTGCGAAGGCTAAACGAGAACAAGAGAGTCGCGGAGGACGAGCCAAGTGGAGGAGTGAAGCTTTGACTTAAGAAAGAGAAGGCAAAATCTGAGACTTACAAGAGGAAGTATTACAAGCACAAGAACCAAGTGCTCATTATGACACAAGATATGGAGAATCTACAAACCTCTCACTCAAGGCAGCTTGAGAAGGAGCGGTGCCAAAATGAAGCACTGAAAACTCAAGTAAAATGTTTGGAAAAGTCTCTCCTCAGGCACCATGGTTCAACCAAGAAATTAAAAGCTAGTAGCTTAGAGAATCAGGCTTTGGAGGTTCGTATTGGAGAGTTGGAAGCTGAGGTTCAACAATTCAAGGACCAAATAACGAGTTTTAGAGGGGCAATTCAAGTGTATCAGATGCCGACTTTGGAGCGACTATTGTTTGCCACTTACACTATTTGGAGGCAAGAGCAAGGATTGGCACATTTGATGACTCAGATGCAAAAGGTCGCCCAAAAGTTACAGTTTCTGGTGGAAGATGTTATCGAGCTTCAAGACTGCGTGACGACGAATGTGAGGAAGGAGAAAGGATTGTTTGGATCTTGAGAGAGATCATCGACCTAGATGCTAGCTTAAGACCATATGCATAGCGGGTTTCTTTGGTTATTGTAACGAAAAATTGTTTCTATTAGTGCAAATTGTTTAATGATGATATTTGCCGAACTTAGTGTCGCTCTTTGCATTCATGCATGACACATTTATTTGCATATTTTGTTTAATTACTAAAATTAATTAAAAGACTTCTTATTTTAGAAAGCTTTTTGATTCTTTAAACTGTAATCATTCCACACCCATATCGCACTCGGTTACAAACAAAGATAATGGAAAAAGACATGATGAAAGAGATAACTCAAATGATACAGTCCAATCTAAGAGGAAAGGGTGCTGTCGAGAACCCAACCCAGGACTCGGGGGATCGCTCATATGCCCCAATCTTTAAAAACCCCCTATTTATCAACCTATCACCGCCCTCTGCAAGGGGTATCTTCTTCTCATCAGGCCGGTGCCTCTACCCCGGCTCAGCCAGGTGTGACATTCAGAAACATTGAAAATGTCAGAGATAACATCCCATACTTTGACGAATTGGAAAAATTAAACCAGGGAAGGTAGAGTTTTCGAGGCAGTTAGATGACACCCGGAGGGACCTCGAACAAAAGTTCTGGATAAAGGAATATGAAGAAGGTCCCTACAGACTAAACGCTAGAGAGATCAGTTTGGTCCTAGATGTAGAAATCCCATAAAAATTTAATACCTATAATTCGAGAAGTTTGACGGGATGACTTGCCCCACTACACACCTGACCATGTTTTGTCAGAAAATGGCCACGTACACGGACAATGAGAAGCTATTGATTCACTACTTTCAAGACAGCTTAGTGGGATCTACCTCAGGATGGTACAACCACTTAACACGAGCTCAAATCAAGTAGTGGAAAGATTTGGCCAAAGCTTTCATTGACCAGTACAAGCACATAAATGACATGGAGCAAAGGCATGATGAAAGCCTCCGGAAGTACGCTCAGAGGTGGCGTGATGGACACGCTAAAGGGGACACTCTATGATCGTTTGATCAGCAATCCTATTAGCAATTTTGGGGAGATGGTTATTGTCGCAACCCTTTTTAGGAGTCTTGATGTTATTTGGAAAACTTAAGAAAACACGGAGTCGCCACCAATCTTTTTGAAAAAGTGTGATTGGATCACTTTTTAAAATAAGGGTATTTTGATAAAACGTTTTATTTATAAAAATAACATTTTTGGTCCACGAAAAACAAACAAAACATGTTCGAGGGTCGGTTACGTGCAGGGAAGGGTTAGCACCCCCACAACGTCCAAAAATTGTTACCTAATTGATTTCAAAAAGTATTTTCAAAATTGGAATTTACAAGTTCTCAAAATTTCGATTTATTTGTCCGCTAAGTGAATGTAAATCTATTTTAACGGTCTTATTGCCTGGGAAATGAACTTTAATCACCGCCAACACTTCTGGCGCTAACCCGTCATTCCTGTTTGATAAGACACCGCATTAATTATATTTTCACTTTTTAAAACAAACCGGGGAAAATATTAAGTGCGTTGTGATTTTAGAATTAACCTACTAGGTGATTAAACCCTAAAGAAATGTCTAAGTTTATTTTAACTATTAATGTTACGATATTTTAAGTGTATTCTATTTCGAAATATGAAGAACATTTTTCATCAAACAAGTCTCTATTCTAAGTTCAAAGATCCTAATCCTAAGGTTTTACACACATACATATATACACATAAGAACAAAAGGAACAAAATTAATTAAATTCAACTAATAATCAAAATAATTGCTAAAATAAAGAAAAGTATAATTATTTTTACTTTAAAGAAAAATCTGTATTGGTGATTAAATTGAAAAAAACGTGAGGGTTAATTTGAAATAATTAAAAATTTAGTGCCAATTTGAGAAGAAAAAGGATAAAATTGAATGGATTTAAAACAAGGGTGCTGCGATGTGAGATCTAGGAAAGAAAGGCGCGGGTCATAACCGGGTATGGGTCGGTTCAATTGGGTCGTTATATATAGCAATTAGCATAAACAGAAATTATTTTCTCCTCATTTATCAAAACGGATCAAAACCCCTTTCTTTAAAATCCTCTGATACGTTCTCCGTGTTCTTCATAAAATGAAGAACACAATGAACATCCGCTATGCCGGCCGTCATCCACCGGAGCCGACCACCATTTCCAGAGGCAAAATTCCCAAAACCGCTGATTTTCCCAGATTTCAGCGGCCCCAAATCGCATTTTTTACCGGAACTACATCAAAGTCAAATCACAACGACGTTTCAAAAACAGAGGTAAAAAATTTATTTTCTTATTTAAACTCGAAATAACAATGGAAGAAATTACCTAAAGAATGCTTGCTTAGGGCTGCATGTTTTATTTTTTGGGTTTTAATAACTAACTATTATATTAACTACTAACTAAGACACTAGCAACAAATGTATATAACAATTATACTAATTATAATACACTAAGTATATTAACAATATTATATGACACTAGATAATTCTAATACTAATTACTAAGTTAATATTTTATAACACTAACACATGACACTTATACTAATTATGATGTAACACTAACGATGTAATATAATACTACTAAACCGAAAATGAAAGTAAAAAAGTTAGGTGAAAATTTAGTGACAACAGCTGTGCCTCTTTGGTCATTCTAGTGAAATAGGAATAGAACAAAGAACAAAAGGACACTAATTTTCACCAATTACCAAACCGTCGATGTCGGAAGAGACAGACAGGTTCTATTCTCCTTATGCTTGAATAGATAAGCGGGTTCCATTCTTTAAATGCCTGAATGGATTAGGCAGGTTCTATTCTCCTCATGCTTGAATAGATAAGCAGGTACTATTCTCCAAATGCCTGAATGTATAGGCAGGTTTCATTCTCCGAATGCCCGAAAGAATAGGCAAGTTGAAAAAGGTTCCATCCTCCTTATGCTTGGATGGATAAGCGGGTTCTTTTGCAAAAAAAAAATCACAACTACAAAAAAATCTAACATATGATGCAGTTATGATGATCATGCCCCTAAGGATGTCTAAAAACATGAATATATGTCTCTTTTGCTTTTATAATCCTTTTATTAGTTTTCTTGAATCATATCATCTTAAACATTTTCTCAACTATGGCAATAGATGGCATTTCTCTACGCTGAAAGGCTTTGCACCATGTTATTAGGATCACCATGAGCAAGTAAGCTTGCACCAGCCCATCTTTCAACACTAGTTGACTTGCACTATTTTCTTGTTGTTAAAATTCCATCGACCATTCCTTTGAAAATAATCTTCACCATTGCCTACTCCTAACCGCAGGAATTGTAGGACACATCCTTTAATTTGGGTAAAATTGGAGTTCAACAAAACACCTTCATGTTGTACCATAGCTACATTCGTATTTTTCTTTGACTTCTTTCTTGACTTTTCAACCAAGGAAACTTTTGTAGAGTGTATAGCGTTACTAGGACACCTAAGAGCGAAACTCCGTGGGGATATATGGGGATGCTCGGCTTGCCATCATTAATGCGTGGGAAATCATCTAAATATTGTAACTGTATTCTACGATGATTGACAAAATAATCATAGATTGTCATCTTCATCGTCTCTGCTTCACCGTTCTCATTCTTAGTACCTTTTGCTTTAGTGTGAACATTTCTGATCTTTTGCACATTTTCTTGCTCAATCCAGTTATCTTGTACTCCTGTTGGAAAGGCTAACTTTATCCTCATATTCTTCAACACTTTTTTAGCCTTTGTCAAGCTATCCTTGTAGTTGATACATCAATGTTCAGTGACAAGCTTCCTAGAATCCTATAGTTCTCCCAATGTCTCATATCCTTAGCTATTTTCTTCAAAAAACTGTTCTCGTTGTTGTAGAAAACAAACTACCTTATGCAGCACCTCTGTTTTGCAACATGCTGCCTTAAGGTATGTCAAAACATCTCTTGAGGGTTCTCTAATTCCTGCCTCCACAAAGATCTTTAAATTGCTTACATGGAAATCTTTGCAGCCAAAACCCATTTCCATCTTGAACCTTTTCACGTGCTTGCTGCTTTTTATGCCCTAAGCTTCGAAACTTGACCGCGTGATGCCTCATAGTTCCAACACCCTTTGAAAAAAATTTCAAAGTAATGCCCACAAATCTTTTGTACGTTTTAAATGATGTCAAATTTATTAATTCTCATTTCAATGCAAGATACTTATACGAAAAAAGGGAGATGGTCTAAGCAAAGGAAGGAAGGCTGAAGAAACAAAATTTTATTAATATTGTGGCAAACACAAAAATAAATTACAAAGAAAGGAATAGGCATTTAGATATCAGAAACCAAAACTCCTCCTGTCATGACTTCATAAGATGCCTTGAATGTCAACTATGCTGAGCCGACCTTGGAAATAATGATTATGCAGAAAGATAGGAAGCTTCCAGGTACCAAACCCCGAGAAATGCCTTATTTGCAAATTGTCTGAGCCGCCCTTTATGGGTTTTCAACTCAGATCCTCCTTTGGTTTCAAAATGCCCTTTTCGGGTTTTCATTCTGAACCCATTTTTCCTTTTCTTTCTTCTATTTTTTATTTTTTTCCTATTTTTTCTTTTTTCTCTTTTTTCTTTTTTTTCTTTTTCTCTTATTCAAACATAACACTTTTTAACCGAGTCCGAATTTATTGGGCTTTGAAGTTTATCTCCATCCATTTCAGCCAAAATTAACGCCTCACCTGAGAAAACCTTTGTTACAATGTAAGGTTTTTCCCAATTCGGTGCCCATTTTCCTCGAGAATCGCTTTGGATTGATAACTTCTTTTTTAGTACCAAACCACCTTCTTTGAATTCTCTTGGGAGAACTTTGTTCTCGTGAGCCCTTATTATCATTCTTTGATACATTTTCCCATGACACAGTGCTTTCAATCTTTTCTCTTCAATTAAGTTCAGCTGGTCATATCTTGCTTGAACCCATTCTACTTCTTCCAACTTTGCTTCCATTAAGACACAGAGCGATGGTATTTCAACTTCAATCGATAATACAGCTTTCATTCCATATACCAATGAGAAAGGTGTTGCCCAGTGGAAGTTCTTACTGCGGTTCGATAAGCATATAAGGCAAACGAGAGCTTCTTGTGCCAATCTTTATAGGCATTCGTCATTTTTGCAATTATCTTCTTGATATTCTTATTCGCAGCTTCCACTGCCCCATTCATCTTCGGGCGATATACCATAGAATTGTGATGTTTGACATTGAACTGCTCACAGACTCCACTTATCATCCTGTTATTCAAATTGGAGGCATTTTCAGTGATGATACTTTCAGGCAAGCCGTATCGACTAATGATTTCCTTTTTCAAAAACTTGCAAACCGTGGACCTGGTGATGTTTGCATATGAGGCTGCTTCTACCCACTTTGTGAAATAATCAATGGCTACCAAGATAAAATGATGCCTGTTTGACACCTTAGGGTGAATCTGACTGATGGCATCAATGCCCCACATGGAGAACGACCAAGGGGCTATCATAACATGAAGAGGTTGAGGTGGCGTATGGACCTTGTCAGCATAGATTTGCCACTTGTGGCATTTGCGAGAATAGTTGATGCAATCACCTTCCATGATTGACCAATAATTCCAAGATGCATGATCCTTCTGGCCATGGTGAAACCACTAGGATGGGTTCCGCAAATTCCTTCATGAACTTCTTCCATAATTAATTGAGCTTCTTTCGCACCCACACATCTTAGAAGCACTTGATCATGACTTCTTTTGTATAAAAATCCTCCATCAAGGACATACCCTGATACCATTTTCCTGATCATTTTCTTTTCATTCTCTGTAGCTTGCGACGGGTATTGCTAGAATTTTACATATTGCAAGATGTCCTGGTACCATGGCAATCAATCCATCTCTTCTTCCACATCATAATAATGAGATGGAGAGTCTAGCATATGTAATCTGATTGGCACCATCTCAGAACCCTCATTTACCTTAAACATGGCGGCTAAGGTGGCTAAAGCGACAACCATCTGATTGTCTTCCCTGGAGAGATACTTGAAAGTAACCTCATCGAACTCTTTGATTAGCTTGAGGACTAACTTGTGGTATTCTACCAGCTTCGCATCTTTTGTCTCCCATTCGCCACGTACCTGATAAATGACCAATGCAGAATCCCCAAAGACTCTTAGGGTATGAATTTTCCTCTTTATAGCCTTTCTTAGACCCATTATACAAGCCTCGTACTCTGCCATGTTATTAGTGTAGAAGAATTTCAAACAACTGGTAAAAGGGTAATAATCTCCTTCTGGTAAAACCAAAACTGCCCTTATACCTCTCCCTGACGCATTTGCTGCACCATCAAAGTTCATAACCCAAGATTCTGTTGGAGTCTCATCATCTTCTGAGATAGACATCAAGTCTTCATCAGGAAAATTAAAATTTAACGCTTCATATTCATCATAGGCGCGACTTGCCAAAAAGTCAACTATAACACTCCCTTTTATCGCTTTTTGGCTCACATACTAGATATCAAATTCTGATAATAACATCTGCCAACGCGCCAACCTTCCTGATAAAGCCAGAGCCTCTATCATGAACTTCAGTGGATCTAACTTTGAGATTAGCCACGTAACGTGATAAAACATATATTTCCTTAGCCGTTTAGCTGCCCAAACCCAAGCACAACATAGTTTTTCAATTGACAAATATCTAGTTTCACAATCAGTGAATTTATTGCTCAGGCAATATATCACCTTTTCTTTTCTTCCAGTATCGTCATGTTGCCCTAACTCACAACCCATGAAATTTTCATAGACCGTTAGGTACAAGATCAGTGGTTTCCCTGAAACAGGCAATAATAATACTGGAGGATTACTCAACTGCTCCTTGATCTTTTCCAAAGCCACTTGACATTCTTCATCTCATGTCCCCGGGTTATTCTTCCTGAGTAACCTAAATATTGGATCATACTTATCAGTTAGCTGAGAAATGAAACGTGCGATGTAATTTAATCGCCCCAGAAAACTTTGAACTTCCTTTTGTGTTCGAGTTGGTGGGAGTTCCTGTATAGCTTTTATCTTATCAGGGTCGATCTCAATTCCCATTATACTCACAAAAAAACCCAATAACTTTCCAGACGTGACCCCAAATGTACACTTAGCCGGGTTGAGCTTCGACTGGAACTTTCTCAGTCTTAGGAAGAGCTTTTCTAAATTAATCAAATGTTCTTCCTCAGATCGAGATTGGTGATCATATCGTCGATGTATTGTAACACCCCTAAACTAGGTCTAAAAGATATCACTACTATTAAAATTATTGTATAATTAAACCATGCCCTAATCGAATGAGAGTTTAGGGAGTTAATTGTGAGAATTAAAAATAAGAACACTAAATTATAGTGACTAAAATGAATGAATTGTTAAACGTGGAGGTTGCATGTCAAAAGGGGAATTATGTTGGGTTTTAACCCATGTTTAATTGATAATAATAATTAAAAGGAAGATGGATAGTCATCTTCTTCATTTTTCCTTCTCCTCACCGAAACCAAACACCCTTAAGAGAGTTGAGTCGGGCAGCCATGGAAACTTAGATTAGAGCTTTATTTTGGACTCATTTGAGGTAGAAATAACCGTTTCTTCAAAAAGAAAAAGGTAATGTTTAGTGTTCATGAAATTCCTCTTTGATTTTGAGATTCTAACAACTTGTTTTGCTTGAAAAATGTTAGATTGATTGCTGGAAAATTTGGAATTGGTTTATGTTACTTTGTTTGCTGTTAATTTCTTTAGAGACTAAGTTGATATGGTACACATGAATGAATTAGAGGGCTATTACACTTCTTGTTTGAAGAAAGGATTATTTAAGGGCTGTTAATACATGTTTCTGTGTATATAAAGAGTTAGGAACTGTTTTGTTAAATGGAAAAACATGAACTTACAACCTGTCTCGTTTTGTATACATAACTTGTTCTTGAAGTTGTCTTGATTGAAAATAATGATGTTAAGGACTGACCTAGACATGTATGAGTGAGTGTATATGTTGAACAATCATGTTAAAATTCTTGTTTAAGTGACTAATGAAGCTAGAATCTAGCTTAAGGAAATCTGTCCAGAAAACTCTGTTTCGGGCAGTGAGTTTAAAAAATTGTAGAAAATCATATAGATCAAATTAGGGAATAAATCTTACATGTACAGAATCATGAGTATGTCTAGTTTTGTATGCAACAAACAGAATCAAATTCCGAGTTATAAAACAATTTGTAGAGATTAATCTCTAAGGACAGTGCAAACTGTCCAGTGGCATAATTTGGTCTGTCTTTAAATAAAAAACTGTATTAATTCACAATGAATAAAAATGTAAGGCCTATTTGGTTAGAAAGATAATTAAGTTCGCTTTCTAACGGTGTAAACGGTTCGAAATTCCGACATATGGAATGAAAGATATGGACATTTAAGCAAGTAATGCACATGCTGCCTGGCAGCAACAGTCTTGATGTTTTGAAATAAATTCTTGAATGTATGGAGTCATGTAATGATTTAAATAGTTACTGATTTTGATTCTATGGACTTGTGTGCATTGTTAGAACAAGGAGTGGACCTTGTTGAAGAAGAAAGAGCTGTTCAAGCTAGTGGAAAACAAAAGGGGATTTGGATTTAAGACCAAAAATAGCTTGGAGTATTGTGAGTGTAGTTTAATATAGGGTTAGGAGTTAGGTCCTAACCAAAGATGCATGCCTACTTTCTTGTTATTTCTATGCCATGTTAATGATCTTGATTTAAACTTGGTTGTGATTAAAAGGGAAGAATGGCTTAAGCTAAAACTTGAGATTTAATAGTAACATGAATATTGGTAAATTAATTAGAAAGAAAAGTGAAAACAAATGCTTGATTCTTGATGCCTTGGCTGTGATCAATTCGAATAGTGCTCAAATGTATCTCTATAATTTAGATACTTGTTAACATGATATAAATCATGAATTAAAGGCCTTGCTTGATGCCTAGAGATGGCATATGTTAATTGCTTGCTTGAATGACAAGTTAAATTGCAAAATGTAGAGCTAAGGCTCAATTGGCCTAAGGGCTAAGCTTGAATCTTGATATACCTTGCTTGAATTGATTCTTGAATGAGATGATATCTTGACTTGAACATGAATTACTTGAAAATGTGATAAATTATTCAAACAAAGCATTGGTTGCTAGTGGCCGTAGTTAGAATGGCATGCCATAGAGTTTATAGCTCTTTTATGTTGGGTGGACTACGGTCCAGGGCCAAGGCCTGTAAATGACGACAGTAGGAGGGATGTGTGATTGGTCTTTGGCGACAGTAGGAGGGTAATGGCCAATATCTTATTATTTGGTGACAGTTGGTTGGTGACTCGATTACCTGGACAACTAAATACCAAAGGCATAAACTAAAGAAAGAAAATGAGAAATAATTGAAGCATAAAGCTTACTCGATACTTGAGTTACTTGATACTTGAATTACTTGATACTTGAATTACTTGATACTTGAATTACTTGATACTTGAGTTACTTGATACTTGAATTGCTTGCTATATGATTTGTTACTTGAATGGCTTATGATCTCACTAGAATCGATGTGTACTTGAATGTCTTGCTTGAAATGATATGTTACGTGACTTGAAATTAAAGTATGTATAAAGCTTGAGTTCAATTGCTACAAACCTTGACTAGGTTCAAACTCGACTAATTGATAATTGCCTCACTAATTGGATAAAACTAGATTACTACCTCACTAAGTGTATTTTTTACTTATCACTCTCGTTTCCACTCTTCCCAAACTACAGGTTAAGAGATTCGAGCAATCTTCTTGATTTTGAAGTCTGTTCCTTGAGCCTGAAGAAAACACAAGCAAAGCTAGAGTATGGATGCAGACTTATACGTTTGTAATGCTCCTAGTTGGTGGCACCTAGTCTTGTATATAGTTAAGCTAGGACATGCATTTTGCTACTTGAAAGTTTGTATATATGTATGATTATGGCTTCTAATGTTTTGAATACTTAATGAATGATAGAATATATATCACGTTATGCTTGATCTTTTGATAGCCGAATGATAATGTTTAAAGAATTGAACATTACTTACTTGCTTGTGGTATGGTTCAAATGTATACACAAATGAACATGTTAAGTTAAAGCTACATAATTAGCTTACATGTCTTGAATGTAAGATCCTAGAAGACACACTTAATAACTCGAATTGAACATATCACTGTATACCAGTTAATTATTGTTATAAGATGGTTAAGCTGCACATATATAATTAGGTTAAGTATGCAATCCGATTACCATACATGATAAACATGTCCTTGCTTGAATGATTAATTGTGAATGTTTAAGGGCCTTGCTAATGCTAAACTCATCGATTAGTGATGAGTTCTTGAAAGTTTTAAATTGTTCGTGTTTCCAATGTTTCCTCGTAACGCTCCCAAGCCGGTTTACTCCTAAACTGAGGTGGGGGTGTTACATGTATACCTCTATTTCTCTATGCATCATATCATGAAAAAGGGTGACCATGGCTCTTTGATAGGTTGACCCTACGTTCTTAAGTCCAAAGGGCATCACTTTATAGAAAAAGGTTCCCCATAGTGTCACAAAAGTCGTCTTTTCCATGTCTTCTGGGCACATCTTAATCTGGTTATACCCGAAGAAACCATCCATGAAAGAGAAGAGTGAATGACCAGCTGTATTGTCGACTAAAGTGTTAATATGTGGGAGCGGGAAATTGTCCTTAGGGATTGCCTTATTGAGGTCTCTGTAGTCAACATACATTCGTACTTTTCCATATTTCTTCGGTACTGGTTTAATAATCACCACCCATTTCGGATACTTGGCTACCTCGAGGAATCCTGCATCATATTGCTTCTTTAACTTATCCCTAATCTTGAGGAGTGTTTCAGCCTTCATTCTTCTAAGCTTTTTACAGGTTCATATCCTACCTTTATAGGGAGCCTATGCATGACGATGTAGGTGTCAAGGTCGAGCATATCTTGATACGACCAAGCAAAAATATCTTTGAACTCTTTTAAGAGCTCGATCAGACTTTTTCTAGTTTTGGCTGTGATGGTAGTACCAATCTTCACCTCTCGCTTATCTTCTTCAGTACCGAGGTTTAATGTTTCTAGTTCCTCTTTATGTGGTAGAATCTACTTTTCCTCTCATTCTACCATTCTGAGCAAGTCACTGGGTAGATCATATTCCTCCTTATCATCAATATTTCCAACTTTTTCCAAGCATAGAGGCAATTCAATGTCAACCTTGAAGTCAGACTCGGATTCATTTATGCTTATGATATCTGAAGACCTGAAAAAGGAATAGGCAAAAGATATATACAAAAGGAAGAAATAAAATGAATGGAATGATTTTTTATGCTTTTAACTTTATGGTTTTCATTTGGATTTGGTTTATTTATGAAAAAAAAGTTTGCCACACAAGATTTAGAGAAATGCATCTTTTATTGAATTCAAATTAAAAGTTTGACATAGGCCCTTTACATAAGATCCCATATTGTCTCCGGGCCTGGAACAAAGGGTTTGGTTTTGAGAATTACTCTAAACATGTCTTAAAGACGACATGAATTTCTTCAACAGTCCAATTGTCAAGCTCAGAGCAAGGGCGAATCATTGATAGGTACTGACTCTCTTCTTCCTCGTCGATCACAACATTAATACTCATCTTTTCAAACACTTCACATAAAGCACTCTCTCCTTTTTCTTCCTCACTAACTGGGGCACTTGGATCCAGTATGCCTCCGGATATAAAGCTATGGCTCAGGGGCGGGAAAGTCGTCGGCTCCCACTCAATTTCCTCTCCCTTCAATCTAGCTCTTCTCATCTCTTGATGCTTTTTGATTTCAGGCCTTCTTTGCCATTTGTTGGGCTTAAAGCCCAAGCCAAACCGATCATTTTTTGCCAGGATTACTACGGGATACAACCTCCTTTGATGTTTCTTTCCAAACCCTTTTCCAATTTCAGCTTCTTTCTCAAGCGTTTGTTTTACCTGCATCTTCGCACAACTTGATAATTCTGGTTCTGGCACCTTGCTCCCTTTACTGAAAAAGGTTGCATTGACTAGCTCTAATGTACTGAAATGACACTCGAGTACACCCTCATTGATCTCGATGAAGGGTGCACCAGTGGTTACTGATGCAATGATTTCCTCGTCTACACCGACAGTTATTAGTTGACCATCGATTATGAATTTCAGCTTATGGTGTAAAGTAGATGGGACCACTCCTACCGTGTGGATCCATGGGTGCCCAAGCAAGTAGCTGTAACTGGGTCTTATATCCATGACCACAAACTCAACATCGAAGGGCGTTGGTCCAATTTGCAAAGGCACCTCAATTTTCCCTAACACATCCTTCTGAGTTCCATCAAATGCTCTTACCGTGTTTTGATAAGTTCTCATATAAGAACTATCTATTGACAGCTTCTTTAGTGTGACTAACGGTAGAACATCCAGTGCTGACCCATTATCAATTAGGACACCGGGTAACATATGTCCCTTACATCTGGTAGTGATGTGTAAAGCCTTGCACGATCCCCCTCATTCGCCTGGTATTTCCTCATCATTGAATGAAATAAAGTTGTTGACAGCAATGTTACCGACTAGCATGTCCATGTTATCGGTTGTGATATCCTTTGGTACGAATGTCCGGTTTAGAATCTTTAACAAGGCTTCACGGTGGCCTTCAGAACTTAATAACAGAGATGGCATAGAAATTTGAGCTAGAAGCTTGTGGAGTTGCTCCACCACACTATATTCACTGTGTTTTAAAATATTCAAGAATTCTTGAGCCTCTAATTCCTTCACAGGCTCATGATATGCTGTCAGTTTTTCTTTAAAGAAATCTATGTTATCTTCTTTCTCAGGCTCCTCAGCAGCAACCTTTCTTTGCAGTGCATCTCTATCTTCTGCTATTGGTTGGGAATAGAGCCTTCCACTCCTCGTGAAATGGCTCACCTATTGACTAGTTCTTCTTTCTCTTTAACAGATGTTTCTCCCAGAGCTGCCACCGCACAAGCGTAATTCCAAGGGATCTGCCTGCTATCCTTGTATGGAAAATGGGTCAGTGCCTTAATTATAAGCCGCAGGGTTACTCCCCTTACTGGCTCACTAACTCTCGTTTTAGCCTTAATAACTAAAGGCTTCATTCCAGAGTAGTCTCTTCTAGAGGGTGACTTTTCTGATGTACAAATGTCCAACATGCATTCCTTATCTTATTTTTTAAAGAACTCAAGTTATTTTTCATTCATCTTGTTTTGAAATAGTTGCCTAAATTCTAAGCAACAATCAATCTCATGTGCTTTCTTCATGTGGTATTCATATTACAATTCATTTTCAATTTTCAACTTCTGGGCTCCTCCTTCCAACATCCCAACTACCACCATTTGAGCCCATACCCACTTCATGGGAGCTCTAACTTCAACAACACATTATTTAACCACCTTATCCTCCTCCTTTATGATTGCATTAACACATTCGTTTTGATGATTCGACAGAGGGTTTCCCTTATATTCTGTCGTATCGAATGATAACATCTCTAATTTTCTTAAGTCATCCACCACCGTTTTGAATGCAGTGCAATTCTCAATGGTATGCCCCCTAACTCCTTCATGATATTCGCATTGTGCCTTCTCATCATACCATGGTGGGTACGGTGGTGAGAATAGAGGAACATATCTTGGCAGCACCATCTAGGATTTGACCAATTCAGCAAACAATTCTGTATATGTCATTAGAATAGGAGGGAAATATGGTTTCGAGCTCACTTGATATCTTCGTTCTTCTTTTGGAGGATTTGTGACTATTGGTGCTGTGGTCGAGACATTGGGTTTGTTGAAGACTACCCCTTTTGAGTAACTGAGATTGAAGACATTAGTGGCATTGACTTTATTGTCTCTCTTTTTGTATGATTTCTTTGTTTCCCCACTATCCAACTTTCCACTTTTCATGGCCGCAAGAATCTACTCTCCATTTATAAGTGTAATCACTCATTTTTGTCCAAGTTTTAGTGTTATTAGTATTATTGTAATAATATTATTATTAATATAAAATTAGAAAAAAAGAAGAAAAAATTTAATGTAAAAAAAGTAAAAAAATATATGCAAAATTGAAAAAAAAATTAATTAACACATGGATGTGGGGGCTCCACGTCACCCTTAAGGCTCCCCCTTTACCTATAAATACAAGGCATGGGGGCAGCCAATGGGACCACCCACGCAAATCACAAATGTCAATTTTATTGGCAAGCAAATCGGCTCCCCAATTGGGAGTCAGGCCGGCCGCAAGGCTGGCCAGGGTTGGAGGCAGTGCCCTCGGTCCCAGTTGGTTCGATCCAACATTCGATCGGGGTCTTATTTTGGATCCGATCTAGTTATTTTTTGGAGAGGTCGTGGTAGATCTCGGTGGGGTTCAGTCGGGGTTCGTCATTCGAGCTCCTAGTTAGGTATATTTTTCTTTCCTTTTATTTGTGTTGTAATTTTTATGATTTAATAAAGTAGTAGTTAATTTAAAATTGTGTTTTTTAGTTTGTATGTTTATTTATGTTTTAAATTAGTATTTATTATGTTTTAAATTTATGTTTTATATTAGTATTTTATTTATGTTAGATTTGTTTTTATTTATGAGTTAGATTAATATTTATGTATGTATGTTTTGCATTAGTATTTTATTTATGTTAGATTAGTATTTTATTATCTTAATATTTATTTTTATTTTTATTGTATTTAAATTATTTTCCATATTTTATATTTTGCTCACTAAGATTGCATATCGAGATATATAAATTGTCAATGCGGTGCCCTTTTATCCGAGCGTAAACGGGCCAGTATCAGGCGTAGTGATGGTGGTTGGGCGTTTACTCTCGGATAACAGGGCTTTTAAAATTTACTCGCATATATAATTAAATGTTAATTAAATCTTCACTTTAATCCGAAAAGTCTAATATTAATAAAGCGGTAATTATTAAAGTATCAATTTTGGGAGGTGTGGGGGTGCTAATCCTTCCCCATCCGTAACCGACTCCCGAACCCAACAGTTTTCAAATATCTGGTTTTATGGTGTCCGACCTACCTAAGTGGCCGGTGGCGACTCCATTTTCAAAATAAAATACAGTTTCTTCAAAACCCCACGGAAGACATTTTTTGAAACAAAACAATAGATAAAACTCATTTTTTTAGTGTAAAAGGATATCGCTACAGATGGCGACTCCGCTGGGGACATTTTTTGTTTTTCAAACAAAATAGAGTGAGTCGAACTTTTTAAATAATTACCGCTTTATTAATATTAGAAATTCTAGATTAAAGTGACTATTAAACTAACATTCGATTATAATTACGCGTTTATTTTGACGTATTTAAAATATGGCATATAAACCCGTTTTTAAGTGGGGGAAAACGCTAATGCTTTCATGGAGATATCGTTCTCCCGTGTAGGCCTAGTAAGTACCTTCGGGGCTCGAGTACCTTATGCTTTCGTAAGGATATCGTTCCTTCGTGCAGGCATAAGCGAATGGGTCCCCCTGAATTGAACCCGGTTGAAAGGAGCCTATAATGGGTGATGATCGGGGGCCTTGCTACTCTTAGTAGAGGACATCGAGGACAATTCGGGTACCTCCTAGAACCAAAACTGCATGTAGAGAACATATAGAAACCCACCTCTTTAGAGCCATGCGGATAACCTTAGGTGTTTTAGACGGGATAAATAGGGTTTTTTGTTTGTTTACCTTATTTAATTTGTCCTTTTATTTATGTGTTTATTATTTTTATCCGGTACTAACTCATTTCTTTTTGTGTTTTATTTTTATTTTACATGTACTTTTGTTGCATTATCATTGCATCCACATTACATAGAAACGTTGATTCAAGTGGTTTGCCCGATTAGAAAATCATTCATCATGGAAAAATGTGTCTTAAGAAGGACGACATCGATCTAGTCGTGGTCAGAGGTTAATCAACAGATCTGAGGTAACAATTTGCCGAGTAAGCGTGTAGTGCCAAAGTATACACACGAGGCCCTGATGGTGGATATACAACACGTTGCAAGGCATGTGAATGACTTAGCTATCGAAGCCGCGCCTCTCCGACCTTTCGTAACCCCGGACATGGAAGAAGCACCAAGGTTTATCAAGTTGCTCAGAGCTATCGAGGAGCTAGGAGGTAGAGCTAGGGCTTATGTGTAGAACTTCATTTTGTAATTAAGACTTTCTGTAATAGGGACTCCTTTTGTAATGTGGACCTTTTTGTAATCTAGACCCTTTAGTTCCCATGAAAGTCGTTCGAAAGGGTGATTACCAGAGGAATCAACGCCTTTATTTGCATTCATGTTGCATATCATGACATGGTGTTGATTCAAGAACAGTTCATTAAAAGGCTTTCAAAATTGAAAAAGTCTACTTTTCCAGAAACGATAATATTACAGTATCAAGTTAGGCCGAGCAAAGACCAATCGAGAAAGAAGACGGTACGAGCACGTGCGACGCAGAAGATTCTGTTAGGGCCGCAGAACCCCAATTTTAAATCTTCACATTTAACCCTTTTGTAAAAATCTCAAAGATTTTAATTTAACTCCTTTAAAAAAATTTGAAAATATTATTTTTTTTGCTTTGAATCTTTTTCCCTCCTAAAACTTTCAGAATAATAATAATAACAAAAAGAAACCTATAAGTTTTATTTTTTAAGTAAGTTAAAACTTTTTGATAATAAAAAAGGGGGGAAATTTGTTAAACCAAATGATCCTTGAGAATTTTAATTTAAACCCCAAAAAGTTTTAAAGTACTCCCCTAGGATCGATAGAATCCATCCCTGTTTAGACGTATTATTCGTTAGCACCCAGATCTATAGAAGAAAAGATATTGTCTGCATTATGCATGCACTTGTTGATGTCCTTTTCAGAAGCCACAAAAATAAAGATCATGACGTCACGAGTCCATGGAATAGAATAAGAAGAGAAGATGAAGTCATCCATCATCCTGAAGACGACGTCGAGACGTGGAGCACATGTTTTGCTTTCCGAAGTCAGGGACTCTAGAATAAATCCAACTATTACCTGTAATTCATTATTAATTTCTTGCAAACAAATATTTTCTCTATTGAAAGTTTTTTAAAGACTGTTCGAGAATCAACATCGCATTTGCATGCATTCTCGCATTTATAGGGTATTGATTCCCGAAGTGGTTTCTCAAATCTCAGAAATCGTTCATAATTGGCAAAGGGTCGTCTGGTCAGATATTAGAGGGCACAGATCCAGGGTTTTGTCCCAAAGCAAGATCGGAGACAATAGAAGAGGAACCAACTGAAGACTTTAGGTTAGACACGGTAAGGAGACACGGTACTAGTAATGAACAAAGTAAAGTGCAAGAGTTGAAAGAAGTAGATGGAAGAAGTGATGAATCAGATGAATACTTTGACGAAAGGTAAGCGATCCATCGAACTGAAAGAAGAATCGATTAAGGATCAAAATAGAGAGCGGGATAGTCAGAATTCTACCTCCAAGCCAGCCAAATACGACAAATTGAACCCTTTTGTGATCCACATCAATAAAAGGGCAAAATGTATGTCTGAGTCGGGCTTTCAAAAAGTAGAGCTCGATTCAGAAAAAACCCAAGAAGCAAGTAATGAAAATAAGTACATCTCGTTTCCTGTGAGGTACACCGAACTACTCCTAATGCTCATCGAGAAGAGCCTTATTACCTCGGTGAAGTCTCTAGAGAAGAGACCGTCTTATCCGAGAGATTACAACACACGTACTAGAGGCAGTTACCGTTTAGGAAGTTTTGGTCACAGTATTGAGGATTGCGGGGCCCTGGGGAACAAGTTCAAGGTCTTATCGCGATGAGAATTTTGGGTTTCGAAGACGGAGTTCCCCAATTCTATAGTGAGCTAACAATCACCCGAGGGGCAAAGTCGAGGAAGAATCGATATCCAGGACAAAGTTTGAGTAATACCGAAGTGGGTCACTTAAGCGAGTTAAATTTGAAGATCGGAAATAGGGGCATCCCAGGAGAGGGATATTCTTTCGAGTTTAGCCAGCTCAGATAAGAGAGAGATAAATTGGATAAAATTAAATTTGCAGAATGATCACCAGAAGCTTTACTGAGTGTTTAAGAATATCAGATTGGGTCACCTTTAAAGAATAGATGAACGGTGTTGCTCAGTTGAAGGACGACTCAGAATGTTGGAAGAAGAGAAACTAGTCAAGCGAGAATCAAGTCAGGATGTTATCAGGTAAGTTTGAGGAAATTGGAAATAGGTACGACAGTCTCCAGAGATGAGCTAGAGAATAACTTAGCCATTAACAAGAGTTTTGGAAACAAGTTTACAAAAGAGAAATGACAATCCAACACTCTTCAGTTGGAAAGTAAGGAGTAAGTGGAGTAGCTCGAGACTTCTTTGCGTGAATACGAGGTTCGTGTAGAAGTTAACAAACAGGTTGCTGCTGAAAATGTTGTAGGGACAACTTCCAAGCTGCGAAAGACTAAGCAGGAGATAGATAAAGACCCGAAGATCGATATTACCTGAGCAGGTAAGACGGCTCAACAAGGTGGCAGGCTTAGTCAGAACATGAACCAAGTGTTGGACCACGGAGGCAAGCTGACTGGACTACTGGATGAAGTTAATAAAGTAGGCACTGAAGCTTATCAGTAACTGTAAATATCTAATATCTGATATAATAAAACCTTTTGGCCTCAATGAACGTCGTTCTATGGGATCACTTTTGGAATCAATACCTTACTGCATTCATGTTTATATTTTAGGATTGCATTGCATTACATTGTACAGTCATGGCATATTTTACATAACATTATCATTACCTTGCATAAAATTTTTGGGGGTAATCCAAAGAACAATTAGAGTTTTATCGTGAATAAAAGAATTGAACACACTAAAAAATCACGATTCGAGCAGTTAGAAGATAGACTCGAGAGAAAAAGAGAGAAAAAAGAAGTTTGATGCCTTTGATGCAAGAAAGCTTTGTTTGAACCCTGATTTGGTCGTTCCTCTAGATTCCAAAGATTTGCGCATGATAACGGAATAAGATGCCCCAAGATTCACGTGACCATATTCTGCAAAAAGATGAAGGGCTGCATTGAAAAATTGCCGATCCACTACTTCCCCAACCGTCTAGCATGACCTACCATGATATGATATGCTTTGGACCTAGCACCAAGTCGCCAGTATCTCCAGGGTACGAAGATGAAACCTGATGAAAGCTTCAAGGAATGTGCTTTGAGGTGTCTGTGTTTAGCGACCCAGATGCAGCCTCCCGTAGATAAATAGGAAAGTGACTTCCATGCCACCTTTCTTATTTCTTCTTTGATAAGGTGCTCGGGAAAATGAATGCCAACTTTGAGGACTTCATGACAGTCAGAGAGAGAATCGAACATGCACTCTGAGACCTAAGTTTAAAAGACCAGGCGTGCCTAAGGAGCAGAAGGAAAGAAAGAGATAAATGGGTACCACTTTCGAAGGTTCTCGTGATCGTAAGAGAAGAAGACAAGCAGATTCCTCCGAATCATCTAGAAAAATTCCTCAAGCAAGTATATATTTAGAGATATTCGGAGTATTCCATCTCGGACATATGGCCTCATCTGGTCAAGGGTCAGCACTTTACCTCAAGGCCGATAACGATTACGCCCAGCTCATCTGCTCACAGTTTTGATCCATACAATATATGTGAGTTCTACATTGAGGTGCCGGGGCATGACACTAAGAAATTTGGGGTCATTAATAGAAAAGATCAAGAAGCTGGTTGACGAGGGAGTCATGACGAGAGAGTTGATCCAGCGGTGGAAAAACAAGAGAAAAGGCAAGCCTACACTACAAAGGACCAGAATGAGTTAGTACTCGGGAGGTAGTCCAGACGTCCCTATGGTTTTCCCATCAGTTCACAAAGAAATTCTCAATGCTTTGAAAAAAAACTCTCAAACAGATATTTTTTAGAATTAAAAATCACATTTCCATTTAGAAAGCATTTTTACATTCTTGATTCTTTAAACATTTTATTTTTATGGGGTAGTTTTGTTCTCCCATATGCATATACACGCATTTTTGAATGGACATATGTATATATCATTTCTATACCAGGTCCTCAAATTTTGAATACAACAGTACATTTGCTTCAGTTCCAAAGATCAACTCTAAGTTGCATATATTTAGAAGAGATTGAATGTTGTGGGGATACTATAAATGTGAGTATCTGCTAGTTTACTTAGGCCAATAGAGGAACAAAGCGAGTGTTTAGACAATGGGCAGTTCCCATTTTAGGAATTTATCTTCTCAGGCACTTGTCGTTTAAGATCCTTGAAACGAGAGTTGACCCTAAACCTCTACCCCCTGAAGGCTTTCTTAGGACATCTATGAATGTGATGAAGAATGGTATTCTTTTACTTTACCAGAAGACAGAGATGAGACCAGACGGATTGGATACGAAGATCAGAAAATCATTAGAAGAAAGTGGTTGAAAATAAGGATATGTCCAAACGAAAAACCAAAGAAAAGAAGAGAAATGGCAATCAGAAGGCCGAAGCAATCCAGATCGAGTAAATATCAGAAGAGCTGCAGAGAGGCAATTAACTTCGAGCGGAAGATATCATCAATACTCAGTATAGATACGTGTTGATTTGAGGATACATTTATAGACTCGAATAAGAAGAAAGAGATTCAAGGCTAAAAACCCAAAATGGGCAGTCTAAAACAAAAAAAGAGAAGAAAAGAAAAAAATAAAATAGAAAAGAAGAAGAAAAAGAGAGAGAAAAAAGGAAGAAAAAAAGAAAAGAAAAAGGGAAAAAAGAAAAAAGAAAAAGAAAGAAAGAATATTATATATGCTTCACACACAGATAAAACAATACAAGAACGAGACTTCAACTATGAGCAAGAGACACAAGGAATCCACATTTTAAGTAAATATCAGTTTTGAAAATTAGTATAAAAGCTCGAATTGAAGCCAAGTCAAGACAAGTCGGCCCGAAGATTTCCAATTTCAAAAAAGGAAATGACCTCTAGGGTGAAAACCCAAAAATGGGCAGTCTAGAGTGATCATGAAAATGAATATAAAGAATAGTCTGTATGAGCATGCTGGCATCAATATCCAACCAAAACACACTGATCTGAAGGTACAGAAGAAGGAAGTGACCTCTAGGGTGAAAACCAAAAAATGGACAGTCTAGAGCGATCCAAGAGAAAAAGTGAAAAAGAAGAAAAGAAAAAAAAGAGAAAAGAAGAAAGAAATAATAACATTTAATCTGGGCGTGCCAATCACAATAATTCCCAAAAATGTATTCGTAGTCCTTCATTCAGGAAATCACAGTTTCGAGGAGTTTTGGAGGATCAAACATTCTTGAACAGAAAACGAACATCAGTACATAGCCAGAATGCAAGGCAGCCTACAGTAAAAAAGAAAGGAACTGAAATCTAGGGTGAAAACCCGAAAACAGGCAGTCTAGAGTGATCCAAAAAGGGAAGGAATAATGGCATATCCAAGTTACACAAGTACATAAATGTTGTTTCACTTAACCATAAACCAAATGCCTACATTACAATCCCCCAAAGACCATTCTGATCATCCATAGATATCCAAGTTGAATGAGAATGTCTTCAGATTTCATTCGCCTATAAGGGTTAAATTTGTTTCAAGGAACGTCAAACTTTGAAGTGCTTGATCGACACTCAAATGAGGGAAGGATAGGGCATGGTGAGATAGTGAGATTAAGAGAGCCACCTTAGACGAGGTAGAAACTAGGTAGGGTTGTTCCTCTCAAAAGCCTATTAGACCAGAAGAAACTATACATTTGCATATATCTCCACAATGGTCAAAATCTTCTAAATATGCGCTTCATTAGAGTTGATCTCTGGCAATTTGAAGCAGGTGTGCTATGGTGTTTGATATTTTGGGGGCAAACATGTTTTAAAAAGTTTGACATTTTCTCCCAAAGTTTTGATGTTTACCATTTCCCCCAAACATTAGTTTTTAAAATGTTTGGCAATATACTTCAAATTTTGTTTACCATTCTCCAAACATTAAAAAATGTTCGGGCCTTAAAAAAAGAAAGAAAGAAAGAAAAGAAAAAAGATGTTTATCATTTGTTCCAAACAATGTTTTCAAAATGTTTGGTATCCCCTCCAAGTTGTGATTTTCAAAATGACTGTTATCTTTTCAAACAATCATTATTTTTTTTGAAATATACACAAGTAAATTGCCTTTTGCATTACTTTAAAAATGAATGATGATGAGATTTAAAGCATAGAGACCGAGAGTTAGTTCCCGTCGAAATGCTACGAGCAGATCAAGGATGAGCTCAGGGGATGGAAGCATTTTGGCTCTCCCTGGTGACTAGAAATAGATTAAGGCTCTGTATGATGGGTCAGAAAATTCAAAGCAGTGGAGCTTGTGGTAGAATGGGGCAACGCCAAGCGAAGAAGATGACAAGGGTTCTTATAAGAATAATATAAGAACCATAAGATCATTTATGAAGATGGTGATAACCTTGAAGACAAGAAAGCATTCCGCACAAAAGGTTTGAAAGCATGTTAATCTAGATTCAAAGTGATTGATCAAATGAGGATTTAAGAGCATACAGTGAAGAAGTAAAGAGATGAAGAAATCTAGATTCAAAGTGATTGATCAAAGATTTGAAAGCATGTTAATCTAGATTCAAAGTCCTTCGGGCATGATGCGGCAGCCATAGTAGTGTGAGGCCAGACGACGGTAGCCATAGTAGCGTGAAGCCAGATGTTAAATCCTTCGGGTCATCGGTAAGTCCTTCGGGCACGGTGTTAAGTCCTTCGGGCCACCATTAAGTCTTTCGAGCATGGTGATAAGTCCTTCGGGCCATCAGTAAGTCCTTCAGGCATGATGCGGCAGCCATAGTAGTGTGAGGCCAGACGACGGTAGCCATAATAGCGTGAAGCCAGATGTTAAATCCTTCGGGTCATTGGTAAGTCCTTCGGGCACTGTGTTAAGTCCTTCGGGCCACCATTAAGTCTTTCGAGCATGGTGATAAGTTCTTTGGGCTATCAGAAGTCCTTCGGGTATGATGCGGCGGCCATAGTAGCGTGAGGCCAGACAACAGTAGCTAGAGTAACGTGAAGCCAGATGTTAAGTCCTTCGAAACATCAGTAAGTCATTCGGGCATGATGATAAGACCTCCGAGCCACCAGTAAGTCTTTCGAGCATGGTAATAAGTCCTTCAGGCCATCAATAAGTCCTTCGGGCATGATGCGACAGCTTTAGTAGCGTGAGTCCAAAGATATCAACTACCTTGTAAAAAAAAGAAGAGAAAGAAAGAAAAAAAAGATAGAAAAAAGAGAGTAGAGAAAAAGAAGAAAAAAAAGAAAAAGAAAAAAGGAACAGAAAAAGAGGGGAAAAGAAAAAAAAGAGAAAAAAAAAGAAAAGAAAAAATCGAAGATAAAGGTTATATAAATGAGAAGCCTACGTTTTCGAGCCCCCTAGTGAAAGGCTCCATATAGGAAAAGCCCTAACTCGAGAATCTCAAAGAAGAACCAAAGGTGAAGAAGTTCTATATAGGGAGAACTTACGAGCCTGAAGATTCGGCCGAGGAAAAGCGGTGAGTTCTAGAAGAACACGTGATTCTAAAGTCGTGAGCAGGGAAGTCAGATAAAAATGAGTGCTTTTGGTCTTTGCTTTGTTCTCGTTTCACAAGAACAAGCAAAGAGGGACAACTGTAATCACTCATTTTTGTCCGAGTTTTAGTGTTATTAGTATTATTGTAATAATATTATTATTAATATAAAATTAGAAAAAAAGAAGAAAAAATTTAATGTAAAAAAGTAAAAAATATAAATGCAAAATTGAAAAAACAAATTAATTAATTAACACATGGATGTGGGGGCTCCACGTCACCCTTAAGGCTCCCATTTGCCTATAAATACAAGGCATGGGGGCAGCCAATGGGACCACCCATGCAAATCACAAATGACAATTTCATTGGCAAGCAAATCAGCTCCCTAATTGGGAGTCAGGCCGGCCGCAAGGCTGGCCGGGGTTGGGGGCAGTGCCCTCGGTCCCAGTTGGTTCGATCCAACATTCGATCGGGGTCCTATTTTGGATCCGATCTAGTTATTTTTTGGAGAGGTCGTGGTAGATCTCGGTGGGGTTCAGTCGGGGTTCGTCATTCGAGCTCCTAGTTAGGTATATTTTCTTTCTTTTTATTTGTGTTGTAATTTTTATGATTTAATGAAGTAGTAGTTAATTTAAAATTGTGTGTTTAGTTTGTATGTTTATTTGTGTTTTAAATTTATGTTTTAAATTTATGTTTTATATTAGTATTTTATTTATGTTAAATTTGTTTTTATTTATGTGTTAGATTAATATTTATGAATGACAACATTTTATTTATGTTAGATTTGTTTTTATTTATGAGTTAGATTAATATTTATGTATGTATGTTTTGGATTAGTATTTTATTTATGTTAGATTAGTATTTTATTATGTTAATATTTATTTGTATTTTTATTATATTTAAATTATTTGCCATATTTTATATTTTGCTCACTAAGATTGCATATCGAGATATATAAATTTTCAATGCGATGCCCTTTTATCCGAGCATAAACGGGGCCAATATCAGGCGTAGTGATGGTGGTTGGGCGTTTACTCTCGGATAACAGTGCTTTTAAAATTTACTCGCATATATAATAAAATGTTAATTAAATCGTCACTTTAATCCAGAAAGTCTAATATTAATAAAGTGCTAATATTAAAGTACCAATTTTGGGCGGTGCAGGGGTGCTAATCCTTCCCCATCCGTAACCGATTCCCGAACCCAACCGTTTTCAAATCTCTGGTTTCTTGGTGTCCAGCCTACCTAAGTGGCCGGTGGCGACTCCATTTTCAAAATAAAATACGATTTCTTCAAAACCCTACGGAAGACATTTTTTGAAACAAAACAATAGATAAAACTCATTTTTTTAGTGTAAAAGGACATCGCTACAATAAGCATGTCCGAAACTCTTTGTGGCATGATTGAGCATACGATCATAGAAAGAACCCTTTAATGTTTCCACAAACGTTGGGGTAATCTCATTCTCTAGCAATGGTGGCTGGACTTGAGCAGCCACATCCCTCCATCTTTGCGCGTATTGGCGGAAGCTCTTATGATGCTTTTGTTCCATCCCTTGCAGAACTAAACGGGTTGGAATCAAATCTGAATCGTACTTGTATTTCTCACTGAAGGCTCTAGACAAATCCTTCCACAATCTAATGTTAACTCGACTTAGTTGCGGATTCTAGCGTGCACCTGATCCTACTAGACTATCTTGGAAGTAATGGATAAGCAGCTTCTCGTTGTCAAGATACATCGACATTTTCCTGCAATACATAGTTAGATGTGCTAAAGGGCACGTAGTTCCATTATATTTTTTGAAGTCAGGGACCTTGAACTTTAGTGGTACTACCAGATCAGTCACTAGGCTTAAATCTTTGGCATCCACTCCTCCATATATACATCCTTCTTAGAAAGACTTAGTCATTCCCTCCAACTTCTCATAGCGATCTTCCCATTTCTTCTCAGCTTTCACCTTATCGAAAATTTCATCGAGATCAGGCACCTCAAGGACCTCTTCAAAGTTTATCTTCCTATCATTCTGAGCCGAGGTTTCAACAAAATGTGGTGAAATCTTGACCTTAGAAGATTGAGCTTCTCTTTTCACACTTGGATGAACGAAGGTCATCCCCTGAAATTTTGGCACAACATTAGCTTCCTCACCAGCTTCCACCGCGTCTGGGTCCCTAAAGCCTAACATGGCTGCAATTGAACCAACCGTCTTTTGATGAACTTACTCCATCTATTGCTTCAGATCTGTCTCTAGGTTGACTAACCTATCCTGGGTACTCTTATGGTTGCTTTATAAGGCCGTCACTCTATCTTCCATTGCTCTGACTTGAGACCGAGTACCGTACTTGTGATTTGTTTTTGCTATTTTGATTTTCTGTCATTTTTATTTGAGTTAGATTCTTATTATGTCATGTATGCATGCAAGAATGTAAACACAAATGCAAAGAAAAGCTATAAAACACAGAAGAATGGAATGCAAATGCATGAATGCAAGCGAATGGCCATTAATTCCATGAAATATCTGCTCAAGAAACAACTCTTTTATTGAATATGAAATGGTCCTTATTACATCAAATTTCATTTACAAATATTTTTTAGCCTGAACTCCTAGTTCCTTATTTCTTCAACGAGCCATATAAGCATCGGTCTTACTTCTCCTACTAGCTTGACATACTGACGAAGAGCTACAGCTTCAGTGGCTAACAATATCACGTGTTGAGCCATATCCTGTACCTGGGTCATGACAGTCCTATCAAACTCATCCCGTTCTTGAAATCTTTTAGCCACGTCTCTAAGACGAGTGAACCAATAGTCATTACCTCCCTCATCTATGTCTTCAAGGACCAAGATCTTCGTCCTATATTCCTGGATAATGTTATCCATTCCTTCAACCTGTTTCTTCAAGGTATCATTCTCATTTAGACAGGTCTGAAGTTCAATATAGGTGTGATGATTCTGGAGTCTATGTAACGAGCAATTCAAATCATCTATCTTGGCTTGCAACTTAGTAACACAAGCCTGACTTTGTTTCAACTTTTCGCTTATTTCATCATATGATGTCTGCATCTCGAATAAACGGATCTTGTTTTCATGTGCCTTTCTTTTACATGCAACCACATTTTTCTTCTCCTTTTCCAAAATTTGCTTGCTACTTCCACTTTCAGTTGTCAGTTTACCTTTCTTATTTTCTTCAGCAAGGGCTCGTCTATATTTCTCAACCTCCTACCTTCCTCGTTCCTTTTCTTTTCCTACAGTATGCTCAACTTCTTGCTTCCACTGCTCCAGAGTCTTTCTTAGACCAACATTTCGAACAGTAGTCTGGAACTTGAGGAAGTCAACCCTTTGGATCTCAAACTTTTTTTTAGGTTTTCATACAACTTTATCACTCGCTTCATCTCCCCTTTATACTTCTCAACATCAAGGCTTGACTCAAACTTGTCTCTTTGGTTCTGCTCTCGTAAGGCTTCTATCTCCAACTTAGCTCTTCTCTTAGGATGTCAGCTTCTGTAGGGACTACCTTTAAGTGTTCTTCTAGAGACTTGGCCTGTCTGGGTGTAGGTGTTATGACTTTGTCATTTACTCTCGTATGCCTCCAAATATCACAGTCCGGGGTGTACATGCAATGTTTATCAGATTTTAACTTCATATAATAACAATGGTTCCACGCATCACTGATTGTCTGGATCTTCTGTCTGAACTCTCCTTGGAACTTGAATTCTGATGTGCCAAGACCGGTATTGAATGGGATGAACTGCCGAGACCCAAACTGACGAGATACTAGCAAAGGAGCACATCCAATTCCTCCCATAGACCTAGCAGCATTAGGAAGTTGAAATCTCCACATTTATATAGGACTTTGGTATGACCCATCCAAGGAATCCTCCATCTGATGTCTTCATCACAACGATCCTTGAATATATCAATCCATTTATTCTTCTTAACAACGGGCCAATCCTTTGCTAAGAACTCTTAGAGAGGTGAGAAGTTCGGGGAAAACACATTTGATAAAGCCAATGTTGGGCACTTCCAGAAAAGACTGAAGGCCCGAACTTGTAGAAGTGGAGCACATCCTCCAAAATGGGCACCTTCAATTTTTCAACAAGCATTAAGGGAAATAAAGGTTTCAGCAAGTACAACTGGAACTGGATTGACTCCTCTCCTTAGCTGTTCAAGGAAATCAAGTAATGCCACGTCAATGTTCCCTAGAACCTTCAGAAAAATGACTAAACCATAAATTGCAATGGCTAGGAGATCAACCCTCTTTTTCCTGTCGAGGTGAATTAAAATTATACTTCTGATGCTTTACCAAGGGAAATCAAAGGTGTCTCCTCTCTTCTGTATCAACCCCTTGACCCAACCATCACTCATACCAACGAAAGCTTGAAGTCTTGTATATGGGTTTTTGTTTTTAGGAGGCTTGGCATAGACCCAGTTCTTCATCACTTTACACAGATTGAAAAGGGCTAAGTACTCATAAAATGTCGGCAACATATCTTCTTTATTAAAAGTGAAGCAACAATACCCTAGATTCTTGAATTGGACCAAGGCTTTCAGAAACTGTTCATCAACCTTCACGTACAAGAGATAGGCTATGTCACCATAGACTTCATGGAACAACTGCTTAGTCTCATAATCAAAGAGCTCCCAAATTTCCCACAATTCTTACGCGTTGTTCTATTTGATACTGATGTGGGCATATTCTGAAGTCTCTGTCTCATGATCAGCTACTAAACTGTCCCCAAATGTTCGTTGATTCACCTCGGACCAATGTTGTACCTTTGCATTCTCATCTTCACTTTTCAAAATCCTTCCGTCCATAACAAGAGCTTTTGAGAATCAACCCCTTCTAGATATGTAATAATGTTGTATGAATGGATACGCAAAATAATAAGACAAGGGAAAGGAAGATTAAAATCAAGAAAACACAGAGAGTTTAGAATAATTTCATGAACAATTATGGGCAACTTATTCCAACACTCTAGAACATGTCTCCCCTTATTACTAAAACCCTAGGTTTTCCGCATGACTCTATTGGGGTGGGCTCTAAGTTCTCAAACGGTTGGGTTCTAAAAGGTACCCGAGCTGTCTTTGTTTTCCCCTACTAAGGGTAGCAAAGTCATGGTTCTCACCCATTATAGGCTTCAAACGAACCAAGTTCAACTCAGGAGGACTCACTTCCTACGCCTTCTCGAAGGATCAGTATCCTTACGAAGACATGAGGCATATGAGTTCCGAAGGTACCTGCTAGGCTTATACGGAGAATCAATATTCTAACATGAGAAAAACATTTTCCCCTCACTTAACAATTGGGTGAAGCTCGAGAATAGAGCTTTTTGCAACAATTTTAAAATACGTAAAATAGAATTACATTCATTAAGCGGACGAATAGATTGAAACCTTTGTGAACTTGCAAATTCCTTTTCTAAAAAAAATTTGAAAACAATTTGTGGTCTGACCCTCTTTTGTTTTTTTAAAAAATAAAAGCGTCCCCAGTGGAGTCGCTAAGCTGTTGCAACCCTTTTTAGGAGTCTTGACGTTATTTGGTAAACTTAAGAAAACACGGAGTCGCCACCAATCTTTTTGAAAAAGTGTGATTGAATCACTTTTTAAAACAAGGGTATTTTGATAAAATGTTTTATTTATCAAAATAACATTTTTGGTCCACGAAAAACAAAGAAAACAGGTTCGCGGGTCAGTTACGTGCAGGGAAGGGTTAGCACCCCCACAACGCCCAAAATTTGGTACCTAATTGATTTCAAAAAGTATTTTCAAAATTGGAATTTACAAGTTCTCACAATTTCGATTTATTTGTCCGCTAAGTGAATGCAAATCTATTTTAATGGCATTATCGCCTGGAAAATGAACTTTAATCACCGCCGATACTCCTGGCGCTAACCCGTCATTCTCGTTTGATAAGACACCGCATTAATTAAGTTTTTACTTTTTAAAACAAACCAGGGAAAATATTAAGTGCGTTGTCATTCTATAATTAACCTACTAGGTGATTAAACCCTAAAGAAATTTCTAAGTTTATTTTAATTATTAATGTTACAATATTTTAAGTGTATTTTATTTCGTAATATGTAGAACACTTTTCATCAAACAAGTCTCTATTCTAAGTTCAAAGATCCTAATCTTAAGGTTTTACACACATACATATATACACATAAGAACAAAAGGAACAAAATTACTTAAATTAAACTAATAATCAAAATAATTGCTAAAATAAAAAAAAGGATAATTATTTTCACTTTAAAGAAAAATCTATATTGGTGATTAAATTGAAAAAAAACAAAATGTGAGGGTTAATTTGAAAATAATTAAAAATTCAGTGCCAATTTGAGAAGAAAAAGGACGAAATTGAATGGATTTGAAACAAGGGTGCTACGATGCGAGATCCAGGAAAGAAAGGCGCGGGTTATAACCGAGTATGGGTTGGTTCAATCGGGTCGTTATATATAACAATTATCATAAACATAAATCATTTTCCCCTCATTTATCAAAACGGATCAAAACCCCTTTCTTTAAAATCCTCTGATATGTTCTTCGTGTTCTTCATAAAATGAAGAACACGATGAACATCCGCCGTGTCGACTGCCATCCACCGGCGCTGTCCACCGTTGTCGATGGCAAAATTCCCAAAACCCGTTCATTTTCCCAGATTTCGGTGACCCCAAATTGCATTTTTTACCATAACTACATCGAAGTCAAATCACGAAGGCATTTCAAAAATAGAGGTAAAAAAATTTCTTTTTCTTATTTAAACTCGAAATAACAATAGAAGAAATTACCTAAAGAATGCTTGCTTTTATTTCTATGGAACTCCGATTACAATTGCTTGCCTCTTTTGGGAATTCAAATGCTTCTAATGTATATGTATTGTGTATGAATTTCTCTATGAATTGTTGTGTTACTTGAATTTACAGTGTTATTTATAGGTACGAAAATGCTTGAATTCCAAGCATGAATCCCCGATTTCTTCCCCTCTGATTGCTTGATCTTTGCCATGGCATCAATTTAGGGATTTGTTTTTCCCATTTTGATTCTAATTTTCCAGCTTGGGCTTCGAATTAGGGATTTATCTTTTGGATTTGCTTATGATTTGGGATTTAACCCTTTTATTTCCTTTTTGCATGTTTCTGGTAACTTCAAATACTGAGGAAATACCGGGAAAGAGTGATTCAAGGTGGAAATGTTGCCGTCTTCAGTCGGAGAAGCTGAACTGACATCTGGAAGGCGGAACGGTGAGCGCGTGGCGCCACTGCGAGTTGTAATCCGTGTGCTCTGCTCTGGAGTGATCTAGAGTTGTAATCCTTGATCTAACGGTTGAGATATCGGGGCGCTATATCATCCTTCAGCTGGTGTGATCTGCGCGTTGGATCGATCTTGATCCAATGGCCCTCCATCGGCTGCGCAACATAAGAAGAATGGCATTAGGGCATTTAGGGTTTAATTTAGTTGGGACGATCGAGCCTTATTTTGTATGAGTTTATATATAAAACTATGGATATGTAAATTTTATGGAGTATTTTTTAACTAAATCTAATGGACCTTTTACTTATTTTTATTTATAAGTGGGCTGCATGTTTTATTTTTTGGGTTTTAATAACTAAATATTATATTAACTACTATCTAAGACACTAGCAACAAATGTATATAACAATTATACAAATTATAATACACTAAGTATATTAATAAAATTATATGACACCTAGATAATTCTAATACTAATTACTACGTTAATATTTTATAACACTAACATATGGCACTTATACTAATTATGATGTAACACTAATGATGTAATATAATACTACTAAACCGGAAATGAAAGTAAAAAAGTTAGGTGAAAATTTAGTGACAACAGTTATGACCAGCGAGCGCATCGAAGCTGCCATTACGAGTGGGAGAATTGACGGGGGAGAACCGTCACTAAAGCACTACAAGAAGAAAGATCACGAGGTTAACAACACTTATGAGGTCGTCAAGAACCTCATTATCTCCTAACCCCAAGCCACGACAGGGAATGCCTGAAACTTCAACAAGAGAGAAGAGAGAGGACCTAAGAAGGAAAGTGAGAACAGGTCCTTCACTCCCTTACCAATGTCTTACAAAGAAATTTACTTGCAGTTGTATAAAGCTGATTTAGTTCGACCTTACCATGTTACCCCCTTTAACATACCTTACCTGACATGGTATGACCCAAAGGCACACTGCGAATACCACGCCAATGTTCTGGGGCATTCAATTGAAAACTACGTAGCATTCAAGAGGTTCGTTCAGAATCTGATTTGTACCGGAGTCTTGCAATTATGGGAGCAAGTAATGACAATAACCCCTTATCGAGTCACGGGGTAAGGTGTAAATGCTCTTGAAGAAGAGTATGCCCGAAAGGCTAAAGATAGTATGTCCGAGATTCAATCTCTGTTGAGATGGGTTTTCCATCAGTCGTGCATGGCGCGTCTCATCGACCGAGGAATAGTAGTCATGAAGAAGGGTTGTGGACCATACTGCGAGTATCATCAGTCGGGGGATCATGAGATACATGATTATGGGGAGTTCTGCCAATTAATTTAGAGTATGATGGGCAACAAAAAGGTTGAGTTTTTCGAGAAGAGGAAGGAAGGAATCTGATGTCTGTGCGTCAAACAATCAAGACTACAAGTACAACGTAAAGAAACCACTTGTCCTTAGTTTCAATCCAGTTGACGAGAGTGCTCCTAAGGTAGCCCCCAAGGTTATAATTTCTGCCCCGACATCTTTTCCTTTCAAGGATACACATCTCGTCCCATGGAAGTATACTGCAAGCGTTTTGGCACCGCGCTCCTCCAGTTCATAAGAAGGTGAAGAGGCAGCGATGAGGATAAAGCCCGTCCAAGATGGGCATGTAGAGCCAAATGCCAGAAAGGTAAATGATGTGGGACATCTTGCAAGGAGTGGTCGGTGCTAGGCTTTAGAAAATCTAAGGGCACCGTGTAGCGACGTTTTTTGAAAATCCTTTAGAAAAATTATAAGTTTGGTGCTACGGGTTATCCCAAAAATCCTTTCTTTGTAATATTGGTTTAAAGGGATTTCTTTTGAAAATTCTTTTTCTTTGGAAAACTGATTGAAAACTGGGAGTAGCCATCGGCCACTCGGATAAGGTAGGCCAGACACCACAAAAACCAGAGATTCATTTTGAAAGGGTTCGGGAGTTGGTTGCGTGTGAGGAAGGATTAGCACCCTCATCACGCCTAGAAATCGGTACCAAAATATTTGTTGCTTTTTGTCAGAATTTGAAAAGAATTTAATTTGGTGACCTTAATTGAAAATTAACCTTAATTGAACGGACTTTATCAAATGGGTGGGTTCAAATGAATTAGACATTCAATTAATAAGATTGATGATACATCGAATCATAGATTAAACCAACATCGAATAAGCCTGACTGTCGTGTTAATTTATGGTTCGAATCCCGCACGTCACCTTTATGCATGGTGCAGACAATTAAGGAATGATGTAATGCCTTTATCAAGTTTTAGTTCTGCCTTGAGTCGGTAAGGATTAATCCAAATATTAGGTCAACATCCTTTAAGCTCGGACTATTACGACGCTAATATCGAGACTAATGGATACCTCCCCTTTTATAATTCAAATTGATTAGCATGCGATAGAAAGGGTTAAAGACATATGAATGGAAAATAGGGGATGGCAAACAAAGACATAAAGGAAAAGCACGCAAGGCCTAAGTTATGGAAAGCCCAATTAGTGTTTCAACGATCGGCTAAGTAATTCTAATAATTAACCCTAAATTGGTTAAACCTAAAAAACTAGAAAGCCCTAATAAATCATGGATTATGTTGATGCTAATTAACTCGATCAACATTGAACTAGTATCCCAATGAGCCAAGGATACAGTTTAAAATGAATCAAGTTAATTAATCATAACTTTAAATCTCAATTGTCAATTTTATCCTAAAAGGGTAATTAAGGAGTGTTTAACTAATTTATGAATTCAACATTTATCCTAATAAGCCAAAGATAAACTTAAATTAATCAAACTAGTTCAAACCTTAATCTAACTATGGTTTTAAAGACTAACCCTAAATCTAATTAATTTAAAACCTATGCCCCTATAAGCCGGGCACACGATTTAAATTAATTAAATTTATTAATGTACCCTAAGAAGGCCTAACCTAACTAAAGCTCTAAAAACTAAAACCCAAAATTAATTTGATTAATTTAGCGATCGTATCCCTATAAGACGAGCACATGGTCCCAAATTAACCAAATTAATTCGCCTAATCTAATCTAAAACCTCAATTAGCCATAAGCCCCTTTAAACTAAGCCCAAACTTCTAATTAACCAAACTAAACCCAAATGAAGAAAGGCTCAAAGCATATTATAAGACTATATAAAAAAACCTAATTATGTGTTTTAAAAGAAAATACACATCATGCAAATTATATAAAACTTTTAAACCCACATATATCTAAAAGCTAAATGTATTATAAATCACACTTTTTTAGATGAAAGACTACATGTTGTGCATTAGAACACACGTATCATAATTATTACATAGGACAACTATACATCCAAACAAATAATAAATTAAAAAATCTATTAAGCACATCAAAACAATGAAATTAAACGCAAATATAAACAGTAACAACATAGGCAAATAATAAAAAATGCATGAGAATCAAGGGGGAATTATACATTGGAAGGGACCAAAGTAAAAAGAAATAAGATTGAAGGGTCAAAAAGGAAGAAAAGCGGGGAAGCGATTGTAAACCTGTAGAGAATTTTAGGGACCCGGGTGGCAATTATAAAAGGTGGAATGGCCTCGGGGGCAATTTTGATAACACATAAGGACCAAAAAGGGTATTATAAAAAGCGAAATGGCTTGTATGTCGTAATTTAGCCAAGCGGAGGGACCAAAAGGGCTATTTAGCTATGCGGAGACCCTCCGTGCGCAATTAGAATGGGGTGGAGGGACTCATAAGGCAAATATACCAAAAATAAAATGGACTGAGTATATATCCCAACGTTTTATAACACATTTCCTCTTTTGGAATAATCCCTCAGCCCCTAAATTTCTCTCAACCCTCTGTCCTTTTCCAGAATAGGGATGAACACCGTCGTGGTGTTCATCCCCAAACCCAAAAAACACCGTAAAACATAGAATTTGGCCATGCTCCCCTGCATCGACCGCCGCTCGCTGGTGACCGACAATCTTAGATACAACCCCAAACACTCATCTCCTTCCCTTGAGCCCCGATCTAAGCCCAGTTTTAACGAAAACCAAACAGAGATGTCTCTCCTCCTTAAAAACCAAAACAAAAATCCCCCCTTTCGAAAATAAGACAAGGAAAAACACCTCTCCCCATGCCGATTCACCTTTTGTAGCGCCAGAGGACACTACAAGGCTTATCATCGAAGGGGAAATAGGCTTCGACGGCGAAGGTAATATCTAAACCCTAGTTTTCTACATGCATGTTTTCTTTTTAGAAATAGATGTACCTTAGAAGGATGTTTTCTATTGCTGGTTGAGATTCCAAAAAAATGAATTTTACATGTCTGTTGGGTTTCTTTTTATACTCGAGTGTTACATTGCTTAAAATAGAAAGGAAAATTCCTATTGGTTGCCTCTGTTGATAATATGTTTTTGACGTCCTTTTGATTTGCTACCGATTGTTGTCTCTAATGCCTCTGCTTTTTCTCTTCGCTCGTGAACCATGACATTCGACTATGAAGAAGGCCGGTCAGATAGCGAGCGACGCTTGTCTCCCAGGATGTCGCGGCGAAGTGAAGAGGGGAGAGGACTAGAGTGAGAAACTGCTTGGGGAGCAAGGACCTCTGGGATCCATCGGATCCGCCAACATGGAGATGAGATCTGATGATCAACCGTCGTGCGTGGAAAATGAAGCATCAGACACACAAGTGGAAGGTGAAAGAGCCGTATGTGAATCCTACGCGCGCGTGAGGGTTTCTGAATGGTCGCACATACGGTGTGTAGAGCTCTCTTGAATGTTCTACGCAGATCTCGACCGTCTAATTATCATCGTGGATCCAACAGCCTAGGATCAGCTACGCAAGAAAAAATAATTAGGGTTTCTGTATTTAAGGCCTTATTGGGCCGATTATGTTTTATTATTATACCTTCTATTGTAATTGGACTGTTTGAATAAAAAGACTTGGGCTTATCTATTTTAGATTTACTATTCTATATTTTCAGTTTAGGATATAATACCAATAATAATAATAACGGCAATAAGGATATAATGATAACACTTATTTATATGAAAGTGTTATTAATATGGATAGTCTTTTAGGGATTTTCTATAATAATAACGACGTAACAACACTAATAGCAATGGTAGCAATAATACTAACAGTAGTAATACCAAACATTGTGCATTTTAAAACCTTATTCGTAAGAAACAAAAGAAATGGGTGGACCCCCGGATAAAATTAGTGACTACAGCTGCCCCTCTTTTCTTATCCTTGTGGAACAAGAATGAAGCAAAGACCATAAGCACTAATTTTATCTGACTTCCATATCGTCGATTTGCTCCTCCAAAGTGGCAATGAACAAATCTGAATAACTTGTTTTCCAGAAGCGGCGAAAGCAAATTGGGCAATACTGGAGTGTCCTTCCAAAATGGCAATGAACATGCCAAATAGCGAACGACTCATTCCTCCGAAACGACCATGAATGAATACAAACAACTTGTTTTCCCGAAACAGCCAAAAACAAACATAGTGGCCCTGACAAGTCTTTCCAAAACGATAGTAGACGAGCCACCTAACCTTTATAGGACTCAATCCTCCAAAACGAAGATGAATGAATCCAAACAACTTGCTTCCCCGTAACGGTAGAAAGCGAACTGGACAACATGATGCTCCAAAGAAGCGGCGAACAAGTCACGCGTCTTCAAAATAGGAAAATGGGCTTGTTTCCCTGAGCGGCAAGAACGAGACCAGGCAAATATGACATGTCCCTCCAAAGCGGCAACGAACTAATAGTAAATCCCTAGACACAAGTCTTGTTCCTCTTGGGCCTAAGGATAAGTTTTCTTTCCTGTCTCTTTAGTTTTGAAATCCTTGGGTGATGGTTTTGAAACTCTTTGCTTTGAGATCATTTCTTCGGTTTTTGCTTCACCTTACTCCCCTCTTATGAAGTATTTGATCTATCTTTTGAACCTGTAAAAACTGAATAATTATGAAGGAATGAGTTAGCATGCTCCTGACTTAGGGATGTCTAACTAGGTATGATGCATGAGTGAAGTCAATTTTCTTGGACACTTTCTCTTATTGGTTCTTCAAATTTAACCTTCTCTTGTTCTTCTCCCGTCCTCTTGGTGATGACGGTGCTCCATCTCGTACTTGGGTTCACCCATCATGCCCCTATTTTCTTGAGTCCCTGATCTTTTTGATCTAGAATACCCTCTCAGGTTTTTTCTTTATAAACCTTTTTTTTCTTTTTTTCTTTTTTCTCTTTTTTCTCCTTTTTATCTTTTTTTTCTCTTTTTTTCATTTTCTTTTTCCTTTTTCTTTTTCATTTTTCCTGTTGTTTTTTTCTTTCTTTTCCTTTTTGTTCTTTCTCCATTTGGCACCCTGCCTCTTACTCCTTGGATCCTGAGCAATACTCAAAGACTTGTTTCAGTGGATCTTGTCGACTTCGCCTCCTATGATCCTTTACCCTATCCTTGGCGAACTCTTTTCTTATTTTTGTTTTGGAACAAGCCTGCACTTGATAGGTTAAATCATAGTAATAGAAATCCTTTGTTTTTCATAATCTATGTTAATCTATCCGCATGATGTTTGTGAAATAGACAATGGATATCAAAATGAAGCTTTATTAATATTAAATGTAGTATTGGGAAAATTTTGACATGTATGGCAAACATGAAAGAAATGAAAGAGATGATGTCAACTGTATAAATGAAAAGGACCCATCGACCTTGGTAGATATCTTGCGGGCCATCCTTGGTTGTTACTCATGATAATATGAGAATCGGGGCATAGTCTTTCTTCCAGAACCAGGCCTGTCAATCAGATACCGAAAGTCTTTGTTTATCTGAACCACCCTTTTTGGATTTTCAATTCAGACCCTTCTTTGGTTTTAAGGCGCCTATATTTAGGTTTTCACCTTAAACCCTCATTTATTTCTCTCTCTTTTTTTCTTCTTTTTTTCTTCTTTTTAAGGCCTTTTAAGCGTAATACTTCTTGACAGAATCTGAGTTGATCGGGTTACTCAATTCCTTCCCATCCATTTCTGCTATGATTATCACTCCACCAGAGAAAACGTTTTTCACGACGTAAGGTCCATCACAATTTGGCATCCATTTTTCCCGAAAATCTCTTTGATTTACTAAGATCCTCTTAAGTACCAGATATCCTACTCGAAACTCTCTCAGCAGACCTTTTTGTTATAAGCCCGCATCATCTTTATCTGATACATCTGGCTGTGACAGATGGCTTTCAATCTTTTCTCCTAAATAAGGTTCAGTTGATCAATCCTAGCCTACACCCATTCGGCTTCATCCAATTTGACCTCATTCAAAATTCAGAGTGAGGGAATCTCTATCTCGATGGGTAACACCGCCTCTGTGCCATATACCAAGGAATACGACGTTGCCCCCATAGAAATTCTTATAGAGGTTTGGTAGGCAAACAAGGCAAAGGGTAGCCTTTCATGCCAATCTTTAAAAGTCTCCGTGGTCTTAGCTATGATCCTTTTGATATTCTTATTTGCTATTTCTACCGCTCTATTCATCTTAGGGCGATATATGGTAAAATTATGGTGCACGATTCTGAACTGCTCACACACTTCGGTCATCATCTTATTTTTCAGGTTGGTAGCATTGTAATACCCAACCCAGCCTATGAGTATTTTACATCCCTCATGGTAGACAGTCTAACTTGTCTAACAAGTTAGAGATTTATTCGTTCGGAATTGACTAATAGAGGCAATAACCAAAAGACCGAAGATATAGTCAAGAAATTAAACAACATTCAAGTAATTATATGGTTTACAAGGACATAAGAATCGGCCAAAGAAGTATTAAAGAAATCGAACAAAATATCCATGCATGTTAGGTAACTTGTGACCCAAGCAAGTATATGAAAATACTACAAACATCCGCATAGTATTCAATGTAGGATCATAGCATCAGATTTTGAAAGAAACAATGTCATAGATAACAACGTACCTTGTAACTTAGCACTATAACGCGAAGAAACTTCCTAAACAAGTATCTTGCTTCAAGTACCAATAGAGTTACGTTTCATCCAAGCATAATTCGTTCAAACATGTAACAACTAACCATTAGATGATTATCTTATAATTTACTTTGAGTTTCTACTTTCTACTTTCCTTTACATCGACTAAGAGGTAACATACTCATGAAACGATCTTTCAAACAATCTCATACATAGCAACATCACATTATGGTTCTAAATCATAATCAACTCTTTTAAAATAAGCTAGTGCATTTATATCATGGCATAGCAAGGCATCCAAACGATCACAAGTGTTTAAACAAAAGCACCTCGAATTATCATTCTTATCTAAATTATTTACAAGTCTACTAATCCTACCCGGATTAATACATATGTACTTCTATACTAGTGCCTCCCTTAGGGAGTTATCGAAACATAGTTTCAAACGTACATTAGAAGCTCAGGTGACCTTGCTGGTTCTCCTTGCAAAAGTTGGTAGGGTACAGAACTAAAATATGAAATAGAGTGAGTAGTCAGAAAGGTAAACTTGCAGCGAATTCAAGAAATAGAATACGACATAGTAAGAGCATAATCGAGTTACCAAGGTAGATTGGCTATCCAACAGAAGTACTTTCTATCACAATGAATCCGACCGAACATAAGATCCCTCATATCCTAAATTATAATTTCACATGGCTTCACAATATGTTCACCAACATAAGATCACATACACAAAATTCACATTTCAAGCAACCCCTAAGGGTTGGTCTAATGTCATGCAGCATTCAAAAATGCTTATTTTACAGGCAATCATAATTGAAATTTCAATAACAACTAGAAACATTCTAGGCTCACCGATGTGACCACTTTATCAGCAGGCAATGACATTCAGATCATTGAATCATTCGTTTTAGTATCAATCAAGGGTACAATTGTACCTTTCAGGGGACCTTAGTCCTATAATTCAGGCTGAGCTCAGAATGTAATTCCTATTGGCATGCCAATACCGACTAAACCAGAACTATACACATTCTCCTAGTGTCTCTACTTAATTAAACTAGGTGCTCATGATTCATATTAGGTATACAAGCATGTACAATCAATCCACAACATCAGGAAGCCCCATTATGGCATTCGATTCATTATTTTATAACATATTCAAAATTTACATTTACAGTAGATGTTACCTTGATAAATGCCTTCTTGTCATTCAAATAGTTTAACAATTTAACTAATTAACACAAGCTACACTCACATCTGATTCAAGCTATACTTGGTCTTGGATCACAACTCCTTTTTCCTCTCGTCTTCTTGACCAAATTCTTTGTCGTATAATTAACAACAATTAAATCATTCATTAGAGTAATTCCACACCATTTGACCTGTCTATGTGCTCGCGCAATTGCATTTAATCAAGTTTAAGGTAATACATTCAAAACATTCATATAACACTATATTCATAGCCAAAGATGTAGCTCAACCATAGAGGGCATTAACATACACATAAAACAGTCCCCTAGATTTCAACAATTCGAAACTGCCCCTAATTGCTCTTAGAATCTCTCTTTATGCCAATATAGCCATCCCGCTCTCGGGTGTTAACTCAAATTTTTATGCATCTAATCATCCAAATCTAGTAATTATCAATTTAGCACCATAATGACCCTAACACCAACATAGCCAAGTCGTATGGCCACCACCCAGTCCCTAGTTTGTTCTGTTCGAAACAGGGCATAATTCCATTGAATTAGGTTGCTTTCAAACAATTGAAATTCACTCAAGTACTCCCCTAATTCAGGTATAAGGCTATTACAAGTCAACCAATATACATGTTATCACAAATTCAATTTGCTTTGCTTCTAAACATACATAGACATATATGTATATATATATACAAGTTAAGTAATCAAAATTCCAGCATTGATAAAATTTCACACATATAAGCAAACATGTCAATATACATATAACATTTATTTCAAAGCTTCAACTAGCATCTTCGATTTCTAAAGATACTAATCTACCATTCTCTCAATCATGTAACAACACAACCTTGAACTAACAATTATAATCTAATGGCATATCATTTCCCAATTCGTAAGATTCAACATCTCTAACAAGTATCTCAACTTCTAGTTCTAAAGGAATTTATAAGAATGACTTACTTTCCTTGATAACCTTTTCCCAAATATGCATCAAATTCAACCAAAGATCTTATTAAGCTACTGCTATGGTGGAATTTCTCATCCCTCTCTCTATACTTGTTTCGGCTAAGGGGGAAATGAAGAAGAACAAAGCATATTTGTTTGTCTTCAAAAGAAAATGATAATCACTCACATGCTCAAAAGCTGTGGAGCCACCTCATCAAACCATTCTTAACTTTAGAATTACCATGCAACACTCAAACTTTATAATTTAACTATTTAGTCATTTCGGTCCTACCTTTCTAGTTCCGTAGAGTTCAATTTAGTCCCTTATAATCTTTTAACAATCATACAACTACTCTAAATTGGAGTATCATAATGTTAATTTAACTTGTAGATTGGGACGTTACAAATCCCTCCCCCTTAAGGGAAATTCATCCACGAATTTACCTAAAAGAAAAAGAAGAGGATAAATTTCTCTCATAAAAGATTCAGATTCCCAAGTTGCTTCCTTACTCCCATGATATTTCCACAGAACCTTGACAAGAGGTATTGTTTTATTTCGAAGTTGTCTAACTTCACAGTCAAGGATTTTAATTGGTTCTTCAATAAATGACAAGTCTTGGTTCAATTCAACTTCCTTCGGTTCCAAGACATGAGAAAGATCAAATCGATATTTTCGTAGCATTGATACATGGAATACGTTATGTATTTTATTGAATTCTTTCGAAAGACTCGATATGCAACATGACCAATTCTTTCGGTTATCTCGAAAGGTCCTATGAACCGAGGACTAAGCTTCCCTTTCTTTCCAAATCTAAATACCTTCTTCCATGGAGATACTTTGAGAAACACTTTATCTCCCACACTGTGTTGAACATCCTTTCTTTTATGATCAGCATAAGCTTTTGGTCGGTCAAAAGCCTCCGTCAAATGACTACAGATTATTTGTACTTGCTCCTCTGTATCCCGAAGTAATTGTGGTCCTATGGCCTTAATTTTACCCAATTCGAACCAACATAATGGGGTCTTACACTTTCTTCCATATAGAGCCTCGAAAGGGGCCATTTGAATGGAAGATTGGTAACTATTGTTATAAGAAAATTCAGCTAGTGGTAAGGCTTTCTCCCAGTTCTTCCCCATATCAATTACACGTGCCCGAAGCATGTCTTCCAAGACTTGTATAGTTCTTTTCGATTGTCCATTCGACTGAGGATGAAATGTTGTACTAAGCTTTATCCTAGTTCCAAGTGCTTTGTGTAAAGTCTTCCAAAATCTAGATGTAAATCTAGGATCCCGATCAGAGAGTATTGAGGTAGGGATGCAATGAAGTCTTATTATCTCTCTGATATACAGTTCTGCCAATTGATCCAGACTCATGTTCAAACAAATAGGGAGAAAGTGAGTAGACTTAGAAAATCTGTTTACAATTACCCAGATTGCATCATTCTTTTTAGGGGACACATGTAGACCACTAGCAAAATCCATCGTTATCTGATCCCATTTCCACAGTGGAATTTCGATGGGTTGTAAGAGTCCTAAAGGGACTTGATGCTCAGCTTTCACCTTTTGACATACAAAACATCTTGACACAAAGTCTGTTATAGCAGACTTCATTCTAGGCCACCAATATAGACTCTTTAGGTCCTTATACATCTTCACTGATCCATGATGAATTGAAAAATAACTATTGTGAGCTTCATGAAGAATTTCTCTTCTTAATTTTGAATCATTAGGAACACACATCCTATTCCTGAAATAAAGTAACACGTCTTCTTTTAGAGTGAAATATAATTCAGAGTTCCTATTCAGTTTGAGCTTGATTTCGAGTAATTTAGGATCTGATTGTTGTAGCAGTTAGATTCTTAACACAATCCTAGACTGGATTCGAATAGAAGCTAGGGTTCCTTTCTTTACTAGCAATCAAAAGTGGGAATTGATGGATGATGAAGCTATATTAGTTTGCAAGGAAATATGTTAGATGACACATATAAGCTTTAACTCGATTAAGGTTAGAGGAAAGGTTGATTTGATTAGACTCTTACCACGAGAATGTTGGCGACTGAGTGCATCAAACACAACATTGGCTTTCCCCGGATGATAATCTATGATTAAATCATAGTCTTTAAGAAGTTCAATCCATCTCCTTTGTTTGAGGTTGAGTTCCTTCTGAGTCAAGATATATTTTAGGCTCTTATGATCAGTATATAGATAGCATCTCCCTCCGAATAGATAATGTCGGCATATTTTTAAGGCAAAAACCACCGCAACAAGCTCCAAATCATGAGTTGGATAGTTGAGCTTATGGGACTTTAATTGTTGGGAAGCATATGCCACTACTTTACCTCCTTGTATTAAAACACATCCTAAACCCAAATAGGAGGCATCGCTAAACGCAATGTATTCTTTTCCCGATTCTGGTTGAATCAATACTGGGGCTCGGGCTAGAACTTCTTTCAACTGATCAAAGCTCCTTTGTTGATTCTCAGTCCAAACAAACGGTATATCTTTACGAAGTAGCTTGGTCAAGGGTAAAGCTAAGATTGAAAAGCCCTTAACAAATCTTCAATGATATCTAGCCAAACCAAGAAAACTCCTAACTTCACTTACATTTCTCGGAGATCTCTAATCAAGCACAGATTGGATCTTTTTCGGGTCAACTTTGATTCCCTCGGCTGAAATTACATTCCCAAGAAAAGAGACTTCGGTTAACCAAAATTCACATTTTTTGAATTTGGCGTCGATTCTATTTTCTCTAAGATTTTGTAAGACAATTCTGAGATGTCTTGAATGATCATCTTCATATTTCGAGTAAAGAAGAATATCGTCAATGAAGACTACCACAAAATTATCCAAGTAAGGTTTAAAGACTCGGTTCATTAGATCCATAAACGCATCAAGGGCGTTTGTCAAACCAAATGGCATTACTAGGAACTCATAATGACCATATCGAGTCCTAAAGGCAGTTTTGGAAATGTCAGAATCCTTTACCTTCATTTGATAGTACCCTGATCTAAGGTCAATCTTAGAAAATACTGATGCACCTTTCAATTGATCAAACAAATATTCAATTCTCGAAAGTGGGTACTTATTCTTGATCGTGACTTGATTAAGTTGTCGATAATCTATGCACAACCTCATTGATCCGTCTTTTTTCTTAACAAAGAGTACTGGGGCTCCCCATGGTGAAAAGCTAGGTCGTATAAACCCTTTTTCTTGCAGTTCTTGCAATTGCTTCTGAAGTTCTTTTAATTCCACATGAGCCATCCGGTAAGGAGTGATAGATATGGGATTAACTCCCAGTTGAGTCTCGGTCTTGAATTCAACTTCTTGAGTTGGTGGCAATCCCGAAAGTTCCTCAGGAAAAATATCAGGGAATTCAGATACAGTCAGGATTAACGCTATATTAGACTCGGTTTGTACATTTCCGAGCATATTAGAAATTAAAGTACTCGGCTCTTTTTTCCCTTGACCAAATAGAGATATTGATTCTTTTCCTAAGCCCCGTAAGTATAATTTTCTCTTATTACAGTCTACCTATGCCTGGTGTATGCCTAACCAGTCTAATCCCAAAATTAGATCAAATTCACAGGAAGACAGTACATAAAGGTGAATAGGAAAAGGTATGTTTTGAATATATAAATGACAATTCCTAAAAAGAACATTTATAGTCAAATATTTTCCTACAGAGTTCGAAACTAAGAGTTTCTGAGCAATTATTTTAGAATTCAGATTCAGCTTTTCAATCAAAGGGAAATAGATAAAAGAATGGGTAGACCCCGGATCAAATAAAGCATATACAAGACTATTATTTAGTTCAACAGTACCTACTATGACATCGGGTGCCTCTTCTTCGTCACGGCTCCGAATGTGATACATCCGGGTAGGGGCCCAAGACTCCTGATGAGTGGTGGTGACAGCCTGACCTCGAGATCTTCCTTGGTTTCCTGATTGAGCTTGTCTTGGCCCATTTCCCTTAAAAGGTGTAGTTTGATTCGAATTAGAGGCTACCTTAACCGGGGGTTTGCCAAAGGGTCAAGGACAATCTTGGACATAATGATCCGCACTCCCACATCGAAAACAGGCATTTGATTGTCTCCTACATTGACCAGAGTGGTAATTCTGACAGATATTGCAGTGTCGAGATTGAGGTTCTTTACCCACATTTCTCGAGCTATTGATAGAAACTGCAGGAACAGAAGATTTAATTATAGTTTGAGGCTTCAAAATGTAGTTATCCCTTGGCGAAGCAACATGGATTTCACAAATTTTCCCTAGCCCCTCGGTTTCTTAGAAGGCCATATTGGTTTATTATCACCCCCGAATCTTTTATCCTTCTTGGAAAAGTTCTCCCTTCTTTTGTCAGCAGCTTTCATCCAAGATTTCGTGGCAATTACTCGATTCACCAGGTCTTGGAAGTCAGTTATTCCGAGGGCTATGAACATCGAGCTCAATTCATCAATCAATCCTTCGATGAACATTCTACATTTGTCTTCTTCTCTCTTGATGTATTCAGCTCCGTACTTACAATATTTACAGAAGTCTCTGATATATTGCTCTACAGGTTTTCTACTTTGCTTAAGCTACAAGAAACGTCTTATTCTTTCAGCTAAATACTGTTTATTGACATACTTTTTCCAGAATTCCTTCAGAAAGAATTCCCAGGTGATAGAATTCTCAGGAGCCGTGAGGATTATGGTTTCCCACCAATTCAGGGCTTCATCAGCAAGTAAAGCCACAACACATTCCAACTTGTGTGGATCAGAACATTGAAGTTGTTTGGTTAGGATTCGAACAGTGGTCTTTAACCAGTACTTGGCTGCTTTTGGGTTCTCTTCATCCGATCCCGTAAAAATGTAGGCTCGGTGCTAAGCCAATTTGTCAATAGGGGCTTTCTAATGGCTCACTGTAGGTATAGGAGGATCATTTTGCTTCATTGTAGTGATAAACTGATTAAACATCTCAGTCATACTGAGAAAGCACTCTTTCTGTATTTGAATTAATTTAGGAACCTCTGGCTATTGTTCTACAGCTTTCAAAGGATTTATTGGTTCCTGATTCAGTCTAACGCTTCCCCTTCATTGGAGAAGCCAGCCGAACTATTTCCATCCCGGGCTAGATGTGTCTCAGACATCTGAATTTAGCATTTAAAGGAGATTCAATCACACAAGGTCATAAGCACAATTATACAACTCCTAGGTGGCACTTAAATCACATAACCTAGACTAATTTAGTCTTAGGATCGACTAAATCTTAGCTCTGATTACCAAATTGTAATACCCAACCCAGCCTATGAGTATTTTACATCCTCAAGGTAGACAGTCTAACAAGTTAGAGATTCATTCATTCGGAATTGACTAAAAGAGGCAATAACCAAAAGACCAAAGATATAGTCAAGCAATTAAACAACACTCAAGTAATTATATAGTTTACAAGGACATAAGAATTAGCCAATGAAGTATTAAAGAAATCGAACAAAATATCCATGCATGTTAGGTAACTTGTGACCCAAGCAAGTATATGAAAATACTACAAACATCCGCATAGTATTCAATGTAGGATAATGGCATAAGATTTTGAAAGCAACAATGTCATAGATAACAACGTACCTTGTAACTTAGCACTATAATGCGAAGAAACTTCCTAAACAAGTATCTTACTTCAAGTACCAATAGAGCTATGTTTCATCCAAGCATAATTCATTTAAACATGTAACTACTACCATTAGATGATTATCTTATAATTCACTTTGAGTTTCTACTTTCCTTTACATCGACTAAGAGGTAACATACTCATGAAATGATGTCTCAAACAATCACATACATAGCAACATCACATTATGGTTCTAAATCATAATCAACTCATTTAAAATAAGCTAGTGCATTCATATCATACCATAGCATGACATCCAAACGATCACAAGTGTTTAAACAAAACACCTCGAATTATCATTCTTATCTAAATTATTTACAAGTCTACTAATCCTACCCGGGTTAATACATATGTACTTCTATACTAGTGCCACCCTTAGGAAGTTATCAAAATGTCATTTCAAACGTACATTAGAAGCTCGAGTGACCTTGTTGGATCTCCTTGCAAAAGTTGGTAGGGTAAAGAACTGAAATATGAAATAGTGAATAGTCAGAAAGGTAAACTTGCAGCAAATTCAAGAAATAAAATAAGACATAGTAAGAGCATAGTCGAGTTATCAAGGTAGATTGGCTATCCAACAGAAGTACTTTCTATCACAATGAATCTGACCGAACATAAGATCCCTCATCTCCTAAATTATAATTTCACATAGCTTCACAATGCGTTCACCAACATACGATCACATACACAAAATTTACATTTCAAGCAACCCCTAAGGGTTGGTCTAATGTCAGGCAGCATTCAAAAATGCTTATTTTACAGGCAATCATAATTGAAATTTCAATAACAACTAGAAACATTCTAGTCTCACCGATGTGACCACTTTATCAGCAGACAATGGCATTCAGATCATTGAATAATTTATTTTAGTATCAATTAAGGGTACAGTTGTACCTTTCAGGGGACCTTAGTCCTATAATTCAGGCTGAGCTCAGAATGTAATTCCTATTGGCATGCCAATACCAACTAAACAAGAACTATACGCATTCTCCTAGTGTCTCTATTTATTTAAACTAGGTGCTCGTGATTCATATTTGGTATACAAGCATGTACAATCAATCCACAACATCCAGGAAGCCCCCTTATGTCATTCGCTTCATTGTTTTATAACATATTCAAAATTTACATTTACCGTAGATGTTACCTTGATAAATGCCTTCAAGAATTTCCCAAGATACATTCAAGCAAGCAAGGCGACGAGGCCTTCTTGTCATTCAAATAGTTTAACAATTATACTACAATTTAATTAAATTAACACAGGCTACACTCACATATAATTTTAGCTATACTTGGTCTTAGATCACAACTCCCTTTTTCCTCTCATCTTCTTGACCAAATTCTTTGTCGTCTAATTAACAACAGTTAAATCATTCATTAGAGTAATTCCACACCATGTGACTTGTCTATGTGCTCACGCAATTGCATTTAATCAAGTTTAAGGTAATACATTCAAAACATTCATATAACACTATATTCCTAGCCAAAGATGTAGCTCAACCATAGAGGGCATTAACATACACATAAATCAGTCCCCTAGATTTCAACAATTCGAAACTGCCCCTAATTGCTCTTAGAAGCTTACTTTATACCAATATAGCCATCCCTCTCTCGGGTGTTAACTCAAATTTTTATGCATCTAATCATCCAAATCTAGTAATTATCAATTTAGAACCATAATGACCCCTAACACCAACATAGCCAAGTCGTATGGCCACCACCCAGTCCCCAGTTTGTTCTGTTCGAAATAGGGCATAATTCCATTGAATTAGGTTGCTTTCAAACAATTGAAATTCACTCAATTACTCTCCTAATTCAGGTATAAGGCTATTACAAGCCGGCCAACATACATGTTATCACAAATTCAATTTGTTTTGCTTCTAAACATACATAAACATATATGTATGTATATATATATATATATACAAGTTAAGTCATCAAAATTCCAACATTGATAAATTTTCACACATCTAAGCAAACATGTCAATATACATATAACATTTATTTCAAAGCTTCAACTAGCATCTTCGGTTTCTAAGGATACTAAGATCTACCATTCTCTCAATCATGTAACAACACAACCTTGAGCTAACAATCATAATCTAATGGCATATCATTTCCCAATTCGTAAGATTCAACATCTTTAACAAGCTATCTCAACTTCTAGTTCAAAAGGAATTTATAAGAATGACTTACTTTCCTTGATAACCTTGTCCCAAATATGCATCAAATTCAACTGGAGATCTTATCAAGCTATTGCTATGGTGGAATTTCTCCTCCCTCTCTCTCTATACTTGTTTCCGCTAAGGGGGAAATGAAGAAGAACAAAGCATATTTGTTTGTCTTCAAAAGAAGATGATAATCACCCACATGTTCAAAGGCTATGGAGCCACCTCATCAAACCATTCTTAACTATAGAATTACCATGCAACACTCAAACTTTATAATTTAACTATTTAGTCATTTCGGTCCTACCTTCCTAGCTCCGTAGAGTTTAATTTAGTCTCTTATAATCTTTTAACAATCATACAACTAATCTAAATATGGAGTATCATAATGTTAATTTAACTTGTAGATTGGGACATTACAAATCCCTCCCCTTAATGGAAATTCGTCCCTGAATTTACCTGAAAGAAAAAGATGAGGATAAAGTTCTCTCATAGAAGATTCAGATTCCCAAGTTACTTCCTTACTCCCATGATGTTTCCATAGAACCTTGACAAGAGGTATTGTTTTATTTTGAAGTTGTCTAACTTCACAGTCAATGATTTGAATTGGTTCTTCAATAAATGACAAGTCTTGGTTCAATTCAACTTCCTTCGGTTCCAGGACATGAGAAGGATCAAATCGATATTTCTGTAGCATTGATACATGGAATAGGTTATGAATTTTATAGAATTCTTCCAGAAGAGCCAATCGATATGCAACAGGACCAATTCTTTCGGTTATCTTGAAAGGTCCTATGAACTGAGGACTAAGCTTCCTGTTCTTTCCAAATCTAAATACCTTCTTCTATGGAGATACTTTGAGAAACACTTTATCTCCCACACTGTGTTGAACATCCTTTCTTTTGTGATCAACATAAACTTTTGGTCGGTCAAAAGCCTCCTTCAAATGACTACATATTATTTGTACTTGCTCCTCTATATCCCAAAGTAATTGTGGTCCTAGGGCCTTATTTTCACCCAATTCAAACCAACATAATGAGGTCTTACACTTTCTTCCATAGAGAGCCTCGAAAGGGGCCATTTGAATAGAAGATTGGTAACTATTGTTGTAAGAAAATTCAGCTAGTGGTAAAGCTTTCTCCCAGTTCTTCCCCATATCAATAACACATGCCCGAAGCATGTCTTCCAAGACTTGTATAGTTCTTTCCGATTGTCCATCTGACTGGGGTGAAATGATGTACTAAGCTTTATCATAGTTCCAAGTGCTTTGTGTAAAGTCTTCCAAAATCTAGATGTAAATCTAGGATCCCAATCAGAGATTATTGAGGTAGGGATGCCATGAAGTCTAATTATCTCTCTGATATACAGTTCTGTCAATTGATCCAGACTCATGTTCAAACGAACAGGGAGAAATTAGCCATATCTCATTATCTTTCTTGCCATTGAGAATCCGCTAGCGTGGGACCCACATAATCCTCTATGGACTTCTGCTAGAATAACTTCCGCTTCTCGAGTACCGACACATTTTAACAGTACCTGATCTTTGCTTCTTTTGTACAAAATCTCCCCATCCAGGACATATCCTGACGCTAGGCTTCAGATAGTTCTTTTTATCATTGTCATCAGCCTCTTTCGGGTAAGCTTGGAACTTGATGTATTGGAGGATATCATGGTACCATGGCTTACTATCTTCATCATTTTCCAAATTATAACAATGGTGGGTACCTTGAAAGTCTGCACTTCAACTGACTTCATTTTAGTTATTGAGTTCAAATTGAAAACGGCGGCCAAGGTTTCTAGGGCATCGACCATCTGATTGTCCTTCCTTGGCATGTAATAGAAGTTGTTTTCTTTGAACTTCTTGACTAATTATTTAATTAATTCGTAGTAGTTGATCAATTTCATATCTCTAGTTTCTCAATCCTTCCGAAGTTGGTAGATCACTAAGGATGAGTCTCCAAAAACGTGAAGTACTTTGACTTTTCTTTCAATGGCCGCTCGAAGCCCCATGGCGCAAGCCTCGTACTCGCTATGTTGTTGGTGCAGAAAAAATCCAAACTACTGGTAAAGGGGTAGTAGACCTCATTAGGAGAGATCAACACTACCCTTATTCCAAGTCCCAAGGCGTTAGAGGCTTTGTCAAAGTAAAGTCTCCAGGCTTTTTCTTCGGTGATGGGCTCATTTTAAAGGACGGTACTGATCAAATCTTGGTTCGAGAAGTCAAAGTCTACCAGTTCATAGTCGTCTGAAGCGCGACATGTCAAAAGATCTGCCACTACACTTCCTTTTACCGCCTTCTAATTCACGTAAACAATGTCTAATTCTAATAATAACATTTGCCAACGAGCCATTTTCCCGGTGAGCGCCGGTGCCTCCATCAGAAACTTTAATGGGTCCAACCTAGAGATTAAGTAGGTGGTGTGATACAACATGTATTGCCTGAGTCGCTTTGTGGCCCATACCAAGGCACGTCACAGTTTTTGAATCAAGGAGTACCGTGCTACACACTCGGTGAACTTCTTGCTTAAATAATAAGTCGCCCTTTCCTGGTTGCCAGAATCATCATGTTTACCTAGCACGCAACCCATTAAATTTTCAAACACGGTCAGATATAGGATCAACGACCTGTCTGGCGCTGGTGCCACCAAAATCGGAGCGTTGGTCATATACTTTTAAATTTTTTCTAATGCTTCTTGACAATCTTCGTCTCAGATTCTCGGGTTATTCTTTCGAAGAAGTCTGAAGACGGGGTCACATTTCTCAGTTAATTGGGAAATGAACCGCGATACGTAATTCAACCTTCCCAAAAATCCCCGGACTTCCTTTTGTGTTTGAGGTGGTGAAAGATCTTGGATTGCTCTTACCTTGTCCGGGTCGATCTCGATTCCCTTCCGGCTTACCACAAAACCTAATAGTTTCACGGATGTAACTGCAAAGGCACACTTGGTAGGGTTGAGCTTCAACTAGTATTTTTTTAATCTTAGAAAGAGTTTTGTAGATTCTGGATATGATCCCCTTCGGTTATTGATTTGGCTATCATGTCGTCTACATACACCTCAATTTCCTTATACATCATGTCGTGAAACAGGGTCACCATGGCTCATTGATATGTTGCCCCAACATTTTTTAACCCAAAAGGTATTACCCTATAACAAAAGGTCCCCCACATGGTCACAAAAGTGGTCTTCTCCATGTCCTCGGGATACATTTTGTTTTGGTTATATCCTGAAAAGCCATCGATGATTGAGAACCAAGCGTTTCCAGCGGCGTTATCAATCAGGGTGTCAATATGAGGTAACGGGAAGTTGTTCTTGGGGCTTGCTTTGTTAAGGTTCCTGTAATCCACACACATGTGAACCTTTCCGTCTTTTTTAGGTACCGATACTATATTGTCTACCCACTCCGGGTATTTCGAAACCTTTAGGAATCCCATCTCGAATTGTTTCTGTACTTCTTCTCTAACTTTTAGCAATATCTCCGCTCTCATCCTCCTAAGCTTTTGTTGGGCCGGCTTGCATTCTGTTCCGATAGGAAGTTTGTGAACTACAATATATGTGTTCAAACCCGGCATATCCCGATACGTCCACGCAAACACATTTTTGAATTCTGAAAGTAATTCTACCAACTTCTTCCTAACTTCTGATAACAACGTACTGCCGATTATTACTTCTTTCTTTTCCTTTTCAGTCTTCAGGTTCAAAATCTCTACCTGTTCTTGGTATGGATCTCTTTCCATCATCCTCAATAACTCCTCCGGGACCTCATCATCCCCCTCGTCCATTTCTGCCTAGCATGCGGGTTGCTTGAAATCTACTTTGGGATTAGGTTCCGAATTATTCATACAGTTCATGTTAGGAGGCATGCAAGATTATGAAAGCGTGCATTGGAAATGGAAGGGAGAGATTTATAAGTGAATAATAAATAAATAAATAATGAATGAATAAATGAATGAAATGAATGCTATGTTTTCCATTTGAGAAAGTGATGAAAAAGACTCATTTTATTAAAAACGGATAGATAGTGGCCTTTTTACAAAAGATGCACGTTACTCTTAGGCCAAGAGCAACGTGGTGATTCTAGGCATTACTTTGATTCGAGTATAATAGTCACGGGCATATCCTCACAGGCCCATTTGGTGAGTTCTTATCCCGGAAGACATGGGCGAATTTTGGCCAACGATTGGACAACCTTTTCGTCTTTACAAATCACATTTACGTCTATTCCTTCCAAAGTTTGATAGACCAATTCTCCTCGAAGGTGTTTCTCTCCTTCCTGAATTGCTTCTTGGATGTCTTGCTCAGAATTCCTAAGTCCGCCCGATTTAAAGATGCCTTTGAAATCGGTGTAGGTTATAGGGGCCCAAGAGATGTCCTCCCCTCTGAGCCAGGCCTTCCTTTTTTCTTGTCTCTTCCTCCACTCTTGTCTCTTTTGTAAAAAATTTGGTCTATAACCGAGTCTAAACCGGTTGACTTTATGGATTACCCTAATGGGCCAGAGGTGTCCTTGTAGATTTTGTCCCAAACTTTTTGCTTTCCTCGCCCCTCTTCCTAGGGTCTCAAATACTTCCATTTTGGTACAACTGGACAACTTAGGGCAAGGAAGTGGGTTCCCCTCAGCGACAAAAGTAGCATTGACAAACTCCAACGCCCTGAATGCCCATTCCATCACCTCTTCCTCAGTATAAACATATGGCGTGTCTGAGGTAACTGAAGAGACAATATCTTGCTCGGCATTCACTATTACCAACTTCCCTTCGATAACGAATTTTAACTTCTGGTGCAGTGAAGACGGGACATTACCGGCCGAATGTATCCACAGCATTTCGATTAGGCAATTGTGAGATGGTCGGATATCCATAACCACAAAGTCAACCATATATTTGGTAGGACTGACTAGCAGGGGTGCTTCTATTTTTCTAACCGCATCTCGTTGGGTCCCGTCAAAAGCGCATACTGTGTTATGACAAGGCTTCCTGTGTGAACTATCAATTGGTAACCGCTGTAGAGTGGCCAATGGCATGACATTCAAGGAAAAACCGTTGTCAATCAGCACTCCTAGTAATATGCAGCCCTTGCAATGAGTGGTAATGTTCAAATCCTTGGTGGACCCTATACCCTTTCTTGGTATTTCGTCATCGCTGAAAGTAATGAAATTATCGACAGTGATATGTCTAATGATCCGACCTAACTTCTCAATCGAGATATCATTTGGGATAAAAGCTTGATTCAAGACTTTCAGTAATGTATCTCGGTGCTTTTTTGAGCTTAGTAAACAGTCCAATACCGAGATTCGGGCTGACCGCTTCTGTAGTTGTTCTACAATGTTATATTCACTGTGTTTTGAGAAATCTCAAGAATTCTTGGGCTTGGGTTTTCGTAATTGGTTCTTCCTTTCTGAACATCTTCTTCGTTTCACCCCCGACTTCCTTGCTTCTTCCTTCTTGCTCTTTTGGTGCCTTTTCATCCTCCGGAGCGTAGCACCGACCACTCCTTGTGAGAAGTCCCACATCTTTTACATCTTCATTGTTTGGCTCCAAAAGGCCCCAAGGCTTTGTTTCCACCCCCATCTCCTCTTCTTTTGGCGAACTAGAGGAGCCTGGCATTGTAACGCTTGTAGTGTAATTCCACGTGACCATTTGCGTATCCTTGAAAGAGAAAAACTTTGGGGTAGTAATTATAATCTTGGGGTTTATTTTTGGCGTGGTTGCCTCGCCAGGCTGAAGGTAGGGGGCAAATGGTCTTTTCGCAATGTACTTGGCATTTTGATCTTCGGATGCGCATACTTCTGATTCTTTTTTCTCTCATTCCTTCTCAAAAAACTTGATCTACTTATTGTTCATCATGTGCTGAACTAATTGGTGAAACTTTTTGCAATCCTGAATCTCATGATCCCTTGACTGATGGTATTCGCAGTACGAGCCACATCCTTTCTTCATGATCACCATTCCTCGATCAATGAGGCGGGTCATACACAACTACTGAAAGACCCATCTCAGTAGGGATCGTACCTCATACACTCTTGCCTTGGCTTTTTAGCATATTTTTCTTCAATGACATTTACACCTTGCCCCCGTGGTTCAGCAGGGGATTGTTGGCCGTGCTGGGTTCCCCCAATTGCAGGACCCCGGTCCGAATTAAATTTTGGACAAACTTTTTGAAGTCCATGCAGTTCTCGATCAAATACCCAGGGACGTCAGCATGGTACTCATAGTGTACCTTGGGATCATACCATGCCGGGTAAGGGGGTTGTAAGGTGTGACGTGATAAGGCTGGACTAGATCTGCCTTATATAACTGTGAATAGAGTTCTTTGTAAGACATTGGTATGGGAGTGAAAGACCGGTTCTTATTCTCCTTCTTGGGGGCCCCTATCTTCCCTCTTGTTGAAACCTCGAGCACTTCCTGCTGTTGCCTGGGGTTGGGAGATAGTGAGTTTCTTGACGGCCTCATAAGTGTTGGTGTTATTCACTTCGTTGTCTCTCTTTTTGTAGCTTTTTTGTGCCGACTCCCCACTGTCAATTCTCCCGCTCTTAATATTAGCCTCGATGTGTTTACCAGTCATTACCATTTCTGCGAAATTGCTAATGGGGTTACTAATTAGTCGATCGTAGAGTGTCCCCTTTAGCGTGTCCACGAACATCGGTGTGATTTCGTTTTTGGAGAATGGTGGCTGAACTTGAGCTACTATATTGCGTCATTGCCGGGCATATTCTCGAAGGCTTTCATTACGCCTTTGTTCCATTCCTTGTAACAAAAGACAATTAGGGACCATGTCTGCTATATGCTTGTACTGGTCGTTAAAAGCTTTGGCCAAATCTTTCCATGACTTGATTTGAGCGCGAGTGAGCTGATTATAACATCTTGAAGCGGATCCTGCTAAACTGTCTTGAAAAGAGTGGATTAAAAGCTTCTCATTATCTGTGTACCCTGCCATTTTTCGGCAAAACATGGTCAGATGGGTAGTGGGGCAGGTTGTTCCATCGAATTTCTTAAAGTCTGGAGTCTTGAATTTATAAGGAATTTCCACATCCGAAACTAAGCTGAGTTCTCTCGTAATTAGCCTGTAGGGTCCCTCTTCATCCTCCTTTACCCGAAACTTCTCTTCGAGGTCCTTCCGGGTGTCCTCCAACAGTTTTGAGAACTTCACCTTTACTTGGTTAAATTTTTCCAACTCATCGAATTCTGGGATGCTATCCCCAACGTTTTTAACATTTCTAATTGTTATGCCTAGCTGAGCTGGGGTTGAAGTGCCGACCTGATGAGATGAAGCCATTCCTTGTGGGGGGTTAGGTGGGTTGGTAAAGAGAGGGTTCTTGAAAACCGAGGCGTATAAGCGATCTCCAGAGTCTTGAGTTGGGTTCTTGACGGTCTCCTTTCCTCTCAAATTAGACTTTATCAGCTGGGAAATCTCCTTCATCATGTCCTGTTAGGACTTAATAATGGTATCCCTTAATTCCTACTAGGCTCATTCCACCTGGCCTCTGAGGTTGGCCTCCAACTTGGCAGAAACTTCTTCCATATGCCTTGTTCATAAACGAGTACGGTAGGGATGCGGAATGATTGTAATGCAAATGACCAAAATGCTATCTTTTTTAAATAAAAACCATTTTAATTAATCGATAGTAATTAGTCATGATGCAAACAAATGAACTGGCTAAAAGATTATTAACATTCTAAAAAAAGCAGACAAAGCACAAAATGATGCATGAATGCAAAGAGCGCCATTGAGTTCGAATATCATCGTTAAATGACTTGCATTAAAGGGAACGTAGTCTGGTTACAATAACTTAAAAGAACCCCACTACACATATGGCTCAAGGTAGTATCGAGGTTGATAATCTCCCTTAGGATCTACACGATCCTTTCCCCTCCTTCGGATTCATCATCTACACAATCATGAAGTTTGGTGGCGTCTTCTGCCAGAAACTGTATCTTCTGAGCAACCTCTGTCATCTGAGCGGTCCACCATGCCAGCTCTTGTTCCTGTCTCCAGATTGTGTATGTGGCGAAGTGCAGTTGCTCCAAACTCAGTGTCGGGCGTACTTGAATTGCCCCTTAAGACTGGCCATATGATCCTTAAGCTGCTGAACCTCCTCCCCCAATTCTTCGACGCGTGTCATGAGGACTTGGTTCTCTGCGTTGCTGGCCTTTAACTTGCTAGTTGAGCCTTTGTGCTTGAAGAGGGACTTTTCCAAACATTTCACATGATCTTTCAAGGCCTCATTTTGGTGTTGTTCCTTCTCAATCTGCCTAGAGTGGGAGGTCTTCAGATTCCTCATTTCTAGGGTCAATGCGAGCATCTAGTCTTTGTGCTCGTAATACATTCTCTTGTAGTTCTCAGCTCGGACTTTTTCTTCTTTAAGTCAAAATTCTAACCCCTCGTTGGGTCTACCTTTTGCGATCCTCTTTCCCCTATTTAACCTTTTAAGTTTCTGAATTTCCTCTTTCTCCAATTTGAGCTCAAGTTCCAACTCATCCTTTTTCCTCTGCAAACCCTTAATTATCCCTTCAAACTGTGTCTTCTTTAGTTCGTTGTCAAATTTCTCTTGGCGAGCCTTTTCTTCAAGCTTGAGGTACTTCTTTTGATCCTCCTCCAATTGCTTCCTTATTAACTCAGCTTCGGTGGGGAGTGTGGACAGCCTCTCTTCTATAGATCTCCCTCTATCAGAACTCAATTGAGTGATGTTGTCGTTAACGCTCTTAAACCGCCATGTTTCGTATTCCGAAGTGACCATGTACGGGGCATTTACAATCCTAACTCGTCTGGCATTATTCCATGCCGAGAAAGCATTGTATACCATTGTCTTATAGCCCTTCTCCTTTGTATAATCCACGTTGAACTCATTCAGACCCTTGGTGGCTGGCACGAGCTATTTTGAATCGTACTGCTACAGAATTAGCAGAGGCGCGTATACAGTATGCCCCCAAAGGCCAAGTAAAGGTACCCATGGATGCTCTCCACATCTATAGAGAATGTTTTTTGCCAATAATCATGGTGCTCTCCAAACTAAATCTTCCTCTTTTAAACTTATGAAGACATCTTGCCATACCTCCTCAAACCTTCGGGTTAGCCAATCATTCTTTCTGAGGAATTCTTCTAGGGGTGAGAACTTGCCGTCGTAAAGGGGCCTAGAGAAACTAGGATTGGTCCAAAGATGGTTGTAGAACCAGATGGTCAGAAGTTGTGAGCATCCTCGAAAGTGCCCTCCACCATTCTTCCGACAGAACCTCAAAGATCGAAAAGTTTCGGACAAGATTACAGTACCAGGTTAGTCCCACTACTCAAATGGTCAAAAAGATCTAACACTGGTGGATCAATGAGTCCCAATGCTCGAGGAAAGAGTACCAATCTGTAAATCAACAATGCAAAGAGGTTGCGCTGGACTCGGCCCACAGGATGTACAGAGGCTAGGGTCAAAATCCCCTCCCATTTGAGGTACTCCCTATGGTTCCAAGTAGTGACATGTTGTTCGACCCATGTTAGCAACGTGTCTGAGAACTTTTTTAGCTTAGCTTGAAAAGCCTTGTTCTTACTCGTCTTCGAATACACCCGATCTATGTCAATCCTTTTGCAATTTATAAGGTCCCGGTACTCCTCGATTGTTGGGGTTGGATCGATGTTACCGATTTTGAAGCAACTGTAGGTAGAGTTCCAGAAACCCAATAAGGCTTGCAATAGTGCTTGGTCAACTGGAACCTCTAGCAAATACGTGATGTCACCATACTCTTCCCTAAAAGTGTTCTTTGTTTCAAAGTCCCAAGTGTTCCGAACTAGCTTCAGATTAGATACATCATTAAACCTGGTGTTCATGAATGTCGTGGCTGACATGGCTGATCTAAATCCAGTGGTAATACTATCTCCCTCATGTAGCTGTTCCCCTTCCGACCATATCTGATCATTAGAGTTCTTTTCTTCGTTGTTGCGGACTAAATCTCCCATTGATCGGGTCTTTAACTCCAAACTATTTCTAGCTCAGTATGCTCTTCATGACATGATTAAATGTGCAAAACAAGAGATAAAAGGAAAAGAAAAGGAAAAAATGTTAGTCAAGTGATGGTAAATAAATTGAATAACAAGAAACAAGTAAATGCAAAACGAAATAAGCAAAAGTTTATAAATAGGGAGATAAACCTGATTATATAATTTCTAGTTCCCTAAGGTTATCTTCATGGCTCTAGCGGGGTGGGCTTCTTAGGTTCTCATACATGGGTTCGGTTCTAATTGGGGTACCTGAACCTATCTTATTACCCACTAAGGCAACAAGAACCCCAATTTTGGCCCAGTACAAGCTTGAGAATTGGTTTCGATTCGAGGGAAAGCACGACCTAGTGACGTGGAGGGCAGCTCACATGTCAAGAGGCATGGATTCCGGAAGTGAATTACCGACCTGTGGAGGGCTACTCACGTGGGCATGTGGCGTTTCACTCCCACTTAAGGGACAAAGCTCGGCTATAGAGCTTAAAGAAATGATGCAACACATGTCGGTGATTCCTTAAAAATCAAATGAAAATTAATTCAAAGTCCACCGATTATCAAAGCCCATTCAATTGTAGTTACATTTTCAAGAAAGGGTCAACCTTACCAAAATCAATTGAAATTACGACGGTTTTCCATTATTAACAAGCAACAAACATTTTCTTGGCCTAACTCTCTTTTTGTTTTAAAAACAAAAGGTTCCCCAGCGGAGTCGCCATGTTGTAGCGACGTTTTTTGAAAAACCTTTAGAAAAATTATAAGTTCGGCGCTACGGGTTATCTTAAAAATCCTTTCTTTGTAGTCTTGGTTTAAAGGGATTTCTTTTGAAAATTCTTTTTCTTTGGAAAACTAATTGAAAACTGGGAGTCGCCACCGGCCACTCGGATAAGGTAGGCCAGACACCACAAAAAACAGAGATTCATTTTGAAAGGGTTCAGTGGGGAAGGATTATCACCCTCATCACGCCCAGAAATCAGTACCAAAATATTTGTTGCTTTTAATCGAAGGAAATTGCCAGAATTTGAAAGGAATTTAATTTGGTGACCTTAATTGAAAATTAACCTTAATTGAACAGACTTTATCAAATGGGTGGGTTCAAATTAATTAGACATTTAATTAATAAGATTGATGATACATCAGACCATAGATTAAACCGACATCGAATAAGTCAATCTGTCGTGTTAATTTATGGTCCGAATCTCGCACGTCACCTTTATGCATGGTGCAAACAATTAAGGAATGATGTAATGCCTTTATCAAGTTTTAGTTCTACCTTGATTCGGTAAGGATTAATCCAAATATTAGGTCAACATCCTTTAAGCTCGAACTGTTACGACGCTAATATCGGGACAAATGGATACCTCCCCCTTTTATAATTCAAATTGATTAGCATGCGATCGAAAAGGTTAAAGACACATGAATGACAAATAGGGGATGGCAAACAAAGACATAAAGGAAAAGCACGCAAGGCCCAAGTTATGGAAAGCCCAATTAGTGTTTCAACGATCGGCTAAGTAATTCTAATAATTAACCCTAAATTGGTTAAACCTAAAATACTAGAAAGCCCTAATAAATCATGGATTATCTTGATGCTAATTAACTCAATCAACTTTGAACTAGTATCCCAATGAGCCAAGGATACAGTTTAAAATGAATCAAGTTAATTAATCATAACTTTAAATCTCAATTGTCAATTTTATCCTAAAGGGTAATTAAGGAGTGTTTAACTAATTTATGAATTCAACATTTATCCTAATAAGCCAAAGATAAACTTAAATTAATCAAACTAGTTCAAACCTTAATCTAACTATGGTTTTAAAGACTAACCCTAAATCTAATTAATTTAAAACCTATGCCCCTATAAGTCGGGCGCACGATTTAAATTAATTAAATTTATTAATGTACCCTAAGAAGGCCTAACCTAACTAAGGCTCTAAAAACTAAAACCCAAAATTAATTTGATTAATTTAGCGATCGTATCCCTATAAGACGAGCACACGGTCCCAAATTAAGTCGCCTAATCTAAAACATCAATTAGCCATAAGCCCTTTTAAACTAAGCCCAAACTCCTAATTAGCCAGACTAAACCCAAATGATGAAAGGCCTAAAGCATATTATAATACTATAAAAAAACCTAATTATGTGTGTTAAAAGAAAGTACACATCATGCAAATTATATAAAAACTTTTAAACCCACATATATCTAAAAGCTAAATGTATTATAAATCACACTTTTTAGATGGGACACTACATGTTGAGCATTAGAACACACATATCATAATTATTACATAGGACAACTATACATCTAAAAAATAATAAATTAATAAATCTATTAAGCACATCAAAACAATGAAATTAAACGCAAATATAAACAGTAACAACATAGGCAAATAATAAAAAATGCATGAAAATCAAGGGGGAATTATACACTGGAAGGGACCAAAGTAAAAAGAAATAAGATTGAAGGGCCAAAAAGGAAGAAAAAATGGGGATGCGATTGTAAACCTGTAGAGAATTTTAGGGACCCGAGTGGCAATTATAAAAGGCGAAATGGCCTCAGGGGCAATTTTGATAACACAGAAGGACCAAAAGGGGTATTATAAAAAGCGAAATGGCTTGTATGCCGTAATTTAGCGAAGCAGAGGGACCAAAAGGGCTATTTACCCATGCGGAGACCCTCCAGGCGCAATTAGAACGGGGCGCAGGGACTCATAATGCGAATATACCAAAAATAAAATAGACCGAGTATATATCCCAACATTTTATGGCACATTTCCTTTTTTGGCATAATCCCCCAGCCCCTAAATCTCTCTCAGCCCTCTGTCCTTTTCCAAAACGGGGATGAACACCACCGTGGTGTTCATCCCCAAACCCAAAAAATGTCACAAAACCCAGAATCCAGCAACGCTCGCTGACGACCGGCAATCTTAAATACCACCCCAAACACTTTTCTCCTTCCCTTGAGCCCCGATGTAAGCCCAATTTTAACGAAAACCAAACGGAGATGTCTCTCCTCCTTAAGAACTGAAACAAAAATCCCGCCCTTACGAAAATAAGACAAGGTAAAGCACCTCTCCCCATGTTGATTCACCTTTCGTAGCGCCAGAGGACACTACAAGGCTTATCATCAGAGGGGAAGCAGGCTTCGACGATGAAGGTAATATCTAAACCCTAGTTTTCTACATGCATGTTTTCTTTTTAGAAATAGATGTGCCTTAGATGGTTGTTTTCTATTGCTGGTTGAGATTTCGAAAAAAATGAATTTTACATGTCTGTTGGGTTTCTTTTTATACCTGAGTGTTACATTGTTTAAAATAGAAAGGAAAATTCCTATTGGCTGCCTCTATTGATAATATGTTTTATGATGTCCTTTTGATTTGCTGTCAATTGTTGTCTCTAATGCCTTAATTTTTTCTCTTTGTCTGTGAACCGTGACGTTCGGCTATGGAGGAGGGCGACCAGATAGCGAGTGGTGCTTATCCCTTGGGATGTTGTGGTAGAGTGAAGAAGGAAGGGGACCAGACTGAGAAACTGCTTGGGGAGCAAGGACCTTTGGGAGCCGCCGGATCTGCCAACGTGGAGATGCGATCTGATGATCAACCGTTGCGCGTGGGAAATGAAGCGTCAGACTCGCGAGTGGAAGATGAAAGAGTATTGCGTGAATCCTACGCGCGTGTGGGGGTTTCTGAGCAGTCGCGCGTGCGGCGCGTGGAGCTCTCTGGAATGTTCTGTGCAGATCTCGGCCGTTCGATTATCATCGTGGATCCAACGGCTCGAGATTAGCTGTGCAAGAAAAGATAATTAGGGTTTCTTATTTAGGGCCTTATTGGGCCGATTATGTTTTATTATTATACCTTCTACTGTAATTGGACTGTTTGAATAAAAAGACTTGGGCTTTTATTTATTTATACTGGGCTTATCTATTTTAGATTTACTATTCTATATTTTCAATTTAGGATATAATACCAATAATAATAATAACGGTAATAATGATATAATGATAACACTAATTTATACGAAAGTGGTGTTAATATGGATAGTCTTTTAGGGATTTTCTATAATAATAACGACGTAACAACACTAATAGCAATGGTAGCAATAATACTAACGATAGTAATACCAAACATTGTGCATTTTAAACCCTTATTCGTAAGAAACAAAAGAAATGGGTTGACCCCCGTATAAAATTAGTGACTACACACCGAACGAACAAAAGGAAACCAAGGTTGAACCCGAAAAAATGTTCAGGGAGGAACCACCTCCTAAGATAAAGGAACTAGTCACAGATACTCGGGCTCAGGTATTTTTGAGATTCTTGAAACACAATGAGTACAACGTTATAGAGCAACTTTGAAAACAGCCAGCTCAAATTTCAATACTCGATCTCTTGCTAAACTTAGAAAAGCATCGTGTCACGCTGTTAAAGGTTCTAAATCAAACTTTCGTTACAAGTGATATTTTAGTTGGGAATTTCGATTGGATCATCGACCATATCACCGCCGACAACTACATCACCTTCAGTGACGATGAAATACCGAAAGACGGTAGGGGATCCACCAAGGCCCTAAGCATTACTACCCATTGTAAAGGGTATGTGTTACTAGGAGTACTTGTTAATAATGGCTCCGCTTTAAATTTTATACCTTTGGATACTCTGGAACATCTTCCAATCGATAGATCGCACATGAAGCCCTGTCAAAATACAGGGCGGGAGATGTGGTCGGGAAAATTTAAGTACCCCTGCTCATTGGTCCTAGTGAGTACATCATCGATTTTGTGGTCATGGACATCCGGTCATCCTATAATTGTCTGTTTGGAAGGCCATGGATACATTTAGCCAGTGCAGTCCTGTCTTCATTACACTAGAAATTGAAGTTTGTTGTCGAGGGGAAGCTGGTCACGGTCAATACCGAGCATGACATCATCGTTTCGGTAACTTCTGACACAACGTACATCCAAACCAACAAATAAGTAATGGGGCATATTTCTAGGGCTTTGGAATTCGTCAACGCTACCTTTGTCACCGAGATGAGCCGAATTCCTTGCCCTAAACTGTCAAACTGCACCAATATTGTGGTATTTGAGACCCTAGAAAGAAGAGCAAAGAAAGGAAAGGGCTTGGGAAGAAGTCTGCATGGACGCCTCTGACCTATTAGTGTGATCCACAAGAACGATCGTTTTGGGCTCGGTTATAGGCCCAATTTCCTGCAAAAGAAATAAAAGTGGAATAAGAGGCAAGAACAAAGGAATGTCTGATTTAGAGGAGAGGATGTTACCTGGGCTCCCATCAGTTACAGGAATTTCGAGTGTATTTTCAAGTTCGACGGACTAAGGAACACTGAGCTGGAAGTCTAAGAGGCAATCCGAGAAGGTGAGATATGCCTCCGTAAGGAACTAACCTGTGAAGCTTTGGAGGATATGGATGTGAATGTGATCAACTAGGGTGACAAGATTGTCCAGCATTTGGCCGAGATCCACTCGTGCTTCCCAGGTGAAAAGCTCAACAACTGGAATTGTGTGGACATGTTTGTGGTTTTTAGGTCTGAGTCAAAGTAATGCCCAAAACAACAACATTATTTTTGGCCCAAAAGTAACGTGCATCCTTTGTAAAAGGGCAACTATGTAACTTTTTATCTGCTTTCAATAAAATGAATATTTTCTATATCCCATTTCTCAAATGGCAAACATAACATTCATTCCATTCACTATTTATTTGTTTATTATTTCATATCACAAGTTATTCCTTTCTATTCCCAAAACATACTTTCAAACTCGTGTAGGCCCCTTAGTATAAATTGTATGAATGATTCGGAACCTAATCTCGAGGTGGATTTTGAGCGACCCGCCTGTTTGGCAGAGATCGGTGGGGAAGATGACGAGGTCCTGGATGAGCTGTTAGGGCTAATGGTAAGAGAGGAAAAGCAAATTCTGCCACATCAAGTAGAAGTAGAGATTTTGAATTTGAGGACTAAAGAAAGAGGGAAAGAGGTGAAGTTTGACACTACCCTGTCGCTAAAGGTTAAGAAGGATTTAGTGGAACTACTTCTAGAATTTAAGGATGTGTTCGCATGGACATATCAGGATATGCCATGTTTGAACATAGATATCATGGTACACAAGCTCCCTATAAGGCCAAAATGCAAGCCTGTCCAGAAAAAGCTCTGAAGGATGAGAACATACATGCTGCTAAAAGTTAGGGAAGAAGTACGAAAATAGTTCGAGGCAAGATTCTTAAAGGTTTCCAAATACCCAGAATGGGTAGCCAACATAGTGCTAGTACTAAAAAAGGATGGAAATGTATGCTTGTGTGTGGATTACATAGACCTTAACAGGGCAAGTCCCAAAGACAACTTCCCCTTGCCCCACATTGATACATTAGTTGACAACGCTGCCGAAAACGCTTGGTTCTCATTCATGGATGGCTTTTCGGGATATAATTAGATTAAAATGCACCCTGAAAACATGGAAAAAGACTACTTTTGTGACCATGCGGGGGACATTCTACTATAAGGTGATGCCCTTCTGGTTAAAGAATGTTGGGGCAACCTATCAAAGAGCCATGTTGAACTTGTTCCATGACATGATGCATAAGGAGATTGAGGTGTATGTGGACAACATGATTGCCAAGTCTCGAACCGAGGAAGAACACATCCAAAATTTGCAGAAACTCTTCCGGAGGCTTAGAAAATACCATTTGAAGCTCAAACCTGCTAAATGTACCTTTGCAGTTAAATCTGGGGAACTCTTGGATCTCGTGGTAAGCCAAAAAGGAATTGAGATCAACCATGATAAGGTGAAAGCAATTCAAGAGCTCCCAACACCCCAAACTCAAAAGGAAGTCCGAGGATTTTTGGGAACGTTGAATTACATCTCTCGATTCATCTCCCAATTGACCAAGAAATGTGATCTTTTCTTCAATCTGCTCCGAAAGAATAATTCAGTAATTTAGGAAGAAGATTGTCAGCAAACATTAGAGGGGATCAAGAAGTATTTAACCAACGCTCCGATCTTGGTGGCTCTAGTACTATATAGGCCATTAATCTTGTACTTGGCGGTTCTTGAAAATTTGATGGGTTGTGTGTTGGGACAACATGACGACTTTGGTAAGAAAGAAAGGGTGATTTACTACTTAAGTAAGAATTTCACCGAGTATGAAACACGATACCCATTGATCCAAAAGTTGTATTGTGCCTTAGTGTGGGCTACGAAGCCACTCAGGCAGTATATGTTGTATCATACCACCTGCTTAATTTCCTGAATGGACCCATTGAAGTTTTTGATGGAAGCACCAGCGCTAACCGAGAAAATGGCCCGTTGGCAAATTCTATTGTCAGAATTTGATATCGTTTATGTGAGCTAGAAAGCAGTAAAAAGAAGTGTAGTGGTAGAGGTTTTGGCAAGCCGCACTTCTGATGACTACGAGCCGTTGGATTTAGCTTCCCAAACAATTTGATCAGTATTGTGCTTGATGTTTTTGATAGAGGGTTGTAAGCTTTATTTTGATAGAGTGTCTAACGCCTTAGGCCATAGAATAAAAGCAATATTGATTTCTCCCGACAAGGTCTACTACCCCTTTACAAGTAGGTTGGAATTCTTTTGCACCAACAACGTAGCCAAATACGAGGCTTGTGCTATGGGACTCTGTGCGACCATAGAAAGGAAATTCAAAGTACTTTAAGTCTTCAGAGACTCGTCTTTAGTGATCTACCAGCTCTAGAAGGAGTGTGAGACTAGAGATCCAAAATTGACCAATTACTACGAACTGATTCAAGAGTTGGACAAGGGTTTTGAAGAAATCAGTTTTGCCTACTTGCTAAGGGAGGATAATTAGATCGTCGAAGCCCTAGCGACCTTGGCCGCCATGTTCGAGTTGAGCCCGAAGGCCGAGATGAAGCCAATTGAGATGTAGACTTTTGAGGTGCCAGCCCACTGCTATAGTCTAGAGGAGATGAGGATGGTAATCCATGGTATCATGATATCCTCCAATACATCAAGTTCCAGGCTTATCCGAAAAGGGCCAATGATAAATATAAAAGAACCATTAGAAGGCTAATATCAAGGTATGTCATTGACAGAGAAATATTGTACAAAAGAAGAAGAGACCAGATATTGCTAAGATGTGTCAATGCTCGAGAAGCCAAAACCATCTTAGCAGAGGTCCACGATGGTTTGTGTGGAACCCACGCCAGTGGATTCTCAAAGGCTAGAAAAATCATGAGATATGGCTACTTCTGTCAACCATGAAGGGAGATTGCATCGGCTATGCAAACAAGTGCCATAAATGCCAGATCTATGCCTATAATATGCACTCCCCGCTAGTTCCATTCCATGCTATGAATTCGCCATGGCCTTTTACTGCTTGGGGTATAAATGTCATCGGTCAGATACACTCGAAGGCTTCTAATAGGCACCGCTTCATCTTAGTAGCTATCGATTACTTCACCGAGTGGGTAGAATCCACCTCATATGCCAACATCACAAGAGTAATGGTTTGCAAATTCCTAAAGAAAGAAATCATGTGTCGCTATGGTCTGCCCGAAAGGATCATCACTGACATCATTTCCAAATTGAATAACAAGATGATGACTGAAGTATGCGAGCAGTTTAAAATTGTCCACCACAATTCTACAGCCCATCGCCCCAAGATGAATGGAGCAGTAGAAGTGGCAAATAAAAATATCAAAAAGATCATAAGAAAGGCCAAAGAGACTTTCAAGGATTGGCATGAAAAGCTACCCTTTGCTCTGTTTGCCTATCGAACCTCTACGACAACCTCTACTGGGACAGCGCCGTACTCCTCGGTGTATAACACGGAGGTGATATTATCCATTGAGGTAGAGATCTCGTCGCTTTAAATTTTGAAAGAAGTAAAGTTGGATGAAGCCGAATGGATGCAAGACAGGATTAATCAATTGAACCTTATCGAAGAAAAGAGGTTGAGGGCCATTTGTCATAGCCAGGTGTATCAAAAAAAGATGATGCAGGCTTATAATAAGAAGGTTCACCGATGGAGTTTCAAGAGGAGGACCTGGTACTCAAAAGGACTCTGTTAAATTAGAGGGAATTTCGAGGGAAGTGGATGTCGAATTGGGAAGGGGCTTATGTTGCTAAGAAGGCCTTTTCTGGGGAGCATTAATCTTGGCAGAAATGGATGGGAAAGAATTGAACAATCCAATAAACTCAGATTCTGTCAAGAAGTATTATGCTTGAAAAAAGAAGAAAAAGAAAAGAAAGAAAAAAAAGGAAGAAAAAAAAAGAAAAAAAAAGAGAAAAAAGAGAAGAAAGAAGAGGAAAAAAAGAAAGGAAATGAGGGTTCAAGGTGAAAACTCGAAAATGGGCGCCTTAAAACCAAGAGAGGATTTGAATTGAAAATTCGAAAAGGACGGTTCAAATAAACTATGCTTTTGGCATCCGATTGGCGGGCTTTGCTCCAATCAAAGAGTTACACCTCGATCCACGAGTCAATAGGAGTTTCAGTCGAGGGCGGTGAGTGAGAGGTCTATCGCGGTCGATGGATTCTCATCATTCATGCAGTCGATACCATATGTATCTTTTCCATTTCCTCATGTTTGTCGTGACTTTCAAAATTATCCCAGTATTTCTTTAAACATTAATAAAAACATTATTTTCCTTTCAATTGTCTATTTCCCATATAGACTGACATAGATCATGATAAAGCAAAGGATTTCTCGGCATTACGATGATTTAATCTATTGAGTGCATGTTGTTTTCGAATTGTGGAGGCAAAGTTGAAAAGACCTCGTATGCCTCTCGGGCTGAAATCCAATGAGCTAAAGGCGAAAACCCAGAAGGGTGCCCAAAGAAAAGAAAAGCAAAAAGCAAAAAATGAGAAAAAGAAAAAAAAAAGAAAAAAGAAAAAGGGAAAAAGAAAAACAAAAAAGAAAGAAAAAAAGAAAAAAAAAGAAACGAAAAAAAAACCTCTAAGTGAAAACTCGAACATGGCACTTGGATGAAAAGAGATCTTTAAAGTGAAAACCTAAAAAGACACCTTAGAGAAGAAGTTCGAGGGTTTAGGAAAATGGGGCATAGAGGGTGAACCCGAGTGAAAGGTTGGGCACCACCATTACCAAGAAAAGAAGAGGAAAATAAGAGAGGATCAAAGTTGAGGGACCAAGAAGAGAAAGTGTCCAAGAAAGTTATCATTCATGCATCACGCTTAGTTACACATCCCTAAGTTAGGAGCATGCTAACTCACATCATCAATGTATTTCATCTTTTTTCACAGATATTTAAACGACGAAGTAAATAACCAAAAAAGGTTTCAGGCGAAGGATTTTAGACTCGCCATATTAGAGCGAATGAGGTAGATACTCATAGCTCAAGGATTTTAGGTGAAGGATTTTAAACTTGCCACATTAGGTTTTAGAGCAAAGGATGCAGATGCTCGTAGCTCAAGGACTTCGAAGCGAAGGAGCCAGACACTCATAGCTCTAGATTTCAGGAAGAGGAAGGGTGAACAGTTCTATACAAGAGGAACTCCCTGCTCAGAATCTTCAAACCGGAAAGTCAGATAAAATTAGTGCTTATGGTCTTTGCTTTATTCTTGTTCCACAAAAAATAAGCAAAGAGGGGCAGCTGTAATCACTAATTTTATCTAGGGTGTTAACTCGTTTATATTTTGCAATAAAGGGCTTTGTTTATTTGCCTTACCTATTTCATTAATGCATTACATTATCACTATATATTATAAGAAGCAAAAGGATTACTAGTTTTATGTTTCATTATTACGTAGTGGTAATCTGTATATCTTTATAATACTATTTAGTTATAATATGTATCAAACTTTTGAAGCCCAATTAATTTAAAATAGGAGCTCATTTTATTATAATAACAGCTCATTTACATTTAAAAATGTAAAAAAATATATATATCTATTTTACAAGCAAGCCCGTTTGGCCCAAACCTAACTAAACCCTAATTATCCTCTTTTTCTTTGCGCAGCCGCAAACCCACTATCATATCTAGAGTAGATATGACGGTCCAGATCACTCTATCAAAGGAAACCCTAATGCACTGCAGCCATCGGATTAAGGGCATTATCGGATGGCCAGGATCGCTTCCCCTGCGCATGCGATCCACGTCTAACCCTTCCACGCATGCGTACGGATACGACGCCCTGATCGTTCTCCTCCCGACGTGATCCCAAGCGCATGCACGACCTCTACGCCTTTGATCACAACCGTCTAGCTTCACTCTGATGGCCCCAACTCCATGCCACATACAACGCCAAAAATGACAAAGAGTCAGGATGCAAGGATAAGCAACAAAAGGCGTATTTGCATACAAAAAGAAAACAACAAAAGGCAGCAACCACCAACATGCAACAGAGTCAGAGCCAATATCTGCAGAAAACAACAATATGAATTCTTCTTATTCTTAAAAAAACATGTAAATTGGGGGCTATATAACAAAAGCCCTAAACAATTGTAAAATGGGGGATCCCGGACTTCAAAGAATAGCAATAGAAAAGCACAGCAATTTAAGGTATATCATTTCGTATCCAGTGCATATCATAAGCATAAAGTCTAGGGTTTCGAGTTTACCTCTTTGTTGGTTGACTTCTCCGGCCGTCTTAGGGTTTTTCGATGATAGACGAGCCCACTTCCCTTCGATGACAACCCTTTGGCTTTCGGGGCAGTAAATGGTGAATCGAAAGGTTTAGAGAGGGTTTCATTCTTTAGAAAAGAGGGTTTATTGCTTTGGCTTTTCAAAAAAGGGTTTTTTGACAGGGGTATTTCTCAAAACATGTTTCGAATTTGGGTTAGGAGATGAAAAATGAGTGTTTTGGATGAGTTTGGGAAGCTGTCGCAAACCTTTCGAGCTCGACTTTTTTGAAAACTTTAAAACACGGAGTCGCCACCAATATTTTTGAAAAGATGTGATTGGGTCACTTTAAAAAACATGGCTATTTTAATAAAACAGTTCATTTATTAAAATAATGTTTTTAGTCTTTGAAAACCAAAAAACAAGTTCGGGGTCAGTTACGTGTGGGAAAGGATTAGCACCCCCACAACACCCAAAAATTGGTACCTTATTGATTTCAAAAAGTGTTTTCAAAGTTGGAATTAGCAAGTTCACAAAGGTTTAATTTATTCGTCCATTTTACGAATATAAGTCTATTTTAATGGGCTTACCGCCCAGAAAATGAAATCCAATCACCGCCAATACTTCTGGCACTAACCCGTCATTTCCATTTGGTAAGACACCGCATTAATTTAGTTTTCACTTTTTAACAAACCAAAGAAAGGATTAGGTGAGTTGTCATTTTTTAAAGTTTAGTATTTAAATCCTAAGGAATATCTAAATTCATTTTATTTGTGAAAATTATGATATTTAAAGTGTGTTTTATTTCAAAAGGTGAAGAAAGTTTTTAAGCAAACAAGTTTCTAATTTAAGCTCAAAGCTCCTAATCTGAAAGTTCAACCTATCACTAAAGGCTATCAAAACAATAAAATTCAAAACTTTAAATTTGGATCAAATTTATTTTGAGAAAATTTCTATCACTAAAAAAAACCTTCTTTGTTTTCGTACTTTAAAGATATATTTTATTCTTTTATTCTTTTAAAACTTTAATTATTTTTCTATATTTGAAAAGTCTTTCGTTTATGTTTTTTAAAACCCTTTTTATTCTATTTTGAGTTTTTTTCAAGACCTTTTATTTCCAAAATCTTTATGTTTTAAAGCCCTTTTTATTTTTCATTCTTTGATTTTTAAGTTTTTAAAATCTTTTTATTTCCAAAATCTTTATGTTTTAACTTTTTTTTAAAAAAAAATTCAAGCCTTTTTATTATTTTTATTTTTAAATTTTTTTTAAAACCTTTATTTGTCGGAACTCTCCATTAAGAATTTTTATTAAAAGGTATATCTATTTACGATTTACAAAACTTCTTTTTTTAAAAATATTTTTAAAATCTTTTTATCTTTTCGAAAATTAAATCTTATATATTTTACGTTTTAAAGAAACACCCTTGTTTTAATTTTAAAAAAACCTTATTTAAACAAAAACACTTTTTATTTTTAGAACGAGATGGGTCAAACAAAGTTTATAGAATAAATTTTATATTATGTTTTTTAAGATTATTATCATTTTTTATAAAAATAAACAAAAGATCAACAAAACAATGAGAAGAAAAGTTAACAAGCACAAAATTCAATCTCCAACACCAAATTGCAACCTAAAAAAATATGAACAAAACCAACAAGCAAGAAATTAACCAGAAAAATCAAATTAAAATAGTATAAAGAAAAGAAAAGTTTACCGTTAAAGAAGAAGATTCGAACTCGAACCGATCGCAATTGCCACCGAAAAATCTTGATTCCTCTTCAAGAACTCGAACTGAAGCTCCTCCAAACTCGAACCAAATTCCTCAATTTTCCAGCAATTTTCGGAATTTTTTTAATGGTGATTTCCTTGGTGAATTGGTGAAGAACACAATGAGAAATGGGGTATTTATACTAGAGCTAGGGCTTGCAATTCAAGGAAAAATCAGGATTTAATCCCAAAATTGAAGCCATAATCCGACAAGGCGCTTGATCCTCGGTTGAAACCCCCAAAAATCATCTGATTTGAAGATGAATTTCATCCTAGATTCGAGACTAGGGTTTTGACTCTTCCCCACTTTATTTTGCAGATATCGGCGGCGGCGTGGGACGGCAGCAGACAGCATCGGTGCCATTGGAACGGCGACGATGAGATGGACCATCCGGTGGCTTCAGCGGTGGCAGCCGCGGTGCAGGCGGGGGCGTTGTTGCAGCGGTAGCCGCAACCCTGGGGTTTTGGGGGGGTTGTCTCGCGCGCGTGGCAACCCCCTTTTTTTCATTTTTTTTCTACTTTGATCAGGGCCATTCGATTGAAATACCCTAGATCCAACGACTCCAGTTTTAACCTGCTTATTGGACAAAAAAAGGTTATTTGGGCTTTTTTGGTATTTTTTTGCTTCTAAATTAATTAAAATTGGGCTTTATTATTAGTGGTCACTTTATGGACTCTTTATTTTATGCTTTGGGCTTTAACTATAATAATAATAATAATAATAATAATAATAATAATAATAATAATAATAAATGAGGTAACAATCTAGTGACAACAGCTACCCCTCTTTGCTCATATTTGAAACAAAGATAGAGCAAAAACCAAAAGGCACTGATTTTCACCAATTTGCTCATTGGTTCCATTCTCCTGATGCCTGAACGGATAGGCTGGTTCTATTCTCCAAGCGCCCAAATAGATGAGCGAGTTATATTCTCCAAATGCCCGAATAGATGAGTTGGGTTCTATTCTCTGTATGCCCGAATAAATGAGTTGGGTTCCATTCTCCAAATGCCCGAACAGATAGACAGTTCTATTCTCTTGATGCTTAAATAGATAGGCGAGTTCTATTCTCCTCATGCCCGAATAGATGAGCAAATTCCATTCCCCAAATGCCCGAATGAATAGGCAGGTTCTATTCTCCTGATGCCCGAATAGATGAGCGAGTTCCATTCTCCTTATGCTTGAACGGATAGGAAAGTTCTAAAAAAGGGTTTCATCCTCCTTATGCTTGGACGGATAAGCAAGCTCTTCTACTGAAACCTTCATATACCTGTGAACATTGTAGTACACAATGCAATTTATGATGATCACGCCCCTGAGGATGCATAAAACATGAATGCATGACAATTTTTCTTTAAAGTCTTTTATTTATTTCCTGTACGGCGGCAACACAGAAGAAGCTGTGAACCTAGATTGTATTGTCTCAAACATTTTCTCAACTCTGGTAAAGAATAATTGGCGTCTATTCTGGCCCATCTCCTCATGAGTTCCTTTTCACTTTTTCTTATCGAATCAGACTTTGCACAATGTTATTAGGATCACAACGATCAAGAATACGAGCAATATCCCATCTTCCAATTCTAGTTGGCTCTATCATTTTTTTGTTGTTAAAATTCCACCAACCATTTCTTGTAAAAGATTAAACAATGCATTCATCCTTTCATGTGGCTTTCACCCTGATCTTAAATCAGGGAAATCTTTTACTAGATGTTAAGGGCCCTCGTATAGCATTACAAAGACACCATAGAGCATCACCCAATGAGAGTATGTTTGGGACGCTCAATGCATGGAAAATCCTCAGCTCATCGCAATTGTATCCCATAATGGTTGACAAAGTAATCATTGATAATCATCTCCGCGGTTTCAACTTCGCCATTTTCATTCTTAGTTTCTCTTTGCTTCATAGATAACTTTTGATCTCGGCATATTTTCCCGCTCAATCCAGTTATCTTGTACTCCTGATTAAAAAGGCTGACTTTTATCCTGTCATTGGAGTTGATACATCAATATTGAGTGAAAGACCTCTTCGAATGATCTTATAAGCTTTAAGCCTTCATATACCTCACTAAACATTCTTGGTGCTTCTTGTGATTTCTCGGATTCTTGATCTTGTAGGACATTTCAAGTTGCTTGCGTAGAAGTCTTTGCAATCTAACTTGAATGTTTTTCCAAGTTAATTCCCCATTTTAAAATTCATGCCCCAAGTTCTAAACTTGACCAAGGAACACTTCATAATCCCTGTGTTTCTAAAAACTTTCAGAGTAATGCTCATAAATCTTTTGTATGTTTTACTGATGTCAAACTTACTAACTTTCATTTCAATGCATGATACTTCATGGAAATTGAGAATAGGCGAAAAAAAGGTCAATGAGACGAAACTTTATTAATTCTATGGCGAACAAAAGAAAGTTTACAGGAAAGGAAAAGAAGATAAGTATTCAAATATCAACAATCCAAACTTGTCCAATTAAGGCAACCAGAATTGACTTGAATGCCATCTGTGATGAGAGGATTTCGAAAATGCGGGCGATGCGCAGAAGAATCAAGTTCCAAGGGGATCATTCTGTAATAGGCCTGCCTTGCAAGTTATCTGAGCCGCCCTTTATGGGTTTTCAACTCAGACCCTCATTTGGTTTCAAAACGCCTTTTGCGGGTTTCATTTTGAACCCTATTTTTTTCTTTTTCTTTTTTTCTTTTTTTCTTTTTCCTTTTTCCTTTTTTTCTTTTTTTCTTTTTCTTTTTCTTTTTTTCTTTTTTCTCTTTCTTTCTCTTCTTCTTTCAAACATATACTTCTTGACCGAATCTGAATTCACTGGATTCTAGAACTCATCACCGTCCATTTCAGCCAAAATTAATGCTCCGCCTGAAAAGACCCTTGTTACAATATAAGGTCCTTCCCAATTAGCTGCCCACTTCCCTCGGGGATCGCCTTGAATCGGTAGCTTCTTTTTCAATACTAGGTCACCTTCCTAGAACTTTCTGGGGTGAACTTTCTTTTCATGAGCCTTTATCATTATTCTTTGGTACTTCTGACCATGGCATAAGGCTTTCAATCTATTTTCTTCAATTAAGTTCAACTGGTCATATCTTGCCTGAACCCATTCAGCTTCATTTAGCTTGTCTTCCATCAAGACACGTAGCGATGGTATTTCAACCTCAATTGGTAGTATTGCTTCTACTCCATAGACCAACAAGAACGGTGTTGCCCCAGTAGATGTTCGTACCGCTGTCCGGTAGGCGTATAGGGCAAATGGTAAATTTTCATGCCAATCTTTATAGGTATCGGTCATTTTTGCCACTATCTTCTTAATATTTTTATTTGCGGCCTCAACTGCCCCATTCATCTTCGGGCGATAAACTACGAAATTGCGATGCTTTATGTTAATCTATTCGCAGACCCCAACAATCATTTTGTTATTTAGATTAGTGGCATTATCGGTGATTATGCTCTCTGGTAAACCATACCGGCAAATGATCTCTTTCTTTAAAAATTTGCAGACTGTTGACCTAGTGACATTTGTTTACGAGGCTGCTTCGACCCACTTTGTGAAGTAGTCGATAGCTACCAGAATAAAGCGATGCCCATTTTAGGCTTTTGGGTGAATCTGCCCAATAACATCTATACCCCACATGGAAAACGGGTAGGGAGATGACATGACATGTAGAGACTGTGGAGGCATATGGACCTTATCAGCATAAATTTGACACTTATGGAATTTTCGGGAATAGTCAATACAATCCCCTTCCATGGTTGAACAATAATAGCCCAAGCACATAATCCTGTTAGCCATAGTGAAGCCACTGGGGTGAGTTCCACAGACTCCTTCGTGGACCTCCTCTAGAATCAACTGGGCTTCTTTCGCATCTACACATCTCAAAAGCACTTGGTCTCGACTGCTTTTATAGAGGATTTCTCCATCAAGGACATATCCTGATGCCATCTTTCTGATCATCTTCTTCTTATTTTCTGTGGCTTGTGATGGGTATTGTTGGAATTTTATGTACCGTAGGATGTCATGGTACCATGGCAAGCCATCTATTTCTTCTTCCGCATCATAACAATGGGCTGGGGAATCTAGCATTTGCAGTTTGATTGGCATCATCCCAGAACCTTTACTTGCTTGGAACATAGCAACAAGGGTGGCAAGAACATCAGCCATCTGGTTATCTTCTCTAGGGAGATGCTTAAAGGTAATCTTAGGCACGACTTGCCAGAAAGTCAGCTATGGCACTTCCTTTTATTGCTTTCTGGCTAACATACTGAATATCAAATTCTGACAGCAACATCTGCTATCTAGCTAACCTTCCAGACAGTGCAGGGGCTTTCATCATATACTTTAGTGGATCCAGTTTAGAAATTAGCCAAGTAGTGTGGTATAGCATGTGCTGCCTTAGTCTTTTAGCTGTTCAGACCAATGCACAACATTTTCTCTCAATTGAAGAGTATCTAGTTTTGCAGTCGGTGAATTTCTTGCTGAGGTAGTATATCGCCTTTTCTTTCCTCCCGATCTCGTCTTGTTGACCCAACACGCAGCCCATGGGGTTTTCGTATACCGTTAAGTAAAAGATTAGTGGTTTGCTTTCAACAGGTGGCACCAATATAAGAGGACTAGTCAGTTGCTCCTTGATCTTTTCTAGGGATGCTTGGCATTCTTCGTTCCATGTTCCCGGGTTATTCTTTTTAAAAAATCTGAATATCGGATCACACTTTTCTGTCAATTGGGAAATGAATCGGGCAATATAATTTAGCCTCCCCAAGAAACCTCGAACCTCTTTCTGCGTTTGAGGTGGTGGGAGTTCCTGTATGGCCTTTATCTTATTAGGATCAACTTCAATTCCCTTTCTACTCACAACAAAACCCAGCAATTTTCCATACGTAACCCCAAATGAGCAATTGGCAGGGTTGAGCTTCAGCTGAAATTTTCTCAACCTTGATAACAACTTTTCTAGGTTTTCATGTGGTCTTCTTCAGATCGTGACTTAGCTATCATATCATCGACATATACTTCTATCTCTTTGTGCATCATATCATGAAAAAGAGTAATCATTGATCATTGGTAAGTTGCCCCGGCATTCTTTAAACCAAAAGGCATCACTTTATAGCAGAAGGTTCCCCAAAGTGTAACAAAGGTTGTCTTTTCCATATCTTTTGGGCACATCTTTATCTGGTTATACCCAGAAAACCCATCCATGAAGGAGAAGATAGAATGGCCCGCTGTATTATCTACCAAGGTATCAATATGTGGAAGTGGAAAATTATCTTTAGGACTTGCCTTATTAAGATCTCTGTAGTCAACACACATTCGTACTTTTCCATCTTTCTTCAGGACTGGAACAATATAGGCTATCCATTCAGGATATTTGGCTTCTTCAAGGAACCTAGAATTATATTGCTTTTTCACCTCATCTCTGATCTTCAAGAGTGTCTTAGTCTTCATTCTTCTGAGTTTCTGTTTTACAGGCTCGCATCCAACCTTTATAGGGAGCCTATGCACAACAATGTTAGTGTCTAGTCTAGGCATATCTTGATACGACTAGGCGAATATGTCCTTATACTCTTTTAGAAGCTCAATCAAGCATTGCCGAGTTTTGGTTGTAATAGTGGTACCAATCTTCACCTCACGCTTCTCCTCTTCAGTACATAGATTCAAAATTTCCAACTCTTTCTCGTGGGGTAAAATCTGTTTTTCTTCCCCTTCAACCATTCTGAGTAAGTCATCGGGTAAATCATATTCTTCCTCATCGTCTACATTTCCAACTTCTTGAGAGCATAAAGGCACATCAAACTTAATTTTGGAGCCAAACTCAGAGTTATTTGAACTGTTGATATCTAAAGACTTGCAAAGAAGAGTGCAAGGAATATATACCAAGGAAAAGATAAATGAATAGATGATTTGATTTTTATTTTTGGTTTGTTCACAATATTTGGTTTTCATGTTTTATGGTTTTTATTCATGAAAGAAAATTCGCCACGCATGATTTTTGGAAAAATATGTATCTTTTATTGAATTCAAAATCAATTATTTGACATAGACCCTTTTTACATAAGATCTCTAATTACCCTCGAGTCTAAAGGCAAAAGAGTTGGTTATGGGAACTACTCTGAGACTGTCTTAAAAACTTCAGGGATTTCTTTAGCGGTCCAATTGTTCAGTTCAGAGCTAGGGAAAATCTTGGACAAGTATTCATTTTCTCATTCCTCGTCCATTAGGGCATTGATGCTCAGCTTCTCAAAAGCTTTGCAGAGGTCATTCTTTCCATCCTCGACTTTATCAAATTGGGCATCCGGATCTAGAAAACCTTCAGATCTAAAATTGTGGCTCAAGGGCGGGTACGTTATTGGTTCCCACTCAATCTCTTCCCCTTTCAGTCTTTCCCTCCTCCTCTCTTGATGCTTTCTCATCTCTACTTTTCTTTTCCATTTGCTGGGCTTGAATCCCAAGCCAAATCTGTCCTTTTTTGCTGGAATAACTAGAGGATACAATCTTCCTTGGTATTTCTTCCTAAACCCTTTTCTTATTTTAGCTCATTTTCCAAGCGTCTACTTCACCTGCATCTTGGCACAGCTTGACAACTCTGATTCAGGTACCTTACTCCCTTCGGTGACGAATGTTGCATTGACCAACTCTAATGTCCTGAAATGACACTCAAGCGCTCCCTCACCCACCTCGATGTATGGTGCATCAGTAACTACCGATGCAATGATTTCCTCCTCTATGCCAACTGTCCATCCATCACAAATTTCAACTTCTGGTGAAGGGTAGAGGGTACAACACCTGTTGTATAGATCCATGGGCGCCCGAGCAAGCAACTATAATTGGGCCTTATGTCCATGACCACAAAATCTACCTCGAACGTTGATGGTCCAATTTGTAGGGGAACTTTAATTTTCCCAAGCATACCCCTTTGGGTCCCGTCAAAAGCTCGTACTGTATTTTGATAAGCTTTCATGTGAGAGCTATCAATAGGCAACTTTTTCAACATTGAGAAAGGGAGAACATTTAAGGCTGACCCATTATCAATCAGAACATCGGGCATCATATATCCTTTACATCTGGTAGAAATATAGAGGGTTTTGCACGATCCTCTTCCCTCCGCAGGAATTTCTTCATCATTAAATGAAATGAAATTGTTAACAAAAATATTGTTGACCAACATGTCCATCTTGTCGGTCTTGATCTCCTTGGATACAAAAGTTCTGTTCAAAATTTTTAACAAGGCGTCCCGATGTCCCTCGAAACTTAGTAGCAAAGATAACATAGAGATTCGAGCAGGAAGTTTGTGTAGCTGCTCCACCACACTATACTCATTGTACTTGAGTATTTTTAAAAATTCTTGAGCCTCTGACTCCTTCACTGGCTCATGAATTATAGGTGGCTTTTCCTGAAAGAAATCTTTTTCCCCTTCTACATTTGGCTCACTAGCAGCTTTTCTCTGCGCCGTATCTCTGTCCTCTACCGTCGGTGGGGAATAGAGCCTTCCACTTTTTGAAAAACAACTTACTTCATTGACAGGTTCTTCTTCTTTCTCTTCTTCAGCCAGTATGCCTCATGGGCTTGCTACTGTGCAAGCATAGCTCCAAGGAACTTGCTTGCTATCCCTATAAGGGAAAGGGACAGGTACCTTGATAATCAGTCTTGGGGTTACGCCCCTAGTAGTTTCATTAATCTTTGTCTTGGCTTTAATCACCAAGGGCTTCATTCCAGTGTATTTCTTAGAGTACGACTCCTCTGATGCACACACATCATCACACGCTTCTCGCTTTCCTTCCTGAAAAATTCAATTTCTTTGTTGTTTGTTTTTTCTTGGACCAGTTGCCTAAACTCTTGGTAGCACTCAATCCAATGTAATTCTTCCTTGTGGTACTCACAATACATCCCATCTTCCATCTTCCTTTCTTTAACTTCTCTTTCCAGCATTCTAGCTGCAACCATTTGGGCCCACACCCACCTCATGGATGCTTTTATCTCGGCAATATTTTTCTTAATTACTCGGTCCTCACCTTTAATGACCGCGTTCACTCCTGTCTTCTGGTGATTTGGCAGAGGGTTCTCTTTCTCCGCTGACGTATCGAATGCTAGCATGCTAGATTTTCTCAAGTCTTCCACCACCCTCTTGAACGCGGTGCAGTTCTCAATGGTGTGTCCCTAGATTCCTACATGATAGTCGCACTGTGCCTTCTCATCATACCACGGTGGGTATGGGGGCGAAAAAGGTGGGACATGTCTTGGTAACACCATTTGAGTCTTGGCTAATTCCTAAAATAATTCTGCATATGTAATTGGGATAGGCGAGAAGTATGGCTTTGAGCTTTCTTGATACCTTCGTTCTTCCTTGGGTGCTCTTGTGGTAGTAGGTGTGGCGGTTGTGACACTGGGTTTGCTAAAAACCACACCTTTGACTAATTAGGGTTGTAAACATTGGTTGTGTTGACCTCATTGTCCTTCTTCTTATACTGCATCTTGGTTTCTCCTCTATCTAGCCTTCTGCTCTTTACAGCCGCCAAAATTAGCTCCCCACTTATCAACATTTTCGTGAAGCTTTTGGTTGCATGATTAATCATGCGATCATAAAAAGATCCTTTCAGCGTCTCCACGAACATTGGGGTGATTTCACTTTCCAACAATGGTCGTTGTACCTGAGCACCCACGTCCCTCCACCTTTACGCATACTACCGGAAACTTTCATGATGCTTATGTTCCATCCCATGAAGGACTAGACGATTTGTAACCATATCACTAACATGCTTGTACTGCTCCCTAAATGCCCTTGACAAATCTTTCCACGACCGAATATTAACCCAGCTCAATTGTGTGTACCAGCAAGATGCTGACCCCACTAAGCTATCCTGAAAACAGTGAATAAGTAATTTCTCATTATCTAAATATACTGCCATCCTCCTGCAGTACATGGTCAAATGTGCTGACGGGCAAGTAGTTCCATTATATTTTTCAAAATCAGAGAGTTTAAACTTCGGACGAACTATAAGATCAGTCACCAAACTCTGGTCTTTGGCCTCCATATTGCCATGAGTGTTCCCTTCTTGGGATGATTTAATCATTTCCTCAAGCTTTTTGTAACGATATTCCTATTTCTTCTCATTCTTGGCTTTATCAGCAATTTCGTCGAGGTCAGGTACCTCGTGAATTTCTTCAGAATTTGCCTTCACTTCATTACGGACGGATGATTCAGCAAGGTAAGGTGAAATATTCACCTTGGGTTAGGCAGCTTCTTTCTGATGGGTAAAGGCCATCCCCTGGAACTTGGGCAGCAGGTTTACTTCTTCACCACCTTCTAACGTATCTGGATCTTTGAATCCAAACATAGCTGCAATTGAGCTTATGGTTTTTCGATGTGTCAGCTCTATTTCCTTCTTTAAATCATTCTTCATCTTCTCAAGCTTATATTGAGTGCTCTTCTAGGTTGTTTCAATGGTTGTCAATCTCTCTTCAGTGTTCATGGCTCTGGTCTGGGCTCGTGTACCTTACTTATGGGTTGTCATAGCTATTTTGAGAATTCTACCATGTTTTTTATATTTGATTAGTTTTTGTCATGTATGAATGTATGCACAAATGATAAATTGAATTTTACACAAAAAGAAACAACACAAGCAAGGAAAGAAACAATGCAAATGCATGAATGCAATCGAACGGCCGTTAATTCCATAAGACATTTTGCTCATAAAAAACAACTCTTTATTGAATTCAAAAAGGTCCTTTATTACCAGAAGTTTGAAATCATAAATACATCTCAGCTCGGACTCCCAACTCCTTGATTTCTTCACCCAACCACATAAGTTTGGGTCCAATCTCTCCCATTGGCTTAATATATTGGTGAAGGGCAACAACTTCTGTGGCTAACATCCTCACATGTCGAGCTACATCCTGAACCTGGTGTATTACAGTTTTGTCGAACTCATCTCTTTCCTTGAATCTTCTAGCATTGTCTCTGAGACGTGTGAACCAGTAATCATTTCCTCCATCGATGGCGTCCTCAAGTACCAAGATCTTGGTTCTGTATTCTAGGATGATGCCCTCCTTTTCGTCCACTTGTTCTTTCAAAGCTTCATTTTTATTTAAGCTAGCTTGGAGCTCAGTATAAGTTTGGTCATTATGTAACTTGTGGAAAATGTTGTTTAAATTTTCCACTTGAGCTTGTAGCTTTGCAACATAGCCTGGTTCTATTTTAACTGTTCACTGGTCTTATCATATGCCATCTGCAACTTCAACAAAAGGACCTTGTTGTCATGAGGCTTCCGCTTCCATGCAGTCACATTTTCTTGCTCCTTCTCACGGACTCGTTTACCCTTTTCCTTCTCTGCAGCTTGTTTCTCTTTCTTTCTCTCATCATCCAAGGCTTGCCAGAGTCTTTCAATCTCACGTCTACTGCTCTCTTTCTCTTTCTTCACAGCTTGTTCCATTTCTAGCTTCCACTACTCTAGGCTCTTCCGAAGATCAGCATTTCGGACTGTTGTCTGGAACTTGAGAAAATCCACTCTCTGGATCTCAAATTTCTTCTCCAAGTCTATATACAGCTTTGTCACCCGATTAACCTCTCATTTATGCTTCTCCACGTCAAGACTGGATTTGTATTTGTCTTACCGATTTTGTTCTCGCAAAGCTTCTATCTCCAGCTTGGCCCTTCTAAGTTCTTCTCTCAGAATTTCAGCTTCAGTGGGGAAAACCTTTAAATGTTCCTCTAGAGTCTTGGTTGGTCCAGGGGTAGATGGCATGATCTTGTCATTCATTCTTATGTGTCTCCAAATGTCATAATCTGAAGTGAACATGTAGTGGCTATCAAACTCTATGTTCATGACATAGCAGCTGTTCCAAGAGTCCCTAATTTTTTGTATCTTCTGTCTGTACTCTCCCTGAAATTCAAACTCTAATGTACTAAGGCCAGTCATGAAAAGAATAAATTGTTGGGATCCGTACTGTCTTGACACCAACAAAGGAGCGCACCCAATTCCTCCCCATAAACCCAATAACATAAGGTAGTTGTAATCTCCACACTTGTACAGAACTTTAGCATGACCCATCCATGGAACCCTACATCTGATGTCTTAGTCACGGCGATCTCTGAAGATTTCTACCCATTTGCTTCTCTTAACGACCGGCCAATCTTTTGCTAGAAATTCTCGAAGAAGAGAGAAATTCGGGGAGAACACATTTGATAGAGTAAAAGTTTGACACTCCCAAAAATGGCTAAGGGCCCAAACCTGGTGCAAAGGAGCACATCCTCCGAAGTGCACACCCTCTATCTTATGGCATGCATTTAAAGAAATGAAAGTTTCGGCTAACACTGCAGGGATTGGATTAACTCCCCTCTTCAACTGTTCTAAGAAATCTAGCAAGGCCACATCAATGTTTCCCAACACCTTTGGGAAAATAACCAAACCGTAAATTGTGATAGCCAAAAGATCTATCCTCTTTACTTTATCTGGATGCACTGGGATAATGTTTCGAATACTTGTCCAAGGAAAGTTAAAACTTCCCCCTCTCTTTCGTATCAGCCCCTCGACCCATTCATCACTCATTCCAGCAAATGCAGCGAGTCTCAAATGTGGGTTTTTGTTCTTAAGGGGCTTAGCATATACCCAACTCTTCTTTACATTAGGCAGGTTAAACAGGGCCAAGTACTACTTGAACGTGGGAATCATATCCTCCTCGTTAAAAGTGAAACAACAGTACCCTGGGTTCCAAAACTGGATTAAGGCTTTCAGAAACGGTTCATCCACCTTCACATATAAGAGATATGCTATGTCACCGTAAGTTTCATTTAATAACTGCTTGGTCTTATAGTCGAAACGGTCCCAAAACTCATGCAACTCCTGCATGTTGTTCTGTTTGACACTGACGTGAGCATAATCTGAAGTTTCTGTCTCATGATCAACAGTGAGGCTATCTCCGAACATTCACTGATTAACCTCAGACCAATGACGCACTTTGGCATTCTTATCCTCACTCTTTAGGAGCCTTCCATCCATGACAAGAGTTTTTTGATTTGAGCAAAAAGTTCTTTTCGAGAATCAACCCCTTCTGAATATGACATGACAAATAGATATGCAAAACAACAAGGCAAGGAAAAAAACAAGGATTAGGAACAAGACCAAAGGAAATCCAAAACAATTTCATTGTATAAATAATTTTGGGCAGCCATTCCAACACTCCAGGGCATGTCTCCACAGATTACCTTTACGAAATGATTTTGGCTTAAAACTAAAACCCTAAGTTTTCCGCATGGCTCTATTGGGGTAGGCTCTAGATTCTCAAACTTGGTTTAGTTCTAATAGGGTACCCAAATTGTCCTTGCTATCCCCTACTAAGGGTAGCAAAGACCTTGGTTCTTACCCATTATAGGCTTCGAACAAACCAAGTTCAACTCAGGATAACTCACTACCGATGCCTTCTCGAAGAATCAATATTCTTACAAAGACAAAGGGAATGAGTCCAGAAGGTACTTGCTAGGCTCATATGGAAAATCAATATTCTGAAATGAGCAAAACGTGTTCCCCTTACTTAAACGAACGAGACAAGCTCAGGTGTAGAGCTTTCAAACATTTTAAATACGTACAATAGAACTATATTCAATTAAATGGACAAATAAATTAAACCCCTTTTGAACTTGCAAATTCCTCATTTTTTAAGAAAAAAAACTTTTTTTGAAAACAATTTGAAATCAATTCGTGGCCTGACCCTTTTTGTTTTTTTTAAACAAATCATCCCCAACAGAGTCGCCAAGCTGTCGCAACCCTCTCGAGCTCGACATTTTTGAAAACTTTAAAACACAGAGTCGCCACCAATCTTTTTGAAAAAGTGTGATTGGGTCACTTTAAAAAAACATGGCTATTTTAATAAAACAGTTTATTTATTAAAATAAGGTTTTTAGTCTTTGAAAACCAGAAAACGAGTTCGGGGTCGGTTACGTGTGGGGAAGGATTAGCACCCTCACAATGCCCAAAAATTGGTACCTTATTGATTTCAAAAAGTGTTTTCAAAGTTGGAATTAGCAAGTTCATAAAGGTTTAATTTATTCGTCCATTTTACGAATATAAGTCTATTTTAACGGCCTTACCGCCCGAAAAATGAACTCCAATCACCGCCAACACTCCTGGCGTTAACTCGTCATTTCCATTTGGTAAGACACCACATTAATTTAGTTTTCACTTTTTAACAAACCAAAGAAAGGATTAGGTGAGTTGTTATTTTTTAAAGTTTAGTGTTTAAATCCTAAGGAATATCTAAATTCATTTTATTTGTCAAAATTATGATATTTAAAGTGTGTTTTATTTCAAAAGGTGAATAAAGTTTTTAAGCAAACAAGTTTCTAATTTATGCTCAAAGATCCTAATTCTAAAGTTCAACCTATCACTAAAGGCTATCAAAACAAGAAAATTCAAAACTTTAAATTTGGATCAATTTTATTTTTGAGAAAATTTCTATCACTAAAAAAAACCTTCTTTGTTTTCGTGCCTTTATTTTTTATTCTTTTATTCTTTTAATTGAAATGATTTTTAGTTTTTTAAAAATTTAATTATTTTTCTATATTTGAAAAGTCTTTCTTTTATGTTTTTTAAAACCCTTTTTATTCTATTTTGAGTTTTTTTCAAGACCTTTTATTTTCAAAATCTTTATGTTTTAAAGCCCTTTTATTTTTGAGTCTTTGATTTTTAAGTTTTTAAAATCTTTTTATTTCCAAAATCTTTATGTTTTAACTTTTTTTAAAAAAAAAATTTCAAGCCTTTTTATTATTTTTTATTTAAAAAAACATTTCTTAAAACCTTTATTTGTCAGAAATCTCCATTAAGAATTTTTATTAAAAGGTATATATATATACGATTTACAAAACTTCTTTTTTAAAATCTTTTTAAAAGCTTTTTATTTTTTTGAAAATTAAATCTTATATATTTTACGTTTTAGAGAAACACCCTTGTTTTAATTTTAAAAAAACCTTATTTAAACAACAACACTTTTTATTTTTAGAACGAGATGGATCAAACAAAGTTTAAAGAACAAATTTTATATTATGTTTTTTAGGATTATTATCATTTTTAAAAAAAAACAAAAGATCAACAAAACAATGAGAAGAAAAGTTACCAAGCACAAAATTCAATCTCCAACACCAAATTGCAACCTAAAAAATATGAACAAAACCAACAAGCAAGAAATTAACCAGAAAAATCAAATTAAAAGAGTATAAAGAAAAGAAAATTGTACCCTTAAAGAAGAAGATTCGAACTCGAACCGACCCCAATTGCCACCGGAAAAGCTTGATTCCTCTTCAAGAACTCGAACTGAAGCTCCTCCAAACTCAAACCAACTTCCAAAATTTTCCAACAATTTTCAGAGAATTTTCAGAATTTTTTGAATGGTGAATTGGTGAATAACACAATGAGAAAAGGGTATTTATACTAGAGCTAGGGCTTGCAATTCAAGGAAAAATCGAGATTCAATCCCAAAATTGAAGCCATAATCCGACAAGGGGCTTGATCCTCGGTTGAAACCCCAAAAAATAATCCGATTTGGTTTAGATTTGAAGACGAATTTCATCCTAGATTCGAGCCTAGGATTTTGACTCTTCCTCACTTTATTTTGCAGATATCGGTGGCAGTGTGGGACAGCAGCGGACGGCATCGGTGCCATTGCAACGGTGGCGGCGAGACGAACCATCCGACAGGTTTAGCGGCGGCAGCTGCGGTGCAGGCGGGCGGCGTTGGTGCAGCGGCAGCCGCAACCCTGGGGTTTTGGGGGGTTATCTCGCGCGCGTGCAGCGCACGCGCCAGGCATGTGACTGCGCGTGACAACCCCCCTTTTTATACAGCTTTTTTCTTTTTTTCTGCTTTGATCAGGGCCATTCGATTGAAATACCCCAGATCCAACGGCTCCGATTTTAACCTGCTTATTGGACAAAAAAGGTTATTTGGGCTCTTTTGGGTATTTTTTGCTTCTAAATTAATTAAAATTGGGCCTTATTATTAGTGGTCACTTTATGGACTCTTTATTTTATCCTTTGGGCTTTAAATATAATAATAATAATAATAATAAATGAGGTAAAAATCTAGTAAGAACATAAGTGTCAGCCACCGTCGAGCGATAGCCGATACGACGGAAAAGCTACTGAAATCTGGGTTTGGTGGCAGTTTTTGGGTTTTAGGATGAACACCATGGCAGTGTTCATCCGATTTTTAGAGAAAAGGGTGAGCTTTTTGGGTAACTAGTTTGATCGAAATGAAAAAAGGGGTCGAGTGCCTTCTAATTTGGGTTTTATACTCGGTCCCCTTTTTAAAAATGAGATAATTTCCTTTTAAAACCCTTCGTCCTTTGATAAAGACGCCCGCAGCCCTTCCACATTTTCGAAACTACGCCTGCGGTCCTTCCATTTTTTAAAATCTCGGCATTCTTTATTACTTTTCTTCAATTTCATCCCTATTTATTGTTCATGTTCATTTCTTTACCTTGTTATGATGTTGCATTGTGAATATATACGAGTCATATTTTGTTCGTAATGTTTATTTCATACGTTGTTTAGTTTTGTTGCATAATATAAATTATTTGTATATACCATATGCTGGCCTAATACATGCTTTAAGATATAATCTGTAGTTTTAATGTATATATGTTTCCTATATGTAACATACATAATATATGACTTTACACACATAAGTACATTTTATATTTCATATATGTATTTATAATATTATACATATATGGCTGTTAAGCCCTTTTTTATGAGCAATACGTATATATATATTGGTATTATATATGAATATAAGTATAATGCTTTATATATATATATATATATTATATCTTATATGTATATTACATAGTTTGAAGGCTTCCATTAAAGGATTTTACATATATATACATATACAACATTTTATTATTGGTATTTGTTACATACTTTAAGCACATATTATATAGTATATTATATATTATAGTTTCATATGTATGGTTGTTTTTATTTCATGATTGCCTTTTAGTCATGTTAGCTTTCTCAATTTATTCGATTTGTGGTTCAATTTCTTTGTTTCTTTTTTTGCTAATTAGGATAGTTTAGCTATTAGAACTTGATTCAATTAATTTAAAACATACCCTTGGCTTAATGGGGTGTGTATTTAGATTAATTAAACTAAGTATAAGTTCCTTTAGGTTAGTTGAAACATTAATTTTGGGGCCTTTTAGGATAATTTAGGGTAATTTAATTTAATTAATCTAAAGTGTGCGCTCAGTTTATTGGGGCATAATCTTTAAATTAATTAAATTAGATTTAAGATTAGATTTTTAGAGCCGTAGTTAGATTTAAGATTCGAATTAGTTTAATAAGTTTGAATTTATCCTTGGCTTATTGGGATAAATGTTAAATTTATTAAACTAGTTGAACACCTCTTAATTATCCCTTAACATAAAATTGAGAAAGCTTAGATAGACACTTAATTCAAAACGCGATTTAATTAGTTTGATTCGTTTTAAATAGAATCCTTGGCTTGTTGGGATACTAGTTTAAAATAAATCAAATTAATTATCGTTCTTGTAACTTATTAGGATTTTCTTTTAGGGTTAACTAATCTAGGGTTAATATTATACTAACCTAGCTAATAATTAGATACTAATTAAATTTTCATAATTCGGGCCTTTTAGGATAGAACTTTAGTGGGCCTAGGGTTTCTTTCTGAAAGCCTTTCCTTGTCATGCATTTTTAATTCATATGACTTTCAATGACAATGAATCAACTTTAAACCCTAAAAATGAGGTATTTATTAATTTTGATATTTGCGTCGTGACAGTCCTAACTCAATGGATATTGACCAAATATTTAAATTAATTCTTATCGTCTGAAGCTAAACATTAATTTGAATTAAAAGTTGATAGACCATAACAACATACTTAAATGCTTGCATCATGCATCAAGGTGATGTATGAAATTCGAACCATAAATTAACACGGTAGTCGGTCTTATTCGATGTTGGTTTAATCTATGGTCCCTTGTATCGTCACCCTTATTGATTAAATGTTTAATTAATTCGGACCCACCAATTTGACTAAGCTCACCTAATTAGAATTCATACTCAATTGAGAACACTTGATTAAAGTTACTTTGAATTTCATCTATTTCCATCGATTAAAAGTAATATATGATTTGGTACCGATTTTGGGTATTGTGGGGGTGCTAGGCCTTCCCCACACGTAACCAACTCCCGAACCCAATTTCACGAATCTCTGGTTTTGTGGTGTCTGGTCTACCTTATCCAAGTGACTGGTGGCGACTCTAAGTCCTCTTATTTTCCAAAAAAGAGAAATGAGAAAAAGGATTTTTCAAAAGAAAAAAGGTCGCTACACACTCCTCACTAAGCCTTGTGTGCTTACGCTCTCTTTGTCCATCAATGCAGAAAATTAAGGTCTGGAGGCAGCTAGCAAGCGGAGGAAATCTAAGGACTTCGGCCAATTAAACATATGGTTTTGAGTTAGACTTGTAGTAATAAAGGCAATGGGGTTTCATTATTGATTTGAGAGGGTTTTTGCTAAACTCCCTGTTTGAGCATGTTTGTAATGCTGCTTTGGATTTGTAATTGGCCTCTTATGTTGGTTGTGACTTTGGATTTATGTTTTGAATGTTGAATGGTTTGGTTTCTAGGAAGCATGCCTCTAGATTACCTTTTGAAGCTTAATGCCATGATTTGATGAAGTTTCTGTGATGAAATGATAATGTTTGATCTTTGGTGTTGTTGTGGATGTGTTTATGGCATGTTAGAATGCATTGAAGTCCTTGAAAGCATGAAAAACTAGCAAATTGGGACATTTTGGGTCCAAGCGTTTCGGAACATTTCACCTTGTACCGAAATGGGTAAGTGTTTTTCAAGGGTCCGTTTCAGTACACGAATAAGTGTTCTAGTACCAAAAAATAGATGTATTTCGAGTTAAATTTTTATGAGTGTATTTTGGCAAACCCAATGTAGCTCACTCGGTTCAGTTTTGCGTCTAGACCAGGTCAAGGGGGTCACACCAACGGTCATGAGTTGGTTGTACATGGGGAATAATAAGGGGTCAGCTAGGATTTTATTTTTGGGCCAATTGGGTCAAGCATTGTAATGGACTCATTTATTTAAATAAATGGACCTTTTTATTTGAAATAGACTCTTTTTATATTTTTTGATTTTAATAATAAGACTAATACTATATAATATATATGATTAATATAATAATAAATTAATAATAATATAAAAATAAAATAAGGTGAAAATCTAGTGACAACAGCTGTCCCTCTTTGCTTATTTTGGTGAAATAGGGATAGAGCAAAGAACAAAAGGTACTAATTTTCACCAATTGCAAACTCGTTGGACATCAAAACAAGGTTTCATTCCCCTTATGCCTGAACGGATAGGCAAGTTCTATTCTCCTTATGCTTGAACGGATAGGAGGGTCCCATTCTCCTTATGCCTGAACGGATAGGTAGTTCCAATCTCCTTATGACTAAACGGATAAGCAGGTTTCATTCTCCTTATGCTTGAACGGATAGTCGGGTTTCATTCTCCTCATTCCTGAACGGATAGGGGGATTTTTTTAAAAAAAAAAACAAGGTTTCATTTACCTTATGCCTAAACGGATAGGCGACTCTCTTCCTTCGAACCCAAGGCTGCCGAATCGAAAAATGATTTATTCTTTTCTAGAGTATGGGGTGTTTTATCCCTCTTCTTTGAAGCGATATAGGGTTTCTTGCGCCTATGGTATCTTCTAGAAAATCGTGTGGTTTTCTTTCTCCTAAAACGACATATGGTGTTTTGTGCCTATTGTCCCTTCTAAAAATAATGTTGGGTGTCTTACCCCTGAAGCGGTGCAGGCTGTGTTTCGCCTATTATCTCTGTTGAAGACAATGCCGAAGTAATAAGGTAGAAATCAAATATTGTTGTTGGTGGAAGGGAAACAATATCAACAACTGCCCTCTTTAGAAGATAAACTACTTTGGCCTCCTAAAGTGACCTGCTATCACCCGTCGCACAAAATGAAGTCATAGCTTTTTTCCTGAAGCAATGAAGTGTCGCGATGAAAAGGTGAGGCGACATGCCTTATGTTTGAGAATGAAATGGCATGAGGGCGTAACCAAATAATGCCATCTTCGGAAGATAGTGATAAGAGCGGAGTTAGTTGATCATTTTAAAAAGTGGGGCATGAGGACATAACCAATAAATGCCTCTAGCTTGAAAACACAGTGACATATGGATGTAACCAACTAATGCCATCATCTGAAGATAGTTATAGGAACAGAGTCAAATGATCACTTTAAAAAGTGGGGCATAGGGATATAACTAACTAATGCCTCTAGTTTGAAAACAAAGCGACATGGGGACATAACAAACTAATGTCGCCATCGAAAGGTAGCAATAGGAATGGAGTCAACTAACCGCTTTAAATAGTAGGGTATGTGGACGTAACCAACTAATGCCTTTTGTTTGATGTGGCATGGGGATGTAACCAACTAATTCCATCATCTTCGAAAGGTGGTGATAGGAACGGATTCAACTAATTGCTTTAAATAACATGGCATAGGGACGTAACCAACTAATGCCTCCATCGAAAAATAGTGACAGGAATGGATCAACTGATCACTTTGAAAGTCGGGCATGAGGACGTAATCAATTAATGCCTCCAGCTTGAAAACGAAGTGGTATGGGGATGTAACCAACTAATGCCACCATCACGGGATAAATCAAAATCCTACAGATAGATAATGTTTATGATGATTATGCTTATAGGAATGCTTAGTATGTGAATGCATGTATTTTCCTTTTTCGTTTTTAAATTTTTCTCTTCTATTTTCTCTTTTTCTTTTTTGATTTTTTCTTTAGGGATTTTCTTTTTGCCTCTTTGCAGTTTTTTTCAACTCAGATAGACGGATATGCTCTGCCATTTCATTCTTTATATCTCTTTGCTTTATAGAAAGCATCTGATCTTTATACATTTGATCGAGACGTTTATCAAAAAATTCTCTTTGCCATTCAGGTGTTTCTTAAAATAATATCAAGCACCTTCAGCGCTTCTTGTGAGTTCTCAAATTCTTGCCCCTACAAGGCACCTTGTAGCGCTTGTATGTAAATCCTTGCAGCAAAGCTTATTTCTAACTTGAATTTCTTCGAATGATACTAACGTCTTCTTCTCTTCCTCTTGCACCTATTAACGTTGAGGGCCTTAAATCATTGGCCAATGCAAACTGCCCCAATCCGATGGCATGGTTTACTTATCAATGAATGATGCCTTTAAGTTAAGAGAATAATTCTTTTTAAAAAGTAAAATAGAATAGGATGCTCCAGATATCAAGTGCATGAGTGTCTCTGACTCAACCTTCTAGTGATCACTTTAAGCATAGCTTAAGTCTTTGAAAACTTTGAATGTTGCAACGATATTTTGAAGTTGTGAAATTTCTCTCAAACTGTTCAGTTCATCTTTATGATTATCACATTACTATCTTATTAGAGTCAAATACTCGGCCTCACAATTCCCCTTGAGCCAAGACATCGAGTAGATAGAGCATTGCTATCTTATTAGATACTCGACCTCACAATTCCCCTTGAGTAGATAAAGGCAAGGCATTGAGTAGATAGAACATTGCTATTTTATTTCATTAATTTGGGTATAGAAGACTATTATTAGAATTTCAATTTTAAGCAACTCCCCTTGGTTAAACTTGCCCAATTCACAATTCCACATTTATGAATTTCAAAGATTTTCTCATCACTGAATATAATCAAAGGCATGACAGTCTCCTTTTTCTTGCTTTGCTGACCTGACTAGTCTAAGAGATAAATCACACTTCATCATTCTCGCAACGATAAATGGATCTTTATATCAAAATCAATGTCACAACATACAATTGATATCCAAAGCCTGCAAGGGTAAGATGATATATATATATATATACATTCATGGTTTCAAGGTAAAAGATGTATCTTTCATTGAAACGAGAATCCTGTAGACCTAATATGTGCCCAAAAATCTGTTATTTCTAGGCAAATTGAACTTTCACAAACTGCTACCTGGCTAACAACGCCTTGTTGAGCTTGTGCAATTTCATCCTTCAAATCCTTATCTATTTTATCTTGAGTCTTCTGAAGCTGACAACCTATCTTAAATGGTTGTTGCTTGGGTTTCAGAACAGGTAACATACTTTGTGTAAAATTTTGCTACTTAAATTTTGTCATGAAATTTATCTTGATTAACCCTTTTATTACGTGTGTGTATATATATGCAATGGTGTAAACTACTAATGCAAACAAACAACAAAAAAATGCAAATGAATGAATATAGGTGAAGGGCCACCGATTCGATTAAGGTATTGCTCTAGAAGTAGTTTTTCATTGGATGTCGAAGTTCCTTATCACAAAAGATTCTGAATTATATCATGAGTACATCTCAGCCTGACCACCCATCGCAGCTTCTTTGGCTAACATCATCACATGTCTTTCTACATCCTAGACTTGGGTCATGGCAGTCATGTCGAACTCGTCAAGCTCCTAGAATCTTATGGCATTGTCCCTAAGAAGAGTAAACCAATAGTAATTACCCCCTTCATTGATATCTTCGAGGAACAAGATCTTTGTCTTGTATTCTAGAATGATGTTCCCCATGTGCCCGCTGGTTGACCTCGGACCAGTGACGTACACTCACATTATCTTCCTGTTTCTGAATGAGTCTTCTATCCATTGTGAAAAACTTGTTTTCTACTTGAGCAATGCGCTTTAGACTTGACCCCTTCTAGATATGAGGTGCATGCAATAAAAATTATGCAAAACAATAAAACAAGAAAAAGAAAAGATTAGTACTCTTAAAAAATAGAAATAAAACATAAAAGGTCCAAAATAATTTCATTGTATGAATAATAACTCGATAGCACATTCCAACATTTCTAGACATGTCTCTATGGACTATTCTTACGGAATAATTTTGACTGAATTCTAATCCTATGGTTTTCCACATGGCTCTAATAGGGTGGGTTTCTAGATTCACACACGTGGTTTGGTTCTAGAAAGGTCACCGAGCTATCCTCACTGTCCCCTACTAAAGGTAGCAAGGCCCTTGATTCTCACTCATTATAGGCTTCAAACGAATCAAGTTCAACTTAGGAGGACCCATTTTTCTAAGTCTACACAAAGGATTAGTATCATTCCCTAAAATGGGTCAACATTTTGATGTACAAATCTGGTTTAAAAGAAAATACAAATTGGAAAAAAAAGAAACAACATTTTTGTAAAAAAGAATCGAAATACAGATTGGAAAAAAAAAAGAAACAACGTTTTTGTAAAAAAAAATCGAAATACAAATTGGAAAAAAGAAAACAACGTTTTTGTAAAAACGAATCGAATTAAAGGAAGCTACAAACGGTGACCAAATTAAAAAATAAAATAAAATCGGAGGCCAATTTCATGGAAAGCAATGACCAAATCGAAGCAAATGGAAAATTGGTGACTTGCGGAGCAAAAGAAAATAGGGGCGGAGGGATTTAACGAGGGTAAATATCCATTTTATTTTAAAACATGTGAGCATAAAACCCAAATTTCATAAACACTTTTCATATCTCCCTTTTAAAAAAATTGGATCAAACACCCATTTGTTATTTTCTCTCAAATGTTCATAGTGTTCTTCAAAGGATGAAGAACTCGGTGGTTGTCTATCGTACCGGCCGCCGTACACCGACAGCGAATCGTCCCAAAAATCCTCTTTTAAAAAAATAAAATTCGAAAGCCTCTTTTTTAAAAACTTGATCCAAGCCCCTTTTTCAAAATACCAAAAACGATTTCAAAAAAAAAGGTTTGGAAAATTACAAATTCCAACCCCTTAAAATTCTAGAATCCGGCCACCTCTCATTCGAATCCCAACGGTGACGGTGACGGTGGCGGTATAAGATACATGCAAGGTAACACTTATCCCTATCTTTTACTTTATATATTCGAAATGGAAAACAAATAATAAAAAGTTAGAAAATACCTAGAAAAGAAATGCTTGCATGCTTCTATTCCAATAAAAATACGAGTACAAGTTGCAGTGGGAATTGTGTCCCCCCAAATACAAAGAATGAATCGAATTTAAATAGGTTTTTTCATGCATAAAATAAAAAGTAAATTAGAAAATAATCCCCTAATTTCGATTGATTTGCTTGCCATATTCTTTTGATTTTGCTTGATTCAGATTCCCCTTTTATTTTTGGTCCAATTTTACTTTAATTCGGGATTGACTTTCCATATTTTCCATGTTTGAATCAATCAAAAACTTCTCCTTTTACTACTGTAGGTGTCCGACTGGGAAGGGGGTTGTGGCAGTTGGCGAGCGCAAGTCACGTTGAGGGTTGGTGGAGGGCAAGACGATTGCACGACAGTCAGCGGTAGCGAGGAACTGCAGGTGTGGGAGTCGAGTAATTTTGGCTGCTGGTGTGCGGGCGAGTGATTCACACGCGCGGAGAAGGAAATATGAACTGTTTCTTGATTATCCTTGACCCTTTGATCTCACCTAAATCCAACAGCTAGGATAGGGCTACACATGGGGGATAACAAGGGGTCATCTAGGATTTTATTTTTGGGCCAAATGGGCCACCAATGTAATATGGACTCTGTTTTAAATTAAATGGACTCCCTTTCATTAATGGACTCTTTTATTATTTTTGGGTTTTAGATAATAAGACTAATACTATTTCTGAACGGATAGGCGAGTTTTATTCTTTTTATGCTTGAACGGATAGGCGGGTTCCATTCTTCTTTTACTTGAACGGATAGGCGGGTTCTATTCTCCTTATGCCTAAACGGATAGACGGGTTCCATTCTCTTTATGCTTGAACGCATAGGCGGGTTCCATTCTCCTTATGCCTGAACGGATATGCGGTTTCCATTCTCCTTATGCCTGAATGGATAGGCAGGTTCCATTCTCATTGTGCCTAAACGGATAGGCAGGTTTTTCCTTTGTTGGGAGAGCTTTTGTATACCTGTCAAAATTCAAAAAATTTATGATTATGATGAGCATGCTCTTAGGGATGCTTAAAATATTAATTTTTATGATTTCCCTTTTTACTTAATATGATCTTTGCACATTTTCTCGCTTAGTCCAGACGAGCAGCCATTTCCACTGTCTCTGCTTTGCTATTCTCATTTTTTATACCTCTTTGCTTCATAGAAAACATATGTTCTTCGCATACAAATGTCTCACATTTCCACAAATCCTACTATCATTGTAGTTGATACATTAGTATTGAGTGAAAGGCCTCCTTCAATGGCTCTACAAGCTCTAATCTACTCTTAAGACAATGTCAATCCCTTGTAATGTTCTTTGTGAATCTTCAGATTGTTCGTAAGGGAATCTCCTCCTTACATGTCTTCGAATGATATTGGCGTTGTAATATCTTCCTCTCGCACTTATCAAAGTCAGGGACCATAAACCCTTGGTCAACATAAATTGCCCCAATTGGTGGCATGGCTTGCCTATTGGGCACAACTCTATCCCTTTTTCATGTTTTAAGGATTTTCAATTTTCTACATCTCATGTGTGGGCCTCAATTGAAACATGGTCAACCTTACACTCTTCAACCACATGTGTTTTTACCTTCTTTATTGGATAGACACTTCATTATTTCCTAATGTGATGGCTAACTTATGCTCTTGGTTCCCTACGTTTGGGTTCAATAAAAAAATCTTTTGTTTTTCATGAATATATGCCAATCTACTTGTGAGATGCAAGAAAAGGCTAGAAATGAGTTTTAAAGGAAAAATTCATGGCAGACATGGAAAAGAGCAAACTCTAATGCCCCAAAATTCATAGAATGTATGATTCATGAATCTATCAACTGGATACTGTCCCATTTTTAGATGGCTCTCTTTAACTCATCAAATCCTCAAATTTCAATATTCCCTCTTTTCTAATCTCAACAAGGCATTAGAAGTTTAGAGATCCTTGAAGAAAGGTTAACTCGATTAAGCTAAATGTTTTATGAAAACAGACCCCTTTTTTTCTCAGATATTCATGTGTAGTCCAAATGGTCTTTAAGGCTTGTAATGTAGGCTAGGCTCAGGTTACAAACAAAATATATATATGCTCAAATACATGTTTAAAGGTGATTAAACCAAGGATCAACCTTTCTTGATGAAATATCCATTCTTCTTCTATTCTCTGAATTACTCTAGACTACCCATTTTGGGTTTTCACCCTATAGTTCATTTCCTTTTCTGGCACATGGCTCGTTTGAAGGATTTTATACATTTTTTCTCTTGTTTCAAATTTTCTTTCGTGTTTCAGCCTTTATTTCATTCTTCTTTTTTTCCTCTTTTTTCTTTTTGTCCATTTTATTTTAAATTTAGGACATTGAACTTGATCTTATATGATTTTTTCTCACTCGCAAACAACCTTTCATCCTTTTTGCCCCCTGGTGTGGGGAGTGATCCTTGGTTAGGGTTCAATCACAAGAAAAATATCATGCTCAAAGGAGATAACAATGGATATTTTTTTATTTTCTTATTCGTTAAAGGAAATGAAGGAATTCTAAATGTCATCTTACACACAAATATCGTCGAAGAAAGCAGTTTTCAGTTGGTAGATGTTTTAGAGTTATCACTCCAATCAAAGACCTTAACAATAATGTCTGAGAGAAAGAATCACTCAAAATCTGTATATGGGATCTCCCAATTAATTCTAAACACACTTTATTACCCCTCTATCTCGGGATTAGATTCAAGAATCATTCTTACAATCAATAGTAGGGACTCTACAAAGAAGGTGTGTTTAGGAAAAGAAATGGATGGAAAATGAAAAGAAATAAAAAAATGAAATATTTACCATTTGTGAAAAATAAAGGGAATGCATCTTTAAAACAAGTAGATTAATATAGAAGCCCTTACAAAAGATCCCTAATGCTCGTGGGCAAAAACAAAATGGTTGGTTCTAAGTATGACTCCAACATCATCTAGGGAAATCCTTTACTGATCAGTTGTTAAGCATAATTCCAGGAAGGTATGGGTGAATTCTAGCCAAGCTCGGCCCGTCTACTTCGTGACAAGATTCTATTGCTGGAGTAGTTCAGGTTATAAGCGCTCGTCATATTCTCCTTCCTTGAGTCTCCCACTCTTGATGGCCTCCAATATCAACTCCCCATTTATGACCATGTCGAAATCTTTGGTGGCATGGTTTAACATACGGTCATAGAAGGGACCATTTAAAGTCTCCACAAACATCAGAGTAACATCATTTTCCAACAGTAGAGGTTGAACTTAGGTTGCCACATCTCGCCACCTTTGGACATATTGGTGGAAACTCTCATTAGACCTTTGTTCCATATCTTGCAGTACGATCCTGCTTGGGACCATATATGTTGCATGCTTGTAGTGTACAAAGAAAGCTCTTGACAGATCTCTCCAAGTTCGTATGTTAACCTGGCTCAATTGGGTATGCCATCAGGTAGTGTTACCTCATCAAAAGTACTATTTTTATACCTATTTTACAATGCCTTTGCTTGCTTTTGAGTACATTTAGTTGTTAAATTCATGCATTTACATAAGGAGTTAGGATTTGTGTTTATGCTAGTGTAAAGGGTTGTTTTCTTGGCAATATTACAGGCTTGGCAGAGCAGAGCAGAGCAAGGTAGCCCAAGAAGGAATGCTAGAGAGAATGTCGAGATGCTGTTACACAGATGGACCAAATAATGCCAAAGCTCCGGTTGGCAAAGAAGAGGAATTTGATGCCAGGCCAAGTAGCTGTTGAACTCGAAAAAAAAGGACCAGACCAAGCTGTGAGAAAATAGCAATTGGATAAATAGTGCCAAGCTTGGTTGGCAGAATGATGCCAACCTTGGTTGGCGAAGCAGTAACGGCATATGATGTCAACCCTAACCTGATCAGCTCACATTCAAACTTTGGATAAGATGATCACATCCCTTATCCGTTGAGTATTCAAAATTCAAACTCAAGAGCTTATCCTAGGTCTTCCTTGCATGGCTATTTAAAGAACGATCAAGCAAGCATTTGGAGGAGGACGAGTGGAGTGATTGACGACCGGCTGTACCAAGGAGACGTGATTCGACCAACTTAACCGAGAGCCTAGACCTTGAAGGACTGCATCGAGAAACCCCTTCTCGCCCATTCACTTTGTTTAGTTGTTTTTATTTTCTTTTAAATGATAATGTGTGTGCAAAATGTTGAAGGTTTTTTGTTTGATACCCTCACCATGAACTAATTTAATAGTTGGTGGGGGATGTTTGCTTTGAACGCTATTTTTATGTTTAGTTTTTAATAATGAAAATGCTTTGGCATTATTTTCCCTATCTGGCATGTTCTACAATGTTTTATCAAAACTGTGCCAAGTGAGAGCTAGCATTGTTGGCTTATTGAACCTTAATATCTTAACAAACTTAGGGGGTAACGATATGTTGCCAAATTCTAAAGCGAGATGCTTCGAAAGAAGATGTTGAAGTAGATGATCTTACTTCTGAAGTGAATTTATCCCTTAGGAGTATAGGTTGGGACTTAATTAAATTAATTTATGAAAAAACATCACTAATAGATATAGGGGTTTTACATGGTTAATTTAGGGCATTGACCATCAAGAGAGGCGGTGCTAATTTTGAATTTGCTCGTTAAACAATGCCAAGGCATTACATTATTAAAGGCTGGCATGACATGAATAGCGTGAAAAATAGGCATCCTTTGCCAACGCTCATTATTCATTTTAAACACTCTCCTTGCCAATGCTATTTTATTTTTATTTCTCCTCTTTTAAACTATTTTCAAAACCAATTTCAACTCAAACAACATCTTTCCTTTGACAAGTAACAATCAGAGCAGTCAAATTCTTGGTCTATCCCTGTGGGATCGATACTCAGCTTACTGCTGTATTACTTGCTGATCGTGTATACTTGCACGCAAAATACTAAATCTTGGCACTATTTTATACATTTCCAATACATTTTCTGCCCTTTTTGCTAAGCACTCTCATAGTCAAACATGTAGCAAAACCTGATAGATTGTCTTGGAAACAATAGATAAAAAGTTTCTCGTTTCCCAAGTGTAGTGGCATTTTTCGGCAGTATATGGTCAAGTGTGCCAAAGGACAAGTAGTCTCTTCATACTTCTCGAAATCAGGAGGTTTGAATTTTGGAGGAACCACCAAGTTAAACACTAAGCTTAGATCCCTAACGTCTATGCCACCATAAATGTTTCCTTCTTGTATAGCTCTGATGATCTCTTCGAGCTTGTCACAATGATCTTCTAGCCTCTTATTCACTCTAGCCCCGTGGGCTGCCTTATGGAGATCTCGAACCTCAATGCCTTGGCTTTTCCCATGAATTATTCTAGAACTAGCTGGAATATGGGCTGAGGTTCCTGCCATGCGGATATGGAACCTCCCATTTGGTGGAAATGTCTCACAGGTCATCCCGGATTGAGGCAAAAAAACATCAACAGCTTCAACCGTCTTTCCTCTTCCTGGGTCTTTTAATCCCAACATAGCTGTTATCTGGCTGACATTGTTTCTTTGAGCTTGCGCAATTTCTTCCTTCAAGTCTTTCTCCATTTTATCGAGTCTATCTTGGATACTCTCAACATGTCTTCTATAGTCATAGCTCGAGTGTTGTGTTTATGTGGAATCTTGCTACTTGAATGGAATATGCCATAATTAATCTTTTTATTATGTGTGTATGTATGCAATGATCACAACATAAACTAATGCAAACAACAAACAAACAAAATATGCAAATGCATGAATATAGGTGGAGAGCCATCGATTCCATTAAGGTATTGCTCTAGAGGTAGTTTTTCATAGGATGTGGAAGTTTCTTATTACAAAAGATTTTGAATCATATCATGAGTACATCTCAGCTTGAGCACCCAGCTCATTTATCTCTTCGATCAACCACATGAGTCTCGGCCCCACTTACTCAATTGGCCTAACATACTGGCGCAGGGCTGAAGCTTCTTTGGCCAACATCATCACATGCCTAGCTACATCTTAGACTTGGGTCATGACACTCTTGTCGAAATCGTCACGCTCCTATAATCTCATGACATTATCCCTAAGACAAGTAAACCAATAGTCATTACCTCTTTCATTGATATCTTCGAGGACCAAGATCTTTGTCCTGTATTCTTGAACAATGTTCTCCATGTACCCGCTGGTTGACCTCGGACCAGTGACATACACTAGCATTATCTTCCTTTTTCTAAAGGAGCCTTCTATCCATTGTGAAAAACTATTTTCTACTCGAGCAACGTGCTTTAGACTCGACCCCTTCTAAATGTGAGATGCATACAACAAACAAATATGAAAAACAACAAAACAAGAAAAAGAAAGTATTAATACTCTCAAAAAATATAAATAAAACATAAAAGGTCCAAAATAATTTCATTGTATGAATAATAACTGGCAGCGCATTCCAACATTCGTAGACATGTCTCCACGAACTATTCTTACGAAATAATTTTGCCGAATTCTAATCCTATGGTTTTCCACATGGCTCTAATGGGGTGGGTTTCTAGATTCACACATGTGGTATGGTTCTAGAAAGGTCCCCAAGTTATCCTCGATGTCCCCTACTAAGGGTAGCAAGGCCCTTGATTCTTACCCATTATAGGCTTCAAATGAATTAGTTCAACTCAAGAGGACCCATTTTCTTATGTCTACACGAAGGATTAGTATCCTTACAAAGACATAGGGCATATGAGCCCCGAAGGTACTTGCTAGGCTCGTGCGGAGAATCAATATTCCCACAGGAGTAAAAGAGTTTTCCCCTCACTTAAACGATCGGGACGAAGCTCGGGCATAGAGCTTATAACCAAGCTTTAAATGCGTAAAATGAGATCATATTCATAAATGGACAATTAAGATAAATTTTACACGAACTTCACAAATTTCGACATTAAAACAAAGTGTAATCGGCTTGTGGCATGACTCTCTTTTTTGTAAAAACAAAAAGTTGTCCCCAGCGGAGTTGCCAAGCCGTCGTAGTCATTTTTTCGAGCTCGACGTTTTAAAACACAAAAACAAAGGAGTCGACACCAATCTAATTTTCAAGGAGTGATTGGATCACCTAAAATGGGCCATTTTAATGAAAACAATTTATTTTATTAAAACAATAATTTTGGTCTGGGAAAAAACAAAAATGGGTTTGGGAGTCAGTTAAGCTGGGGAAGGGTGAGCACCCCCACAATGCCCAAAAATTGGTACCTATCCGATTATAAAACGTTTTAATGTCGGAATTTGCAAGTTCATGTGAAATTTAATTTATCTTCCATTTATGAATATGAATTCATTTTAATGGCCTCACCATCCAAGAAATAACCATAATCACCGCTAACATTTTTGGCGCTAACTCGTTACCCCCTTTTGGTGAGACACCGCATTGCAAATTAAATATCCTGATTATTAACATGGCATCAAAGAAACATATTTATTGGATTAAAAACATAAAATTAAATAAATGTAAATAAACAAACATTAAAGGGAAGGAAAAGAGATAAGATTTACAACTTTCGAAGAATGTATCTTTCCCTAAATTTGGTCAACGTTTTGATATTCAAGCCGAAGTTTAAAAGAAAATACAAAACCATAAAGATATAACATTAAAAAAACTAAAAAAATATCATGAATTTTAAAAAGGAAAAAATATTATTAATTAGGATAAACCTAAAAAATAAAAAAGGGGTAAATTAAATTTTATAGATTGACTAAACTAAAAAGAAACAAAGAGCCAAATTAAGGACCAAATTGCACAGATTTAAAAATGAGGATCCTGCGACGCGAAAAAAAAGGCGGAGGGTTTAATGAGCACAATTTATCTATTTTATTTTATTTTATTTTATTTTATTTTATTTTAACGCAATTGTTCATCAACGTTCTTCATGGATTGAAGAACCGATGAACTTCCAATGCGCCGGCCGTCACACACCAGCGCCAGCCGTCGTCTACTGGCGGCAAAAAACTTTTGAAATCTCCTTTTTTAAACTTTGGCAATGGTGACTTAAAACGGGTAAGGATTTTACCCCTTTTCTTTTTATGTATTGGAATAAAATAAAATAAAAATGAAGAACAAGATAAAAGAATACCAAAAAGTTGTTTCCTTTTCATATTATTCCACAAATATTAAGTGTACAAATCGTAACAGGTGTGTAAAATACAATGGATTCGAATGGTTTATATAGCTTCTTCATTGCCAAAATTACAAGAAATAAAAGAATAAAAACCCTTAATTTTCGGTGATTTCCTTCCATGTTTGATTCAAATCGGATTAATTTCCGATTGTGTTTGATTCTAATTGATTTGGGATGATTTCCCCATATTTTCCATATTCGAATCTAACCAAATTGTTTCCCCCTTTTTGCATTTTTCTGGGACTGCAACCGATGAAGAAGGGGCTGTGTGGCAGTCACTGCGGCCAGAGAGTCGAGCGGGCGGCGTTGCGTGGTGGCCAACGGCGTCAAAACTTTGTAGGGGCAGGAGCCGAGCAGCCTGGAATATGGGCTGGTGGGTGCGTGCTCCTCACGTGCGCAAGGGGAGCCGGCTGTCCTCTCTCTAGGTCCGATCTGGACTGTTGGATCTAGATTAGATCCAACGGTCATGAGTTGGCTACACATGGGGAATAATAAGGGTTCAGCTAAGGTTTTATTTTTGTGCCAATTGAGTCAAACATTGTAATGAACCCCTTTATTTAAAAAAACTTTTTTATTTGAAATGGACTCTTTTTATGAATTTTAATAATAAGACTAATACTATAATATATATATATGACTAATATAATAATAAAATAATAATAATATAAAAATAAAAGAGGGTCAAAATCTAGTGACAACACTAGGACACTTGTTGATTTCTTTTGGATTCAATTCTTTTACAAGATATATTGGTAATAAAACTAGTCGAATTAAGGGTTGACCCCTTATTTTTGTATGTAGATGCTTCTTAAGTTCTTATTGAATATAAAATTAGGTAATTTAAGTCATATTCTCAACTTTTTAAATTTAAATACTTTTTTGAAAGGAAAATAATGCATTAGTTTAGTCGGAACGAAACAGACACTAAGCATCACTACCCTTCTTTGGGAAATCTGTGGCTCAGAGTTTAGTCGGAAAAATAATAATAATGCTTCTTAGTTTAGTCGGAACGAAACAGACACTAAGCAATTTAAATCTGTGGCTCAGAGTCTAAGCTTTCATTTCTTTGGGAAATGGTGAAGTGATCCTAAAAACATGCTCCTCACCTGTCCATTTATCTATTTTAACAACCCAACGGCTTCTTTTTCTGGAATTAACTCCATCACTACCCTTCTTGTGCTCCCCTTTTCTAATCACCAGCAGTCCTTCTCCAATGGGAAGAAAATAGGTCTTAAATCCATCAATACTACTGCAACCTGCAGCTGCAGGTCCCTTTTGAAGGGCATTGAACCCTACAATGAGCGCACCTCCACCAAGCTTTGCACCCTCTTGTGCTGCCTTCAATACTGTCTTATGATCAGTGATGTTACAGTCAATTAGCACAAAATCTGCGCTTTTGTAATCATTTAGAAGCTTCTTGGCATCCCCAATGACAAAGGTGATGCAATCTCCATAGTTTCCTAGAGCATATTTTGATGCTTCATAATGGTCAAGACTGTTTAAGAAGCACACCACTCGACCGCCCGTTTGATGAGCCGCTGCCACGAGGGCTACCGCGGTGGATCCGGCGACCTTAGCGCAGGCCATTACCATGAGCTGTGCGTTGTTTCCGGCTGCGATGGCCGATATGAACTCGGCTACATCAGGCTCTTTGCCTCTTCTTCCCTACACAATACAACATAATATACACCCAAATGAGAACATAATGACAATATATATAGTTTAGAAGAGAGATTAATGGCCAAGTACAAAAAGAGTTTAAGACAAGAGGTAGCTTTTGTTTACCATGTTCAAGGCTCGGAGATAAGCTTTGGTGGCATTCTCAGCAGACCAACAACCAGCCATTTTACCTTACTTTCTTAGATTTTGTTGTTCTATTGCTTCGGACTTGAAAGTATGTTTGGTAATAAAACTATACCTTTGATTGATACTTCAGAGAGAATGTGAATGCCATTATATAAATATATTATAGTGATATGATTCGTTACACAGTGTAAGTTTTAAAATTTTACACGTTTTTTTGGATCGTTAGATGGCGAAATGAATGACTGAAATTAACAGTAAGATATGTAAATATTATCACTTTAAAAAAAATAAGAGTTAATCTGAGATATCAATTTCACTCATCCTATATGTGTGAGAGAGAGAAGGGTAAAAGACCTTAATCTCTTGGATTTCGATTAAATGAATTTTAAAGACAGAGATTGCAAAAAAAAATTAGAAAATAATAATTTTGATCTGATATGATTTTATAAGGTCGTTTTTTAAATTGGATATAGAACAAATAAAGTGGATAGTAACTGAGAGGTATGTTTTGATTGAACAGATTCAGCAATTTGACATTTGGCAATGTTTTTAAAAAAAAACACACACGGAAATACGTTGGACCAAACCCGGCTAATGTTGGTGTCATAGAAATTCGAATCACTTGTAAATTAAAATGAGAAATGAACAAAAAAAAAATCAAAAGCCTTTGAAAAATGAAGCACGAATGGGAGTTCAGTTGTTAGCCCATCATTCAGTGTATATTGAATTATACTATGAAATACCATTATTTCATGTGGCCCTGCAAGTCATGAGTGGTAGCTCGGACGTTTACATCATTATCTTTCTACAAAGGGTTTCAGTCTTTTGTCTTGTCCCTTGTTGTGGAGGATAATGTCTTGCCCCCTCGCACTTGCTGGGAATTTCAGTTAACAGCTTAAAGACAAAACTCTGACATAAACAAAGGACATAAAGTGGCAGTGGAAATTTCCACGACGGTAACTCAAAAGAAAAAAAAAAGAGTTAAAAACATGAGTGTATGGGGAAGATGCCGCTACATTAACTCATCATATCCGAGTTCTTTCTTTTCTTTTTCAAAATTTAATGTTACAAAAATGAGATCAAACTTTATCTTATGAAATTTTAAAGGATCCTAAATGATATTTAGACTTGTCACTTGTGAACTATGTATTTTTGTTAATAAGATGATATGATACCAACTACATAACTAAGCTATGTTATATTCTTTACCAATTATATATTTGTTGGTGGTAAAAATAGGACTGTGGTAGTTTTAGGTTGGTTACTCCTGTTGATTTCAACCGAGAGTCATATTACATGGAATATTGGAAACTCGACGGACCCAACACACCCACTACGGAGGATATAAGACTGACCATTAGTACTACACCAACTCCCTGAGTCGGTTAGCCTTTTTATCTTTTAATTTTTTAGTGCACGGTAACTTAGGTGGCAGTGCCGACCATATACCAATTAGGCGGTAGAACCGACCATACACTATTCAGGCGGTAGAGCTGACCATATAACTTAGGCGGCATAGCCGACCATATAGTATACAATTCAAGTGCACCAAAAAATAACACTTTTAATTACAAGGAAAAATAACACTTTTATTAATACACAAAAATATTACAAACATAACTCACTACAATATTTCTCTCGACCCTTACCTCACACGTACACTTGCACCACTCACTCACTCTCTTTCACACCCTCACTTGTTTTCTCCCGTCACTCACTCACACACACCTCACCTACACCCTCACGTCAAACACTTTCACTCCACCTCTCAACTTGCCACTCAATCTCACACACCTTGCATCCACGCCACCACTCACTCAATTTTCTTGCACTTTACTAGGCAAATAACAAAGCCTATTAATAGGCATAATGAGGCGGCGGACATAGATCCCTATGCTGGTTTATATATTATATTATATTTTATATTTTATATAAATTATTATAATAATTCTAGAACCTTGGAGAGGAGTCGTGATTTTCTAACACTCCCCCCAACGACTTCTCTCCATAAATGACTTGCAGATCATACCGAGTGCTTCTCTGAATTTTTTAAATTTTGGTTTACTTAGACACTTTGTGAATATGTTTACGACGTGTTCATTTGTCTTTGTTGATATAATCTCAATCTCTCCTTCAAGGACCTTCTCACGAATGTAGTGATAATGCACTTCTATATGTTTCGTCCTTGCGTGAAAAATTGGATTTTTTGCTAGTCGTATGGCTGATAGATTATCGCAGAAAAGTCTTACTTGATAGTCTGTTGGCTGATGAAGGTATTCCATTAATTGCTTTAGCCAAGTACTCTCTTGTGCTGCTAATTCCGCTTATTGATATTCTACTTCGGTGCTTGATAATGATATTGTTGGTTGTCTCTTACTGCACCAAGATATTGCTCCTAATCCAAGGCTGAAGATGTATCTAGTTGTAGATCGTCGTGTATCATGGTCTCCAGCATAGTCGGCATCACAATATCCAGTCAACTGACATTCTTTTACATTTTTGTATAGAATACCGAAGTTGATGGCGCCTTTAACATACCTCAAAATACATCTTACTACATCAAGATGAGGCTTCTTAGGATTGCTTATGTATCGTCTAGCCACACCAACTACATAAGTAATGTCTGTCGACTTAAAGTACGATAAATGAGGCTTTCAACTAGCTGTTGATACATGGTTGTATCTTCTAAATCTTTTCCTTCATCTACTTGTAGCTTGATATTGGGATCCACGGGGGTAGAGATAGACTTGCAGTCAAGCATCCCATACCTTTGTAAAAGATCCTTTGCATATTTTTGTTGACCCAAAAATATTCCTTCCTTCGTACGCTCCACTTCTAGCCCAAGAAAGTGATTGAGTTCTCCGAGTTCCTTCATATGAAATCTGATAGACAAATTTTTCCTTGTTCGTTCAATTTCCTCGTAATATTCTCTTGTGATGATTAAGTCATCTTTGTATACTAGCACTATGGCTAGTTTTCCTTGACTTTTTTTACGAATAAGCTAGAATCTAAAGGAGCAACTGTAAAACCACTTTGTATTAAGAACTCACCAATCTTTCCATACCATGCTCTTGGAGCTTGCTTCAAGCTGTATAATGCCTTTTTCAATTTACAAACATACTCAGGGTGACTTTTGCTCTCGAAGCTTCTTGGTTGCTCCATATAGATGTCTTTGTCAAGCTCTCCATGTAAGAAAGCATTATTGACATCCATCTGCCATAACTTCTAGGATTTGCTGGCTGCGAATGCTAGTAGGACTCGAACGGTCGTGATCTTTGCCATCGGGCTGAATGTTTCTTCATAATCCAACCCATATTATTGAGAGAAACCTCGAGCAATAAGTCAATCCTTATACCTTTCAATTGAGCCATCAGGTCGAGTTTTTACCTTGTAAACCCATTTGTAAGATATTGGCTTTACATCTCTTGGCTTTGGCACTAAATCCCGTGTTTGATTTTCATTTAGTGCCTTAATCTCTTCTTCCATAGCTTTCTTCCACTTAGGACTCTGTGTAGCTTCTTCAAAATTAGATGGTTCAATTGGTATAGACTCATCTACGAGGGCAGTGTTGGCATACCTTGAATTAGGTTGCCTTCTCCTTGTTGATCTTCATAATTCTTGTGCTGGCTCACCGTCATTCATTTGGCCTGAACGAAGCTCTTCAGATGTCGATTGGTGTACACCTGTCTTCCAAGGACTTTTAGAGGATGAGCTTTCTTTTTCTCTAATTGAATCTGGTGCTAGCGCTTCACCTTCTTTATTATCTTCTAAAGCCTCTTCTAAGTCATGAGGTTCAGAAGACTCGATCTTTTGCGGTGACCACCATGAAGAAGCTTCATCAAGCCATTGGTTGGATCACAACATTTCCATCCCTTTGTGCGTCATCATAGCCAACGAAGATGCATCGAATTGCCTTTTTGTCAAATTTGCTTCTTAGATGATCTGGCATGAAGACGTAACATACACAGCCAAATACCTTGAGATGGCTAACTGTTGGCTTGATATTCTTTAGCTTTTCATGTGGTGAAATAAATCCCAACTTAGCTTGTGGTAGCCTATTAATCACATAGGTTGTTATCCTCATACACTCGGCCCAAAATCTTCTTGTATATTTTTGGCATGAAGCATGCTTCGACATGTTTCAACAAGACGATTCTTTCGCTCTGCCACTCTATTTTGCTGTAGAGTATTGGAGAAAGTTAATTGTTTTCTGATCTTATGTTCTTGAAGATAGCTAGTGAACTCCGTAGATAAATATTCCTTCCCATTATCAATGCGTAAACACTAGATTTTCTCATTGAGTTCACTTTCTATTTTTCCCTTAAACTCCCTGAACTTCGTAAAAGTCTCTGACTTCTCCTTCATAAAGTAAACCCACATGTACCTTGAGAAGTCATCAATAAATGTCAGCATGTACTTCAAACCTCTAAGTGATGTTTGCTTTACTAGTCCAAAGATGTCTGAGTGTACTAGCTCTAATGGTGTCTTGGACTAATGCTCTAGCTCTTTAAATGGCAACTGATGAGCCTTGCCAAATTGACATCCAGCACAAACTATATATGTTCGAATGTCTTCTTGAGAAAGTCCTCTTAAAATTTGCTTCTTCATCATTACCTTCAACTTGTTGTAGCTTACATCTCCAAGACGCTCATACCAAAGATCAGCCGTCTCATTCTTCCGGGTCTTGTCCATATATGCTGACTCCGCAGATAGCACATAAACTGATTATGTTCTTCTTCCTTTCACAATGGGAGTGCCAATCACCTCCACTTTCTAGAATATAGACACATCTTCAGGCCCAAAAAGCACATAATTTCCTGCTGCTGTCAGTTGGAGCACTGACAACAAATTCTTCTTCAAGCCAGGAACAAGATAGACCTTCTCGAGTTGAAGCTTCTGAGAGTCGTTCCATAGAAGTGTTGTCTTCCCAATATGAGAAATAGACAACCTTGAATTATTGATTGTCAACACCACTCTTCTTCCTTTGTACTCATTTATGTCTTGCAACTTCTTCTCGTAATTGGTCATGTGATTGGAGCACCTAGAATCGACAATCCAATCCTCTTTGTAGTCAATTTTTGACTTCATGGTTGTTGCAAGAGCTGGTTTCTTCATGTCTTCTTCCAACTCTTCTTCATCCTAGTAGTCTATCTTTGAGTATGTGGTTGCTACTAAGGATGATTCCTCTATATCTTCTATTAACTCTTATTGTTCCACTCCAATAGAGAATCCAGCTTCGCATCCCATTCTTCTTCACTGATGGAAGTTTCCAACATGACCTTACTCTTCTCTTCTTTTGTGGTGCCCATGTTTCCTTGAAAAGTCTGCCTTCTGGGTAATCTGCAATCTTGAGCAAAGTGGCCCTTCTTGCCACAATTGAAGCATTCACGACTCTCCCTCATGGGTAATCTACAATATCAAGCAAAGTGACCCTTTCTTCTATAATTGAAGCATTCACCACTTTGTCTTCTATTGTTCTCCTTGTACTATTGGTGATAGTCTTCTTTTCCACGTCGAGCTCCTCCTAAAATGTTACTTCTATCTCTTGGATGGAACTTGCCTCATTGTGTCCTCTTTTCTTTTGTCACTCCTTGTCTTCGTGGCGTACCTTTCTTCTTATTGGTGAAGAGTGCCTTCTCTTTGTCTTTTATGGTTACGCCGCTCATCTGTTTAGCTAATTCTTCCTGGTTAGCCAAAAGGTTCTCCAACTCCACTAAGGACGGTTGAGTAGGCCATCCCCTTACAGCGGCGATAAACCCATTGTACTCGGGTCTTAGGCCATGGATGATAATTCTTTTCATCCTTGCCTCGCTAACCTTCTCCTCTGGTGCAAGTTGAGATATCTCACAGTAGATAGATTTCACCTTCGTGAAATACTGAGCAATAGATAAGTTTCCTTGTGAGATGCCCGCGAGCTCATTTTCCAAGAGTTGGAGGTTGAAAATAATTTCCCCAAAGTTTCCCAGGCTGCCTTTGGTATCTTGTCTTCTCGAATATGCTCCAATAGGTCCTCCTCGATTGTGTTCTTAAATATATATAAAGCCTTTCCAGCCTTGATCTTTTATTTTCTCAAGGTTTCGACATTCTTCCTCGATGGAGGAATTGTGTCGGTGCATGTGACTATGTCCCACAAATCCTGACCTTGTAGGTAGGACTCTATGCATGTCTCCCAATAACCATAGTTGTGGTCATTGAGCTTCCTAATTCCGTTGCTTGTGCTTCCAAAGTCTGCCATGCTGACTGATGCCCGATATCCACTAAGCTTGGTTCCAAACCAATAACTTCACAATCCCTAACTGTATTCTGGTAGAGTCTCCCCTTAGCACCTTGATGTAATGCCAACTAATGTAAGCATCCAACGCTTACCGAAGCTTTCTCCACTAGTAACGATCCCGAGCAAGCTCGCTTTGATACCAATTATTGGAAACCCGACGAACCCAACACACCCACTACAGAGGACCTAAGACTGACCACTAGTACTATGCTAACTCCCTGAGTCGGTTAGCCTTTCTATCTTCTAATTTCTTAGTGTACAGTAACTTAGGTGGCAGTGCCGACCATATACCAATTAGACGGTAGAACTAACCATACACTATTCAGGCGGCAGAACTGACCATATAACTTAGGCGGCATAGCCGACCATATAGTACGCAATTCAAGTGCACCAAGAAATAAATAAACTTAAGCTTGACTGAGAAACTTTTAATTACAAGGAAAAATAACACTTTTATTAATACACAAAAATATTACAAACATAAATCACTACAATATTTCTCTTGTCCCTTACCTCTCACGTACACTTGCACCACTCACTCACACACTCTCTCACACCTTCACTTGTTTTCTCACGTCACTCACACACACCTCACCTACACCCTCATGTCACACACATTCACTCCACCTCTCAACTTGCCACTCAATCTCACACACCTTGCACCCACGCCACCACTCATTCAATTTTCTTGCACTTCACTAGGCAAATAACAAAGCCTATTTATAGGCATAATGAGGCGGCAGACATAGATCCCTATGTCAGTTTATATATTATATTATATTTGACATTATATATATATTATTATAAAAATTCTAGAACCTTGGAGAGGAGTCGGTATTTTTCTAACATGGAAGTATGAAAAAATGAGAGAAAAAGAGAGGCTGGAGAAGAAGGTGGACAGTGGAGTGGAGGTTTTAGAGATTTTTTTGTCTAATATGAACCCTTTGGTTAGTGGACGGTGTCGGGCCTAGGCTTGATAGGCAACAATGGGTTGTCAAGACTAGAAAATAATGGATAGGTTGGTATAAGATCTCTTAGGTGAAGGTACAACAATTGCCCCTCATTGATCGAGGAAATACCATTAAGTGGAGAGTACCAATATTTTAGTTTATATGTAAGGATTGCTTGATGATCCTATTTGGTTTTTACTAAAATACCGATTTGTCATCTTTTTTTCAATTAGGTGTTCTGTTTATAATTTTGTGAATATCAAATATGTATTTTTGGTTAAGGAACGAATGCATCTCGGCGTCACTTTAGGGTAGATGATCTCGATGCTCCTGTAGAAACGATCTAAAAATTTCTTGAAGTGAAGCGGAGACATCTCGATGCCACTTTGAGGAGGAAGATCTCGACGCTCTTCTAGAAATGATCTAAAAATTTCTTGAAGTGGAGTGGAGTGGAGACATCTTAACGCTATTTTAGGGAGGAAGATCATACATTTGACACAAGAATCCTTAGCTCTGACGCAGAGGCATCTCAACATTTCTTTAGGACGGAAGATCTCGACACTCATTACTATGAAGCAAAGACATATGCAACATTAGAAGTATAGTGGTAGATCTAAACATTCAATGTTAGATTTCGCATGCGGATCAGAGGCATCTGCAACACTATGTTTATATATTGGATGATCTCAACGCTTAACTCTGCACTCCTTTTATGTGGGATAGAGGCATCTACAACAATAGAATTATAATGGAGAATCTCAACCTCAACGCAAGGAATGCAATTACCTATACTAGGGCTGTAAATGAAACGACATAGATCGCAAGCTACTCGAGTTCGAATCAATCAACATTTGACTTGATTAAACTCAAATTCGACTCGAGTTCTTAATGAACCAAGATGATCTACTCGATTCTCAACTCAAAAAGCTTATGATATACTCGAAAAAAATATATATATTAATATTTTTTCTTTGTCTATACTAATGTGGTTTCATATTTCAGTGTGTCTGGTAGGAGAATGTCAGAACATCTTTTTTGTTTTTTTTATTGTTTTGGGATGTGTAGTTTCTTCTCCTCATTTTTCTTCAAATACTTATGTCCAACACTTGTGTCCGACACATATGAGGACATGAGTTTGCATTGCATAAGCGATACTCCTATGAACTGGTGACCAAAAATGCATGTTATTGTTGACCATTCATGTGAAATATGTTTGTAAGTAGTTAGAAGAATTTTAGAATGATTAATGAAGTCAAAGATAAGTTTAGGAAATCTGTCTAGAATTTATGCATTTGCAGTGAGTTTAGGATATCACCAAAAATGAAACGTCATTTATTGTTAGTTGACTAACAGTATTCATCAGTATAGGGCCCATTTCGACCTAAAATAAAACGTTGAGGGTTAAATTGCTTCAAAAAAAAGAATACGACCAAAGTGACTATTCAGCCAAACATTATAGGCATTTTTTAGCTTTATGTCATAATATTATAATTTTCATGCATGGTTGTACCTTTAATCGACATGTACAATGTTTCTTGTTTATCAATGATGTATATGTTTTCACTTGTCTTTTGTCCCAATAAGATGTAGGGATGTAAAAAGCTAACCCGACCTGCAAAACTAACTGAAACTGACTTGAGTTAGAACTGCTTGTGACCCGAGGTGGTGGTGATCAAAAATTGATTCGAGTCTGAACTGGTGTCGACCTAAACCCGAGTTAGACCTGGAACTTTTGGATTTGAACCCGACCTGCACTCGACCTGAGAATGACCTGAACCCGAATTCAACCTGATAATGTGATAACCGAACCCGACCTGAATCCGACCTGATATGAACCTGAACCCAAGATTAACCTGGTAAATAACTGATATTACCCGACCTGTTATCAACCTGACCTGTTATGAACCTGATCTGTAATTGACTCAACCTATAAATGGCATGACTTGTTATTTGTCTGACTTGTAATAACTAATAAGTTACAATTAATGAATTTGTGAGATTATGAATTTATTATATTATAGTGTGACAAAATACATCTTGACAATTTAAGCTACATGATTAACTATGATCATTAAATTAATATGTTTACTTTTTTATATTTATAAATTATAGTATATAAAAATATTTAAAAATTTTATTAAATATCTAAATGTTGTCAACATAATTCCTTAAGCTTTATGATTTATGGTTTAATATTAACAGTTTATGGTTTAGTTTAGTTTTATTGGTTTATGAGATTATTTCTGATTCTTTGAGATTTATGGTTTAGTTTATTGTTTTGTTTAGGGTTATTGGTTTATGTGATTGATTTGGATTCCTTAAAGTTTAGGGTTTAGTATCAACGATTTATGATTTAGCTTATGGTTATTGGTTTACGAGATTAATTTTGATTTCTTAAGGTTTATGGTTTTGGGTTTAGTATTAATGGCTTATTGTTTAGTATAGGGTTATTGATTTACGAGATTAATTCCAATTCAACTTGCTAATTTATGGATTTGAATTTGATTAAATATTTAAATCAAAGCTTCATGTGTACAATTAAACTAAATTAAAGTTTCAACTTTCATGTGTACAATTACATATTTACATCCAAATAAAAAAAATTTGTGTATAATTATATTAAATCAAAATTTATATGGTATAATAATAATGTTCGAATTGAATTAACTTATTAAACTTAGGATCTAATTGAGCTAAATTAAAACTTAGAAGCATAAATTACGGACATAATTAAAAGAATTCTAAAACTAAATTTGGAATTTCAATTAAATTAATTTAAATTAGGACTCAATTGAATTAAATTAAAACCTAAAAGTGAAAATTTGGGACTTAAATGAAAAACACATAAATTTGGGAGGGCTAAAAAATAATTTATCCTAACCTAAAAACTCACACGGGTGGGAAACTTTCCCTCTCATCGTTTCATTTTAATTAAAATTGTGAAAAAAATAATTGGTGGGGGAGGACAAAATTTTGGAGGGAATTAAGCTCCCTAATTTTTAGGCTATTTCTCTCCAAAATTCAAATAGAATCTTTTTAAATTTGATTCAATAATTAATTGCCCATTTGGCATTTGCCTCCTAATTTTTTTGTTTAGTGATTAATTACATTTTAGGTCCTCACTTGTTTAATTTTTTTCATTTTAGTCTTAACATTCACTTTTAAATTTTAGTTTAATTCAATTTAGTTATAACTATATATTTTTTAAAATTGTAAAATATTTCGGCGTCCTAAGGGATATTTTGGTTCATATTAATCCCTAAACTTTTATTTTTATCTAAAATTTGCCCATAATTACCATACCGAAGTCTATTTGTACACGGTAAGACCCAACTTGAAATTTAACCAAAATCGATATTCTCCGACCTAAATTTTATCCATCAATAACGTGACCTGACCTGAACGTGGCCCGACTTGAAGTCTATTCGAACCTGAATTAACTCGTTAATTAACTGATTCGGACCTGAACCGTTTTGGCCTGAACTGAAACTTATCCGAACTCAATCCGATTTAAAATCAACCTAATAATGACCTGAATCTGAGTCGACCCGACCCTGACCTGATCCGAGTCGAACCATTAAATTGACCTAACATAACCTGTAGATTTCACATCCCTAATAACATGTGTGTGGTCTGATATTTATCCTTGTGGGACTCAAATAGAATTGTAATATTATATTTTTTATAATAATATGCTTGAACCTTTGTCCTAGTATGCTTGAGTGCTCTTTGGGTGTGCGAAGGATGTCGCTAGGCACTACGGGGTGTGAAAACCGGGCACATAGGTGCTCAGACTGAGCACCAGAGGGTGCGGAGAATAGGCATTAGGGATGCAAAGGTTGAAGGGGGTCCTCTGAAGGTGCTCTAGTGTCAATAAATGACACCATACGATGCATGCTTTTAGTTCTTGAATTCAGGTCGAACAAAATTATTTTCAATGGTTTATTAATATACTAATGTTTAAGCTACGTGTATGTGACATTTACACTCAATTTTAATAAATTTCTAACAATCTTTTACGGATTCAAAGTTTCTCATTGTAAGCAATACTAGATTAGGAGAGAGAAACCACTCAAATGGTGGATGATGAAGATGATTACATAAAGAAAATGGCCCGAGTGTTTCACAATGTTAGAAACTGTAACGATAAAAGGAATTAAAATAAATATTTAAATAAATTAAATATTCAGAAATAACATAATAAAAGAAACAAACTCTGATTTGTTTGAAAGGAGTAGAAAACATGTTGAGGCCTATAGCTACGCAATTTCCTTAAGATAAATTTCGACCACTCCACGGTGCTTGAGTTCGCTGGTCGTCTGTCTCCTAGGATGCAACAACAAGATGATCTTCGATAGAAGCAAAAACTGAAGAGATCATGAACAGTGCTCTTGACTTAGCCTATCACCGAAAATACTAGAGAGAAGAAAGCGTTTTTTTAATTGTGTTTTAAAAGTGAAGAGAGCATGATATTTATAGGGAAGTGAGGGAGAAGAATTATGGAAATCAAAATATTCCGTATTAATGGCCTTTAATCCTTTGACCGATTAAAATTGAAAAATATCTGTTAATACCATATCAAAACGGAATATTTTCGTGAATTTCAAGTATTACCTTTTTAATATTTGAATTTAATAGAAATTCAAAATTATTCTATTAAATTTGAAATATTCAAAAAGATATGTCATTTATAAGGAAAAAGATTAATTCGAAGTGGGTAAAATATTTGTAGGTCCACGAAGGGCCCGACCGATTTGGACATTCGCGTCGCCCACATCGTGCGGGTGCGCCCCAACCCAAATGGGTTCGACCCAAGTTTCCAGTTTCCATTCAAATCATTCAATGACTATCAAGTTGGTTGGAGTATTTAAACCCTTCCCAAGTTTGTTATCCCATCCATGTGGGATAAAGGGTTTTATTTTCCTTTACACAATTCACAACAACCTCACTTTGAGCATCAATTTCTCATTCGTCACTCAATCGTTTTGAGCATATGAGATACCGTTGTAAAGGTCACATGGAGTAGAATAGGAATTAATAAATTCATCATTTGAACCTCCACCTTTACCCATAGAAAATATGGCTCAAAGTTATCAATTTCTCACATTTTTCCAACAATCCCCCACATGAATGAAATTGATGGTTTATCAAAACACTTTGACTCAATGTGGTGATAGGTTTTACAATTGATTGCTACATAGGATAGGTAGGTTTCCTCCTTTGAACCTTCCCTTGTGAAAGTATATTTACTTTATTGGCTAACCAGTAGACGTGATGTCCTTGAACTGTTTAGCCGTTGGTGTAAATGATGATATACTTCACACAGCTACCTTTCTGTCAAGAGTATTAGTTCTCATGGTTATGTCCATATGGTCATAGACATCACTTGGTTCTGCAAGAGTTTGAAAGAACTATGTCCGATAGTCTCCTTGAAGCAGCCCCACTTCACTCTCATATAGGTAACTTATGTTGCTCGGCTCACCGAAGCACACAATGGTTATTAAAAGCTTTTGCTTGGCCTATTCCACTTTGATCACTATTTACATCATAGGAACGAACTTGGGGATCAGTACCCCCACAGTGACTGAACAAGTCTATGCAATTAGGTTGTCCATTTGAACCTAGATCTTGGGATCTCCAGTCAGCTAGGTAGGGTTTTCCATCACATAGCACCTTTACTTTTCATGGGCTTTAGTCTCATTCCTTTAGATGTTTTCTCAACTTGATCTTGATTTAACCCTTTGGTTACCGGATATGCAATGTTATCATTTGATCTTACAAAGTCAAAAGAGATAACTCCATTTGAGATCAGTTGTCTAACGGTATTATGTCGACGACACATATGTCTCGACTTACTGTTGTACATGAAACTTTATGCTCTAGCAATTGTTGCTTGATTGTCACATTGTATACATATTGTGGGCACATGTTTCGGCCATTCAGAAATATCCTCAAGAAATTGTTGAAGCCATTATGCTTCTTCTCCATATTTGTCTAGAGCAACAAACTCAGATTCCATTGTGGATATGGTTATAATAGTTTGTCTTGAGGATTTCTATGACACGGCTCCTCCCCTCAATGTGAATACATATCCACTTGTACCTTTGGTATCTTGAATATCAGATATCCAATTGGCATCGGAGTATTCTTCTAAGACAGCAGGGTCTCTGGAATAATGCACTCTGTAATCTCGGGTAAATTTGAGATATCTCAATACCCTCACAATTGCTTTCTAGTGGTTTTTCCCTGGATTGCTTGTGAATCTGCTTAAACTGCTCACAGTAAAAGCGATGTTTGCTCTAGTACAGCTCATGAGATACATTAAGCTACCTATGACTCTTGCATATTCCACTTGGTGAATACTTTCCCCTTGATTCTTAGATAGGTGTAAACAAGAATCTAAAAGAGTTATGGCTATGCTAGAATCATCCTTTTTAAATTTCTCGAGAATCTTGTCCACATAGAGTGACTAAGTCAATATGAGACCTTCAGATGACCTTTTGATTTGGTATATTTAACATGTTTTTGGTATATTTTACCATTTCATTGTTGCTTCCGAAAATGAGTATGTCATCAACATACAAACATAGAATGACATATCCAATATTTTTAGTTTTGACATATACACATTTGTCACAGTCGTTTATCTTGAAACCGTTTGTCATCATAACACTATCGAACTTCTCATGCCATTTTTTGGTGCTTGTTTAAGTCCATACAAGGACTTCACCAATCTACAAACTTTCTTTTCTTGACCTAAAACTACATGACCCTAAGGTTGTTCCATGTATATTTCTTCATCAAGATCTTCATTAAGGAAAGCTATTTTAATATCTATTTCATGTACTTCTAAATTTCGCAAGGTAGCTATTGCAAGTATCATTCTTATGGATGTTATTCTTGATACAATGGAGAATGTATCAAAATAATCAAGGCCTTCCTTCTGTCGGTATCCTTTTATTACCAATCTTGCCTTGTACTTATCAATTGTTCTATTTGCTTTCATTTTCCATTTGAAAATCCATTTTGAATTTAGTGGTTTCATTCAATGAGGAAGTTCCACTAATTCTTATGTATGGTTTTGCATGATGGAATCAATTTCACTTTTAATGGCTTCCTTCCAAAAGGTGTCTATAACACGCCCCCCGGCCTGGTCAGGAACTGGGTCAGAGAATGCTACCGGTGAACAAAACGATGATCGGTGCGATAAAATCTCAGCAATGCATAACTCTTTGTCATTATTATACCTTTCAATCATTACCCAGTATCAATATTAGCTCGATTTACCCAATGGAAACCAAATAATTTGCCAATTATGACAAATTTATAATTTCTACAAGTTTTAGGGACTAAACTATAAACCTGGTAATTCAGAGGTCCTTTTTTGTAATTAACAATACCAAAATGAAATTCAATTTAGTAATAGTAAGCTTGTAAATTTTCGTGTTTTTCTAATAACATTTACCTATTCAATTAGACCATACAACATTTAGTGACCAATTTGTAAATAATGTAAAACTGCAGTTTAAGTCTTTTAACTGAATTAACTACCACCGTATCGATACACCTTGGGGCCATACCGATACATGTGTACATAATTTATAACCCATTGAAATTGTCAATATCTGTTTCGATACAACTAGGACTGTATCGATATGGGTTGACCAACTTTGACTTGCTAAATGTGGTCTTATAACTGTAATAACAGTCATACTGTATCGATACACCATCATATCGTATCAATACGGGAATACTCAGATTCACTTCTAATTTTCATTGACCAATGCCTGTTTCGATATAGTTGGGACTGTATCGATATGGGTTGACTAGAGTTGACCTATTTCGAAACACCCTAAGACCGTATCGATGCAATTAAATTCCAAAACCTTACTGCCAAAACTCATATCCATACACTTCAGGCCTATATCGAAACACTATTGTTAACTCGTGCTTTCTCAGGCAAAATATCAAAGTTCGTGGTGATACAGCTTGACCTGTATCGGTACGCCCTACACTGTAATGTCAATTTTCTTCTGGTTTTTAGTCTATTTGACCTAGCAAACAATGTCCAGAAGCAATGAAACTTTACCAACAATATTTCAATACTATATTCTACTTGCATGCTGAATTTTAGGGTTATTTGAATCCGTTTACTAGGTTTTCGCCTTTTAGTACCAAATATGCATATTTAGCCTCTTTTAGACAATTTCAAAAGGGTCATTTACAGCTATAGTGACTTCCACAAGTCAAGCATATTACACATATATCCAAAGGGTCATAAATTCCTAGTTCAACTACTTTGCCACCATTCTAGGAGTTCGTAGAAGCAAAACACATTACTTGGGCTTGTAGTGACTTGTCAACAATGTCGATTCTCCGATCTCCAACGGTGAAATCCTTAACCTGAAATGCATGAAATGAAATGCATTAGGCATACATTGCCTAGTGAGGTAGTCACACCTAAACACTTTATCAATGAAATGCATCTTAAATCATACTTTAACAATAACAATGCAATGAATCAATAGTAGCAATGCAATGTTCATGTTCAATAGCAATAAGTCCATAATTCAACAATAACCCTTGGATCGATTCAGAATAGTGGATACGCAAATTCCTACGCCTCGCTAAAACAATGAATGGTCTAGTCCCTCCGCCTTGCCAAAACAATGAATGGTCTAGTCCCTCTGCCTCGCCAATATGACCAACATCACAATACATACCTCTGCCTTGCCAAATCAATATAGGTTGTAGCCCAAGGACCGTAGTCCACCCGTACACTGAGCTCATTAATTCTATGGCATGCCAATTGTATCCAAAGTCCTTTCGAATCCAAGGTCCGGTGGCAATATCAATAACCGATGTTCAATAACAATAGCTATGCTCAATGCTCTTATCAATGATCAATGTTCCGATGTCCATGTTCAATAGCAATGTCAATAACAATGACAATGTTCAATGATCTCAATGACAATAACAATGGTCGATGCTTCATTTACAATGTTTCGATGACAATAGCTTTATCAATATCAATATACAATGACAATAACAATGACGACGACAATAGTAATGACTATGCTCTATGTCCAATGTTCAATGCTTTAATAATTCAATGGTTATATCAATGCTGAATTCAATGACAATGAGCGGTGACAGTGACTACAGCAATATCAATGGTCGATATTCAATGCAATGGCTTACCTTAAGTTACCAATGGAAGCCACTTAAGTGGTTCGATGCAATATTCCTTAACAATGATGTTAGCAATACTATATACGATGACAATGGAATAGTGAAAGGCACCTAGCCTAATCTCGAGACTCCGAATACACTCACCTCGATAATCTAAACCTCCTACGGCTCTCGGATAGTAATCCCCTTGTTCCTAGTTTTCGGTGGAGACGATGGATGCTCTCTATCAATTTCTTGAGCTAGTAAAAACAATAGGGAAATTATTAGGATCGATAATATGATATCGAAATCAATATGACGATATCAAAATCGACATCTAAGCTTAATTTAGATAATAACGATGAATTATCCATGGATAGTCAAAACCCTAGTTTAAGATTACACTTAATATCTCCATATATTTCAATAATAGTTTGGGGGATTTAGCTTACTCGTTTGGTAGCAATGATTCGATGGCAATAATTTGAAGAAAAATCTAAACTTCACTCCACCAACAATGGTGGTGCTTGCTTAGGAGGAGAAGATGATGGTGAGGTAGAGGTGTGTGCTTGTTTGTAACTGAGTAAGACTTTCCTTTTTCATTCTTCTAATTTTACTTTAGGCTTAAGAGCTTTCCTTGGGATGAAGCAACCTCACCAATTTATCCCACGTATGGGAATTTTAATTGAGGAGGGGCTAATTGCAAGATTAGTCCCTCAACTCTCAATGATCTATAGTTCTACCCCTAAACTTTTGATTTCTAGAATTTAGTCACTAAACAGATTTTTAATGTTTTCAATGAAGTCCTTACGCAATAATTTCGCCCAATTGGAGTACAGTATCGATACAATTGACTTCGTAGTCAAAGTCAATACAATACTTGACAATTTTGATGTCGGTTTTCGGTCGCCGGAACCTAATTTCTACTAGGTCGGATTTAGGGGTGTTGCAACTCTCCACCCTTAAGAAAAATTCGTCCTCGAATTTCCTGGATCAAAGAGATAAGAATATTGCTTTCGAATTGTTTCCTCCAGTTCCCATGTTGCTTCCTTAGTAGTGTGGCTCTTCCATGGCACTTTAACTAATATAATAGTCTTGTTATGAAGTCTCTTAACTTCCCTTGCAAGAATCTAAACTGGTTCTTCCTCGTAGGACAAGTTGGGTTGAATTTCTATAAATTCAGGCTCAATGATGTGTGAGGGATGAGAATAGTACTTCCGGAGCATGGATACATGAAATACATCATGGATTTTACTCAATTCTACGGTGAGACTTTAAGAAAAGCTTTCTCACCAACTTCATACTGTATATCTCTTCTCTTGAGGTCAGCATAGGCCTTCTATCGGTCAAAGGCAGCTTTTAATCAATCATGGATGATGGTAACCCGTTCCTCAATTTCCCGAAGTAAGTGAGGGCCCAACACCTTGCCTTTACCGAGTTTAGACCAACATAATAGAGTTTTGCATCATCTGCCATACAGTGCTTCATACAGTGCCATCTTAATGGAAGCATGATAATTGTTGTTATAAGAAAACTCGATAAGAGGTAGTGATTTCTCCTAAGAGCTTCCAAAATCGATGATGTATGCTCGAAGCATGTCTTACAAAATCTGAATTACCCTTTCTGATTAGCCATCAGACTAAGGGTGAAAGGCAGTACTAAGATTAATTCTGGTGCCCAGAGCTCCTTGCAACGACCTCCAAAATCGAGATGCAAAACGTGGATCTCGATCAGAGATGATAGACTGAGGTACTCCATGAAGTCAGATGACTTCCTTGATATACAAGTCAGTTAGTTTAGGAAGACCATAGTCCATCCGAACTGGTAAGAAATAGCCTAATTTGGTGAGATGGTCGACAATGACCCAAATGGAATCATGTTTAGTAGGAGTTAACGGTAGACCACTAACAAAGTCTATAGTGATCTTCTCCCACTTCCATTGTGGTACATTGATAGGTTGCAATAAGCTGATAGGAGCACGATGTTTAGCCTTAACATGCTTCCACGTGAGGCACTTAGATACGAATTCAACTATGGCTTGCTTCATGCCCGACCACCAATAAAGCTCTCGTAGGTCTTTGTACACAGAAAGAACTCGAATGTGCTTCCCTAAGAATATCGGTGTGGAGAGATTCATCATTGGGTACACAGACCTGATCACAAAAACATAAAAGCCCTTTAGAATTCATTTTGAAGTCGGGGTTGTCTTGTAACCTGGAAATGATGGCTTGAAGTTTAGGGTCTTATTTTTGCAAAGCTTTAATTCTCGATATGATGGTAGACTGAACTTGAAGTTCAGCTACAAGATAGCAATGCTTCCGAAGATGGAAGTGAGCATTGATAGCTTGTAGAGCTATAATACAAGGAATTTACAATGAGTCGATGCACTAATCAACACGTTAAAGTCAATGATCAATAATATTGCTTACCAAGCAGAGGTTTGCGACTGAGTGCATCAGCTACAACATTGGCCTTTCCTGGATGGCAATCAATAACAAGATCATAGTTCTTGAGGAGTTCCATCCATCTCCGTTGCTAAAGATTCAATTCCTTCTGAGTCAAAAGATACTTGAGACTTTTATGATCAGTGAAGAGGCAGCATTTCTCTCCGTGGAGATAATGTCTCTATATTTTCAATGCAAAGACAACTACAGCAAACTCTAGATCATGGGTGGGGTAATTCATCTCATGTGGCTTTAGTTGTCTGGAAGCATAAGTAATGACTTTGCCTTCTTGCATCAATATGCATCCTAACCCGAGATGCGAAGCATCACTATAAACAGTGTAGTCCTTCCTAGACTTAGGTTTGGCTAGAACCAGTACACGAGTCAAAACTTGTTTCAATTGATCAAAGCTTCTTTGTTGTTCCTCAATCCAAACAAACTGAGCTTCTTTCCTTAACAACTTAGTCAATGGGGATGCTAACATAGAAAATCCTTTGACGATGCTTTTATAATAGCCAGCAAGACCAAGAAAACTTCTTGCCTCACCAATGTTCTTCGGTGGGTGTCAATCAACGATGGATTGGGTTTTCTTCGGGTCTACCTAGATCCCTGAAGCTGATACAATGTGCCCAAGAAAGACAACTTCGGTGAGCCAAAACTCACACTTAGAAAACTTGATATACAATTATTTCTCCCGAAGAGTTTGAAGCACAACGCGAAGGTGTTCTCGATGTTCGACAAGGCTCTTGGAGTAAATTAAGATATCATCAATAAACATCACTGCGATTTTATCAAGGTAAGGTCAAAAACCCGATTCATTAGGTCCATAAAAACTGTCAGTGCATTGGTTAGCCCAAATGGCATCACCAAGAATTTGTAGTGACCGTATCTCGTATGAAAGGTAGTTTTAGGCACATAACACTCTTTAACTCTCATTTGGAAATATCCATACCTCAAATCGATCTTAGAGAACACTATGGCATCTTTAAGCTGATCGAATAGGTCGTTAATCCTTGGCAATAGATATTTGTTCTTGATGGTCACCTTGTTCAACTACCGGTAATCAGTGCATAGTCTTATGGAACCATCCTTCTTATTCATGAAGAGAACCGGAGCTCCCCAAGGTGAGGAACTCAGTTGAATAAAGCCTTTATCAAGCAAGTCTTGAATTTGGGCTTTTAATTCCTTCAGCTCGACGACTGCTATTTGATAGGGTGCAATAGAAAGTAGAGCAGTTCTAGGTTGCACTTTGATTTTAAATTCAACTTCACAAGTTGGTGGTCAGCCCGAAAGTTCATCGGGGAAGACATCGAGAAATTCACACACAGTATCAATATCTTGTAGTCGAGGTTCATCCTTGGCTTCCAATGTCAAAGCATACAAAGAATGATGTCTTGAAATCATCATCATAATGCTCTCTTTGCCAAGGCCTCAGAGATACAGTTTTCTCTTGCTACAATCTACCCACGCTTGATGTTCACTGAGCCAGTCTAAACCAATATAACATCAAACTCATGGATAGGTAAAGCCAATAGGTTGGCCACAAAAGGAATCCCTTGAATTATCAAGGTGGAGTTCTTGCACACAAGGCTTATAGTGACACAGTCACCCAATGGATTTGTTACGAAGATTCTCAATGATATAGGTTCACTAGACATTTCATGCTTCTTAACTAACTCAGTGCTTATGAAGGAATGAGTAGAACCAGGATCAATCAATGCATATAAAGAATAAGAGTACAATTCAATGATACCTGCAATGACATCAAGCTCGTCTTCCTCCTCCTTGCTCCTCACATGATATATTTGAGAATGGGCCTTGGGTTCTTGCTTACTCGGTGCCTTGCCAGAGCCACTAGGTCTTTCCGTAGCTCTCAATGAACCTTGCCTCGACCCCTTCCCTCAGAAGGACTGAGTAGGAGTTACATTACTTGTCGGTGCAGTAGTAGACTTGGTGGCACCAAGAGGATAATCACAGATAAAATAACCTTGTTCTCCACAATAGAAGCATGCTCTATTCTGCTTACGACACTAACTCGCTGGATGTCGTTTCTGGCATTAGCTGCAAACCATATTCTATGAACTTTGGTTGGAGCCTCTAGTGCTTTCAACTAAGGTTGTCCTTCACAGAAGACTGCGTTATGGTTTGAGGTCTCTCGATATTCCCAATACAGGAAGGCTGAGGGTAAGCATTTTGCTTATGGCCTTGATACCCACCTTTCTTGTTCCACTTGGGAGGCCGAGAATCATCTCTGAATCTCTTCTCGGACTTACTAGATCCACTTGATCTCTGAGCCCTCTGTGCAGCTTCGTTAGACTTAACTCGATTCACAAGGTCCTGAAAGTTTGTGATGCCCAAGGCAATAAACATAGGGTGTAGTTCATCGCTAAGCCCGACAATGAATATCCTGCACCTGTCTTCCTCTTTCTTAATGTATTATGGATGATATCGCTAATACTTGCAAAATTTATGGATGTGTTGCTCGATGGGTCGGCCACTTTGCTTTAGATGGAGGAAGATGCTGTATTTTTCTGTGAGATAGTACTCGCTAATGTACTTCTTTCGGAATTCTTGAAGAAATAACTCCCAAGAGATAGTCTCTTAGGAACAGTGAGTATAGTAGTCTCCCACCACTAGAGTGCTTCATCCGCTAACAGTGTTAGGGCGCACTCCAGCTTGTGCTCATCAGACCACTGTAATTGCTTGTTTAGGATTCTCAATGTATTATCCAGTCAGTATTCTGCAGTCTCAGGATTGTCATCATTCTGGCTAGTGAAAGTATAGGCCCGAAGCGATGCCAGCTTATCAATAGGGGCCTGAGCATACTAGACAGCAGGCTGAGTAGGATGTATAGTTTTTCAGCTCTCATCAAGGTCATAAATTGCTTGAACATGTTGGCCATGTTCCGGTAACACTCAGACTGAGCATTGGGCAACTCCGGCTCGACGTTCTGAGGTAGGAGATTAGGTGGATTTGGTAGGTATCCCCCTTACTTCCTCTCTGTGTATCGAGGAGCCGGTAACGGGCTCATCTATGTGAGCTTCGTTAGTTCCAGACATATCTATAACATAAAGAGATCGGATTAGTCGACAAGTCACAATATACACAATATACAACTCCTAGGTCGCAAAGTAACACAATAATAATGAAATAGGCTTTGGTTTAGTCCTAGAATCGACTAAACCCTAGCTCTGATACCATAAAGGTAAAACCTCCTTCCTGGCCTGGTCGGGAACTGGGTTAGAGAATGCTACCGGTGAACAAAATGATGATCGGTGCGATAAAATATCAATAATGCATAACTCTTTATCAGTATTATACCTTTCAATCATTACCCAATATCAATATTAGCTCGATTTATCCAATAGGAACTAAATAATTCGCCAATTAGGACCAATTTATAATTTCTATAAGTTTTAGGGACTAAATTGTAAATCTGGTAATTTAGAGGTCCTTTTCTGTAATTAACAATACCACAATGAAATTCAATTTAGTAATAGTAAGCTTGTAAATATTTTTGTTATTCCGATAACATTTACCTATTCAATTAGACCATACAACATTCAGTGACCAGTTTGTAAATAATGCAAAATTGCATTTTAAGTCTTTTAACTGAATTAACTACCACCGTTTCGATACACCTTGGGGTCGTACCGATACGGGTGTACATAATTTAGAACCCATTGAAACTGTCAAGTCCCATTTCGATACAACTAGGACTGTATAGATACGGGTTGACCAACTTTGACTTGCTAAATGTGGTCTTATAACTGTAATAACAGTCATACCGTATCGATACACCATCATGTTGTATTAATACGAGAATACTCATATTCACTTCTAATTTTCATTGACCAATGCCCGTTTTGATACAACGGGACTGTATTGATACGGGTTAACTAGAGTTGACTTATTTTGAAACACCCTATGATCGTATCAATGTAATTAAATTCCCAAACCGTACTGCCAAAACTCGTATCCATACACTTCAGGCATGTATCGATACGGTATTGTTAACTCATGCTTTCTCAGGCCAAATATGCAAGTCTGTGTCGATACAGCTTGACATGTATCGGTACGCCCTACACTGTAATGTCAATTTTCTTCTGGTTTTTAGTCCATTTGACCTAGCAAACAATGTCCAGATGCAATGAAACTTTACCAATAATATTTCAATACTATATTCTACTTGCATGCCGAATTTTAGGGTCATTCGAATCTGTTTACTAGGTTTTCGCCTTTTAGTACCAAATATGCATATTTAACTTTTTTTAGACAATTTCAAAAGGGTCATTTAGAGCTATAGTGACTTCCACAAGTTATGCGTATTACACATATATCAAAAGGGTCATAAATGCCTAGTTCAACTACTTTTCCACCCTTCTAGGAGTTCGTAGAAGCAAAACACATTGCTTGGGCTTGTGGTGACTTGTCAACAACGTCGATTCTCTGATCTCCAACGGTGAAATCCTTAACCTGAAATGCATGAAATGGAATGCATTAGGCATACATTGCCTAGTGAGGTAGTCACAACTAAACACTTTATCAATAAAATGCATCCCAAATCATACTTTAACAATAATAATGCAATGAACGAATAGTAGCAATGCAATGTTCATGTTCAATAGCAATAAGTCCATAATTCAACAATAACCCTTGGATCAAATCGGAATAGTGGATACGTGAATTCCTACGCCTCGCCAAAACAATGAAATGTCTAGTCCCTTTGCCTCGCCAATATGACCAACATCATAATACATCACGCCGCCTCGCCAAATCAATATAGGTCGTAGCTCAAGGACCGTAGTCCACTCGTACACTGAGCTCATGAATTTTATGGCATGCCAAATTGTATCCAAAGTCCTTTTGAATCCAATGTTTCAATGTCCATTTTCAATAACAATAGCTATGCTCAATGCTCTTATCAATGATCAATGTTTCAATGTCCATTTTCAATAGCAATGTCAATAACAATGAAAATGTTCAATGATCTCAATGACAATAACAATGATCGATGCTTCATTTGTAATGTTTCGATGACAATAGCTTTATTGATATCAATATACAATAACAATAACAGTGACGACGATAATAGCAATAACTATGCTTTATGTCCAATGTTCAATGCTTTAATAATTCAATGGCTATATCGATTGCGAATTCAATGACAATGAGTGATGACAGTGACTACAGCAATATCAATGGTCGATATTCAATGCAATGGTTTACCTTAACTTACCAATGGAATCCACTTGAATGGTTCGATACAATATTCATTAACAATGATGTTAGCAATACTATATATGACGACAATGGAATCAGGAAAGGCGCTTAACCTAATCCTGAGACTTCGAATACACTCACCTCGATAATCCAAACCTCTTACGGCTCTCGGATAGCAATACCTTTGTTCCTAGCTTTCAATGGACACGATGGATGCTCTCTATCAATTTCTTGAACTAGGAAAAACAATAGCTTTCAATGGACACGATGGATGCTCTCTATCAATTTCTTGAACTAGGAAAAACAATAGGGAAATTATTAGGATCGATAATACAATATCGAAATCAATATGATGATATCAAAATCGACATCTAAGCTTAATTTAGACAATAACGATGAATTATCCATGGATAGTCAAAACCTTAGTTTAAGATTACACTCAATATCTCCATGGATTTCAATAATAGTTTGGGGGATTTAGCTTACCCGTTCTATAGCAATGATTCGATAGTAATAATTCAAAGAAAAATCTAAACTTCACTCCACCAACAATGGTGGTGCTTGCTTATGAAAAGAAGATGATGGTGGGGTAGAGGTGTGTGCTTGTTTGTAACCGGGTAAAACTTCCCCTTTTTTATTCTTATACTTTTACTATAGGCTTAGGAGCTTTCCCTGGGATGAAGCAACCTCACCAATTTATCCCACGTATAGGAATTTAATTGAGGAGGGGCTAATCACAATATTAGTCCCTCAACTCTCAATGATTTATAGTTCTACCCCCAAACTTTCGATTTCTATAATTTAGTCACTAAACAGATTTTCAATGTTTTCAATAAAGTCCTTAGACAATAATTTGGCCCAATTGGAGTCCAATATCGATACAATTGACCGAGCGGGCAAAGTTAATACAATACTTGACAATTTCAATGTGAGGTTTCCGGTCGCCGAAACCCAATTTTGACTATGCTGGATTTCGGGGTGTTATAGTGTCTTCAGAGGAGCATATAAAGTCACTATATGTTTGTGGTTCAGCCTCTAGCATGAATGTTAGGAAATTGGATCCAATGAATTTTTCTACCCTTGCTTGTTTGTTCCTTCTTGGCCCTTTTTCAGTTTTAGCCTCTTGTTGACCATTTGGAAAATTTTTGTCTAAAGTTCGCTTTATGGAACTTTGATCAACCTCCTTAGATTTATATATTCTCAAAGAATGATGCGTTCTTTGATTCCATTATCGTGTTCTTGTGAATCTCATGATTCTTTGATTCATACACAAGGAACCGATAAGCATTGTTATGTTCTGCATAGCCAATGAAAATACAATCCACAGTTTTAGGACCTATTTCATTTGTTTTGGTAATGTGGCCATTACCTTGGCAAGACACCCTACATTTTCAAGTGTTTGTATGAAGGTTTTTGACCTCTCCATAACTCATATGGTGTTTTATCCTTTTCTTTCAGGGAACCTTATTTAAAAGATAATTAGCTGAAAGAATTATTTCCCCTCACATGTTCTATGATAACCTGGAACTTCCTAGAAAGGTATTCATCATTTTCTTTAGAGTCTAATTTTTTTGTTCGGCTACTCCATTGGATTGGGGAGAGTAATGTTGGGTTACTTCGTGAATAATATCATGTTGTGAACAATATTCACCAAATGGTCTAACGTATTCACCACCACTATCAATTATTACCATCTTAATCTTTTTATTAAGTTGGTTTTCGACTTCTTGGTTATAGAATATGAATTTCTCTATAACTTATTCTTTTCTCTTAAGCAAAACACATAACAATACTTTGTGCTATCGTCGATAAAGGTAATAAAAAATTTATTTCCTCATCTAGTTTGAACGAATTTCAAATCACAAACATCTCTATGTATTATGTAACGCCCTAGTTTTGGGCCTAGGAGTTTCTAGGTTGATTAGACAGTCCGATGGATCGAGATTAAAGATTCGAGTCAGATTCAGGATAAAAATTGGAATAAATATTTTTGTGTGAGAAAATATAAGGGAAAAATATTCTAAAATCACTATTTAATATATATATATGGTAAATTCTATTTTAGAAAATGGAATTTGGAATTGCACATTTTGGCTAGTTACCAAAATGTCAAGAATGAAAACTGTTCTTAGTGACTATTTTGAAAAAAAGGTCAAATCTTAGAATCCTTAAGGAGCTATTTTACCTAATGTTTTAATCTGATTTTTCTCTCAATTTGGATTATTAAAGAGGATCTAATTAAGGAAGGTAATTATTTCCTAAAAACACTTTGGACGACCTAACTTCTTTTCTCAAACTTTTCTCTCAACTTCTCTTCAGCCAAACACTTTCTTTTGCATCAAAGATTTGAGGTAATGCTCTTAATTTCTTAAACTCTTGGTTTCTAATGGATTCTTCAATCTTGTTTTCCAAAATCTCATTGTCTTTCTTTGTTTTTCAAGAGTAAACATCCAATTGAGAGGAAATTCACTCATTAAAGGTAAGGTTCGTTCTTCTCCTCTAATGAATGGTTCTTTATTGAAATTCCCAAGTATTTGGTCATTGTATAATGTTTTTAATGAGTTTTAATGGTTAAATCAAGGTTTAATTGATGAGATTTAGTTATTTTCGTTTTGGACCTATTTTTACTGAGTTCTTGATTGGTTATAATCATGATTTAGATGTTTTATAATGTTGATAAGTTGGTTTTAACATTGGAATCCTGAAACTAAGTGAAGCTCTAATTTCTTAAGTTGCTAGTGTTGTGTTTTTGGCGAGTTTTGGTTGTTTAATGAATGTTGGAGGTATAAGGATGTTGTTAGGTTGTTTTGGAATGTTAATTGAAGATAATTGATGGATTAATCCTTTAGGTTTTGGCTTGGTTAAGTTTGGAAGAAGTTTAATGTTGTTTTCGGTTGTTGTGGAGGAGTTTTGGTTAGAGTTGTTGTGGATTAATGTTGCTGAGTTTTTTAATGCATTTAGATGCATTGAATCCCTTTTTTTGTATGGTTAAATCAGGGGTGATTGATCCTCAAGCTTGTGGCACCATTTTAGAAACTTTAGAATAATAGTTCGCATCGACGGACGAAGCTTTGGGTAGTCAGTGAGTGAGAACGTGGATTTCGGCTTTGAAATAGTTAAAAGGTTATTTTAGGAGTTTAAATTAAGCTTGAAATGCTGGTTTAAACTTAAAAGTGTGTATGATGAGATTTCTCCCTCGGTCCTGTTTTAGCAAAATTGATTTTACGCACTTGTTTTTTACATGGTACTTATTGTTTAAGCATGTTTTGAGTATGGTTTATACTGATTTTGATCATATATTGATGATGAATACATTTGGAAAATGATTCATGTAAGTATGAGGAATACTTGTTAATGCATTGAAAATGGTTTTGATTGTTGCTTATAAAAATAGTGAGGTTCATGGTTAATATTAAATTATATTGGCAAGTGGTGTAGTTTAAAATGTTATCGGATATGGTTGGCTGGCCATAAGAATGATAGTGCATATATATATAAGTCGCCTTGGGTGTTGAGGGGTTTATGTGTACCGAATACTCCACTACGAGTACCCTAACGGTTGAGGGGTTATATGGTACCAAAAACTCCCGTTAGTAGATTATACATCTAATCGATGATTGGGTTGTGATGGTACCCAGTTGTGATTGTACCTTGATTCGGGTTTAGATTGTATGAAGTGTTGAGAAGAAACTTGTTGAATCCGTGTATCTGATGTAATATTTTGTTTAGTAGAACTTGGTTATGATCACTTGAAAGCCAATATAATTGTTAATGTGTCATGTTGATGGATTATGGTGTATAACGTTGGTTTATACATGTTTACTCTTTAAGCCTTGCATATGGGTTGTTATGCATGGGAAGCTTAAATTGAGGGATTGCAAATAGAGATTTTGTTGTTGATCCATGATACATGTTACATATGGTTTAATATGCATATTTTGGAAATGTTAAGTGCATAGTTTAAAAGGCATAATGTTTTGAAAGATGTTTTAAATGATTGACTCATTGTGAGTTGGAAACTGGTTTTAATTGCATTGATGATGTTGTGTTTTGAGCACTCCTCAGTAAGCCTGGTGTGCTTACGCTCTCTTTGTCTATAATTGCAGAGAATTAAAGATTGGAGGCAGTGAGCAAGCGAGGGGAAATCCAAGGACTCGAACTATTCAAAAGTATGGTTTTGAACTAGACTAGTAGTAATAAAGGCAATGAGGTTCATTGTTGTTTGGGAGGGTTATTTGCTAAACTCTCGGTTTATGCAAGTTTATATTGTTGTTGTGGTGTTGTGTGAGGCTTTATATGGTTGCTTTTGATATGGATTTACATTTCGTGCGTTGGTTGGATTGGTTTTTAGGATGCAAGCCTCTAGACTTGAGATTGAAGTGTGTTGCTATGATTTGGTCATGTTTCTTTGTTTTACTGGCATGGTTTGGTCCTTAGATTTGTGGTATACATGTTTATGACTTGTTAAAGTATTTCCGAATCCATAATTGTATGAAAAAACAACAAAAGTAGGCATTTTGGGTCAGAGCGTACCGATACGCGGGGCCTCGTATCGGTATGGGTAGGTTGGAAATTGGCCTAGTGTGCTTATGCTCTCTTTGTCCATCAATGCAGAGAATTAAAGGTTGGAGGCAGCAAGCAAGCGAGGGGAAATCCAAGAACTCGAACTATTCAAAAGTATGGTTTTGAACAAGACTAGTAGTAATAAAGGCAATGGGGTTCATTGTTGTTTGGGGGGTTATTTGCTAAACTCCCAGTTTGTGCAAGTTTATATTGTTGTTGTGGATTTGTGTGAGGCTTTATATGGTTGTTTTTTTATATGGATTTACTTTTTGTGCGTTGATTGGATTGGTTTTTAGGATGCATGCCTCTAGACTTGAGATTGAAATGTGTTGCTATGATTTGATCATGTTTCTTTGTTTTACTAGCATGGTATGATCCTTAGATTTATGGTATACATGTTTATGACTTGTTAATGTATGTCTGGATCCATAATTGTATGAAAAACCAACAAAATTGGGCATTTTGGGTCAGAGTGTACTGATACGCGGGGCCTCGTATCGGTATGGGTAGGCTAGAAATTAGCCTAGGATCAGTACATGGGAGGTCGTATCGGTACGAGCTTTACCTACTAAAATCCTTGGTTTTGCAAATGATGCCCGCATATCGATACACTTAGAATCTATACTGGTACGTCCCACTGGAATAAAGCCCCGTATCGGTACGGGTGTCCATGTTCCAATACGGGCAACAGTTATTTCTGTTAAAGTGATTCTTAAGGTTTCTGATTCTTTCATTCTGGTCCCTATTATGCGTGAATACAATTGTATGATTTTGGATGATTGTTTTGAGCTAAAATTTGGAAAGCAAGCATGTTATCTAATTCATTGAGGTTTGGTAACTCAAAATTTTAACTAATTCCTCACAACTTTCTAGATTTGCAATTTAGTCCCTAAATTGCAATTATGCGCAATTGGATGTCAATTCGACGCCCAATTCAATTGAGTTTTCACCCGCTGCCAGCATGCACACCATAGGACGTAATGTTTCATCTAAACAAGATAAAATAAAAAATGGACCTAATCTTAGTTAATCATTTTGGGTTTTGCTTCGCCAAAACCCAATGTAGCTCGCTCAGTTCAGTCTGGCGTCTAGGCCGGGTCGAGGGGGTTACATATTAGATCAAGCGGTTCAGTGCTTCTTTCAATAGTTTGAAACGAAGACCTTGTTAATTTTGCTTCAATGCATGTTTCACATTTATGATTATAATCAATATGAAACGGAAGGATGTGTTCCAAGTTAATTAATCTACGCAAAGTATCATAATTAGAATTTAATTAACATGTCCGAGTCTACCATGCCATAAGTTACATGACTCAAGCATATAAACAGAAGAAGAAGCTGCATTCTTATTCATATTCTTGGATTTTACAGAGATAGCATTGAGTTTCCACATTCCATTCAACAGATATCCCCTACCCACAAACATCCCCCTTAGCAGAATTAGTTTGTGGGATTCAAAAACCATTCTAAAACCGTGAACACTTAAAAGTATTCCAAAAACAAGGTTTTTGCGTATGTCAGGCACATACAACATATTTTTGCAGCTTGAGTTCTTTCCCAGAAGTCATCTTTAAGACCATAGTTCATTTCCCCTTGAAATTGGAAGTCGCATCATTTCCCATGTAGAGCTTCTCCCCATTGTCGCTAGGTATGAGCTCAAAAAAAGAGTTCTCGTCACAACATATATGAAGTGTGGCTCCAATGTCAAGCCATCATTCCCTTGGATTAGAGTTAACTAGGTTGACTTCAGATATCATATTGCATAGAACTACATCCTCCACAGCATTGGTCTTCTTGGCTCTGGCTTTCTTTGGATGTCTACATTCAGAGAACCTAAGCCCCACCTTTCCATAGTCGTAGCATGTTCCTTTGAATTTCTCCTTCTTGGAGATTCCACCGTTAGGTCCCAGGTTTGACCTGTTTTGGGGTTGTTGGGGTTGTTTTCCCTTCTTGAAGTCATTGACTTCAACAACATTTGCCTTAGCTTCCTTGAAGGTTTCTCTACCAAGCTTTTTTGGCATTGCCTCTGTTGTCTTTTTCTATCCGAAGTCTGACAATCAGTTCCTCCACTAACATTCCATTCTTTTTGTGCTTTATGTAATTTTTGAAGTCATTCCATCTAGGAGATAGCTTTTCAGTGATAGTTGCTACCTGGAAGGATTCGCTTATGACCATTCTCTCAGCAAGAATTCCATGAACAATCAGTTGGAATTCCTCTACTTGGCTTACTACTGGTTTGGAATCAACCATATTAAAGTTCAAGAATTTGGCGACTAAAAACTTTTTAGCCCTGGAATCTTCAGCTTTATATTTGTGGTCCAATGCCCTCTATAGCTCTTTAACTATTTGATAAACGAAATACACTGAATACAAGGAATCTTGTAACCCGTTAAGGATGTAATTCCGGCATAAGAAGTCAGAGTTCATCCAAGCTTCAATGATATTGAAGGCGGTGATATCATCCACATCTCCTTCTCATGTTAAAATAGAACAACATCTTCTGTTGCCATCTTTTGAAATTATGCCCGCAAAATTTCGTCGGCTTCTCATTGTGGCTCACTGCCACTACCGATTGGGTCACATTCAGAGCTTGGCTCGAAGTTTGCACCGGGATCAATACCTTAGCAGTTGAATTGGTAGAATCTCCCATACTCATTGTTTCTTTCCAAAAGGAAATAAAAACCGGAATTAGTAAAATTCTAATAAACATAGATAAATTTCTCATTTATAAAATTTGTGACCACTGTTACTTATAACGACAATTTCTCTAAACAGATTTGTCTACTTTCAGATTAAGCAAACTCGTTGAAATGTCAGGATAAATCCTGAAAACATATTTATTTGCTTATCTCAATCTCAAAAGAAAAATAATTTCGTAACGTCTCGGATCAGAATAAATATAGAATGGTATCTATCTTAAGATTGTTGCACAATGTTAGAAACCAAACCGGTAAAAAGAATTAAAATAAATATTTAAATAAATTAAATATTTAGAAATAACATAATGAAAGAAACAAACTCTAATTTGTTTGAAAAGAGTAGGAAACGTGTTGAGACCTACAACAATAAGATAATCTTCGACAGAAGCATAAACTGAAGAGATCACGAATTGTGCTCTTGACTTAGCCTATCATTGAAAATACTAGAGAGAAGAAAGCATTTTTTGAATTGTGTTTTAAAACTGAAGAGAGGCACGGTATTTATAGGGAAGTGAGGGAGAAGAATTATGGAAATCAAAATATTATGTATTAATGACCTTTAATTCTTTGACCGATTAAAATCGGAAATATTTGTTAATACCATATCAAAACGGAATAAAATCGGAAAAAATTAATTTTAAGTGGGTAAAATATATCTAGCATGTCCACGAAGGGTCCGATTGGTTCAAACATTTGCGTCACCCACGTTGTGCAAGTGTGCCCCAACCCAACTGGGTTTGTTTCACACCCCCTTGCGCGCAAGGCATAATTTTCATTCAAGTCATTAAATGACTAATAAGTGGGTTGGAGTATTTAAACCCTTCTAAAGTTTGTTATCTCATCCATGTGAGATAAGGGGTTTTATTTTCCTTTACACAATTCACAACAACCTCACTTTGAGCATCAATTTCTCATTCATCACTCAACCATTTTGACCATATGAGATACCGTTGTAAAGGTCTCATGGAGTAGAATAGGAATTAATAAATTCGTCATTCGAACCTCCACCCTTACCCATAGAAAATATGGCTCAAAGTTACCAATTTCTCATATTTTTTCCAACAATAAATTTCTAACAATCTTTTACGGATTCAAAGTTTCTCATTGTAAGGAATACTAGGCAATGACTACATTATGAGAGAGAAACCACTCCAATGGTGGATGATGAAGATGATTACATAAAGAAAATGACCCGATATCTTTAAAATTCGTGAATTTTTTTTTTGAAAATCGAGAGTGTATCCACTTTCACCGCATCAATTGTCGATGGTAAAAATATGATTGTGGTGGTTTTAGGCTATTCACCTCTATTGATTTAGAAAGTGAGGCGATTCTATGAAAGTGTGAAGAAAATGAATGAAATAAAGAGGTTGAAGAATAAGGTGGACAGTGGAGTAAGAGTTCTGGGTAGTCTTTTTTTCCAACTTATGTGGGTATGTAAATCCTTTGGCTTGTGGGTGAGGTCTAGACTTGATAGTCAATAATAAATTATCACGACTAGAAAATAATGACTATTGATAGGTTGACAGAGAACCTCCTACATAAAATAGGATAATATTGTTCTTTGGCTTTCTTGTTTAAACAAGAGACAAAAAGTTAATAACAGATTTAATGCAGTTGTTATGTATTTTACCTAACTTTGGTTTCATATTTGAGCTACAAAACACTGAAACAGAAATGATATCGTGACAGCCTAACTACAAAAATAATGAATAAAAATATAGAGTAGAAACTTTGATTTTTCACTTGGAATAGTCCCCAAATATTCTTTTTTTGATCAAATAAGAAATTTCATTAAAAAGAAAAGGGATACAGAAGAGTCCTCACACTATAAAAAATGTACATATACCGACGCTTGGTTATACCGAAGGACAAAATTCGTCGGTGTATCCAATATATACAGAAAGAAAAAAAATCTGTCGCTAAAAGTATAAAATTATTACCGACAATTAAACATTCGTCAGTGTAGACAAAATGTACCGACGAAATAAAAGATACCGTCGGTACAGAGTAACTTTATACCGACACACTATAATAACTGTCAGTATAATTAAACCATATACCAAGGGTTTGTTTTGTCTGTCGGTATAGATGTAGTTTCTATCGACGGAAATAAGTATCTGTCAGTATAGGTTATAGGGTTTACCAATATTTTGATATATTTTTCGGTATAAGATTTATTTTAAATTAATTTTTTATATTTAATAAATATATTTTTATTTACATATTAAACAACTAAAAAAATCTAAAGTAAAACCCCTACACACCCACGACCCTCCCTATTTTTATTTCACCCAAAAAAATTGAAATCCCTAAATTGAAACTTCATCTTCCTCACAGACCACGCACGGCTGCACCTTCAGTCCTCTGCCCTCTGGCGCTCGTGACGGTCGTCGATTTCGGCTTAAGAACCAGGTTTGTAATTCTCTCTTCCTCTTAAATAGATTACGTAGTCCTATTATAAGAACTAATGATGGTTCAGAAACGATGGAGTGTTCTTACTTTTGATTTGTGCTCTTTTGCTTTGTCCTCTTTTTTTCTGCCTAAATAAGATGTGTGCATGTGCATAGATGTGGATGTGGCTAACTTCGTCAGTAGCTTATGCACATTTCTCTATTTCCTTCCCCCGATTTAATTATTTGGATTTGTAATTCCTTTACTTGGCTCCGACAAAGAAAACAAGGTTACTACTTCTTGGGACTATAATCTAAGAAAACATATTTTAAGTTGTTTAATTAATATTGTTGGTTTGATATGTAACTGCCTGTTCTTTGCCATCTTATGTGACCATTTTCATGACTTATTATTTTTTGACTTGTGATGTATGGCTGTAAATAAGATGTGCTCACAAATTAGTGGCTCTCAATTTGAAAAGCTCTAATTTGTCATGTCATGGTCATAGTCCTGGCTTAAGTGATTTACTGCTTTGATAGAGCTTTAAATAAACTAATGGTTGGTGTTGTTTTGCCTAATGACATAGCTATAGAATTGAGGTTGAGTATGCTTTAAATAAACTAATGGTTGGCAGAGGATCCTAATTGTGAGTTTTTACTCAATTTCATTCTTTTATGAATTTCTTTGGTTTCGAATTTCATGAGTATCTATTTTGGTGTATGGAACATAATATAAGAAACTAAGGAACACCTATAAGAATCTATTTTGGTTTCGAATTAACTGTACTTGATTCAAACAGAAGAATTCATGTGTTAGACCCGAGTAGTTTCTGATTGAGGCATACTAGTTTGGACACATGTTATTAAAAAATTAGTGGCAAATTTTTGTGTCAAAATTCTGCATAACATGAAAGAAAATGCTACTTATGTGTGCATCATAGGTAGAAATTTGGCATATTGTCATTTTCTTTAGTTGTAAGATGCAACTTCTCTTTTTTGTGTTTAAGGGGTCGTAAAGGTACTAGCAGAAACACGTATTAGTTATTGAATGGGTCAGTTACTTGGTTAGCATATTTTTATATGTTGTAATATTTTATACTCTGACATCCAAAAAGTTAAATCTAGAAAGTTGTGACTACTGACATATACTAAGCGAAATTTTCCATAGAAAGGTGTTCTCTTATTTACTAAATATATATGTATATATATACACATGAGTCTTACAATAAGATTGAAGCAGACAATGTTCATATTAAAATAAGACCCAAAAAGAATTAATGTTGTAATATTTTATTAATTTTTTTTACTTTTTTCCTTTCTTCTATTTGATGGGTGATAAAGAGATGATTTCTTTTTCTTTTTTCAATGAACAAACAGTTGCTTATAAGAGGAGAAGCTATGGTGATTATAATGGGTTTTTGTGTTTTTTTAACTGTGAGGGCATTGAACTCAATCTTCCAACAATGGAATACACAAACAATAAATTCATGGAATAACAGTAGAGAGCCATGCAGTGGATCTGCTCTCAACCAAAGTGATTCTGTGTTTGAGGATCCTGCCAATAACCCTTTCATCAGATATGATTGTCCTTTCAACGGTGGCACTGTTTGCCACATTACTCGACTGTATGCTCTCTCTTTCTCCTGCAGTATTAGGTCTGATAGTGTCACTATCCTGATAATATAACAGTTAAAATAAGGCTAATTTGATCCGAGAGCATGCTTATTCATGTTAACTGATAAATAGTATTAATTTAAAAAGTTTTAATTCTTCTATTAATCCTATTACACATAAGTTGTGAATTTAGTCTTTGTATTCTAATTCGATCAATTTTAGTACTTGTACTTTTTGACATGAACTAAATTTACAAGTTATGCATAATAAAAAAATAATAACAAAATTTGATTTAATACTTTTATCAGGAGGGTGTTTTATCTAAATACACAAGGGGTGGTACCATAAGAGCTTTTGGATCTGCTTTTTTCTGACAGTTATGTAAAAATGCTTTTTCAATTTTTTTTTCTTTTCTATATTTTATTCACCTTTGATATTTTTCAAATGAATACAGATTTTATAATGTTTATAATATGTCTTTAGGTATGGGATATGGTTAGTTTTATGGTATCTGTTATAATAATTTATATTGTATGGTGATGTAGGAAGATTGATAGGAACTTCCTCTATGGTCCTTTGCCAGCATTCATTAGAAATGTCTAGACTAGAGTCACTGATGAGTACTCATAGATAATCAGATAACCAAAGTTGAAATAACATTCACAGAATACGGGTGCAAATGATCCTAGCACACAATAAAGGAGAATCTTCGAATTATTTTTAGCTTTTATCATCTACGTTATTAAGAAACAAAAATATTTGCTTGCACATTTTTTGTCTTGTAACAAACTCATACTAGTTTTAGTGATTATGTATTACATACTTTTTATTCGAATATTAAACCGAATATTTTTTCCTTGAAAAAATAAACAATTTTTGTTATAATAGTAATAGTATTTAAAATAAAAATAATATCAAATAAAAAATAACAATAATATTACTAATTATTAATATTTAAAATAAAAAAGTAAATGTCAATTAAACTTATACCGACGGACAAAACCGCCGGTATATGTATTTTATACAAATCTATATGATACATATACTGACGGATGTTTCGTCAGTAAAGGTAAATCTTATAGCGAAGGCCAAACCGTCAGTAAAAATTCAACGTTATATATGTACCATCTATACCGATGGATTGAGTCCGTCGGAAGAGATACACTAATTTGTCGGGGTAGGCCACACTTATGCCTACGGATATGTTCGTTAGTATAGGGTCCCAACATCTATACCGACGGTTATGGTCATTGCTATAGAGGTATACCGACAAGTATTTTACCGATGGCTTTTTATCTGTCAAAATATTTGTCTTTTGATAAAGGATTTTAGACCATATACTAACGAATTTTTTATGTTTTATCAACAGTTTTTTGTCCGTCTCTATATGTCATTTTTTTTGTAGTGTCAACTTAAAAGGAAGATTAGAAAATCAGTCACAAGGATAAGAATCAGTTCGAACAGCTTTAGCGACCCAGTCTGCAGCTTTGTTACATAAACAATTAATAACATAAAAATAAAAAAAGGGAAATGAAAAAGAATGAAAGAGATTATCGCCTTCGATGGCGGCAGACTCCCAAATTAAAAGTTGTTTGGAGTTAATTTGATTAATGACACTCGCGTTATCGGATTTGATGATCACTTTGCGAAGACCACTATCGATGGCTAAGATAGTCCCTAACCTTGCCGCAATCGTTTCGGCCACTACAGCTGATAGAGAAGAAAAAGTCTAGATCATACCACCAATCACGCAACCAGACTCGTTCGGAATGATAGCGGCGGCTCCTGCCCTCCCTGTTTCTAAATCATGGGACACATCATAGTTGATTTTTTTATAAGCCGAGATAGGAAGAGCCCATTGTGGTACAATCGAGAGTGAGGGACCATTCCCCAAAAATCCACCTGTTTGCTGTGATGTCCAATACATACTTTTAAATGATGCACGCGTCCACGCATGGAAGCTTTTGCAAGCATAGTGTCACGGACCAAACTTTTCGGATCGAGACATTGGCGCGAGCATCAAATAGGGAGGTTGTGCGCAATGCAACGGGCTTGCCAAATGTGGCCTAGCACTCGGAGAATGTCGTGGACCATACCTTTGGGACCAAGGCGTTGGCGCAAGAATCAGCCAAAGAAGGTTTGCGCGGTGTAACGAGCTTGCCAGGACCATTAGATTTGGCCCAGCACTTGGAGAAAGGCGTGGACCAAACCTTTGGGACCGAGGCATTGGCGCAAGAATCAGCCATAGAGGGTTTGGTGGAACGGGCTTGCCAAGACAATCACACTTGGCCTGGCACTTGGAGAATGCTAAAAAGCCCGCAAGCCCACAGGACTTAGCCAAATCCATGGAGGATTCAGGAGGGTAATTTGGTCAAAGCATTATCCATTTATTTGAATATAATGTGTAGATAATGTTTGTGATAATTAGAGATTTGAAATTGAGATTTGATTAGATAAGATTAATCTCGACCATCGATGTAATTTAAACTGAGTCGTTGGATGTAGGGGAGTTCAACTATAAATAGAGGCTCCCTCCTCACTTGTAAATCACCACTTCACTTTGAGTAATACAAGAAGCATTTACTCTAAACTCTTTGAGTGTTCTTCATTATTCTTGAGTGTTCTTCGTTGTTCTAGTTGCCAATCTCTTTCCGTTGTTCTTTGATTAGCTTTCGCTGAGAACGATCTTTCGTTCGAGGGCTTCGAGAAGTGTTTGATCTTCTGGAGCGAGAATCCTGGCTGAGTTAGGTGTTTGTCGAGAGAGCTTCACCTAAGGCCGTGACAAGGTACTTCAGGGTGACTTAGCAGACGTTTCAACCGAGAAAGCGACTAAGGTCCGGCACGATTCGTCTGGCAAAGGTCTAGCCCCGCGACACAAGTGGTGTCCGTGACAAGATCCATCGAAACCTGGAGGGCTTGTCGAAGCCGTTGTCGAGCAGGAGTACTCACAAGGCTGGTTGAAGGCTGACTTAGGCGTAGGAATCGACTGATTTGCGTCGAAGGCGTCTAAGGCCGCACAGATTAGCTAGAGTCAAAATCTAGCCCCGTGACAATAACTATATATAAAGTAACATGTAATGCTTTTTATTTTGCTTAAAAGCAGTGAAATATTTGCACCCCTTCAAAGTGTAAGTTATAGCTTCACCGGCCAATTTAATAAATAAGTATTAATGTACTTTAGTTTATGTGTTTTATTTTTATTTTAAAATTTCAGTCTTAATCTAAGTGTTACATGAACAATATGACTAATTTCGGCCATGACCCAAACAATATTTGTAAGAAACCGAGTTATATTTTTTGATATTATGAGTAAGTTATAAATTTAATTTTTATTCTCCAAACTAATTATTTTAAGTATTTGTAATTTAGTCATTATATCGTATGGGTTAAATTAAAATTTTAAAATTCAACAAATAGCTGACTAAATTTGACAAATTAAAATTTTGAGACTAAATCTGAAACTTTCGCATAAAATATGGACTCATAACTAATTTATTGAAATTTTGAGTTCGTGCTAAATTTAAGTTTTGAAACTTGAAAATTTAAAAGAAAATATTTTGACTTTAAATTTTAAGCTAAACGGTGCGTTTTAAAACCCCCTAAATAATCCCTTCCTCCTCATTTCTTCATCATCTCATGCTAAATCCTTATCCCTAATCCCTTATTCCCTAAAGTAAACCTAACTTCCAAATTCATTTTTTTGTTACATCCAAGCTTGGCTTCACAACGTAGACATCGGACGGCCGTCACCGAGTCTTTGGAATTCGAGGTAAATAGTAATAATAAAAAGTCTCCGTTTTTCATATGATACATTCTTCATAGCCTTGAGTTTTTCTCCACTGCTTAATATTTTTGGGTTTTTTTATTAAGGATAAAGACAAGATGAAATAACTTTTATCTCATTCAAATCTATGAGATAACTCTTAGTCAAATCTTCCCCTTATCCTTGTATATTTATTTGTAAACATTATTAACTATCAAATATACAAATCATTTACATGGTAATCAGAGCCAAGTATATTTTTTCTACTCATATTTTCCCCTCTCTTTTCTGCTCTTCTTTAAATCGGATCTCCTTTCATGGCTTCGTCTTCTACTTCCAATGATCTTGTGCATCTTAGTGCACCAACCAACTTCCCAATCAAACTTACGTCTACCAACTTTTCTATTTAGCTTCGCCAAGTAGAGGCTACTCTCATTGGTTTTGGGCTACTCGGTTATAATGATGGTTCACAGCCTTCCCCATCTAAGTTTACCGATGTCACGGCAACAATTGCTAATATTGAATATCTATGATGGTATCGTCAGGATCAAATTCTTATCAGTGTTCTTGCCGATTGTGATGATCAAGTTCAACCACTTATTTCATCCGCTGTCACCGCCAAAATTACATGGGATACTCTAGTTGCAAGTTATGTTTGAGCATCTCCTGGTCGCAACCTTGCTCTCAAGTCCAAATTGGCTCTTAATCCATGTGGTTCTAGGTCTATCTCTGAATACATGAAAGACATGCAGGATATTGCCTCTGATCTTGCCTTGGCAAACTGTTCTATCTCCGATGCAGATCTCTTGATTTTTATTGTCAATCAATTGGGTAATGATTATCGTCCAATTGTTGCTGCCCTTCGTGTACGTAACACATCGACAACCATGCTGGAGTTGTCTGAGATCTTAACTGACCATGAGAGACTCATTCAAGAATCTGACCACACTACACCTTTTGCCATAACATATTCTGCGCATGGGGATAATTCAAATCACGATCATTCCACCAACCGTTCTCGAGGGAATGGTGGTCACTCTAGCCATTTGTTTTCTAGGGGCGGTCATATTCATGTTCCCCAATCTAGTCATTTTAGACGACAAGATGTTGTGTGCAAGTTTTGTAATTTGTAGGGCATGTTGTTCAGGATTGTCATAAGCTTGTTCGGTTTCTTCAGAACAACAACTTTTATTAGCAACCATCGTTTGATTCACTGGTGGTCAATACTGCTACTGGCTCATCATTTGATTATGCTTCTTGGATGTTTGATAGTGGTGCCTCGCTTCACACCACAATGACCATTGAGTCTATTTAGGATATCTCCTCTTATGATGGTCTTGATACAGTTTATTTGGGTAATGGTAACTCTATACCTATATCTCATATTAGATGATGCACTATTCTCACGGCTACCAAGTCTCTTTCTCTCACAAATATCTTGTGTGTTTCTCAGTTAAATACAAATTTAGTTTCAGTTTCTAAATCATGTCAGACTAATTGTGTGTATGTTGAATTCTTTGACTCGTATTTTCTTGTTAAGGATCAACCCACGGGAATTCCCCTACTTCGAGGCAATAAAATTGGTGGTGTCTACTATGCTCCGTGATCTTTTTATCCCCAAGTCAACTCATTTAATTGTTTTTCTGTGCATCAGCTACATCACAAGTTTGGCCATCCCTCCGATAAAGTATTAGCCTCTATATTACGCACTTGTAATGTTGGGAAACGCCGGTATACCCCATGGCTCAATGAAAAAATTATCCGGTATTCTACCAGTGATCTATGTACAAGGAACGAATCAGGGGTGAAAAGGGATGAAACATTACCTTAATTAAATCTGAAAACTGCAGGGAGTTAGGAGAATCCAATTCTTCTAGCACGATATCGAATCCAAGTCGTCACAATAGCGTTCTGACCTCTACACAGTCCACCCGAACGAAACGAACAATATTTTCTCTTCTCTAAATGTTAGAGAGGTTTTTCGCAAAAAGCACCCTTTGGCTGCTAGACCTTATGCCTTTATATAGCATTCAAAACCCTAATTCTAATTAAATTCAGATTCTTTAAATATACAATATATTTAACCGAATATAATTAAATATGTAGAATTTGATTCTACTTCAATCGGGGTTTCTTAGGGATATATATATTTTAACAGTATCTGATAATTACAATAATTATTTAGTATTAAAAATATATATAAAAGAAACTATCTATAATTACAATAATTATAATTATTTTGATTTTCACTTATTTCATGCACAACAATTTTGTACACATGCTATCTAGTCGATATTTGTTCGTTTCAATCATAGGGTGTGACCCTTGTAGGTTCATGCAACGTTAGCAGTAATATCTAGAACAATTCTAATATTACAAGCAATGAGTGGTATCTAGCACTACATCGTTGCTAACTAAGTTACATTGAGTGGTATTACATCCTTTTGTCCTTATATCTAGATCGGACACAAGTCATGGAATAGTCACACTTGTATAGTCCATCTAATATTTCTTGATATCTTGACTAGACTATTATAAATGAATAACTATGATATCTCATATCAATTTATTCGAGCATGGCCATATATTTCTAGTCTCACTCAATCAAGTGGCCTATGATATTACTCCTATTATGTAGAAGGGACAAATCCTATCTTGATCAACCATATTCAGCTACATAGATTGCAATATATCCAATATTAGTGTTTATAGCGTAGTCAGTTACGACACACGTTTGATTGTATCAAAATATGTCACTCACAATGTTGAAATAATGATGATCTCAAGTATGAGGATGATACATGTAGTTATCATTATGAACAATGTTGTGACTGTCACATAATAATCCAAGAAACATGCTCATAGCGGATCAGTCCAGTATGTCGTTCTCTAACACATACTTATGTATTGATTTTCACATCTCCATGTCAATGAAAACACTTTGTCATCAATCAACTACATATTAGTCTTAATATATTATTGTTGTCTATGCCCACAATAATACTCGACTAAGGACATTCAAGAATAACTATATTATTCTAAGGACTTTATTATAATTCAGTTTATTTATAAATGCACAGAATAAGACTGAAATAATAATAATGGCTTTATATTAATAAACAAGATAAAGTAAGTTTGTCTTTCACAACCATCTCATGATTGGTCTTTGGGCATACTCCAACATGTAATATATCTTATAACCCAACTAGTTTGACAAACTATCATTGTACTTCTTGTCTTATTAATAAGAGTCATAAACTGTCATTTGGTCAAAATACTATCTCAAGCTCTCATCCTCTTGAATTGCTTTACTCTGATGTTTGGAGCACTAAACATGTGTCTTATGATGGATATTCATACTATGTAGTGTTTGTTGATTATTTTACCAAGTATATTTGGCTATACCCGATGAAGAAGAAATTTGATGTTGCAACAATATTTCCTCAATTTAAAAGGCTTGTTGAAAGTTTTTTTCATCAGACCATTGTGTCTCTATTCTCTGATAATGGAGGTAGTTTGTTAAACCCTTTACCATTTTTAATTTGGGCGGTATTTCCCATTTTACTTCACCACCTCATACTCCGAAACACAAAGAGATTGTTGAAAGAAGACACCATCACATAGTGGAGACTAGATTCTCTCTACTTCACTTTGCATCCCTCCCAACATAGTATTGTCCTCATGCTTTTCAGGTAGTTGCTTATCTTATTAATCGGATGTCGTCACCGATATTAGGTAATGTATCGCCTTACCTTTTCCTTCATCAACACGCACCGAACTATGACAAGCTTCAACCATTCGGATGCTTGTGCTTTCCTTGGCTGAAAACATACACGACACATAAACTTGAGCCACTATCCGCTGAATGTGTTTTCTTTGGATACTCTATGACGCAGTCTGCTTATAAATGTCTGGAGCCGACCACTAACAGAATCTATGTTTCTTGCCATGTTCGGTTTGTTCCTCACATCTTCCCTTTTCTACATGACGTGTCATCCCTATGCCACGGTAACTGGATGCTTCATTACCTACTATGCCACGACAATCTAATGCTTTATTGCCTATTATGCCACGACAATTTGATGATTCATTGTCTCTTATGCCATAACAATCTGATACTTTATTGTCTAATATGCCATGGTAACCTGATAATTCCATTGCCACAACAGTTCGCTTGGGTAACCTGCCACAACAACCTGATGATTCCATTGCCACGTTAGTTCCCTTGGTTGATCTGCCATAGCAAGATGTTGCCCCTGACTTTCCATAGCAAGTTGTCTCCCCTGACTTAATCCTCTACAATAGCAGATTCGCCAGCCAAATCTGAGGTACTTTGGCCCTTCATTTGTTAGTACTACTACATGTCATCCTTTGCCTTCCACAAAATAGAGCCAAAGATTGTTACTCAAGCTCTCAAAGACCCACTATGGAGACAAGCCATGGATGATAAGTTTAATGTCTTTCTACGCAACAAAACATGAGATCTTGTTCCATGGTCTACATAATCTATCGCATTGTGCAAATAGGTATTCCATGTGAAAGGGCATGCTGATGGCTCTATTGATCGCTACAAGGTTTGACTGGTAGCGAAAGGGTACTTTCAAGAAGCTGGTCGTGACTACTTTGAGACCTTTAATCCTATGATGAAACCTGTTACGGTGCGTATTATTTTCACTCTTGCCCTTCATAATGCATGGCCCATCAAACAACTTGACATTAATAATGTCTTCTTAAATGGCACCTTACATGAGGAAGTCTATATAGAACAACCTCCAGGGTATGTTGATTCTACTCACCCATCTCATATTTTTCGGTTGCATAAAGTCATGCATGAACTCAAGCAAGCCTCGAGGGTATGGTATGTTAAACTCTCTCAATTTATCATTCACTTTTGTTTTACGAAATCAAAAGCTGATGTCTCTCTCTTCATCTATAATGTAAAGTGAGTTATTTTATACTTTCTAGTCTACAAGGATGATATTGTGCTTACTGGTAATAACACTGATTTTATTGCTCATTTCACCAACATATTATCTACGAAGTTTGTTTTGAATGATATGAACTTGCTCAGTCATTTTCTTGGCATTGAGGCTATTTTTACTCATATTAGGTTATTTTTATCTTAGCCGCAATATATCTCTGACATCTTAACTCAGTTTCAGATAGAAAATGCCAAGGCAATTTCCACACCTATATCATCTTTCGACAACCTACCTCCGCCGGAGCCATCCACGGCACTTGATATGTTTGGGTATCGTCGATTACTTGGTCTCCAGAAATATCTCACACTTACTCGTTCAGATATTTCTTTTGCCGTGAATCATCTATTGTAATACATGCATGGTCCTTCACTTGCACATTGGACAGCAGCTAAGCGTATCATGTGTTATCTCAAATGAACATTATGCCATGGCATTCTTTTTCGTTCGGCATCTTCCCTTATCTCACCGCCTTTGCTGATGCGAACTTGGGTGGATCCTCTACGGACGGTCGATCCACTATTGGATATGCTATTTATCATGGATCTAATATTATTTCTTAAAAGGCAGCTCGTCAAAAAAGTGTTTATCATTCCTCCACAGAAGCTGAATATCGTGTCGTGGCAAATGCAACTGCCGAAGTGTTTTGGGTCCAACATCTTCTTCAAGAAATTGTCATGGCATTACCAAAACCACCATCTCTCTTCTGCGACAATCTCAGTGCCACATATGTTTGCAAAAATCCAGTTTTGCATTCTCGTATGAAGCATCTTGCCCTTGATTACTTCTTTGTTCATGACTTAGTTGTTGCGGGTTTCCCACTTGTTCAACACATTCCCTCCAAAGCTCAGATTACGTACACGCTCACCAAACCGCTTGGACGTAATCTCTTCATCCATTTTTGGTCCAAGATTGGAGTCTCCAATGGATCTTCCATCTTGCGGGGGCGTATTAAGGATAAAGATAAGATGGGATAACTTTTATCTCATTCAAATCCATGAGATAACTCTTAGTCAAATCTCATTCAAATCATATCTTATCTTTTATCTTGTATTTAAATATTTGGTTTGTATTTAATATTTGATTTCCCTTATCCTTATATATTTATTTGTAAGCCTATATATATAGGTAAATTGTAAACATTATTAACTATCAAATATACAAATCCTTTACATTTTTAGGATTTTTATATTGTTGTTGGTTTTAGGTTTTTTAATGTTAGTTCATGAACTCCTCCATAGCTTCCATCTATGTCTTTGCTTCAGTTATAGTGTTATTCAAGAAAAAACCAAGGTTCCAGTAGCATTTTAAGAAAAGAAAAATTGGTTGACTGGGCTAAAAGGAAAATCTTTTTCTTCTTTCTTTATTTGGCTAGCTTGAACTGATTATATGCCTATATCCAATTCTACACTGTATTTTCTACTTGTTTTAAAGCCTTTGCAATGTAATTTCTACTTGAATTTCTTGTTTTTCATTGGGTCATACATGAAGTTTTTACTTATCTGGTAAGTAGACTAGTTTTTACATCTCAGTTTCTATTTTGACCCGACCTGAAAACTCGACTGAAACCTGGTCGTGTCAAAACCTGGTTTTGACCTGAGGATGCGATGACCCGAAATCGATTTGTAACCGACTGTTGTTGACCCGAACCCGAGTTGGACTAGTTACTATAGTAACCGAACCAAACCGAGAATGACCCGAACCTGAAATGAACCTGTTATTGTGGACCCAAAACCCGACCTACACCCGACTGAAACGAACCTGAACCTGAACCCGAAACTAACCTGGCAGATAACCAATATTAAACGGGTGAATTGACCCGATATTCGATTTTACCCGACCTATTGTTAACCTGAACTGATGTTGACCTGTTAATGAGGAAATCTATGATTTGATGATTTTCAAGAGAAAAATAAAGTATTTGAGAAATTATGAATTTATTATATTATAATATGATAAACTAATTTGCACCTTTTAAATTATTAATTTTTGTATTTAAAATCTTTTTATTAAACAATTTAATTATTGACTATTAATTTATTAAATTATATATAAGAATATATATATATATATATATATAATTAATTTAAAGTGTTAATAAATGTAAACTATTAATTTTTTAAATCAATTTAAAATATTAAATATTTTTTTGTTATATATACATATATAATCAATTAAAAATATAAAACAAAAAAACATATTTTTTTAAAATGAAAACAGAATGAATAAAGAAGGAATTTCAATTCCTTTAATGAAATGCCACACAACATTATTTTTTAATAAAAAAAAACATTAAATCCTTTGTTATGAAACATGGCCGACGTGAATTGGAGGGAAAATTCCGCATATTTTTTACGTTTATGGGGAAATCGCCCATTATGCCCTTCCATGTTTAGATACTTTCTATTTAAATCATGTTTTCACTTTTAAATTTTAGTTTAGTTCAATTAGGTCCCAGAATAGTTGATCATTTTTATTTGGCCTTTAGGATTAGGTTCTTTTAATTAGGTCCTTAGTTAATTAGTTAGTTAGTAAGCCCATAAAATTCACACGCATATTAGTTTAACCATGCTTAATGTAGGATTTTTTATTAATTGTTTCAATAGAATTTTAATTTGTTAAATTTGATCGTTAAATTTGGAGCTTAATTAAAATTATTAGTGTTTGAGGTTATGTGATTAATTTAGGGATTATGTTTGTACTTTAACTATTAGTGATTGTAAGATTTAGGGGTTGAGGTTTGGGGTTTAAGGGTAAATGTGTCAAGTTGAGTGTTGGGGTTATGGGATTAGTTTAGGGATTAGGGGATTATGCTTGCACTTTAATTATTAGTGATTGTAAGATTCAGGTGTTGAAGTTCGAGGTTTATGGGTAAATGTATCAAGTTGAGTGTTTGGGGTTATGGGATTAGTTTAGGGACTACGGATTAGGCTTGCACTTTTAATTATTAGTAAATAGTGATTGTAAGATTTAGGAGTTCATGTTCAGGGTTTAGGGGTAAATGTTTTAAGTGGAATGTTTAGGGTAATAGATTAGTTTAGGGATTTGGGGTTTATTTTTGTTCATATTAGTCCCTAATTTTTAACAGAATTGACCCATATTTATTTCAAATTTTTCTAATCTAGTTCAATATTTTTAATATGATGATATTTTTGTTCATTATAGTCCTTAAAACTTTATTTTTAGCTGAAATTAACCCATATATATTTCTATTTTTGGTAATTTAGTATAATAATATTTTTGTTTATTCTAGTCCCTACAATTTAATTTTTAGTCAAAATTAGCCCATATTTATTTATATTTTTGGCAATTTATTCTAGTCCCTACAATTTAATTTTTACTCCAAATTGACCCCTATTCATTTTTTTATTTTATTCTAGTCCCTAAAAAATAAAAACATGTCTGTCTATTTTTCAAGTTGATATGCCCGCAGCTCGCCCATATTTAAAAAACAAATTTCAATTGCTATAACAAATAGAGGAAATCTTGCCCGCCCATTTTTTTAGGGGTTATTAGTGGATTAGGCCATTACTAGTTTAGGAGCTTTACACTTTATATCTAAGTCTCTCGCTCGAACCCTTGTCTCTTTACCGGTAAATTTAAGTTGTATAGTCATGCAACTATACCATAGATTCTTCCTGTTGAAGTTCAGTCATTGCAGAGATGGTGAAATGTCTACACGAGACTTGCAGAAAATTGTGCAAGCTTTGCCACAATATAATGAAACAGTTGAAAAGCTCACTCTGCATGTTGAGGTTTGTTTCTTACCGAATGCACTATCATATATTTCCGTCTAGTATGTATGTATTCGTTCTGAAATTTTAGACCTTAGCATGATATACATTCAAAGTATTTGAGTAGTAATAATAGGGAATCGAATACAGTTTGAAGGTATTTGCGGTTCTTGAAATGCACGGTGCAGGTACAAATAAGTTGCTTTTGCTGATGGTGTTGACTTATCATTTCAATTACAGATTGCGGGAACACTCAACGACTATATTAGGGATATGGGGCTTCGTGAGCTCGGGAAACTGGAACAAGATCTTGTTTTTGGAGATGCCGGAGCCAAGGAGGTCATCCACCTTCCGAGGACAATGCAGGTAATGCCACGGATGGGTGTTCATATACCACTGGATATTGTATGATTGATCATTACCTTTTTTCTTCTTAAAACCTCACCACATTCAATATTTTAATCCGATACATCTACCGAGAATAAATTGCGTTTGCTGATGATTTATGCTATTGTGTATCCAGAGAAATTCGAGGGCGATAAAGCTATGAAGCTAATGCAGGTAACTGCTTCAGTCCTATTAGTTCCTTACATTATGAAGCAATCATGGGCTTATTCTTAGAGTTATTAAAAAGTGAATTGTTCTTGGTTTTTTTCTTTTTTTTCTATTTATTCATCAGTTGGTTAAATTAACACCAGAAGACATGAAAGTTGTGAACAATATGAAATATCTTGGAGGGGCATCACAAAATAAAAAGCAAGGCTCGGGTTTCTCGCTAAAGTTTAATGGCGGCCAAAAGGTAAACCAATAAGCTTTTAGATAACAGAGGAAACTAGAGTAGGATCCTGCATTTAGCCCGTGAATCATTCGACATTCTTTTCGTGCCAGACAAAAAATGCAGCAAGAAAAGACCGAACAGAAGAGGAAGAAGAAAGTTGGCAACTGTTTCGATTTTATCCTTTGGTAGAGGTTTGTCTAATATGTCCAGGATATTTGTTCTTGGCAAACCTGTTGGATTAAAATTCAATAATAGTAGGCACATGTGTATAATGTACGTTACTATTATAAAGTTTAACACGTAATTAAGTGACCAATTATGTTACACGTGTTATAGGTACTAAATTTTCATGGAATTAAAAGTGTAGGTACCATAAGTTAGATTTATAACTCAATGAGGGGCAGAGTTGTAAATACTAATAAACTGTTTTTAATTCAGTTTATATAAAGGGTAGTGGTCCCCGAGATATAGGTTAACTTGCATATCTCTTTTCCTCGTCTGAGAGTTGTGTGCCAAGAGGTAATCTATCATCTCGGAAGATCAAACCCTCTCTGGAAAATCTCCATCGATGGATTCAGGTACGCTTCCGCAAATCTAGTTTTAGTTTTGTTCTTAATGATTTAACATAGATATAGATCTTGGGTTTATATTCATATTGAATATATTTTGGTTCTAAAAGCGGTATCAAGTGGCATCAGAGCCAGGTTTATGTCGAATCATTAAGTTCGTAATTTTTTGAGTTTTTAATCTTCCATCGTTATTATGCCGATTTGAAATTCACAATCTGTGGTTTTTCGGTGATTTGGGTTTTTCTCTTGGATATTAAATTAGGGTTCGACCTTAATACGTCTTGAAATTTCGATTGATTTGTATATTCTATTTGTTTTTATTTTGGTTTGATTCACCATGTGCCATAAATTCTTGTTGCGTCAGTAATGGGAATTGGCAATTATGCTTCTCTGCAATTTCAAACGTTTTGCAATTAAAGGCTGTTATGTTCCTCTGATAACTCTTTAATTAGGTTATTGGAAATTGAATTTCAATATTGGCAATTTTTTTTGGACCATTAAGATTTACAGATTATGAATTTGCCTGTAATTTTCTATCACTTTTGTTTCTTTGGTAATAACTTTCAATAATTTCAGTTAATATATATATAATTTTAAATATGTATTTATTTCAGTTGGATCAAAATATTAGTTTTGATCATCAGGTATAAAAATAAATCTTTGGAAACAGATAAATTCATATTTTGGCTATGTCTAATATTTTAGTGGGTTAATTGAAACACAATGTCACCAAAGTGACCGCTTCTGCGTAGATTAACTTATTTAAAATATCAAGATGTTTGTGTTTTTGTAATCCATGCGCTTATTAATTGGCCCAAAGGAAAATTAATATTTGGCCGAATTTCAAATAACACATGTGGTAATAAATATGTGACAATTATAAGGTAATTTATGTGTGCAATACGTTAGTCCAAAGATTAACCTATTGTTCGACATAGTTTATTGTCAATGTTTGATTGCTACAACAAGAGTACCGCTTACAGTTAATATTATTGTCCAAAGACTTGATATTAGTGTTGTGTTTGGTATCTTGAGGGGAATTAGTCATTATTTCGAATTTATTTGTTTACTTATGAATTATTGGTGTGATCATGTTTATTTATTTACTTATTATTCTTTTGTTCTAAATTCAGCTAGTTCTTCTGCTGCCACAATATCTGCTAATGTCAATTCTATACCCATACTTAATGGGACGAATTTCAAGGAATGGAAAATGCACTTACTGATAGTGCTTGGCAGTATGGACATAGACCTTGCATTAAGGGAAGAACAACTTGCACCTCTCACTGCGGCAAGCACCACTGATGCAAAAAGGGTTTTTGAGAGGTGAGAACGTTCTAATCGCATGAGTCTGATGATCATGAAACATAGCATTCCGGAAACCTTTAGGGGTGCAGAATCTGAAGAAATTATTCAGGCTAAGGATTTCCTTGACAATATTGAGCAACGTTTTGTTAAAAACGATAAGGTTGAGATGACATCACTTCTAAATTTTTCGATGTCTATGAAGTACAAGGGTCAAGGAAATATAAGGGAGTACATTATGGAAATGCCTCATATTGCTTCAAAACTTAAGGCACTTAAGATCGAGTTTTCTGATGATTTACTCGTCCTTATGGTTTTGGTATCGCTTCCTGCACAATTTAACCAATTTAAAATTAGTTATAACTGTCAAAGGGAGAAGTGGACTCTAAATGAGCTCATTTCTCATTGTGTTCAAGAGGAAGAAAGGTTGAAGCGTGAGAAAACTGAAAGTGCTCATTTGTCTAGTGCCTCTAAAGACAAGGGCAAGAAAAGAAAATATCAGAATGAAGCTGCTAAGGGTCCAGCTCAAAAGAAACAAGAGAATGTTCCAAATAATTGTTTCTTTTGTGACAAGCCTGGACACATGAAGAAAGATTGTACCAAATATCACGCATGGCGTGCCAAGAAAGGTATGAATCTTACTTTGGTATGTTCTGAGGTTAATTTAGCTTCAGTACCTAGAAACACTTGGTGGTTAGATTATGGTGCTACTACTCACATAAGTGTTTCTATGCAGGGTTGCCTGAGCTACCGAAAGCCAAGTGATGGTGAAAGAAACATCTTTGTAGGCGATGGGAAATCGGTGGAAGTGGAAGCAATTGGGCATTTTAGGTTGTTATTAGGAACTGGTTTTTATTTGGATTTGAAAGACACTTTTGTTGTTTCGTCTTTTAGGCGGAATTTAGTTTCTGTTTCTTTGTTGGACAAATTTGGTTATTATTGTTCATTTGGAAACAATCAGTTTACTTTGTCTTTAAATTCAAGTATTGTTGGAACAGGTTATTTTAGTACTTATGACAACCTTTATTTGCTAGATACAATTGCATCCTATAATGAAACCTTGAATGTGGAATCACGTGGTACTAAGCAAAAATTAAATAAAGAAAATTCAGCATCATTATGGCATAAATGCTTAGGTCATATATCAAAATGCAGGATTGAGCGTCTTGTGTCTAATGGTATTTTAGAGTCCCTTGACTTCACAGTCTTTAATGTTTGTGTTGATTGCATCAAGGGAAAATAGACCAAAACTAAGAGATTAGGTGCCAATCGTTTTACAGACGTCTTAGAATTAATTCATATTGATATTTGTGGGCCATTCCCTACGGCATCTTGGAATGGTCAACAATATTTCATAACATTCATAGACGATTACTCACGTTATGGGTACCTATATCTCATTCATGAAAAATCTCAGTCTTTGGACGTGTTCAAATCCTATAAAGCTGAAGTTGAGAATCAACTCATCAAAAGGATTAAAAAAGTTCGATCTGATCGTGGTGGTGAGTACTACGGTAGATATGATGGATCAGATGAACAACGTTCAGGACCATTTGCAAAGTTTCTAGATGAATGTGGTATTGTCCCACAATACACCATGCCAGGATCACCTAGTATGAATGGTGTTGTTGAGAGACGTAATAGGACTCGTAAGGATATGGTAAGAAGTATGATTGCCCATTCTACCTTACCTGAATCACTCTAGGGAGAAGCATTAAAGACAGCAGCGTACATTCTGAATAGAGTTCCCACTAAAGCAGCTGAAAAGACACCTTATGAGCTTTGGGTGGGTAAAAAGCCCACTCTAAAGCATTTTCACATTTGGGGATGTCCAGCTGAGGCAAGGCCTTATAGGCCACTTGAAAAGAAATTGGACTCCAAAACAATAAACAACTACTTTATTGGTTATTCTGAGCGATCTAGGGGCTATAAATTTTATGATCCCATAGTTAAGAATATTTTTGAGATGGGAACTGCAATATTTTTTGAGAATGTTGAGTTTAGAGGGAGAAATAAGGTAAGAGACATTGTCTTTGAGGAGGAATTGAGTTTTAACTCAGTTCCTACTATCACTTTTGATGATGTTCAAGTTTCTATACCGATCATCAATCAAGAAGTGAATCCAGAACCTCAACAAGACAATGTCGAACAGCTTCCTCTTATTCAGGATGAGGTAATTGTTCCAGAAGAACAAACTCAACAACCTCAAGAACAAGTGCCATTAAGGAGATCCACGAGAGAAATGAGAAATGCTATTCCGGATGATTATATTGTGTTTCTCCAAGAAAATGAGGATGAAAATAGAATGATGGAAGATGATCTGATCAACTTTCATCAGGCCATGCAAAGTATTAACTCTCAAAAGTGGATTGATGCCATGCAAGAAGAGTATAAATCCATGCAAGACAATAAAGTTTGGAAACTTGTCCCATTACCTGAAGGTGCAAAACCAATTGGTTGTAAATGGATTTTTAAAACCAAGAAGGATGCAAATGGTAATGTGGAGAGGTATAAGGCACGTCTTGTAGCTAAAGGTTATGCTAAAAAAGAAGGCATTGACTTTTTAAAGACTTTCTCTCCGGTTTCATCGAAAGACTCATTTAGGACAATTATGGCACTTGTAGCTCATTTTGATCTTGAGTTACATCAGATGGATGTTAAGACTGCGTTTCTCAATGGAGACATTGAAGAAACAATTTATATGGTGCAACCAGAAAACTTTGAGTCGAGAGACCCAAAGAATATAGTTTGCAAATTAACAAAATCCATTTATGGACTCAAACAAGTTTCTCGTCAATGGTATCACAAATTTCATCAAGTAATTGTCTCGTTCGATTTTGAGATGAATATTGTTGATGATTGCGTGTATTACAAGTTTAGTGGGAGTAAGTACATATTATTGGTTTTATAAGTCGATGACATTTTGCTTGCCACGAATGATATAGGCTTACTGCACGAAACCAAGAGATTTCTATCTAAGCATTTTGAAATGAAAGATCTTGGGGGCGCTTCTTTTGTTTTAGGAATTCAGATACATCGAGATCGATCTCGGGGTATTCTTGGATTGTCACAAAAGAACTATATCGATAAGGTACATAAAAGGTTTGGCATGCAAAATAGTAAACCAATAGACACCCCTGTCACTAAAGGAGACAAGTTTTGTCTTGCCCAATGCCTAAAAGTAATCTTGAAATTCAAGAAATGCATAAGATTTTTTATACATCAGCTATTGGGAGTCTAATGTATGCTCAGGTATGTAAATGTCCGAACCAAATACTCAAGCAACCCTGGTATGGACCATTGGAAAGTAGCCAAGAGGGTTATGAGGTATCTTCATAGAACAAAAGATTATATGCTCACATACAGGAAATCAGATCATTTGGAGGTCATAGGGTATACGGATTCTGATTTTGCTGGGTGCCAAAATAGCAGAAAATCTACATCGGGCTATATTTATCTGTTAGCTGGTGGAGCTATATCTTGGAAAAGTGCCAAACAGACACTTGTAGCTTCTTCCACTATGGCAACAGAGTTTGTAGCATGCTACGAGGCATCAAATCATGGAATATGGCTGCGAAAATTTTGTCACTGGGCTGCGTATTTTGGAGAATATAGAAAGACCACTTAAATTATTTTTTGACAATAAATCAGTAGTGTTGTATTCCAACAACAATAGGAGCTCGTCTAAGTCAAAGCACATTGACAAAAGGTTTATCACCCAAGGTCTTTCATGAGCACACTGCTCATATGGGTGTTACATCATTTGAGGATATTATTGTTTGAGTGGGAGTTTGTTATTTGTTTGATTTATGTTTATGTTTATTTTTAGACATTTATATATTTGGTTATTTTCTGATCAGAAATAAAGTATTCAATTTATTCACTCTTTTCTTATTTGGATAAGGACCTCACTTATGTTTAAAGAGGGCCAGTTGGAAATAGGCATGTTCGGTTCACATTTACATGTAATTTCCATGCTACGCATCCATGATTGATCTATGTCATTTGATTATGTTTGTATAAGTGACCATTGATGGGTCCAGTCATGATTGATATGGCGAAGGCCTCTTTGATCCTATATGAATAGAATTGATGGACGAGATTGTTATAAAATACCTATTACATGATAGCAAATTTTTGAGTTCATAAGGTTGTACATTTGTCAGGAAACATATGTTGCCCAAGTGGGAGATTGTTGGATTAAAATTTAATAATAGTGGACACATATGTATAATGTACGTTGCTATTATAAAGTTTAACACGTAATTAAGTGACCAATTATGTTACACGTGTTATAGATACTAAATTGTCATGGAATTAAAAGTGTAGATACCATAAGTTAGATTTATAACTCAATGAGGGGCAGAGTTGTAAATACTAATAAACTGTTTTTAATTCAGTTTATATAAAGGGTAGTGGTCCCCGAGATATAGGTTAACTTGCATATCTCTTTTCCCCGTCTGAGAGTTGTGTGCCAAGAGGTAATCTATCATCTCGGAAGATCAAACCCTTTCTGGAAAATCTCCATCGATGATTCAGGTACGCTTCCGTAAATCTAGTTTTAGTTTTGTTCTTAATGATTTGACATAGATATAGATCTTGGGTTTATATTCGTATTGAATATATTTTGGTTCTAAAAGTGGTAACAAAACCTCCATGTTTAACTTACTGTTTTATAAATATAATTACAACGAATTGGTATTAGCCGATAGTTTTAACATGATAGGAGCTTATGGACAACCTCAACAAAGGTCAGCTGCCAAAGGATGAATATTCATTAAAAGTATTGATTAAGAATTAATTGTATTGAGAAAACGCAATGATTTTCTCCTATCCTCCGCAAATCTCGGCTGTCAACCAAGTCAACCTTCCAATTGTGATCGAGTCCCCGAACGGACGGCCACCGGATGAAGGCATACTTGATCTTGTTGTGCCGGCTACTGTGGTTGTTGATGATTTGTCCACCCCTCCGGGTTTTCACCAAGAGCGGGGCGTTCTTCCTGATGTGATGATATCCCTGGAAAGACCAGGTTCTCCCGCCTCCTTGGAGGACTAGCCGTTGACCAAGAAAGGGCTATTGATGTGCTATTCGATAGGAAGGCTACAGGTTTTTTAGGTGGAATTTGGGTCTTGTGTGGCGTAACTCTTTGGCTATTGATGTGATTGCGATTTCGAATCAATTTGCTCATGGATTCATCTCTGTGCCAGATGTTAAACATAGTTTTTTCTTTACTTTCGTGTATGCAATTCCTGAGCAATCTCGGAGGAGGGGTCTGTGGGACCAACTCTTAGCCCTACAGTCAGGCGATGGGTGGCAATGGGCATTAAGAGGTGATTTCAACGTCATTGGAAGCTCTTCGGAAGGTGATGGGGGTTCTCAACGAGGTAGTGGGGTTTGCCAATTATTTACGGATTTCTTGTTCAATTCGGGACTTTTGGATATGGGATTTCATGGGCCAAGATTTACATGAAAGAGAGGCGATTTATCTCAAAGATTGGATCGTTACATGTGTAATATTGACTGGTATAATTTATTTCCAAGTTCGGAGGTACTACTCTTGCAGCGTGTTGGCTCTGACCATTGCCCAATATTACTTGATACTGATCCTTGGGGGCGTGGTCATTCTCATAGGCCTTTCCGATATTTAACTGCTTGGAACTCTCACTCGTAGTTTCAGTCATTTCTTGAAGAATTTTGGAAATAGGGTAATACTATGCAAGAGAATATCATTAATTTTCAGCATGAAGCGCACGTGTAGAATGATAATGTTTTCAGACATATTGGTAAACAGAAAATGCTTCTCTTGGCACGTATCCGTGGTGTGGAGAAGGCGTTAGAGAATTCAAACTCAATGTTTATATCTCAACTCGGGGTGGAAGTAAAACATGAGTTGAATCATGTTCTTGATCAGGAAGAAAACATGTGGCAATAGAAAGCTCGGGCTGAGTGGATTGTGGATGGCGACCGAAACACCACTTTCTTTCATAAGAGCACCATGATCTGTAGACATCGAAACACTGTTCGTATACTACAATTGGATGATGGATCTTGGTGTGATGATTCAAACATTTTGAAAGACCATGCATGTGCTTTTTTTCCAAGCACTTTTCACGAGTGAGCCTCGGCAGGGTGTATCTCATGCACCACTTAGTGAATTTTATCAGTTTTGCGCCGCTGATTTTAGGTCTTTGACACTTCCAGTTTTGGCCGATGAAGTAAAGAGCATTGTTTTTGGACTAGCCCCTCCAAAGGCTCCAGGCTGGGATGGTTTACCAGTATGTTTCTATCAGAAAAATTGGTCAGTTATGGGTGGTTCCGTTTGTCGCTTGGTTCAACGCGTTTTCGAGGAGGGTGTGATGCCAGATTGGGTGAATGAAACATTGTTGGTTCTTATTCCTAAGGTGAGTAACCCTACTGTGATCACTCAATTCTGACCAATAAGCCTATGTACTGTTTGCTATAAGATTATTACGAAGCTAATCGTTGAGCACTTAAAGTCGTTCCTCCCAAATTGGATTGATTCTACACAATCAAGTTTTGTCCCAGAAAGGAACATAACAGATAACATAATCTTGGCGCAAGAAGTAATCCACTCGATGGCTCATAAATTGGGACGGAAAGGGTAGATGGCTGTCAAGGTAGATCTCGAGAAAGCCTTGATAGGATTAAATGAGATTTTTTGGAGGAGACTTTGATTCTCACTGGTATGCCGCAGAATTTTGTATCTAATATCATGTTATGTGTAGGGCCGGTGTTGACTCAAGTTTTGTGGAACGGTGATTTGTCTAATAAATTTCGGCCAACTTAGGGAATTCAGCAAGGGGATCCACTGTCTCCCTACCTATTTGTGTTGTGCATGAACAATTATCTCAAGCAATCTCGCTGAAAATTGTCGATGGGTTGTGGAAACCGATTTACCTTTCACGACAAGGTCCGGACTTATCACACCTATTTTTTGCAGATGACCTGGTGCTTTTTACCGAGGCTTCTTAGGAACAAATGGTGATTGTGAAGAATGTATTGGATGATTTTTGTAGTATCTCTGGCCATCGTGTGAGTTCACAAAAAACCCAAGTTTATTTTTCGAAGAATGTTGACATTAATATGAAATTGGTGGTATGACAAGTTCTGGGATTTGAAGTTGTTGAGGATCTGGGAAAATATCTGGGTCTTCCATTTTTACATTCCAGAGTTAATAGAGTGACCTAATCATATTTACTTGATAACATGCAGCAACGTCTTCCAAGTTGGGTTGCTCAATCCCTTTCTCTTGCAGGTAGGATAACACTTGCTAAATCCGTTTTACAGGCTACTTTCGGTATATGCCATGCAATCGTCTTGGCTTCCAAAAGGGATTTGTGAGGAGTTAGAAAAAATTATCCGACAGTTTGTGTGGGGTGATTCAGATGGAAAAAATGGTATTGCTTTGGTTAAATAGAGTGAAGTGTAGGGCGCTTTGAACAATGGTGGACTTAGTATGCACGATCTCCATCAATAAAACAAGGCATTTCTCATGAAAATAGGTTTTCAATTGGCATTGAATGAGGAGAAACTATGGGTGCAAGTGTTGAAACATAAATATAAGTGGTTAGAAACATTACCTACCATGTTGCGTGGGAATGTTTGTTCACGCATTTGGCGAGGATTGATGAATGTTTGGAATGAGGTTCAGAAGAGTATTGTTTGGAATATTTGTGATGGTACCCGTGTGGAATTTTGGAACGATAATTGGTTGAATTCAAATGTGCCACTATTTGAATTTTGTTCACTGCCCGTATCTCCAAGTCCTTCGAGAGTTGCAGATTTTACCACTTCAAGTGGTGCTTGGGATTGGGGTGTTTTAAGCCAACTTTTACTTGAACCAGTCCTACGTTTAATTTCGATTGTCCTTCCCCTAAATCTGGTATTAGGCACAGACACCATAGGTTGGAAATGGGAGGAGTCTCGTTCTTTTTCTACACGTTCAGCATATGAAACGTTGGAATGTAGAGGTCCGGTTGGTTCTCCTTCACACTAGTCGAGCATTTGGTCTATTAAGATCCCACAGAGGGTTCAAGAGTTCATGTGGTTAGCGATGCGTGAAGGTTTACTCACAAATGCCGAACGTGTGCGACGCCATATGACCCATGAGAGTCTTTGTAGCTTATGTAAAGGAGATGTACAGGACGTGTACCATGTTATGCGAGATTGTCCAAGAGCGAGAAGAGTTTGGGCAGCTTTGGTACATCAAAGCTTTTTAGCTATTTTCATGTCACAACCATTGCAAGTTTGGCTTGCTTCGAATTTGAGATCAACGGCCATGAGAGATGGGTTAGATGTTAGTTGGTCATCTTTATTTGCTGTTGTTTGCTGGCAGCTACGGAAAAAGAGATGTGGTCTAGTTTTGAATATGGAATATATTGAAAGGGTAGATTTTATTCCCCATTGTTTGCGTCTAACAGCTGAATTTGAAACTACTACTTGTCAGCCTGCACAGCTGATCATCTCTGCCCATGTAGCCTTGTCGAGTTGGTCATGTCCGAGGGAAGGCTGGGCTAAACTTAATACAGACAGTGCAGCCAATGTCAATGACGGCTCAACTGTGATTGGAGGTGTGATACGTGATGACGATAGTGCTTGGCGTTTTGGTTTCTCTCGCAGTGTAGGGAATTGTTTTATATTACTTGCAAAACTCTGGGCAATTTACGAGGGTCTTCGGAATGCGTGGCGACTTGGGTATCGTAAGGTGGTGTTTGAGTTTGATAACCATGAGGCCACTCGTAACATACATCATAAATCGAAGGCATTGAATTCGCACGTGCTAGTGGCTAATATCCTTGACCTTTCGAACTTCTAGTAGGAAGTTAAAATTTAACATGTTCATCGACAATCTAATATTGTTGCCAATTGCCTGCCAAACAAAGCCGTGGTGCCCCAGTCAGGGATTGGCGTTTATTGACCCGCCCGCTGAAGCTTCTTGTGCTTTACTGCATGATATGCATAGTTAACTTGGTTTTGTTCATTAAGTATTATCAAAAAAAGGATGAATATTCATTAATGAATGAACCACCTCAAAAGGCTGATAGAGGCACACACGGAGCAACTCCGACAGCTAATGGAAGAAGGCATGCTCATTCAATGAGATCGAGATGAACACCAACTTGGGCACAAGGTCACTGTTCGGACGATAGATATTCAAGGTAGCCTTACATCTATAAACCTCATCCTCATTTTAAATATGTTAATTGGCTATAGAATATGCAATACCTTCCAATGTTTGTGTTCGTCACAATCTCAAACACCTAAGTTTCTTCAATTCCTTTTGTAGTGATTCAGTTCTGAAGAATGTAGTCCCTGATTTCAAGAGGTTGAGAAAACGGATTTTTCACGTTCATCATCGGAGGGGCAACTCGATCCGAGGTAAAAAAAATGCTATTATTACTGGCTTTGCATCAAGATCTGAATTTCACCTAAAAGTTTCTCTTGCTACTGGTAGCTAAGAGTATGTCACAAGCTAACTTCAAAGTTGAGGAGAGAAGTCATCTTAGGTTCAACTAGTTTCGATGATCCTCCACAATATATCGAGGTAAAAAATAACTTTGAATGAACTTATTGCTTTTAACGAATCTAACATCTCAATGTTGCAAAAAGTGAAGCTGCTATCAAAAGAAGATATCGTCAAGGTTATCTCGAACCCCCACAATTGGTTAGATCGAATCCCAGCTCGTATGTTTTTTGGCTATTTCCAGCCGGTTAAAGATTACTAGCTCGTAGTGGAGAACATAAGTGTGTCATTTTTGGTTGAACAGTCTTACCTTACTGTGTGTAGTTAAAAGCAATGCATATTTAACTGATTGGAAACTTTATCTTCATCGCCATTGTTAACAAGGCCTGCATAGCCAAACATCTCTGCCCATGTAACCTTGTCGAGTTGGTATGTCCAAGGGAAGACTGGGTTAAACTTAATACAAACGGTGCAGCCAATGTCAATGGCGACTCAACTGCGATTGGAGGTGTGATCCATGATGACAATGGTGCTTGGCGTTTTGGTTTCTCCTATAGTGTAGGGAATTATTCTATATTACTTGCGGAACTCTAGGCAATTTACGAGGGTCTTCAGAATGCGTGGCGACTTGGGTATCGTAAGGTGGTGTTGGAGTCTGATAACCATGAGGCCACTCGTATCTTACTTCATAAATTGAAGGCGTTGCATTCGCACGCGCTCGTGACTAACATTCTTGACCTTTTGAACTTCTAGTGGGAAGTTGAAATTCAACATGTTCATCGACAATCTAATACTGTTGCCGATTTCCTGGCCAGACTAAGCCGTGGTGCCCCAGTCGGGGAATAACGTTTATTGACCGGCCTACGGAGGTTGCTTGTGCTTTACTACATGATATGCATAGTTAACTTGGTTTTGTTTGTTCAGTATTATCAAAAAAAGGATGAATATTCATTAATTAATGAACCACCTCAAAAGGCTGATAGAGGCTCATACAGAGCAGCTCCTACAGGTAATGGAAAAAGGCCTGCTCATTCTATGAGATCGAGACGAACACCAACTTGGGCACGAGGTCACTGTTCGGACGATGGATATTCAAGGTAGCCTTACATATATAAACCTCATCCTCATTTTAATTATGTTAACTGCTATAAAATATGCAATCCCTTCTAATGTTTGTGATAGTCACAATCTCAAACATCTAAGTTTCTTCAATTCTTTTTGTAGTGATTCAATTCTGAAGAATGTAGTCCCTGATTTCAAGATGATGGGACAACGGATTTTCGTGTTCATCATCAGAGGGGCAACTCGATCTGAGGTAAAAAATGTTAATATTACTGGCTTTGCATCAAGATCTGAATCTCACCTAAAAGTTCCTCATGCTACTAGTAGCTAAGAGTATGTCACAAGCTAACATCAAAGCTAAGGAGAGAAGTCATCTTAGGTTCAACTAGTTTCGATGATCCTCCATAATATATCGAGGTAAAAAGCAACTTTGAATGAACATATTGCTTTTAACGAATCTAACATCTCAATGTTGCAGAAAGTGAAGCTGCTATTAGAAAAAGATATCGTCAAGGGTATCCTAAACCCCCACAATTGGTGAGATCGAATCTCGTCTTGTATGTTTTATGGCCATTGCTAGCCGGTTGAAGATTACTAGCTCGTAGTATTAGAGAAGATAAGTGTGTCATTTTTGGTTGAGCAATCTTACCTTACTATGTAGTTAAAAGTAATGTATATTTAACCGATTATAAACAAGTCATGTGTACAGTCAGTCATATCGAGTCTTGTTTTTGTTCATCTTCATCGCCATTGTTAACAAGGCCTGCACATCCGAACATCTCTGCCTATGTAACCTTGTCGAGTTGGTCATGTCCGAGGGAAGGCTGGGTTAAACTTAAAACAGACGGTTCAACCAATGTCAATGATGGCTCAGCTGCGATTGGAGGTGTGATCCATGATGACAATGATGTTTGGCGTTTTGGTTTCTCACAAAGTGTAGGGAATTGTTCTATACTACTTGTGGAACTCTAGCAATTTACGAGGGTCTTCGGAATTCGTGGTGACTTGGGTAACGTAAGGTTGTGTTGGAGTTTGATAACCTTGAAGCATCTCGTATCTTACTTCATAAATCAAAGGCGTTGAATTTGCACGCGCTCGTGACTAACATTCTTGACCTTTTGAACTTCTAGTGAGAAGTTGAAATTCAACATGTTCATCGACAATCTAATACTATTACCGATTGCCTGGCCAGACTAAGCCGTGGTGCCCCAGTCAAGGACTAATGTTTATTGACCGCCTGTTGAGGCTGCTTGTGCTTTACTGCATGATATGCATAGGTAACTTGGTTTTCTTTGTTCAATCTTAGGTTCAAAAAAGGATGAATATTCATTAATAAATGAACCACCTCAAAAGGCTGATAGAGGCTCACATAGAGCAGCTTTGACAGCTAATGGAAGAAAGACTGCTCATTCATTGAGATCGAGATGAACACCAACTTGGGCACGAGGTCACTGTTTGGACGATGGATATTCAAGGTAGCCTTACATCTATAAACCTTATCCTCATTTTAATTATGTTAACTGCTATAGAATATGCAATCCCTTCTAATGTTTGTGATAGTCACAATCTCAAACACCTAAGTTTCTTCAATTCTTTTTGTAGTGTTTTAGTTCTAAAGAATGCAGTCCCTGATTTTAAGTGGATAGGACAATGAATTTTTGTGTTCATCATTAGAGCGGCAACTCAATCCAAGGTAAAAAAATGCTAATATTACTGGCTTTGTATCAAGATATGAATCTCACCTAAAAGTTTCTCTTGCTACTAGTAGCTAAGAGTATGCCACAAGATAACATCAAAGTTAAGGAGAGAAGTTATCTTAGGTTCAACACGTTTCAATGATCCTTCATAATATATTAATGTAAAAAACAACTTTGAATGAACATATTGCTTTTAACGAATCTAACATCTCAATGTTGTAGAAAGTAAAGCTGCTATCAGAAGAATATATCGTCAAGGCTATCTCGGACCCCCACAATTGGTGAGATCGAATCCCAACTTGTATGTTTTTTGGCCATTGCTAGCCGGTTGAAGATTACTAGCTCGTAGTGGAGTAGATAAGTGTGTCATTTTCAGTTGAGCAGACTTACCTTATTGTGTAGTTAAAAGTAGTGCATATTTTATCGATTGGAAACAAGGCATGTGTACAGTCAGTCATATTGAGTGTTGTTTTTGTTCATCTTCATCGCCATTGTTAACAAGGCTTGCACAGATGAACATCTTTGCCCATATAACCTTGTCGAGTTGGTCATGTCCGAGGGAGGGCTGGTTTAAACTTAATACAGACGGTGCAACCAATGTAAATGACGGCTTAGCTGCGATTGAAGGTGTAATCCGTGATGACAATGGTGTTTGGCGTTTTAGTTTCTCCCAAAGTGTAGGGAATTGTTCTATATTTCTTGTGGAACTCTGGGTAATTTACGAGGGTCATCGGAATGCATGGCGACTTGGGTATCGTAGGATGGTGTTAGAGTTTGATAACCTTGAGGCCACTCGTATCTTACTTCATAAATCGAAGGCGTTGATTTTGCACGTGCTCGTGATGAATATTCTTGACCTTTTGAACTTCCAATAAGAAGTTGAAATTCAACATGTTCATCGACAATCTAATATTGTTGTCGATTGCTTGGACAGACTAAGCCGTGGTGCCTCAGTCGGAGACTGGTATCTATTGACCCGCCTACTTAAGTTGCATGTGCTTTACTACATGATATGCATAGTTAACTTGGTTTTGTTTGTTCAATCTTATCAAAAAATAGGATGAATATTCATTAATAAATGAATAACCTCAAAAGGCTGATAGAGGCTCATATAGTGCAACTCCGACAGCTAATGGAAGAAAGCGTGCTCACTCATTGAGATCGAGACGAACACCAACTTGGGCATGAGGTCACTGTTCGGACGATGGATATTCAAGGTAGCCTTACATCTATAAACCTCATCCTCATTTTAATTATGTTAACTGCTATGAAATATGCAATCCTTTCCAATGTTTGTGTGTGTCACAATCTCAAACACCTAAGTTTCTTCTGTTCTTTTTGTAGTGATTCAGTTCCAAGAATGTAGTCCCTAATTTCAAGAGGATGGGACAACGAATTTTTGTGTTCATCATTGGATGGGCAACTCAATCCGAGGTAAAAATTCTATTATTACTGGCTTTGCATCAAGATCTGAATCTCACCTAAAAGTTTCTCTTGCTACTAGTAGCTAAGAGTATGTCACAAGATAAAATCAAAGTTGAGTAGAGAAATCATCTTACGTTCAACTAGTTTCTATGATCCTCCACAATATATCGAGGTAAAAAACAAATTTTAATGAACTTATTGCTTTTAACGAATCTAACATCTCAATGTTGCAGAAAGTGAAACTGCTATCAGAAGAAGATATCGTCAAGGCTATCCCAAACCCCAACAATTGTTGAGATCAAATCCTGGCTCGTATATTTTTTGGCCATTGCCAGTCGGTTGAAGATTACTAGCTCGTAATGGAGAAGATAAGTATGTCATTTTCGGTTGAGCAGTCTTACCTGACTATGTGTAGTAAAAAGCGGTGCATATTTAACCGGTTGGAAACAAGGCCTATATATAGTCAGTCATATCGAGTCTTGTTGTTGTTCATCTTCATCGCCATTGTTAACAAGGCCTGCACAGCCGTTCATCTCTGCCCATATAGCCTTTTCAAGTTGGTCATGTCCGAGGGAGGGCTGGGTTAAACTTAATACAGACGGTGTAGCCAATGTCAACGATGGCTCAGCTGCGATTGAAGGTGTGATCCGTGATGACGATGCTGCTTGGTGTTTTGGTTTCTCCCGCAGTGTAGGGAATTGTTCTATATTACTTACAGAACTCTAGGAAATTTACGAGGGTCTTCGAAATACGTGGCGACTTGGGTATCGTAAGGTGGTGTTGGAGTCTGATAACCTTGAGGCCACTCGTATCTTACTTCATAAGTCAAGCATGTTAAATTCGCACGCGCTCGTGATTAATATTCTTGACCTTTTGAACTTCTAGTGGGACATTGAAATTCAACATGCTCATCGACAATCTAATATTGTTGTTGATTGTCTGGTCAGACTAAGCCATGGTTCCACAGTCAGTAACTGACGTTTATTGACCCGCATGCTGAAGCCGCTTGTGTTTTACTGAATGATATGCATAGTTAGCTTGGTTTTGTTTGTTCAGTATTATCAAAAAATGTATGAATATTCATTAATGAATGAACCACCTCAAAAGGCTGATAGAGGCTCACATGGAGCAGCTCCGACAGGTAATGGAAAAATGCCTACTCATTCTATGAGATCGAGAAAAACACCAACTTGGGCAAGATGTCACTGTTCGAACGATGGATATTGAAGGTAGCCTTATATCTATAAACCCCATTCTCATTTTAATTATGTTAACTAGCTATAGAATATGCAATCCCTTCCAATGTTTGTGTTTGTCACAATCTCAAACACCTAAGTTTCTTCAATTCTTTTTGTAGTGATTCGGTTCTAAAGAATGTTGTCCCTTATTTCAAGAGGATGGGACAACAGATTTTCGTGTTCGTCATCAGAGGGGCAACTCGACCTGAGGTAAAAAATGCTATTATTACTGGCTTTGCATCAAGATCTGAATCTCACCTAAAAGTTTCTCTTGCTACTAGTAGCTAAGAGTATGTTAGAAGCTAACATCAAAGTTTAGGAGAGAAGTCATCTTAGGTTCAATTAGTTTTGATGATCCTCCACAATATATCGAGGTAAAAAAACAACTTTTAATGAACTTATTGCTTTTAACGAATCTAACATCTTACTGTTGCAAAAAGTGAAGCTACTATTACAAGAAGTTATCGTCAAGGCTATCCCTAACCCCCACAATTGGTGAGATCAAATCTCGGCTTGTATGTTTTTTTACCATTGCTAACCGGTTAAAGATTACTAGCTCATAGTGGAGCAGATAAGTGTGTCATTTTAGGTTGAGCAGTCTTACCTTATTGTGTGTAGTTAAAAGTAGTGCATATTTAACCGATTGGAAACAAGGCCTACGTACAGTCAGTCATATTGAGTCTTGTTGTTGTTGTTCATCTTTATCGCAATTGTTAACAAGGCCTGCACTGCCGACCATCTTTGCCCATGTAGCTTTGTCGAGTTGGTCATGTCAGTGGGAGGGCTGGTTTAAACTTAATACAGACGATGCAGCCAATGTCAATGACGGATCAACTACGATTGAATGTGTGATCCGTGATGACGATGGTGCTTGGCGTTTTGGTTTCTCTCGCAGTGTAGGGAATTGTTCTATATTACTTGTGGAACTTTGAGCAATTTACGAGGGTCTTCAGAATGCATGGCGACTTGTGTATCGTAAGGTGGTGTTGGAGTCTGATAACCTCGAGGCCACTCGTATCTTACTTCATAAATCGAATGTGTTGAATTCGTACACGCTCGTGACTAATATTCTTAACCTTTTGAACTTCTAATGGGAAGTTGAAATTCAACATGTTCATCGACAATCTAATACTGTTGCCGATTTCCTGGACAGACTAAGCCGGGGTGCCTTAGTCGGGGACTAACGTTTATTGACTCGTTTGCTGAAGCTGCTTGTGCTTTTCTGCATGATATGCATAGCTAACTTAGTTTTGTTCGTTCAGTATCATCAAAAAGTAGGATGAATATTCATTAATAAATGAACCACCTCAAAAGGCTGATACAGGCTCATACAGAGCAACTCCGACAGCTAATGGAAGAAGGCTTGTTCATTCTATGAGATCGAGACGAACACCAACTTGGGTATGAGGTCACTATTCAGACGATGGACATTCAAGGTAGCCTTACATCTATAAACCTCATCCTCATTTTAATTATGTTAACTGGCTATAGAATATGCAATCTCTTCCAATGTTTGTGTGTGTCACAATCTCAAACACCTAAGTTTCTTTAGTTCTTTTTGTAGTGATTCAGTTCCAAGAATGTAGTCCCTGATTTCAAGAGGATGAGACAACGGATTTTTGTGTTCATCATCAAATGAGCAACACGATCCGAGGTAAAGAATGCTATTATTATTGGCTTTGCATCAAGATCTGAATCTCACCTAAAAGTTTCTCTTCCTACTCGTAGCTAAGAGTAGGTCACAAGCTAACATCAAAGTTGTGGAGAGAAATCATCTTAGGTTCAACTAGTTTCGATGATCTTCCACAATATATCGAGATAAAAAACAACTTTTAATGAACTTATTGGTTTTAACTAATCTAACATCTCATTGTTGCAGAAAGTAAAACTGCTATCAGAAGAAGATATCGTCAAGGCTGTCCCAAACCCCAACAATTGTTGAGATCGAATCCCGGTTCGTATATTTTTTGGTCATTGCTAGTCGGTTGAAGATTACTAGCTCGCAGTGGAGAAGATAATTGTTTCATTTTTGGTTGAGTAGTCTTACCTGACTATGTGTAGTAAAAAGCAGTGCATATTTAACCGATTGGAAACAAGGCCTATGTATAGTCAGTCATATCGAGTCTTGTTGTTGTTCATCTTCATCGCCATTGTTAACAAGGCCTGCACAACCGATCATCTCTGCCCATGTAGACTTGTCAAGTTGGTCATGTCTGAGGGAGGGATGGATTAAACTTAGTACAGATTGTGCAGCCAATGTCAATGACGGTTCAGCTGCGATTGAAGGTGTGATCCGTAATGACGATGATGCCTAGCATTTTGGTTTCTTCCGTAGTGTAAGGAATTGTTCTATATTACTTATGGAACTCTAGGAAATATACGAGGGTCTTCGGAATACGTGGCGACTTGGGTATCGTAAGATGGTGTTGGAGTCTGATTACCTTGAGGCCACTCGTATCTTACTTCATAAATCGAACGCGTTGAATTCACACACGTTCGTGATTAATATTCTTGACCTTTTGAACTTCCAGTGGGACGTTGAAATTCAACATGTTCATCGACAATTTAATACTACTGCCGATTGTCTAGTCAGACTAAGTCATGGTTCCCCAGCCGGTGACTGACGTTTATTGACCCGCCTACTGAAGCCGCTTGTGTTTTGCTGCATGATATGCATAGTTAGCTTGGTTTTGTTTGTTCAGTATTATCAAAAAAACTTATGAATATTCATTAATGAATGAACCACCTCAAAAGGCTGATAGAGGCTCACACGGAGCAACTTCGATAGCTAATGGAAGAAGGCCTGCTCATTATATGAGATCGAGATAAACACCAACTTGGGGAAGAGGTCACTGTTCGAACGATGGATATTCAAGGTAGCCTTACATCTATAAACCTCATTCTCATTTTAATTATGTTAACTAGCTATAGAATATGCAATCCCTTCCAATGTTTGTGTTTGTCACAATCTCAAACACCTAAGTTTCTTCAGTTCTTTTTGTAGTGATTCAGTTCTAAAGAATGTTGTCCCTTATTTCAAGAGGATGGGACAATAGATTTTCGTGTTCATCATCGGAGGGGCAACTCGACCTAAGGTAAAAAATGCTATTATTACTGGCTTTGCATCAAGATCTGAATCTTACCTAAAAGTTTCTCTTGCTACTAGTAGCTAAGAGTTTGTCACAAGTTAACATCAAAGTTGGGGAGAGAAGTCATCTTAGATTCAATTAGTTTCGATGATCCTCCACAATATATCGAGGTAAAAACAACTTTTAATGAACTTATTGCTTTTAACGAATCTAACATCTCAGTTTTGCAGAAAGTGAAGCTACTATTACAAGAAGTTATCGTCAAGGCTATCCCTAACCCCCACAATTGGTGAGATCGAATCTCGGCTCGTATGCTTTTTAGCCATTGCTAGCCGGTTGAAGATTACTAGCTCGTAGTGGAGCTGATAAGTATGTCAGTTTTGGTTGAGCAGTCTTACCTATTGTGTGTAGTTAAAAACAGTGCATATTTAACCAATTGGAAACCAGGTCTGTGTACAGTTAGTCATATCGAGTCTTGTTGTTGTTCATCTTCATCGCCATTGTTAACAAGGTCTGCACAGTCGATCATCTCTGCCCATGTATCCTCGTCGAGTTGGTCATGTCCGATGGAGGGCTGGGTTAAACTTAATACATGCGGTGCAGCCAATGTCAATAACGGCTCAACTGCGATTGAATGTGTGATCCGTGATAACGATGGTGCTTAGCTTTTTGGTTTCTCCTGTAGTGTAGAGAATTTTTTTTATATTACTTGTGGAACTCTGGGCATTTTACGAGGGTCTTCGAAAAACGTGGTGACTTGGGTATCGTAAGGTGGTGTTGGAGTCTGATAACCTTGAGGCCACTCGTATCTTACTTCATGAATCGAAGGCGTTGAATTGGCATGCGCTCGTGACTAATATTCTTGACCTTTTGAACTTCTAGTGGGAATTTGAAATTCAACGTGTTCAATGACAATCTAATATTTTTGCCGATTGCCTGGCCAAACTAAGTCGTGGTGCCCTAGTTGGGGATTGGCGTTTATTGACTCGCCTACTAAGTTGTCTGTGCTTTACTGCATGATATGCATAGTTAACTTGGTTTTGTTTGTTCAGAATCATCAAAAAAAGGATGAATATTCATTAATGAATGAACCACCTCAAATGGCTGATAGAGGCTCTCACGGAGCAGCTCCAACAGCTAATGGAAGAAGGCTTCCTCAATCTATGAGATCGAGACAAACACCAACTTGGGCACGAGGTCACTGCTTGGATGATGTATTTTCAAGGTAGCTTTACATCTATAAAACCCATCCACATTTTAATTATGTTAACTGGCTATGGAATATGCAATCCCTATGTTTGTGTTCGTCACAATCTCAAACACCTAAGTGTCTTCAGTTCTTTTTGTAGTGATTCAATTCTGAAGAATGTAGTCCCTGATTCAAGAGGATGGGAAAACAGATTTTCGTGTTCATCATAGGAGGGGCATGTCACACCCCGAAAATTGGTCTAGTCAAAATTAGGTTCTGGTGATAAGAAATTTTGTACCAGTTATGCTTGAATGATGTAATTGTTTGATCCTTGTAACTAATTCTGATGTAATGAGAGTTATTTTGGGATTAATTGAAGATGTTAGATCTTTTTGTAAAGATTGGAAGTTAGGGGTTTTGTTGAAAATGCTAGAAATGTTGAATCTGGGCAAGGCGAATCGATACGGTAGGACCTGTATCGATACAACCTAACTGTTTTTAACTAACTTACCTAAATTAGCTAGCTATACCGATACGGCCATAAGGTGTATCAATATGGGCCCCTATCCAAATCGATTTAGTGACCAAATTGAAAAGATTTGAAGTAGGGGATGACTCACCTACTTGCTTGCCACCCCTTCACATGGGATAGCTTAAAAAAGATGATGATCAATTCTCAATTGCCAAAAGAATTGTAAAAAGATATGATGGGATACAAACAATTTTTTAAGCTTTCTTTTGCACAAGGGAAAGCTTTTGATTGGTTTCTTTGGGAGATAAGAAATAATTAGAGATTAAGGATTGTTTTAAAATGGATAGGAAAAGCTTTCTTCCCTTGTTTTGCCTATTACCGAGATTAAACCCACCCTTTGCCTTAAAAGTAAGCACAAACCTTCATTGTCATCTTCCTCCTCAAGCTCAAGCATGCACTTCGATCCAATCCTTGTCCTTTGATTGATTTCGATACATCAATTGAAAACTTGTAATTGGCTCAAGTGGTAGAAGACAAGTCATCTTCACCATCGGCTATTCCGAACTCTTCCAACAGCAATGAGATTGCTATCTAAGAACTTTGAGGTTTTCGAGTACTAGGTGAGTGTAGTTGTGTCATGGGATTGGCTAGGTGCCATCCCGATTGCATTTGTTTTGTGCTTAGAAACTTGCATCTTCGTAAAAGCTCAAGTAGAGCAAATGTATGTGGATGCTATGGTAAGTGTGGTAAGTCCTTCATATTTGAATATATTATATGTGAACTTATGCATGATATTTGAATATGTTAAGTGTGGAACTTGATATAAACATGTTATGATATGATATTTGGAGCCAAGGCTCAATTTGTAATCCAACATGGCCTAAGGGCACAAAGGTGAGTTTTATGATGATATGTGTAACCTTGGACACTTGTGGACATTAGATACAATTGGCATGCTGTAGGGTTATTTGAGCTCTCTAAGTAAGGGATTGGACTATGGTCTGGGGCTACAGCCTATATGTGGGGAGAAAATGTTGGATTGTGTAAGGAATTTCGGAGCTACGGCTCAAGGCTAAGGCCTATTTTCGATATGTGTGGCGTACATGGGAATCCGCTTTTCCATTGGTTGCTATGTCCAAGGAGATGATATGTGTTTATGGTTTACATTTGATGCATGAAAATATGACATTTGGCTTGAGTGTGATATATATATGATTTATGTTACAAGTACATGCCATACAAGTATGTTACACGTCATTCATGCCATGGATGAATTTATGTGCATCTATTATAACTACCTCACTAGGCTATGTAAGCCTAACATCCGTGTGTCTCATGCATTTCAGGACCTTGAAGCAATTCGAGCCTCGACCGTGTTATTGAAGTTGCAAGTCACTCCTACCAATTATATATATGCTTACGTTTTGTTTTAAACTCCTAGTAATGTGGCATAGAGCTTAGACATGTTACATTGGTCTATTTTGATATATATGTGATGGCTCTAAAGTGTCTAAGTACTAAAAATGGAATATGGTGTGGTTGTAAATTAAAGAAACTAGTTAAATTGGGCTTAAAGACACTAAAAGATAAAAATTTAATAAACGGATTCAAATGAACCTAAAATTGACATGCTAGTAGGTTTTAGTGACTAAATACTACTGGTAAAATTTGGTAAGGCTTGGACATTGTTTGACATGTTAATTCGAACAAAACCAGATAAAATCTGTCATTACAAGACAGGCGTATCGATACGGGTCAAGCTATATCGATACGGCCTTGCATAATTGGACTTGGTGAAATAGATTGTGTCAATACACAAAAGGGGTGTATCGACACGGACTTGGGCAGTAAGGTTTGGGAGATAAATTGCATCGATACGGCCTTAGGCTGTACTGAAACGGGTCAACCTTGGTCAACACGTATTGATACAGGCTTAGATGTATCGATACGGGCTTGTTACCCTCGAATCTGAAATTGAGAAATTTGGCTTAGCGTACCGATACGGCCTTAAGTGTATCGGTACGGTGTTAGTTAATTCTGTTAAAAGACTTAAACTACAGATTTAAATAGTTTATAGACTGGTCACTAAACTTTAAATGGTCTAATTGGATAGGTAAATGACCTCCGTTAATAACGAAATTTTACAGGCTAATAATTGATAAGTTCAATTGAAGGTTAGTAAAAAGAAATTCTGATGAAGACCCCTAATATGTAAAATTTGCAATTTAGTCCCTAATTTCAAAAAAGTTTAAAAATTAACCCCCAAACTAAGTAGGCCACTAATGAATTAGTTTGATAAGTCGTAAAAGAGATTAATAAGACATTCCGAATAAGATTCTGATCTCCAAATAAGTCTCTGGTAACACTTTTCGACTCGGTTCTCTACCAGGTCGAGAAGAGGGTGTTATAGGGCAACTTGATTCGAGGTAAAAAATGTTATTATTACTAGCTTTGCATCAAGATCTGAATCTCACCTAAAATTTCCTCTTGCTACTAGTAGCTAAGAGTATGTCACAAGCTAACATCAAAGTTGATGAGAGAAGTCATCTTAGGTTCAACTAGTTTCGATGATCCTCCATAATATATCGAGGTAAAAAACAATTTTTAATGAACCTAATTGCTTTTAACGAATCTAACATCTCAACGTTGTAGAAAGTGAAGCTGCTATTAGAAGAAGATATCGTCAAGGCTATCCCGAACCCCCACAATTGGTGAGATCGAATCCCAACTCGTATGTTTTTGGTTCATTGCCAGCCGCTTGAAGATTACTAGCTTGTAGTGGAGCTGATATGTGTGTCATTTTCAGTTAAGCAGTCTTACCTTACTATGTGTAGTTAAAAGCAGTGCATATTTAACCGATTGGAAATTCAACATGTTCATCGACAATCTAATACTGTTGTCGATTACCTGGCCAGACTAAGCCGTGGTGCCCCAGTCGGGGACTGGCGTTTATTGACCTGCCTGCTGAAGCTGCTTGTGCTTTACTGCATGATATGCATATTTAGCTTGGTTTTGTTTGTTCAGTATTATCAAAAAAAGTATGAATATTCATTAATGAATGAACCACCTCAAAAGGCTGATAGAGGCTCACACGGAGCAGCTCCGACAGCTAATGGAAGAAGGCCTGCTCATTCTATGAGATTGAGACGAACACCAACTTGGGCAAGAGGTCATTATTCGAACGATGGATATTCAAGGTAGCCTTACATCTATAAACCTCATCCTCATTTTAATTATGTTAACTGGCTATAGAATATGCAATCCCTTCTAATGTTTGTGTTTGTCACAATCTCAAACACCTAAGTTTCTTCAATTCTTTTTGTAGTGATTTATTTATGAAGAATGTAGTCCATGATTTCAAGAGGATGGGACAACGGATTTTCGTGTTCATCATCAGAGGTGCAACTCGATTTGAGGTAAAAAATGCTATTATTACTGGCTTTGTATCAAGATTTGAATCTCACCTAAAAGTTCCTCTTGCTACTAGTAGCTAAGAGCATGTCACAAGATAACATCAAAGTTGGGGAGAGAAGTCATCTTAGGTTCAACTAGTTTCGATGATTCTCTACAATATATCGAGGTAAAAAAACAACTTTTAATGAACTTATTGCTTTTAATGAATCTAACATCTCAATGTTGCAGAAAGTGAAGCTTCTATCAGAAGAAGATATCGTCAAGGCTATTCCAAACCCCTACAATTGGTGAGATTGAATCCCGGGTCGTATTTTTTTTGGCCATTGCCAACCGGTTGAAGATTACTAGCTCGTAGTGGAGCTGATAAGTGTGTCATTTTTGGTTGAGCAGTCTTACCTTACTGTGTGTAGTTAAAAGCAGTGAATATTTAACCGATTGAAAACAAGGCCTGTGTAGAGTCAGTCATATCGAGTCTTGTTGTTCATCTTCATCACCATTGTTAACAAAGAATTTTGTTGGCAGAGTTTTGATTGGGGACATTTGGATGCCCCAAACCTATAATATACATACTCGTATTATTATCTATCATTTTTTATCTACCCATTGTTTTCCTCATGAAGCATTTAGATGGTTTAATTCAAGCATTGTTTTCAACATAGAATCCAACTCACCAACTATAGTAGGCATGTGGCTGCGCCAGGCGCATTAAATTGTATTTAATGAGTTGATAGTTTATAGGTTTGTATATTATTAGTGAATTATATGATTTCACTTATTTATAAAAATAAGTGTACAAATATTTAATTATTTATATTTTTAAAGGTTTTTTTAATGATATGATATTATGTGTGGCTCTAGAGTCTAGACATATAATGGTTTTTACTTTTTACCGCGAAACAATATTTATATGAAAAGTTATTCAATACATATGTAAAGTTGTCTTTAAATTGCTCAATCATTTTTGTTTTAGATGTTATGAATTTAATTTAGAATATGAAGTATAGTGTTTTAGTTTTTATGATTTAAAATTTAGAGTTAATATTTAGAAAATTATATTTTTATTATTATATTATTAATTTTTAAGATTTTTTAAATTTATACTAATTATATTATTCAGAACTCATAATGTCAATCCAACTATACAACTTAAGTTTTTATATGATAATATTTGCTTGTATTTTTTAATTTTTATCTTCACACAAATATTTAAATTTAAATTTTTTAAAATAAATATATATTTTTATTTCACTGGAGTCGCTCGTTATAAATTTTTTTTGTTGTAAATTTCAGTTGTGCAGACTGCACGGCACGTGTACATCGATATCGATATTTCCACGCGGAGAAGGGGTAGCACAAAGTTGGCACCTTACCTCCGCCGGTTCCACTTCTCCTCAAAGCCTTGATTCCTCCCACTGTACTTGCTTTCTCTGGCATCGAAAAGAAAAGAAGGAAAATCACTGTTATTTCTTCCGTCGCTGATGGATCCGGTTCTTGCCGTTGCGGCTCTGTCAGTTGTTCTCGGCGCTCTGATCGCTTTCATTTTCTTCAGAAATTACCTTCTCAAACGAAGATCCGAAGTCCAAACCATTGTGAAACCGGAGCTTCATTCAGATCCGAAAAAGCAATCGAAACCGCCTCAGTCTATCTCTAAAAAGTCTCACCCTAAATCTCACTCTCACGCCTCTGACAAGGTAATCAATTCTCTCTTCTGTTCATTGGCGATGAAATTAGAAAAGAGATCCAAGCACAATTTGAAGTTTCACTTCTTAATCTTACTTCCTGACTTGTATACAAGTGTAAACGAAAAAGAAAAGAAAAAAGAATTAATTACCCAATCCATTAGACTTTTTCTTGTTTTCTCCAGAATTTGGGATATTTTTGTGATAATCTGATATTGATAGGGTTTAGTCTGGCGATTTTAGTACTATATAAGAAATGATAGAAAGTGACTAAAAATACTTATTATGTAATTCAGGATTCAAACAAGCGCCATCATCCATTGGATTTGAATACTCTTAAAGGTCATGCGGATTCGGTCACAGGGTTATGTTTCTCCCCTGATGGTCATAATTTGGCAACAGGTAACTGAGAACTATTGGTGTTTTTTTTAACAAAAATACTTGTGAATTCGTATTCATGAATGTTTCATTCTTAATTCGGTTTTTCGTGTTTCTGCAAAGCTTGTGCTGATGGAGCGGTCAGGGTATATAAGCTGGAGGATGCTTCAAGTAAAAGTTTCAAGTACGAACATGAAGCACTTTTTCTAGTAGTTGTGACCTTGGGAGGATTGCCTCTTAATCTCATCTTGTGCTACTGTTGTGCAGGTTTTTAAGAATTAATCTGCCTGCTGGAGGTCATCCGCTAGCTGTTGCTTTTTCTGATGATGCATCTTCTATAGTTGTGGCTTCTCAGGCTATGAGCGGTTGTTCCTTGTATATGTATCAAGAAGAAAAACCGAAAACGGCTAATGACCCCAAGCAGCAGACAAAGCTTCCTCTTCCACAAATTAAGTGGGAACACCATAAAATCCATGACAAACAAGCAATCCTGACCTTAACTGGAGCTACTTCAAGTTATGGAACTGGAGATGGGAGTACCATTATTGCCTCTTGCGCAGAAGGTTTGACATTATCCATATCACAAAATACGTAACAATATTTAATTCAGATCTAATACAAGTATCTCTTTGTTACTTCTCAGGTACTGATATCACAATTTGGCACGGAAGAACTGGGAAAGTTGTAGGGCATGTCGACACTAATCAATTAAAAAATAACATGGCTACTATATCACCAAATGGCCGTTTTCTTGCTGCTGCAGCCTTTACAGCGGATGTGAAGGTAGAGATCTCTGAATTTCCTTGTATGTGTAGCACAATATCAGTACCATGATCAATATGTGTAAATTCAGAAGTCACATCTTAATATTCTAATTTACTTATCACCGATATTTTACTGAAATTTTGAATTATGAATTTATGAACGTGTCCATGTTCGACATGATGAGATTAACAAATCACTGAGTGCATTACCGAATTCAGTTGCACATTTATTGATTGGGAGGTATTGGATATTAAGCCCTATTTTGTATAAATGACCATTCCAGTTTCTTTGAATTCTCACTATTTAGTTAGTCGGGGCATGAATGTGCTGTGTATAGAACTGAAGTGACTGGTTCATATTTTTCATTTATATTGAAGATGCAGTGTATCATGTTACTTGGTGCAGTAAAGCAATAATAGTTCTTCATTTTATCCTTCAGTTTCATTAGTGTGCTAAGTTTTAGTATTTTCTTTGTCAGGTGTGGGAGATTGTGTATTCGAAGGATGGTTCAGTCAAGGAGGTTGTAAAAGCTATGCAGCTTAAAGGGCACAAGGCATGTGATTTCACTCAATAGTGCTTTCATTTGGTTCAATTCGTATGTTCCATCACGTCACAGATTGCACTTTCTGTGTTAGAGGTTTTCAGAAATTTTATGATAATTTATATAGGAGAATGATGGCCAAATGGTTTACTTTATCAAGGCTTTTAACCTCTGTTTATGGTACTTAACACTTACAGAAATTGCTGCTCTTGATTTGAATTATTTTGCTCCAAATAGGAGAATGATTTTTAATTTGTTTGGACTTCTACTGGCTAATTCATCTTGTCTGTTCTTTTATGTGGCATATCAAAAATAAATAAACAGGCTAATAGCTCTATGGCTTTCCTTGAAATTTCTGTTTGTTCCTAACCTTTCCTTTTTTGCTTTTCTTTTTCCTAAATGTTCAGAGTGCAGTAACTTGGTTATGCTTTTCTCCAAACTCAGAGCAAATTATCACAGCATCCAAGGATGGCTCGATAAGAATTTGGAACATCAATGGTCTGTCTGCACCCCTTAGTCTTTCTGCCTCTTTTATGTACATACAGTCTTCCATTCTTGATGGAAAAAAATGTTATTATGGTTTCTTTTCCACCTACAAAAGAAAAAGAGGCAGGGGTTGGTGGTGGAATAAATCATCTCCATAAATTTGAAAGGCATGACTAATATAAAAACTCTAAATGATGTGCTAATCTACAATTTTTTGTGCCAAAGTAGGTAGCTATTTTCATTTCTCGTATTAATAGTTACCATTTTGTGCCTGCTGACTGTTCTAATTGATTTGTGAAGTTCGATACCATCTTGATGAGGATCCAAAAATTTTGAAGGTGTTTTCAATACCTCTTCATGATTCAAGTGGTTCTGCTTTGCACTATGACCGTCTCAGCTTATCTCCTGATGAAAAGATACTGGCAACAACCCATGGTTCAACATTGCAGTGGCTGTGCATTGAAACAGGAAAGGTCTTGGATACAGCTGAAAAGGCCCATGATGGTACATCCCAAGCACCAAAGATTTATTTTGTTTTATCCATACCATATTCTCACATATGAATCTATAAGAAAGGATGTCATGCCTATGTACATAGTGCTAATGATTTTCTTAGTCCTGATGCTCTATGATGTCTGTCACCCCGGTCGGGGCACTTGTTGTATGATTGATTGATTTATGCTGCAGGTGATATCACATGGATTACGTGGTCACCTAAGCCTATACCTCTAGGTAACTAGAATTTTCTGCTTGTGTGAGTTTATCTGATATCTCCAGCTGCTTTTCTTACGATCAACATTGTTTAAATAGGAAATGAAAGAGTGGTGGTTCTGGCTACTGCAAGTGTTGACAAGAAAGTGAAATTGTGGGCAACACCACCCGTAAGTTCTTCGTGAGCAACTCATTTTGCATACAATGTCAAGAATTTCATGGAGAGCCCTGGCATAGTTGTGGATGCAGTTTAGATTGGCTCAACAAGTCCTTTAACATCAATAGAGAACTCATACTTAGCTCTTATGGAGTGGTGGAATAGTTAGAGTTGTATGGTAGGCGTGATTGGAGCCAAGATACGGAGGAATCTTTTCATATGTTTGCTTGAATAGGGTTTTCATATTACTGAAATTTTGCTTACTCGACGGCTTTTTAAGAGATGTGGCTATTTAACTCTTTTAACTTTTCGACTAGGGTCATCAAACTATTTCCTTTTTTTTACTTGGGTCATTGAACTATTTTTTATACAATCGTACTTTTGATCATTGAGCATTAGAAAATGGGTAAACATCAACCCTGGTCACTAAACTATTCTCATTTTCCTGTATTGGTCACCAAACTATTATTTTGTGTAAAATCGTTATTAACCTTACATTTTTCCTATTTTGGCCACTAATGTTATTTTTTTCCTGTTTTGGTAACCAATCTATTGCTTCTTTCTTATTTTGGTTAATAAATTATCTTTGCTTTCTTGTTTTTTATGAGTTTTTTTAACTGAGGGTGTCCGAGAATGATAGTTTGGTGGCCAAAATAAGAAAGCGGGAATATTTTAGTGACCAATGGTGATGCTTACCCTTAAAAAATGAGCTGTTTTTAAATTTAATATTTTTCTTTTTATAAAATTATAATCATTAAATTAAGTTTTTTAATGTAATTAATAATTTTGAAATTTTATATTTGTATATAAATATATATTTCTATATATGTAATTGCGTATGTTTTGTTAAAAAAATAGAATTTAAGATGTTTTTATGTATGTGTAGAATTATGTTTATATACAAATATAAAATTAGGAGTATGTTTTGAACCTTTCTTTTAGAAAATATCCTACATTAACTATATGTTAAACATATATATGTATATGATTTTCTCAACTACAAATTAAACATTTAATTTTGGTAAGTGGTTTCCATTCCAAAAAAAAAGCACTTCCCATTCAAAAAATTTTGTTAAGTGGTTAAGCATGTGCGTGCTCACTTAGGTCCAGATTTAAGTCCTCCCATCCTTATTTTTCATGATCTATGTATAAAATGTTGTCAACCATTATCAATGGTTGAGCTTGGATAAGTGGTAAAGGGTAGGGGTGAGTATTTCATCGAATCGAATGAAAATAAATGAGTTAGTCGAGTTGACGAGTTCTATTTTGTAATTCAACTTGAAATTTTAAATTTTTTTCTAGTGAAATTTATGAAATTCGAGTCAAGTTTTTGTTCAAATTTAATCGTAAACATTATATAATGTTATAGTATTAATTGATTTCAATTTAAATAGCTTTCTATAATTATATATAATATATATATTCATGTTTTTCACATATATATATATCAGAGATTCAAGTTAAAATTAAAAATTGATCTCTAATTATTAAAATTTTTGAGTTATTCATAATTTTATTGAAATTTATTTGAGTTGAGTTTAAGAAATTATGATTTTAGTCTAATTAAATTGATTTTTTTCGCATAGAGTCAAACAATGTAATTTTTTTATTTAAGTTTTGCTTACCCTTAATTAAGGGTGCTCATTTACCGTATAAGTCCCAAGTTTGAGCTCCTCTATTATTATTTTTTTAATTAAATTGATAAAATATATAAAAAAATTTAAAAAAATTAAGTGACATAATTGATATTTGTTATAATTGATATTTGTTAATCAAAATAAAATGACTTAATAGTTAAGTGACCTCGAGGGTACTTTACACGTTAAAAAAAGTATTTAATAAACGTGTCGGCCGGTGGCGTTCATGCTTGAGCTGCTGTATTAAAACGCTCAGTCGCAACCAAGGAACGGGGGGCAGAAAGATAGCGAGCAACCGAGACACAGGCACTAAGCGTAAGCGATGGCATCAATGGCGTCACCGAGCTTTCTCCACTCCAACAATTACAAAAGGAAAGCCCATTTCCACAGAATCTCCAGGCTTCAACGCATCGTCCTTTCTCAATCCGACGATAATAAGCCCCACCACCAAATTCCCCGAAGGTAACTTACCTCAATCTCTCCGTCTCAATAGTCAAAGAGCATTCATCATATTTCGTGTCTAATCCTACGCTGCTAATTTTGAAGGGAGATAATATTGAGGAGCAGCGAACTAGCTGTATTAGGAGCCATCTTCAGTTTCAGGTTTCCCCTTTTTCTTTTACTTCATCGTCGTTTCTGAAAATCTTTAATTTGGGGTTCTTAAAATTGCTAATGAAAAGTGAAAACCCCTGTGAATGAGTGGTGATGCAGTGGGAAGAAGCCAGAATATCTGGGAGTGCAGAAAAACCCGCCATCTCTGGCGCTTTGCCCTGCTACCAACAATTGTATATCGACCTCCGAGAATGTCACCGATCTAACTCACTACGCACCTCCATGGTAAACTTCTCTCCTTTGCCCGTCTTCCTTTTCGAAATGGATAAATTAGTAAATCATCGCTGAATTTTACTCTTAAAATTATTTTGGTAATTGATGTTTTAAATGTTTAGTTTACTCTTTTTAAGTTTAGGCATTGAATATTTTTTGTCACTAAAGTTTAGACAATAAACGTTTTTATCCCTTTTAAGCCCCAAACGATCATAGATAATAGACATTCGATTCGAAATTTTACCAGTCACTTCGTCTTAGCCTCTTAAGTTTGAATCTAACCTCTATTTTGTCGAAAAGCCCTTTGAAGTTCACGAATCAATAATTTTTTTTATGATTTCTCTCTCATTGAACTTTCTCTTCTGCGGTCGAATGAAGCTTATTTATCAGTGTGCTGTTTTTCTCGTGTCGAAAAAAAATTTACTGTACGAATCTCAGAAAAATTATTTCGTTCGCTGATAAATAGACGTAAAAGTGACAAAAAATATCTAAGTTTTAGTGAATAAATTGAAAGTTTCAAAATTTCAAAAGGTTTAAAAGTAAAATTTATTGATTTATGTAATTTACCATTTCGAAATTGGAAACGTTAAATCTGGTCGGTAAACAGAGTAACACGTGAAGAATGCCCGCCGACCTTTTTTTCCATATATGGTCAAAGAAATGTGATGCACGTTGTTTTTACATATATAATATATATATAAGGAATTACAATGGAGGGCGTAATAGGAAAAATCCAGTGACACGGCAAGAGGCGATGGAGGAGCTTCTGCAAGTGGTAAATTTTTTAAATTCATAATCCTTCAATGCTCAATGTAAATGGCTTTTCTTAAGTATGGAAATCTCTGATAATACTGCAGATAAAATCAACGAAACCAGACAAATACACACCCAAAATCGTGGAGAAGAAAGACGATTACGTGCGTGTGGAATATCGGAGTCCGATATTAGGGGTAAGTTCATGTTCTGTTCTTGTTCATTACCAAACATATCAGACACATGCAAACTGGCATAACTGAATTTCTATTTTATGTGTTATGTTCTTTTCTACAGTTTGTGGATGATGTGGAGTTCTGGTTTCCGCCCGGTAAGAATTCAACCGTGGAGTACCGATCGGCATCGCGGATTTGGAACTGTGATTTTGATGCCAACCGAAAACGAATCAAGGTAAATGCATTGGAAGCCGAGTAAGATGAATGCTTGATCTTTGGCAAAACTGATAAAATTATCTCCTTGCAGGCACTGAGAACGGAATTAGAAAAGAAAGGATGGGCTTCCGCAGAAACGTTTTAGAGGATTAGCTTTGCTCATTCAATTGTTTTCAAATGTAACATCTAATGATTTAATAATGGAATTTTAACTTTTTTTCTTCGTATCTTCTGTCTGTTTTTAGCCTAACATCAGATAGATTAAGAAAAAATCAACTAAGATTTAACAAGTATCACCAAGTCTGCAAGAACACAGTTCGATAGTAACAGAAACATGGTGAAAATATGAAGATCATACCCTAAATTTCAGGTATTCCGCTTCTGTGAAGGCTCCAATTAGGGGTGCTTATTAACTTAAACAGCTTGCAAACCGCTCAAGATCGATCCGGTTAAAATTCGATCAACGTTCGACTCGAGATTGATTCAGTCAAAACTCGATTAACGCTCGACTTGAGATCTAAACGAGTCGAGTCGAGCAAGGCCCAACTCTACTCGATAAGTTCGCGAGTAGTTCGTTATTTTTTATATAAATTTTTAATGATTTTTGGTGGTTATTTTAAAAAAAAATATGATTCTAGAAATTTAAATTTTAATTGAAAATTCTAAAAAAGTCCAGTGACTTGCCAGGTAATTTACTAATAAAATATTTAGTTTTAAATTTGCGCAACTTTGGTATTCGCCGAAAGTTTTAAAAGTTAATTTGTATTAATAAGAAGGCAAAATGACAAAAGATGCTCGCAACGTTTGCATGTTTTGTCATTTGGCCTCTTATTCTTTTTTTGGAGCAAACAACCCTCAACGTTTGCATGTTTTGTCATTTAACCATTTATTCTTTTTTTTGGAGCAAACAACCCTCAACGTTTCAATTTGGTCCAAATATGCCCTAGTTGGATGGAAACCGTTAATCAACTAACGTTCAGCGGCTGATGTTTACTGGACTTGCCATGTGTTAAGAGCTACCGACGTCAGAATCAACTGTTGACACGTGGTCGAACCTGATGGTGACACATGGCGAATATGATGCTGACACGTAAGCAAAACTTAACATGTTGCAAGTCCAGTCAAATCAACCGCTGATTGTCAGTTGACTGACAGTTTTCATCCAACGGGAGAATATTTGGACCAAATTGAAACGTTGCGGGATTGTTTGCTCAAAAAAAAAAAGAATATAGAGCCAAATGACAAAATATGCAAACGTTGGGGGTTGTTTGCTCCAAAACAAAAGAATAGGAGGCCAAATGACAAAACATGCAAACGTTGGGGGCATTTTTTGTCATTTTACCTAATAAGAAATTAAATTATAATAATTAGTCTTTCTTTTTTTATTAAAACGTTTTTTTATTATCATTTTATGTATAAAAGTAGAAAAGGAAACAAGTTTTTAGTTCCTACATAAAAAATACGATTAAAGGCCAAAACAACGAAATTCCTAATGCTTTCTTTCCTTTGTTGTTTATCGAAAATTTTTGAAAAACTAAAAAGAGTCTCACACTCGAATATCGACTTCATCTCTAATTTGATCATGACATGTTCTTTTATTCATCTCCTCAGTTTTCACGTTTTTTTTGAATTTGTATGTTTATATTAAGCTCTAGATTTTACCTATATTTTAAAAAATAATGTAAAAATTTTGGCAAACTTAACGAGCAACGAGTCGATTCGAGCAACAAATTTTTTTAATGAGCATGAGTTGAGCACTTCTTAACTCGCGACCGACTCACTTGATAAGCCCCCTTAGCTCTAACCTGGCTCACCACAAAAAGCCATGTCAATCCTTCCTCGGGTCCATATATTGGCGGCGGATACCATCACCATTTATGACAACAACAATTTGAAGCTTGTCACCCTGAATTAGAAAAGGAGAGTTAATTGACATTCTCAGAGGTAGAAGTTCAGGGTAGCACATATGAGTTCAATGTTCATGCTCCTGAACCGAGATCCAGAGAAAGTCTTTTCCATCTCCATTAACACTTGTTTGAAAACAATTAGATGCTCCGACTAAAATCCAATTGTGTATTAACTGTTCATGATCTCGGTCCAAAGGGGGAGAATGAATAAAGGCCATATCAATATGTTTTTCTTTACTTTCTCAACTAGTTGATTATGTGTACATACATGTAAAGTTGCTCTTTCTTCTACATTTCCATTATAAAAACAATGTCATTTGAACAACTCTTGAACATAGGCAAGGGCGGAGAAAGGAAGGGGATGGCACCCCTAAATGGAAAGCTTTCCTATTTGGTCCCTTCAAATTATAAAATTAAGAAAATGGTAAAAATTCCCTTTCGCCCTCCCTAAAATGATCCATTTCAGTCCAGTCCTATTAGAAAATATATAAATGTAGGCTAAAACAACGATGAAATTGAATGTTGGCTGTTCAAAAACGTATAATTTAACTTGGTCCCTCTAAATTTTTTTTTCTGGTTTCACCCTTGAAAATATGATGATAGCTTGAATCAAAACTTGCCCTTATCTAAAAAAGCATAATATTTGACTGAATAGTCATCTTGTCCCTATTTTTTTAATCAATTTAACCTCAATGCTGATATTTTGGGTCAAAATGGCCCTTTCTGCATTTGAAAACTGTTAGTTAACTAACGTTAAATGACTTGAAATGATGTGGCAAACCTACGTGACAGTGCACGCTGACATGGCAATGTCATACAGACAAAAGTGCTGACTTAAAATATCACATCAATCAAAAAAATAATTTTATAAAAATTATATAAAATATAAAATTATTTTTTCTGATAATGTGTCATTTTGTCAGGTCATTTTAAGTTATTTATGGTTAGTTGACTAACAACTTTCATCAGTAGAAGGGCCATTTAGACCAAAAGTGAAACGTTGAGAGTTAAATTGGTTAAAAAATATGACTAAAATGACTATTCAGTCAAATATTAAGTGTATTTTTTTAGCATTATGCCTACCTAAAATGAAAGTCGAATCAAGTATTGGATCCTTCTCCGACATTGGTAGCAAAACTAATTTAAAATTCCATGACCCATGGACAAATTTCACAAAAAAAAGTAGTTTTCCTAGAACCATAGGGGGGCAATAAAAACTTGGTAGAAAATTCCACAAAATTTCTTAATTTCTCCATAAAGCTTTCAATTCCTTTAATTCAAAATAGCTAGTAAAACCCAACAATCATGCTAATTAGGACCTAAAAGATGTTCAAGTGCCAAAATTCCATTACTTTCAATCAAGTTTTTCTGTTAACTTTTGCATACTAAAACCAAAGGATCGGCTAAAAGAACATACAGTTTAGAGATTTTGGAGTAGTCGCGGGTGAGGGCATTGTAACCGGTGGACATTCTAGCATCAGCTGCTATATAACACAGTTATCGGCTCCAGCGATCGCAACGCAAGATCTGCAATTTACGAAGAGCAATACAATCACAACATTAAACAACATTAAACAACGAATCGATAGTTATGGTGGAGTTTATCTGGAGAATTCAGCAACAAGAAATACAGTGGCATCTACGGAAGAAGCAACCCTTGTCAAAGTTGATTATGATTTGTCTTCCTAGAGTTTTCACAATGTAGAATGGTTGATTTTTAGATATTTTTGAAGAAGCTGGACGTAGTATGAAACATGAATTCATGGTTTTGTTCCAGTAATATCAGTTTAGTCTTCAACGCAAATTAAAAAGTCAGATCAATCGAGCCCAACAAGGGATCTTCCGTTCTAGAAGACACGAGTTCAATTGTTTTGTTTGCAAATTGTGTGCATTGCGAAATAGTTAAAATTATCTATAAACAAATACTACCTAGTAATCACATTACTAAAAAAAAAGTAAGATCAAATCAATTACCCATAATATTTATGTTTTAACCTTATATCAAATTCAACTTAAAAAAATAAAGAGTAAAAATAAAAATCATCTAAGAAAGAGGAATTATTTTCAGTTTAGTGATAATTGAATTGTTATTTTGAATCAAAACTGAAAATTAAAAATAGCCGGTAAGGGTTGGGTGTAATGACAAGGCATATGTTCTCTCAAAAAGAGAAATTGGGTTCGAACTTTGAAGATAAACATTATTGGAAAAGAGGGTCATGAATTCCAAAAATGAACATATATTATACGAAAAGTTAGAATACTAAAAACAAAAAAACTCTATAGTTTTAGGATACTCAATTTTTTTAAAAAATAAAGTTTTATTTAATTTTTACGATTTATTAATATCAATTAAATTTTTTAAAAATATTTATTTGTTAGGTTAAAAAGCTATTTAAGTATAATAAAACTATACAACTATTATTTTTATCTACCTAAATTCCTATAATACTATCTCTAAATAAAAATCGTTACTTTTTTTGTAACGACCCGAAATTTCGAGTCAACATACGGGCATTGATTCGGATTATAGACCTTCGTGTTGGATTGATTAATTAGACCCTTTGGGTCAAGTTTGAGCTTGTTTGGATGAAAATTAGGTTGTTTGGGCTCGGTAGGTGACCTTTTGGAAAATGGGGAAAACCTTGGGGTCTTATTGTAATTTAACCTCATTTCAAAATAAAAGCTAATCACCTTTTATGGTCTTTGTTTTATACGTGGGAATGGGGGATATTGTGAGGTCACCCATTTCCCTTCAACTTTTCCCTTCTTTTCTCCTACACCATTTTCTCCTTCTCTAAGCTTGACTTTATATACAAAAGATTCAATCTTTACCTAGCTAAGTTCTATTTCGAGATTCAAGATTCAAGAATATTGATCACCATTTCTTGAGCTTCATGAAAAGCATAATCTTGGGGAAAAGAGGTACGCTTTCATTTATGGGTTTTTGGAAGCTCAAAGCTTTAAGGGTTCTTCCTTTGATTTTTTAGTTTGAATTTCGTAGTGCTTTCTTCCCATATTTTTGTATTCAAGCTTTGATTTGTTTTTCCATGATTTGTGGTTAAGGGAAGTGGGTTGAAGACTTTTCAAGCTTAAGGAAAATAGTAAGTTGAAGGAACCTTGTGTGGAAGCTCAATCCGGGTTAGTTGCTAAAATGTCAGTACATCTTTGACTCCTACTCTTTTTGAAGATCATAAAGTGATTGCCTTGCTTGATTATATGGTTTAAGATTTTTCGTTGGGTGTTTTGGTAGCTTAAATCCCTTTAATGGCAAAGTTCGGATTTACTGTTAATAATGTGTAAAAATGGTAGCAAACCACCCTAATTAACTCCCATAAGATGTAAGATTAAGTTAAGAGGTTAAAGGTTACGTTTTGGGGGTTTGAGAAGTGATTTCCTGAGCCTTGAAAGCCATTTCTAGGCTTCAGTATCGGTACACCGAGATCTTGTACCGATACCATCTGTTCTAAATAATGAACACATGCAAAGTTTAAAAGGAGTATCGATACGGGTTGGGGCCGTATCAGTAAGTGTAGTAGCAAAAAGGTGTACTGGTACACGTATGAGCATATCGTACAGGTGGGGTATCAGTACACGACCCTTGTATACCAGTAAGAGGTTGCTAGTTAAACCCCTTCACGTAGGAAGCTGGGTATCAATATGCATAAGGTGGGTATCGGTACCCACAGAGGCGTATCAGTACACTAGGGTGGGTATCGATACCCATTGGGCAGTCTGCCCAAAAAATATATTTTGAGTTCGAGGGGCTTATAATTCGAGGGCTATGACCCAATGAGATTTTAATATGATAAAAAGAATTGTAAAAATGAGAAACCGAGTTTTAACCCTCATAAATTTTAAAAGAAAATAAATTTTTAAGTAGTCAAAAGTCTCACAAAATGACAAGGAAAGTTTTTCTAAGTCTAAGACTTAAACCCAAAACATTTTTCTAAGTATTTCAAAGCCAAATTCAACAAATACGCCCAGGCGTATCGATACACCCTAGGTGTTTCGATACGTATTTTCACTACTGGAATTTTAATCACCAAAATGTACTGATGCAGTTGTCCCCGTATCTATACGGTCTTTATATGGGCTTGTATTTTAGGTTATCCGTATCGATACGACTATGTCTATTTCGATACGATATTCATCTGGGTTTAAGTTATTGCTTACACGTACTGATACAAGCTTCACTGTATCGATACGGTTTGCTGATATTTTCAAATCTTTACATTAAATTTTGTTACCTTGTCATTTATAGGAATCGGTGAACTTAAAAAATTAGTTAACCCGTATTGATACGCCCTTTAAGCGTATCGATGCAATTTTCACTTCAGATTCTAGTGAGCAAAAACCGTATCGATACGGCTATATCATATCGATACACTCATGTTTTTACTCTATGACCATTTCGTACGCCCTCAAGCGTATCGATACACTTTTACAAATGACTCTTTCTTCTTTCGATAGGTACCGATACGGCTCTTTGTGTATCTATACGGTTGGTCACCAAACAATATTTATTGCGGAAAATGGTCCCCAACGACTTTATTAATGAATTTAACCACCCAAACGGTTAGAAATCAATGAGAGGGTATAAATTCAAGTCTCCAAAGCCGATACAACTATTATTGAACATCAATTGAACAGCTTACAAGCATTCAAGCAAAAATCTAACCCTTTGAGTCTATTAGAGTCAAATCTATTGTAACCTTCTTGAGTGATCTTATTGTAATCTTCTATTTCAAGTTTGGGTTGAGTGAGATTGTAATTGGGCAAAATATTACCTTTGAGTGTATTTTCATTTGCCATTCCATTTCTTGTAAAAGAGTGAACCTTGATCAAGCATTGAGTAGAAAACTTTGATCGTTTGTAATGATTTCCTCATAATCCTAGAAAAATGGAATAATTTCTAGTGAAATTGGTTGAAATCCTTAGTGGGGAGCTAAGGTAGTGGATGTAGAGCTTGTTAGAAGCTTGAACCACTATAAATTGCTTGTCTTTCAATTTTATCTTTTTGCTTTGTTTCTCTTTAATTTTTTATTTGCCAATTCACCTCCTCTTGGCCATCCACTATTGATTGATTACCTCAACAATTGGTATCAGAGTTACACTCATTGGATGGATTAACATCCTCTTGAGTCGATTCTAGGAAAGATACATCAATCTACATTCAAGTCATGGCGTCTACCCTTGGTCAAAACTTGTATGAGTCTCAATCTACCACCAAACCATCATTCTTCAATGGAGAACTATCTATTTTGGAATAATCAGATGAGGCTATTCATCAGATCCAATGATTACCTCCTTTGGAATGTAATCGAAGACGGACCATTCATTCTAATGAATCAAGAAGGAGATAGGCAAGTTCCCAAGGCCAAACAAGAGATGACCGATGAAGAAAGAAGGAAATTGCAAGTAAATGACAAAGCCTTGCACATGTTCTTTTGTGCGCTTAGACCCGATGAGTACTCAAAGATGTCTTTGTGTACAAGTGCAAAGGAGGTGTTGGACAAGCTCGGGACCACATATGAAGGAACCAATGATGTAAAGGAGACCAAGATTGGAATCCTTAAATTGAGCTACTAGAACTTCAAGATGGAGCCCGATGAAAGCGTCACCAAGATGTTTGATCGCTTCTTCGTCATCGTCGACGGTCTCAAAGGCTTTAGAGAAATCATCCCCGAAGACAAGCTAGTTTGAAAACTCATCTACTCTCTTCCTAAATCATGGGATAGGAAGAGGACCGCCATCATCGAGGCAAATGATTTGAAGCTCGATGCTTTTATGTGTTCTCTTCTTACTCATGAGATCATGAAGCAAGGAAGAGAAGAAAAAAAGGTAGAAAAGAATGAGGTAGAGAAGAAGAAACTCGGAATTGCTCTCAAGGCTTCTCTTAAGGAGAGTGATTCGAGTAAGGAGGAAGATGAAGAATTGGCTATGCTAGCTGTCGCGACGTTTTTTGAAAATACTTAGAAGTTTTGAGGTTTCCCACTTTTATTGAAAATATTTTATTAAAAGAGGAATTCTTTAAAAACGTGCTTTTAAAGTAAAACAGGAGTTGCCACCGGTCACTTGGGTTAGGTAGACCGGACACCGAAAATAAAACCAGAGATTTTTGGATTCGGGAGTCAGTTACGCACGGGGAAGGGTGAGCACCCCCGTCATGCCCAAAAAATGGTACCAAAATTATTATTGCCTTGCTAATATTGGATTTTGCGAATTAAAGTGACAAATTAAACTGAAATTTGGTTATATAGGTGAGTATATTTTAAGGGCCCTAATATTCAAGAAGGAACGTCCAAACCACCACCACTACGACTGGTACTGGCCTCGTTCGTTCCCGAATAAAATGACACAACATAACAATTTATATCCTGGATGCAAATCAATTTAACAACGAATTAACTAAGCATACATGGCAATAAATAAATACGATATAAAGCAAAAACATAAATAAATAAGTACTAAATAAATACTAATTTAAAGCACAAATACATTCAAATATATAAACATACAAGCTAAATATAAAAAAAGAACAAAATTTAAATTAACTAACATTTTATTAAATTATAAAAATGAAAAGTACAATGTAAATAAAAAGGAAGAATATACTTAACTAGAAGCTTGAATGAAAAACTTCGACTGACCCCCACCAAAACCTACGCACCGTGACCCAAAAATTTACTAGATCGGACTACAAAGAAACCTCCGATTGAATACTGAATCGAACCAACTAGGACCGGGAGCACTGCTCCCGGCCCTTGGCAAGCCGTGCTCGGGCTGCCCCCTACTTTTTTAGGGGCTTGGCCGATCTTTTCTCCTGTTGTGCTGCCCCCACCCCGCCTTTTATAGGCAAAGCTGGGGATAAAGGGGTGATGTGGAGCGGTGCTACACTCCCTTTTCCCTTTTTTTTGCTTTTTTTTCTCTTTTTTACTTTTTTTTAAATTTTTTATACTTATATATATTATTTAATAACACTAATACAACCCGAACAAAAATGAGTGATTACAGCTTCCCCTCTTTGCTTGCTCTTGTGAAACGAAAACAAAGCAAAGATAAAAAACAATTATTTTTGCTCTTTCTCCTTGTCATTGGCTTCAGAATTATAGGTTCTTCTGGAACTTTCGTCTTTTCCTCGGCCAACTCTTTAAACTTCATTCTTTAAAACGGAGGATCCGTTGGAGAAGACAAAATCTTCAAATCAGAAATTCAAGGTTTCAAGTTCTTCCTATATAGAACTGTTCTTTCCTCTTTTGACTGGCTCCTTGGAAAAGCAAATTCTCCTTATATAAAATTTTTGCTTGTTCTCGGTAAAGTCTTTAGGCTACAAGTCCTTTATATATAGAACTTCCATCTCTTCCTCATTTGAAACCTCGGATCTACGATTATTCTTATATAAAACCCTTCGCTTTCGAGATCCTGGGACTGAAGCCTTGGAACCATAAGTTCTCTCTATATAGAACCCTTCTTCTTCCTTGGCAAATTTTTGAGTTGCAGGTCCTTCCTACATAGAACTTGCTTCTTCTCCTCATTTGGAACCTCGGATCTATGAGTTCTTCCTATATAGAGCCCTTCGAGATCCTGGAACTGAAGCCTTGGAACCATAAGTTCTCTCTATATAGAACCCTTATTCTTCCTTGGAAAATTTTTAGTTGCAGGTCCCTCCTACATAGAACTTGCTCACACTTCCTCTTCCTGAAATCAAGATCCTTGAATGTCTGCCTTCTTCGCCCTAAAGTCCCCGAGCTACGAGTATCTGCCTCATTCGCTCTGAAATCCTTACGTGGCGAGTTTGCAATCCTTCGCTTGAAATTCTCGAAAGGTTGATAATTTTTTTCTCTATGAATTCTTCGTTTCTTTTTGAGCGAGTCCTTCTCGTTAGGAGCTCTTTAATCTTTGCCAATCAGGTTCATCTCATTAGGGGCTCTTAGATCCTTTCAATACGGAGTCGCAGTTTGAAATCTTTTCTACTTTTTGAATATCTATGAATTGCAACATCTCAAAGTTGTTCGGATGCTTTCTCTTTTTGGATTGGTCTTTCTTGACCTTTTCTTGTTTTCTTCTTCTTCATCACCTTCTTCCTCTTCTTCTTCTTCTTCTTTTTTTCTTAGAAGTGGTACCTCATCTTGTATTCGAGTTCAACCATCTTTGTTTCTTTCTTTTAGGGGTTTTTAACATTTTCTCTTTAAGCGTCTTTCCAAGTTTTCCCTTCAGACTTGCTTTTCTCAAAGTGCCATTTCGGGCTTTCTTTTTTCTTCTTTTTCTTTTTCTGTCTCATTTTCATTTTCTTCTTATTCTCTTTCTTTTTTTTCTTTTCTTTTTCTTTCTTTTTCCTTTTTCCTATTTTTTGGGGTTCCTTTCGGGTTTTTGCCCCTTGATTTTGACATGATAGGCATTCGTCGTCCTTTCTCGGTAGGTTTTGTCAATTTCGCATCCAATATCCTCTCGTCTTAGCTTTGGAAAATTCTTTTCTTGTCTTGAAAAAAGGACTAATCTTATCTTGCTTCGTTGATTGTGGCCTTATGATCGCGAGTTCTTTCGACTCTTCGTCTTTCCTCGGTTGATTCTTCGAACTATGAATTCCTCGATGCCCCAATTTCTGTTGTGTGGCAGCTTAACATCACGCTCGAACGGCTGACTGCTAGCTTGGGAGTCTTGGTGGGAAATGAACTGGTTGCCGAAGCTTAAAGATTTTCTTCACTACAAATTTCTTGGATCTTTTAAAAGAATTCTAAATATGGAGTTGTTCTTCTCATTACAGATGAGCTTTTCATTATGGTCCATTATCTCTTTGCTAAGTGAATTCCTCTCATAAGGAATTCCTCGAAGCTTTGTTAGGCGAGTTCTCCTCATTAGAGACTCTTCTTCTCCATTAAGATCTACCTCTCTAAATGGGAAGTTTTAGGCCAAAATTTTTTCTCAATTCTTTGAATCTGTCAAAACAATCAAAATGATTTGATGATATGAGTTAGCATGCTCCTATCCTATGGACGTCTAACTAAATATGATGCATGAGTTGCAACAATTCCAGAACTACTCAATTAAAGCTCTTATTCCCTGAAAGGCCATTCCCAAATTTATTTTTCTGTTCATTTCTTCGTTGTATGCTCTTAAATATCAATCATTTCAAATTTGAACTAGCAATACGCTTTCAAATCTTTCATACGAGTATCTTTCTTATCTTCTAGGGTTATAACCTCTCTTAGTAACCAATCTACTTCTGGTCCCTATACTATTCTTATACGGGGACTCTCATCATCAGCCTTACCTCATTTAATCTTAGGGCTCAACTATTTTCTTATTTTTGACCCAACACGTAGAGTCCTCTTCTATTTCAAAATTAGGGCTAGCAGAATGCCTCCACTCCTTGGACTTATCTGTAAGTTCAATCTTTCTTATTGAACTCACCAAAGCATCTCGGTGGAAACCAACTCTAGGTTCCTATGCTTTGATTCTCATTGTAAGTAATGCAGAAAATGCAATTTTGAAAATATTGCAGTCATTTCGAAAATAAAACTTGGAGATAACGCCAAGCATTTTGAAAACAATGTTTGGAGAAAATGATAAATATTTAAAAAATCAAAATTTGGAGAAAAAAGTCAAACATTCTTAAAAACTAATGTTAAAATTTTTTGGAGTAAATGCCAAATATTTTTGGAAACTGATGTTCAGCCCCGGAATATCAAATGCACTAGCACCTTTGTTTCAAATTGAAAAAGATCAAAACGAATAAAGCGTATGTTTAAATTATCTTGACTGTTGTGACGATATATACATATTGTAGCGATGTCCTCTTTCACTAAAAACGCCGAGTTTTCAAAGTGTTGGTGATTTTTCGGATATAAAAATATTTATCCGTGGGGTTTTGAAAATATCATATTTTATTTAAAAATGAGGAGTCGCCACCGGCCACTTAGGTAGGCCGGACACCATAAAACCAGAGATTTAAAAACTTTTGAGTTCGAGAGTCGGGTACGGATGGGGAAGGATTAGCACCCACACACCGCCCAAAATTGTACTTTAATAATTACCGCTTTATTAATATTGGATTTTCCGGGTTAAAGTGACGATTAGTTTAAAATTCGGTTATAATTGCGAATAAATTTTAAAGGCCCCGTTATCCGAGAGTAAACGCCCAACCACTATCACTACGCCTGATACTGGCCCTATTTACGCTCGGATAAAAGGGCACCACATTGACAATTAATATTCCGTTATGCAAACCTAACAAAAACATTATAGACAAATATTTACAAAGGCGTGGAACTACAAAAACATAAAAGACATAAACATAATAATATTAAAGTGCAAAATGCATGAACAAAAACATTGTAATATGTCCTAAAAATAAAACAGCAAATACGAATATAAACATAAAAATGTGCTTTCTAAAACTAAATTAATTACATCCAACACTTATGCATAAAGATGAATTACAATTACCATCTATATGACAATTACACGTGGCATAATATGATACCAAAATAATAAAACGACATACTAGAATAAAACTAATATTTAATGCTTAACATATGACACAAATTTCATGCATGAATAAAAACATTGTGTACGATAAACAATATCACACAATCATATAACCTAAGAAGCAAAAATATCAGAAAAATGTAAACATACGAACATGACATATAACCTAAACTAAAACGTAACATGTGAGACAAACGTGAACACGACATGTATAAAATAAATTAATTATAGGAACACGGTATAACATATTTTAATACACAAATTATATAGTTATAAATTAACATACTATACAAAACATATACCGATACCAAAAGAACAATATGAACATGCTAGACATGTAAAAAATAATATTTAAACATGAAAAAAGGACTAAAATGGAATAATAAAAAACAGAAGGCATAAATTAAAGAGTGCATTTAGGGATCGAATTAAGAACCAGGCAAAACACATAAGGACTAGAAGTGTAATATAACCAAGGGGCAAGCTCAAAATGGAAATTTGGAAAACGGGATGGTTCAACATGTGATTTCACCATTTATAAACATGATTTCGGTTAATTTAGTGATCAAATCGAAATAAAACAGAAAAGAAAAAGGACCGGAATTGTAATTAGCCCATGCGACGAGCTTAAAATGAAAATATAGGGGACAAGGGAGGATTTATGATGCAATTAGACCATTTTATTTTATTTTGGGTCTATAAGACCCGATTATCTGGCCCCTGATTTCATTTTTCCTTTCATTTTTTTTCTTTAAGAGAGATGGCTCTCTTCTTCCTTCTATTTTCCCAGAAAACACAAGCCCCGAACCCTTCAGCCGCCATGGTTCTCGAGGCCGGCGATGGTCCGGCTACTCCGGCCACCGCCCTCCGCACTCAATCAGTTCTAAAACCTAACCTAGACCCCTCTCGAAAACAAAAACTTTACTTTTGAAACGGCCAAACCCCAAAACCCTTTCCGAAACTGTCACGCTCTTACTTTGAGACCACCAAAACCCTAGATCTATGGTATTTCGAAACGAATGAGCAAAGAAAAGCCCCTTTTGTGGCTCACTCCTCAGAGCTTATCGCCGGCAAAGAAAAGGTTTTTTCTTAGGTAAACTCTATTTTTGTTTCTTGTTCTCTTTTCATGCATGTATGAGACTCAAAGAGGAAAAGAAAAAAGAGAGAATATTATCGATAGAAATTTGTACCCTTTTTTGGATAACGTCTTTTTTTGTATTTCTGAAAACTGATCCTAATACACTTTGGTTGGATTGCCTATATCCTTGTTCTGATCTCTGTTTTTGGTAGAATATAATACATGAAAAAAATACATCAGATCTGATTTTTTGGTACTGATAATCCATTGTTTTGGGTGTTTTGCACGTTCTCTGAGCGCGGTGGTTGAGCTGGTAGTACGACGACATGGTGGAGGAGGTGTGGTGGTGACCCGTTCGGTCAGAGTGAATCTCGACCGTTGGATCAGGTTTAATCCAAGGGCTGGGATGCTTTGAAGCTTGGACGATCGAGATTCTACCTTGGAATTGGGAGACTGCACCGGATCATGACATGTGGCGTACGGTGATTTGAAAGGTCTAGAGCGTGCGAGCCACGCACGCGTGGAAGACAGCTGAGCAGCGAGTGGTGTCACGCGCATCAGATGAAAGGTCATCTTGACTTGATCGTAGCCGTCGGATCTGGATTTGATCTGACGGCTCTGGGTTGGCTGCGCATAGATAATAATAAAATGAGGTCAGGGTTAGATATATTTTTAGGGTTTTTATTTATTACGGGCTTTGGCCGGTTGGGCCTTGTCAATCATGTTATATACTTTTTGGGTTTTTGTAATATATTGGATTGGACACTAATAAACCTTGGTTTTATTTTATTATCTGTTTATATATATATGTGTGATAATAATATTAATAATAATAATAATAATAACACGATTATGATAATATATACATATATATATTCGTACGCATACACCTATACGTATGGCATACCAACATTAATATACGTTACACGCCCTTAGTTAATATAACATAAATGTACCGGCACACCTAATTATACACATCACTACTATAACATTCACATGTTACACAGTCACACACAATGCACACATAAACATACATACGACACACATATACTATAATAAATATTAACATATACATAAACATAATATGTATAATACACATGCACTCATACGTATCACACGTGTATATTTCACACACATTAATCGCATATATATAGTAAACATATAATGTAATATTTATACATGCAATAATAATTCCCCATTAATTATTATACTAATATATTAACAATATTTACAAACCGGATAAAAATGAGTGATTACAGTTGCCTCTCTTTGCTTATTTTTGTGAAATGAGAACAAAGCAAAGACCGAAAGCACTCATTTTTATCCGACTTCCCTGCTCACGACTTCTGAATCACGTGTTCTTCTGGAACTCTCCGCTTTTCCTCGGTCGAATCTTCAGGCTCGTAAGTTCTCCCTGTATAGAACTTCTTCACCTTTGGTTCTTTTTTGAGATTCTAGAGTTAGAGCTCTTCCTATATGGATCCTTTTACTGGGGCTTGAAAACGTAAGTTTCTCCTTTATATAACCTTTGTTTTCGCTTGTTCTTTCCTCTTTTTCTTTTTCTTCTTTTTTCCTCATTACTTTTTCCTTCTTTCTCTTTTCTTTTTCCTTTTTTTCTCTCTTTTTTTCCTTTTCTTTTTCTTTTCTCTTCTTTTTTCTTTTTCTTTTTTTTGTTTGTTTGTTTTCTTTTTTTTTCTTTTCTCTTCTTTTTTTTATTTTTTCTCTCTCTTCTTTCTCTTTTCTATTTTTTATGAGGCTGTTGATATCTTACGCTACTAAAGCTGCCGCATCATGCCCGAAGGACTTATCGATGGCCCGAAGGACTTATCACCATGCTCGAAAGACTTACTGGTGGCCCGAAGGACTTATCATTCTGCCCGAGGGACTTACCGATGACCCGAAGGGTTTAACATCTGGGCCTCGCGCTGCTATGGCTGCTGCTCTTTCTGGACTCATGCTACTCATGCTGCCGCATCATGCCCGAAGGACTTACTGATGGCCCGAAGGACTTATCACCACGCTCGAAAGACTTATTGGTGGCCCGGAGGACTTAACATCGTGCCCGAAGGACTTACCAATGACCCGAAGGATTTAACATCTGGGCCTCACGCCGCTATGGCTGCCGTTCTTTCTTTTCTTCAGTAAATTCTTTGACGATTCTTCAAATACATGTCTAGGAACAAGCAAAAACTGACATGCCTCTATCTATATGATGCATGCAATGTCGTGCTTTCTTCTTCTTCTCTTTTTCTTGTTTCTTTTTTCTTCTTTTTTCTTTTTTCTCCTTTTTTATCCTCATTTTCTCTCATTCTCTTTTCTTTTTCTTTTTCTCTTTCTCTTTCTTTTTATTGTTAGTCTTGTTTTAAAATCTTATGTCCTGAAAAGTCATTCTTTGGATTTCTCTTTTTCCTTTTTTTTGCAGTACGCTCAGTTTTGATCTTCATTTCTGTCAAATTTTGTTAAATGAGTACTCGCTCTTGTTCTTTTGCACGAGCAATTGCCTTTCTTCTTCGGGGTCTCTGCCCGCTTCACCAACAAACTCTATATCATGCGTGTGCAGAGGTTCTTACCATTCTTTCTGTTCTGCATTGCTCCACGCGATCGTGCTCGGCTACCTTCCAACTCTTTTGACCCAACATTTTGAGTATTTGTTAGTTTCATCATCGGGGTGAGCAAAATGCTTCTTAACCTCAATCTTCTTGTTGCCTCTTGACGGGGCCCATTCATTGATCTCTGTACTTTAATTCTTTGGAGACTCGATGTTTACCTCTTACCGTCTCTATATTTTATAATCTCATTCTTGTCCTGGTTCGTCATTCACTTTCTTGAACTAACCAAGGCATCGTAGCTGAAACCCGCTTCTTGTTCTTGAGCTGTCTGACACATACGCTCTTGTCGTCACCTCCATCTTATACATTGTGGGGTCGTTTCTGGTTAGGTTCTCCAATAATATCCGCAACCTTGTGTTCTGGATCTTATCTATGAAGTAATACGTGAGAATCTTTGTTACTTTAACTTGTCAATTTGTTGATTGGTATTCCACTGAAGGGTATCATTTAGATTAACATACATGATCTTGAAAACATAGCATAGGAGCTCTGGATATCAAGTGCAAGAGCGACTTAGATTCAACCACTCAGTAATTTAAGGATGTGAAGTCTTCCCTGGTGACTCGGTTCATCCTCATGATTACCGCGTTGCTGCAGAATATTACTCTTTCTCAATTCTCTTTATTTACTCCGCCCCCCAAAAAGGGTGGGCTTGGTGTGAGTCTTAATTTTTCCTATGATATCGTCTACTTTCTCTCTTTTCTTTTCTCTTCCTTTCTCCTTCTTTTTCTTTTTCCTTTTTTCTTCATTTTTTCTCTCTCTTTTTCTTCTTTTCTTCTTTTTTTTTTCAAATTTCTCTTCCTTTTTTGTTTTTTTTTTCATTTTTTTTGCTTTTATCATTATTTGAGGAAATCAATTCGTCACAGTCCTTTGTCTTGAGGACAACGATGGAGCAAACAACACTGCCCCAAGTTACTTGGCATAGTCACGATTTGAAAATATTACCATCACTCATGAAGCTAAGGTTTCTTTGAATTGGATGATGTGTCTCCACCTTATCGCCTCAGCGGAGTGCCCCAAAATTCCACACTCTTATCCGAACAAGCCTATTACCAGGTTCCAAACATATGAGTGCTTTTTATTATTCTTTTCTCTTTCTTTCTTTTTTCTTCAATTCTTTCTCTTTTAATTCTTATTTTTACTTATTTACTACCTAGAAGATTATGCCTAGAGTTTCAATTTCAAGCGACTCTACATGGTTGACATTTGGAGCTTTTTCGTCCTTGAACATCATCAAGAGAGTAGTAGTCTCGCTTTGCTGACCAGAGTCTGGTAGGGAAGATTATACCCCACCATTGTCAAAACATCTATCTAATGTCACATCTTGCAATTGATATCCAGTGTCCTACAACGGCGAGAAAATATATATCTATGTACTTTCAAGAACATTATATGTTAAGCGAAATGTGTTCTTCATTGGAATAAAAATCAACAAACATGCCCCAACACAAAAGATCTTTACCACATGTGGGCCACATGTAGTAAAGTTGATTCCTTGTATTACTTCAGGAAGGTCTTTTAATGTAGAGACATCTCTGGCTTCTTCAGCACTATGTAGACTTGCCCCTCATCCTTGGTCCTCCACTACTGGATCAACTCTCGTGTCACAGTTCCATCATTGACCAGCTTCTTGATTTCCTCCAATAAAGGTCTACATTTTCTGGTGGGATGCCCCGATGCCCCCATATCGAATTCGCATGTGCTACTCGAGTCAAAACTATGGGCAGACGGATCAGGTACAATCTTCATCGGTCTAGGAGCAAGATAGTGATCTCCTACCAAATGAGGCCAAATATCTGAGATAGATGTTCCAAACATTTCCAAATTTGCGCTCATCCGAGGAATTTTCCTTGATGACCCCGATGTGTCAGTCAGTCTCCTTCTTTTACGGCCACACGAACCCTGAATATGACACTCATTTACCTCTCCATCTTTATCTATCTTATCTTCGATTTGGTCCTTAGACTTAGACCCTAATTTTCCTTCTTTGATTGTGTATTCTATCATCTCTCCAATCATCATGAAATCTTTGAATTCGTTTCTCGATTTTTCCAACATCACATCGAAGAAAGGAGAGGGAAGTGTTGCATGGAATATGGGAGTCAACTCTTCTTCCGCTATAGGAGGCTGGACTTGGGTCGCCAAACATCGCAACCTTAGTGCATATTCCCTGAAGCTTTCATTTGGTCTCATTTTCTCATTCTGAAGAAACTGACGACAAGGTGCTAAATCTAAAGCATATTTGTATTGACTCAAGAAGGCATTAGCAAGGTCACCCCATGACCTAACTTGGTTTCTGTTCAAACGGTTATACCACACTGCTGCAGGTCCTGTCAGGCTATTGTGGAAGTGGTGGATCAACAACTCTTCATTCTTCATGTATCCTTCCATTTTTCTACAGAACATGGTTAAGTGAATCTTCGGGCAGCTGGTTCCGTCATACTGCACAAATTTGGGAACCTTGAAATTCGGAGGAATAACCAAATCAGGGACTAGGCAAAGTTCCCCCGTATTGAAAACATTTATCTTTTCTTTTTTCTTCAACTCTTTCTCAATTCTTTCTTCTAGCTGGTCAAGCCTTGACTCCTCGGTTCGTCCCATTTTCCAACTAATTCTGCCATCGAACCCCAAGTATTAAATGATGAAGTGCCATGCGATGATAAAATTATCAAACAATGCAAAGGACGTGGTGCAAATGCAATGCATGAATGCAATAATGCATTGATTCCGTAAGTGATTTATCCCTATAGGATATCTTTCATTCAGACCAAAAGGTTTCATTACATCCGGTATTAGGGTTTTACAGATAGCGGTGAGCCCTGGCACCTAATGTCTTGACCTCATTCAACAGTCCTGTCAGCTTTTCTTCGCGGTCCAACGCTGGATCCATATTTTGGCTTATTGGTGCTGCTGCATCGGCTAAATTTGCTACCTGTTGAGCTACTTGTCGGGCTTGAGTCGTAACCATCTTCATGTCCCAGTCTTTCTCCCGTATTGTTTGCTCGGCCTTTTGTAGCTGAACGATCATTGCCCCAGCACGAATCTCATTGGTACATAAAGAAGTCTCGAGCCTCGCTACCTGTTCTTTGAGTGCTGCGTTTTCCATTTGAAAGGCTTGTGATTCATTCCTTTCCTGCTGCAGACTTGATTTCAGGATATCTTCCATGGCCAGACTGCTTTCCAACTCACTTTGGAGAAGGTCGCGTTGGCCCTCAGCTTCTTCCAGCTTCTGTGATAATGATCTGACTTTATTCTTACTATTCTTGCATTTTTGCTTCCAGCATTCTGAACCGTTCTTCAGCTGAAGCATACCATTGACCCACTCTTCCACGGTGTCACCCAGACCGACATTCTTGAATTCAAAGTACAGCTTCTGGTACTCATCTTGTACACTCTTTAATTTCATGTTCATCTCGTGCCTCTCATGCTCAAGCTGGCCGTATTTGCGTGCAAGTTCATCTTCTGAGACGCTTTTATTCTTGACTCCTAAATTTATCCCGCTTGAGTGACCCACTTCTGTGTTACCTGAACCTTGGGCTGGGTATTGACCCTCCTTCGACTTTGCCCCTCGGGCAACGGCTGGCTTGCTGTAGAACCAGGGTTGTCTGTTTTCGAAACCCAAAACTCCCATTCTGCTAAGATCTCAAACTTTTTCTTTCAGGGCCCTACAATTTTCAGTGTGATGACTCGAATCGCCTATGTGGTAGCTGCACCAGACACGACTGTTGTAATCCTTCAGATAAAGAGGTTTTCTTGGTACAAACTTCACTAGTATGATAAGGCTCCTTTCGACAAGCAACGGAAGTAACTCGGTGTATCTCATGGGTATAGGATCATGCCTTCTGATGTCATTAGATTCTCGAGCTTCCCCTGGTTTTGCCTCTGTTCCCTTGGTATCTACCCCAGATATGCTACTTGTCTACTTCTTGAGATTGATCACAAAGGGATTCGATTTGTCATATTTAACGGTGTTGTCTGTTTCGACATTCTGACCATTCTGTTCCACATTCTGATCCTCGATCGAATCTTTTCTGAGTTTGGCATGCTGCTTGCCTTTCATCATAGCATTCATCTGGTCCATCATCTCGGACATCTGTTTCTTTAGTTCTTGTAATTCATCTTATTTGTCACCAGAATTGACACTGCTTATCGAATCTGTTCTGGAGTCCTTGAATGATTCTTCTTCGGCTGTCCCTGGCCTAGTCTTGGATGGAACTCTGGAATTGGACCCCATTCCTTCAGGTCAAAGAACCTTTGGTCCATCATGAGCAATCTTCTATTATGGGAGAAATCACTCGGGAATCAATGCCCTGTGTAATGCGAATGCGATGTTATGCAAAAACAAAGAAAAAAGAAAACAAGTCAGTACCGGACAAAAATGATAAGTACGTAATAAAATGGCAAATTAAATGCGATAAGGAAACAAGGCAATCCTATTTACATTCCATCTAAGACACCTAGGTTATCCGCATGGCTCTAACAGGGTGGGTTTCTATGTGTTCTCTATATGCAGTTTTGGTTCTAGGAGGTACCCGAATTGTCCTCGCTGTCCTCTACTAAGAGTAGCGAGGCCCCCGATCATCACCCATTATAGGCTCCTTTCAAACGGGTTTAATTCAGGGGGACCCATTCGCTTATGCCCGTATGAAGGAACGATATCCTTACGAAAGCATAAGGTACTCGAGCCCCGAAGGTACTTGCTAGGCCTATACGGGAGAATGATATCTCCACGAAAGCATTAGCGTTTTCCCCTCACTAAAAAAACAGGTTTATATGTCATATTTTAAATGCGTTAAAATAAACGCGCAATTATAACCGAATGTTAATTTAACAGTCACTTTAACCCGGAATTTTTAATATTAGTAAAGCGGTAATTATTTAAAAAGCTTGACTCTCATTTTTTTTTAAAAAAACAAAAAAATGTCCCCAACGGAGTCGCCATCTGTAGCGATGTCCTCTATAGCTAAAAACGCCGAGTTTTTGAAGTGTTGGTGATTTTTCGGATATAAAAATATTTATCCGTGGGGTTTTGAAAATATCGTATTTTATTTAAAAATGAGGAGTCGCCACCGGCCACTTAGGTAGGCCGGACACCATAAAACCAGAGATTTAAAAACTTTTGAGTTCGGGAGTCGGTTACGGATGGGGAAGGATTAGCACCCCCACACCGCCCAAAATTGGTACTTTAATAATTACCACTTTATTAATATTGGATTTTCATGGTTAAAGTGACGATTAGTTTAAAATTCGGTTATAATTGCGAATAAATTTTAAAGGCCCTGTTATCCGAGAGTAAACGCCCAACCACTATCACTACGCCTGATACTGGCCCCGTTTACGCTCGGATAAAAGGGCACCACATTGACAATTAATATTCCGTTATGCAAACCTAACAAAAACATTATAGACAAATATTTACAAAGGCGTGGAACTACAAAAACATAAAAGACATAAACATAATAATATTAAAGTGCAAAATGCATGAACAAAAACATTGTAATATGTCCTAAAAATAAAACAGCAAATATGAATATAAACATAAAAATGTGCTTTCTAAAACTAAATTAATTACATCCAACACTTATACATAAAGATGAATTACAATTACCATCTATATGACAATTACACATGGCATAATATGATACCAAAATAATAAAACGACATACTAGAATAAAACTAATATTTAATGCTTAACATATGACACAAATTTCATGCATGAATAAAAACATTGTGTACGATAAACAATGTCACACAATCATATAACCTAAGAAGCAAAAATATTAGAAAAATGTAAACATACGAACATGACATATAACCTAAACTAAAACGTAACATGTGAGACAAACGTGAACACGACATGTATAAAATAAAATAAATATAGGAACACAGTATAACATATTTTAATACACAAATTATATAGTTATAAATTAACATACTATACAAAACATATACCGATACCAAAAGAACAATATGAATATGCTAGACATGTAAAAGATAAATATTTAAACATGAAAAAAGGACTGAAATGGAATAATAGAAAATAGAAGGCATAAATTAAAGAGTGCATTTAGGGATCGAATTAAGAACCAGGCAAAACACATAAGGACTAGAAGTGTAATATAACCAAGGGGCAAGCTCAAAATGGAAATTTGGAAAACGCGGGATGGTTCAACATGTGATTTCACCATTTATAAACATGATTTCGGTTAATTTAGTGATCAAATCAAAATAAAACATAAAAGAAAAAGGACCGGAATTGTAATTAACCCATGCGGCGAGCTCAAAACGAAAATATAGGGGACAAGAGAGGATTTATGATGCAATTAGACCATTTTATTTTATTTTGGGTCTATAAGACCCGATTATCTGGCCCCTGATTTCATTTTTCCTTTCATTTTTTTCTTTAAGAGAGATAGCTCTCTTCTTCCCTCTATTTTTCCAGAAAACACAAGCCCCGAACCCTTCAGCCGCCATGGTTCTCGAGGCCGGCAATGGTCCGGCTACTCCGGCCACCGCCCTCCGCACTTAATCAGTTCTAAAACCTAACCTAGACCCCTCTCGAAAACAAAAAACTTTACTTTTGAAACGGCCAAACCCCAAAACCCTTACCGAAACTGTCACGCTCTTACTTTGAGACCACCAAAACCCTAGATCTATGGTATTTCGAAACAAAAGAGCAAAGAAAAACCCCTTTTGTGGCTCACTCCTCAGAGCTTATCGCCGGCAAAGGAAAGGTTTTTTCTTAGGTGAACTCTATTTTTGTTTCTTGTTCTCTTTTCATGCATGTATGAGACTCAAAGAGGAAAAGAAAAAAAGAGAAAATATTATCGATAGAAATTTGTACCCTTTTTTGGATAACCTCTTTTTTTGTATTTCTGAAAACTGATCCTAATACACTTTGGTTGGATTGCCTATATCCTTGTTCTGATCTCTGTTTTTGGTAGAATATGATACATGAAAAAAATACATTAGATCTGATTTTTTGGTACTGATAATCCATTGTTTTGGGTGTTTTGCACGTTCTCTGAGCGCGGTGGTTGAGCTGGTAGTACGGCGGTATGGTGGAGGAGGTGTGGTGGCGACCCATTCGGTCATAGTGAATCTCGGCCGTTGGATCAGATTTGATACAACGGCTGGGATGCTTTAAAGCTTGGACGATCGAGATTCAACCTTGGAATTGGGAGACTGCACCGGATCATGACATGTGGCGTACGGTGATCTGAAAGGTCTAGAGCGTGCGAGCCATGCGCACGTGGAAGACAGCTGAGCAGCGAGTGGTGTCATGCGCATCAGATGGAAGGTCATATTGACTTGATCGCAACCGTCGGATCTAGATTTGATCCGACAGCTCTGGGTTGGCTGCGCATAGATAATAATAAAATGGGGTCAGGGTTAGATATATTTTTAGGGTTTTTATTTATTACGGGCTTTGGCCGGTTGGGCCTTGTCAACCATGTTATATACTTTTTGGGTTTTTGTAATATATTGGATTGGATACTAATAAACCTTGGTTTTATTTTATTATCTGTTTATATATATATGTGATAATAATAATAATAATAATAATAATAATACGATTATGATAATATATACATATATATTCGTACGCGTACACCTATACGTATGGCATACCGACATTAATATACGTTACACGCCCTTAGTTAATATAACATAAATGTACCGGCACACCTAATTATACACATCACTACTATAACATTCACATGTTACACAGTCACACACAATGCACACATAAACATACATACGACACACATATACTATAATAAATATTAACATATACATAAACATAATATGTATAATACACATGCACTCATACATATCACACGTGTATATTTCACACACATTAATCACATATATATAGTAAACATATAATGTAATATGTATACATGCAATAATAATTCCCCATTAATTATTATACTAATATATTAACAATATTTATAAACCGGATAAAAATGAGTGATTACACATATGTGTATTCTCTTTCGATCTATTAGGCTTATGAGAGGAACGATTCCCATACCTAATTTCTACCCATTTCAAGTGGCTCTCTTAAATGCCCCATCCTTCCCTCATTTTGGCGTCGATCAGGCTCCTGAAGTTTGACATTCCTTGAAGAAAGGTTAACCCTTATAGGCAGAATGTAATCTGAAGACAGACTCATCTAACATAGATATCCATGTATGATCAGAATGGTATTTGTAGGCTTGTAGTGTAGGCCATAGGTCACGGTTAAACGAAACCTTATTTCTGTATTTGTTTAACCTGAATATGCTCATATGAAATATTTTCTTCTCTTTCATTCTTTGGATCGCTCTAGACTGCCCATTTTTGGGTTTTCACCCTAGAGTTCATTTCCATCTTTTATAAATTCGGACTGACTTGCATCCTGGTTGAATATTAATGCTCTCTTTTTTATTTAAAGGTGATTGATCCTCCAAGTTTCCAAACTTGATATTTAATTGCATGAATGATTACGTAGAAGTCTCTTACTCATTTCTTCCAGTTAAAGCCTCATTCTCGTGCTTGTTATGCTTAGGCAAAATATTCTTTTCTCTTTATTCTTTGGATCACTCTAGATTGCCCATTTTTGGGTTCTCACCCTAGAGTTCATTTCCTTTCTTTTGTAACTTAGGATCATCTTGCATCGTGGTTGGGTATTTGACGATCGATCCTTCGAGTCTCTTTAAAATTGAGTTTCCTTTGAATGGAGTAAATCTACGGGGTCACTTATTCTAATCCCAAACTCATTCATGTGCTGTGTGGTGTGCTCCTATAAAATATCCTTTTCTCTTTTATTTCTTTTCTTTTCTTCTTCTTTTTTTTCTTTTTTCTCTCTTTTTTCTTTTTTCTTTTTCCTTTTTTTCTTTTTTCTTTTTTAGACTGCCCTTTTTAGGTTTTCAATCTGAAGTTTATTTTCTTTCTTCTACTTTTAGGAATGTATATCTTTGGACTATACTATATCCGACTAGTGTTGGTGCATTTTTTGCTCGAACTTAATCAATTCTCTACGGTTGTTATAAGTTGACTAGAAAATTTCACATGTGTATCTTGCTTTCTCTTTACTGCACTGTTCAACTTAGTGCTCTCATTTTTGATTGCTTCGGCCTTCTGGTTAGCTTTTTTTAACTTGATATGTTCGTCCCCTTAAGCATTAATTTTCGTTCAACCGTTTCTTTCTTATGATTCCATGGCCCTTGCATCTAATGTATCTGGCCTCATTTCTTTCTCCTTGAAAGGTGAAAGAATGTTATTCGTTGCCCCATTCATAGAAATCCAGAGAAAGTCTTCAAGGGGTAGAAGTTTAGGGTCAACACTCGACTCAAGGATCATAAACGACAAATGCCTGAGAAGGAAATCACTAAATAGGATCTACCCATTACCTGAACACTCATTTTGTTCCCTCGTTGGCCTAAATAAATAGTCAGATGCTCGCATTTGCAATATCCTCACAACATTCAATTCCTTTTAAACACAAGCAACTTGAAATTGATATTTGGATTTGAATCAAAGATACTCTTGCAATTAAAATTCAAGGTTTGGGTAAAATGATATATACATATGTATGTCATTTTCAAAAACAAGTGTATATGTGTACGGGAAAACAAAAACTACCCTAACAATGAATGTAATGTTTAAATAATCAAAGAATGCAAAAATGTTTTCTAAAGATGAATAAAGAAAATTGTGATTTTCATTTCTGACAAAAATAATAGACATGCGTCTTTACAAAATGTTCCTACTGCTTTAGGGCTTAAGTCGTAGGGTTATTTTTGTGCATTGTTCTAAAAAAGGAGAACCTGAAATGTGGGGGAATCAAGCTAACATCTTCATGAAAAGATGAGAAAACCAAATAATAAGGACTTCAAGTCATCCTGACCTTTTTAGCATGGTGTAAGCTTGCCCCATCTCCCTTGTTTTCCACTGTTGGATTAAATCATGTGTTAGGACTCCATAGCTGACCGACTTCTTAATTTCTTCTAGTAATGGCCTACACTTCTTCTTGGCATGCCCTAGTGCCCCTATGTGAAAATCACAAGTACTACCCTGGTCACAACTAAAGGCAGACAAGTCTTAAGACAGTTAGTGTCGTCATACTTCTCAAATTTGGGGACCTTAAAATCAGGTGGAATGACCAAATTAGGGACTAGACAAAGTTTCTTTGCCTTGAAGATGTCAACTCTTCTTATCTTTTTGACCTCTTTCTCGAGTCTATCTTCTAACCGCTCGAGTCTTGACTTTTGTGTTGATTCCATTCTTTCTTTCAATTGGTTCTCAAATATTGCCATCGAACCCAAAAATCTTAGATCCTGGTAGGTAGTGCAATGTTATTAATTATGCAATAAAAATTCAATTCAGTGTAATGCGATGCTAAACATGTATGCAATAAGGTATTGATTCCAAAAGTGATCCCCATAGAACAACTTTCATTAAACATAAAGGTTTGTTACATTAGATGTTGCTTTTCTAAGCTTTACAGATATTGATGAGCCCTAACACTCAACCTCTTAACTTCGTTCAACAACATAGTCAACTTTCCTTCGCGGTCTAATACCCGATTCATACTCTAACTTAATGGCATTGTTTCGTTGGCCAAGTTCGCCACCTATTGAGCCACTTCACGCGCCTGGGTGGTACAATCTTCATGTCATTTATTCTTTCTTATTTTTCTCGCCTAGCCTCTCATAACTTAGAAGTTAGTTCTACAACGCCTTCACATGCAACGTGTTTATAGCTTCTCGTACGTACGTAAAGAACTCCTAAGTTCATTTGTTTGCCCTTTTAGTGATGCGTTTTTCAACTGAAGGGTATTAGGTTTTTCCTCGAACTGTTGTATACTCATATTCAAAATCTTGTTCGTGGTTGGGCTACTTTTCAGCTCATCCCTGAGAACATTACGTTGGCTTTCAGCTTCCTTCAAATTGCCTGGTTCTATTTTCACTTTTCTTGCTTCTCCACTTCCAATATTCCGAATTATTCTTCAACTGAATGACACTATTCTTCCAATCCCCCAAAGTATCTCCCAAACTAGCATTCTTGAGCATGCCATGAAGCTTTTGATAATTATCCCGCAAACTTTATAGTTCCTTGCTCAAATAATCTCTTTCTTGCCTGAGCATCATTTTCGAACGAGTGCCTCTCTTCTCGCGTACTTTCATTCTTAGCCTTGGATTCTAACTACACTGAGCGGCCCAACTACTGTACTAGGTTGACCCCTTGTTCTGAATTCCCACTTTCCAAGTTCCAAAAGAACTTTAACTCGTCGCTTGAAGGCTATGCAATTCTCAATTGTGTGTCCCTAGACCCCGAGATGAAACTCACAACGAGCATTAATGTCATACCAATCCAGATACAGAGGTTGTAGAGGTGTCAAAAAGATTGGAGTCACCAATCGGGCTTCCGTCAATTGAGTATACAACTCTCCATATGGGTATTGGATCAAAATGAGGACGCTTAACTTTTGTTTTGTGGCCATCAGTCAAGAAGTAGATATCGAGATTCAAACCTTATCTTAGGTTTTGACTTTCCTTCAATTTTGCATATCGGGTAATTCTAGTAATCGTTGGTTCATTAGAGCACTTGGGTTCTCCGTCTTCAAAACCCAACAATCTTACATTGATAAGATCTTCAACCATGTTCTTCAAAGCTCCGCGATTCTCGGTAGTATGACTCGAACTTCATAAATGATAATTGCATGTGGCATGAATATTGTGACCTCTCGGATAAAGAGGTTCCTTTGGCACAGACTAAACTGAGGTGATGAGATTTTTTTCAACAAGCATCGAAGGTAGCTCGATTTATTTTTATAGGAATTAAAACATGATTCTTACTTCTCGGGCTTTTTCTAAATTTGTTACCACTTTCTCGGAGCTAGACTCAAATACACCTCCCACCGGTTTATTAATGGAAATCACAACTGGGTGTACACTCGGGTATTTGCTAGAACCGCCTTGTTCAAGATTCATGTTTTGGTTCTTGTTCAATTCTTCATTCGATTTAACAGAATCATTCTTTTTAGCCATAGTTGACATCATGTTCATCATTTCGGCCATTTCCTACTTCAACTCTTGTATCTCATGTCGCTCTTCACCGACGTGAGTATCGTCTAACTTGAAGCCTTCGGATGAGCCCTCTCCTATTGTCTCTGGTGTTTCTTTAGGAAATAAGCCCGAATTTTCACTCTTTCTCATCTGATCACAAAACCTTCTATCCATTATGAAGGATTTCTAATTTTGTGACCACTCGCGAATCAACACCTTTAATGTCATGAAAATGCAAAAGATATGCAAATGCAAAAGATATGCAAAATCAAAAACAAAATAAAAAAAGAAATAAGTTAGTAAAGAAAATAAATAAATAAATAAATGAAGCAATAAAGCAAAAAATTAAACAAACAAAGCATCAAAAGAAACAACCCTGTTTGTTTTCCATCTAAAACACCTAGGTTATCCGCATGAGTCTAAAGGGGTGAGCTTTCTATGTTCTCTATATGCAATTTTGGTACTAGAAGGTACCCGAATTGTCCTTGCTGTCCCCTACTAAGGGTAGCAAGGCCCCCAATCATCACCCATTATAGGCTCATTTCAACCGAGTTCAATTCAGGGGGACCCTTTCGCTATGTCCATACGGAGAAACAATATTCCCACGAAAACATAGGGTAATCGAGCCTCAAAGGTACTTACTAGGCCCATACGGAGGAACAATATTCCCACGAAAGCACTAGAGTTTCCCCCACTTAAACGGATGGGTTTATATGCCAAATTTTAAATGCGTTAAAATAAACTCGCATTTATAAACAAATATCAACTTAATTGTCACTTTAATTCGCAATTTCTAATATTAAATAAGCGGTAAAATTTTTTAGGACTGACTCTCTTTTTGTAAAAATGAAAAATTTGTCCCCAGCGGAGTCGCCTTGTTGTCGCGACGTTTTTTGAAAAATACTTAGAAGTATGGAGGTTTCCAACTTTTATTAAAAAAATTTATTAAAAGAGGAATTCTTTAAAAATGTGCTTTTAAAGTAAAACGGGAGATGCCACTAGTCACTTGGGTCAGGTAAATCAGACACCAAAAATAAAACCAGAGATTTTTGGGTTTGGGAGTCGGTTACGCACGAGGAAGGGTGAGCCGCCCAAAAATTGGTACCAAAATTATTACTGCCTTGTTAATATTGGATTTTGCGAATTAAAGTGACAAATTAAACTGAAATTTGGTTATATAGGTGAGTATATTTTAAGGGCCCTAATATTCAAGAAGGAACGTCCAAATCACCACCACTACGACTGGTACTGGCCTTGTTCGTTCCCGAATAAAAGGACACCGCATAACAATTTATATTCCGGATGCAAAACAATTTAACAACGAATTAAATAAGCATACATGGCAATAAATAAATACGATATAAAGCAAAAACATAAATAAATAAGTACTAAATAAATACTGATTTAATGTAAAAATACATTCGAATATATAAACATACAAACTAAATATAAAAAAGAAAAAAAATTTAAATTAACTAACATTTCATTAGATTATAAAAATGAAAAGCACAATATAAATAAAAAGGAAGAATATACTTAATTAGAAGCTTGAACGAAAAACTTCGACTGACCCCCACCAAAAACCTACGTACCGTGACCCAAAAATTTACTAGATCGAACTATAAAGAAACCTCCGATCGAATACTGAATCAAACCAACTATGATCGAGAGCACTTCTCCTGGCCCTTGGCAAGCCGTGCTCGGGCTGCCTCCCCCAATTTTTTGGGGGCTTGGCCGATCTTTTCTCCTGGTGTGCTGCCCCCACCCCGCCTTTTATAGGCAAAGTAGGGGATGAGGGGGTGACATGGAGCATGGTGCTCTACTCCTTTTTCCCTTTTTTTCTTTTTCTTCTCTTATTTTTACTTATTTTTACTTTTTTAACTTTTTTATACTTATATATATTATTTAATAACGCTAATACAACCTGGACAAAAATGAGTGATTACACTAGCCAAACGATTTACTCGATTCATGAAATCCAACCGAGAAAGAATGTTCCACCGAAGAAAGGGATTTCAAGAACAAGAACAATGAGGATGAGAAGGATCAACTCATTTGCTATGAGTGGAAGAAGCCAGGGCACATAAGAACCGAATGCCACCAACTCAAAAGGAAAAGCTTCAGGAAGAAGAAGAAGCTCAAGGAAAACATTGTTACTTGGAGTGATAAGGAATCATCCGATGAAGAGGAGCAAGAAGTTGCCAGTCTTTGCCTCATGGAGTTTGAAGAGGATCCTAAGGGGGAGCATTGCTACAAGGCCAAGGCTACATGTCAAAATTCATGGTACCTTGATAGTGGATGCTCAAGACATATGACCGTGACAAGAGTCGATTCTTGGAGCTAAAACCAAAGAGTGGAGGAGTAGTAACTTTCGGTGACAACTCCAAAGGCCACATTGAAGGAATTGGTTCAATTGGTAATCATTCTTTCATACTCATTGATAATGTTTTGTATGTCGACAGTCTAAAACATAATCTTTTAAACATAAGCCAGCTATGTGATAAAGGTTTCAATGTTCTTTTTGATTTAAATGGTTGCAAAATTTTAAACATTGAAACAAACAAAATTGTGCTTATTGGTCACCACATAGGAAACATTTACATGGTGCATCTAGATGACATTCATATTTCAAATGCATGTTTTGTTGCTAAAGATGAACATGACTCATGGCTATGGCATAGAAAACTAGGACATGCAAGCATGAGTGTTTTAGAAAAATTGGTTTCAAAAGATCTAATAAGAGGTTTGCCTAAAATAAAGTTTTCTCTTGATAAAATTTGTAATGCTTGTGCAAAAGGCAAACATAAAATAGTTTCTTTTAAACCTATTAATGATGTTTCTACTAGTAGAGTTTTATAATTGATCCATATTGATCTCTTTGGCCCTATTAGAACTATGAGCTTAGGTGGAAAATCATATGCATATGTTTTAGTTGATGATTACTCTAGATACACTTGGGTTATATTCTTAAGTACTAAGGATGAGGCTTTAGAAAAATTCATCATTTTTTCAAAATTTACTCAAAATGATGTTGGTCAATCTATTTCTCATATTAGAAGTGACCATGGTACCAGATTTCAAAATCTAAGTTTTGAGGATTTTTGTAACTCAAATGGTATAAGCCACAATTTTTCCGCTCCTCGTACTCCTCAACAAAAATGGGGTTGTTGAGAGGAAAAACCAAACTTTAGAAGAAATGGCTAGAACCATGCTTTGCGAAAACAATTTTCCTAGGTATTTTGGAGCGGAAGCCACTAATACGACTTGCAATATTGTAAATCGAGTAATGATTAGGCCATTTTTAAAGAAAACTCCTTATGAAATTTTGAAGTCCAAAAAGCCTAACATTAGCTACTTTCATCCATTTAGATGCAAATGTTTTGTTTTGAATAATGAAAGACAATTTAGGCAAATTTGGTGCTAAAAGTGATGAAGTTGTTTTCTTAGGGTATTCTTTAAACTCTAAAGCCTATCGTGTATTTAATAAAAGAACTTTATTTGTTGAAGAGTCTATACATGTGGTTCTTAATGATAACCTCCTTTCGAGGAAAGATTCTTGTGATGATGATGATGTAAGAAGTTTTGATGCCATTGATGGAGGACAAACATCAAAGGTGGATGAAGTTCCAACCAAAGAAGAAGAAGCACAAGATCCACCTTTAAAAGCCTTGAAGGAAATGAATCTAGAGGAGAAGGAAGTGAGCTACCCAAGGGAGTTCAAATATGTCAAAGGTGGTGAGATTTTAGGTGATCCATCCAAAGGGGTAACCAATTGGCTTTGCCGTAAAAATGCTTGTAATGTTGCATTTATCTCATGCATTGAGCCTAAAAATATCAAATAAGCATTAAAAGATGATTTTTGGATATTGGCTATGTAAGAGGAATTAAATCAATTTGAGAGAAGTCAAGTGTGAACATTAGTTGATAGGCCTAGTAATAAGTCTACCATAGAAACTAAATGGGTTTTTAGAAACAAACTAGATGAAAGTGGTAACATAGTGAGGAACAAGGCTAAACTTGTTGCTCAAGGTTACACTCAAGAAAAAGGAATCAATTTTGATAAAACCTATGCACTTGTAGCTAGAATAGAAGCTATTAGGATGCTTCTTGCATTTGCATGTTATCATGAATTCAAGCTTTTTCAAATGGATGTCAAAAGTGCTTTTCTAAATGGTTTTATTAATGAATAGGTGTATGTAGAACAACCACCCGGTTTTGAAGATCCAAAATAACCAAACCATGTTTTTAAAATTTCAAAATCTTTATATGGTTTGAAACAAGCTCCTAGAGCTTGGTATGAAAGATTATCAAGTTTTCTAATTGAAAAAGGTTTTAACAAAGGAAAGAGGGATACTACACTCTTTATTAAAAGAAATGGCAAAGACATTTTAGTAGTTCAAATCTATGTTGATGATATAATTTTTGGTTCTACTAATGAGTTGTTTTGCCAAGAGTTTGCTAAGATAATGCAAGGTGAGTTTGAGATGAGCATGATGGGGGAGCTCTCTTTTTTTTTGTGACTCCAAATCAAACAAAGAAATGATGACATCTCCATCAATCAAGCTAAGTACATCAAGGACATGCTCAAGAAGTTTGGCTTGGAGAATGTGAAACCTCAAGCCATACCAATGAGCTATTCTATAAAGCTTGACAAAGATGAAGGAGGTAAGTGTGTTGATTTAAAGCTTTATCGCTCTATGATGGGATCTTTTCTTTATCCTACCGTAAGTAGACCCGACATTATGTTTAGTGTTTCCTTCTGTGCTAGATTTCAAGCTAGTCCTAGAGAATCACACCTTATATCCGTTAAAAGAGTCTTTAGATACTTTAGAGACATACCTTGTTTAGGCCTTTGGTATTCTAGAGATTCCTCATTTGATTTGCATGCTTATTCGGATGCAGATTATGGAGGTTATAAGATAGATAGAAAGAGTACCTTTGATGCTTGTCAATTCCTAGGTAGTATGCTTATATCTTGGTTCTCTAAGAAACAAAATAGTGTAGCACTATCTACCACCGAAGCAGAATACATATCGACCAGAAGTTGTTGTTCTCAAGTCCTTTGGATAAAGCAACAACTTTTAGATTATGGAATTGATGTAGGTACCATCCCTCTTAAATGTGACAACACTAGTGCTATATGTCTCACTAAGAATCCCATCCAACATTCTAGAACCAAGTACATAGAGATAAGGCATCACTTCATTATAGATCATGTCTTAAAAAATGAAGTTGTTCTAGAGTATATAGACACCTTGAATCAACTAGCGGATATCTTTAAAAAACCATTAGATAAAGAGCGTTTTGGTCTCTTAGGAGAGAGTTAGGTTTAACTAGCTTTTCTTGAGCCTTGGAGCCTTTTAGGTTCTAAAATTTGCTTGAAATTGTTTGATTGCCATGCCTTTGTGTTTTTGCTCCTATATGCATCTATGCTTATTGCTAGGGGTAGTATGCATATATTTTTGATCTTTCATGATGTTCATATATCATTTTCATGCATACTGATTCGAGTAAAATTGATTTTTTGAGCACCTTGCTGCCATAATTGACATTTATGGCGCAAGCGTATCGATACAGTTCATCGCTTATCGATACGGGTTCATGGACATGTTTCGGTACATTTTCAATATGTACCGGTATGAGGTTGAGTTCTAGTACGGCTTATAAATCATACTGGTATGCGGTTTTGATACGCCACGCCGCGTATCGGTACACGTAGTCGTTGGACAGTTTAAAGGGCATTAAAAGTGGGTTTCCAAATTTAATTCAAATACCAACTTTTCTCTCAAACCCTAGATTTGTTTTTGGCTATAAAAAGCTTCCAAATCCCTATATTTTTCACTCAATTCTTCAAATTCTTTGAGGGCTTTTGGGTTTCTCATCAAGCCCTAACAAAATCATCAAGTTTGATGTATCATCATCTTCTCATTCATCCATAATCCCATATTCAAGGTATAAACTTACTTTTTTTTCTTTTCGATTTTGTTCATATATATACTGTTTTTGATTCAAAATTGTATATTTAGTATGTATATATTATGGGTTTCAAAGATTTTGTAAAAAGTTTTTCAAAACTAAAATTTTTTGGTTCGAATATAAAAATATAACGTATATTTTCAACACTATTTTTCAAATTTTATTTTACCAAAAAATGTTTTTATACTTGTCTATTTTTTTCAAAGATTTTGTGCAACACCACCACACAACCCAAGTTACATCCTTCACATATGGCACCGCCTTGAGCTACTTGTTCCATAAGTTGAAAATTGATTGCACTCATGATCTTGCCAAACCTCTCACCAAGACAATTGATGAGTGTTCTCTCCACCGTGTAAAGTTTACTTATTATAATGGAGAATGGCTCCGTGCAGTGGATCTTTCTCAAGGAGTTCAACCTAATCCGGTGGCGGCTCCTCAAGCGGTTTCGGTTCCTCAAGCTCCGGTAGCCCAACCTAATTTTGATGCTCTCATGGTCTATCTCAACAAGCAATTTGCTCCTTTGGGCACTAATATCGCTTCGTTGGATACTACCATGACACCCGAGTTTGCCGCTATCGACACTCGCTTCACATCCTTGGAGGAGAGAGTTCTTGCCATTGTGAATATCCAAGCCTCTACGAATATTTCTCTTACCGCTTTTCATGGCGAATGGCGTCAATCTCATGGAACAAATGCCATATCATATCATATTAGGATTAGTTTTATGCATCTATGTCTTTATATTTTTGAACTCCTATGCTTTATTTATTTGGTTTATGTTTTTAGGAATTAAGTTGAATTAGATTATGTTTCTTTGAATTATGCTTTAAGTTTTAATGATAATTACATTGCTTTCTTCAATGCTTGGAATATGCTTAAATTGTTTATATCTTGCTCTGAATTATCCTATTGATTTTGATCTAACAAAAAGGGGAGAAGTAAAGAGCACTTAATTTTTTCAAAGTTTTTCAAATCTATCTTAAAGTAAGGGGGAGTATTTTCCAAAATCTACTTAAAAAATTTACTTTGGTTTTGTTATATAAAAAAAGAGGAGATTGTTAAACCTATATTCGATTTTGATATAACAAATTGTTTAAAGATCAAATTGTAAAAGAAAATAAATCTTTAAGTAGTCAAAAGTCTCACAAAATGACAAGGAAAGTTTTTCTAAGTCTAAGACTGAAATCCAAAGCATTTTTCTAACTATTTCAAAGCCAAATTCAACAAATACGCCTAGACATATCGATACACCCTAGGTGTTCCGATACGTATTTTCACTACTGGAATTTTAATCGCCAAAATATACTGATATGGTTGTCCCCGTATCAATACAACCTTCATCTGGGCTTATATTTTAGGTTCCGTTTCGATACGACTATGTCTGTTTCGATACGATATTCATCTGGGTTTAAGTTCTTGATTACACGTACCGATATAGATTTCACCGTATCAATACGGTTTGTTATGATTTTCAAATCTTTACATTAAATTTTGTTACCGTTACCGTTACCTTGTCAGTTATAGGAATTAGTAAACTTCAAAAATCAGTTAGCTCGTATTGATATGCCCCTTAAGCGTATCGATCCAATTTTTCACTTTAGATTCCAATGAGCAAAAATCGTACCGATACGGCTATAGCGTATCGATACGCTCATGTTTTTACTCTATGACTGTTTCGATACGCCCTCAAGCGTATCGATATGCTATTACACAATGACTCTATCTTCTTTTGACAGGTACCGATACGGATCTTCATGTACCGATACGGTTGGTCACCAAACAACATTTATTGCGGGAAAATGGTCCCCAACGGCTCTATTAATGATCTCAACCACCCAAACAGTTAGAAATCAATGAAAGGGTATAAATTCAAGTCTCCAAAGCTGTTACAACTGATTATTGAACATCAATTGAACAACTTACAAGCATTCAAGCAAAAATCCAACCCTTTGAGCCAATTAAAGTCAAATCCATTGTAACCATCTTGAGTGATCTTATTGTAATCTTTTATTTCAAGTTTGGGTTTAGTGAGATTGTAATTGGGAAAAATATTACCTTTGAGAGGATTTTCATTTGCCATTCCACTTCGTGTAAAAAGAGTGAACTTTGATCAAGCTTTGGGTAGAAAGCTTTGATCGTTTGTAACAGTTTCCTCCTAATCCTAGAAAAGAGGAAGAATATCTAGTAAAATTGGTTGAAATCCTTAGTGAGGAGCTAAGGTAGTAGACGTAGAGCTTGTTAGAAGCTTGAACTAATATAAATTGCTTGTCTTTCGATTTTATCCTTTTGCTTTGCTTCCCTTCAATTTTTTATTTGCCAATTCACCCCCTCTTGGCCATCCACCATTGATTGATTATCTCAACAACTATGATACTTATATAAGAGGATGCGTACTTTGGGCTGAGTGAACAAGTACATCCGACGTACCCACAGGCTAAGTGATCTAGGTGCGGTTAGAAACCTATCCGCGGCTATAGTGATCTGGATAAGGTAATTAACTCGATAGCCTGAGTGAGCTCGAGTAACCTGATAGGCTGAGTGACCTCAAGTAAAGACTACTTGTGGCTAATGTGATCCAAGTATGTCTAGGACGTATCAGTAACTATGGTGATCCAGATACGATCCTTTCAACCAGACGGCTGTGTGAGCACGAGTAGCCCGATGACTGTGTGAGCACGGGTAAAGTAGGGTATTTGTAACACCCCGAAAAACGAGCTAGAAGATTTGGGTGAATTATCGGAATTGGAATGAAATTTTAAGTTAGGCTTTAGCTAATTAATTAATTTTGAAAAAATAAATTTTGGGTCAATTAAATTGATTTTCGACAAATTTATTGTGTCTAATATTTTTGGAAATATTTTAATGAATATGTTAAAGGACGAAATTGAACTTGGGCAATTTTGAATGGGTTAATTTGATATTAATTTAAATAGTGACTATATTATAAGGTTTGCAAAAAAATTATTAATGACAATTTTGTAAAATGGAGTCAAAATAAGGTTTAAAGGGAATTATTAAATCAAATAAAAAATACATTTTCTATCTTGTTTTTAGCAAAAGAAAGTTGACGGTTATATTTTTCTAAAAGATGAGAAAGACATTCTTAAGTTTCTCTCAATTTTCTCTCATTTTCTTCCAAACAAAACTTAGAGATTTCTTGGTTTCTTAATTATTTCCACTTCAATCTCTTCTCTAATTATTTCTAAACAATTATGGACTATGAATTTTGATTTCTACAACATCTCTACTATTTTCCTTGTTGGAAATCATGATGGGAGTTCATATTCAAGTTGACTTTTCATCATAAAATGTGAGAAAATATTCTTTAAGGATTTTTATATGGTTTTGATTCTTGATCTAAGATTTGTCATGCTTAGGAGTAATTAAAACAAATTTCTAATGAAATTATTGGATTTTAATGAATTTTCGCATAAATCTTAATTAGATTGTAGTAATCCAAATATTTCTATCCAGTTCTAATGTTGTGTGCATGAGTATTTATAATCTAAAGTGGATTTTGGTAATTTAATTTCTAAAATTAATCTAATTGATTAAGATTAGTTTTAAGTTCTTGGTTGGGGTAATTGGTAGAGTGTAGATTGCTAAATTGGATCACATATTAGATATACCATAAGTGCTTGTGGTAATGTTCGAAAGGATTTAAAGGGTGAAGGGCGTGTGCGTTCGAAACAGGGGCTGCCCTGCTCCTCGGTTGACTTGCGCGCAAGTCGGGGGAAATCTGGAAATTGGCAATGGAAATTGGGACATGTGCTGCTACTCTTTCCATGGTGTGTGTTCGTATATTTTACGCGGGGAAAAAAAGGAAATGGTAATTGGAGTTTTTGGGGTTGTACGCGGTTTAATAAAAAGAAAGAATTAGAGGAAGAGTTCGATATAAATGGGAATTGAAACAGGGGAAAAGGGGAATTGAGACAAAGCAGTGCTGTGGAGTAATTACAGAGGGGATTATTGGTTATAGTTCGTAGTTGTGACGTTGTGCTGGTGGTGCTATAATAAATCGGTTATTTTAGTATGGTCGAATTTATAGTGACCTTTGCATTTTTGTGGAAGATGGCGTGTGTTCGAACATGTTTCGGTTAGGCGTCGAAGCGTTAGCGTCGAGACGAAAGGAAGTTGGTGAGTGAGAACGCGGGTTTCAGCTTTAAAATGGTTTAAAGGTTATTTTGGGAGTTTAAATTAAGCTTGAAACGTTGATTTAAACTCAGAAGTAAGTATGATGGGATTTCTCCCTCGGTCGTGCTTTGGCGAAATTGATTTTATGCATTTGTTTTTGAATTACATGGTACCTACTGTTTATGCATGTTTTAAGTATGTTTTATACTGATTTTGATCATATATTGATGATGAATGCATTTGGAATATGATTCATGTAAGTGTGAGGAATACTTGTTAATGCATGGTTTAATGCATTGAAAGTGGTTTTGGATGTTGCATATAAAAACAGTGAGGTACATGGGATATAAAGAATTATATTGACAAGTGACGCGGTTTAAAATATTATTGGATATAGTTGGTCGGCCATAGGATTGATAGTGCACTATAAAAAGTCATCTTGGGTGTTGAGGGATTTATATGTACCGAATACTCCACCACGAGTATCCTAACGGTTGATGGGTTATATGGTACCGAAAACTCCCGTTAGTGGATTATACATCTAACTGATGATTGGGGTTGTGATTTACCCGGTTGCAATTGTACCTTAATTTCGGTTGAGATTGTATGAAGTGTTGAGAGGACACTTGTTGAATCAATGTATCTGATGTAATATTTTGTAAAATAGAACTTGGTTTATGGTCACTTGAAAGCCAATATAATTGATAATGTATCATGTTGATGGATTATGCTGTATAATGTTGGTTTATACATGTTTACTCTTTAAGCTTTGCATAGGGGTTGTTATGCATGGGAAAGCTTAAATTGAGGGATTGATGGTATTTTATTGTTGATCCATGATACATGTTGTATATGGTTTAATATGCATATTTTTAAAAATGTTAAGTGCATGGTTTGTTGGGAAACAAGTGAGAAAATGCTTTGGTCTGATTAAGCACGAGGCCTGTGAGAAATATTTTGATGCGTAAGGTTGTTATGCATGTTATGTTTTCAAAGAAGTAAGCAAATTGTGTTGGCTTTATACTTATATCCTACTTACAACGAACACATGCTTATGCCGGAAGAGATGATGCTTTTGATTTGGTTAAACATGCTTTATTAAAATGTCATGAGAATAAAAAGATAGTTATGAAAGCATGAAGATATGTTTTGAATAAACATGTTTTATTTAAATTCTTTGAAAACGAAGAATTTGGCTTGCTTTGATACAATTTTCAAATATCAGTTTTGGTTTGAAAATGCATTGATGTTTTACTTTTTGAGCGCACTCACTAGGCATTATATGCTTACGCTCTTTTTTCTCCTGTCAATGTAGTGAATAAAGCAAGTGCGGAGTTGTGGTCATAAGCAAGGTGGATCCCAAGATAAACGTATTAAAGAGTATGTTTACGGTATTAATATTATTTGTAATAAGGCAACGTGGATAGAATATTAGGATGGATCATTTTATCTAGGGAATGATAACTTGATTGTTTATATTACGTTAGATGATGGTTGTATTTAATGATTAATATGATGGTTTTATTTTAATGCTTTGTATACTTGATAGTTGTGATCAAATGATGTTAATAGTTTAAATAATGATTAGATTGATTATTTGTGTTCAATGAGTACTTGTGGTCTTGACCATTTGGTGCATAATGATAATGATTTATCTTGTTAGGAAACATGCCTCTAGACTACTTGAATAGATATGAATTATATTGGACAATTGGTATGTAATTAATTGAGCCCATTTATTTAAGGATATTAAATTATTAGAAGCATGTCAATGTCGTCCGTAAGTAATTGGGTAATTTTGAGTTGGGATTCAAATTCCCAAAATGCATATGATTGCAGCCGTGTATTGGTATGGCTGGTGGTTAATTCGGTTCATGGATTTACCAACTTTAGATTCTTTACAATATGGTCACCGTATGTTGTTGCATCAATTGAATAAGTAAATGATGTCCGTTTGACCTGAGTTTTTGCAAGAATGTTTTAAATGTATCTAGTTTCTGGAAGAAGCTATTTCAAACGTATTAGTTCATATATTTTAGCTATTTTACGATTTAGTCCTTAATTTCGTATTTGGCTAAATTAGATGCTTATTTGTTATCCGTAAAAGCTAAAATTTGACATGCTAGCATTAAACATGATTAATTAAAAATTGGTAACCTGAAACTTGTGTAAGTCCCTGTAATTATTTAGATCTACATTTTGGTTCCTAAAGTACTCGTTTTGCAATTGAGTGCCTTATCGATGTTTTAATCGAATGAAAACTGAACCGCTGCCGGTATGCACACCTTAGGTCTTAATAATGCATCTAGAAAAGTTAAAAGGAAAAATAATGGATCGTAATTCAAGTAAGATTGTTCGGGTTTGCTTCGGCAAACTTAATGTGAGCTTCTTGGTTCGGGTCTAACGATTAGGTCAGGTCAAGGGGTTACAATATCTGTATGTATTAACTCGATGGGCTGTGTGAGCTCGAGTAACGCGATAGGATATGTGACCTTGAATATGACAAAACCTTGTGGAAACATGTAAGACTTGTAGACTTAATGATACCTAGGTGATGTAACACCCTCGACCCGAATGTCATATTTGAGCCTCAAGCCCAACCCAAAATAATAAAATTTCTCAAAATGGGTTTAACCCAACAAGGTATTTCTCAAAACATTTAAAGCCAACAGTCGAAAATATAGATAAATAATCAAAATAGTACAAAGGAACTCCAATTTAAATTTAAAACATTTGAACATTCGATTTGATTAATACAATTTCAAAAAATAAGGATTACATACTCCAACACGTAAGGTCCTATGAATACATATCCCACTAAATACAAGTATCGCACACTAGAGACCATCACATGCTAGAACTATGTACCAATAGTGCTCCTCGATCCCACGATCCAACGGTCAACCTATGCACAGAAACAACGATTCTAAGCACCGAGCTTACAAAGCTCAGTGGTACACATCTACTCTACTCTAGTTTAGCTAATCATAAACATAAGCATGCAAGCTATGTAACCCCCTTGACCTAGTCTAGACGCCAAACCGAACCGAACGAGCTACATTGGGTTCGTCGAAACAAACCCTAGAAATATTTAACTCGAATTACATCTATTTTTTCTTTTTATCTTATCTAGAGGCAACATTAAAACATATGGTGTGAATAATGGCAATGGGTGGAAACTTAAATCAGCCGGCCATCGAATGGACATCCAATTGCACGTAATTACAATTTAGGGACCAAATCGCAATTCTAGAAATTGTAGGGACTTAGTTAAATCTGAAGTTATCAATCTTCAATTATTCAAGTTTCACGCTCACTTGTCAAATTTCAGCACGAAACGACCAACCGAACTTATTTAATTGCATGCATAACAATCAGGGACCAAAATGGAAGAATCTAAAACCTTTAATATCAATAATAACATACATAATGACCAGGCGTACAGATGCGGTCCCAAAGTGAATAGATACGTGGGGGCATATCGATACGGTCCCTAGGTGTATCAATACGCAGGTTACAAACCATTTCCTCAAAATTCTAGTACCTCAAAACCATATCGATATACCTCTACTCGTACCGATATTCCTGCCAAAAATACACTTACCCGTATCAATACACCTCTATCCGCACCAATACACCTGGGCCTAAAATGTCCAATTTTGCTATTTTTTCATATAATCAAGGATCCAAACATGCTTTATCAAACCCAAACATATACACAACAATTCTAAAGATCAAACCATGTTAAAACATTGTAGAGACATGATCAAATCATGGCATCATACTTCAAACAGTAATCTAGAGGCATGCTTCCTAGAAACCAAGCCAACCAACATACCAAAGATAAGTCCAAAGCAACAACCAAGCATATAAGGCCAAGTACAATCCCAAGACAGCAATACAAACTTGCTCAACAGAGAGTTTAGCAAAATCCCTTTCAAAATAACAATGACCCCATTGCCTTTATTACTACAAGTCTAATTCGAAAATCATACTTTCTATAATACCCCTAAATATGGCCTATAAGAATGATGTCATTTATATCTAAATAAGATGGTTTTGATCTTTTAAATCTAGATTTAATCAAGAGGAATAGGACCAATTTGAATGAAGGGTTAAATGGGGCGACAATTGTGTAATGTACTATTTTGCAACATAGGAAAATCTTAAGAGCTGCATGCTAAAGAGACTTTGTTCAATTGAGAAATTAAACATGTGGGGAAGGAAGAAGGGAATCAACTAAGTGTTGAATGGATGCATCACCTTCTTCCTTCTCCCAAAAAGAGCCGAACCATGCTTGAATGAGAGAGAGAGAGAGCTTGAGAGTGTTAGCAAAGCTTTTTGTGAACTTTATTTTGGGAAAAATTTGGTGAAAACCTTCAAATAGCAAATTGTAGAAGGTAAGAACTTACCTTTCACACCTTTAGAAGGATGTTATAACTTGAAAATTTAAGTATCTTGTTCTTATGATCCTTGATTGATTAGGTTGTTAGAAGTAATTTTGATGCCATGAATTATTATAGATCAATTAAAAGCATGTATGTTAAACCCTCATGTTTGGTGAAATTGTTGCATAGTTAAAGTGCCGAGCTTTTTTGAGAATAATTCCTATTGTGGTTGAAATTGGTTGAATGTGATTGAATTTGCATCATGGGAAAATCCATCCATGGACGGTTTTGGGTAGAAATGATTTGTTTGGGGAACTGTTTTGATTTAAAGGAAGTTCTTGAACTGCTTGGTAACATTCACTAAAGATTGTATTGTAAAGAAATGTTATGCTACGAAAACAATGGTTTAATCCTAGGAAAAACTGTTTAAAAACTGTTTTGAAAGGGATAAAACATGGGAAGGGCTGTTTTGAAAATTTTAGGGGCTTCTAATGAACTAATTATAGTTTTTGGTACTGTTTTATATATTGGGAAAAATAAGGACTGTTTTGAAATTAATTTGGAGCTTATATTACCTTGTTAATGGACTGATTTTATGCATTTAGGGGGTTGTTTTAAGGAAGATAGAATTTGGAATTGCTTTATACATGAGAGGGCGGTTTTGATTAAGTTGGAAAACTGTTTTGTTAAACTAGAATATAAAGGAGCTGTTTTATGAAGTTTTGGACTGTTATGATATAAAAACAAGTATATATGTAACATACTCTAACCACCCTAGTAGGATTAGGTAAGTTACTACAATTACAATCAATGATTCATTCAATTGAAGGTAGAGAGTTCAATTCATTTTAAGCCTTTCTTGCACATCAAGATACAATTTGAATAGGTGAGGACCCATAATTCAATTGTTGTCATAATCAATACCATTTAGGACTTACTTGTTCTTCAAGTAACTATTCGAACTAGATGGATAACAATAGAAGGTTTCATCATTCAATGTAGTTATTATGCATACCAATAGGTGTTTTAGATCATTTACTTAAGTTACCTTAATCAAACATGCATGCTTCCAATATTACATACATCATTCGACTAGTACCTTATGTGACCAAAGTGGTTCACGTCCAAACAAGTGGATTACTACATTTACTTATTGTTATCTAACCAACCTCAATAGTTCTATTCAACCATTACATGCATAATCTAACCATAGGAATCTATCATGAGACTAACAATCATTCAAGCTTAATTAAGTGCATACATGCTCATAAGTATACATACCATACTCTTAATAGATCATAGATGAAGTAAATTTATACAAACCATAACTAAGTGATCATGAATATACATGCCTTAGGTGCCACCATCCTAGGAGAACTATAACAAGATGAAAACATATCTTTCAAGCAAAATGTGACTTGTACAAGCTTAGACTTCAAGATAGGATCCAATATCAACCTGAATCATAGAAATGAGACTTGAATAAGCAAAGCTTAGTGAGTGAGTTAAAGTTACAAGGCAATCAATACATTAAGTCTCAACTACGAACCATCAAATAGATGGTATGGTTCCCCCATAAATAAGGAACTATTCAAAACAAGGCAAACAATACTAGATACATTGCTTAATTTTCAATCCAATACCAATACAAGGCTTGAATTTTAGACATACTCAATCATCCAATTCGATTAACATTAAGCTTATCATGTCATTTAAACAAAATCAATGTTTCAAACTCAAGCAATCTCATAGAAGCAATGTTCAACCAATGTCTCAATATCCATAGTTCATGGCATTTGATGTTTTCTTTACAATCAAGAAATCTTATATAAGCAATGTTTAATCAATGTCTCAATATCAATAGTTCATGGCATTTGATGTTTTCTTTACAATCAAGCAATCTCATATAAGCAATGTTCAATCAATGTCTCAATATCAATAGTTCATGGCATTTGATGTTTTCTTTACAATCAAGCAATCTCATATAAGCAATGTTTAATCAATGTTTCAATATCAATAGTTCATGGCACTCAATTTTCCTTTACAATCAATCAATGCAATTCAATATAGCAATAGGTTCAATGTACATGAGGTATAAGTTCATTTTAGGTGTAGCCTTGAGAATCGATTACTCAGTCTAGATACTCGAGTCCCCAACCAAACTATTGCCAATAACAATAATCAATATGGTACAAAGTACTAGTCAAATCCCTCCTACTATCGCCAATGACCAATAACAATACTTCTCTCCTACTGTCGCCAATTAGGGACCAATATCCCGGATTATAGTCCACCCCGATAATGAGATCTATAGACTCTATGGCATGCCAACTATATCTAAGACTGACTCAAGACAAAGGCTAACAATAGTTATCATTTTTATTCAATTAGAAGCATGATTCAATTCAATGTGCACATTTAGTGCCAATATCCCCTTTTATTCGAATAGGGTTCGTAGCCAATACCAATGTCAATATTCCAATAGTCAATGAAGGTATGTCAATCAACATGTCATTAAAAAATGAATTAAGTTACTTCTAACCATATCAACATGCTTCATTTCAATATAGTTCAATTAAGCAAGAAGCATATCATGGCAATCAATTAAATTTCAAGCATACTTCTCAATCACGTAACCACTCAAGAGAGCACTTACCTTGCTAATGCTCCATAGCAAGCTTATTACACAATTATACTAAGATTCAATAAGAAATTCAAATCAGAAAATGGACTAGGAGAGGTTACCGCCCTCTCCAAACTTTAAACTACACTCACAGGAATTTTTTGAGCTATTGTCGTTCCCGGATTGTAATCCCTTTCCCTCTACTAGCTTGTTGATCTAAGTGAGCCCCCTTTTCCTCAATTTCCACTTGATCTAACATTCATACAATGCATAGTATATTAGATACAATCTAGCAACCAATTGAGTCATTTTGTGACTCCATATACTCAAGCATTCAATTCAATACAAACACCAAGATTGTTGCTGCCTGGCAGAATGTGCACTGCTTGCTTAAATGTTCATATATTTTATTCCGTACGCCAGAATTTCAAACCGTTTACACTGTTAGAAATATAAATTAATTGTCCTTTTAACCATATAGGCCTTACAATTTTACTCATAGTGAGTTAATACAGTTTTTCGTTTAAAGGCATACCAAATTATGCCACTAGACAGTTTGCACTATCCTTAGATATTTGTCTCTACAAACTGTTTTATAACTCAGAATTTGATTCCGTTTGTTGTATACGAAACTAGACATACTCATGATTTTGTACATGTAAGATTTACTCCCTAATTTGGTCTATGTGATTTTCTACAGGTTTTCAAACTCACTGCCCAAAACAGAGTATCATGGACAGCTTCACTTTAGCTAGTTTCTAGCTTCATTAATCACTTAGACAAGGATCCTAACATGATTGTTCAGCATATATACTCATTCATACATGTTTAGGTCAGTCCAATTATGTGTCAAACCTATAAAAATAGGGCAATTGAGCAATATTTTCAATTTGATTCAATAAGACATCAATTCACTAGAATTTCAATTCACATATCAATCATCCATTCTAATCATCATCCAAATTTTTACAGCAACTAGCATAGTATTTCACCATCAATTTGGTTATTGGCAACATCAATTCTATAGATTGATCAATCAATTGAACTTCTTAACTAGTTCATAGCACCAATTCACTAACCAATCATCCAATTCATGTAATTCAAGCAAGAACTTAGAATCTACATGCATCATTTGAGTCTATAACACATTAAGCCAGAGATTTTACCTTCCTATCAAGATTATATGAATGCTAGCAACTCCAATTTCACCAAATTTCAAGCTTGAATCTATGAACATGGAGTTTTCTCACTCAATTCATATTCTCTCTATTTTGTTCATCCTATTCGGCCACAAGGAGGAAGATGATAATAGATCATCAATTAATTCCTCCCAAAATGACTAAATTGTCCTTAATTACCCACTAATTAATGACATGTGTAGGGGAATTTTAGGAATATAAGAATTTTGCATGCATTCCTTCAATTTGTCACTTGTTTCGGTTTGGTCACTTATACATTAGGTTACCACTTTTTCAATTATAGCATTCTAGTCCTTATTAACTAGACCTAGTATCTTGTTTTCAACCAATAAGGAATCAAATGAAAGCATTGTAGTAACTTCTTTTATACTAGTTTTGAGGATATTACAATATAGGTGTCTTGAATTGTTTAGTATATGTTTTGGGCTGTTTGCATATACATAGGTATGCCTAAGCCTCTTGAATTGTTGCAAGTATGTATGAATGAACTTTAGGACTATTTTGTACATACTTGAGTTTGTACATGAATACTGAATTGTTTGGTGCCTATATGGTTGTTTGGGGACTATTTTTGCATCCATATATGTGTGTAAGTAGCATTCTAATTCATATGCATTGTTTTATGATTAGACCAAGAGATAGTAGAGGAAGCAAGGTCCAAAGCGGGTAAAGCTGTAGAGGGATAATCTGGAATAGTGATTCAGGATCAAATCTTGCTCGGATATACTGTGAGTGTAGTTTAAAGTCTCGAGATAGGTTAAAAGCCCTCCTGAGCGTTTTATCAAATTTAAATTAAGTTACTTTATGATTGAGTTAAACAATGCTTAATCTAAGCTTGGATTTAAGGTATGTAACTACTTGCTAAAGTAATCTATGCTATGAAAATGTTTGATATAAAGTTATGTTTGATTTAAGGAATGATCCTGTGATAGTAAGTATGTGCATGATAAGATAAAAATCAAGACATGACCTATTGACTAAATGATCTTAAAACTATGATCATGAAATAACCTATATGTGTATACATGTGCTTATAAGTTAAGCAAAATGCAATATTATCTGATACTCTGATAAGGAGCAATGCTCACCTGTTTCTGCTATGATAAGAGTATAACATGTTATATGAGTACATGAACATAGAGCTAAGCTTAATATAGAATTGATAAGATAAGAATATGTGAAAAGCCTTGGTCTCAAGTCATCCTTAGGTATAATTGGCATGCCATAGAGTCCATAGAGCTCATGTTTCTGGTTGGATTATGGTCTTGGACTACGATCCTTATTTGGCGCCAGTAGGAGGGAAGTGTTGTGGTCACTTGGCGACAGCAGGAGGGATTAACCGGTACTATGAGTACCTTTCTGTTGGCGACAGTTGGTTGGGGATTCGAGTACGTAGGCTGATGATTGATTTTAAGTCTATGATAAGACATTATAATGAAACCCAACTAATTAATTAAATTGATAACTTATAAGACAATTAATGCATGTTATGGATAAGTTTTGCTTTGTAACTTCTTTGTTAAGAAATCCATGATTTCATAATATGCTATGGCAAGTTGAATTTCTCTCACAAATTATGATTAATGGCTCAAACATGACTTGTTGAATTTCTAATGGCTTGTTGGTAATTATTCGAATGCATAAAGATGTACTATTCTTTGTTGAAGTCCTATGGACTAGTTATATAACACGCCAAATCCTAGCTTAGAATTATTGGAACCAAATTGAATAAGTGAATAGCTTAATTGAATTTAGAATTAAGCTAAATTGAATAGTCAAGGGCTTAATTGAGAGAATGAATGAAATAAGTGACTAAATTAGAATAACTACATTGAACTAAACAAGAAAGAAGAGGAATGCATGATAAATTTCATGGTTCTCTTATTTGCCACTGACTAATTACATGATTAGTAGCTAATTAAGGGATAGATTAGTAAAATCCTAATTCCACTAATGTGGATAACAATGTTGTCATCTTCTCCATTATTCCTATCTTGGCCGAATTTGATGAGAAAGAAAGTGAGAGAGAAAGCTAGGGAATTCAGCCATTGAAGAAGGGATTTTAGATTGCATGTATAGGAATTTTTCATTGAAATTAAGCAAGAAGCAAAGTAAGTATAATCCTTCTTGTGTTTAATTGAATAGGCAACTATGATTGTGGAATTGGACTGATTTTGATGATGTTAGATGAATTAGACATTGAATGTGTTGTTAGATGATTGAATGATTGTAGAGTTATGCAAAATTGAAGAATGAAACTAGCTACAAGGCTGGAAATTATGTGTTTATGCTAGTGTAATAAACCTAGGTTGATGGAAAATTGAACTATGTTGTTGAGATGAAAATTGAATGATTAGAACCTAAAATTGAGCTATGGAATTAATGAATTGATGATGATCATGAATAGGTAATGTATAGAAGATGTTAAAAAAAATTGAATTGTTAGCAAACAATGCTGGAAATGTAAGGATAAAAGTATGAACATAATTGTAAGCTAGAAACTGTTTTGTGGAATTGAAATTGAGTAAACATGAAAGATTAGGCATTGTAACCAACTTGCCCTGTTTTGGAAGCTTTGAAAAATGGATTAACATGAACATAACATGTTTAGAATTTCATATGAAATGAATTACAGGGCCAAGACATTGGTTAAAATGGATTAAAGGCATTAAAATGTAATTAGATGACATGATCCTTAGAATGTCTATTTTCATTAGGTGAAAACAGAACTTAAAACTGAGTTCTATATTGAAAACTGTAAATAGTAATTGTTGGACAGTGCAAACTGTCCAGGCAGTGTAAATGCCCTGTCTTTGAGCAGTAAACTGTATTAATTGGCTAAAAACTAAAATGAAAGTCTTACATGGTCTTATAGAAATTTTCTTTGCTTTACAACAGTGTATAGAAATCGAAATTCTGACGTACAAATTAAAATATATGGCCATTTAAAGGGACAGTGTGCAAACTGCCAGGCAACAGTGTCCTAGGCAGTTTGGGACTGCTTTTGTACCTAAATGCAAACTGTTTCCAAAACAGTTTTGGGACATTGTAGTCTGTCCAATTATGCTTTAAAATGAATTAATAACAATGTGGAGATAAATTGGTATGAAATGTTTAAAAGGAAGTATAAAAACAGTAGCTAAATGTTAGGTACATTGTGATAACATTGCTACTATGATTGTATGATATATTGTACTTGTTTTGATGAAATGTGTATGTGTTATGCTTGCTAGATCAAGGGCAGCAATTTGAGGAAGAAAAAGGAAATCATTCAAGGGCTAAGAACAAGGGGATAGCTATAAAAGATAATTGCTAGCTTGCTTGGATTGTATTGTGAATGTAGTTACCTCTAGGGTTAGGACTAGGTCCTAACCAATGTATTTGTTACATTCTTGTTATGTTAATGAGTCTAAGCACGAATATGACTTAATAAGGGAAGAATGATTAATGAAACATGATCCTAGTCTTATGTACATGCCTATTCAAAATTCTTATGCATGATTAGTGATAACTTGGTTGCTTGTATGTGCTATGATACAACATGATTGAATGTTAATTACTTGGTTGAGATATGATAATCTCATTTTGATGAAATGAATCTTGAAACCACTTGACTTGACTTTAGACGCTTGGAAATCACCGAGAAGAGTAAAGCTTCAGGATGGATCAGGGGCTATGCCAAAATACATGGAGTAGAGAACTCGAGGGATCAACGATGGAATCTTAGAAAAGGAATCAGGTAATACTCAATCGACTAATAAACGTGATAGAATGGCACCGTGAACAGTAGAAAAATTGAAGCACGACCATGAGAAAGAGCTAAGAGGATATGAAAAGAAGATTAGTGAACTGAAGCATAAACTCTCTGTGTCAACATTAGAAGTAGAGGTGTAGATGGATCAAGGACCTCTCTAGGCAGAATCAAGAAGTTAACCAAAAATTGAAGGAATTATAGGAAATTCATGATGGATGTAAAGCAAAACAAAAGGGAGGAACAAACAAAGTGGTTTAGAATTTATCCGAACAATTGGACGATATGAAAAGGAAAGGGACAGTTATAAGAAGATGTATGAGGAAGCAACAAGCACGTCAAAGAAAAAGGCTTGTAAATGGAGATATTCGAGTAGCAAATCTAAGAAGAAGTTAGAGGAGGAACAAGCTTGGAGTTTTGAACTGGCAGCTCAAGTATCACAGTTGGAACAAATTGTCACAAGGTACCACAATGAAGATAAAGTCAAGATGGAGCAAGAGAATGTAAGAATGGAAGAGAAGGTAGCAACGTTGGAAGGTGCGGTGCGAGACCTGAAGGAAAAGCTCATAAGTTATGAAGGAGCATTGTATCAAGAACGTGATGCATGGAAAGGCAAGTATGAAGCAACACAACCCACTATTCAGAGTCATAATGATGAGCTGGTCAATTTTAAGAAACAAGTAAGGAGTGTCACCTCGTATGTACAAATTCTGTCTAAACAAGCCACGAGTTTTCTGTAGCAGCCGGATATTAAGCTCAAACATGGGGAAGCCATCACGTGATTGCTACATGAATTAGTTAATTTAGAAATTAGGGCTAGTAGTTTTATGTTCTAGATTATCTATTTCCAGTATTCGAATTTTCTAGCTAATAGATGTTTCTCTAAGAACTGGTTTTCAAATTCGATACTCATTTTGCATCCATGCATTCATACATACATTCACTCACATTATATTTTATTTTGTAAATAAATGGATTAATAAAGAAAGGTTCTATGGCAGTTTGTTTTTAAACAGCAATCATACCACATTCATACAGAACACGTCTGTCCTTTAGAACCATGGCAGTAGAAGACATGATTACTAGTCTTGAAAATGATTGTGTTGAAGTGCATAGTAGATTTGACAAGATTGAGCGGTCCATGAAGGACCATTTTGCCCAGGCACTGAGGGAGATAATCAACTAGCTAATTGCTTTGCTGGGACCAAAAGAATCTAAAAAAGGCAAGGCATAGGATGGACCCAACAAAATGAATGAACAAGGTGACACTACATCTCGCATAAGGGAACAGTCTGATGGACCACCTCCTGCGAAGAAGGTCCACATCAATCTAGCTAGGGCAACTCCCAATCATCCGGTCAATATTGGAGCAAATTTTGGAAATGGTGATGAGGTCCCAGACTTGAACACTATCAATGAAATTTAGAAAAATCCGTGCTGAAATTGAGAGAAAATATGAAGAGCACTGCAAGGATCTAGAGGATCGCTTGCTAGAGATGCAAAAGGTGAATGAGCAAGGGTCTAGTGCAGCTGATTTGAGTTTGGTTGTTGATTTGGTCCTGCCACCTAAATTCAAAGTATTAGATGTTGAGAAGTATGATAGGTCGACTTGCCCAAAATCACATCTTACCATGTACTGTTGCAAGATGACTGCTTATCTAAAAGATGAGAAATTACTGATTCATTGTTTTCAAGATAGCTTGATAGGCTCGGTGGCACGATCGTACACTCAGCTAAGTCGGGTAAACATTAGGTCATGGAAGGACCTTTTTGGAGCCTTTGAAGAACAATACAAGCATGTGTCTGAAATGGTTCCTAGCCGAGTCATGCTGCAAGCTATGGAACAAAACCCACTGAAAGTTTACTATAATATGCACAGAGGTGGAGAAAGATGGCAGCACAAGTACAACCAGCACTAATGGAGAATGAGATCACTCACGTGTTTGTAAATACTCTAAGAGGGCCACTTTTTGAGCGATTGATTGGTAATGCCACCCATAATTTTGTTGACATGGTAATGACTGGTGAATTGATTGAAGCATCAATTAAGAGTGACTGAATAGAAAGTGGAGAAGGTTCCCGTAAGAATTTCAAAAGGAAAGACAATGAGGTGAATAATACAAGTGCTTATGAGGCTCCAAAGAATGTTACAATCACACCACTTGGGGCTGCATTAGGAAATACATAGAATTTGAACAGGAAGGATTCTCGGGGTTCGAGAAATGATAAGATGAACTTTACACCCTTACCAATGTCATATCTTGAGCTATACCCACAGTTGTTTGATGCAGATTTGGTAAGACCCTATTATCTAACACCTCTTCAACCTCTATACCCTCCATGGTATGATCCGAAGGCCCATTACGAGTATCATGCTAGGATCTTTGGGCACACAATTGAAAATTGTATTGCATTTAAGAAAGTAGTTCAGAATTTGGCTAATACTAGGGTGTTGAAATTTGATGAACCCAATTTTGAGACCAATCTGTTGCCAAACCATGGGGGTGAGGGGTGAACGCAATAGAAGAAGATGATGAGGCCAAACGGCTAAAGATTGATGTATCTGATATTACAGCTCCTTTGAAGTGGGTGTTTGAACAATAGTATAATGCCAGAATAATACAAATAGGAATGAAAGTCGATAAATAAGTGAAGTCAGGTAGATACTGTGAGTATCACCAAGAAGATGGCAATGGGATTCAACACTGCTCTGAGTTTAGATGCTTGATTCAGGGAGTGATGAATAACAAAGAAATTGAGTTTTTCAAAAATACTGGTGGAAGAAAGGAAGTTGAGATATGCACCTCTAAACCTTCGGGGTTTAAGTATGGGGTGAGCAGACCGTTGGTTATTTCCGCTAGGCCAAGGATAGGGGCCTCTTCAGCAAGTGTAAAGCTGAGAATAACTCCTAAGGTCGTGATTTCTCCACCAACACCATTTGCTTTTAAGGATTCCCATAAGGTTCCTTGGAATTATGCTGCTAATGTGTCTTTACCAGAGAAGCCAAAGCTCCAAGAGGAGCTAAAGCCACTGGATGAAACAAATACAGTTTCAAAAGGAAAGTAAGATGAAAAGCCTGATGCGGAACTGGTAAATAAAGTGGGGCATTTCACCAGGAATGGCAGATTTATTCATCTGAAACATCTAAAGAGGGTGAGAAAACAAAAGGGAAGGTTGTTGCAGTACCATAGAGGATCTTTGGAGAGGAGCCCACTCCCAAGATAAATGAACTTGTCACAGAAGAACAAGCCCAAGATTTTTTGAATTTCTTGAAGCATAGTGAATACAGTATAGTTGAACAATTGAAGAGACAACAAGCCAGGATTGACGTCCTTAAACTATTATTGAGTTCGGAAGGGCACCGCAATGCTTTGATTAAGGTGCTCAATCAAACGTTTGATCCAAATGATATATCAGTACACAAATTGGATAGAATCTGAACCACATTACTGCGGACAACTATATTACTTTCACTGATGATAAGATTCTGGAACGTGGAATGGGATCTGTTAAGGCTTTGAACATCACAACTCATTGTAAGGGTCATGTTTTTTCCTGGAGATCTGATAGACAATGGCTCGACAGTGAATGTCCTACCGATGGTTACTTTGCAAAGGTTGCCAATTGATGATTCACATATGAAGGTGTACAAGAATATTGTGAGAGCTTTTGATGGTACGACTCGAGAGGTTCTGGGAAAGATTGAGGTACCATTGCTAATCGGACCTGCAATATACAATATTGACTTTGTGGTTATGGATATCAAACCAACATACAATTGCCTGTTGGGAAGGGCATGGATTTATTCTGCTGGCATAGTGCCTTCGTCTCTACATTAGAAACTGAAATTTGTGATAGAAGGAAAGCTGGTTAGTATTGGAGCTGAAGAATATAATATTGCCTATGTAACTACTGATGCCCCATACATCGAAGCAAATGAAAATGCTCTTGAATGTTCATTCAGGGCCTTAGAGTTCATAAATGCGACTTTTATTGATGAGGGAAAACTGATACCTCGACCAAGGTTATTTAATTGTACCAAAATGACTGTCTGCGAGAAACTTGGAAGGGGTACAAAGACTGGAAAAGGAATTGGTAAAAATCTCCAAGGTTGTCTGTGCCTGAAGCTTGTCATCATGAAAAAGGATCGTTTCAGACTTGGGTTTAAGCCTAATATTCAACAAAGGTAGAAGGATATGAAGAAAAGAGAAGACTAGAGGAGAGCAAGATTTTCGGGTATGGAAACTTCTTTTGAATCCATGACTTTCCCCGACTTGACTAGCATCTTCAAGTCGCGTGGATTTGCAAATGTGGAGAAGCAACTTGAGAAAGACCACCTAGAAACTATGAAACTTTAGGAGGAGGAGATCTTTGGCGATATTGTCACATCCTGAAAAATGGCCTAGTCGAAATTAGGTTCTGCTTATCGAAAATTTTGAATCCGGTGTGCTCAAGTGATGTAAATATTCAATCCTTTTACCCCTTTTGTTAGTAATGAAGTTGTGGACTTGATTTGAACAATTGGATCCCTTTTGTAAGAAATTTGAAACTGGAAATGTGAAATCTGAGTCAGGTGTATCGATACGGTAAGACCAGTATCGATACGGCCTGTAACTAACTTACCAGATTTGGCCTAGCTATATCGATACAACCATAAGGTGTATCGATACGGGCCCCTGTCCAAAATTATTTTGGTGACCAAATTGAAAGAATTAAAACTTAGGGGCTGACTCACCTCTTTGCTTGCCACCCCTCACGTGAAAGTAAGTAGAAATGATGACTTTTAGCCATCAAAATAGTCAAATTGGGAAAAATGATTTCTTAGTTGGGTTAAGCAAACCCTCGGTTGTAGGAAACCTCCCTATTGGTATCTTTGAGAGGTGGGAATGATTGTTAGAGGTTTCTTAAAAATGAATAAGGAAAAAGAGAAGCTATTTCATTGTTATTGATTTCTACCGAAACTAAACACCACCATTGTTGTCTTCGACCTTAAGCTCAAGCACACACCTTCCTTATTGACCTCTCTAAGCTCAAGCTTTCCTCGATCCAATAATTTCATAACAAAGCTATCGATCGGGTAAGTAGAAACCCTCAATCAATTTTTGAAATCCATGGATACTTGGAGTTTAATTTCAAGTTGAAGTGCTAAGCCTAATCTTTGAAATAAGTATAATTTCATTGTTTTGGTTGTAATAACCCTTGTGTTTTCATCATAGCTCAATAGTTGGAGGAGATTAATCCATCGTCCCCAACCAAGTCTAGGAACAAAGGAGTGGTAAATCGGGAGCCTTGAAAGCATCTCTATTCAAGGTGAGTGTAGTTGTATCAAGGGATAGGCTAGGTGCCATCCTGTTGCATTTGTTTTACGTTGATTTTGCATTGTTGGTTAAGGGCTCAAGTAGAGCAAGCATATGTGGATACTAATGGTAAGCATGGTAAGTCTGTATGCGATATTCGAGAAATGTTATGTATGTGAAATTGATATGAATATGCTATGATATGATATGAACATGTTATGGCCTACGGGCACAAAGGTAAGAAATATGATGATATGTGTAATCCTTGGACAGTTGTGGACATTGGATACAATTGGCATGCCATAGGGTTATTTGAGCTCACTAAGTAAGGGTTTGGACTACGGTTCGGGGCTACAACCTATATGTGGCGAAATAAGGTTGATTTGTGTAAGGGACATTTTTCGGAGCTACGGCTCAAGGCTAAGGACTTTAGATAGGATTTGGTGTACAGGGGAATCTACATGTCCATTGGTTACCATGTCCAAAGGGAAAATATATGTTTATATGATTTATAATTGATATATGGAATCATGACTATTGGATTTGAATATGTTTTTATTTGATGACATGTAAATTGTTACCGAAGCATGTCTATATGTTACTCATGTATTTGATAAACTTATTACATTGGTTATAACTACCTCACTAGGCTAAGTAAGCCTAACGTTTTAGTGTCTCATGCATTTTTAGGGCCCTAAAGGAATTCCAAGCTCGATCGTGTAGTTGCGGTTGCAAGTCACTCCCATCGACACTATGTATGTCTATATTTTGCTATGAACTCCTACTAAGGTGGCATATGGCTCAAACATGTCATGTTTGCATATTTTGATATGTGTGTAATAGCCTAATAGTGCCTAGGTGTTGAATGTGAAAGTTGGCATGTTTGTGAAATGGAAAACTAGTGAAAATGGCCTAAAGGTACCAAAAGGTAAAAACTTAGTAAATGAATTCAAAATGCCCTAAAAACTTTTATGCTATTAGAATTATAGATTAATAACTTTCTGGTAAAATTTCATGGCATTTGGACATCGTTCAATAGGTTAAATTTGCTAAACACCGGATAAAATCTATTATTTCAAGATAGGCGTATCGATACGGGTCAAGCTATATTGATACGGCCTTGCATAATTCGACCTAAAAATAGAGCGTATCGATATGGGTCAAGATTTATCAATACGGATCTTGGTAGTGAAGTTTGGGAAATCAATTGCATTGGTACGACCTTGAGGTGTACCGAAACGGGTCAACCTTGGTCAAAGCGTATCGATACGGGCTTATCACCCTTGAATCTGGAATTGAAGAGTTTAGCCCAGCATACCAATACGGCCTTAAGTGTATCGGTACGATGTTAGTTAATTCTGTTAAAAGACATAGAATCTAGTTTTGAAAAATTTACAAATGGTCACTAAAATTTGAATGGTATAATCGGGCAGGTAAACAGCCTCTGTTAATGATGAAATTTCACGGGCTAGTAATTGGTAAGCTTAATTGAAGATTTGTAAAAAGAAATTCTGATAAAGACCCCTAATTTGTAAAATTTACAATTTAGTCCCTAAGTTCGGAAAGGTTTAAAATTGACCCCAATTGGAATAAGTCATTAATAAGTTAGTTCGACAAGTCTTAAAATTTTTGACCTGGTTCTTTACCAGGCCGGGAAAGGGGTGTTACAGAGATCATGGAGGGACTGCATGTCAATGGCATATTTATGGGATCCTAGCCTGGCAAGTTTTTGGAGGGAATTCATCTATGCTTTCCTGGTGAAGTACTCAATAATTAGTCAGCAGAGGATCTACCTCTAGTTTTTAAGAATAAAATAGAGTAATGCCAAGAACCACATTGTACTTGTGCCCGCGAGTACAAGGGATTATCTGTAAAGGGCTATTATGCAAGTTTACTTCAACAAAGATGCTTTCATGATGTTTCTCAAATGGCAAACACATTTCTTGTTTTCTTTCTCATCCATTCCAAATATATTATTATTTTCTTTGCAAGTCTTCAACTATTAATTGCATGAATGATCCTGAACCTAATCCCAAAATAGATTCTAAGCGGCCAATGTGTTTAATGGAAGTCAATAAGTGTGAAGATGAGACGGAATTTGAAATCCCTAACAAATTACTGAGGTTGGTAGAAAAGGAAGACAAGAAGATCTTACCTCACAAATAAGAGATAGAAATTCTAAATCTCAAAACAGACGAAGTTAAAAAGGAGCCAAAAAACAAACAAGAGTTAGTTGATTTGTTGCGATAGTTTAAAGATGTCTTCGCCTGGTCTTATCAAGATATGCCAAGATTGAATACGGATATAGTGGTACATAAGCTGCCCATCAGGACAAAATGAAAATCGGTTCAACAAAAGCTCAAAAGGTTAAGGCCGGATATGGTACTAAAGATCAAAGAAAAGGTACAAAAGCATATTGATGAAGGATTCCTTGAAGTAGCACAATATCCAGAGTGGGTGGCCAACATAGTCCCGGTGCCAAAGAAAGATGGAAAAGTACACATGTGTGTGGACTATAGAGATTTGAACAGAGCAAGTCCGAAGGATAACTTTCCTTTACCTCATATTGAAATTCTAGTAGATAATACATCAGGACATTCACGGTTCTCCTTCATGGATGGTTTCTTAAGGTAGAATCAGATAAAGATGAATCCCGAAGATATGGAAAAATGACATTCATAACCTTGTGGGGCACATATTGTTACAAAGTGATGCCTTTCGGACTAAAGAATGCAGGGGCAACGTACCAACGAGCCATGGTGACTATTTTCCACAACATGATACACAAAGAGATTGAGGTGTATGTGGATGATATGATCACCAAGTCACAGACTGAGGAAGAGCACATTCAAAATTTTCGGAAGTTATTCTAGAGGTTTAGAAAGTATCAATTGAAGCTCAACCCGAACAAGTGTACTTTCGGGGTTATGTCTGGGAAACTCTTGGGCTTCGTGGTTAGTGGAAGATGAATTGAGATTGATCTAGACAAGGTGAAAGCAATCTAGAATCTGCCACCACCTCATTCACAAAAAGAAGTACGAGGATTCCTTGGGAGATTGAATTACATTTCTCGGTTTATTCCCCAGTTGACTAATAGATGTGATCCGGTCTTCAGATTGCTCCAAAAGAATAATCCATAAGAATAGGATGAAGAATTCCAAGAGGCTCTTGACAAGATCAAGGAATATTTGTCAAATGCTCCAATTCTAATGGCACTAGTTCCGAATAGACCACTCATTCTTTACTTAACGGTCTATGAAAATTCAATAGGATATGTGCTGGGGCAACATGATGATACGTGAAAGAAAGAAAATGCCATTTATTATTTGAGCAAAAAGTTTACAGAGTGTGAAGTATGATACCCACCAATTCAAAAATTATGTTGTGCTTTGGTTTGGGTAACTCGTAGCTCATACAATACATGTTATACCACACTACTTGGTTAATATCTCATCTTGATCCATTAAAGTTTATGATGGAAGCCCTAGCGCTGACTGTGAGATTGGCTCGTTAGAAAATGTTGTTGTCAGAGTTCGACATTGTATATGTAAGTCAGAAAGCAATAAAAGGAAGGGTCATAGTAGATTTCCTAGCTAGTCGTGCTTTAGAAGACTATGAGCCCCTAAACTTTGATTTTCCAGATGAAGATGTGATGAATGTCTCCACAGAAGAAAATGGAACCCCAAACAATGAAGCTTGGAAGTTTTATTTTGATGGGGGCAGCCAACACCCTAGGATGCAGAATTGGAGCAATGTTGATCTCCCCAAATAACTTACATTATCCATTTACAAGCAAGATAGAATTTCTTTGTACCAATAATATGGCAGAACACGAAGCTTGTGTCATAGGCTTGCGAGCTGCTATTGAAAGAAAGATAGAAGTGCTCAAAGTATACGGGGACTCAGCATTGGTCATGTACTAGCTCTGTGGAGAATGTGAAACAAAGGATGTAAAGCTGATCGAGTATTAAAATTGATCCTCAAGTTAATGAAAGAGTTTGAGGAAATTACTTTTACGTACATCCTAGGGAGGATAATTAGATGGCTGATGCCTTAGCTACACTGCTTTGGTATTATTAGAAAACAAACCAGAGAGATATGATGCCGATTCAAATGCAGAGTTATGAAACCTACGCTCATCACTTAGCATAGAAGGGGGGCAGATGGAAACCCTTGGTATTTTGATATCCTTTAGTACATTAAATTTCAGACTTATCCGAGGGAGGCAAATGACAATGATAAAAGGACCATTAGAAGAATGGCTACAGGATATGTGCTCGATGGTGAAATCCTGTACAAAAGGGGAAAATATCAGATTTTTGTTAAGATGTGTTAATGCCAGTGAGGCTAGAAATATTCTGGCAGAAGTACACGACAGAATATGTGGAACACATGCAAATGGCTTTGTAATGGCCAGGAAGATTATGGGATATGGATATTACTGGATAACCATGGAAGGAGAGTGCATTGAGTATGCTAAGAAATGTCACATATGGCAAATATATGCTGACAAGATCAATTCTCTGCCAGTACCTCTCCATACGATGAATTCACCTTGTCCTTTTGATGTCTGGGCCATGGATCTTATTGGGAAAATTCACCCCAAAGTTTCTAATGGACATTGCTTCATCCTTGTGGTCATCGATTACTTCACCAAATGGGTGGAAGTAGCTTCTTATGCCAATATCACAAGGTCAATAGTTTGCAAGTTTTTGAAGAGAGAGATTATTCGTTGATACGGATTATTGATAAGTGTTCAAAAGTACTATTTTTCTTACCCTTTTTACTCATATTAGTGTTAAACTTAGGCCCATATTAGTTGCATAATTAGCCATTCATGCATTAATCCATGTTTCCTTCCATCGTTGAGCTTGATTACATAACTTGGTAGTTTTTGTGGGAAAAGATGTTGCTTTGGTGTGTTTTGTGTGTATGTGCAGGATCATTTCCCAAAGCAGGGCTAGAGCTAGTGCCAGGGAAATACATGAAGGAGATGTCGAGCTAGTTGCCAGGGCAAATGCATGAAGGAGATGCCGAGCTAGTTGCCAGGGCAATACATGAAGGAGACGTCAAGCCAGTTGCCATGGCAATTGTCGACAAGAGAAAAGGTGATATGGCAGTCGAAATTGATGACTAGGCAAGCCCAATCCCAAAGGAATTTGATTTCCATGATGAGATTAAAGAAGAATTAAATTCCAAGAAGATAGGAGAAGTTATAGTAGGAATATAATTATAATAAAGAATTATATTCTTTAAAGATAATTTAATTCCAACTTAACTTCCTCCTCAAAGAAGGACTTTGGCCTAGCCCTATAAATAAGAGGGAGATTTCGACAATCCATAAAGAGAAAAAGAGGGGAATTTCGACAAGCATCAAGGAGGAGCAAGAAGAGGGAAAATTTCTACAACCCCATAGGGCAAGAAGAGAGAAATTTCGACAAGAGAGCAAGGGGGAGAGAGTTTGATTTCTTTTTCTTTGCTTCCATTAGATTCATGGTTTGGGGATTATTCTTTGTATATCTTTTGAACCCAACCATGAACTAACTTGATTGGTTGGGGTTATTGTGTTTTGTTGTTGTGAGAAACAATTGGATTTTGTTTAGGTAATAAGAGTTTGCACTTTTCTATTCAAGGTTTACTCATTCTTGGCTTTTATTCTTGTTTGCGAGTGAATTGGGAGAGGATCTCGTAACTTCATCTATTTATCTAATATTGGGAGAGTTAGATTCAAGAAACGAATGAGTATGGTCTTTATTCAATCTATTGATGGTGAAGATTAATTCGGCTTAGGAATAAGTTAAAGATTTCAACGGCTAAGAGGAGTGCAAGATTGGTTGTTGTTCACCCTTGATTCACGCAGGGATGTATTATCAAGGCATGCACAAGTAGCTAGAGTTTTGACTTAGGGATAAGAAGAAACCATTGAAGAACGCTCTGCCGAACCTTGAAGTTGCTGCCCAGACGCCCAAGTAGTTGCCCAGCTAGTCGCCCAGGCAACCATCGATTAGTTGGCAAGGCAACCCCGCTGCGCAAGTTGCCACGGCAACTGAGTTGCCCTTGCACTCTTTTACCAAGACAATCCAATCGGCTATCACACCTCAACTCACGATAACCTAGCCTATTTACTCTATTTTAATTTCATCTATTCTTTTAGTTTATTGCTCTTAGTTTTCTCGTTAATTAAAACCTCTATTATCAATTGTGTTTTTATTTTCACAGTGCAGTAACTTAAGCAAAGTGGCCCAAACCAATCCCTGTGGAGACGATACTCGATACTCGTATCACTTTATTACTTGCAACATGTATACTTGCACATTTGCGTAGCACTTATTACACGCAACACGTTTTTAGCGCCGTTGCCGGGGACTGGCAATAGCGACTTTGTTTTTATTTTCTTGCACTTTCTTTTTACTTTTCTTGTTTAAGATTCAAAGGGCTAACAAACTTTGGTTTTGCATTGGTATATGACCAGGGCGAGACCGACTTCACCAGAATATCCCTTTGATCCAGAAATCGAACGAACCTTACAAAGACTTAGACGAAGGATAAAAGTAGCAATGGCTAATCAAGACGGCAATATGAATCAAGATGTTCCAGCAGGAGAAGGAGTGATTCTTGCACGAAACAGAACTATTCGAGACTATCTTGAAGAAGATCTTGATGGACTTAATCCAGGAGTTGTCGCACCCGAAATTGAAGCCGACCACTTTGAGTTAAAACCGGTAATGTTTAATATGATCAACACAATTGGTCAATTTGGCGGCTCAACAACTGAAGATGCATGACAATATCTGAAATCTTTCCTCGAGATTTACAACTCGTTCAAAATACACGGAGTCACCCCCGATGTCTTATGATTAAGATTATTCCCCTATTCACTGAGGGATAGGGCGAAAGCATGGCTGAATAGTATTCCTGCCGGATCAATAGCATCTTGGACCGATCTTTGTCATAATTTCCTTGCTCGGTTTAATCCTACAAATTTGACTGATAAGCTTCGTAATGACATTACTTCTTTTCGGCAGGGAGATGATGAATCCATGTACGAGGCTTGGGAGCGATATAGAGAACTTTTACACAAATGCCCCCTACACAGATTCCCGGTATGGACTCAAGTAACAATATTTTACAACGCCGTGAATACACCAACAAGGATGATCCTAGATGCCTCGGCAAACGGCATACTCCTAGATAAGTTGCCGGAAGAAGCAATGCAAATTTTAAACAGGCTGGCCAAGAATGATTATCAATTCCCATCTACTAGAAGAGGAGGAGTTAGACGCCAAGCCACAATACATGAACTAGGATCATCAGATTCAATTTCGGCACAATTGGCCACTTTAACCAAGATGGTCCAGAACATGCAAAAACCAAACAACACACATGAAGTCAAGGTAATGGATTCTTTTTGTGAGTTATGTGGTGATAACCATAATTCTTCTGAATGTACTATGTGGGGAATTACAATCGGAACAACAATGTGATGTCCAATACATACAATCCAGCTTGGAAGAAGCACCCAAATTTTTCATGGAGTAATCCCAACAATGCTCTAAACCAGAACAATCAGAATGCACAAGCATCAGGATTCCAGCAGAAATGCCACGACAACAGTTGCCGCAGCAACAACCGACAACATCTAGTTCTTTGGAAAATTCTCTAAATACTTTTATGATGAAAACTGAATCTTATATGGATGAGAATAGTAACTTCATAAAAAGAACTGATGCTTTTATTAACAGGACCGAGATGAGATTACAAAACCAAGAGGCGGCAATCAAATCATTGGAAAATCAAGTTGGACAGTTTGCTCAAAATCTGAATACTAGACCGCAAGGAGGTTTACCTAGCGATACTGAAGTCGCAAGAGGAACTGGCCATGAGCAATGTAAGGCAATCACCACTAAAAGTGGCCAACAACTTAGAGAGGCTCAAACCCGCTCATCAAACAAAACTCCACAAAAAGATCAAGACGAACCTAGCAGCAAAGCCTCGGATGCTGAACCAGGAATTGCCGCGGCAACGATAAGCATGCCTCAGCAACCGGCAATAAAGACGCCTCGACAACTTGCGATAAGCATGCCTCGGCAACCCCAGTTGATAACGCCTCGACAACTTCAGTTGCCCCGGCAATGCCGTCAATCAGGTTCCAAACCAATGAAAGGATCGAAGATATCCGACTTCCACCACCATTCCCACAAAGGTTGAAGCAACAAAAGTAAGAATATCAATTCAAGAAGTTTCTTGATATCCTAAAGCAAGTCCACATCAACTTGCCATTGGTGGAAGCAATTGAACAAATGCCAAACTATGCCAAGTTCCTTAAAGACATTGTGTCCAAGAGAACAAGGCTAGGAGAGTTTGAAACAGTTGCCGCAACAGAGGGATGCATGGCAATGTTGCACAATCGTATGCCACCCAAGTTGAAAGATCCCGGAAGTTTCACAATACCTTGTTCTATTGGAAATTACTATGTCAGAAAAGCATTATGCGACCTTGGGGCTAGCATAAACTTGATGCCTAAATCGGTTTTCCAGAAACTAGGAATCGGGAAGGCAAGACCTACAACAGTTATGCTACAGCTAGCCGACAGATCCTATGTGCATCTAAAGGGAAAAATCGAGGACATACTGGTAAAAGTTGATAAATTTATTTTTCCCGATGACTTTATTGTTTTGGATTGTGAAGCAGATGAGCATGCACTTATCATTCTCGGGAGACCATTCCTAGCAACAGGGAGAACCTTGATCGATGTTGAAAAGGGAGAACTCACAATGAGGGTGAATGACCAGCAAGTTAAGCTAAATGTGTTCCAAACACTAAGGCATGCCGATGATCCAGAAGAATGTCAACTTCTTCATGCCACAGCAGATTTTAACTTCAACGAGGAATTTAGTTGCCTCGGCAACTACACTGCCGATCAAGAGGAACCTGAGGAGTATGAAGAACCGGTTGATGAGGAACAACAAGAAGAGGCAAATTGGCTAGTCAATCGACCAGGTACATACTTTGAACCACTGGATTACTCAGGTAAGGAAGGTAAACTCAAAAAACCCTCTATTGAACAACCACCGATTCTTGAGTTGAAACAATTGCCAGAGAAACTAAAATATGTATACTTAGGAACCGATAATACATTGCCTGTAATTATTTCTTCTAAGTTACAGCCTGAGTAGGAAAAGAAGTTGATCAAGATGTTGAAGCTACACAAAAAGGCAATAGGGTGGACAATTGCCGACTTGAAGGGAATTAGCCCAGTAGTGTGCATGCACAAAATTTTGTTGGAAGATGATCACAAACCTTCAATTGAGGCCCAGAAGAGACTGAATCATGCCATGAAAGGGGTTGTAATGAAAGAAATCATCAAGTGGCTTGACGCCGGCATTATATACCCTATCCCTGATAGTACATGGGTAAGTCTGGTACAATGTGTTCCGAAAAAGGGAGGTATAATGGTGGTAAGTAATGAAACCAATGAACTCATTCCAACCAGGACTGTGACCGGTTGGAGGGTTTGTATGGATTATCGAAAGCTAAACAAAGCCACTAGGAAAGATCACTTCCCATTACCTTTTATTGATCAAATGCTTAACCGTCTTGCAGGTAAACCATTATATTGTTTTCTTGATGGTTATTCAGGTTACAATCAAATTGCCATAGCACCAGAAGATCAAGAAAAGACAACCTTCACATGCCCATACGGTACTTATGCCTTACGAAGGATGCCGTTCAAATTGTGTAACGCCCCGGCAACCTTCCAAAGATGCATGATGGCACTCTTTTCAGACATGGTCGAAGACTTCCTTGAGATCTTCATGGATGATTTTTCTATTTTTGGTAATGACTTCGACAGCTGCCTCGACAATTTAGAGAGGGTGCTAGCAAGATGTGAAGAAACTGATTTAGTCCTCAATTGGGAGAAATGCCATTTTATGGCAGATGAAGGAATAGTGCTCGGCCACAAGATTTCATCCAAGGGAATTGAAGTAGACAAAGCCAAGGTGGACGTGATCGAGATATTACCCCCACCAAGTTCGGTTAAAGGAATTCGAAGCTTTCTTGGACATGCAGGTTTTTACATGAGGTTCATTCATAATTTTTCTAAAATCACTAAACCCTTGTGCAATTTGCTTGAACAGGATAAAGTCTTCGATTTTGATGATTCTTGCATCCCAAGCGTTCGAAACCCTAAAGAAAAAGCTTACCTTAGCACCCATTGTCGTTCCACCAGATTGGACGCTACCTTTTGAGCTCATGTGTGATGCAAGTGATTTCGCGGTAGGAGCAGTCCTAGGCCAACGCGCAGGTAAGACCTTCCATGTGATATACTACGCTAGTAAAACTCTTAATAGTGCTCAAGTGAACTACACAACAACAGAGAAAGAGTTACTAGCTGTAGTTTTCGCATTTGACAAGTTCTGATCCTATTTGATTGGTACAAAGGTAATTGTTCATACGGACCATTCGACAATCAAATACCTATTTGCTAAAAAGGATGCTAAACCTCGTTTGATTCGTTGGATATTACTTTACAAGAATTTGATATTGAAATTAAGGACAGGAAAAGAACAGAAAATCAAGTGGCCGATCACTTATCACGTTTAGAACGTAATAGGGAGGAGGACGCGGATCTAGAGATATGTGATGCATTCCCGGATGAACAACTTTTAGTTGCCTCGGCAACCATGGACGTGCATGCCTCGGCAACCTTCGACGCCTCGGTAACCATGGATGCACACGCCTCGGCAATTTTGGGAGCAGTCGCCATAGCAGCACATGCCTCGGCAATACCCTGGTACAAAGATTTAGTTAATTTCCTTGTTTGTGGTATTTTACCTTATGGCATTACTCACCAAGGGAAGAAGCGGTTCCACCATGATGCTAAGCATTACTTTTGGGACGAGCCTCTTTTGTTTAAAAAATGTGCAGATCAGGTTATACGCCGATGTGTCCCTGAAGAAGAGCAACAGAATGTACTCCGGCAATGCTATTCTTCACCCTATGGAGGACATTTTGGAGGAACTCGTACCGCGGCCAAAGTTTTGCAATCCGGTTTGTATTGGCCAACATTGTACAAAGATGCCCAAGACTTTTACAAGCAATGTGATCGTTGCCAGAGGACAGGCAATATCTCTAGACGACATGAGATGCCGCTCTAGAACATCATCGAGGTGGAATTGTTCGATGTATGGGGGATCAATTTTATGGGACCTTTCCCATCTTCATTCGGCAACCTCTACATCTTACTTGCCGTCGACTACGTGTCTAAATGGGTTGAGGTAGCTGTAGTTCCCAACAACGATTCCAAGACCGTGCAACGATTCTTGCAGAAAAATATATTTATACGATTTGGGATGCCGAGAGCAATTATCAGTGACGAAGGCAAGCATTTTGACAACAGACTAATTGCCAAGATGTTGCAACGCTTCGGCATATCACACAAGATCGCCATGGCATATCACCCACAAACCAACGGGCAAGCAGAAATTTCCAACCGGGAATTGAAGGGTATACTCGAGAAAGTTGTAAATCCCTCTAGGAAGGATTGGTCATTAAGACTAGATGACGCACTTTGGGCATATCGCACTACATTCAAAACACCCTTAGGTATGTCCCCCTTCCGACTTGTCTATGGCAAAACATGTCATCTACCAGTGGAAATCGAACACAAGGCATACTGGGTAATCAAGACCGTGAATATGGATTGGGAAAGTGTCAGACAAAAGCGTTTGATGGATCTCAACGAGATAGAAGAATTCTGTGCACTCGCCTATAACAATGTACGAATCTACAAGGAGAAAACAAAGCGATGGCACGACAAGAAACTATTGCCACGGCAATTCATGCCAGGGCAACTAGTTCTCTTATTCAATTCTCGGCTAAAACATTTCTCGGGAAAGCTGAAATCAAGATGGTCGGGACCATTCGAATTCGTCAAACCATTCCCCCATGGTGCTGTGATAATCAAGTCCATCTCTGACAACCATGAATTCAAAGTTAATGGACAAAGATTGAAGCACTACAATGGTGCCCATGTGGAACGTAACAAGGAAGTGGTCAACTTAGGAGATGCATGAGCATGCTCTCCCTTTTGATATTTTTATTTTTATTTTTATTTTTGATTAATTATTTTTTTATTTTTTTATTTTTTTTTCGAATTTTTATTTTTTATATATATTTCTGATTATTATTAATTTTCGTTAGGATAGATTTTTTTTTTAAGTTTAAGAATCATATTACACATCTTTATTTATTTTCTTTATTAGTTTATCTTTAATTTTAATCCTTATTTGATTTGTCTTTGAATTGTAGGAAAAAAGTTCAAGATAAAGAGGAATTTTAATCCAAGTAGGAAAACATCTTCAACAAGGAAACTAATGGGCTGAATCTAAGGCTTATATAAAGCCTCCAATTTACCCTAATCACAACCCTTTTTCCGTCACCCTCTCCCTAAACCAAACCCTTTTTCATTTTCCTCTAACCCCACCCACCTATCTTTTCTATAAAACCCATCACCCTTAACCTATTCCTACTTTCCATCTTGCAACTTTTTAGTTTCTTTTCTTTTCTTTGTTTTTACAAAACTCACAACCAAGATCATCCATGGCATCCAAGATTAAATTTTTAGTTCATACAAGTTCCTCCAAAGAACCAAGATACAAGAAGTTTGCTACACCGGTGGTTCAAGAAAGATTTCACTCCAAGTTTGAAAGCCGGAAGATTCATGAAGAACAAGGCTTTGAATACTCCAACTCTCATCAAGATTTCGGCCTTGAACCATTCATCTTCGAGAGGATTGCACATCAAAAGTGGCAAATCTTTTGCCATCAACCGAAACTGGGTAACATCTCATGTGTAAGAGAATTCTATGCTCACTCACCTAACCCAAATAATCCTTATGTTTTTGTTCGTGACAAGGCCATACTCATAAGTCCCGAAAACGTCAACACCTTTTACGAGCTTTACATTGAGAAGGACGAGCATCAAGCCTTCGTTGATCAAATCACTCCCAAGCAACTCGACAAGGTGCTTCAAGAACTCACTCAACCGGGAACTCATTGGAACGACGGTAAATACAAGGGCACGGTAAATCGCCTTCAGCTTAAACTCGAGGCAAAACTGTGGAATAAGTTTGTTAAAACTTCTTTAATGCCCACCACACACAATACTACCGTTGATATACCACGTCTTTTGCTCATACATTCTATTTTTCATAATCGCGTCATTAACATTGGAAAAATTATTTGTGATGAGATTTTTGTATTTAGCTCAAAAGATAAGGGTTCTCTTTTCTTCACTTGCTTAATTTCTAATCTTTGCAAGGAGATGCATGTCCCAAGTGAGTCCACCGATGAAAAGGCCCTACCCAAGTCTGCTTGGAATCAAGCACTAATTCGAAAGCTAATGGGAGAGGCATCGGGAAATTCTTCAAGGTCTTCAATTGCCACGGCAACTCTTGCCGCCCCGGCAATCCATAATGCCCAAGCACCTAACGCCCGGGTAACTCGACTATCAACCCCGGGACACCTTGAAGCACTCTTGCAACCATTGGTGAGCCACCTAAGGCAAATTGAAGACCGGCAACTAATGTTCATGCGGTACATGAAGGAGCACAACAATGCCATCACCCAAGTCATCCTTGAAAAGTACCCAGACAGCCACGTGTCGTTCCCGATCTTTCCTGCCGAAATCCTTGCCCCGGCAACCAATGAAGCAGTCGCCACGGCAACTGCAACAGATGACGCCGCGGCAACCTACATCGTGCACGCACAAGCTGATGCCACGGCAACCAACCCTGAAGATGCCACGGAAACCAAAGCTAAAGACATTCCGACAGCCACTGCAAAAGCCAAAGGTAAAGCACCTATGCCCGAATCAACTCCTATGGAATCATTTTCTGATTTTTCAGATTCGGACGAGTCCTCCATTGCACCAACAAATACCGCACCAATTGAATCCTCCAAGCGAAAAGCCAATAACATTGATGAAGAGGGCGATGAGGACAACCCCGTATGAGGATCGATTCCATCATCGGCAACAAGAAAACAACCATCGCGTTCAAGCAAGAGAATCAAGACACCGACCAAAAGGAAACTAATCATCTACGATGACGAACTCTCAGAGTAAGTCCTCGTATGCATTTTATTTTTCGTTATTTTTATTTTTTAATGCATGCATTGAGGACAATGCCTCACTCGAGTTTGGGGGGGATTGTTATTAGTAATTACCATGTTCAGTTACATTCATCTTAAATATTACATTTAGGATACATAAATTGCTTGCCATGCCTTTAATTGGAACAAGAATTGCTTAGATTTGATGAATATCCGATGATGACTTTGCCAATGCACTTAATTGATAGAATTTTTATTCTAGGATAACCATGGAAAAACTTAGAATTTTACTATGATGCTAATTTTGATGAAACACTGTTGTGGTTTGATTGATTTAAGGAATTCTAGTGAACTTAGGTTGATAATTAACAAATTGGGGGATTAGAATAAAAATTGAATGAATGCTAGAGGTGCCCGAAATCGGCTCTAGTCGAATAAATTAACTTAAGAAAACTAAAAACAAAACACTAGAGGTGCCCAAAACTGGCTCTAGTTAAAACATGTTAAAAAGAACCAATAAAGTAATTTGAAAACCTCTTGTTAAAACAAAACACTAGAGGTGCCCAAAACTGGCTCTAGTTAAAACATGTTAAAAAGAACCCAATAAAGTAATTTCAACAATAAGTTAATAGCAAAAGCGTGTGAGCAGTTCAAAATTATGCACCACAATTCTGTGACTTACCGCCCTAAGATGAATGGGGCAGTGGAGCGAGCGAACAAAAACATCAAGAAGATTATGTCGAAGACGACAGAGACTTGCAAAGATTGGCATGAGAAGATACCCTTCGCTCTGTTCGCATATCAGACTTCGATGCGAACCTCAAATGGGGAAACACCTTACTCTTTGGTCTATGAACAGAAGCAGTACTACCAATTGAGGTTGAAATTCCATCTCTCCGAGTTTAATCTGAAGTGAAACTGGATGAAGCATAGTGGGTACAAGCTCGGTTTGATCAGCTGAATCTCATTGATGAAAAATGATAAAGGCCACTTGTCACAGTCAAATGTACCAGAAAAGAATGATACGAGCACACAAAAAGAAAGTTCGGCCCAGAGAATTCTGAGAGGGAGATCTTGTGCTGAAAAAGATCTTACAAGTACATCGAGATTCCCATGGAAAATGGATGCCTAACTGGGAGGGACCTTATGTTGTTAAAAAGGACTTCTCTAGAGGAGCACTGATTCTAACTAAATTGGACGACAAAGAGTTATATATACCAGTAGAATCCGATTTCGTTAAGAAATATTATGTTTGAAAAATATAAAAAAGAAAAAGAAAAGAAAAAAGAAGAGAAAAAACATAGTGAAAACCCTAAAGGGCATTTCGCAAAATGAAAATACATGTGGTGAAAACCCAAAAGGGCACCATTGATTAAGAGAGAGTGAGAGAGAAAGAAGAAAAGAAAATGGGGGTTCAAGATGAAAACTCACAAAAGAGCGTCTTGAAATGAAATGAGGATCTGGGTTGAAAACACGTAAAGGGCGGCTCAGATGTGTTGAGACTAGATATCTGTCAATTAAAACCTCTCGAACACCCAGTATTTTGGGAGGGATTTCACATCCCTAAACATCTTGACAACGTTGAAGTCTGCTAGACAAAGGCTCAAGCTCGGGACTATATTCGGTTGATGAGGTTGTTGGATCCTTCATGCTATGGATGCCCGAGGATCTGACTTTGTTTCTTGACTTTGTTGTTTTAGTTTGCCATGACTCTTTCAAATCACATTGTATTTTTACTTATAAGCCTTAATAAAATTCATGAATTCTCTTTCGAGCTTTCTTTATTTTCTAAAGCATCATGCAAGTAAGCAAGCATAATTCATTGAAAAACAAATTATTTCTTGGTATTATTATGTTTTGAAGGGTTCCAGATGTCTTTAACACTCCAGGATATTGAAGAGGAATGTATAAGGAAAAGGTAGAGCAAAGTATTGTGCTAGCAGAAGCAAGGAAATGAAATGCCTAAATCAAGTTATACTTGAACAAGTTGGAATAATAAACAGAAAAATGAATGAAAAGTACAAAAAGAGAAGAGAGAAAGGTGAAACCCAAACCCAAAAGGAAAACAAAAAGAAAGGCAAAAACAAAAGGAAAAAGAAGAGAAAGAAAAAGAAAAAATAAAATAAAATAAAAAAAGAAGAAGAAAGAAAAATCGAGGTGAAAACCTAAAAGGGGGCCTTGAGAAAAAGAGAAAAAGAAAAATCAAATTGAAAATCTAAAAGGACACTTTGAGAAAAGTAATCTAAAGTGAAAACCTTAGAAGGTGTTTTAGAGCAAAGGGCCAAAAACATAGGAATGAGGTTTTGAAGGTCAACCCCGAGTGTGAGATGAAATAACAACGGTTTCCCAGAAAGCAAGAGCTATTTGATTAATCTCAATGAGTCATGGTTCATGCATCATATAGCAGACTAGGATCATACTAATCCTCATCAAGTTTTTTTTAACTTGTTTTGTTAGGAATTCAATAAAGAATCTAGTGTTCCTAATGAGAAGAACTCACCCGGCAAAGAATGAAGAGCTCCTAATGAGAAGAGTTCACTTTTTGAAGAATGAGGAAGTTCCTAATGAGAAGATCTTGCTTATTCAATGCCTTTACAGAGAGGCGGACGACGTTCTCTAGGAGAATGAGGTGTTCATAATGAGAAGAGCTCCCTCATTCGATACCTTTGCAGAGAGGTAGATCAGTGCAACCAAGAGGGTGAGTGGGTTCATAATGAGAAGAACCAATTCAAACCTTGCGGTTATCCTTGACGGGAGAATTGGAAAGTTCCTAATAAGAAGAACTTGTTCAAGCCTTCTAGAGAGGAAGGGAAGTGAGAATTTAACAGTTATCATTTAGGTCAAACTCACGTATTTTCAGTCTTTTCCCTATTCTTGTTCCACAACAATAAGCAAAGAGAGGCAGCTGTAATACTCAATTTTTACCTGGGGTATTATATATATTGTCTCTTAAAGTAATAAATAAATAAATCATAAAATAATGACAAAGTCCAAAATAAATACTTAAATGTCCATTTACTCAATACCTATTCTATACCATGAAGCCCAATTACATCAAATACCCAAAGCCCAATTTTAAAACCCTTTATAGCTCATACATTAGCTTTAAAACCTGAACAAATACAAAATCCATTGTTTTACCGCTTATTTTGTAACCTAAATTCGGAAAAGGCGCTAAAGAAATGTGTTTCTTTAGCCCACCAAAATTGTCCAAGTGTCAACCAACGAGTGGCCCATTGCCCTTCACATGGATTGAGCCTCTTGATGACGTCACCTTTGGTTAGCCTATATAAAGAAAGAGAGAGTGAGCTAATGAACAATTATGAGCTAATGATTAGACATTAATTAGAGCATTAAAAAAGATAGTAGAAAGAGAGAGAAAAAAGGAGGAAACTTATCAGAGAACCTGAACTGTCGCCAGAAGCTGAACCAACGTCGGGCACTTGGAGAGACGCCAGAGAAGGTGATCGGACACTACCCGAGACACCATGCACACCACTGGAAGGTATATTTTCTTTTCTTTTTTTCATTCCCCTGCAAGAAACACATTAAACCAATGTAAAAATAAAGAAAAAACAGAAATGAAATGAGAGAGAAAAGAAATTGGAGTTTAGTTTCTAGTCCTTGGCGAGTTCTTGAGAGATATGGCGGAGTCGAAAAGGATTTGGGTTCGGGTAGAGTAAATCTAAGTGGTGAAGCCGGTGATTCTCTCAAATCGGGTAGATTTAGGTTTTTTAAGGTTTAAAATCAAGGAAATCAGAAAATTTTAGGTTTTAGATGCAGCAGCGGACGTCGGCCGGAAATCGCCCTAAGGCGGCCAGCATCACTTACGGCGGTCAAGATTCGAATTTTGGTCGCCGAAAAACACCAGAACTTGGTCAGTGTATGGTGGTTGAGGATTAGAGCGGCGAAGCTTGCGGTGGTTCATGATCAGAATGTTTGGTGTTCTTCAAGTTCTTGAAGAACCATGAAGAACACCAAGAAAATATGGTGCTTTGATCTATTTTGAAAGAAAAAACTGGGTTTCAGGTGTTTGTTTTTAGAGGATTTTGAGGGAGTGAAAGGGTAGAGAGAGGAGGAGTATGGCCAAATGGCCGAGTTGGCTTAGAGAAGGGGCTTTTATAGCCTGAGTTAAACGGTACCGTTTTTGTGCCGGGTTAACTCGACCCGCAAGCCTGAGTTGGGCCGGATTTAAAGGATCCGCGCTCTACTCTTGGACCTTTATACTTTGGGCTTCCATGTTTTGTAATCGTTTCAATTTGGTCACTACTTGTTTGTAATTTAACACTTAAATTTTGATAAAAGTTCAATTTAGTCCTAGTTTTCAATGTTAATTCATTTAAATTGTTTAATTTAATAATTGCCTTATTTATATGTATGATGCATATTTTAAAATTGCATGTAGTATATTTTGTTAGATAACTTAATCACATAGATCTAATAATTAACAGTTTAGAGCCTTAGTTCTAAGTTCACAAATAGAATCCAATAATTAAATTAGGAATATCATTGTAGTAAATTAGTGTATTTTAAATGGAAACTTTAAGGTTCAAACTTGGATGGTGCTCCACTTGCTTGCAATGGGGTGTTATCTCAAAATTGGCCTTAAAAAGGTACATTTAATATACATTATAACCTATAATCAAATAAAATCACTTAGTTAATTTAAATAGAACCCTAATTAGGCTATTACTTTAATTAATTAGAATGACATTTTAATTAGTGAATATTATTTGAAATTAGGCGTTCTGAGATAGACGGTATTCAAGCAATTAGTATTATCTCATAAAGGCCTTTAAATTCAATAATATTCATAGTTTGATTAACTTAATTAAATAGAGCCCAGTTAAGTTAATACTTAAAATGAACAAGAAGATAATGAATCATGCATTCGAAACCTTTTATGTTGAAATACGTTTTTATGAATATGAATGGAGTGCTTCTTAACATGGCGCTTTTAATCTCATATTCGGTTTAAGAATATATTTTCTTGTAAAAAGATATCTCCATTTGGAATAAAAATTCAGTTAATAATTATGGTCAAATTAAATTCAAATTGTCGTTTTGAAATGTCAAAATGTCACGTAAAATTAAAAAAAAATACCGATAACGAACGTTTGTGGGCTGCTAATCCTTCCCCACATGTAACCAACTCTCAAACCCAAATTTCAAGGAAAAATGAATCTCTAGTTGTTTTTATGGCGTCCGGTCTACCAAAGTAATCAGTGGCTACTCCAAATTGTTTTCATAATTAAATAAAAAATTCAATTTAATGTGAAAACCTAAGTTTCGAAGATCAATTTAAAAATGGAAAAATCTCCTATTTTCAAAATAAATGGTAAGCTATTTTTACGCTCGATTAAAAATTTCACGGCACACATTTTTTAATCAATTTGAAAATTTTGTTGCAGTTGATGTGTTTAACGGATTTGGAATTCGATTACACTGACCCGCTTTATGATTCGGCGTCACGGATAAACAAGGTTGCCGTGCCGGAGTTTGTTGTGCAAGCCGTTTTTTGCTTCGTCTGTTTATCGACGGGACAAGTTTTTTTTGTGCTTCATGTCTCTCCCACATTTACATTATAATATCAGATTGTAAGTTTATATATTATATATATTTTTCAAATTATTCTTTTTTGCATGTTTATAAAAAGAATCTGATATGATTTTGTAAACGAATGAACAGGTATAGAGCGAAAGTGCATTTGGTTTGATGCATCTGAGATCTTCAATAATAAGAAGAACTGGGAAAAGAAGCAACGGCTTGTTAAATTTGGCTATCTTATACTTATTTTTGTTGTTTTTTTATTCAGGCAAGAACTACACTTTCTAGTTTCTACTTCTTAAAACTACAATTTATGGATACTGTTTTTTACCGTTTCCAATCGATTCTCGTTTACATCTGTTTCGGGTTGCTTTGTGCAGTTGGAATTGATGATTGTTGAACAGATTTTTGGTGAATATTCCACCTTGTTTTGAGGTATAAATTGTTTTTATGTACATATAAATTAATGGCTAAAATTTTAATTTCAAGGATAAATTAAGATTCTTCGGTAAGAACAAAAAAAAAACAAACAAAAGATGTCTTTGTCAGAAACATTAAAACCTACATTTAATATTCAAGAACTCATAGACTCCTCTATGTTTCCAAACAAACATGGGACTGAGATGAATGATTTGTTAAGTTATAAAACTAAATTGCAGCCAAAGATATGTTGATATCAGTTGCTGAATTTCTTGTCTCCTGTATGTTGGCCCAATTTTCTGTTCTGAAACTAGCAGTGGCAAAGTTTTGTTTCAGGGTATTCGAATTTTGTTGCGAATGTTGTACGCCAACACCATCCTCTTTCTCTCCGTTTGATGCAGGTTCGTTGACCATGTTCGGGTTCGGTGCAACAGCATCTGGAACGGACTTGTTTCTCTGCTTCTTGGACTTTTGGTCGTGCTGGTTGCCCGGTAAAAAACTGCCCACAACAACCTGATGATTCAACGAAAGATTAGCCAACGCTTTCTCTACCAGGATGCACGAAATGTTAGAATCGCCAAAGATCAATTCCGGTATTATTACTTGGAGTATTGGTTCTACGTTATAGTAGTAGGCTTACCTGTACAGGACTAGCAGCTACGAGAAGGCCAGCAACGCCTCCGCCTACAACACGTCCATCAGGGCTGGCCAATGAGACGCTCATCCCACCAGATCGACTTCTAGTTCCTTGAGTTTCCGTAGGCATGAAGGAACCAGACAAGGACAGTATCTCAAAACAACCCTGCAAGAAGATAGGACAGATAAGTGTTTCTTTTGAGGATTAGAATCTTAGTTTGAAGTCGAACACTTGGCTACTAAGAGAAATCCTAGAAACCGTTGTCCTATCTTCTACAATAGTTTGTCATACTTACGAGTTACGAGCATATCATGTAACAAACCTAGATTTCATGTCCCGGAATAAAATACAGCACAGATACACTACAGTTTTGCAATAATAACAACCTTTGCATTCATTATCGAGAAATTCTAATCGGAAACTGGACCTATTTTGGAATGCGATGGTAATTTCTGATTAGCCTAACCTCATACGTAAGCGTGCCCCCGGAAGAATTAGGCTGACGAAGTGTAACATTTGAAATTACTCCGTTAGCGGATAGAATGCAAATGGCTCTTGGTCCTTGTTGAGAAAATGATATCACCTTCATTGTTACGTCCTTAAACACGAGAGAGAATCAAAAAGAATTCAGATTCACTGATAAGTGAAAAAGAAACCTTCCTTGACACCAATATCATAAGATTGTTTGCTTAGATAATTAACAAAACTATCTCTTTCCCGTCTCAGAACATACCTGGCCAGGATCGACAGTGATGATATGCGGCGCAAAATTTGTTCCGGTAGAAGTGCCGGCCAACTCACCTATAAAACAGTATATAAATATGGAATTTTGCTGTTAGAAGTACAGAAATTATTTGCTGATATACACCTTATCATTCCCAGAACATGCATTGTTCTTCCGAATCCAAACAACATCATCTTCAATAAAATCCCACAATACTTCACATATTGAACTTAGTTTGAGGCATGCCAAGAACAAACATTAGCAAATCTAGAACATGGCAAAACTCGAATCCACAAACAACTTGCTAAAACTTGAACTAAAAGAAACAAACTTTCTTCAGAAGGATAACCTTCATTACCTAAGTTCTCCATTTCCATTCCCTTATGATGCTTAATCTGATAAACGCTGCCTCGGCCTCTCCCCTGCTTTCCTCCACTCGAAAACTCACCCGGAACGGGAGGGACAGATGAGGAAATAGGCATAGGCGACAATGCCCTTGCCATTGTCCCATCTGGTCCATATTTCCTAGGCTTACCTCTCTTCTTCTTTTCTGTACTACCGGTTAATCCTACACTAACAGGTGGAACATCGGCCGCCATTAACCCACCGGCGATCTGATCGGCAATTTCGGTCCTCGGCGCCATATGATAAACTGATGGAGCTTCTGCTCCTATGACTGTAACACCTGTATTTGTTTCCATGCATATATTGCAAACCAAAACTATGCACTATAACTATATCAAAGCTTGCAGATTCAAGGCCAAACCACCTGCAAAACAGAAATTCACAATCAAAAGCCAACATATATATATCCAGAAGAGATAATACAAAATTCTCAAAAAGGGGGGGGGGGAGGCTAGAAACTTATAAATATAAGCTCAACTTTTTGTTTAGTTCACAGATCAGTCCCTTAACACGTATCAGGAAAAAGAGCTCAAAAGTATGAAAATTTACACTGACAAAAAAATACATAAATTAAAAAAAAAATTCCTATCTTTTCAAGCATTCAATTTCATCTCAAAGAAAGAAAAGAGAAAATCATTGAAGCTTGGATTTTCCTTTTCACAAAAAAAAATATACTTAGAAACTTTGAAGTTAACAGATGTTTACCTGTAACTTATAATTATAAATACAGCCCAGAAAACTCTTCACTGACACAGTTCATCTCACGGACATGTTCACATTTCTTTCAGCACTGAAGCGAAGTACTTTGAAAATCATTTTCTAGCCAACCAAACAGAAAAGAAAATCTTAATTTGCTGAGAAAGTGTTTTCTGAATTCCTGGTCGGAACAAAGTGAAAACTAATACATATATTTTAATACGGTTTTAAATGATTATTAATTAGTAGGTAAAATTGATGACCCCCAATAAATAAAATTTTGGTTAATAAGGAATTTCACGTCCGTTCGGGGGAAATTGAATTTGAAGATTTAATTAATATGGGGTGGAACAGTAATTTGGTCAAAAAAGATGGGGAAAATAGCATTTTTATTCTACTAAAATATTTTATTATGTGTGGTGTGTCCTGCATTCGAAGCTGCAAAGTTAGCGTTGAAGGGCCGACCATTTTGTTGCCGCTGACCTGCTTTTTGTCTTGTTTGTCAAATTAAGAATTTGAACATCTTAGATTATGTCCTTGACTTGTTGTCTTATTCACGGTTATGCCACCCATTTTGCGGTCCGGAATTTTAAAAATACAAAAACTCGGACCGGGTTATGGTTTGATACGATGGAATACAATAAACCGGGGTTCTTTCTTTTATTACTGATTGGTTGGCGTTTTTCTGATTTTCCTCCTGGTAATAATGAGCGTTGGTGACTGAGGAGTGAGGGGTGAGCGCGTCACGTGCAGGTAAGAGGAGTTTATGTGACGGTAGAATATGATTGGATACTATGGCACGTGACTGGCTGTCAGATCTGCAATAATCTGGTTGGGTGGTGAGTGTGGAGATCGGAGATCTTTCATGCGCGACGGGGTCAAATAAAATCCTGACCTAAGTTCGGTGGATCGTGTAAAGTTTATACTTGTCCGAGGTATGCTCTGTTTGAATACTGCCACGTTGTTATTAACGCACATGCATATTTTTTTAACTATCGGTACTGATTTACTAAATGATTATTTCAGATCTGGTTAAACTTTAAAATGGGGTGACTCTTGGAAGCTTTAGATTTAGATTTTTATTGTTGTTGATTTTTTTATTTTTAAAAATGTGATACATTTTTTTATTTTCACAAATACAACAAAAATGTGCAAGAGTGCAAGTAAAGTTGGTGTGTCAATATTTCGATTTCACTTCAAAGACAGATTATCTTCAATCTGACTTTACTGTTTTCCTTAATTTTTTAATTAAAAATAGAAGTTGGTGCGCCAGGGTTCCGATTTCACCTACTTGACATCTTTTCTGTTGGCTCACTGTTAACAAGCGAGTTGAAGTTTAAAAAAAATTGCTAAAAAAAATTCAAAGACGAATTGTCTTCAATCCGACTTTAAGTCACTGTTCAAAATGCTATAGGTTTGTAAATAATCTGAGAAATATCATATTCTTGAAAAAAATTGGGTGCAATGTTAGTGCAATTTCTCCGCAACTCTTTCAAGCCAGTTTTTTCGATTACAATTTCAGAATTCAAACTCTTTACCATATTTAAAAGACTCGGATATGTTGAGGAGCTCCAATAGGAGTAATCACCTTTGTTGAACCCCCTGTGAAGACGGTTCCTAAAACACCCTAAACCCGGCTTAGGAGTAAACCGAGTATAAAGTATTGAAACAAAACACACAACTAACTTGAGGCTCAAGTTAGTATTCGAACACTACTAGAGTTACATGACACCATTCGAATCATAGAAGAAACCAACGAGCTTAAACATAACAACATTCGGTCCAGGGGTTCAAAGACTATCATGATTTACAAATTTACATTTTATCATAATAAGTTTAACTTGCAAAACAAAGAAAAGTTTGAATAGCTTAAGGGTCTAACTTGGGACGCAAGTAATTCTTCTATTATTTCAATGCAAGTGTTAAAACCCAAACTTAGGAAATTTTTCTTCACTATAATAACATTTTAAGTTGTTTAGGGCATTTACAAACTTTTTGAAATTGACTTTGTTGTCACCGATTTTTCACTTTCATTATAATTGTTATCGTTTACATAATTAGTATAATTACTATATGTTAGTGTTATAAAATATTAATGTAGTAATTAGTATTATGTAGGTGTCATATAATATTGATAGTGTATTATAGTTAGTATAATTGTTAGTTTAAATGGTTAGTATTAAAAACCAAAAAAAATATAAAAGTACACAGCCCATTTGTATTTATATTAAAATGTCCATTACAAAAAAAAAAATAAACAGTCCATTAATGGCCCGTTCGGCCTAGTTACAATTGAATTAAACCCTAATGGCCATTATTCTTTTGTTCCATGCGCAGCTGAAAGAGGACCGTTGGATCACGCTAGCTTGAGAAGAACATGCGTTGCATCCCTGTCACCGTTGGATCCAAGAGCAATCGAACGGCCTAGATTGATCAGTAGTGGGACACGCAGATCACCACTCACGTGTGGCAATCATGCGCCCATCTTTCCAGCTTCAAGGGACATTTCATCTTCTTCGGCAGGGCTCAGGCCATCCTTGGTCGCTTCGATTGCTCTCGCCGGCAGAGTTATCAGCATTTGCAGTCACCGGAAGCACAAAAGAAACAACTGGGGTTTAAATCCCTAAAATACAGCACGGGCTAATCCCTAAATCGAAGCCGAGGTAAGAATCAAGCTAAATTGGATTCAAAACAAAGGCAAATCGCGAGTCAACAGTAAATCAGCTTAAAATCAGAGCCGGAACAGAAGCATTATAGATGCTTTTTAGGGATTCAAGCATTTTTGTAACTATAAATACCATGTAATTCTTTACACAAAATAGAAGATTCATACGAAACATACACAACTCATACACAATACACAGTTTACATTCAAATTTCTAGTGTAAGGAGGCAAGTATTTGTAATCTAGAGTTTCAAGGAATAAAGCAAGCAAATTTCGGGTAAATTCTTCTTCTACTGTTATTATTTCGAATCTAAATAAAGAAAAATGGTAGCTTTTTTACCTCCGTTTTGAATAGCACCGCCGTGAATTTGGTTTCGATGTAGCTCCGGCAAAAAAATACGATTTGGGGGTCGCCAAAATCTGGGAAATTGGGTTTTTTTTTTCTGGAAATTTTTGCCGCCGGCAACGGCTGTCGGCACCGGTGGAAGGCGGCCAGCACAACGGATGTTCATCGTGCTCTTTAATTCATGAAGAACATGAAGAACACTTCAGAGAATTTGAAGGAACCGTTTTTTACCTGTTTAGAGGGGAGAAAATGATTTTTGTTTCTGAAATGTAAGTTATATACAAACTCGTTTGGCCGACCCATACCCGGCTTACAACCCGCGCCCTTCTTTTTCGGATCTTGTACCGCAGCACTTTAGTTTTAAATCCTTTCAATTTTGTCCCTTTTCTTCTCAATTTAGCACCAAATTTACAATTGTTTTCAAATTAGCCTTGATATTTCGTTTTGCTTTCAATTTGGTCCTTAACCGATTTTTTTTAAATAAAGTAGTTATCCATTTCTTTAAAATTTATTTCTCTTAATTATTTAATTAAAGCAATCTATTTGCTTATTATTTTTTTTAAAATATTTTTAAATATGTGTATGTTTGAAAACGTAGGGTTAGGGCCTTCGAAAAATAGATTAGAGCCTTGTGTGATGAAAAACTCTTCATAAATAAAATAAGACACGCTTAAAAACATTATAACTTTAATAGTTAAAATGGATGTAGACTTTTCTTTTAGGGTTTAATCACTAATTTAGTTTTAATTTTAAAAAATTAAAACACACTTAATCTTTATTGGTTTGTTTTAAAAAGTGAAAACAAATTAATGTAGAGTCTTACCAAACAGAAATGGCGAGTTAGCACCAGGAGTGTTGACGGTGATTGGAGTTCATTTTCTAGGCGGTAAGACTGTTAAAATGGATTTATATTCATTAAGCGAAAAAATAAATTGAAGCTTTTGTGAACTTGCAAATTCCAATTTTGAAAATACTTTTTGAAACCAATTAGGTACCAATTTTTGGGCGTTGTGGGGGTGCGAACCCTTCCCCGCACGTAACCGACCCCCAAACCTGTGTTTCTTGTTCTTTTAGACCAAACTATTATTTTAGTAAATAAAATGTTTATTTAAAATAACCATTTGTTTTAAAAGTGATCCAATCACACTTTTTTCAAAAAGATTGCTGGCGACTCTGTATTTTCTTAAGTTTTCCAAATAACGTCAAAACTCCTAAAAAAGGGTTGCGACAGACATAAAAACTTAGTACAAGTTAATTATGATGGTGGTTATTCCATGACTAAGTTTAAGCATTCAACCTTATCTAACATGCAGCTCGACTCATTAATGCATTGTAAGCAACCCTACAACATACCAAATCTACCAAACATTCAAGCAGTCTACCCTTTTCATGGCATCAAGTCTTGGTTCAAACATTTAACTTAAACAACCAACAATTTATGGCATATTTCTCATTTATCCACAAACAAACATGACATCCAACCAACCATCAAAATATCCAACTAACCATTCAAAATCTAGTCTTAGATATTTATAATCATAGTTTGGATGCTTGTATGTGCTATAATGCAACATGATTGTATGCTAAAGACTTGTTGAGATATGATGTTATCTCATTTGATGAAATGGATCTTGAAACCACTTGACTTGTGAGCTAAGGCTCAATAGCCTAAGGGCTTAACATGAAATGATCTTGATTGACATGAACATGATCTTGAACTTAATAACTTGAATAAATGGTAATTTGAACAACCTTGGTAGCTAGTTGGATTATGTAGAAAGGCATGCCTTAGAGTCTAGAGCACATTGTGTACGGGTGGACTACGGTCCAGGGCTAAGGCCCTTATTTGGCGACAAACAGAGGATACATATGTGGTCTTTGACGACAGTAAGAGGGTTGACCAGCACTACGGTGCATATTGTGGCGGCAGTTGGTTGGAGACTCGATTACCTATACAAACGAAGTACCAAGAGGGTTATTTAATGAATTAACAAATGAAATAACAATTCAATCATACATGATACTTGTCTTGAATGCCATGAAATGTTTGTTACTTGACTTGAAAGCATGACTCATTAGTTTCTTATTTTGCAAGCATGTTGCTTAATTTATGAATAATATTGCAAACTTTTCGAGAACGTCAATTGTTCGCAAAGTTCTCTAATTGTGAATCTTGGCTATCAAAAGTCTCGTTCCTTGGCCATGTCATCTCAGCAAAAGGGATTAAAGTAGACCCAAAGAAAATTCAATCTATCTTGGATTAGAGATCTCTGAGGAATGTTAGTGAAATCAAAAGCTTTCTCAGTTTAGCCAGATATTATCGGCGATTTGTCAAAGGTTCTCATCCATTGCCGCAAGTTTGACAAAGTTAACTCGAAAGGATACACCTTTTGTTTGGTCTGAGAACCAACAATAAAGCTTCGATCAACTTAAACAAGCCTTGACTCATCCATCGGCTCTTATCCAACCAGAATCGGGTAAAGAATTTACTATCTATAGTGAAGCATCTCATTTAGGACTCGAATGTGTCCTAATGCAAGATGGAAAATTGGTAGCTTATGCTTCAAGGCAACTGAAACCACACGAGTCAAACTATCCAACACATGATCTAGAATTGGCAGCTATCGTGTTTGCTCTCAAAATATGGAGATATTACTTGTACGAGGAGAAATATAACCTATTCACAGACCACAAGAGTCTCAAATATCTTCTGACTCAGAAAGATTTGAATCTGAGACAAAGAAGATGGCTACAATTGCTTAAAGACTATGATTTGGTTATCGACTACCATCCGGGGAAAGCAAACATGGTTGCTGATGCCCTTAGTCGCAAACCATACTCGGGTAAACTCCTAAATCTAAATTCTAGTATATTTCAATCGAATTTGAACTTACTTAAATCACAAGAAAACTATTCGATCACTTACTTGTTTTTCAAGTAACCACTCAAAATTTTCCTTAATGATACTATGTATTTTTTGTAGCTACTCCGGCTATCAATTCTTATTTTCGTTTATCCAAAGGACGAAAATTCTTGTCTGAACTTCAAGTTCAATCTAGCTTAATCTCGAGAATTAAAGAACTCTAACAAACTGATTTAGATCTTCAGAAGATCATATCCAAGTTAGACTCTGAGTCAAATTCTGACTTCTCCCTTAAGTCAAATGGACTCCTCTATTTTAAGGATATAGTGTATGTTCCTAACAACGAGGAACTAAGGCAAGAGGTGTTACAAGAAGCTCACCAAAGCTCATTCTCGATTCACCCGAGATTTGTTAAGATGTACAAGGACCTAAAGCCACTATACTGGTGGCCGGGTATGAAATCGGCTATCACAGACTTCGTATCGAAGTGCCTTACTTGCCAAAGAGTTAAAGTCGAACATCGAGTTCCTACTGGATTACTTTAGCCAATCGAATTCCCTCAATGGAAACGGGATCGTATTATAATGGATTTTGTTACTGGTCTTCATTCTACTCCAAGAAAGAACGATGATGTATGGGTGATTGTAGATAGATTCACAAAGTCTACTCATTTCATCCCTATTCAAATGAACATGAGCTTGGAAACCTTAGCCGAACTATACATCCGTGAAGTGATTCGATTATACGGTGTACCTACAGCTATCATCTCCGATCGAGACCCCAGATTTGCTTCGCAATTTTGGAAATCTCTACAGAAAGCTCTTGGAACCAAAGTAAATCTAAGTACATCTTTCCATCCTCAATCTGATGGACAATCTGAAAGGATTATTCAAATACTAGAAGACATGCTTCATGCTTGTGTTATAGAGTTCATGAAGAACTGGGAGAAATCTCTACCCCTTGTAGAGTTTACCTACAACAATAGCTATCAGACATCTATTCAGATGGTACCATTTGAAGCTTTATATGGTAGAAGATGTAGAACTCCCCTATGTTGGTCTGAATTAGGGGAAAACAAAGTTCTAGGACCTCAATTGCTTCGAGAAACCGAAGAACAAGTGAAGATCATTCATGATCGATTGAAGGTAGCTTTTGATAGACATAAAGCATATGCTAACTTGAAAATGAGAGATATCCAGTATGCTATTGGATACAAAGTCTTCCTAAAGGTCTCACATTGGAAGAAAGACCTTCGATTTGGAAGAAAAGAGAAACTCAGTCCCCGATTCATTGGTCCATTTAAAATCACTGAAAGAATTGGACCGGTGGCCTATCGATTAGCTCTCTCTGAAGAATTCGATAGAATCAATAATGTATTCCATGTATCTATGCTCAGAAGATACAGATCAGATCCATCCTATATTCTTGAACCGGAAGAAGTTGAATTGAATCCCAATTTATCCTATGAAGAAGAGCCTATTCAAATTCTTGATCGGGAAGTAAGAAAGCTTAGGAATAAAATTGTTCCTCTTGTCAAGGTTTTATGGAGAAACTACAAGATAGAAGAAGCTACTTGGGAGTTTGAAGAAATCATGAAGAAGCAATATCCCCATCTATTCGATTCAGGTAAATTCGAGGACAAATTTATTTTAAGAGGGGAGAATTGTAACACCCTAAATCCTAGCCTAGAAGTATTGAAATCAATTGCTTAAGTTGATAGCTTAATTGAATCTAGAAATTAAGCTAAATTGATTAGTAAAGGGTCTAATTAAATAAATGAAAGAACAAGTGATCAAATTAAGATGACCAACTTGTAAACTCTAGCAATTCCAAGGAATGCATGCAAATTTCTCAATTCCCCTAATGCCCTTGATTAAGTTAATATTAAGGGACATTTTAAACATTACACAAATCCAATAAACTTAGATTAAGTGTTATCATCTTCCTCACTTTCTCTTTGTTTGGCCGATTGGAAGAGAAAGAAAAGAGAGAAAGGAAGCTTGAGGGAGAAAGCTTGAATTCATGCCATACAACCTTGATTTAGCTCCAAATTAAATCTAGATAGCTTAGTGATTAAGGTAATTACTTGTTTTTCTTGTAAAATTCATGTTTGAATTGTTTGAATTAAAATAGAAATGTGATTTAATGATAGATGCTGGAAATGTGATGAACATGTTATAGATTGATTGTGATGATGATGTTCTTAGTTGTATAGATGCTAATGAAACACCTGTAGTTGCTAGAAAATTGAGAAACATGATCATGGTTCAAAATAGTTTAGATTAGGGGACTGTTTTGATTGAAAAATTGTGTAAGCATGATAAATGAGCTTAAAACTCTATTTTGAACATGTTTCTAGGTAAAATGGAGATTTAATTGAATTGGTAACTTGCTGGAAAAATGAATAAACCTAATTGAACTAGTTAAATTAAGTAATGGATTGCCTAGTTGATGAATTGATGTGTAATTGTGATCAATTAGATTAAACTAGGTTCAACATGACTATGTCCTGTTTTGAAAACATTTTTAGGTGAATTATGATGGAATAAATATGTATGAACATGATCATGAATGAAATTATCATGTTAGGACCTTGCTAGAATGAAATAAAAAACTAGAATTGCAACCTAGTGTAAACTGCCCAAAATTGTTCTGTTCTGGGCAGTCACTTTGAAAATTCACCAAAAATTGTATAGATCAAATTCAGGGATAAAAATTTAATGACATGATCCTTAGTATGTCTACTTTCATTAGGTGAAAACAGAACTGAAAACTGAGTCCTATGCTGGAAACTGTAAATAGAAATAGCTGAACCTTGTAAAATGTCCAGGCAGTGTAAATACCCTGTCTTTGAACAATAAACTGTATTAATTGGCTAAGAACTAAACTGCAAGCCTATTATGTTCTTAAATAAAATTTTGTTAGCTTTCCAATGGTATAAATTAATCGAAATTCTGACGTAGGAATTGAAAGATATGCTTTTTTAAGCATGTATTGTGCAAACTGCCAAGCAACAGCAGTTAAGCTAGTTGGAAACTGTTTTGTACATAGTTTTATTGGACTGTTTTGTAACAGTTTGGGATAATTAGATCCTGTCTAGTATTGTTTATTGAATGTTGACAGAATTGTATGAATATGTTTATATGTATTGAAATAACCTTGCTACCATGTTGAATTATCTTATGTATACATATTGATGAATGTGTTTACTCATGAATTTGCTAGAGCAAGGAGTGAACTTAGAAGAAGGAGAAAAATGAAATCATTCAAAGGCTAAGAACAAAGGAATAGCTATACAAGACAATTTCTAACTTGCTTGGATTGTATTGTGAGTGTAGTTATCTCTAGGGTTAGGACTAGGTCCTAACCATTGCATTCTTGTTACAATCTTGACATGTAAATGAATCTAATCTTGAACTTGACCTAATAAGGGAAGGATGATTAAAGAAACACATGAAACATGATCCTAGTATTGTATACATGTCTATTTAAAATGCTTATACATGATTAGTGATAGTTTGGATGCTTGTATGTGCTATGATGCAACATGATTGTATGCTAAAGACTTGTTGAGATATGATGTTATCTCATTTGATGAAATGGATCTTGAAACACTTGACTTGTGATCTAAGGCTCAATAGCCTAAGGGCTTAACATGAAATGATCTTGATTGACATGAACATGATCTTGAACTTGATAACTTGAATAAATGGTAATTCGAACAACTTTGGTAGCTAGTTGGATTAGGTAGAAAGGCATGCCTTGGAGTCTAGAGCTCATTGTGTACGGGTGGACTATGGTCCAGGGCTAAGGCCCTATTTGGCGATAGACAGAGGGTACGTATGTGGTCTTTGGCGATAGTACGAGGGTTGACCAGCACTACGGTGCATATTGTGGCGACATTTGGTTGGAGACTCGATTACCTATACAAACTAAGTACCAAGGGGGTTGTTTAATGAATTAACAAATGAAATAACAATTCAACCACACTTGATACTTGTCTTGAATGCCATGAAATGTTTGTTATTTGACTTGAAAGCATGACTCCTTGGTTTCTTGTTTTGCAAGCATGTTGCTTGATTTATGAATTATGACTCCTTGATGCTTATACATGTTAGCTGATTGCTTGCTATCCTAGATAGGATAATCTTGATACTTGAAAGACTAGATAAGGTCACTCTTGATGTTTGAAAGACTAGCTAAGACTACTCTAATGCTTGAAAGCCTTAGTTAGGTATACACTTGATCTAAAAGACATGAACCATGAAATAACAAAATGGTTAGACTAGTTACTACCTCACTAAGTACATTTTTGTACTTATCACTCTTGTTTCATTCTTCCCAACCTACATGTTAAAGGATTCAACATTGCTTGATCTTGAGCTTGATTCCTCGAGCAAGAAGCATCCTACACAAGCTTGGTTAAAGTATGATTCCATACTTGTTTTGTATTCTCCTAGAATGGTGGCACTAGTTGTATCTAAATAGCTTGAACATGTATTTTGAAAGATTGTATATATAATGCTTGATGGGCCTATCTATGTTATGTATATAGTATAAGGTATGTAATGAACTTAGTTAACTTGTAATGGTTGAATGTTGCTGTGCATATGTTGATGAAATGAATGATACATTGATTGATCTTGATTACCTTAAGTCACTTGAATGATTAGCTCAATGTATATGGTTATGTCTGAAATGAAAGTAGTATAGGATAAACCATGTCTCATGCCTTTCATTCGAATACATTAGGGATTATGTGGCTACTTGTGTGTGTTTATACCATGATGTTTGTGAACGGTTTCATGTGCTTATTTCATGTTTGCCGAATGCATGATAGTAGAATATGATTGGAATGAACTAGTTTCATACTTTGTAATATGTTTGGTGTTATGGCCGAATGATAGGATTTGGAATAGGCTTGAATGGAACTAACTTCATGAAATATTGGATGTTCGAGATACATGTTAGAAATCTAAGGATAAAATGTACATATAACAAGCTACATAACAATTGAATCAAATTGGAAGCATGTAATACTAAGGTAATTCGAATAGGTTAGGTAACCAAGGTTAAAGGTTGTTATATGAATCATGTTAGTAATAGCTAGTAATGTATGTTTGAAAGAAGAAAAAAAAATTTATAGGCCTTGTTTGAATGGATGTTGTATGAGTATGAAGCAATTGTATGTTACTTGTATGCTAAGAAATGTATGATTGGTTGCTATTGCTTGCTTTGCCATGTCCCTTGCTTTGGTCTTATTCGAATGGTATGAGGTTTAAGACACAAATGTGTATTGCTTGTTTGTTAAGTAAGCATGAATGTTTATAAGTATGTATGGTTCGAATGCCTTGTTGAATGCCATGCCATGTCTTGTCATTGCTTGCTTGCTAAGTAACGCTCCCGACCCAAGTTACTACTAACCCGGGTAGGGGGCCTATCTACCTACCTACCTACCTACCTACCTATCTATCTATCTATCTATAACCAATAAGCATTTAAATCATAGACAGACTTTTCAACCAAGGTTTCATACTACAAGGTACTTTTCAATAGAATACTTACCTTGCCTCCAAGCTTGCACAAACATAGCATACATTAACAATTTTAAGTTAGCAAACTAGGAAGCAATGCTTGGGAGGGTTGTTAGCCCCTCCCGAGGCTTTAAACTACACTCAAAGGTAATTCCAAGCTATTCTTGATCTCGAATTACAATCCCTTTTTGTCCTTCGTCAACTTAATCGATCCCCTTCTTATCTAATTACATCAAGAATGTAGCTATGCATTAGAACCCATTATTACCACTCATTTAAACAAAAAACAATCCAATTTATTTAATCATACTCCCTTACGCATCAAGGCAATTCCATTAATGTATCTATATGCTTCTCAATTCATAAAATTATGTTTTTACTATGATTGCAAATCATAATAATGAACATTGTATAAAACACAAAACAATCTCTACGTAAACACATACTTACACATAACATTTTCATGCAATCCATCATACAATTACATAACCAAAACAATCTCACCTTCTTTTACACTGTTAAAACTATCCTAAATTATTCTAGTTCCAGATCTCGAACTAAAACAATCAAATATATTTGAATATAATCAAAACAGTCCAATGTGCCTTTAATTTAGCCAAAAACAGTCTTTTAACCTTAAAAATAGTCCCTTAATTGCAACAAAGCACTCATCCCCTGTTCAGATCATAAAACAGTCTTTGAAACCAATTTTTATTACTCAAAACAGTCCACTAAATAATCAAATGTTCAAAATAGTTTCTTGAATGCAAAACAGTCCCTATCTTTAACTAGATCAATTTCTCGTTTTTCAGCTATTTCAAAACAGTTTTTAACTACACCATAACAGTCCATTAAGAGTATTTTAAGATAGTCTCTGCCCTGTTTTCAATTGAATCCATTTACACATCCAATTTAATACATAACAATTCGCACAATTGTAACATTATCTATTTCCAATACCTATTCAAATCATACCATCATATAATGACTCATTCGAAAACTTGTTCTTATTCTAAAATTTTATTGTCCAACATCTAACATCTTAACATCCTAGCTATGAATCAATTTCATAAGAATTCACATTCATGCATGCAATTTCCATAGTTAGAAACACTAGGAATCAATAGCATATAACATTCAAAGACATGGATTAAAATTCTCAAATGGAAAACAATGTTAAGATCAATAGTAGAGCTTACCCTCTCCTTAGCTATTCCGACTATCACACCCGAATTCTAGTTTCCTTAAGCTTGAATCTTTCGATTTCCCTTGCAAATGTTCCTTTCTCTCACTAGCTTGAGAGCATTCGGTCATAGAGAGGAATGAAAGGAAGAGGATGACTCCCAATTGTTTTCCCCTCCCAATCTCGGGCCCTTACACACTTGTCATTGTTTTGTCAATGACAAGTGTATTGCCCCTTCAAATTATAACTATTTATCATGCATTCCTAAAGCTCATATAACATTCGATTTGACCCATACCAAATCGGTCACTCTAGTTCCTTTACGTTAATTTTTAGTCCCTTTTTAATTTATAGACTTAATTCGTTTAAACTCTATAGCAATCCAACAATAGACTCTAATGTAACGTCTTTTTAAGTTCAAGTTTGGGATATTACAGCTCCAACCCTGTTTAAGGACTTATGTTGCCTAATTTAGTACTCCTCTGTCCTACTAAAATTGTCATACATTAACATTTTTTGGTCAATTTTTTAAACTTTGATTTCTTAAGTTTAAAATTTAGTAATGATAAAAATATGAAAAATGTATTTTAAAAACATACAATCAATTAGTTTTTAAATATATATTTTATAAATTTTAATGAATTAAATTCTTTTTAAAAAATTGGTCAAAGTGAAAATAGTTTGGCCTGAAAAAATATCAACATGTGACAGTTTTTTGTATAACAGAAAAAATATATTTTTAGCTTCAGTATTTCTCATCTTGTTAAATCAACCGGTTGTTTGATGCACATGCATGATTTTTGATAAAACTATAAAAGTTATAAAAACAATAAGTAGTAAATTTAAAAATATTGAATTTGTGTTTTAAAATTGTTTGATAAAACTCGATTCACATAAATTTTAATTTTCATATTATTTGTCGAGATTAATATTATCTAATTTAATGATATAAAATTAAAGTTTTTTTAGAAGTATAAAACTAAAGTTAGGAAAAAGCTTTGATACAAGTTTACACAAGCCTTTCCATTTTAGGTTTTAGAGATTTAGGTTGTGGTTTAGGGTTTAAGGATTTAGGTTGTATGGTGTAGAATTTAACGTTTATGATTAGAATTTAGAGTTTAAAAGATACAGTTTAGGTTTTAGGATGTTAGGGTTAGGGATTTAGGTTTTAGATTTATATCTTAAATATGAAATGGTGTAAATTTATCATACACATTTTTTTTATCAAAATATAACCCTTAAAGTTAAAATTACTTCAATGTCATAATCTTAGCACCTTATATGTTTGATTTTTTTTTACATATATTTTAATTACATCTAGTTAATAATATATAAATATAATATAAAGATATTATTTTAAATAAATGAGATTCTCTTATTCATCCAAAGAAACCACAATTTACAACTTAAAACATCCAACAAACATGGGTAAAAGAAACAAAGAAGAAATAAAATCTAAGCAATATCCCACTCAGAGACAAGAGAAAAAGTAGAATGAATGAATTTCCTACAACCCAACAGCTTCATTCGAACATCTCTCCTTACAAGTAAAATAATATCCTCTACTCGTCGAGGGCCTCTTCCATGCAATCTCCAATTCCTTTCTAGCTAGGTATAGTAAATAAAACCACACCATGCTAGTCGAAGGAGCACAGATAAAAGCGACCTCCCTTTTCCATGCACAATTATCTACTGCATCAAATGCGACCAACAATTCATTTGCACATCCAAATTACACGCTAAGAGAATTGCTTTTCAAACATGTCTAAAAAAATACAATCTGCAAAGAGATGATCCCTACTCTCAACAACAACTTCACACAACAAGCATCGAGTGCCAATTTGTCCCCTCCAACATAGCATTCTTTCTCTCGTTAGCAGTCTATCTTGAAATGCAAGCCAAGCAATAAAGAATTGGCGAGGGATAGAGAGACCTCCCAAATGACTCGGAGCCAAAGAAAATTGCTCACTTTTATGCCTGAGTGCCTCCCAAACATTTTTTTAATGCTCTGGTTTTGGCCTAGAGGTTTTCGGGTTTGGTTTGACAGTCCAGTGGATCAAAATTAGATATTCGAGTCGGTTTCGGGATAAACTCAAGATTTAATATCTTTGAAGGTGATACAATTATGGAAAAATATTCAAAAAATCCTTTTTAAATATATAAAAGGTTTTGGTAAATTCAATTTTGGAGAATGGTAATCGAAAAGCAGACATTTCGATTTAGTGACCAAAATGTAAATTTTGTAAAATTATTTTTAGTGATTGTTTTGTAAAAGGATTGGAACTTTGAATCTTTAAGGAGCTAATTACCCCAAAGTCTAATATCAGACTTCATCCCTTAATTGGTTTGTTTTAAAAGGTTTTTATGAAATATAATTGGCTTGGGAGAGTTGATTTGTGGTTATTTCTTTAAAACAAAATTTACGTAACTACTTTTCTCTCTAAAGCTTTCTCTCAAATTCTCCTTAGCCAAACATCATTTTGTTCTTCAAAATCTTCAGGTAATCTCTTGATTTAATTGATCTTTGATTCTCAAATGATTTCCTATCAAAACCTTATTGTTTTAATCTTGTTTTCTCATGTAAATCTATCCAATTAAGGGGAAAACATCCATTAGAGGTAAGGTTTCGTTCTTATCCTCTAATGGAAGGTTCTTTACTAAAATTCCCAAGTTCTTGATACTTTATAAATGATTTCTAATGAGTTTTGATGATTTAATTAGAGAAAATTGGTTTAATTGAGATTTAATTGATGAAATTGGTTGATCTTCATTTTGGATCTATTTTGCTAAGTTCTTAATCAGATTAGAACATGATATTGATGTTTTATAATGTTATAAAGTTTGCTTTAACATTGGAATCCCAAAACTAGGTGAATCTCTAATTGTTTGAGTTGATAGTTATGTGTTTTTGAGGTGTTGTGGGTGTTTAATGAATGCTGGAGGTATAAGGATGATGTAGGGTTGTTTTTGGTTTTTAATTGGTGCTAATTGATGAGTCAAATCAGTAGGTTTTGGCTAGGTTATGTTTGGAAGGTGTTTGATGTTGATTTCGGTTGTTTCAGGAAGGTTTCAGCTAAAGTTTGATGTTTTTTATTGTGGTTTGATGTTGCTGGTTTGTGAATGAATTATAATGCATTGAATCCCTTGTTTTTGTGTGGTAAAAATCAGGAGAGGTTGATTCTCAAGCTTGAAGTGTCGCTTCGGAAGCTTTGGAGGTGTGTTGCACATCAGCAAGCGGGGCGTTGCGTTGTCGGTGAGTGAGAACGAGATTTCCAGCTTGAAATGGTTTAAAAAGGGGTTTATGGGATTTTAAACTTAGCTTGAAATGCAGGTTTAAACTAGGAACTAAGTATGAAGGATTATCTCTCTCGGTCGTGCTTGGCGAAATTAGTTTTATTCACTTGTTTTTAAATAGCATGATACCTATTGTTTATGCAAGATTTGAGTACGTTATATACTGGTTTTTGAGCATATGTTGCTGATGGATGCATTGCTAAATGATCCATGAAATTATGGTTTATACTTGTTTAAAAGCATGGTAAGTTGCTTTGGAAATGCTTTGATTTAATGCATATAAAAATAGTGAGGTACATGGTTAAATGTGAATTATATTGGCAAGTGATATGGTTTAAAATGTTTATCGGATATAGTTGGCCGACCATAGGATTGATAGTGCACTATATAGAGTCGCCTTGGATGTTGAGGGGTTTATATGAGTACCGAGTACTCCATCCAAGTAGCCTAATGGTTGAGGGGTTTATGGGTACAGAAAACTCCCATTAGTCGGTTATACATCTACCGATGAGTCGTGTTGAGGGGTTTATACGGTGTACCGAATACTCCACCACGAGAGTCACAACGGTGGAGGAGTTTATGTGCACCGAAAACTCCCGTGTGTGAACCTTGTGTTGCCGGTGAGCATGTATGAAGTGTTGGGAGAACACTTGTGAATCCGTGTATTCGATGTTGTGTTTTGGTAATGGAACTTGGTTAATGATCACTTGGAAGCCAATATAATTGTTGGTGTATCATGTGTTGTATAATGTGATTTATACATGTTTACTCTTTAAGCTTTGCATATGGTTGTTATGCATGGGAAGGCTTAAATTGTGGTTAGCAATGGGATTTGCTGTTGGTTTATGATACGTGTTGCATATGGTTTTGATAAGTCATATATTTGCATGTTTTTCATATATATTAAATCCTATGTTTTTAGCACATTAATTTATCTTAAAGCCCTTAATTCGGTTCCTATTTAGTTTTGCAAGTGTTTTTGGGCCTTAATGATGTTTTATACGTAAAAGCTGAGCTTTAGCACCATTTTGGTGTTATCAGCAAATGCTTCGAACAAAGCCAGTAGCACTCGTGAAATAAGGCGTGGGCACGGCGCAAGTCTGACTTTCTAACTTGGAGGACAAGCAATCCTACTATAAGTGGACTTCTACTTTTACCATAATTAGAATTTTTTAGGGTTGTTATGTTTAATGTAAAGTCTTCCCCTTATTTTCACCTATAAATAGTGATCAAAGGGTGAAGAAAAAATAACTCTAAGTAGCCAAAACCCTAACCCTATTCTTGTACCGCCTACTCCATGAGTAGCTAAACCCCTCTTTCCAGTCCAGTGTAGTTACAAGGATATTATTTCAAGTTTTTAGTGAGATTTCTTGTTCCCAAATTATCTTCATCTTCATTCAATTATTTTCATATCTTTTTTTATTCATCTTCATGTGTATGTTTGGTTAAACATATGCTACATCCAATTCAATGGTATTTGATACAAGTGGTAAAGAAATTCGGGTTCGGTTTCTAAAGGTATGAATTCATGTTCTTAATAAGTTAACGGATTCGTGCTTAGGAGGAATATGCGCTTTGGGTCTCTTAAAGATCATTAATTCTATTTGATGAATTATAATTATTTAGTGGTATGTAAGAATTTAATCTTGATAATAAGAGTTAAACTTTTAATAGTATTTAATTGATTATCTAACTTAGAAGAGATTGGATTATTTGGTGGTTTTCATCTAATCTAAAACCAAGCTATTTGAAATTGATGTTGATTTATCTTTTGTGGGTCAATGATCTAAATCCTTGATTTAATATTCCAAGTTCTACCTTCACTAGAGTTCCAAATCATATTGAATTCTTATTTACTTAAATTGCCTTCTTCAAATAAACACAAAACCCCTTTTTTACTTTAATTGCTTGTGAACTTAATCTCTTAACCGCTCTCTGTGGGATCGACCCTACTTGTCGCTACTACAAATCAAAAGAACAAGTAGGTATTATTTTTTGACGAATTCGACACCCTTCAAAATTTGGCGCCGTTGTTGGGGAGTGGTGTCAAGAAACTAAGTTCACTTTTTATCTAGTTTATTTTTTTTTTATTTTTCTACTTTTATGCTTCGCTCTTCTCTTGTAGATAAGAATATTTTGTTTGATCCTGATATCGACAAAACCAAAAGGCGAACAATCATTAACATTATGATCGCGAACTCTCAACAATTTAGTTCAACACATGACATCATCTCTCGACGTGTGAATCAGGCAGGTGGGATTTGCGTAAGTCAATAGCATGTAACCGATTTGTGCCCCACACTCCAAGTAGAAAGTGCCAAGGACGCCAATGCCATTGGAGGACCTTACGACCAAAAAAGCACAATCCATACGCACATACATACAATTCCTTGTGGAAGACTATTCAAACATGCATTATGGGCAAGGACATCCGCAAGAAGTCTACCAAAAAGCCCAATCGTATGCACGGCATGCCTTCCACGAACAAAGTGTTTTTCGCGAACCTCAACCACCAACGAAGCCTTCTTTATTAAAGGAACTTATGAATAAAATCGAGAGCAATTTAGAGCAGTTCCAACAAGAGAGAAAAATTTTCTGTGAAACATAGGAATCGCGTAGGCCCACTACGAAGACAACATAGGAAGAAAAAAGTGCGAACGCACCATGTCCCATACCCTTAGCAAACAAAGAAAATGCGAGCGAAGGTGTTATGGACGCTGAATATAACGGTGCGAGGAAGCTTCTTACATAACATGAACATGCGAAGGAGAGTTTGTCTGACGCCGCTAATGAACAAAATGAAGGGAAGGCAAACAAGCCTTATACGGACAAGGATGATGTGGACGCTAAACATGAGAAAACCCATGATGCAAATACAAGCCAACTTAATGAGGATGGTGAGGAAATGAAAGATAATGAGCCTTCCCCGAATAATGCACAAGAGAATTCAAAGAAGAATTCGCCAAATGCACAAGGCAAACATGAAACTGCGAAGGCCAACAAACCTTCCAATTTTTGGCTCGCACCTTTTTCTGACAAAGATGGAAATCCTAAAAATCTAAAGCATATGAAAGACGAATCTGGTACAAAAAGTCCTGTGCCACCAATTGTGGTTCAACCATCTTTACCTTAAAGGTTCGCACAAACCAAAGAGGATGAGCAGGAATGAAAAATTCTTGAAACAGTTCACAAGGTTGAGCTAATCAGCAAGAAACCTGGGGAATAAGATATCAGATCAGGACAACTCCTTGTGTACAAAGACATCATACCATGGTACGCGGATATCGCATACTATTTTGTGACAAAGACACTTTCAACATGTACATTGCAGGTTGATAAAGACAAGATCAAATGCCAAAAGCCGTACCTATGGAATGACCCATACCTATGGAAGATAGGAGTTGGTCCAGCCATGGTGGCGAACATCAATTGGGATCCAGGGATCCAACCAATCAATGTCAAACCTCCCTATAAACTTGCAATAAAACTACTATGGAAGAAGAAAGTTTTCAAATCAATCAAGGAGAAACCTCCTGACGAACACATTCTCAACGTAACGTGAAAAAGGAAGTCACGACTAGCCAAAGACGTTAAAGAAAGACGCTTCTTGGGAGGCAACCCATGATTATTATTATTATTATTATGTTTTTAAGTTTGAGTTTTATATATTTTCGTTTCATTAATTTTTGCAATTTTCTTTTTTTAGGTACAAGGGACAGAAGCACTCTGGAAATAAGGCGTGCCCACGCTGCGAAAATTCCATGAAAATTTTTTGAGGGAAATTTTCCCACCGGAGGGAAAGCAAAATAATTGGTGAAATTTTTTGGCAATTCCCCCTACAAAATAGGTGCCAAAATATGGAAAGAAGGATGAAAAGATTTACTTTTATTGAAAAAACCTATCATCTTTAAGTCTTTCCATCCAATCAATACTTTCCATCTTTAACCTTTTTTTTCCAAGAATTTAAGATTCTTCATAAAGAGATAACCCTTTTTCACTTTTCATCCACCACCTTCATCCACAACTTCACTCTCTTTTTTCTTAAGAATCTTAAAACACCCATAGGATTTCTCTCCAAGAAACAATTCAAGCATGCCAAGAACGAAAAGTCAAGCAAGAATAGATGGAGGGCACATCTACGAACAACTGCCGCCAGTCAAACTCGAGCAGTCGCCAGTTCGCACCTCCTCCTCTCGAACTCGCAACCACCGTCGGACGCAACTGCCTCCAACCGATGCCACCCTTGTCAACAACCTATAGGTAGTAAGACAAATGGAACCGATCAACATCATTTGCTTAAAAATAATGAAGATGATCGACAAGGATGCAAGGGGGAATTTTGTCATTAAGTCGCCTTATGGAATAACAGAAGAAGCCTCATCTTCGCAAGCCATCACTGCCGAGCAACGCCTAGCTCGCTTGGAATATTGAATGCAACGAGTAGATACGAATCAAAGGGCATTCTTCGAACACGCAGAGTTCGACCCTCCACACCCATACACCCCCTAAACCTCCGCATGCCGCGTGAGGGAGCACTATTCCCCTTTAACTTTTTATTTGTTTTCTTTTATTTTTTGCATGTAGGTTAGGGAACATATAGGACAATGTTAGATTAAGTGTGGGGGGTTAACTTTGATGTGCTTAATTTGTGCTAAAACCATGGGATATAGTTATGTGGAATTGCATGCTTCTTGATCACTTTGAGTATTACTTTCACATGAATTTTTTTCATGAACTTAACATGTTGAGATTTCTTAAGAAAATTGGACCCCTAGGTAAAGATGATATTGATATGGGAAGTAAAATAGGATTGATTAGATCTTATTATACTTGCAAATCGTTTCTCATATTAATTGATTTGATAGTCGGATGGATGAAATCGGACACAACAAACCACTTTGTGAGACTTGAGCCGTAACAAGCATATATCTTGTGCTTTATATTTTTCTTCATTGAGTTATTGTCAAGCATGATTAGATTTCTTCTAGAACTTGCGATGTTATGCATATCGAGACCACATTGTAGGATTGAATTACTTGAGATGATTAAGGCACTTAGGTATGAACCTTGAGAAAAAAAGCCTACCTTGGTAAATATGACCATTAGAAAACCACTTTTGAGCCTAAGCCTTTTGTTTGGAAATTAACTACATTACAAGCCTAATTCCTTTTTTTGATTTCCCCAATTTGCACCCAAAATTGGAGAACCACACACATTCCTTACTTGAAAAAGAGAAAAATCAAGCAAAAGAAAAGTGAGAAAATCTTGAAAAACAAGGAAAAGAAAAGAAAAATCAAAGATAAAATTGTCTTGTTTGTTCAAAAAGAAAATCCAAAAGAAATGATAAAAAAATGTAAAAAAGATTGAATCCTTGTCTCTTCCAAAATTAAATTTGTGCAAAAGCTTGATACAAAAGAGGAAAAGAAGTGTGAAGTTCTTCTCTTCAGAAAGCCAAAAGTCTTTCTTATCATACCTTATCCTAAGCCCTATTACAACCAATTCAAAGACCTTTTGATCTTATGATTCGTCCTAGCCAAGTGGTGGAGATGTGATATATTTGCAAGCTTATGGTAAGTATCTTTTCATGCTTTGACTTGAGTGTTGTTGTCCCTTAAACACTTTGAGAGATATTGAGTGAATCCTTTGCGAGGGTGTTTGATTTTATTCCATCTTGACTTCAGATAATTAATTGGGATATTATTTGCTCGTGCTAATTTGCAAATCATGATTTATTACTTCTCTTATCCTTTCTTCATTACCAAAAGTACCCTAGATCTTGAATTTCAATATGCTTGAGGACAAGCATAATCTAAGTGTGGGGAAATATGATAAGTCATATATTTGCATGTTTTTCATATATTAAATCCTATATTTTAGCATATTAATTTATCTTAAAACCCTTAATTTGGTTCCTATTTGGTTTTGTAGGTGTTTTGGGCCTTAATGGCATTTTATACGTAAAAGCTGAGTTTTAGCACCATTTTGGCGTTATCAGCAAATCCTTCGTGCAAAACCAGTAGCACTCATAAAATAAGGCGTGGGCACAGTGCAAGTCTGACTTTCTAGCTTGGAGGACAAACAATCCTACTACAAGTGGACTTCTACTTTTACAATAATTTTCACCTATAAATAGTGATCAAAGGGTGAAGGAAAAATAACCCCAAGTAGTCAAAACCCTAACCATTGTTCTTGTGCCGCCTACTCCATGAGTAGCTAAACCCTTATTTCCAGTCAAGTGTAGTTACAAGGGTATTATTTCAACTTTTTAGTGAGATTTCTTGTTCCCAAATTATCTTAATCTTCATTCAAGTATTTTCATATCTTTTGTGCTTCATCTTCATGTGTATGTTTGGTTAAACATATGCTACAACCAATTCAATGTTATTTGATACAAGTGGTAAAGAAATTCGGGTTCAATTTCTAAAGGTATGAATTCATGTTCTTAATAAGTTAATGGATTCGTGCTTAGGAGGAATATGCGCTTTGGGTCTCTTAAAGATCATTAATGCTATTTGATGAATTATAATTCTTTAGTGGTATGTAGAAATTTAATTTTGATAATAAGAGTTAATCTTTTAATGGTATTTAATTGATTATCTAACTTAGAAGAGATTGAGTTATTAGGTGGTATTCATCTAATCTAAAACCAAGTATTTGAAATTGATGTTGATTTATATTTTGTGGGTCAATGATCTAAATCCTTGATTTAATATTCCAAGTTCTACCTTGACTAGAGTTCCAAATCATATTGAATTCTTCTTTACTTAAATTACCTTCTAAAAATCAAACACAAAACCCTATTTTTACATTAATTGCTTGTTAACTTAATCTCTTAACCGCTCTCTGTGAGATTGTAACACCCCAAACTAAGGCCTAGAAGTATTTACCAACTTATGTGTTGAGATTTGATCTTTAATTAATAAGTTAAATTCAAAGGTTTAATTACTTAGGACTATTAAGCAAAGAAATTGATGGAGTTTAGGAGATGGTTGTTTCAAGAAAGATGTTTAGGAGATGTCCTTTGACTGTTCAAGGTCATGTGTTTGCGGTTGATTTGATAGAGTTGCCATTTCTTGGTTTTGATGTAATCCTGGGTATAGATTGGTTGTCTGAGCATAGGGTAGTGGTTGATTTTGAAACCAAGCGAGTAACCTTGAAACTTGCTGATGATTACGATTTGGTAATCGTGGGCGAGAATGTTAATTTCTTGTCTAATGTTATTTCAGATCTAGAAGCGAGTCGGTTGATGGATTCTGGATGCGACGCTTTTTTGGCCTATGTTATGAATCCAGGATCGAAGGAGGTACGTGTGCATGACATGCGTACGATGTGTGAGTTTTTGGGTGTTTTTTGGAAGAGTTTCCTGGTTTGCAGCCGAATAGAGAGATTGAGTTTGGCATCGAGTTGTATGAGAATACAACTCCGGTGTCTATTGCTCCCTATCGTATGGCTCCAAAAGATTTGAAGGAGTTAAAGATGCAACTTCAGGAGTTGCTTGATCGAGGGTTTACTAGGCCTAGTGTTTCGCCTTGGGGTGCACAGTTGTTTGTGAAAAAAAATGATGGCACAATGCAGATGTATATTGATTATCGGTAACTAAATAAGTTGACGATTAAGAATAAGTATCCTTTGCCAAGGATTGATGATTTGTTTGATCAATTTCGAGGTGCTTCGGTGTTCTCTAAGATTGATTTTAGGTCTGGGTACTATCAGTTGAAGGTGAAGGATGTGGATGTGCCTAAGGCATCTTTTCATATGAGGTACAGGCATTATGAGTCTCTAGTGATGCCGTTTGGTTTGACTAATGCCCCTGATGCGTTCATGAACATGATGAATCAGGTGTTTCATGAGTTTTTGGATCAATTTGTGGTTGTGTTTATCGATGATATCCTTTTGTAATCTCGTACCGAGAAGGATCATGCTGACACTTACGAATTGTACTTCAGGCTTTGTTGGATAATCAGTTGTATACTAAGTTGAGCACATGTGATTTTTGGCTTAGGAAAGTTGTTTTCCTTGGGCATGTGGTGTTGGCCAAAGGGATTCGGGTTGATCCTCATAAGATTGAGGCAGTGACGAATTAGAAGTCACCAAAGTCGTTGCAGGAAGTTTGTAGTTTCCTTGGTTTGGTAGGATACTACCGTAGGTTTGTTGATGGTTTTTCAAAGGTTGTCGCTCATGTGACTAAGTTTTTTCAAAAGAATGTTCATTTTGAGTAGACTGAGGAAAGACAACAAGCCTTTGAGAAGTTGAAAGAAGCTTTGACGCGAGCTTTTATTTTGATTCAACTTGAGTCGGATAAGGAGTTTGTGGTTTATAGTGATGCATCGTACGTTGGGTTGGGTTGTGTGTTGATGCAAGAAGGAAAGGTTGTGGCTTATGCATCTAGGAAATTGAAGGTGCACGATACCCTACTCATGATCTTGAGCTTGTTGCGGTTGTGTTTGCCTTGAAAATTTGAAGGCGTTATCTTTATGGTGAGAAGTGTGTTGTGTATACAGATCATAAGAGTTTGAAATATTTGATGACGCAAAAGGATTTAAATCTTAGGAAACGTAGATAGTTAGAGTTTCTTAACGATTATGATTTGACAATTGAGTATCATTCGGGTAAGGCTAGTGTTGTAGTCGATGCTTTGAGTAGAAAGGTTGTAGTGGAGTTACGGGCGATGTTTGTGCGGTTGAGTGTGGCGCGAGATGAAGGTTTGTTGGCTGAGTTGCAAGTGAAGCCATCTTTTTCACAGTTGATTAAAAAGAAGCAACCTTGTGATGATGCGTTGGTACCGCATGTTAAGGACATCATGGATGGAAATTTGACGGAATTTCATTTCAATAATGATGGGGTGTTGTGTTATAAAGATCGGATGGTGGTGCCTAATGATAGTGAGTTGAGGCGTATGATTTTGACTGAGGCTTACGCTAGTTCTTTTGCTATGCATCCCGGTAGTACTAAGATGTATCAAGGGTTGGAGGGACAGTACTATTGGGTTGGTTTAAAGAAAGATGTGGATGATTTTGTTGCTAAATGTTGGTATGTCAGCGTGTTAAGGCTAAGCATCAATTTTCTTCCAGGTTGTTGCAATCATTAAAGATACCAGAATGGAAGTGGGAGAGAATCACCATGGATTTTGTGTTGGGGCTACCATTGACACCGACTAAAAAAGATTCCATTTGGGTAATTGTTGATCAGTTTATGAAGTGTGCACATTTTGTGCCAGTGCATACGATGTACACCTTCGATAGGTTGGCGGAGTTGTACATCATCGAGATTGTATGTTTGCACAGTGTGCCTAAGTCCATAGTATCAGATAGAGATTCGAGATTCACAGCGAGGTTTTGGGAATGTTTGCATCGAGCATTGGGTACACGATTGAGTTTCAGTGCTTCGTATCATCCACAGGCAGATGGTTAGTCTGAACGTGTGATCCAAGTCTTGGAGGATATGTTGAGATGTTTTATCATTGAGTTCCAAGGAACCTGGGAGAGGAAGTTACCTTTGGTGGAGTTTGCCTATAATAATAGCTATCAAGCGAGTATATAGATGGCACCGTATGAAGCTTTTTATGGTAGGAAGTGTCATACACCTTTGTGTTGGGCTGAGGCAGGGGAAAAGTATGTTTCCTTGCCAGATGTGTTAAAGGATACAAATGAGAAGGTGAAGCTTATTTATGGTCGCTTGAAAACGACTTCGGATCGACAAAAATCCTATGCGGATTTAAAGTGTAGGGAGATTGAATATGCAGTTGGTGATCGCGTGTTCTTGAAAGTTTCGCCTTGGAAGAATGTGATGAGATTTGGTAAGAGGGGCAAGTTAATTCCGAGGTTCATTGGACCTTATGAGGTGTTGGAGCGCGTTGGTCTGGTGGCATATAGATTAAGGTTGCTGCCAGAGCTAGAGAAGATACATGATGTTTTCCATGTGTCTATGCTTCGGAGGTATAGACCAGACCTGTTACATGTGTTGCCCGTTGAAGAAGTTGAGTTGAATCCAGACTTGTCTTATGATGAGTAACCGGTGAAGATCTTGGATATGGACAACAAGATTTTTCGGGGTAAGACCATAGAGTTGGTCAAGGTATTGTGGCAACATCGTGGTGTTGAGAAAGCCAAAGGGAAAGGAAGGATGACATGAATAAGCAATTTCCTTACCTTTTTCCACCAGGTAAAATTTCGAGGACAAAATTTCCTAAGTGGAGAAGATTTGTAACACCCCGGTTTTGGGTCTAAAGGTTTTTGGGTTTGGTTTGAGGGTTCGGTGGACCGAAATTAGAGATTTGAGTCGGTTTCAGGATTAAATCGAGATTTAATATCTTTGAAGGTGATAAAATTATGGAAAAATATTCTAAAATCCTTTTTCAATATATAAAAGGTTTTGGTAAAGTCAATTTCGGAAAATGGTAATCGAAAATCGGTCATTTCGATTTAGTGACCAAAATGTAAATTTTGTAAAACTATTTTTAGTGACTGTTTTATAAAAGGATCAGGTCTTTGAATCTTTAAGGAGCTAATTACCCCAAAGTCTAATATCAGATTTTATCCCTTAATTGGCTTGTTTTAAAAGGTTTTTATTAAATATAATTGGCTTGGGAGAGTTAATTGGTGGTTTTTCTTTTAAAACAAAATTTACGTAACTACTTTTCTCTCTAAAGGTTTCTCTCAAACTCTCTCCAGCCAAACATCATTTTCTTCTTCAAAATCTTCAAGTAATCTCTTGATTTAATTGATCTTTGATTCTCAAATGATTTCCTAATGATTTTCTATCAGAACCTTATTTTTTAATCTTGTTTTCTCATATAAATCTATCCAATTAAGGGGAAAGCATCCATTAGAGGTAATGTCTCATTCTTTTTCTCTAATGAAAGGTTCTTTATTGAAATTCTCAAGTTATTGATCCTTTATAAATGATTTCTAATGAGTTTTAATGATTTAATTGGAGAAACTTGGTTTAATTGAGATTTAATTGATGAAATTGGTTGATCTTCTTTTTGAATATGTTTTACTGAGTTCTTAATCAGATTAGAACATGGTATTGATGTTTTATAATGTTATAAAGTTTGTTTTAACATTGGAATCCTAAAACTAGGTGAATCTCTAATTGTTTAAGTTGATAGTTATGTGTTTTTGAGGTGTTGTGGGTGTTTAATGAATGCTGGAGGTATAAGGATGATGTAGGGTTGTTTTTGGATGTTAATTGGTGTTAATTGATGAGTAAAATTAGTAGGTTTTGGCTAGGTTAAGTTTGGAAGGTGTTTGATGTTGATTTCGGTTGTTTTGGGAAGGTTTCGGCTAAAGTTTGATGTGGTTTATTGTGGTTTGATGTTGCTGGTTTGTGAATGCATTGAATCCCATGTTTTTGTGTGGTAAAAATCAGGGGAGGTTGAGTCTCAAGCTTGAAGTGTCGCTTCAGAAGCTTTGGAGGTGTGTTGCGCATCGACAAGCGGGGCGTTGTGTTGTCAGTGAGTGAAAACGAGATTTCTAGCTTAAAATGGTTTAAAAGGTAGTTTATGGGAGTTTAAACTTAGCTTGAAATGCAGGTTTAAACTTGAAAGTAAGTATAAAGGATTATCTATCTCGGTCGTGTTTGGCGAAATCAATTTTATGCACTTGTTTTTAAATAGCATGGTACCTACTGTTTATGCATGATTTGAGTATGTTATATACTTGTTTTTGAGCATATGTTGCTGATGGATGCATTGCTAAATGATCCATGAAAGTATAGTTTATACTTGTTTAAAAACATGGTAAGTTGCTTTAGAAATGCTTTGGTTTAATGCATATAAAAATAGTGAGGTACATGGTTAAATGTGAATTATATTGGCAAGTGATGTTGTTTAAAATGTTTATCGGATATAGTTGTCCGGCCATAGGGTTGATAGTGCACTATAAAGAGTCGCCTTGGATGTTGACGGGTTTATATGGCGTACCGAATACTCCATCCATGTACCCTAATGGTTGAGGGGTTTATGGGTACCGAAAACTCCCGTTAGTGGGTTATAAATCTATCGATGAGTGGTGTTGAGGGGTTATACGGTGTACCGAATACTCCACCACGAGTGTCACAACGGTGGAGGGGTTTATGTGTACCTAAAACACCCGTGAGTGAACCTTGTGTTACCGGTAAGAATGCATGAAGTGTTGGGAGAACACTTGTGAATCCGTGTATGCGATGTTGTGTTTTGGTAATGGAATTTGGTTAATGATCACTTTGAAGCCAATATAATTGTTGATGTATCATGTGTTCTATAATGTGATTTATACATGTTTACTCTTTAAGGTTTGCATTTGGTTGTTATGCATGGGAAGGCTTAAATTGAGGTTAGTAACATGATTTGTTGTTGGTTTATGATACGCGTTGCATATGGTTTAATATGCTGGAATTTGAAAGGTTTAAGTGCATGGTTTTAAAGGCAAGATGGTTTAAATGATGATTTAAACGTGGATTGAAATGAGAATTCAATGTGGTCTTGAAACTGGTTTTAAATGCATTGATGGTGTGTTGTTTTGAGTACTCCTCACTGAGCCTAATGTGCTTACGCTCACTTTTTCCATCAATGCAGAGAAATAAAGTGAAGGCAGTGAAGGAGCAAGGAGGACCAATGACTTCTTCATTTGAGATTATGTTTTCAAAGATAGACTATGCATAGTAAGGCCAATGGGGGTTTCCGTTGTTGTTTTGAGAGATGTTGAACTCCTTGTTTGTACTAGTTTGTGTTGCTGTTTTGGACTTGTAAATAGTCTCTATTGGTTGGTTTTTGCTTAGTTATGTTTTTTGGTATCTTGCTTGTCTTGTTCTATAGGAAGCATGCCTATAGATTTGGGTTTTTTCTTGTCTTGTAAATAGATTTGGACCAATGACTCCTTGTTCTATTGGTTGATTTTTGCTTGTCTTGTAAATAGAGTTTGTGGTGGCCAAAAATCGCTCCGACGGCGGAGCACTATGGTCGAAAGAAGGTTAGGGATGATCGAAGTTAGACCAGACGATGGCCGGAAGGGTGAGGTTTATCGGAAGGGATGATCGGAGACAATGACCAATGGTCGGCGTCGCCTCTGGCGGTTGAGAAACATGCCGGGGCTAGGGTTTGATGGTGGTCGAGGATTGAAGCTATGAAGGTAGGAAGAACTGAGGTTGAGTTCTTAAGGGAATAGTGGGTTTGATTTGGGAGAAACAGGAAAAATGAGGTGTTTATGTGTTTTTGTGGATCAAACGAGGAAAATATGAAGAACAGATGAAGAACAAGGTCGAACAAGGGGGTTTTGATCGAAAATGGGGTTATTTTCTGGGTTTTCTGGGTTTGAGTTGAGAGAGTCTGAGAGGTAGAGAGAGAATAAAGAGAGAGTGAAACGTTATAATAACTGATTCAACTCGGAAGTGGCCAACTTATGGCCGAGTCGACACAGCGTCATTTTGGGTACCGAGTCAAAATGACCTGCGCGTTTTCGAAACGAGCATGGATACGGGGCCACGGGGCCGTGGTCTGACTCAAGACCCGGTTATAACAGTTTGATCCGTTTGGGGTTTAAACTGGTAGGTTCAACTTGGTTTAGACTGATTTTTTAACTGGATTTTCAATAGGTTTAGATTTCGGCTCTTCAGTTTGTTCTATTTTACAAATTGGTCACCAAATTCCTTGTAATTTAGCCTTTTAATTACTAATTTAATTTAATTTGGTCCTGGGCAGTCTAATTTCTTTATCTTAATAGCTTTTAATTTCATTTATTTAATTGTTTGTGTGAATGCATGTTTTTAATAGTCATATAATATATTTGTTTAGGGAATTAATCACATAGAATATTTATTTAAATAGAGCCTTTAGGAATAAGTTCTTTAATTGATTTAATTGAAATTGATAAGGAGGATCATTGTAGAAAGTAAATGAATATTAAATGATCATTTAAATGCCTTAAGTTGATTAGTGTCACATTGTAATGTGATGTTATTCAAAGGGGGCATTTTAGTGAAATATTTAATATTTCATTTAAACCTAAAATATGAAAATTACATATATTTGGATAGCTAGTTCAATAAAATTTAAATTAAGATTAAGTAATTAGCATCATTGATAGTAAGAATGTTGTTATTCTTGGGGCCTATTATGGGTAGTGCCCAATCATTTGGGTGTTATCACACAAGTCCAAAACTTAACGATATTCATAGGATTCTAATTAATTAAATGAATTGAAGCATTAATTAGGTTTTTACTTAAAATCGACCACAAAATAATTTGTCATGCATTTAAACATTTTGTGTTGAGATACATTTTTGGGTATGAATCGAAGTTTCCTAATGTAACTGGACACTTCAAAAATTCGTATTCGTTTAAAATGTATTTTCTTACAAAAGGATATCCTCATTTGGGAAGAAATTCAATTAGCAATTAATGATCAAATTAAATCCATTTTACTACTCAAAAATGCTAAAATGCCACATGGAATTAAAAAGGTACCAATAACGGGCGTTTGTGGGGGTGCTAATCATTCCCCACACGTAATCGACTCCTGAACCCAGATCGTTTCAAAATGAATCTCTTGTTGTTTTTTATGGTGTCCAGTCTACCAAAGTGACCGGTGGTGACTCCAAGTTATTTTCTGAAAATTAAATAAAGGTTTTAATGTGAAAAAAATCTAATTTCAAGATTAAATGAACTCAAATGAACAAAAATCATGATTTTCAAAAGAATCGATCGTCGAACAATTTCCCACACCTTTTCTTTTTCGGTCGCAAAAACGGTCGTGACAGCTTGGCGACATCACTGAGGACTTTATAAGAGAGTTAGGCCTAATTAATTAATTTCAAGTGGCATTTTGGCATTATGAGTAATAATTTGGATTTAATTTTTCTTAGAATTGTTGGATGAATTTTTAGGAAAATTGAGGGTAGTTTTGTGTATGGTATATTTGTCATTCATGCATAAGCTCTCGACCCGGGCTTTTTACCTTAAGTGGGAGAAAGATATTATTCGACGTGATGCTCTCCAGCTCTGAGTTTGAATTTTTGTCTTCTTTCGGTATACTAACCTTATGCATCATGGGGCCCACGCCTCCGTTGTAAGGGACCTATACTACCAAATCAATGTCTTACTGTTGCAGTAGATAGTAACGACAGTTCGGGAACCTAGAGTCTAGAACCAAGCCCATATTTTGCTTCAGAAAACCTACCCCACTAGATCCAGACATGAACCTAGGACAGGTGCTGCCGGATTAAATACATTTCTTTGGTTATTTTCCTTGCTAAATATTTCTGTGCTGTTATATGATAGTGTTTGCCTACTTGTTTTTTTGTATTAATTCACAATTACTGACACGTGTTTCTTTTTGTTTTTGTTCTTGATAAACCATGTCATTGTTGCATTTATTTTGGCATCGGTTTTAGAAATAGTTAATTAGAAGTATTCAGAATGTCTAGAGGGGTCAAGATTGGGGAAGATAACACTACAGTCTGGACGTGGCTAGAACAGACTCGACATGAAAAGGGAGACAGTTTGCGTATGGGTGATGTGTCATGAATGAGGGTCAGTGTAAGCTAAACACCAACCAGAATGCTTGTTTGCAAGAAGTAAAGGAAATATGGGATTAATGGGGAAGTGAAATGAAAGAAGCATTTAGGAAAGAATTTGGAGATATAGCTTTGTTGCTAAGTGTTAAAGTGGACCAACAATTGCTCAGAGCCATGTCATAATTCTGGAATCCCGCATACAATTGTTTCACTTTTGGCCAAGTCGATATGACACCCACTCTTGAAGAATATGAGGTACTGGTTAATTGTCCAACTATTCATAGTGACAAGATATACATAAGACCTGGAAACAATATGGGTTTTAAAAAGAAGTTAGCACTGATCACTGGGAAGACAAAGGAATGGTGGGATACAAAAATCGCCAATAGTGACAACACAAATCAGAATGAGGACAAATAACGAGTAAATTGGAGAGTCTTGAAAGAATTGATAGTTGTAAGTGGAGATGAACCAGCCAGAGCAAGAAGTTTATATGCTTTGTGCATATATGGGCTAGTTATATTCTCGAGGACTTCAGAGCTCATAGATCCATCAACTGTGGGGCTATTTGAACGACTGATAAAAGGTGTGAACCTGGTTCCTGCTATCTTAACTGAGACATATAGGTCATTGATTGCATGCAAGAAATCGGAAGAATGAAGGTTTTGGGGATGCGCATAGCTGTTGGAGATTTGGTTCAGAGGTCACCGGTGGGACACACCGTATAGAGATGCAAGGTATCTTACCTCTTATTCGCCAATAGAAGAATATATGATGGGTTGTCCTTTAGAGAGAAAGGATGAGAAACTGTGGGAGGAATATTTCAAAAGTTTGAAAGACACTGATATGGCATGGAGGGCACCTTGGTTGCACAAGGGAATGGTATTCTTGTATAGATATGGAAATAGAGATTGGGTCCCGTTACTTGGAATTTAGGGAGGAACAACTTATTGTCCCTTACTGGTGTCAAGACAATTTGGTTCGAGGCAATTCATACCGACTACGGCAAAAATGGTAAAATTCGAGTATGCCCACAAGACTAATGATTACAAAGAAATTGTAGTGCAAACGGGGAAAGCATGGGAAAAGCCTAGAAGGGTTCAACCGTATCAAGATTTGGAGATGATGATGGGATATTTAAAGTTGAGAGAGCAAAGGGTGAATGATACAACATTTCAGAATATGCCAGAGAATGTAGGGTTGTCTGTTCGATGAGTTACAGAAGCACCATCAACATTGGAGAAACTCAAGCATGATCGGGAGTTGGATTTAAAGAAATACGAGAAGGGGATCAGTGACCTTACAGAGGAGTTAACAATGGCAAAGTATCAAGTGACTATTCATAAAGGGCAAGAGAAGGAATTGATTGCACAAAATAGGAAGATTAGTCAAGATTTGAAAGAGTTACAAGAGATTCATAATGATTATAATGCCAAGCAAAAAGGAGGGGCAAACAAGACAATACGAGACTTATCAAAGAAGTTAGAAAGCATGACGAAGGAATGGAATGATTATGAGAAGTTGTGTAAGAAGAAGTCTCGAGAAAGTAAGGAAGCAAGTAACAAGGCAACGAATAAGATAGAAGAGGAGCAAGCCAGGAATTTTGATCTGACAAGACAGGTGACACGGCTAGAGGAATTGGTGACAAGATATCACAATAAAGATAGGGTTCAGATGGAGCACGAGAAAGAAGGATTACAGAAAAGGATAACAAAAATGAAAAATGGAGTGCAGTCATTGAAGGGAAAACTTGTAAGCTATGAAGGAGTGCTATATCAAGACAGTGGGATATGGAAGAACAAATACGAAGCTGCGCGACGCACTGTCCAGAATTAGAATAATGAGCTGGTGAATTTCAAGGAACAGGTTAGGAGTATAGCTTCATATGTGCAGATACTCTCGAGGCAAGCTACGACTCTGCTGAAGCAACTAAACGTTGAGCTGGAGTATGGAGAGGCCATTGCGCGTCTGCTACATGAGTTGACCAACTTAGGAATTAGGGCTAGTAGTTTCCTATAGAAGGAGTTGTTTTATTTCCTTTATTTGAACCTTCTAATGAATGAATGTTTCTAAAGACTTGATGCCTTGTTTGCATACATGCATCTACATAATCATGCATTTATGCATTCACCTTTTAAAGTTATCTGGTTTAACAAAAGAAAGTTTTATGACAATTTATTTCATAGACTGTAATCATTCTGTATTCTTACAGAACCCGTTTATGTTCCATGCTCTGCTACATCCCTCCACCTTTGAGCATTTATGGATCCATGGCTGTTGAAGACGAGTCGTAAGTCTAGAAAATGATCGAGCTGAAACACAAAACTGTTTCGACATAATGGAGCAATCCATGAGGGATTATTTTGCTTAGACCCAAAGAGAGATAATCAATCAACTGACCATTCTATTGGGGCCAATAGAGTCCGAAAAGGCTAAAATACTTGATGGTGCTTCTAATGAAATGCATGACCAAGCAGAAACCACATCTCATGTAAGGGTGCTGCCTGAAGCACCTCCGCCTGTGAAGAAGGTCCAAATTAATCTGACGGGAGCAACACCAAACAATCTAATGAAGATTGGGGCAAATTTTGGGAGTAATGATTATGTCCCCGATCTAAATACCTTAAATGAGATAGAAAAAATTCATGCTGAGATTGAGAAGAAATATGAGGAACGTTGTAAGGCACTGGAAGATCGTTTGCTGGATTTGCAGAGGGTAAATGAAACAGGACCTGGTGCAGTTGAGATGAGTTTGGTGGCTGACCTAATACTCCCGCCGAAGTTTAAAATGCCAGATTTTGAAAAGTATGATGGAACTACATGCCCGAGAGCAAACTTACGATGTACTATCGAAAGATGGTTGCTCATTTGAAGGATGAAAAGTTGTTGATACATTGCTTCCAGGATAGTTTGACCGGTTCAGCTACCCTATGGTACACACAACTAAGCTGTGTAAATATCCATTCATGGAAGGATCTTTCTGGTGCTTTCGTGGAACATTATAAGCATGTTATAGAGATGGTTCCCAGCCGTGTAATGTTGCAGAGCATGGAACAAAGAAACAATGAGACACTTCGGCAGTATGCTCAAAGGTGGAGGGATATAGCAGCACAGGTTCAACCTCTGTTGATGGAAAGTGAGGTTGTCCATATGTTTGTACTGACTCTGAAGGGACCATTGTCTGAAAGATTGATCAGTAATGCTACTCAGAATTTTACTGATATAGTGATGAACGGAGACTTGATTAAAGCAATGATTAAGAGTGGGAGGATTGAGAGTGGAGAAAGCTCTCGAAAGAATTACAAGAGGAAAGACAATGAGGTGAATAATACAAGTGCATATGAGGCTCCCAAGAATGTGACTATTACTTCGCCAGGAGTGGCAGCAGGAAATGCGCAGGGATCAAACAACAAGGATACTCGTGGCCCGAGGAACGATAGAATGAATTTTACATCAATACCCATGACTTATGTTGAGTTGTACCCTCAATTGTACGAAGCAAATTTGGTGAGGCCGTATTACTTAACTCTTCTACAGCCTCCCTATCCATAGTGGTATAAGACTGATGCTCATTGTGAATTTCAAGCTGGGATACCGGGACATACGATTGAGACTTGCACAATATTCAAAAAGGTGGTGCAGAATTTAATCTATAACAGCAAATCCATTGCGAAGCCATGGAAGGCGGGGGGATAAATGCCATAGAAGAGGATGATGAAGCAAAGCAGTTGAAAACTGATGTGTCAGAAGTTAGATCCCCTTAGAAATGGGTATTTGAACAGTTGTATAATGCTGGGATGATTGAAATAGGCATGAAAGTAGAAAAGGAGATACAGTCTAACGTATATTGTGAGCATCATCAAGATCATGATCATGAGATTCAACACTATCCAGAGTTCCGAAGCTTGATACAAAAGATGATGAACAATAAAGAGATTGAGTTCTTTGCAAAGCCGGGTAAGAAGAAAGTAGTGGAAGTTTGTACTTTTGAGCCGTCAAATGTCAAATATGGGATACATAAACCCTTGGTTGTTGATGCTAGACCCAAAGTTGGGGGTCCTGCAGACGCGAAGCCTATCACGACTCCCAAGGTTCTGATCTCATCTCCTGCACCATTTGTCTACTAGAGCACACACAAGGTGCCCTGGAATTATGCTGCAACTGTGACCATACCAGAAGAGGGCAAATTGCAAGAGGAGGAAAAATTGGAAGAAACAAAGTTGATGCCAGAAGGAATTAAAAAAATGATCATCCAAATTCTAAAATGGTGAACGAGGTGGGACACTTCACTCGAAGTGGGAGATGCTATTCTCTGAAAGTTCCCAAAAAAGTGGAGAAAGCTAAGGGGAAAGCTGTGATTGCTCTAGGGAGAATCTTCGAGGAAGAACCAACAACTAGGATAAATGAGCCTGTGATGGAAAAGCAGGCTCAAGAATTATTGAAGTTTTTGAAACATAGTGAGTATAATATTGTTGAGCAGTTAAAGAAGCAGCGAGCGAGGATCTCTGTTCTAGAATTGTTGTTAAGTTCAGAAGGGTATCGTAATGCATTAATGAAGGTGCTTAATCAGACGTTTGTACCAAATGACATATCCATAAGCAAACTAGACAGGATAGTGAACCATAGAACTGCTGACAATTTATCACTTTCTGTGATGATGAAATTCCTGAGGGATGAATGGGATCGGTAAAGGCCTTGAACATTACCACGCATTGTAAAAGGTATGTACTGCCAGGAGTACTAATAGACAATGGTTATGCCTTGAATGTTCTACCAATGGTAACGCTACAAAGGTTACCCATTGATGAATCACACATGAAGGTGTATAAGAATACAGTAAGGGTTTTTGGTGGGACTACTCGAGAGGTTCTCTGAAAAATTGAAGTGCCATTATTGATTGGACTGGCAGCCTACAATGTAGATTTTGTGGTGGTGGATATAAGACCCACGTATAACTGCTTGTTGGGAAGGCCGTGGATTCATTCGGCCAGAGTAGTACCATCGTCTTTACATCAAATGTTGAAATTTGTGATTGAGGGAAAGCTGGTCAGTGTGGGAGCAGAGGAAGATCTCATAGCCTCAGTAACCACTGATGCACCTTATATTGAAGCTAATAAGAACACCCTCGAATGTTCTTTCAGGGCATTGAAGTTTGTAAATGCTATATTCGTTGCTGAAGGCAAGCTTTTTCTACAACCGAAGTTATCAAACTGCACCAAGATGACTGTACGAGAAATACTGGAAGAGGTGCAAGAACGGGAAAAGGCTTAGGCAAGCTACTCTAGGGGTGTTTGCATCCAAAATTAGTGATTAAGAAGAAAGATCGCTTCGGGCTAGGATTCAAGCCTAATGTCAAGGATAGGTTGAAAGACTTGAAGAGAAGGGGAGAACAGAGGAAAGCTCGCCTGCTGGGATCCGAAGCCTCCTCTAAACCCATGCCTTTGGTGGATTTGACATGTATCTTTAAGTCCAGAGGGTTTGAGAATGTTGAGGAACAGCTCATGGAGGTCAACCTAGAGACCGCAAGAATGCACGAAGAAGAAATCTTTGGCAATGAGCTGGAGGGGCTTCTCGTTGGAGGGATTTTTGAGGGAGCACAACTTGGGAGGTTCCTAGAGAAAATTCAGCCATGTCTCCATGGGGAAAAACTCGGTAATTGGACAGTTGAGGAACTTGATGTTGTATCTATTAAAACAGAGTAAATATCAAGAACCAGCTCTACACCTTTGCCCTCGGGTATAGAGTGTTATCTGTAAAGGGCCACTAAGTCAATTCATTTAAATAAAGATGCTTTCAATGCTGATTCACAAATGGCAAACATGTTTCTTGCTTTCTTTTTCACATCCCTTTCAAATATATACTTTATAATTTCCTTTGTAAGCTTTCAGTAGATAGCATGAATGATCCTGAACCTAATCCTGGAGTAGATCTTGAGCGGCCAGTGTGTCTAATGGAAATCAATGAGATGGAAGATGAAACATAATGTGAAATCCCTGAAGAATTATCGAGGTTGGTGGAAAAAGAAGATAAGAATATCCTACCCCATAAAGAAGAATTGGAGATTCTAAATTTGGGAACTGATGAAATCAGAAGGAATGTAAAAATAGGAATAACCTTTCACCAAAAGCCAGACAAGGGTTGATTGATCTACTGCGAGAATTTAAAGATGTTTTCGCCTGGTCGTACCAAGACATGCCTGGATTGAATACTAACATAGTGGTACATAAACTACCCATAAAGCCGGAGTGTAAACCAGTACAACAAAAACTTAGAAGGCTGAGGCCAGAAATGGTATTGAAGATAAAGGAAGAAGTGCAAAAGAAAATCGATGCTTGTTTTCTTAAGGTGTTCAGGTATCCAGAATGGGTGGCCAACATAGTTCTTGTGCCAAAGAAAGATGGGAAAGTACGAATATGTATGGATTACAGAGATCTAAATAAGGCTAGTCTAAAGGATAAGTTCCCTTTACCTCATATAGATATCTTAATAGATAATATGTCAGTTATTCTTGGTTCTCTTTCATGGATGGATTCTCGGGGTATAATCAGATAAAGATGAGTCCAGAAGACATGGACAAGACAACATTTATAACCTTATAGGGAACATACTGTTACAAAGTGATGCCCTTTGGGTTAAAGAATGTTAGGGTAACTTATCAGTGGGCAATGGTGACCTTGTTTCATGATATGATGCATAAAGAGATCAAAGCATATGTTGATGACATGATTGCTAAATCCCAAACCAAAGAAGAGCATATTCAGAATTTAAGAAAGTTGTTTTTTAGGCTAAGAAATTACCAGTTAAAGCTCAATCCAAATAAGTGTACTTTTGGAGTCACATCGGGAAAACTTCTGGGTTTTGTCGTCAGTAGAAGAGGGATTGAAATAGATCTAGATAAAGTAAAAGCAATTCAGAATTTGCCATCACTAAAAACACAAAAGGAAGTTCGAGGATTCATCGGGAGGTTGAATTATGTCTCTCGGTTCATTTCTCAATTAATTGACAAATGTGACCCAATCTTCAGACTACTTAAAAAGAATAATTTGGGAGAATGGGATGAAGAGTGCTAGGAAACATTTGATAAGATTAAGAGATACTTGATGAATGCTCCAATACTAGTTGCTCCGGTTCTAGATAGGCTACTCATCATTTACTTAACAGTTTATGAGAATTCAATGGGATGTGTGTTGGTGCAGGATGATGACACGGGAGGAAAGAAAGAGCCATCTATTACTTAAGCAAAAAGTTTACAGAGTGTGAAGTGCGATGCCCACCTATTCAAAAGTTGTGCTATGCTCTGGTATGGGTAACTCGCAGACTTCGACAATACATGTTGTATCACACTACTTGGCTGATTTCTCGCCTTGACCCATTGAAGTTTATGATGGAGATACCAGCATTGACCGGAAGACTGGCTCATTGGCAGATGCTTTTGTCAGAATTTGACATTGTGTATGTAAGTCAAAAGGCAATAAAAGGGAGTGTTATAGCCGATTTCCTGGCAAGTCATGCTTTAGAGGATTATGAGCCATTGAAATTTGATTTCCCCGATGAAGATGTGATGAATATCTTCGCAGAAGAAAATAGAATCTCTAAGGATGAAACGTGGAAGTTGTATTTCGATGGGGCTGTAAATGCCCTAGGACGTAGAATTGGGGTAGTATTGATCTCCCCAAACAATGAGCATGATCCCTTCACAAGTAGACTGGAATTCCTTTGCACTAACAACATGGTAGAATACGAAGCTTGTGTCATGGGATTGCAGGTCGCCATTGAAAAGAAAATAGAAAGTTTGAAAGTGTTTGGAGATTCTGCATTGGTCATTTACCAGCTTAGTGGAGAGTGGGAAACCAAATATGCCAAGCCGATTGAGTATCGAAAATTGATCCTTGAGATGATAAAAGAGTTCAAAGAAATTACTTTCACATACGTCCCCCGAGAGGATAATCAGATGGTAGATGCTTTAGCTACATTGGCTTCAGTTTTCTTAGCCAATAAGCCTGAAGACATGAAGACAATCCAGATGTAGAGAAGAACTTGATAAGCTCTAAGATAAGGAGAAGAGGAAGATGGTTCGAATAAAGTTCTGCGGCTCAAAGCAGCAGCTGACAGGGGCAGACAAAATTTGTGTCTTTTCAGTTTTTGCCCTATCCTTGTTCCACAGCAATGAGCAAAGAGGGGCAGCTGTAATACCCAAACTTTGTCTGGTTTTCTCTTATATATATAATTCACTATACATATTGCCAAATAATACTAAGTAATAAAATAGTCAATTAAATAAAAATAATTCACCAATGACTATTAAATAAAACATTCCATAAATAGTCCATATTACATTAAATTTGCCTCTACAAATCTGAAAGGCCCAATTATAAACTTTATAGCCCATTTTCAAAAGTTCTTGCCCATTATCTGTCTTCAAATGTGTTTCTTGAGTCCACCAAATTTGACCACATGGCGCCACTGGATTGGTCCACAGCCCCAGCACATGGATTAAGGGCATATCTGACATCTGCCACATCACCTGCTATAAAAAGGGAGAGAGAAAGTCAAAAACAATTAATGATTATGCAATAATTGAAAGAAGAGAGAAGGAGGAGCCAAAGAGATTACCAGAAAGGAGGGAAGCTCGGAGAAGACAATCAGAGTAGCTGCTTCACCCCTGGAGATTCATCGGAGCTGTTGATATATATTCAGAGGTATATTTCCATCTCTGTTCTTTATTTTCCTACACTAAAACAAACAGAAGCAACTAAATCCAGGCCTCAATCTTTAAAAACAGTAAAAGTAGTGTCCTAAGCCTAAAAATATCCTAAATCTAAAGTCAGTGGTCTAAAAAACACTAAATCTAAAAATAGAAATGAAATGAGAAACTGAAAGAAGGTTTCGAACACTTATCTTGATCCTCTGCCGCTGTGAGCACTGCCGGAGTGAAATTGAAGACAAATGTGAGTTAGGTTTCAAGATGGAGTCAAAAATGATAGATGAGGGTCTCTGGATTTTGGTAGATAGTTTAGGAATGGGAGAAGGGGGCCGATTTTGATATATCTGGGGTTAGATTAGGGTTTAGGCTCAAAAATAGGGAAATTGAGTTTTTAGGGTTTTTCGCGATGGCCAGAAATCGCTCTAGCGGCAGAGCACGATGGCTGGAAGAAGGTTAGGGATGATCGAAGTTAGACCAGACAGGGGTTTGAGGGGTAAGGTTTATTAGAAGGGATGATCGGAGACGACGACCAATGGTCAGCGTCGCCTCTAGCGGCTGAGAAACAAGTCGGGCTAGGGTTTGATGGTGGTCAAAGATTGAAGCTATGAAGGTAGGAAGAACTGGGGTTGAGTTCTTAAGGGAATAGTGGGTTTGATTTGGGAGAAATGGGAAAATGGAGGTGTTTATGTGTTTTTGTGGATTAAACGAGGGAAAATATGAAGAACATATGAAGAACAAGGATGAACAAGAGGGTTTTCTGGGTTTGAGTTGAGAGAGTCTAAGGGGGTAGAGAGAAAGAAGAAAGGGAGAGTGAAACGTTATAATAACTGATTCAACTCGGAAGTGGCCTATTTATGGCCAAGTCGGCTCGGCGTCGTTTTAGGTACCAGGTCAAAATGACCCACGCGTTTTGAAAACGGGCATGGATACGGGGCCGTGGTCCGACTCAAGACCCGGTTATAATGGTTTGAGCCGTTTGGGGTTTAAACCGACCGGTTCGACTTGGTTTAGACCAGTTTTTGAACCAGATTTTCAATAGGTTTAGATTTTGGCTCCTCAGTTTGTTCTGTTTTACAAATTGGTCACCAAATTCCTCATAATTCAACCTTTTAATTACCAATTTAATTCAATTTGGTCCTGGGCAGTCTAATTTCTTTATCTTAATAGCTTTTAATTTCATTTATTTAATTGTTTGTGTGAATGCATGTTTTAAATAGTCATATAATATATTTGTTTAGGGAATTAGTCACATAGAATATTTATTTAAATAGAGCCTTTAGGAATAAGTTCTTTAATTAATTGAATTGAAATTGATAAGGAAGATCATTGTAGAAAATAAATGAATATTAAATGATCATTTAAATGCCTTAAGTTGATTATTGTCACATTGTAATGCGATGTTATTCAAATGGGGCATTTTAGTGAAATATTTAATATTTCATTTAAACCTAGATTATGAAAATTACATATAATTGGATAGCTAGTTCAATAAAATTTAAATTAGGATTAAGTAATTAGCATCATTGATAGTAAGAATGTTGTTATTCTTGGGGCCTAATATGGGGAGTGCCCAATCATTTGGGTGTTATCACACAAGTCCTAAATTAATGATATTCATAGGATTCTAATTAATTAAATGAATTGAAGCCTTAATTAGGTTTTTACTTAAAATCGACCACAAAATAATTTTTCATGCATTTAAACCTTTTGTGTTGAGATACATTTTTGGGTATGAATCGAAGTTTCCTAATGTAACTGGACACTTCAAAAATTTGTATTCGCTTAAAATGTATTTTCTTACAAAAGGATATCCTCATTTGGAAAGAAATTCAATTAGCAATTAATGATCAAATTAAATCCATTTTACTACTCAAAATTCCAAAATGCCACATGGAATTAAAAAGGTACCGGTAACGGGCGTTTGTGGGGTGCTAATCCTTCCCCACACGTAATCGACTCTCGAACCTAAATTGTTTCAAAATGAATCTCTGGTTGTTTTTTATGGTGTCATGTCTACCAAAGTGGCCGGTGGCACTCCAAGTTATTTTCTGAAAATTAAATAAAGGTTTTAATGTGAAAAAACCTAATTTCAAGATTAAATAAACTCAAATGAACAAAAATCATGATTTTCAGAAGAATCGATCGTCGAACAATTTCCCACACCTTTTCTTTTTCCGGTCGCAAAAACGGTAGTGACACATATAGAGAATACAAAAAGCCTAACCCTTTTCGAGCCATGTGAATAACCTAAGAGAATTAGATGGCATGCGGATAGGGTTATATCTTTTATGCTTTGTTTGCTCTTTTTATCACATTATCATTTTGCTTATTTATTTTTATTCGATACTAATTTATTTCTTTTCTTTTTTTGCATATCTTTTTGCATCTTCATGGAATTTTTTAAGGTGTAGATTCGCGAGTTGTCGCCAAATTATAAATCGTTCATAATAGAAGGTTTTGTGATCATATAAAAAAGAGTGCAAATTCGAGGTTATGTCTTAAAGATACAACAAAGACAATAGGTGAGGGCTCATCTGGAGGCTTTGAATCTGACATAGAAAACAATACTCGCGCTAGTGACGAACAAATTGAGGTATAAGAGTTGAAAAAGCAGATGGTCGAAATGATGAATTTGATGACTGTTATGGCGAAAGGCAATGAGTCCGTCGAACCGAGAGAAGAGTCAGCTGGGAATCAAAATATGAAACACGATAGACAAAATTCTACCTCTAAGCCAGTCAACATTGGTAAATACCATAGTTTGAACTCGTTCTTGATCCGCATCAATAAACCGGTAGAAGATATAACCGAGCTAGGCTCTCAAAAAATAGAGTTAGGTCCAGAAGAAACATGAAAAGAAAGTGATATAAAGAAGCACATCCTGATTCATGTGAGGTATACTGAGCTACTCCCGATGCTTATTGAGAAAAACCTTATCACCCCTGTTCATTTTATTTCGAAAGAACCACATTGCCTAAAAGGTTACAACAGACGTGCTAGGTGCAGTTACCACCTAAGGAGTTCAGGTCACACCACTAAAAATTGTGGGGCTTTAAAGAATCAAGTCAAAGATCTTATCAAGATAGGTATATTGAGTTTCGAATACGGGAAGCCTAGATTCTATATTGAGACAAAAATCGCTCGAGGGGCAAAGCTGGAAGGAAGTCAATATCCAAGGGAAGGCTTCGATAACACAAAAGCGAGTTACTCTAGCAAGTTAAATTCAGAGGTCAAAGATGAGGGTATCCTAGAGGAGGGGCATTCATTCGAGTATAACTAGCTCAGACAGGAGAATGATGTTTTGAGCAGAAAATTGAAGAGTTTACAAGATGATCATCATAAACTCTACTGTGTGTTCATCATAAACACTTCAGAAGAGTGGAAGAAGAGTATCATTCAGCTAAAGAATGACTTAGGATAGTGGAGGTAGAGAGGTAGGACCAGTGAAATTAGGGATCGATTATTGTCACAAAAGTTGGAAAAACCAGAGAGCCAATATAATACCCTTTAGAAAGAGTTACAAGATAGCTTAGCTATGAACGATAATTTGAAAACAAGTCTGCAACAGAGTGAGACCAGATCCAACACCTTTCAGTTGGAGAATGAAGCACTAAAAGAACAAACAAAAGAGCTCAGGGCTTCCTTGTGTACGAGTGAGATTCGTGTCGAAGCCTACAAGCAAGCTGGCTATGAAAGTGTTGAAAAGGTAACTCTCCAGCTACGAAAAGCTGAGTGAGAAATACAAGATAATAACAAGGACATGAAGAGTGTCATGACCCAAGCTCGTAAAGTGGCTCAGTAAGTGGCAGACTTGGCCAACACAACAATGCCGTTAAGTTAGAATATTGATCCAACACTAGACCATGAAGGAAAACTAACTTGTTTGTTGGATAAAGTTAAAAAGCTGGGTGTTAGGGCTCTCCGTTATTTGTAAAAATCTAATATCCGATGTAAACAAAAAAAATTTAGTCTCAATGAAAGTTGTTCTATGGGGGATCACTTTTGGAACCAATACCTTATTGCATACATGTTTACATTTTAGCTATGTGTTGCATCGCACATTCTTTGCATATTTAACATGATATTATCATTCAAACAAACATTACATTACCTTTTGTGATATAAAATTCTTAGGGTTCGATGGCAATAACTTGAGGATTCGTAGAAGTTCATCATGGACAAAAAATTGGAAAGTTGAACAATCTCAAAGATCAAGACTCGAGCAATTAGAAGATAGATTCAAGAAAGAGGTCAAGAAGGATAAAGAAATGATGCTTTCAATGCAAGAGAGCTCTGCCTAGTCCCTGATTTGGTCATTCCATCAGATTTCAAGGCTCATAGATTTATGCAGTATGATGGCACCAATTGCTCTAGGGTTCACCTGACTATGTTTTGCAGAAAAATGGAAGAATACATAAAGAATGAAAAGTTGTTAATCCACTACTTCCACGATAGCCTGACGAGACCAGCAACAATATGGTATAATCGGTTGAGCAGAAAGTCGATTCAATCTTGGAGTGATTTAGCTAGGGCCTTTTTGGGACAATGTAGATATGCCTTGGATTTAGCACCGACTCGACAGTTTCTTCAAGGCATGAAGATGAGACCAAATGAGACCTTCAAGGAATATTCTTCGAGAGGGAGAAATTAGGAAACCCAGGTTCAGCCTCCTATAACTGAAAAAGAAATGACTCCCTTATTCCACACAACTTTTCCCATCCCATTCTTTGATAAATTGCTAGAGAAATTAAGGAGCAAATTCGAGGATTTCATAAAGATAGGGGAGAGAATAGACTATGCAATCCAAGAAGGAAAATTGGAATCTAAGTCTAAGTATCAAACCAAAGAAGTATAAGAAGAAAAAGGGATAAATGAGTGTCGCTTCCAAAGTTTTGTAATAACAAAAGAAGAAGAAATGTCGATTCTTCTAAGCCATCAAGGAAAATTCCCCAGACAAGTGCAAACTTGGAGGTATTTGGAGTACCCATTGGAGACGTTTGGCCTTATTTTGTTGAAGGTCACTATCTCACTCCCAGACCGATAAAGAATATACCTGATCCATCTGCCCACAATTTCGACCCGAATAGCACCTACAATTCCCATATGGGGGTAATGAGGCACCCTACCAGGAAGTGTAGATCATTGTTGGAAGAGGTCAATAAGCTGACCAATAATGGGGTTTTGACCCAAGAATTGATCTAGCAATAGGGAACAAAGGAATTGGGATAAGTCTACACGACGCCAAGAAGGCCAGAATGAGTCGGCATCTAAAGGCAGATATGAGGCCTCATCTTTCATAATTGTTCATTTTTGCATCGATGAGTTCCTTTTGAATTAAAGCATGGAACCAACTCTTCTCTTTTTTGCCCTGAATGTAGCAAAGATCATTTTATAAGGGGCATATGTAATGATTCCAATGATAAACACATTTTACTTAACATACAATGAACTTGAACGCATATATATGTATATCTCTTATTTCCTTTGTAGGTCATTGGATGCAATTGCAAGATGTGACATCGATTTTAAGATCAATTAGATGTTGTGATAACGGTGAAGTCTATTTTTCCCTTAACAAGCTATGGTCAGCAAAGCAAGATTACTACTCCTTTGATGATATTCGATGAGGAAATAGCTCCAAAATTTAACCATATAAAGTTGCCTAAAATTGAAATTCTAAGTGTAGCCTTCTATGCACCGATAGACTATAATTGAAATATAAGTATATGTGCATAAAATAAAAGAAAACAACAATAATAATGAATGAATAGAGAAAATGCACTCCTGTGTTCGAAGCCTAGTAATAGGCATATTCAAATAAGAGTGTGGAATTTTTGGGCACTCATCTGAAGCGATAGGATAAATAAGGTTGCAATGCACCATCCAAATAAAAAACCTTAGCTTCATGAGTGATGATAATATTTTCAAATCATGACTATGCCGAGTAACTCGAGGTAATGTTGTTTGCTTCATCATTATCCTCGAGACAAAGGATTGTGATGAGTTGATTTCCCTAAAAAATAATAATAAATGAGGGAAGGAAATATGAATGAAAAAAGAAGAAATAAAGGAACAATAGTACAAGTACAATTAGAAGCAAACATTTGCACCAGAATGTTATTCTTAGAATGATATTTTTGCACTCCAACGGTTAAACAAGTCTATTTTTTGGGCGAAGCAAAAATGAGAATTGAGAAGGAATAGTTTTTCTGTAGCAACGTGATAATCATAAGGATGAACCGAGTAATACAAAAGGGACTTTACGACTTTGATTCACCACAACATTCAAAGTTTTTTCAATCATAAGTTATGCTTAGAATGATCACTGAAAGGTTGAATTTGAGACGCTCTTGCACTTGATATTCAAAGCTCATATTTTGTTTTCTTTATTATTATAATTTTTGTTTCAGGGTCTTGTATGTTAATCTAAAGGACACCCTACATTGGAATGGCAATAAAAAATTGACATTTTAAGCAAAAAAGATTTCTATGTATTACTTCAAGGATGAGATTCAGAATACAAGGTCGTGAATGCAATTGATTGACCTAATATAGAGTAATGACCCATCAATGACTGTGATGAAGATGAGGGCAAGAGTTCATATGTCAGACGACTCAAGGGGCTTGAAGCAGATCTTGACCATAACACTTTGATTGGTTTTGAGAATGCAAGAATGAACATGGACGGAAATAAGATCGCAGAGTGTGAGGGAAAAAATTAGGGGTTTAACATTAATTTTCAAGAATTATTTGACATTGTGCAAAAATTTTGATTTTCTTATCATTTCTTCCAAACATCAATTTTAAAAACGTTGGGCAATTTTTCTAAATTTTGGTTATTTTAAATATTTATCATTTGCTTTGAACATTAGTTTTTAAAAATGTGTGGCATTTTGCTCCCAATTTTAATTTGAATATTTATCATTTTCTCCCAACATTAGTTTTGAAAATGTTTGACAAATTTTTATCATTTTCTCCAAACATTAGTTTTAAAAAATGTTTGGCATTTTTCCCCAATTTTAATTTTTGAATATTTATCATTTTTTCCAAACATTAGTCTCCGAAAATGTTTGAAAATTTTTAAATAGTTGCCATTTGCTCCAAACATTAGTTTTCAAAATGTTTGGCATTTTCTCCCAATTTTATCTTTGAATATTTAGCATTTCTTTCCAAACATCAGTCTTAGAAAATGTTTGACAAATTTTAAATAGTTATCATTTTCTCCAAACATTAGTTTTAAAAAATGTTTGGCATTTTCCTCCCAATTTCAATTTTTGAATGTTTATCATTTCTTCCAAACATTAATTTTCAAAAATGTTTGGCTTTTTTTTTTCGTATTTTGATTATTTCAAATATTTATCATATGCTTCCAAACATTAATTTTCAAAACTGTTTGACATTTTTTTTCAAATTTCGATTATTTTAAATATTTATCATTTCCTCCAAACAACAATTAAAAAATAATAATGTTTGGCGTTTTCCCCTCAAGTCTCCGTTTTGTAGATATTCATAATTCTTTTCTCTAAACATTAATTAAAAATGTTTGACACATTTCTATTCTTTTTATCAAACATTAATGCTTGGCATATTTTTCCCGAATTTTGATTCTTTTGACACTTATCATTTCCTCCAAACATTAGTTTTAAAATATATATAATATTTGGCATTCTTTCTAAATCTTGATTTTGTAAGATAGTTTTTTCTCCCCAAACATTAGTTTTCAAAGTGTTTGGCTTCTTCTACAAAGTATTATTTTCAAAAATGATTGATTTTTTTTAAAAAAAATATTGATAAAAATTAAAGCATAAGGATCGAGAGTTGGTTTCCTTCGAGATACTATAAGAATAATAAAATTGAGTTTAGGGAGTGAAGGCATTTTTCTTACCTCGGTGATGAGACAGATGGAGACTCTGAGCGTTGAGTCAAAGACGATAAAAATAGTTTAGCCCAGGACTGAATGTGGGCAATGAGATGATGAAAGTCCCTATATAAGAGCAGTACAGGGACTAGAAGAGGATTTATGAAAATGAGTAGAGACCCTGAAGATGAAGAAGAAAAAGAGTTACTCGCACAAGAAAGAAATGCGAGTCAAATGCGAGATAGAGATTCAATAAATGAAGATAAAGATTGAGGAGCTTACTGCAGAGATATAGAGTGAAGAAATTTGACAATGACATTTCAGGGAATATGGTTTAAAAGTAGATTTGAAAAAGAAAAGAGAGAAAAAAAGAAAGAAAAAGAGAAAAAAAGGGAAAAGAAGAGAAAAAGAGAAAAAAAAGGGAAAAGAAGAGAAAAGAGAAAAAAGGGGAAAAGACGAGAAAAGAAAGAAAAAGAGAAGAAAATATTACATTGCATGCATCATATAGAGATCCCTATGTTAGGGGCATGCTAGAAGCATTTGCTTTTTTTAAACAGATATTTGAAGATTACCGAAGATTTTGATCTGCAGATTCATGTTGAAGAGGAAGATCAAAGATTTTATATTGGTAGCCATGTTGGTTTGAATCCAGATTAAGAGAGATTTCGGTAGCCAGGATGGCATGAATCCAGATCTTAAGTCCTTCGGGCCACTAGTAAGTCCTTTGGGCATGGTGATAAGTCCTTCGGGCCATCAGTAAGTCCTTTGGGCATGATGCTAACCTTAATGTGATGTCAATACCGATAGAAATCGGGGATCATTTTAAGGGATTGGTAGCATGTTGGCGTGAATCCAAATTAAGAGTTATTTCAGTAGCCGGGATGGCGTGAATCCAAATCTTAAGTCCTTCAGGCCATCAATAAGTCCTTCGGGCATGATGTTAAGTTCTTCAGGCCATCAGTAAGTCCTTCGGGCATGCTGTTAAGTCCTTTGGGCCATTGTAAGACCTTCGGGCATGATGTTAAGCTTTCTTTTTGATGTCAAGACAAGTACAAATCGGGACATTAAAGAGTTTGAAGCTTGAAAAATTGGCCGAGGAAAAGCGAAAAGTTCCAGAAGAACCCGTGATTTCAAGGCCGAGGACAGTTGTAATCACTCATTTTTGTCCGACCATGTATATAGATGTTTAATAATCCCTCCATCCCACTCAATGTGTCAATTGTTGACTTTTTACGCAGTTTTAAGAAGAAAAAAAATTATGTAAGAAAAGTGATGTAAAATAATTGAAATGAATTTTTTTCCTTGAAAAGTTGAATTTTGTTTTTGTTGGAAAACTAAAGGAGAGGTAAAAAGAGAAATGTGCCTTGTAAAAGTTGTTACTTTTTCAATGAGACAATTTAAGTGAGACAATTTCAAAACACAAAAAGGACATATTCAACAAAACAGAGAGAGTATTATTAAATATATATGATATTATTATGTGCGTATATATATGTGTATTGTGTATATAGGTGTTATATATGAGTGTATTAATATATGTGTGTATGCATATTATATGTGTATATGTATGTGTATGTTATGTATGTATGTGTTTAATGTATGTATGTTTATTAAATATTTAGGCATAAATGTATGTTTATATGTATTTGTGTATGCAAGTAACTATGTTATATTATATGTAATTATTATTATTATTATTAGTTGTTATTATTATTAATATTAAATGGGTTATAAGTAATAATATAAAAATGGATCTGATTTCAATGTCCAATTAAATTATAATGTTTGAATCTATTTACAATTAATTTATAAAACCCTAATTCTAACCCAATCCCTAAATCTAATAACCAAAAACCATAAAACCCTAATTTGTTTATCTCAATGTGCAGCACAGATCTAATCCAACAGTCCAGATCTAATGGAGAGAGAGCTTCTTCAGCTTTTACCATGCGCGCGTGAGGCCCCCACCAACACTTCATCTCCCGCACGCGCCTGCACCGCTTCATCTCCTCTGTCCATGTGGCGCCACCGCCGGAGATCCCATTGTCGTTGTACGACCACTGACTTTTTCCAACCACCGAGCATGCAAAATCATAAAAAATAGGGGGGATGTCAGTCTAAGATCATCCACAATGTTATCATTTATTGTTGCTTATTGATGTAAACACAAAAAATCAGATAAAAAGCAATATAATCCATCCATTGTACTCAGTTTCCAGAGATTACAATCAATAGAAAAAAAAGAAAGATTTGCAGAGGTATTCTCATATTCTCGTTTACATTTTTGAGTCAAAAAGGAAGGGGGATTAGGGTTTATACCTTTTTGGTCTCGGAACCGCTGTTGTGCATGGTGGTTGAGGAAGGTGCCACCGATGATTGGCACCCTCGTGTTTAGTCTTTTCGGCTTCATGTTTTATGCCGATTAGGCTTCAAAATATTTTGGTTTCCAAATCTGGTTTTTAAAAGAAAAAGAGGCTTTTCGCTTCGGTTTTTTAGAACTTGGCAAACAGGTATGTTTTTTTTCTAAAATCTAAGGTCCAATTTGGGTTTTAAAGAAAAAAAAGATTCGTTTAGGGGTTATTTTGAGGTTCGCCGGTGCCGACAAGAGGTGGTCAACGACGACCAGCGATTGCCGACGCGGTGATCGACCGTTGGAATCTAGAAAATAAAGATGAGTTCATGAAGAACTCATGAACTCGAATGAACTCTTCAGAGAGTTTTGAAGGGGAAGTTTTGATTCGTTTTTGAGATAAAGAAAGAAATGAATTTTGTTCGTGAAATTTGAATTTTATACTCCCCTTTTAAATATGGTTTTATTACGCCATAAATCCCCCTGCCCTGAAGTAATTCTCTTTGCGGTCCCTTAATCTTTTTCAAACCTTTCAATTTCATTCATATTTCATTGATTTCAACTTAAAATCCAGCAGTATAATCACCTTTTAAGACCATTTCCTTTTATTTGTTTCATGTTATTTAATATATATGATTCTTAGTTATTGTCTTAATTATTTGTTTGGTCTGAATTAATGTGGTATGCATGTGTTAATTGTTTGATTGACTATATATTATTATACCATATATGTATTACAATTTTATTTATACATGGTATATATTAAAATGTTTCTTAATTTAATACCTATATATATTTTACCATATATTCATACGTACATACTATATATATTGTTTCTTCTCATTTTCTAATGTGCATATACGTATATATTAGTTATATGTCTTATTATTAATTGACGTTTTATATGTTATATATGTTACTTATTTTTGATAATGTGCATACATATATATTAGTTATAAGTTGCTTTTATGTGTATATGTATTCCTTAATGCATGTGATGTAATGTATGTATGCGTAGAGTAGTATTTGCCTGATGTGTTTATTTCCAGTATGGTATGTTGTCATTTATATTCATGCTTTTATGTCGTTCTACATATGCCATGGCATTTTTATGATTCATACCGGTATAAACTGTTAATGCGGCGCCCTTTTATTCGAGTATAAACTTGGCTAGTACCAGGCGTATTGGTGGTGGTTTTTCGTTTATTCTCGCATAACGGGTCCCTTAAAATTTACTCGCATGTATAACTAAATTTTGATTTAATCGTCACTTTAACTCGCAAAATTTGATATTAATAAAACGGTAATTAATTTGGTACAAAGTTTGGGCGTGGTGGGGGTGTGAAACCTTCCCCACACGTAATCGACTCTCGAACCCAAAAAGAAAATAATCTATGGTTAGTTTTATGGTGTCCGGTCTACCTAATCCAAGTGACTGGTTGCGACTCCAGTTTTTATTCCAAAATACTAATTTTCAAGAAATTCCCCAAAATCAAATTTTCGATAAAGCGGGATACTATTTCGGATTTTTTTTGTCATTACAAATCCAAAGCAAACACCAACCAAATACAGGCCATTTACAATCCAAAAAAGAAAAGCATACATATTCAAACATGGAGTTTAACAATAATCTCCCAAAACACAACGGAAACCTCCATTGCCCTTATTACTCATAGTCTATCTTTGAAAAAAAAATATACTTTCGATACCGAAGTCTTTGATTCCACTTGCTTCCTTGTTGCCTTAACTTTAATTCTTTGCATTGATGGACAAAGAGAGCGTAAGCACACTAGGCTTAGTGAGGAGTGCTAAAAAATAACACACCATCAATGCATTTAAAACCATTTTCCAAAACCACATTGAAATCCCATCTCAATCAGCGTTTAAATCATCATTTAAACCATCATGCCCTGAAAACCATGCACTTAACACTTTCAAAAACCAACATATTAAACCATATGCAACATGTATCATTAACCAACAACAAATCCTATTGCTAAACCTCAATTTAAGCATTCCCATGCATAATAAACCATATGCAAAACTTAAAGAGTAAACATGTATAAATCACATGATACAACAACAATTATATTGGCTTATAAGTGATCATTAACCAAGTTCCAATTCCAAAATAGTTCATCGGATACACGAATTCACAAGTGTTCCCTCAACACTTCATAGAATCTCACCGACATCTCGAGGTTTACACAGGGGAGTATTCGATAAAATTACAATCCCTCAATTGTTGTGACACCCATGGTGGAGTATTCAGTACAATCACAACCCCTCAACACCACTCATCGATAGATCTATAACCCACTAAAGGGAGTCTTCGGTACCATAACAACCCCTCAACCGTTAGGGTACTTGGCTGGAGTATTCGATACATTCACAATGCCTTAACATCTGAGGTGACTTATTTATAGCACACTCAATCCTATAGTCAGCTAACTATATCCGATAATATTTTAAACCACATCACTTGCCAATATAATTCACAATTAACCATGTACCTCACTGTTTTTATATGCATTAAACCAAACCGTTTCCAAAGCAACAAATCATGCTTTAATCACAAGTATAAATCACATACTTACATGGACCACTTACTACGTGCATCCATCATCATTTCATGATTAAAAATAGTATCTCACATGCTTTAAAACATGCTTAACAGTAGGTACCATGTAATTCAAAACAAGTGCATAAAACAACTTCAATAAAGCACGACCGAGAGAGTAAATCACTTTATACTTACTTTTGAATTTAAAGCAGCATATCAAGCTAAGTTTAAACTTCCACAAACCACCTTTAACTCATTTCAAAGCTGAAATTAATGTTCTCACTCATTGACACACGAAACCTCGATTCACCGACGCGATATCAAGCGTCTGAAACCTCCAAAGCTTCAACGATAGCTTTAGAATCAACCTTCCCCGTTTTAACCACATAACAATAGAGGATTAATGCATCATAATGCATCCTAAATCCCAGCAAAACAATTCCTCAACATTGCCTTGCTAAAAGCTATCACACGCCATCTAAAAACATCTGAAACAACATCGCCACAATCTAACAAATCAACTCACTAATAACCATCAATTAACATCCAAAATCAATCTCATAACATCTTTTTATCTCCAGCAACCATAAAACCACCAGAACTCCATGAAAACTCAAATCTAGCAACCTAAACAATTAAATATTCATATAGTTTTGGGATTCCAATGTTAAAAACAACTTATTAACATTATAAAACATCAACATCATGTTAAAATCTGATCAAGAACCCAACAAAATAGATCCAATTTGAAAATCACATAAATTCATCAATTAAACCTTGATTTAATCATATTCCTAAATTAAATCATAAAACCTCCATAGAAAACATATTTAAAGAGTCAAGAACTTGGGAATTTCAATAAAGAACCTTACATTATAGGAGAAAAATGCATCTCACCTCTAATGAATGCTTTTCCCCTTAATCAGATGGATTTACATGTAAAAACAAGATTAGAATAATAAGATTTTGATAAGAAACCAACAAGAAATCATTTGATAATAAAATATTAAAGAAATCAAAAGTTTACCTTAAGATTTTGAAGAAGCAAAGAGTGTTTTGCTGGTGAGAATTTTGAGAGAAAATCTTTTGGAGAGAAAGTAGTTACGAAAGTTTTTCTAAGCAATTAATTATAAAATGAATTCTCCCAACCTATTTATGTTTTTCAAAAACCTTTTTAAAATAACCAATTAAGGGATAAAAGTATGATATTAGACTTTGGGCAAATAGTTCCTTAAAGATTCAAAGTTTTGGCTCTTTACAAAATAGTCACCAAAATAGTTTTCACTTTTTTACATTTTAGTCACTAGTCGAAAGTGTCCAACCTCTAAATCTCATTTCCCAAAATTTATTTTACCAAAATCATTTATAAATTTAATACTTATTTTTAACCATTTTCCATATTTTTAACTTACTCAAAAATATATATTCCCGAATCTGACTCGAATCTCTAACCCGGTCCACTAGTCCGTCTAACTAGCCTATAAATCGCTAGGCTCAAAACTGGGGCGTTACAACTCTCCCCTACTTAGGAAATTTCTTCCTCAAAATTTTACCTAAAGGAAACAAATGCGGAAATTGCTTCAACATGTCCGTTTTGCTCACCCACGTGGCTTCCTCAATGTAACACCCTAAAATGGGCCTAGTAGAATTATACAAATGGAATCAGTTACACTTCAATGTCCTATATAAATAACACTTCTATCATTAATTAAGTGATTGAATTAGAATGATTTGAGAAGGAAGTGGCTGAAACACTAAGGACCAATTATAAATGTTATTAAAACATTGGTTATGCATGTCAAATGGAAAGTCAAGGAGGGATATTACACACATCATAACGAGGGAGATGGAGAACCATGAACCGGCCACTTAGGAAAAGAAACAATTCCATTGAATCATCTTCTCCATAGGCACCCAAAACAAGAGTGAGAAAGAAAGTTTATAAGAGGTTGTTGTTTGCTAAAGGGAAATTGGTTGAATTTGGAGGCTTTGCTAACTCACCTTGCGTGTAGATTGCAATTAAGCAAAGGGGTAAGTTTTCTTGTTGCATTTTAATTAATGGCATGAAATGACATTATAGTACAAAAATCCTGTTAACAAACTCTTTGTGTTTTGATGTTCTGTATGTATGAATTTCCTATGATGGGTAGTCGAGTGATGCATGCTTGGGTAAGATCTTGGTCGAATGTGAAATTGTTGGTTGGGTGTTGTTTGAATCGAATCAAATCTGGCCTTCAGAATGTACGATTGGCAATTTCAATTTATGATCATTTCAGAACTAGCATGGAACCGTATGAATGTTCTGGGTATAAACTTTGCGTAGTGGACTGCTTTGTCATAGGAATTGGCTAAATTTATTATGGATAAAAGTGAGTACATTTGAGATGATAATTTAATCCCAAAGTGGTGAATCGAACTTGCTAAATTTTTGTATAAAACTGAAAAGAGATAGGATGTAAAAGATTAACTATAACCAGTTTTCGGGTTGTTTGTGTCCTGGAGTAAAGTATGGTATGGTTAAGAAATAGTTGGGCTGTTTGATATGGTTAAATTAGAGTTATTGTTGTAGTTCTTGTATGTGGAAAGCAAGAAAGAGGGTTACACAGAATAAGGGGACTGAGTTGAATGCTGGAAATGTAATAAATGAATTTAACATGGTTGAACAAGTTAAGGATTTCCACATGAAAATGGTATTATATATATTTATGAACCAAAGAGAAACCGGCTGAACATGTTTAAATTATATGAGTAAGAATTAGTATAATGAAAGTGGTATAATCAATAGGCAGTTAGATATATATACATTTGTTTATGAATTTGCAAATGAATGTCTTGAGTAAAACAAAACTTATGAAGCTATGTGTGATCAATGGATGGGCAAATAGTCGAGCTTAAATAAATTCTAATGTATAACTATATTGTATTCTTAATAGATGAAAAGGGAGTCGATCAAGTCGACGAAAGATTGAAGGGAATCATGATATGAGATTCAGAACATCGAAATTAACCTGTGAGTGTAATTAAGGGTACAGGAAGGGTTACCAACATTCCCGAGCCACTTTTTCTATAATTCTATGCGTAATGATAGATTTAATTTCGAATTTGCTTCTGTGCTACATTGGATGTCAGGTAAGTCCATGGTAGACGTTATACATAAGCTTGATTGTGAGTTTGAAACTTGTTTATGATTGATGCTTATGCTATGAAACAATTCGAATGGATATGAGTTAGGTTGATCGCTTAATGGTTGTAAAAAAGTCTTCTTCATGAAGTTTATGAGCGAAATATGAAATGTAACATGTTAAAAATCTCTATGCTGATTTCTAAGATGAATAATGCATGATTCCTTGAGATATAAAGGAAAGAAAGTATGATTGAGAAAACAAGTGAAATTTGGGCTATTGAGCCATTCGAATAAACCTTTATGAAGTTGAAAATATACCAAGAAGAATATGTGGCCCTGATTTGAATAGAAGGGTAATGATTTGTGATTTGAATTAAATGTGATGAGAATAAGTAATATGTTTAATAAATTGGTACAACCTTGGTCTCGAATCGGTCTTAGGTATAATTTGCATGCCATAGGGTCCAGAGCTCAGTATTTAGGGTGGACTACGGTCCGGGACAGTGGTCCCTATTTGGCGACAGTAGGAGGAAAGTATTTGTGGTTACTTGGCGACAGTAAGAGGGATTGACTAGTACTGTATGTACCATATTTTATATAAGGGCGACAGTTGGTTGGGGATTTGAGTACCTAGACTAGGATTCGAAACTCAAGGCTAAATAAAAATACTGTGATAATGGGAGGTTGCTATATATATATATATTAAGTAAGTTAAATGCGTAAAATTGACTAAGATATGTATATATTTTATGACTGTCTTGGATATAATGTTATGCTATGTGGTATATAAAAAAATAATTGAGTTAATAGGATGATAATTAGATACAAGTGATGACGCTAATTCTCTTGACTATTTCGATTTCATTTTGGATCCCATTGAAACTATAGAGAGTCTGTAATAGACGCCATGATTATACGCAAATAATTAGACTACAATTTATAGATTAATGGAATTGGTGGGCGAACTAAGTAACTACAATCTATAGTTTTGATAATACACAAACTAGGAATTTCTTTTAAAGGTTGAATAGTTGTTTGATATTATGTCTCATAGCTTAGATGTTCAGTAATAATTACCTCACTAAGCTTAAAGCTTATTTGTTGATCTCTAATTCCTTTCAGGTTAATTTTAAAAGCCTTAGTCTTCGAAGCTTAAAGTGGATCACAAAGGCTGCTAAGAGTATGTTTTGTATGTATAAACTCCTAGGAAAGGTGGTAGTTGATATTTTTTACACTTTAGTTATGATATTTTGGGCATGTAAAACTTAAACTTAAGTTATGGTTGTAAATATTAATCCATGCTTGTATGATGGATGTGAATGATGTTTAGATGAATGCTTGATGGATGTCACATGCGTAGGTTCTAATGTTTAGAAACAGAACCTTAATTGGCTTGAAATGTAAAATCCTTACTTGCGTTTGAAATCAAAATGATGTTAGATGGATTTAGCACTCGGATCTCTCATTATTATATTAATAGAGAGGATTGGAATGGAATAAGGATGTTATAATAGGTTAAATTAAAATTTGACTAAGTTGCTATTTAAATTTATTGGTTAAGTTAATGGAGTTAAGAATTTGTGAATCCTTGATATACATGTTTAACCTCACGATTAGGAAATTCATGATATGCTTAGGTAGATGTTCGAGTACCATCTTGGTTAACATGATGGTTGATTAGTTCGACTTTCGCTATCCTTACTCGACATAATTTTTAAATCGAGTGTACGATGTTTAATTTGGTATTTAGAGCCTAGGTTACCTGATCCTAAGTTGAATGCTTTGTGTATTTGCTAATATCTTGTGCCACCTAGGAGTTGCATGATTGAATACTTGTGATACACATCTAATTAAGCTATTTTCTTACATGTTTAGAATGTCTGAAACTCATCTAGGCAAAGATAATGAAAGCCCGACTGGTTCCTCCAATGAAGGAGGAAGTGTCAGAATGAACCAAAATCCTCCTAAACCCCCAAGAAACATTAAACCTCAACAAGTTCAACAAGAAATTCGTACGATGCACCCAGTTCAGAAAGAATGTTTTAGTAGTATGAAAGAAATGTTTGATCAGTTGATAGTCTCCATGAGACAAGGCACCCCAACTCTTTCAAATTCCCTTGTAGTGGCTCCAGTAAGAGCCCCGATTGATAAATTGGCCCAACATAGAGCTTATACGTTTACGGGAGCTAGTGAAGAAAAGCCTGAGGAAGCTAAATTTTGGCTTGCAGCAACCACTAGAATTCTGACCAAACAACTCTTATGCTCAGAAACATAAGTTAGAATGTGCTAAAGCCCTTCTTGCGGACGAAGCACTTAGTTGGTGGGGGACTACTACACTTATTGCCCCAGCTGATACCGTCACATAGGAATTCTTTCTCAAAGAATTTTGAAAAAAGTATACCAGTGAACAATACCTTGCAGAGTACAAGAAACGTTTCTTATACCTTAAGCAGTGAGGTAAACCTATTGGGCAATATCTGAGTGAATTCTACAAATATTGTAAGTATGGATCAGAATTTATCAAGAAGGAGGAAGACAAATTTCGTATGTTTATAGATGGGCTCAATGATGAACTTGGACCAATGTTTACAGCTTTGGGGATCACAGATTTTCAGGATTTGGGGAAATGGGTTATATCCATAGAGGCGAAGATGAGGGCTTCTGAAAGAAGAAAAGGAAACCAATTTCAGGGAGATAAGAGGCCGAGAGATGAACATAAGCCTCACTGGAAAAACAAGAAGCAGAAAAACCAGAGAGGGAGCTCCTATAGCCATAACAATTCTTCAAAAGGGAATTTTATACCCAAGCCACAAATAGTCGTCAAGATCTCTGCGCCTTCTGCTTTTATCAATAGCACGGGGAATGCCGGGAAGGAGACTCTATACCCTCTCTGTAATACTTGTCAAAAGCACCAAATGGGTCAATGCTGAAGACAAACAAGTGCTCGTTTCTTGTGTGGGGAGACAACTCATTTTATCAACGATTGCTCTCAGAATCCAAACACATTACCTTCACATGTCTCTAAAGGATTCAATCTAAATCAATCACTGAAGGGGAAAAGTCCTAAGCAAGCTCAATCTAGGAATTATAGGAGAAATAAAGGTCAAAGCTCGAACACCACCCATCAGGAATCTCGGGCCCTTGCTAGAGTTTATCATGTTTATGGTCGAGATGATGAAGAATATCTCGATGTGATCGCATGTACCATTCAGTTAAATTCACATTATTTTTATGCCTTATTTGATACGGGTTCCACACATTCCTTCATAAGTACTACCTTAATTGAAAATTTTAAATTAGAGGTGGAACCCATAAATTGTAATTTAGTTGCTACAAACCCTTTGGGAGATAAAATGATTATACATCAAGTGTGCAAAAATTGCCAATTATACATTCAAGTCATACCCTTTTTATGCTGACTTGTTAGCTCTACCCTTCACCGAATTTGACCTTATTTTAGGCTTAGACTGGTTGGGAAAACATCAAGCCTGGTTAGAATGCTCTAAGAAGAGGTTGTTCATACTCGGTTTAAGGAAGGGTTCAATTCTCTTGTTAGAGAGCATATTTTTCAAACCGGACCCTATATTTACTGCTATTCCTCATTTGAATAATACTCAACTATCCCTTGAGTCTATTCTAATAGTTTCTGAATTTCCGGATGTATTTCCTGAGGAACCGCCGGGACTACCTCCATCAAGAGAAGTAAAGTTTGGAATTGAAGTTCAACTAGGATTAGCACCAGTATCTATCTCACCATATCGAATGGCCCCGATTGAACTCAAAGAGCTCAAGAAGCAACTCCAAGAGCTTTAAGATAAAGGCTTTATTAGGCCAAGTTCCTCCCCTTGGGGAGCCACGGTTTTATTTGTCAAGAAGAAAGATGGGTCAATGAGGCTCTGCATTGATTACAGACAATTAAACCAACTTATTATAAAAAAACAAGTACCCGTGGCCCAGAATTGAAGATCTGTTTGATCAATTGAAGGATGAGGCTATATTTTCAAAGATTTATCTTAGATCCGAATATTACTAGAAGAAGATTAAAGAAGAGATGTCCCTAAAACTGCCTTCAGAACTCGTTATGGCCATTACGAGTTCTTGGTGATGCCCTTCGGATTAACAACTGCTCCTTGTAGCATTTATGGATCTAAAGAATTGGGTATTTAAACCTTACTTAGACAAGTTTTTAGTGGTGTTTATCGATGACATACTGGTGTATTCAAGAATTGAGACTGAGCATGCAGATCATTTACGAGTTGTGTTGTAAACCTTACGGGAAAAGCAATTATATGCCAAATTTACTAAATGTGAATTCTGGTTAACAAAAAAATCCTTTCTTGGGCATGTAATTTCAAGTAAGGGAATTAGAGTAGACCCCAAAAAGATCCAGTCTATACTCGATTAGGGAGCACCCAAGAATGTTGGTGAGACTAGAAGCTTCCTCAGCTTGGCGGGTTACTATCAGAGATTTGTGAAAGGGTTCTCGACTTTGGCTGCACCTCTAACGAAACTTTTATGTAAGGAGGATCCATTTACTTGGGAAAAAATCAACAAGAAGTTTTTATCAGTTAAAACGGGCCTTGACACAATCCCCGATTTTGACCCAACCAGAATTGGGAAAAGAATTCACGGTCTTTAGTGATGCCTCTTGTAGCGATGTCTCCGTTTCGCTAAAAAAATCAAGTTTTCGAGGTGTTTGTGGTCTTTCGGGTATTAAAATATTTATTCCATGGGGTTTTGAAAATATCGTATTTTATTTAAAGAAAGGGAGTCGCCACCGGCCACTGAGGTAGGTCGGACACCATAAAACCAGAGAATCAAAAAACTTTGAGTTCGGGAGTCGGTTACGGATGGGGAAGGATTAGCACCCCCACACCGCCCAAAATTGGTACTTTAATAATTACCGCTTTATTAATATTGGATTTTCCGGGTTAAAGTGACGATTAGTTTAAAATTCGGTTATAATTGCGAATAAATTTTAAAGGCCCCGTTATCCGAGAGTAAACGCCCAACCACTATCACTACCCCTGATACTGGCCCCGTTTACGCTCGGATAAAAGGGCACCACATTAACATTATATATTCCATTATGCAAACATAGTGAGCAAAATATAAAACATGGCAAATAATTTAAATACAATAAATATTAACATAATAGAATACTAATCGAACATAAATAAAATACTAATCTAAAACATACGTACATAAATATTAATCTTACTTATAAATAAAAACAAATTTAACATAAATAAAATGCTAATATTCATAAATATTAATTTAAAACACAAATAAATATTAATCTAACACATAAATAAAAACGAATCTAACATAAATAAAATATTAATATAAAACACAAATTTAAAACATATTAAATACTAATCTAAAACATAAACATACAAACTAAAAAATAAGAATACAATTTTAAAATAACTAATACTTCATTAAATTATAAAAATTACAACACAAATAAAAGGGGAAGTAAATATACCTAACTAGGAGCTCGAATGACAAACCCCGACTGAACCCCACCGAGATCTACCACGACCTCTCCAAAAATATTAACTAGATCGGATCCAAAATAGGACCCCGATCAAATGTTGGATCGAACCAACTGGGGCCGAGGGCACTGCCCCCAACCCCGGCCAGCCTTGCGGCCGGCCATGGCTCCCACGAATTGGGGTGCCAATTTCACTTGCCAATTTGTGGCAAATTGGCGTGCAATTGGGCGTGTAAATCTTGGCTGCCCCTGCCTTGTATTTATAGGGAAGGGGTGGGTGAAGTGGGTGACGTGGAGCACCCTGCTCCACACAATTTCTTTTTTTTAATAATATATATATACTTTTTATATTTTTATTATTATTTTTCATTAATTTTATATTAATAATACTACCACTAATATAATACTAATAACACTAAAACCCGGTTAAAAATGAGTGATTACAGTTGCCCCTCTTTGCTTGTTCTTGTGAAACGAGGAAAAAGCAAAGATCAAAAGCACTCATTTTTACCTACTTTCTTGTCTTTGGCTTCGGAATCACGTGTTCTTCTGGAACTCTCCGCTCTTCCTTAGCTGAATCTTCAAGCTTGTAAGTTCTTCCTATATAGAACTTCTTCACCTTCTGATCTTGGAACTATAGGTCCTCCCTATATAGAACCTTTCATTCTGAAGCCTCGAGTTATGAGTCCCTCCTATATAGAACTTTTCACTCTGAGACGGTAAAGCTTGGAGTCCTTCATATATAGAACTCTTCTCCTTCAACGCTGGTTTCTCCTATATAAAACCTTCTGCGTCACTGACGAATTGTTTCGACTGAGAGTTCTTCCTATATAGAACTTTTAGTCTTCAAACCCTGGAGCCGCAAGTCCTTCCTGTATAAAACTCTTAGCGTTTGAAATCTCAGAGTTACAGGTTCTTCCTATATAAAACCTCTCACTCTAAGACAGTAAAGCTCGGAGCCCTTCCTATATAGGACTCTTCGCCTTCAACACAACGGGTTTTCCCTATATAAAACCTTATGTGTCATGGGTGAATTCCTTCGGCTGGGAGTTCTTCCTATATAGAACTGCTGGTCTTCACCCTGGAGCCGCCAATCCTTCCTATATAGAACTTTTAGCTTCTGAAATCTCGGAGCTACAGGTTCTTCCTATATAGAACCTCTAGCTATGGGAGCTTGAAAATATAGGCCCTTTCTATATAGAACCTTTATCTTCGAATTTTTTCTTTTTTCTCTTTTTCCTTTTTTCTTTTTCCCTCTTTTTCGGCTCTTTTTCTCTCTTTTTCTTTTCTCTTCTCTTTTTTTTCTATCTCATTTTCATTCTTTTTTTTACAAGGCTGTTGATATCTTTGGACTTACGCTTCTAAGGCTGCCGCTTCATGCCCGAATGACTTATCACCAGGCTCGAAAGACTTATTGGTGGCCCGAAGGACTTAACACCGTGTCCGAAGGACTTATCGATGACCCGAAGGATTTAACATACGGGCCTCACGCTGCTATGGCTGCCGATTTTTCTGGACTTACGCTGCTAAGGCTGCCGAAATCTTTCTTCAAATTTTGGGATTCACGCCAAAAATGGCTACCGAAACTTTCTTTAAATTTGGGGACTCACGCCAAAACTGGCTGCCAAAACTTTCTTTAAATTTGGGGACTCACACCGAAAATGGTTGCCGATCTTCTAGGACTCACGCTGCTATAGCTGTCAAAATCTTTCTTCAATTTAGGGATTCACGCCGAAAATGGCTACCGAGTTTTCTTCAAATTTGAGGACTCACGCCGAAAATGGCTGCCAAAACTTCTTCAAATTTAGGGACTCACGCCGAAAATGGCCGCCAAAACTTCTTCAAATTTAGGGACTCACGCCGAAAATGGCCGCCAATTTTTCTGGACTCACGCTGCTGAGGCTGCCAGAATCTTTCTTTAATTTGGGGATTCACACCGAAAATGGCTACCGATCTTTCTTCAAATTTGGGGACTCACGCCGAAAATGGCTGCCAAACTTTCTTGAAATTTGGGGACTCAAGCCGAAAATGGCTGCCAAAACTTTCTTTAAATTTAGAGACTCACGCCGAAAATAGATGCCAAAATCTTTTTTCAAATTTTGGGGACTCACGCCGAAGGTGGCTGCCAAACCTTCTTCAAATTTGGGGACTCACACCAAAGATGCCTGCCAAAACTTTTTCAAATTTAGGGACTCACGCCGAAAATGGCCGCCAATTTTTCTGGAATCACGCTGCTGAGGCTGCCGGAATCTTTCTTTAATTTGGGGATTCACACCGAAAATGGCTACCGATTTTTCTTCTTATTTGGGGACTCACGCCGAAAATGGCTGCCAAACTTTCTTGAAATTTGGGGACTCAAGCCGAAAATGGCTGCCAAAACTTTCTTTAAATTTAGGGACTCACGCCGAAAATAGCTGCCAAAATCTTTTTTCAAATTTTGGGGACTCATGCCGAAGGTGGCTGCCAAAACTTTCTTTTAAATTTGGGGACTCACGCCGAAAATGGCTGCCAAACTTTCTTCAATTTGGGGACTCACGCCGAAAGTGGCTGCCAAACTTTCTTCAAATTTGGGGACTCACGCCGAAAGTGGCTGCCAAACTTTCTTCAAATTTGGGGACTCACGCCGAAAGTGGCTGCCAAAACTTCTTCAAATTTAGGGACTCACGCCGAAAATGGCCGCCAATTTTTCTGGACTCACGCTGCTGAGGCTGCCGAAATCTTTCTTCAATTTGGGGATTCACGCCGAAAATGGCTACCGATTTTTCTTCAAATTTGGGGACTAACGCCGAAAATGGCTGCCAAACTTCCTTGAAATTTGGGGACTCAAGCCGAAAATGGCTGCCAAAACTTTCTTTAAATTTAGGGACTCACGCCGAAAATAGCTGCCAAAATCATTTTTCAAATTTTGGGGACTCATGCCGAAGGTGGCTTCCAAAACTTTCTTTTAAATTTGGGGACTCACGCCAAAAATGGCTGCCAAACTTTCTTCAATTTGGGGACTCACGCCGAAAATGGCTGCCAAACTTTCTTCAAATTTGGGGACTCACGCCAAAAGTGGCTGCCAAAGTTTCTTCAAATTTGGGGACTCAAGCCGAAAGTGGCTGCCAAATCTTTCATCTTTAATGAAATCCACTTCTTAATACTCTTTGATAATTCTTCAAGTACCTGTCCAAGCAAAAATTGACATGCCCCTATCTATATGATGCATGCAATGTCGTGTTTTCTTCTTCTTTTTCTTGTTTCTTTTTCTTCTTCTTTTTATCATCGTTTTTCTCTCACTTTCTTTTCTTTCTTTTTCTTATTTCTTCTTTTTTCTTCTCTTTTTTGTTCTCTCTTTTTTTGTCCTAAAGTCTTACACCCTGAAAGGTCATTCCTCGGATTTCTTGATCTCTTTACTTCTTCATTGTATGCTCTTAAATCCCCATTTGAACATGCTTTTAAACCTTTTGTGCGGAAGGATTTTCTTGTTTTCAGGGTTATCACCCATCTTCATAAATGATCCTCTGGTTCTTATATTATTCTTATAAGAACCCTTGTCATCTTCTTCGCTTGGCGTTGCCCCATTCAACCACGGGCTCCACTTCTTTGAATTTTCTGACCCATCATACAGAGCCTTGATCTATTCCTAGTCACCAGGGTGAGCCAAAATGCTTCCATCCCCTGAGCTCATCCTTGATCTTCTCGTAGCACTTCGACGGGAACTAACTCTCGGTCCCTATGCTTTAAATCTCATCACTATTCATTTTTAAAGTAATGCAAAAGGCAATTTACTTGAGTATATTTCAAAAAATAATTATTGTTTGAAAAGATAATAGTCATTTTGAAAATCAAAACATTTTGAAAACAATGTTTGGAACAAATGGTAAACATCATTTTTCCTTTTTTTTAAGGACCAAACATTTTTTTTAAAATTAATGTTTGAAGAGTGTTAAACAAAATTCGAAGTATATTGCCAAACATTTTAAAAACTAATGTTTGGGGGAAATGGTAAACATCAAAACTTTGGGAGAAAATGTCAAACCTTTTAAAACATGTTTGCCCCCGAAATATCAAACACCATAGCGCATCTGCTTCAAGTTTCGAGAGATCAACTCTAATGAAGCGCATATTTAGAAGATCTTGACCATTGTGGAGATATATGCCAATGTATAGTTTTTTCTGGTCTAATATGCTTTTGAGAGGAACAACCCTACGTAGTTTCTACCCCGTTTAAGGTGGCTCTCTTAATCTCACTATCTCACCATGCCCCATCCTTCCTTCATTTGGGTGTCGATCAAGCACTTCGAAGTTTGACGTTCCTTGAAGCAAAGTTAACCCTTTTAGGCGAAATGAAATCTGGAGACATTCTCATTCAACTTGGATATCTATGGATGACCAGAATAGTCTTTGAGGCTTGTAATGTAGGCCTTTGGTTTATGGTTAAGTGAAACAATATTTCTGTACTTGTGAAACTTGGATATGCCCATTATTCCTTCCTTTTTTTGGATCACTCTAGACTGCCCGTTTTCGAGTTTTCACCCTAGAGTTCATTTTCTTTCTTTTTATTGTAGGCTGCCTTGCATTCTGGCTAAATACTGATGTTCGTTTTCTGTTCAATAATGTTTGATCCTTCAATACTCCTCGAAACTGAGATTTCTTGAATGAAGGACTATGAATACATTTCTGGGAATTCTTGTGATTGGCACGCCCAGATGAAATGTTATTCTTTCTTTCTTCTTTTCTTTTTTCTTTTTTTCTTTCTCACTTTTTCTCTTGGATCGCTCTAGACTGCCCATTTTTAGGTTTTCACCCTAGAGGTCACTTCCTTCGGTGTATTTTTGTTGGATATTGATGCCAGCAGGCTCAGACAGACTACTATTTGCCTTCATTTTTAGGATCACTCTAGACTGCCCATTTTTGGGTTTTCACCCTAGAGGTCATTTCCTTTTTCAAAATTGGCAATTTTTGGGCCGACTTGTCTTGACTTGGCTTCAATTCGAGCTTCTATACTAATTTTCAAAACTGATATTTACTTGAAATGTGGATTCCTTGCGTCTCTTGCTCATAGTTGAAGTCTCATTCTTGTATTGTTTAATCCGTGTGTGAAGCATAGACAGTACTCTTCATTTCTCTTTTTCTTTTTTCCTTTTTCTTTTTTCTTTTTTTTTCTTCCTTTTTTCTTTCTCTCATTTTTCTTCTTTTTTTATTTTATTTTTTCTTTTTTTCTCTTTTTTCTTTTCTTTTTTTTTTCTCTTTTTTAGACTGCCCATTTTGGGTTTTTAGCATTGAATCTCTTTCTTCTTATCGAGTCTATGAATGTATCCTCGAATCAACACGTATCTATATTGGGTATTGATGCGATCTTCCGCTCGAAGTTAATTGCCTCTCTGCAGCTCTTCTGATATTTACTCGATCTGGATTGCTTCGGCCTTCCGATTGCCATTTCTCTTCTTTTCTTTGGTTTTTCGTTTGGACATATCCTTACTTTCAACCACTTTCTTCTGATGATTTTCTTATCTTCGTATCCAATCTGTCTGGTCTCATCTCTGTCTTCTGGTAAAGTAAAAGAATATCCTTCGTTGTCAAATTCACAGATGCCCTGAGAATGCCTTCAAGGGGTAGAGGTTTAGGGTCAACTCTCGTTTCAAGGATCTTAAACGACAAGCGCCTGAGAAGATAAATTCCTAAAATGGGAACTGCCCATTGTCTAAACGCTCGCTTTGTTCCTCTGTTGGCCTAAGTAAACTAGCAGATACTCACATTTACAGTATCCCCACAACATTCAATCTCTTCTAAATATATGCAACTTAGAGTTGATCTTTGGATCTGAAGCAAATGTACTGTTGCATTCAAAACTTGAGGACCTGATATAGAAATGATATATACGTATGTCCATTCAAAAATGCGTGTATATGCATATGGGAAAACTACCCTATAAAAATAAAATGTTTAAAGAATCAAGAATGTAAAAATGCTTTCTAAATGGAAATATGATTTGTTATTCTGACAAACAATGAGTTTTTTTTGTTGAGAATTTTTTTGTGAAATGATGAGAAAACCGTAGGGACCTTTGAACTATCTCCAGGGTACTAACTCATTCCGGCCCTTTCAAGGTAGTGTAGGCTTGTGCCACTTCTCTTGTTTTTCCTTGCTGGATAAATTCTTGTCATGACTCCCTCGTCAATTACCTTCTTGATTTCTTCTATTAACGACCCCAAATTTATTGGTGTCATGCCCCGGTGCCTTAGCGTAGAAATCACATATACCTTGACCAGATAAGGCCATATGTCCGAGATGGAATACTCTGAATATCTCTAAATATGTACTTGTTCGAGGAATTTTTCTCGGTGATTCAGAGGAATATGCCTGTCTTCTTCTCTTACGATCGCGATAACCTTCGAAAGTGGTACCCATTTATCTTTTTCTTTCCTTCTGCTCCTAGGTAGGTCTGGTCTTTAAACTTAGGTTCAAGAGTGCATGTTTGTTTCTCTCTCCAAATGTCATGAAGTCCTCAAAGCTGGCCTTCGTTTTCTCGAGCATCTTATTAAAGAAGAAATAAGAAAGGTGGTATGGAAGTCACTTTTCTCTTCATCTACGAGAGGCTGCACCTGGGTCGCTAAACACATACACCTCAAAGCACATTCCTTGAAGCTTTCATCAGGTTTCATCTTCGTACCCGAGAGATGCTGACGACTTGGTGTTGGGTCCAAAGCATATCATATCAGGGTAGGTCCTGCTAGACTGTCGGGGAAGTAGTGGATCGACAATTTTTCAATGCAGCCCTCCATCTTTTTGCAGAATATGGTCGAGTGAATCTTGGGGCATCTTGTTCCGTTATCATGCGCAAATCTGGAGTCTTTGGAATCCGGAGGAACGACCAAATCAGGGTTCAAGCAGAGCTTTCTTGCATCAAAGGCATCAAACTTTTTCTTTTTTCTTTTTTCCTCTCGAGCCCATCTTTTAACTGCTCGAATCTTAATTTTTGAGTGTCTTCAATTCTTTTATTCACGATAAAACTTTAATTATTCTTTGGATTACCCCTAAAAATTTTATGCAAGATAATGATAATGTTATGTAAAATATGCCATGACTGTACAATGTAATGCAATGCAATCCTAAAATATAAACATGAATGCAATGCAATGCAATACAATCCTAAAATATAAACATGAATGCAGTAAGGTGTTGATTCCAAAAGTGATCCCCATAGAACGACGTTCATTGAGGCCAAAAGGTTTCATTATATCAGATATTAGATATTTACAGTTACTGTTAAGCTTCAGTGTCTACTTTCTTAACTTCATCCAGTAGTCCGGTCAGCTTGCCTTCTGTAGTCCAACACTTGGTCCATGTTCTGACTAAGCCTGCCACCTTGTTGAGCCGCCTTACCTGCTCGAGTAATATCGATCTTTGGGTCTTCATCTATCCCCTGCTTAGTCTTTCGCAACTTGGAAGTTGTCCTACTTACTTTCCAACTTAAGAGTGTTGGATTGTCATTGCTCTGTCGTAAACTTGTTCCCAAAACTCTTGTTAATGGCTAAGTTATTATATAGCTCATCTCTGGAGACTGTCGTACATATTCCCAATTTCCTCAAACTTATCTGATAACAGCCTAACTTGATTCTCGCTTGACTAGTTTCTCTTCTTCCAATGTTTCGAGTCGTCCTTCAACTGAACAACACCGTTCATTTACTCTTTAAAGGTGACCCAATCTGATATTCTTAAACACTCAGTGGAACTTCGGGTGATCATTCTAAAAATTCAATTTTATCAAAGTTATCTCTTTCTTATCCGAGCTGGATGAACTCAAAAGAATATCCCTCTCCTGGGATGCCCCTATCTCCGAACTTCAAATTTAACTCGCTTGAGTGACCACTTCGGCATTACTTGAACTTTGTCCTGGATATCTATTCTTCCTCGACTTTTCCCCTCGGGTGATTGTTAGCTCACTATAGAATTGGGGAACTCCGTCTTCGAAACCTAAAATTCTCATCGCGATAAGATTTTGAACTCATTCCTCAGGGCCCCGTAATTCTCAATATCGTGACCCAAACTTCCTAAGGTAACTGCCTCTAGCACGTGTGTCGTAATCTCTCGGATAAGACGGTCTCTTCGCTAGAGACTTCACCGAGGTAATAAGGCTCTTATCGATGAACATTAGGAGTAGTTCGGTGTACCTCACAGGAATCGAGATATACTTCTTTTCATTACTTGCTTCTCAAGTTTCTTCTGGACCGAGCTCTATTTTTTTGAAAGGCCGACTCAAGCATACCTTCCGCCTGTTTATTGATGTAGATCACAAAAAGGGTTCAATTTGTCGTATTTGGCTGACTTGGAGGTAGAATTCTGACTTTCTCGCTCTCTATTCTGATCCTTAATCGGTTCTTCTTTCAGTTTGATGGATCGCTTACCTTTCGTCAAAGTATTCATCTGATTCATCACGTCTTCCCTCTGCTTCTTTCAACTCTTGCACTTTACTTTTCTCATTACCAGTACCGTGTCTCCTTACCGTGTCTGACCTGAAGTCTTCAGATGGTTCCTCTTCCATTGTCTCTGATCTTGTTCTGGGATAAAACCCTGGATCTGTGCCCTCTAATATCTGACCAGACGACCCTTTGCCAATTATGAACGATTTCTGAGATTTGAGGAACCACTTCGGGAATCAATACCCTATAAATGCGAGAATGCATGCAAATGCGATGTTGATTATCGAACAGTCTTTGAAAAACTTTCAATAGAGAAAATGTATGTTTGCAAGAAATTAATAATGAATTACAGTCAACAATTGAATTTATTCTGGAGACCTTGCCTTCGGGAAGCAAAACTTGTGCTCCACGTCTCAACGTCATCTTCAGGATGATGGATGACTCCGTCTTCTCCTTTTATTCTATTCTATGGACTCGTGACGTCATGATCTTTATTTTTGTGGCTTCTAAAAAGGACATCTGACAATATATTTTCTTCTGTATATCTGGGTACGTCTAAACAAGGATGGATTCTATCGATACTAGGGGAGTACTTTAAAACTTTTTGGGGTTTAAATTAAAATTTTCAAGGATCATTTGGTTTAAAAATTCCCCCTTTTTATTATCAAAAAGTTTTAACTTACTTAAAAAATGAAACTTTTAGGTTTCTTTTTGTTATTATTATTATTCTAAAAGTTTTATGAGGGAAGAAATTTCAAAGCAAAATAATAATATTTTCAAAAAAATTTCTTTTTTTTAAACGAGTTAAATTAAAATCTGAGATTTTTTAAAAATGGTCAAATGTGAAGATTTAAAATTGGGGTTCTGCGGCCCTGACTGAATCTTCTGCGTCGCACGTGCCTTACTATCGTACCGTCTTCTTTCACGATTGGTCTTTGCTCGGCCTAACTTGATACTGTAATATTATCGTTTCTGGCAAATCAGACTTTTTCTATTTTGAAAGCCTTTTAATGAACTGTTCTTGAATCAACACCATGTTATGATATGCAACATGAATGCAAATAAAGGCGTTGATTTCGCTGGTAATCACCCTTTCGAACGACTTTCATGGGAATTAAAGGGTCCAGATTACAAAAAAAGTTCATATTACAAAAGGAGTCCCTATTACAAAAAGAGTCTCTATTACAAAAAGTCTTAATTACAAAACAAATTTCTACACATAAGCCCTAGCTCTACCTCCTAGCTCCTTGACAGCTCTGAGCAACTTGATAAACCTTGGTTCTTCTTCCATGTCCAGGGTTACGAAAGGTCGGAGAGTCGCGGCTTCGATAGCTATGTCATTCACACACCTTGTAGCTCGTTGTATGTCCACCATCAGGGTCTCGTGTGTATACTTTGGCACTACACGCTTGCTCGATAAATCATTACTTCGGATCTGTTGATTAATCTCTGACCGATGTCGCGCGATTGGATTGATGCCGTCCTTTCCTAGGACACCTTTTTTCCATGATGAAAGATTTTCTAATCGGGCAAACCACTTGAATCAACGCCTCTATGTAATGCGGATGCAATGATAATGCAACAAAAGTATGTGTAAAATAAAAATAAAAATAAAACACAAAAAATGAGTTAGTACCAGATAAAAAATAATAAATACATAAATAAAAGGACAAATAAAATAAGGTAAACAAAAAAAACCCTATTTATCCCGTCTAAAACATCTAAGGTTATCCGCATGGCTCTAAAGGGGTGGGTTTCTATATGTTCTCTACATGCAGTGTTGGTGCTAGGAGGTACCCGAATTGTCCTTGCTGTCCTCTACTAAGAGTAGCAAGGCCCCCGATCATCACCCATTATAGGCTCCTTTCAACCGGGTTCAATTCAGGGGGACCCATTCACTTATGCCTGCATGAAGGAACGATATCCTTACGAAAGCATAAGGTACTCGAGCCCCGAAGGTACTTGCTAGGCCTACACGGGAGAATGATATCTCCACGAAAGCATTAGCGTTTTCCCCCCACTTAAAAATTGGTTTATAAGCCATATTTTAAATGCGTTAAAATAAACGCGCAAATATAACCGAATGTTAATTTAATAATCACTTTAATCCAGAACTTCTAATATTATTAAAGCGGTAATTATTTGAAAAAGCTCGACTCTCTTTTTGTTTTTTTTAAAAAACAAAAAAGTCCCCAGCGGAGTCGCCATCTGTAGCGATGTCTCCGTTTCGCTAAGAAAATCAAGTTTTCGAGGTGTTTGTGGTCTTTCGGGTATTAAAATATTTATTCCGTGAGGTTTTGAAAATATCGTATTTTATTTAAAGAAAGGGAGTTGCCACCGGCCACTAAGGTAGGCCGGACACCATAAAACCAGAGATTCAAAAAACTTTGAGTTCGGGAGTCGGTTACGGATGGGGAAGGATTAGCACCCCCACACCGCCCAAAATTGGTACTTTAATAATTACCGCTTTATTAATATTGGATTTTCCGGGTTAAAGTGACGATTAGTTTAAAATTCGGTTATAATTGCGAATAAATTTTAAAGGCCCCGTTACCGAGAGTAAACGCCCAACCACTATCACTACGCCTGATACTGGCCCCGTTTACTCTCGGATAAAAGGGCACCACATTGACATTATATATTCCATTATGCAAACTTAGTGAGCAAAATATAAAACATGGCAAATAATTTAAATACAATAAATATTAACATAATAGAATACTAATCAAACATAAATAAAATACTAATCTAAAACATACGTACATAAATATTAATCTTACTTATAAATAAAAACAAATTTAACATAAATAAAATGCTAATATTCATAAATATTAATTTAAAACACAAATAAATATTAATCTAACACATAAATAAAAACGAATCTAACATAAATAAAATATTAATATAAAACACAAATTTAAAACATATTAAATACTAATCTAAAACATAAACATACAAACTAAAAAATAAGAATACAATTTTAAAATAACTAATACTTCATTAAATTATAAAAATTACAACACAAATAAAAGGGGAAGAAAATATACCTAACTAGGAGCTCGAATGACAAACCCCGACTAAACTCCACCGAGATCTACCACGACCTCTCCAAAAATATTAACTAATCGGATCCAAAATAGGATCCCGATCGAATGTTGGATCGAACCAACTAGGGTCGAGGGCACTGCCCCCAACCCCGGCCAGCCTTGCGACCGGCCATGGCTCCCACGAATTGGGGTGCCAATTTCACTTTCCAATTTGTGGCAAATTGGCGTGCAATTGGGCGTGTAAATCTTGGCTGCCCCTGCCTTGTATTTATAGGCAAGGGGTGGGTGAAGTGGGTGACGTGGAGCACCCTGCTCCACACAATTTCTTTTTTTTAATAATAATATATATATATATATATTTTAACTTTTTTATTTTTATTATTATTTTTCATTAATTTTATATTAATAATACTACCATTAAAATAATACTAATAACACTAAAACCTGGTCAAAAATGAGTGATTACACCTCTCACCTTGGTCTAGGTTGTGTACTTATGCAAAATGTTAAGGTAGTGGATTACGCTTCTAGACAACTCAAACCACATGAATTAAACTACCCTACTCATGACTTGGAGTTAGCTGCTGTGGTGTTCGCACTAAAAATTTGGAGGCAATACTTGTACGGAGAAAGATGCCATCTATTCACCGATCACAAAAGCTTGAAATACATTTTAACCCAAAAGGATCTAAAACCCTTGCAAAGAAGATGGATAGATCTACTCAAGGATTATGATTTAATCATAGATTATCACCCAGGGAAGGCGAACGTAGTGGATGATGCACTCAATCGCAAACGTTCAGATGGTGAGGTTTCGAAATGATATATGTTTCCTTTTCATTAGAATTATCCTCAATTCTAGCCCCTAAAGAAATATTCAGTTCTTTGTAGTTTCAACCACTATTAATGCCCATTTCAAGCTTCAAAGAAATCGTAGGATGTTAGCCAAGTTGTAGAACCAATCTGAGTTTAATTCGAGAATTAAGAAGCTTCAATGGTTGGATCCCGAATTTCAAAAGATTTTATCTAAGTTGGATGCTAACTCAGAATTAGACATTACTCTTAGGCCGAATGGCCTACTCTATTTCAAGAATAGAGTTTGTGTGCCTAGTGATAAGGCTTTAAGAGATGAAATGCTTCGAGAAGCTCATAGTAGCCCTTTCTTGATCCACCCAGGGTCGGTTAAGATGTACAAAGATTTGAAGGAAGTATATTGGTGGCCTAAAATGATATCAGACATTGTCGAGTATGTATCCAAATGCTTAACTTGTCATAGGGTGAAGGCAGAACATCAAGTACCATCGGGATTGCTTCAACCTCTCGAAATCCCTCAATGGAAGTGGGAGTTTTTAACAATGGATTTTATCATTGGGTTGCCATTATCACCAAGAAAAAGTGATGCAGTTTGGTTGATTGTAGATTGATTCTCGAAGTCTGCACATTTTATTCCAGTCCGTATGAACATGAATATGAATCAGCTGGCCGAACTTTACATCAAGGAGATCATCCGATTGATTGAATTTCCTATTTCAATTGTATCGGATCGGGATTTCGGGTTTACTTCAAGGTTTTGGAAGTCCTTACAAAAGACCTTGGGGACTAAAACCAACCTTAGTACCGCTTTCCATCCTCAGTCTGATGGGCAATGTGAAAGAGTAATCCAGATTGTAGAAGATAGGCTCAGGGCCTGTGTAATTGATTTTGGTAAGAACTGGGAAAAATCACTACCCTTGGCTGAATTTTCATGCAACAACATTTATCAAACATCCATAAAAATGGCCCCTTTTGAGGCGTTATATGGAAGAAAGTGTAGAACCCCTTTATGCTGGTTAGATTTGGGAGAAAACAAAGTCATAGGGCCAGAATTGCTTCGAGAGACAGAAGATCAAATTCGTACTATCTACAGTAGGTTAAGGGAAGCTTTTGATAGACAAAAGGCATATGCCGATCCGAAGAGAAAAGACATCCAGTACAATGTAAGGGATCGTGTATTCTTGAAGGTATCTCCATGGAAAGGGGTACTTAAATTCGAGAAGAGGGGAAAACTCAGCCCAAGATATATTGGACCTTTCAAAATCTTTGAAAGAATCAGTTTGATTGCTTATCGGTTGGCACTACCTTATGAATTTAGCAAAACCCATAATGTGTTTCACATATCCATGTTGCGTAAATACCGATATGATCCTTCTCATGTACTTGAATCGAAAGAAGTAGAATTGAACCCCAATTTGTCATATAAAGAAGAACCAATACAAATACTTCACAAGGATGTAAGAAAGCTTCAAAACAAGACTGTAACTTTAGTAAAAGTGTTATGGAGAAATAATGGAAGAAAAGATGCTACGTGGGAGCCGGAAACACTTATGAAGTAACAATATCCACACATTTTTCCTTCAGGTAAAATTCGAGGTCAATTTTTAAGGGGGATGGAATTGTACCACCCTAAAATAGGCCTAGTAGAATTATACAAATGGAATCAAATTACATTTCAATGTCCTATATAAATAACACTTCTATTATTAATTAAGTGACTAAATTAGAATGATTTGAAAAGGAAGTGGCCGAAACACTAAGGACCAATTATAAATGTTATTAAAACATTGGTTATGCATGTCAAATGGAAAGTCAAGGAGGGATAATACACACGTCATAATGAGGGAGATTGAGAGCTACAAACCGGCCACTTAGGAAAAGAAACAATTCCATTGAATCATCTTCTCCATAGGCACCCGAAACAAGAGTGAGAAAGAATGTTTAGGAGAGTTTGTTGTTTGCTAAAGGGAAATTGGTTGAATTTGGAGGCTTTGCTAACTCACCTTGTGTGTAGATTGCAACTAAGCAAAGGGGTAGGTTTTCTTGTTGCATTTTAATTAATGGCATGAAATGACATTCGAGTACAAAAATCCTGTTAACAAACTCTTTGTGTTTTGATGTTTTGTATGTATGAATTTCCTATGATGGGTAGTCGAGTGATGCATGCTTGGGTAAGATCTTGGTTGAATGTGAAATTTTTGGTTGGGTGTTGCTTGAATCTAATCAAATCTGGTCTTTAGAATGTACAATTGGCAATTTCAGTTTATGATCATTTCGGAACTAGCATGGAACCGTATGAATGTTCTGGGTATAAACTTTGCGTAGTGGACTGCTTTGTCATAGGAATTGGCTGAATTTATTATGGATAAAAGTGAGTACATTTGAGATGATAATTTAATCCCAAAGTGGTGAATCGAACTTGCGATATTGTTGTATAAAACTAAAAAGAGATAGGATGTATAAGATTAACTATAACCAGTTTTCGGGTTGTTTGTGTCCTAGAGTAAAGTATGGTATGGTTAAGAAATAGTTGGGCTGTTTGACATGGTTAAATAAGAGTTATTGTAGTAGATGTTGTAAGTGGAAAGCAAGAAAGAGGGTTACACAGAATAAGGGGACTGATTTGAATGCTAGAAATGTAATAAATGAATTTAACATGGTTGAACAAGTTAAGGTTTTCCACATGAAAATGGTATTATATATATATATATATATGAACCAAAGAGAAACCGACTGAACATGTTTAAATAATATGAGTAAGAATTAGTATAATGAAAGTGGTATAATCAATAGGCAGTTAGATATATATACATTTGATTATGAATTTGCAAATGAATGTCTTGAGTAAAAAAAAACTTATGAAACTATGTGTGATCAATGGATGGGAAAATAGTTGATATTAAATAAATTCTAAGGTATAACTATATGTATTCTTAATAGATAAAAAAGGAGTCGATCAAGTCGACGAAATATTGAAGGGAATCGTGATAAGAGATTCAGAATAGTGAAATTAACCTGTGAGTGTAATTAAGGGTACGGGAAGGGATACTAACCTTCACGACCCACTTTTGTGTAATTTTATGCCTAATGATAGATTTAATTTCGAATTTGCTTCTGTTCTAGCTTGGATGTCAGGTAAGTCCATGGTAGACATTATACATAAGCTTGATTGTTAGTTTAAAACTTGTTTATGATTGATGCTTATGCTATGAAACAATTCAAATGGATATGAGTTAGATTGATCGATTAATGTTTGTAAATAAGTCTTCTTCATGAAGTTTATGAGCGAAATATGAAATGTAACATGTTAAAAATCTCTATGCTTATTTCTAAGATAATAATGCATGATTCCTTGAGATATAAAGGAAAGAAAGTATGATTGAGAAAACAACTGAAATTTGGGCTATTGAGCCATTCGAATAAACCTTTATGAAGTTAAAAATATACGAAGATGAATATGTGGCCATGATTTGAATAGAAGGGTAATGATTTGTGATATGAATTAAATGTGATGAGAATAAGTAATATGTTTAATAAATTGGTACAGCCTTGGTCTCGAATCGGTCTTAGGTATAATTGGCATGCCATAGGGTCTAAACCTCAGTATTTAGGGTGGACTATGGTCCAAGTTAGTGTTCCCTATTTGGAAACAGTAGGAGGGATTGACCGGTATTGTATGTACCATATTTTATATAAGGGCAACAGTTGGTTGGGGATTCCCGTACCTAGACTAGGATTCCAAACTCAAGGCTAAAAAAAATATTGTGATAATGGGAGGTTGCTATATATATACATTAAGTAAGTTAAATGCGTTAAATTGACTAAGATATGTATATATGTTATGACTCTATTGGATATAATGTTATGCTATGTGCTATTTGATATATAAAAAAATGATTGAGTTAATAGGATGATAATTAGATACAAGTGATGACCCTAATTCTCTTGACTATTTCCAATAGAAAATATTGCAAAGTAAATGTACCCGCAATTACATCGTTATCATTGCATCCCTCGCGATGTGTGTACACCATCGCAGGACCACCACCCTCAGTTTGAATAGCAACAACATGAGCTACCATCCTCGAACCCTCATCTCTATGTTGAAACTGCCCTCAGCCACGACCACGACCCCTCTTCGGTGTAACCGCAAGTGCCCTAGCCTGTCCACTGCCAGATAATAACAGACAATTATGTCTTAAGTGATCGCTCAACCCTCAACTCCAACAGGAGTTAACTGTAACACCCCTAAACTGGGCCTAGATTTGTTACTACTATCTAGGTTATTAACTGATTAGATTATGCCTCAACCTAAAGCAAGTTAGGGATTAAATTATGAACAATTAAAAGAGAAGTAATCAAATAAAAAACAATTAAGGAATAGAATGTTAGGCTAAACAAATAAGCTTGCCGAATTAAAAGAAAGACATTCAAGTTATAGTGACTAGTTTGAATTGATCTCTAAATCGATTGATCAATTAAGAAGGGACCAAAATGAAAACTACAAGAGTGTAAGAATTGCATGATAAACAAATGGGAGTTTGGGGCTAGTACACATGGCGTCTCTTGGCTTATCCTTGTAGGGAGGGATCGGTCATGTGGATTTCCACTAACCAAAATACCATCTTCTTCCCTTATTCATTTCCCTAAACCGAAATAGTGGGAGAGTTGAGAGAAAGTAAACAACCGGTCACCACATGAGCATATTGGAGCTCAAATTCTTGCATGAAACTTGTGGGAAATTAGGTAATGTTCAATGTTATGAATTCCTTGTTGATTTTGGAATGCTATGAACTAAATTGTTTAAGAAAGAATGAACCCTATTGCTAGAAGTTAGGATTTGAGCTATAGTCTTGTGTGTGTTCTTAAAAAATTTAACCGATTGATTACATGTTAGTGTTAATTGTTGTTACACTCAAATGGGTAATTAGAATTGAGGAATTGATTAGCTCAGTTGCTGGAAAATGAGTATATATTGGTTGAATTGGTTAAGACTAGGTAATGGATTGCTTAATTGATGAATTAGAAGAATGTTATTGGGCAAATGAATTAAATCGAACATAATGAATAATTGCTATACCTTTCACATGTTAAATACATAATTGGATTGACTTAAATTGTAAGAGAATGTGCATGATTTGAATTATAATGTTATAAATCTTGTTTAAATGAATTATGAAGCTTAAAACTTGACCTAGTATAATCTGCCCAGAAAACTCTATTATGGGCAACAACTTCAAAAATTCACCATAAATTGTGTAGGTTGAAATTAGAGCTAAAATTTATATTGAATGGACTTTATCATGTCTATTTTCATTAGGAGAAAACATACTTGAATTCTGGATAGTGGAGTGAAATCTAGAAATGAAAATCCCTGGACAGTGCAAACTGTCCAGTAATGCAATTGCCCTGTCTTTGAACAAAAAACTGTATTAATTGGAAAATCATGATAATACAAGGCCTATACCGTTAGAAAGAGGATTAAATAATCTTTTTAACGGTATAATCTAATCAAAATTCTGACGTACGAAATAAAATTTATACGTGATTAAGTGAGTAGAGTACAAGCTGCCTGGCAGCAGTAATATAGACAATTCGGGACAGTTTTGAAAATTGTTTTGTAAACAGGTTTGGGATAGTGGTTACTGCCCTGTTTTACATGAGTTAGAGTATAGACAAGTGTAGTTATGTGTAGTAAAGAATATATACGAACATTCTGCCAGATTTGTATATGTTGTGTACTAGTAATATTGCCTTGGTTGAATGATTATGTGAACTTGTTTTAATATGTATTTACTTGTGTAATGTGTTAGAACCATGAGTGAACTTGATGGAAGAGGAAAGGGTGGAACATCCTAAAGCTAAGAACAAAGGAGCGTGGATCCAAGACTAGCTAGCTTTAGGGAGTATTGTGAGTGTAGTTATTTCTAGGGTTAGGACTAGGTCCTAACCAGTGCATGCATGTCTACATTCTTGTAATGTTTAAATGGACCTAATATGGACTTGGCCTAATAAGGGAAGTATGATTAAAGTAATGCATGAAATTTGATCACATCCTTGAATTCATGTATAATTCGATTGCTAAGCATGTTTAAGTGGTAACATTGGTGCTTGCATTTGTGATATGGCATGTGATCGAATGCTTAAAGAAATTGCTTGAAATGTTATCCCAAATTGATGAAATGAACACATGAAAATTACATGATATGTGAGCTATGGCTCAATTGGCCTAAAGGCCTAGTATATAATTGAGCAACCTTGGTAGCTAGTTGGATTAGGTAGAAGGGCATGCCTTAGAGTCTAGAGCTCATTGTGTCAGGGTGGACTACAGTCCAGGGCTAAGGCCCCTATTTGGCAACAGACGGAGGGTACGTATGTGGTCTTTGGTGACAGTAGGAGGGTTGACCAGCACTATGGTGCATCTTATGGCGATAGTTGGTTGGAGACTTGATTAACTATACAAACTAAGTACCAATGGGGTTGTTTAAATGATAAAAATGAAATAACAATCCTATAATACATGTTACTTGTCTTGAAAGTTATATAATGAATGTTACTTGACATGAAAGCCATGAATTGTATGTTACTTGTCATGGAAGTATGAATTGCTTGAGACTTGATATGAGATGCATTGTTGCTTGACATGTAAACCCTGCAATGTTCGATATTTGGTATGCCAACTTGATTTACTTGGTAAATGTATACCATTCGAATGGATAGATAACATATTTCTTGGCATTACTTGCATTGTTACTCTAATAAGATATAATCCATGCCTACTGCTTGCTAGATTGTTCAAATAATATACGTGCTTGGTGATTGTGATTCTTGATTGACTTGAAATGCTTATAAACTTTAGTTAGGTAGACTTGATAAATGGCTAAATAACATGATAAATGGTTAGAACTAGTTACTACCTCACTAAGTACATATTTTGTACTTATCACTCTTGATTTCATCCTTCCCAACCAACAGGATAAAGGATTCGATCGTTGCTTGATTTTGAAGCCTGTCTCCTTGAGCTCGAAGCAACACACAAGCAGAGTTAAAGTCTGGTTTCATACTTATTTTGAATGCTCCTAGATTGGTGGCACTAGAATGTATATAGTTTATCTTGATCATGCATTTTGGAAGTTGAGTACTTGTATATATTGTCCTTGTATGGGCCTTCTATGTTATGAACTTAGTTGTTAAGTTTAAGACATGTGATGAACCAAATTTCCTTGTGAATATAAGTATTTTTCTGCACATATATGTAACAAATTGGCTGAAAATGTTCACAATCTAATCTACTTGTGATAATCAAATGCCTTGTTTAATGAACATGTGAATGATTGAATGAATAGCATGAATGTTTATGTATACTTAATCTTGTGGCTGCCAATGGTAAGAAATGGCAATGCTAGCTTGCTTGGACACAAGGTATGTACCATTGGGTGCCTTAATGATCATGTCTAATTAAAGTTACATGAAATGCTTCATGTCTTGCTTGAATTGAAAGTAGAACAAGATGAATCATACTTGTTTGTCTTACCATTCGAATGTTGTATGATATCATGGATTGAAAATGCAAAATGAATCATGAAAGTAGTAACCTATAATGTAAGCATAAAAGGAAATATTTAGTGGCCTATTCGAATGCCATATGCTTACTTGTTTAACATATTTGTGCTTTCTTGCCAAAAAAGTTACGTATGTTTAATTACTTGTTAGCTGAGGAACTCATCTATTAAGGATGAGTTCTCACTATCCTTGTCTTGTAATGCTTGTTAATGTCCCTGGTAAAGCTCTCGAGCAGGGTTCTAGTAACTCGGGGTAGAGGGTATTACATTAACAACAACAATTTCTAGAACCTTTCCTTCACGAGCCACACATGGACAATCTCACCTCAAATGGTCACGCGATCCACAACCCCAGCAAGAATTCTGCTCTGTTATAGCCCAATTACCCTAAACCTGTGCTCTAAGCCCAACACCAGCTCGCCTTGCATCAGAACGATACCTCTTATCACAATGCCTCCTCTTTTGACCACCACTAAACCTAGAGCCCGCAACTTTCTTGCCTGAGCCAGAACCACTCCCGCGAGAAGATAAACCCAAGTTTTGCTCAATATCCTTCGCTCGTGTCACCAACACATCAAAATTAGTGTAGTCAGAAGACACATATATGTCTTCACATCATGTACCAATCCATAACAGAATTGATCACAATGATGTCTCTAATTAGGTACCAGCTCAGGAGCATACTGGCTCAACTGAACAAACTGAACCTCGTACTCAGCGACAGACATACTGGGCTAAACCAGAGCTATAAACTCATGCTTCTTGTCACCCAAGAGTCTAACTCCCAGATACTTCTTCTTAAAAGTAGCTTGGAAAAAGTCCCAATTCATATCATTGGGTTCCATAACCCTAGACACAGTCGTCCACAAACTGTAAGCATTACCTTGAAACAGGGATACAACACATCCCAACTCACGGGAGTCAATACACCCCATTTGGTCCAAACTCTGAACTGTACTGACCATCCACACCTCTGATGCCTCAGGTGACAACCCACAGTACTCAACACCTCCCAAACTACACAAACATTCCAACAACAATCTCGTTTGCCCAACAGCGGGCGCAGATGCATGCGCTCCAGCAACAACAACCTGGAAAGCTCTAGTCATTGCCTGTATCAAATGTGCCATGTCACCCAACCCTGGCTCAACTGGCACAGGTGGTTCTTGCTCCTCATTCTCAGGTGGAATAGGCGAAGCGGGTGGCAACCCTCTAGGAGGTACAACATCCTCCTAATTTCCCCATTGACAACAGCAATCGTACCAGATCGCAACTCCCTCCTCGGTCCTATCATGCTAAAAATATTTAACGCATGATAATACACAAAAAAAAACAATTAGGCCAACCCCAAGCAAGGATCCAAGACTTCCATTTCAATCTCAAAACATTTTAGATTATAGTAATAAGGCAATGAGTTCCCCAAAATTTGCCCCAACATGGCATAAAATAATCAACGTTCATATCGCAATCACTGTGCATAGCAAACAATAGGGTACAATTCAGAACAACATTACAACAAATCAAACCAACTCCGAATTATTGTAAACCTGGCTCTGATACCACCAAATAAAACCCCTTCGACCTAGCCTAATCGCAAGACTGACCCGAGTGAGCTACATTAGGTTTACCGAAGTAAACCGTAAAGAAGAAACTCAAACCACATCTAATTTTTTCCTTTATCTTATCTAGATGCATATTATTCACCTATGGTGTCCTTACAGACAACGGATGAAAACTCAACTCAATCGGGCATCGAATTGATATCCAATTGAGTACTATTGGATTCAAAGGACCAATTGCAATTCTAACAAACTACAAGGACTTTTCCCATTCGTGGAGTTACCAAACATTAATTAATAAGGTTTCATTCATACATGTCAGATATCAAGTCAATACGATCATCCAATCTCATACGATTGCATTCACAACATCCAGGGACTAAAACATAAGAAAACAGAACCTCAGAATATCTATAATTGAAATAAATCTGAAACAACATCGAAACCCTTCTAAACTTAACCCAGCCACAATCTAACAAATCAACTCATTAATAACCATCAATTAATGTCCAAAATCAATCTCATAACATCCTTTTATCTCCAGCAACCATAAAACCACAACAACTCCATGAAAACTCAAATCTAGCAACATAAACAATTAGAGATTCATATCATTTCGGGACTCCAATGTTAAAACCAAATTATTAACATTATAAATCATCAACACCATGTTAAAATATGATCAAGAAATCAACAAAATAGATCCAATTCAAAAATCACATAAATCCATCAATTAAACCTTGATTTAATCATATTCCTCAATTAAATCATAAAACGTCCATAGAAAACATATTTAACGAGCCAAGAACTTGGGAATTTCAATAAAGAACCTTACATTAGAGGATAAAAATGTATCTCACCTCTAATGAATGATTTTCCCTTTAATCGGATGGATTTACATGTAAAAACAAGATTAGAACAATAAGGTTTTGATAGGAAGCCAACAAGAAATCATTTGATAATAAGAGATTAAAGAAATCAAAAGTTTACCTTAAGATTTTGAAGAAGCAAAGAGTGTTTTTCTGGTGAGAATGTTGAGAGAAAATCTTTTGGAGAGAAAATAGTTACGTAAGTTTTGTTTAAGCAATTAATTATAAAATTAATTCTCCCGAACCTATTTATATTTTCCAAAAACCTTTTTAAAATGACCAATTAAGGGATAAAAGTATGATATTAGACTTTCGGCAAATAGTTCCTTAAAGATTCAAAGTTTTGACTCTTTATAAAACAGTCACCAAAAACAGTTTTTACTTTTTAATATTTTAGTCACTAGTACAAAATGTCCAACCTCCAAATCTCATTTCCCAAAATTGATTTTACCAAAATCATTTATATATTTAATAATGATTTTTAACCATTTTCCCATATTTTAACTTACTCAAAATTATTTATTCCTGAATTCGACTCGAATCTCTAACCCGGTCCATCAAACTGTCCAACTAGCCTATAAACTGCTAGGCCCAAAACTAGAGCATTACATACTGGGCTCATCCCGCCTTCGCATGCCCTTTCAACCTTCACCATCCCGAGATCAGTCACGTTGTTGTTGTTGGACGCTCTTGCTACATCACGTTCACCAACGAGATGCTCCGATAACCATCAGAAAGACATCTAGTGTAGGCACATGGATTTTGTCTTCTCCGATCTTGTTTTCTCTTCTCTGTTCTGTTGTTTTCTGCCGGTTCTTTTTTGCCCTATTAGGTGCCCAAACTATCATTTTTTGCTCCTTTTAAGGTCAAACTGAGGCACCTACTTTGATAAAAAAAAATGATAGTTTGGGCATGTACTTTGACCAAAAAATGGTAATTTGGGCACTTAAAAGGAGCAAAAAAAGTTTACGCACTTAAAAGAGAAAACATAATAGTCTGGGCACCTAAAAAGAAAAAACAAGATAGTTCAGGCACTTATTTTAGTATTAAGCTTTTTTATAAATTACCACAACCACCATAATCACATTTTGCTAGGATTTTCATAAATGTGTACATTTACTTATTATAATTATTATTCATAGCTTACAATTCTTTATTCATGCTTAATATTTTTTATCACTATAATCATTAATGCATAAAAAGAACGTCATAAATGGGCTGATCTACGTTAAAACTTGAAGCATCAATTGACCCCACTTGATTTGTTGGGTATAGGATTTTCAATGAACTAAAATAAAAATTTTAGAAATTTTTATAAGAAACATTATTATTTACCCCACTTAATTTGTTGAGGTATGATGTCAGTAATATTTATTGTAGTGGTATGAGAATCCTCCATACCTCATTCTTCGCACTGACCCCACTATATGAAAATTCTGGCTACGACACTATTGTTGAGATGATCAATCAATGGTGAAAGGCCAAGATGGGGGAGAATTGGCAATTAAAAAAATTGGTGGAAGCAAATGGAAAGGGAAAAAGATTGGGACACAAGAATTTATAGTGGTTCAACCTTCTAAGAAGGTTTACATCCACTACCTTAGCTATCCACACTAAGGATTTTCTCAAATCCACTAGATTTGCTTTCCTTTTGAGGCCAAAGGAGATAACCTTACACTCCCTTAAGACTTATACCCTAAAGTCTTAAGAATTCATCACAAAGAGAATACAAATGAATCAAACTGAAAAGTCCCCTCAAAGGCTAAATGTTTGCACAATTCCTAGTTCACTCAAAACCCAAAACTTAAACAAAATGATTACAAATAAGAACACTCAAATGGGTTACAATAATTTGACTCTATGAGCTCAAAGATTGTTGGATGTGTGCTTGATTGCTTTATGCTTGATGAATGGTTGTTGCTCAAGCTTTGGAGACTTGTTTTTATACCCCTTCATTGATTTCTAACCGTTTGGCTAGCTGAGATATTAATTCTAGTCGTTGGGCTGCATGTTTCCCATAATAAATGATGTCTGCCAATATTGGGTATCGATACTCGAGCAAGCTATCAATACCTGCCATAAGAAGAAAGAGTCGTTGTACAAAGGGGTATCAATACGTGAGAAGCCGTATCGATACGCAGAGTTCATTTTATGAAGGTGCACTGGTATGGTCCATATCGTATCGATACTAGTTTTGCTCACTAGAATCTTGATAAGTTGTGCAATAAAAATTGCATGGATACACCTATATGGGTATCAGTATGCATTAACTGGTTTTTAAAGTTATGTTTCAATAAACTGACAAGGCAATAGTCGAATATTTATTACAAAAGATTTGGAAAATCTTAACACCCCATATCGGTACGCAAAAAGCCGTACTGATACTCATAAGCAAAATTAGTTACTAGGTTGAATACCGTACCGATACGGCTATACGCGTATTGGTACCGTATAGCCATCAAGTATAAATTAAAATTTATGTAGCTAAAAACCGTATCAATACGGCAAAAGGCGTATCGATACTCCTGAACCAATTGGACTATTTTGACCACCAAAATACTTAGAAAATATTTGGGTTTAAGTTTTTGACTTAGAAATCATATTAAGTTCGAATCCTTGTCACTTTGTGATTCTTTTTGAGTACTTAAAAATTTATCCCTTTTACAAAATAGTCCTTGTTTTTCCTTGTTATATCAAAATCAAATATAGGTTTTACAATTGTAAATACTATGCATATGTATAACCGAGCTAAAATGAGATTTACATAATAGAAATCTTCTACCCTTTCTGATACCTCTATGTATTCCCCATATTAAAATTTTAGATTTAAGGTTTAGGGTTAAGGTTTAGGATTAGAGTTTAAGGAATTTGGTGTATGATATATTTTTATGATTTAGGGTTTAAAGTTTAAGATTTAAATTTAGGGTTATGGATTAGAATTTGATTTTTTTTAGTGTTTGGGCATAAAAGGGGCACAATATTTTTATCCAGATTTACAAAGCATAAAACTAGTAACGACAACTGAAATGGTTGAATTCTAGCAATGCCTTACTTATTTAGAGTTAACTGATCACCTATACACCGACCCTATCTACACCTAGAGAAATAAAGAGGGTTAAGGGAAAAATAGGATCTTTGAATCTTATTTTGCCCTCCGTATGAACCTAAATCATAAAATACTCGACATAGGACCCTAACAGTGAACCCACCGCACTACCCTGGCGAGTTCCCAAAAATAATCTTATTTTATTCAAACTCGCTGTGCCGAAGTGGCGAGTTCCATTTTTTCTTTAATCATGTATTAATCGTAATCAGGTGATTAACGAAGGACTAAACCAAACTCGCCATATGGGTATGATGAGTTTCGTATGGCCTAACGTCCGTCCAAAGGGTGTGACTGGGGATGGTAAAACTCGTCGTGTATGTACGGCGAGTTAGGTAAATTTTAGGGTTGATTTGCGCGTAATAAAGTTTTAGGGTTATTTAACGTATAGAGGGTCAGTTTGAAATTTTGTTCGGTTTGGGTCAATAAATTATTTACATGTATGTTAATGGGAGTTAATGTTGTTGGAATAATTGAGGTAAATTTTATCTCCCTACCGTAAGGTACTGAAAAAGATAATTTAGGATGATTTGTACTGAACAACATTTCACATCAATAAAGGATGATAAACTGTAGCGTTGCACATACTTAAAACATTAATAAAGGATGAAAAACCAACGCACAAAACATAATTTGACGATGATTTGAGGACTGAAAGGTTAATCGAATTCTGGCTCAGTATCATCATAGTCAGTTGAAACGTCTGAACTTAAGTTCTTCGATCAGCTGTTGTTTTTGTTGCCTACGCCTGTACATAAAAAGCTACAGCGTGTCAGCAGCTGCATCAACATCCGGTGAAGATAGAGCTTGTTCAGTGGTCGTTGCGAGTGCAAAAAGAGCAGCTTCTATGGGCATAGACATACTACCTTCACCGGTGTTGACCTTATCGAACATAACATTTAAGTGGGTGTATTTAGCTCCTACAGAATTGAGTTGGTCATACATGTTACGTACGTCGATTTCATTAAGCTTCACAATGTAGTGCGTTTCAGCTATTGTCGGTGTTGGGATTTTACATTCCAAGTAAGAAATTTTCTTGTCAGTACGTTTACTAACCTCGTTTGATATCAACTGCAAAAAATCATGGAGTGAAATATTGATGGTGATTATTGAGTCAAAATAGGTATCGATAAAATAAAATGTTGCGAAAAACTTAGCCATAAGGGGAGCAAAGTGTTTGATGTATTGGTGAAATAAACACAATTGAAGTGTATGTTTTATAGTAAAGGAAAATCACATGAAACTTGCCAAGTTGTAAAGGCGAGTTTAAAAATTCTTCATATTTAATTTTATCAAAGAAGAATTGTCACTGCATGCGTAAAATAGTGAATACAACCGAATGAAAAACATAAATTCCAAATGAAAAATAGTAAAATTTAGAAATATTAATCATGATGTATACATTACAATTATTTCAATGTCCTAGTGGTTTGATGTTAGATTATTTTGGCCGTCCGTGTCTGTAAATACATTGTTGTGTCATGCCTGGTAAACTTATAAATTCTAAATGAATCAAGACCATGGCTTTGGACTCATTACAAAAAGTTCTCCTTACAACATGAAGTTTCGCAATACCTTCGAGAAAAAAAGGAATAACGATACGTCAAGGTGTAAGGAGAAATTTGTGTAACTTTTCCAAACCTATGGTGCATAAAATATTCTTGGTTCATTTAGAATTGACAAGAATAACAAGCTTTTCTCCTCGGAATGACATTGCTCCAAATTAACACTAACATGGTCAGATGGAAAAAAAGGTTGAAGGTAAAAACTTGAAATTTATAGGTATTTTTACGTATCTTTTACCTACAAAAGTATATAGGGGACAACACGATAAGTGGAACTCACCACGCATGACAAAATCAGTCAAAATTTCTACAGGATTTTCAGGCGCAAGACTCTGTATAACTCGGTTTACATGCAAGGTGAGTTTCAAATCAATAGCGCTACTATAAATAGCTTGTAAACATCTTGGAGGGCGATCAAAAAAATAAAAGTTAAAAAAATCAAAATTTTGTTGTATCGTAATGCATTCGATCAAAGCAGTGGTCGTGGCTTGTATTGGTGAAGCTTAGCTTGATGCACGAAGTTCTCCTTTCAACATGATGTGCGCAATGAGTAGGTGCAGTTGTTGAGGCTGCAAATGTATTACGTGGACCAACCCAGAGCATCCACATGTACAAGTCGGCCTTGACAGCTGCATATCCCATGTTGGCTTACTCTGTGTAGCATGCAAATCATAAGACCGATATTCTCGTTCGGTCAAGTGAAGAGGGCTGAAGCCAACTGTATCTCTCCGAATTCTGAGGCAGGGGAGGAGGGCGTGCATTGCTCGTAATGGGATGCACAGAAGTCATATGTTATGCCAAATTTGTACGCCGATTTACATCACTCTCTCAAGTGATAAAGGGTTAGGTAGCTATATATGCAATATTCGGTACTCATGCATCATCGTCTAGAAAAGAAGATCAAGGCAAAATTTATTATAGATCCATGTGTGTATCTTTTTACATTTACGAAGTTCTTCTTACAACATAAAGTAAGCCGATTTACAAATTCTATCGTACGTCTTGTCCATTGTTTATTCGCTGATTCGAAAAACACATGTTTTCCTGTTCATTTAAACATTATTGTTCTGTAAAATTCACTTAAAGCAAGTGGTAACATGGGTAGATATCGTTTTTAACGCGATCTTTACTCCCTTTAGGATTCCTTACGTGGGCCGATCGTTACACCATTTTGAAAAAATGTTTTAGTATTATGCCATGAAAGTAAAAAAAATATGAAATATTATCACCCAAAACCCTGTAAATTCACTTAAAACATGCCTATCAAAGCACTGAATCTTGCCTTCAAAAGCCTACCATGATGACATCCATAGGGGTTTTTAGGCAACGTTTTTGCCATTTTAGGATGTTTTTGACGTATTTGTGTCACCACTATAACGTCCACGTGTTTATCTATTAGACAGCCTAACCGCCTTTTTTGCGCATTCAAAAAAGGCTCGAAATCTTACCTACAAAAGCCTACCGTGCATTGAGGTAGTGCAAGGAATGACAGGGTGAACTTGCCTTACAATCATGGCGAGTTTGAACTCGCCGTGCGTAGAAGAACTAAGCTCTAGCTCTATCCTCAATTATCTTCATGCACTAATGCCAAGCAAATAGCAAATTTAAGTACAGCAATATAGATCTAGTCTAAGTTATGCATCAAATTTACTTAACTCACTTAGTCATTTTTTACTACCCAAACTCAAAAAAAATTATTATTATTATTTTGCCAAAGGTATATCTTTTTTTTTCTTGTTGGCATTAGATAAGGGTAGCATCATGCATTGTTTGGTGTGAGATATAAGAGTGAGCAAACCAAGAATAACCAAGTTAGTCCAGATTACATCACTAACTATCCCATTACACTCACACCCTAAGTCATGTTGGCTTGAGAACTAAGAGGGAGCAAACCACGAAGACCCAAGTTAATAATTTTTCCTAAGGCATATGAGTGTTGTAAAGTCCTTCAGCATTCGACAACTATGTTGCCTTATTCCTTTTTCTTTGGCATTGTTGCGTGTTTTGAATTCTTAGCAATTGGTGAGTATACATGTCACAAGTTTTAGTATAAAATAGATATCGTCTCCATAGGGGTTGGTGTAACTCTAGATTCTAACTTCTTGCACTGAAAAAAGGAATAAATGGTGATGATAGGTGTTTGAGATAAAAAATAAAATAAACTAAGCAAAGTAAATAAATTGAAATGTAATCGAATAAGAGAGTAGCTCAGGTTATCGTGAGTAGTGGTGCGATAGTTGAATGGATAATCTCGGCAATTGATTGCTTAGGTAACTTGATTGTCGTGGCAACTAAAACTAGCTGAATTGTCGTGGCAAGTGATTATGCCGCGACACTGGTTCAATTGTCGTGGCAATTGGGTTCCTTCCTTCAAGATTCGGCGAAGCGTTCTTCAATGTCTTCTTGTTATCCTTCACCCGAAGAACTGCTTAATTGTGCATGCCATGGTGATACATCCCTGTAGCAAGTTTGGATGAACTGCAACTGTTCTTATGCTCCTTTTAGCTTGTAAAGCCCCGATTTTACGCCTAGGAGTTAGTCGGGTTACGCTGGGTGTTCTGTTTGAACCGTTTTGGTAATTGGACTAGTTTCGGGAATAATTCAGTTAAAATGGTTTTTGAAAGAAATTAATCATGGAAAATGTTTTAAAATCCTTATTTACTATATAAGTAATTTTGGTGGAATCAATTTTAGAAAATGTAATTTGAAGGTCTGACATTTTGGAACTAGTGACCAAAATGTAAAATGTGCAAAACTGTTTTTGGTGACTAAATTGTAAAAGATCAGAACTTAGAATCTTTAGGGAGCTTTTACCAAGAGTCTCATTCAGACTTTTTCCCCTTAACTGTCTATTTTTAAATTAGTTTAATAAACAAAACAGTTGGAGAGAATTAATTAGTCATTATTTCTTAAAACATATTTCATGTAACTAACTTTTCTCGCAACTATTTTCCTCTCAATTTCTCTCCAGCCAAACATCAGATTTTCTTCAAAGATTTAAGTTAAACCTTTGATTTAGTTCATTCTTTTAACATCAAAAGATTTCTTATTGATTTTCTTCCAAAGCCTTATGATTTTATCTTTGTTTTCTCATGAAAAATCATTGCAATTGGGGGAAAAAGCATCATTAGAGGCAAGATTTCATTCTACTCCTCTAATGAAAGGTTCTTTAATGAAATTCTCAAGTTCTTGGTCTTTTATGAATGTTTTCTAATGGATTTTGATGGTATAATTATGGAAAGATGATTTAATTGAGGTTTAATTGCTTTAATTGGTAGATCTTTGTTTCGGATCTGATTTGATGGGTTTATAATGAGTTAATACTATGATTATGACGTGTGTTATGTTGATTTAAATGATTTTAACAATAGAATCCTGAAACTAGGTGAATTGCTAAGTTTTGATGTTGATATCTTTGGGTTTATAGCTTGTTGATGGGGTTAATTGCTTGCTGGTGGTTCTTTGGTGTTGGAGACATGCTTTTGGATGTAATTTTTTGTTGTTTTTGTGTTAATCTTGCTGGGTAGTAGCTGGAGAATAGTTAGGAATGTTTCGCCGATGTTTTCGGTTGTTTTCATTAGGCGAAAGCTTGGTTTTTGTGGGAGGAAAGTGTTGTTGTGTGTTGCTGGGGATTTTGATGCAAAGAAATGCATTAATCCGTTGTTTTGCTTTGGTTAGAAGCAGAGGATGTTGATCCGATAGCTTCGGAAGGAGTTGCGGTTGATCCAGAAGATTGATTTCTCCTCAACAAGGCGAGCGAGGTGTAGTTGGTGAGTGGTACTAGTTTTAAAGCTTTTCAAAGAGGTTTGAAGTGATTTTTGGGGGTTTAAATTAAGCTTGAAACGCTGGTTTAAACTCGAAAGTAAGTATGATCGAATTCGCTCTCGATTCTTAGCTTTTTCCATTGTTTCGATAAATCATGCTCATGTTTAAAGATGAAATTTGTTACCTATTGTTATGCATGTTTTTATGAATCGAGAAATGATTCATGTTATCCCATGAGGTTGATTTATGGTTTTCAAGAGGTTGCATCTTGATGAGAAAAATGCTATGAATTGATTATGTTTTAAAATGGGATATACTATGGTTTATGTTGTTGCATTGAAAAATAGTAGGTTAACATGGTTTTAAAGTGTTATTGGCAAGTGACAGAGCATTTATTAATCAGATATAATTGTTCGACCAATAGGATGAGAGTGCACTATAATATGTAGCAAAATCGTACGTGTGTGAGCCACCTCCATGATGCGCAGGAACATCATGTGAGTCATGTAGGGTGCGAAGCAACACCTTACTGGCATTTAAGGTGCGAAGCAACACCTTGTGAACCTTGGTGCGAAGCAAAACCATGTGTTCTGACAATTTATGGTATGGACCAACACCATGAGATGTATCCGTATATCCGGTGCGTTGGGACGTAGCCCTCCCACGCGTTATTTGGGACGTAACCCTCCCATGTGTTTGATCGGGACGTAGCCATCTCGGGTCACTTGTGTGCCAATGTAAAAGATTACATGTATCATTGATTTTAATGGTTTTTGTATAAATAGCTTTATACATGAGACTCTACTTTTGAACATGATGGCAGATGTCATGATTTGAAAAGCTAGTTTGAGATTTGCATTGGTTTAATGCATAAGCCTAATGATACATGTGTTTAAAAGTTAAATGATTTGCTTTAGCGAGATTTAAAGCATAAGCCTATGTAGAGCATGATGGAAAATGGTTTATTGTGGAAAATGGTTTCCAAAGGCATTGTTTACGGTTTTGTTTTGAGTAGCCCTCACTAAGTATATTGCTTACGCTCTATTTTCTTAACAATGTAGAAAAGTAGATTGTTTGGGCTTCAAGAAAGCAAGTGAAGAGGTTCAAGAATTGCTCAAAGTTCAACTATTGTTTTAACCCTTTAATAGTAATAAGTTTGGCAATGTGTGGATACCTTAATGATTTGGGAGTGTATGTTGTGAACTCTCTGGTTTTGGAACAAGTTTCTAGTGCCTAAATGGTTGTGTAAATGGCCTCTAAAGTCTACTTTGAACTTTGATATGGTTTTTGGATGTTTAACTTGGTTTGGAAATAAGGTGCATGCCTATAGATTTCCTTTTGAGAATGTGAACATGCCTTGATGGTGTTTCTAATGCTTTTGGTAGGGGTTTGATCCTTGAATATGTTGTGGTTGCCTAAGAAGCATGTTAGAATGGTTTGGCCATCCTTTTGGTATGTTTAAACAACAATTTGAGACATTACAGGGCCAGGCATATCGGTAACACGGGGTACCGTATCGGTACGAGTAGGCCAATTCAGGCTTAATGTATCGGTATGGATGGACTCGTATCGATATGGTCTTAGAGGAAAATGGCTGGATGTATCGGTACATGGGACTATATCGATACCCTTTTCTGATACTGGAAATTTGGAGTTTTGACGAGGTATTGGCATACCGATACAGGCACAAGTGTATCGATACACTTGACCGTTAAGTTGGTTGATTGAAGCTATCTGAAGTTCTATTTTCTTAAGTTTTAGTCCCTGAATGCTGTAAATGCAATTAAATGAGTTTGAGTGATCGAATCAAGTTGAAAACTGACATGTGAGCATGAAACATGATTAATTAAATATTGGAAACTTTAATTTGGTAATTAGTCCCTGTAAAACATTGGTTATACAATTTGGTCCCTAAACTCGTAACAGGATGATTGGATGTCAATTCGACGCCCGATCAAGTCGTAATTTCACACGTTTCCAGCATGTACATGTAGGTTAATAATTATGCATCCAGAAAAGATAAAAATAAAAAAATACAAGGGTTGTTTATTGGGTAAACCTTCCCAGTTTACTCCAATATTCCCCGTGTGACTCGTCCGGTTTGGTCTTGCGACTAGACCGGGTCGAGGGGGTTACATAGCTGTTGAAATCCAATCCTTATTCCTAAGGTGGATTAATCTTCTTCGATAATGTTGAATGAAGATCATGTTCATCCATTTCTTGAATCTAACTCTCCCAAGTACTGATAAATAATTAACCCTCGAGATCCTCCCCCAATTCACTCGAAAGCAAAGGTAAAAACCAAGAATGAACAAACCTTGAATTTAATTGCAATCAAAAACCTAAATCATTCAATCGTTTATCACAACCACAAACCCAAAATAACCCAAGCCAATTTAATTTAGTTCATGGTTGGGTTCAAAAGAAATAAAAAAGAATAATTCCCAAGCATGAATCGCATTAAAATAAAGAAGAAGAAAAGAATGTGCGATCTGCTCTCCTCTCGTCTGATTCTTCCAAAAATTTGACTCCCCCAAGGCTGCGATTTGATCTTGTCTTTAAAGGGGATGATCCGATCGGTTGTGTTGATAGAAGGAGTTGTTTCTCATTGGAATTCCTTGGAGATAGGGCTCTTATATGATCAAACTCTTGAATTCTGTAGATTGTGTTGTTGATAGGATAAAGTTTGATTTAATTTGGATAAAAGACAATAAATCTCTTATATCGTTATCTCCAAAGACTTCTCACAAGGTTGAGTCTTTATCTCCATCAAATTCTGCTTGAAAATCCGTATCTTGGGGAGTTATCCCTTGCTTTTCGATTTTATCCCAAAATTAGGGCAAAATTATCCAGGTATGTCATGGCAATCTGACTCGGCAAGGCCTTCCGAAATGTCCCCTTCTTGTCACGGCAACTCTTTCAGAATTGGCCCTACTTGTCATGGCAAGACGCACTTGCCACGACAATCCTAACTTGCACAAAATAGAACACAGCAGTAGCTACTTTTCGACTAAAAGCAACCAAAATGCAATACCAAGCTTAATAACAAAGGAAACTAGGAAATTATGCATGAATGCCTAATAATGCAACTAAAATGTGCCTAAGTCTAACAATAATATGAGTAAAAAAGGGCAAGAAATATAGTACTTTTACACACTCAACACACCCCCAAACTCGAACTATTGCTTGTCCTCAAGCAATGCAAAACACTAAAAATTACCTACCAAGAACAATCTTCTTACCTGACTTCAACCCTCAGAACCATGGCATAAAAACTCCATTACCCTTCAACCATCGATAAGCATAGATAATCACTCAAAGATAGTACTGTAATAGCAGTGTGAATGTGTGAGCATAGTTGTGAACAAGACAATAAAAAAGATTCAAAGATGATTTTTTTTGTATTCTACCGAAGCAAATTTATTTCTTTTTTAACAAACCATGGCATTTTAGGGCTTCAACTAATCACAAATATTTTCCTAGGCTTGAAGATAAGATGGAGTGTCCTAAACAATGAAACCCCTAGCCTATTGAGCAGACTCATCCTTTGAAGTATTTCATTCACTCATACTAATCTTTCTTTCCTACTTATTAAACCAAGCATACCAGACTAATCATAGCAGCGGAGTGTCCTAAGCACATGGTATTATTTAACTACAGCCAGAAAGGCACATCTAGCATAAGTAACATATATTTATTTATTTTAACAAATCCTAAGATAGACAAGTCACAACCATGTGATTTTAAATTAGAATCATAGCAAGTTCTAATGTGAAATCTATACTAAATCGAAAACCAAAGGTTCTTTTATTTATGTGCCAAGGTAACAATTCATCATAGGGTATCACAGCAGGTTCCAAAAGTTCTACTCAGGTAAAAGGCATGACAAGTAACATATGCAACTATATGATAAACACAATGAATGCAACTAACTAATGAAATAAACTAATTATGAAACTAGCGAAAACAACCCCCAACTCGAGAGAAGCATTGTCCTTAATGCATGAAACAAAACAAATTAAAACGAGAAAATGAAATGAGAATGAAAATGAATTAGTCAGAGAGGTTGACACCTCGAATGACTAGTTTCCTTCAAGTCATTCGCTTGGTTCTCTTTCCAGCTCATGGTGGTTGTGTACACAAAGCTGGTGGTGCGATTGGAACCGTAGTTTCCGCATCCTCGTCACTCGATTCATCCTCCATGTCGGCTTCTTCTATTTTAGAAACTTTGCACTTTGATTTGATCTTGGATGGCGCAACCGATGGTGACTTTCTTGGTGTAGAAATAGACTCGTTCGAATCTAAAAAACCATGAATGGATTCAGTACGAGTAGGTTCGGTCATAGGTTCCTTACCTTTTGGTGGAGCAGCAGTTGTCGCAGTAATGTTGCTAGGTGCATCATTAGTTGTCGGGGCAAATAGTTCAGCAGGGAAAACGGGGAAAGGAATGGTGCTTTCAGGGAAATTCTCCAAGACAACTCTCATGAAGGCGACATCGCGATCCTTCATGTATCACATTAACAACAGCTGGCCTGCCTCCATTTGCTCTAATCGGTGAATTAGTGGGTGGAGAACTTCGGCAATTCCTTCAATACTTGCCGCGACATTTTTGGTTGCCCTGAGAGTAGCTGGAGCCGAAGGTGTTCGTGCTGCCTTTGATTCTCTATCTAGTTCTTCACCTATTATTTTTAGACATTGACTCCGGGACCACTCACATTTCTCGGCCAATTTCTAGTCCAACACATCAATTGGCACATGTTCTTTCACACAGAATGCCAAAATTAGATTGGGGAAAAAGAGTGTTCCTGTATCTCTTTGAATACAAGCATATATCTCATCAAGAAAGATTTTTTAATATTAATAGTGTGTTTGTTCAAAATAGAATGGAGGAGTAATAAACGAGAATACAAAATCGTAGTATTATGGGTAGTAGGCAACAAACGGGTTTTAAGGAAATTATTCCATAATTTGGCCGCTGGCTTCAACAGGATATGGTTCACTGTCCCCTTTAAATTTCCTCCATTCCACTCGGCTCCTTCAATTGTAAGATCACGGAACACCTTCTCTACTTCATTGGCTGTGAGTTTTGCAACAAATTTTGAGTGCTCGTCCTTCTCAATGTACAACCCAAAGTAGGTATTGATGGCATTAGAATCGAATAGAATTGCCCCACCACACACATAAACACAAGGGTTATTCGGTGTAGAAAGATGTGAATAGAATTCCCTTACCCATGATATATTTCATGGCTTTGGTTGTTCGCCGAAAATCTACCATTGATGTTGCTCCATGATCTTGTAGATGGAATTTTCAAGCTTGTAGTTCTTGAAGGATACATCATACTCGAATCCAAGCTCTTCCCACACCTTTCGATTGGAAAATTTTGCAAGGTATTGCTTCTGAATGAGTGAGGTTGAATACCATCGAAAAGAGGGCTCACCCTCCTTTGAAGAACTCGCATTGGGCATTGATATGAGCTTCTTGGCTATGGCTATTTGGGTTCTTGGTTGAAAAGAAAATCAAAGAAAACTAAGAAGAAACCGAAGAGTTTTCACAAAGGAAAAAGAAGTAAAGAAAAAAATGGAGTACATGGAAGATATGGATTTAATGGTTGAGTGATTATATGATAGAAGTGATGGGTGGTTACTCTACCAATTAGGAAAAAGAATAGAAAAGAAGACAAAGGTTAGGGATTTGGTGTAATGGGTAGCTAGGGTATATTGGGAGGGAAAAAATTTTGGTGAAAAAGGATGATAAAATCCGTCATGGCCGAAAATTTGGATTTATAGGGGTGATTAAATCCCCTAAAAATTGGCACCTTATCTTCTTCAATGGATAGATGGAATTCTATCTTTGGCCCAAATCCTTCTCTTTGTGAACTCTTATCCTAAAATTCAAAGAAAACAAATAGATAAATATTAATTAAAATAAAAAATAAAATAAAATAAAGAGGTAACAAATTAATAAAAAGATGAAAATCAAAGATAAAGATAAAACTAAGATAAAAAGATATCAAACGAACGAATAAAAATAAAGAAAAATAACTGCAAAGGTAACAAAAATAACGAAATAAAAAAATAAATAAAAATAAATAAAAAGTCTATAAAATGAAAAACTAAAAATGAAAAACCCTTAGAAAGAGCATTTGCATGCATCTTCTAAGGATATGGCCTCCTTGTCATGAGTCACATGTGCATCAATGTAGTGCTTCAACTGTTGTCCGTTAACCTTGAACTCGTGTCCATCCACAATTGATTTCACTATAATAGCCCCATGAGAATAAGGTTTAACAACATCGAATGGCCCTGAGCATCTAGACTTCAGTTTCCAATGGAATAGATTAAGGCGAGAGTTAAAGAGAAGCACTAATTGCCCTGTCAAGAATTGTTGTGGCACAAGCTTCTTGTCGTGCCAACGCTTGGTTTTTTCTTTGTAGATCTTGGTGCTGTCATAAGATAAGGTACGGAACTCTTCTATCTCATTTAGGTACAGTAGACGCTTATACCTCGTACTTTCCCAATCCATGTTCATGGTCTTAATAGCCTAATAATCTGTGTGTTCGATCTCCACCGGTAAATGACAAGTCTTGCCGTAGACAAGTCTATAAGGAGACATGCCTAAGGGCATCTTGAATGTTGTTTGGTAGGCCCAAAGTGCATCATCAATTCTTGCAGACCAATCCTTTTGTGGAGGATTAATAACCTTCTGAAGGATAGTTTTCAATTCACGGTTAGAAATTTCAGCCTGCCCGTTAGTTTGCGGGTGATATGCGATGGAAACTTTGTGGGTCACTCCAAAAAGCTGTAACACCTTGGAAATAAGTTTATTGTCAAAATGTTTGCCTTCATCATTGATAATTTCCCTCAGCATTTCAAACCCTGTGAATATGTTCTTCTACAATAATTGTTGTACCGTCTTGGAATCGTTTTTGGGAACTACAACTGCCTCAACCCACTTCGACACATAGTCTACGACGAGCAAGATTTAGAGGTTACCAAACGAGGATGGGAAAGGCCCCATGAAATCGATGCCTACACATCAAACAAGCCACTTCTGCAATGGCATCTCATGTTGCCTTGGTATGTTCCCCGTTCGTTGACAACGGTCATATCCATTGTAGAAATCGTGGGCATCCTTGTAAAGGGTAGGCCAGTAAAAACTGGACTGTAGAACTTTGGCCACTGTGCGAGTTCCTCTAAAGTGGCCTCCATAAGATAAAGAGTGCCATTGGCGTAGCATATTTTCCTGCTCTTCTTCGGGGACACAACGTCGTATCACCTGATCTGTACATTGTTTAAACAAAATAGGCTCGTCCCAATAATAATGCTTAGCATCATGTCGGAACTGCTTTTTTCCTTGGTGAGTAAGGTCATAAGGCAAAATACCGCTAACCAAGAAATTAACTAAATTGGCATACTAGGGAGTTGCCGAGGCAACTAATAACTGCTCATCCGTGAATGTATTGTGGATCTCCAAGAAATCAGAATCTTCATCGCCTTTCTCTAGCCTTGACAAGTGATCGGCAACTTGGTTCTTCATTCCTTTCTTGTCCTTAATTTCGATGTCAAATTCTTGTAAAAGTAAAATCCAATGAATTAAACGAGATTTGGCATCTTTCTTAGCAATTAAATACTTAATTGCCGAATGGTTAGTGTGAACAATTACCTTTGTACCGATTCAGTAAGAATAGAACTTGTCAAACGCGAATACTACTACTAGCAATTCCTTCGCATAGTGTAATTCAATTGCGCACCATTAAGGGTTTTGCTAGCGTAGTAAATCACATGGAAGATTTTACCTTTCCACTGGCCTAGGACCGCTTCTACTAGAAAATCACTCGCGTCACACATGAGCTCAAGAGGTAGAGACCAATCAGGGGGCGACAATAGGTGCCATGGCAACTTTTTTCTTTAGGGTCTCAAATGTCGTGGCACACAAATCATCAAAGTTAAAGGATTTGTTCTGTTCAAGCAAATTACACAAGGGTTTATAAATCAAAGAAAAATCATGAATAAACCTTCTGTAAAAACTTACATGACCGAGAAAGCTCTGGATTCCTTTGGCTGAACTAGTTGGTGGCAATCTCTCAATCATATCCACCTTGGCTTTGTCTACCTCAATTCCCTTCGATGAAATCTTGTGTCCGATCATGATACTTTCATTCACCATAAAATGGCACTTCTTCCAGTTTAACACTAAGTTAGATTCCTCACATAGTTCCAATACCTTCTCCAAATTGTAGAGACAATTGTCAAAACTGTCTCCAAATATGGAGAAATCGTCCATGAAGATTTCGAGGAAGTCTTCAACCATGTCAGAGAAAATTGCCATCATACACCGCTGGAAGGTTGCTGGGGCATTGTATAATCTAAACGACATCCTTAGAAATGCATATGTTCCGTAAGGGCATGTGAAGGTGGTCTTTTCTTAGTCCTCAGGTGCTATGGCGACCTAGTTATAACCTGAGTAACCATCAAGAAATCAATAAAAAGATTTACCTACAAGACGATCAAACATTTGGTCAATAAATGGTAAAGGAAAGTGATCTTTCCTAGTAGCTTTATTTAACTTGCAGTAATCCATACAAACTCTCCAACCAGTGACAATCCTTGTCAGAATGAGTTTATTGTTCTCACTACTTACCACCGTTATACCTCCTTTTTTCGGTACACATTGTACCGGACTTACCCATGTGTTGTCGAAAATAAGATATATGATACCAGCATCAAGCCACTTTATGATATCTTTCATCACAACTTCCTTCATAGCAGGGTTAAGCCTCATTTGTGACTCAATGAAGTTCTTATGGCCATCTTCTAACAAGATCTTGTGCATACACACTGCTGGACTGATTCCCTTCAAATATGCAATTGTCTTACCTATTGCCTTTTTGTGCAACGCCAACATGGCAATCAACTTTTTTTCTTGTTCAGGCTGCAACTTAGAAGAAATGATTACGAGAAAAGTTTCATTGGATCCCAAATAAACATATTTCATTTGCCCTGACAATGGTTTTAACTCTAAAGTATGGGGTTGTTCAATGGAAAGTTTCACAGGTTTACACTCCTTACTTGAATAATCCAGAGATTCGAAACTCTTACCTAGTCGACTTACCATCCAATATGCCTCTTCAGTGTCTGATCCTTCAGGCTCTTCCGTCTCGGCAATAGGATTGCCGTGGCAATCCTCTTCATATTAAATTCAATGGTAGCTTGAATGAATTGGCATTCTTCTGGATCATCCGCATGTTTTAAAGTTTTGAAAACTTTGAGCATAACTTGCTGGTCATTCACCCGCATAGTGAGTTCTCCTCTCTCGACATCAATCAAAGTCTTTCACGTTGCTAGGAATGGTCTCCCAAGGATAATAGGTGCGAACTCACCTGCTTCATAATCCAAAAAAATAAAGTCAGGGGGAAAAATAAATTTACCAACTCTTACCAGAATGTCTTCGATTTTTCCCTCTGTATGCATATAAGATCTATCCGCTAGCTGTAGCATGACTTTCGTGGGTCTCACCTTCCCTATGCCTAGTCTTTGAAAGAAAGACTTTTTCATAAGGTTTATGCTTGCTCCAAGATCGCATAATGCCTTCCCGTCATAGTGACCCCCTATAGCGCAAGGTATTGTAAAACTGCCAGGATCTGTTAATTTGGGCGGCAACCGGTTGTGCAACATAGCCATACACCCTTCTGTCACATCAACTATCTCAAACTCTCCAAGCCTAGTTCACTTAGAGACAATGTCTTTAAGGAACTTAGCATAATTCGGCATCTGCTCTATTGCCTCAACCAATGGCAAGTTGATGTGAACTTGCTTCAAGATATCAAGAAACTTCTTGAACTGGTAGTCATGTTCCTGCCTCCTTAGCCTTTATGGGAATGGTGGTGGAATTCTAATCTCCTCGCTTTTTCTTTTCTCATCCCGGATGACACTCTTAGATAAACTTTCCACGGCATCAGGACTTGTTGTGGCAACTACATGATTATTAGATGGGCCTGCCGTGACATCAGGACTTGTCGTGGCATCTGCTGAAGACTCATCATCAATGATTAATATGGTGTTGTTGTTGGATGCATTTTTCTAAATGGGATCACTATCCTTAGATTGGATAAGTCCATTATTCACCTGTGATCCGCTTCAGGTGGTGATCACTGATAAGTGTTCAAAAGTACTATTTTTCTTACCCTTTTTACTCATATTATTGTTAGACTTAGGCTCATATTAGTTGCATAGTTAGCTATTCATGCATTAATCCATGTTTCCTTCCATCGTTGAGCTTAATTACATAACTTGGTAGTTTTTGTGGAAAAGATGCTGCTTTGGTGTGCTTTGTGTGTATATGTGCAGGATCACTTGCCAAAGTAATGCCGAGCTAGTTGCCAGGGCAATGCATGAAGGAGATGCCGAGCTAGTTGCCAGGGCAATACATGAAGGAGATGCCAAGCCAGTTGCCATGGCAATTTTCGACAAGAGTAAAGGTGATATGGTAGTCGAAATTGAGGACTAAACAAGCCAAAGATGACGTGGAGCAAAGCCCAAACCCAAAGGAATTTGATTTCCATGCAGAGATTAAAGAAGAATTAAATTCCAATAAGATAGGAGAAGTTCTAGTAGGAATACAATTATAATAAAGAATTATATTCTTTAAAGATAATTTAATTCCAACTTAAACTCCTCCTCAAAGAAGGACTTTGGCCTAGCCCTATAAATAGCAAGGAGATTTCAACAAGTCCATGGAGGGAGAGCAATAGGGAATTTCGACAAGTCCAAGTAGGGCAAGAGGAGAGAATTTTCGACAAGCATCAAGGGCAAGGAGGATTTCGACAAGCCTCCTCCTTCATCCTTTTCTTTCTTGTTCGATTGGGTTCATGCTAGGGATTGTTTATCTTGTGTTTCTTTGGAACCTAGCCATGAACTAAATTTACTTGGCTATGGTTATTGTGTTTTGTGGTTGTGAGAAACTATTGGTTTTTGTTTAGGTAATAAGAGTTTGCACTTTTCTATTTCAAGGTTTATTCATTCTTGGTTCTTATTCTTGTTTGCGAGTGAATTGGGAGAGGATCTCGTGATTTCATCTATTTATCTAATATCGGGAGAGTTAAATTCAAGAAACGAATGAATATGATCTTTATTCAATCTAATGATGGTGAAGATTAATCCGGCTTAGGAATAAGTTAAGGATTTCAACGGCTAAGAGGAGCGCAAGATTGGTTGTTGTTCACCCTTGATTCACGTAGGGATGTATTATCAAGGCATGCACAAGTAGCTAGAGTTTCAACTTAGGGATAAGAAGAAACCATTGAAGAACGCTCTGCCGAACCTTGAAGGTTGCTGCCCAGACGCCCAAGTAGTTGCCCAACTAGTTGCCCAAGCAACCATCGATTAGTTGCCAAGGCAACCCCGTTGTGCAAAGTGCCACGGTAACTGAGTTGCTCGTGCACTCTTTTACCAAGACGATCCAATCAGCTATCACACCTCAACTCACGATAACCTGGCCTATCTCTCTCTCATTTGAATTCATCTTTTCTTTTACTTTATTGCTTTCTAGATTACTCATTAGTTAAACTCCTATAATCCTTTACTTGTGTTTTTACTTTTACAGTGCAAGAGACTAGATTCTTGAAGTAGCACCAATCCCTGTGGAGACGATATCTTTTATACTATAACTTGCGACGTGTATACTTGCACATTTGCGTAGCACTTATTACGCGCAACAAGTTTTTGGCGCCGTTGCCGGGGATTGGCAATAGCGACTTTGTTTTTATTTTCTTGCACTTTCTTTTTATTTTTCTTGTTTAAAATTCAAAGGGCTAACAAACTTTGGTTTTGCATTGGTATATGACCAGGGCGAGACCGACTTCACTAGAATATCCCTTTGATCCAGAAATCGAACGAACCTTACAAAGACTTAGACGAAGGATAAGAGAAGCAATGGCAAATCAAGACGACAATATGAATCAAGATGTTCGAGCAGGAGGAGGAGTGATTCTTGCACACGAAACAGAACTATTCGAGACTATCTTGAAGAAGATCTTGATGGACTCAACCTAGGAGTTGTCGCACCTGAAATTGAAGCCGACCACTTTGAGTTGAAACCGGTAATGTTTAATATGATCAACACAATAGGTCAATTTGGCGGCTCAGCAACTGAAGATGCACGGCAACATCTGAAATCTTTCCTCGATATTTGCAACTCGTTCAAGATACACGGAGTCACCCCCGATGTCCTACGATTAAGATTATTCCCCTATTCACTGAGGGATAGGGCGAAAGCATGGTTGAATAGCATTCTTGTCGGATCCATAGCATCTTGGACTGATCTTTGTCGTGATTTCCTTGCTAGATTTAATCCTACAAATTTGACTGATAAGCTTCGTAACGACATTACTTCTTTTCGGCAGGCAGATGATGAATCCATGTACGAGGCTTGGGAGCGATATAGAGAACTTCTACACAAATGCCCCCTACACGGATTCCCGGTGTGGACTCAAGTAACAATGTTTTACAACGCCATGAATACACCAACAAGGATGATGCTAGATGCCTCGGCAAACGGCATACTCCTAGATAACTCGCCGGAGGAAGCAATGCAAATTTTAAATAGGCTGGCCAAGAATGATTATCAATTCCCATCTACTAGAAGAGGAGGAGTTAGACGCCAAGCCACAATACATGAACTAGGATCATCAGATTCAATTTCGGCACAATTGGCCCCTTTAACCAAGATGGTCCAGAACATGCAAAAATCAAACAACACACATGAAGTCAAGGTAATGGATTCTTTTTGTGAGTTATGTGGTGATAACCATAATTCTTCTGAATGTATGCAGAATCCGAAATCCAGCTTCTATGTGGGGAATTACAATCGGAGCAATAATGTGATGTCCAATACATACAATCCAGCTTGGAAGAAGCACCCGAATTTTTCATGGAGTAATCCCAACAATGCTCTAAACCAGAACAATCAGAATGCACAAGCATCGGGATTCTAGCAGAATATGCCACGGCAACAGATGCCGCAGCAACAACCGACAACATCTAGTTCTTTGGAAAATTCTCTAAATGCTTTTATTATGAAAACTGAATCTTATATGGCTGAGAATAGTAATTTCATAAAAAGAACTGATGCTTTTATTAACAGGACCGAGATGAGATTGCAAAACCAAGAGGCGGCAATCAAATCATTGGAAAATCAAGTCGGACAATTTGCTCAAAATCTGAATACTAGACCACAAGGAGGTTTACCTAGCGATACTGAAGTCGCAAGAGGAACTGGCCATGAGCAATGTAAGGCAATCACCACTAGAAGTGGCCAACAACTTAGAGAGGCTCAAACCCGCTCATCAAACAAAACTCCACAAAAATATCAAGATGAACCTAGCGACAAAGCCTCAGATGCTGAACCAGGAATTGCCGCGGCAACCGGCAATAAGCATGCCTTGGCAACCAACGATAAAGATGCCTCAGCAACTGGCGATGAGCTTGCCTTGGCAACCCCAGTTGATAACGCCTCGGCAACTCCAGATGTCCCGGCAATGCCGTCAATCAGGTTTCAAACCAATGAAATAATCGAAGATATCCGACTTCCACCACCATTCCCACAAAGGTTGAAGTGACAAAAGCAAGAATACCAATTCAAGAAGTTTCTTGATATCCTAAAGCAAGTCCACATCAACTTGCCACTGGTGGAAGCAATTGAACAAATGCCAAACTATGCCAAGTTTCTTAAAGTCAATGTGTCCAAAAGAACAAGGCTAGGAGAGTTTGAAACAGTTGCCGCAACAGAGGGATGCATGGCAATGTTGCACAATCGTATGCCACCTAAGTTGAAGGATCCCGGAAGTTTCACGATACCCTGTTCCATTGGAAATCACTATGTCGAGAAAGCACTATGCGACCTTGGGGCTAGCATAAACTTGATGCCTAAATCGGTTTTCCAGAAACTAGGAATCGAGAAGGCAAGACCTACAACAGTTATACTGCAGCTAGCTGATAGATCCTATGTGCATCCAGAGGGAAAAATTGAGGACATACTGGTAAAAGTTGATAAATTTATTTTTCCTGCTGACTTTATTGTTTTGGATTGTGAAGTAGATGAGCATGCACCTATCATTCTCGAGAGACCATTCCTAGCAACAGGGAGAACCTTGATCGACGTTGAAAAGGGAGAACTCACAATGAGGGTGAATGACCAGCATGTCAAACTAAATGTGTTCCAAACACTAAGGCATGCCGATGATCTAGAAGAATGCCAACTACTTCATGCCACGACAGAGTTTAACTTCGATGAGGAATTTAGTTGCCTCGGTAACTACATTGCCGATCAAGAGGAACCTGAGGAGTATGAAGAACCGGTCGACGAGGAACAACAAGAAGAGGCAAATTGGCTAGTCAACCGACCAGGTACATACTTTGAACCACTAGATTACTCAGGTAAGGAAGGTAAACTCGAAAAACCCTCTATTGAACAACCACCGATTCTTGAGTTGAAACAATTGCCAGAGCAACTAAAATATGCATACTTAGGAACTGATAATACATTGTCTGTAATTATTTCTTCTAAGTTACAGCCTGAGCAGGAAAAGAAGCTGATCAAGATGTTGAAGCTACACAAAAAGGCAATAGGGTGGACAATTGCCGACTTGAAGGGAATAATCCCGGCAGTATGCATGCACAAGATCTTGTTGGAAGATGATCACAAACCTTCAATTGAGGCCCAGAGGAGACTGAATCATGCCATGAAAAGGGGTTGTAATGAAAGAAATCATCAAGTGGCTTGACGCCGGCATTATATACCCTATCTCCGATAGTACGTGGGTAAGTCCGGTACAATGTGTACCGAAAAAGGGAGGTATAACAGTGGTAAGCAATGAAAATAATGAACTTATCCTAACCAGGACTGTGACCGGTTGGAGGGTTTGTATGGACTATCGAAAGCTAAACAAAGCCACTAGGAAAGATCACTTCCCATTACCCTCTATTGATCAAATGCTTGACCGTCTTACCGGTAAACCCTTTTATTGTTTTCTTGATGGTTATTCAGGTTACAATCAGATTGCCATAGCACCAGAAAATCAAGAAAAGACAACCTTCACATGCCCATACGGTACTTATGCCTTCCGAAGGATGCCGTTCGGATTGTATAACGCCCCGGTAACCTTCCAAAGATGCATGATGGCGCTCTTTTCAGACATGGTCGAAGACTTCCTTGAGATCTTCATGGATGATTTTTCAGTTTTTGGTAATGACTTCGACGGCTGTCTCGGCAATTTAGAGAGGGTGTTAGCAAGATGCGAAGAAACGGATTTAGTCCTCAATTGGGAGAAATGCCATTTTATGGTAGATGAAGGAATAGTGCTCGGCCACAAGATTTCATCCAAGGGAATTGAAGTAGACAAAGCCAAGGTGGACGTGATCGAGAGATTACCCCCACCAAATTCGGTTAAAGGAATTCGAAGTTTTCTCAGACATGTAGGTTTTTACAGGAGGTTCATTCATAATTTTTCTAAAATCACTAAACCCTTGTGTAATCTGCTTGAACAGGATAAAGTCTTCGATTTCGATGATTCTTGCACTCAAGCATTCGAAAACCTAAAGAAAAAGCTTGACTCGGCACCCATTGTCGTTCCACCAGATTGGACGCTACCTTTTGAGCTCATGTGTGATGCAAGTGATTTCGCGTTAGGAGCAGTCCGAGGCCAACGCACAGGTAAGACCATCCATGTGATATACTACGCTAGTAAAACTCTTAATAGTGCTCAAGTGAATTGCACAACAACGGAGAAAGAGTTACTAGCTGTAGTTTTCGCATTTGACAAGTTCCGATCCTACTTGATTGGTACAAAGGTAATTGTTCATATGGACCATTCGGCAATCAAATACTTATTTGCTAAAAAGGATGCTAAACCTCGTTTGATTCGTTGGATATTACTTTTACAAGAATTTGATATTGAAATTAAGGACATGAAAGGAACAGAAAACCAAGTGGCCGATCACTTATCACGTCTGGAACGCAATAGGGAAGAGGACGCGGATCTTGAGATATGCGATGCATTCCCGGATGAACAATTTTAGTTGCCTCGGCAACCCTCGACGCCTCGGCAACCCACGACGCCTCGGTTACCCTCGACACCTCAGCAACCCACGACGCCTCGGCAACCCACGACGCCTCAGCAACCCACGACGCCTCGGCAACCCTTGACGCCGCAGCAGCCTTTGAAGCGCACGCCTCGGCAATTTTGGGAGCAGTCGCCACGGCAGCACATGCCTCAGCAATACCCTGGTACGCGGATTTAGTTAATTTCCTTGTTTGTGGTATTTTTCCTTATGGCATTACTCACCAAGGGAAGAAGCGGTTCCGCCATGATGCTAAGCATTAGTTTTGGGACAAGCCTCTTTTGTTTAAACAATGTGCATATCAGGTTATACGCCGATGTGTCCCTGAAGAAGAGCAACAGAATGTACTCCGGCAATGCCATTCTTCACCCTATGGAGGACATTTTGGAGGAACTCGTACCGCGGCCAAAGTTTTGCAATCCGGTTTATATTGGCCAACATTGTACAAAGATGCCCAAGACTTTTACAAGCAATGTGATCATTGCCAGAGGACGGGCAATATCTCTAGACGACATGAGATACCACTCCAGAACATCATCAAGGTGGAATTGTTCGATGTATGGGGGATCAAATTTATAGGACCTTTCCCATCTTCATTCGGCAACCTCTACATTCTACTTGCCGTTGACTACGTGTCTAAATGGGTTGAGGCAGCTGTAGTTCCCAACAACGATTCCAAGACCGTGCAAAGATTCTTGCAGAAAAACATATTTACACAATTTGGGATGCCGAGAGCAATTATCAGCGACGAAGGCAAGCATTTTGACAACAGACTAATTGCCAAGATGATGCAACGCTTCGGCATATCACACAAGATCGCCACGGCATATCACCCACAAACCAACGGGCAAGCAGAAATTTCCAACCGGGAATTGAAGGGTATACTCGAGAAAGTTGTAAATCCCTCAAGGAAGGATTGGTCAGTAAGACTAGATGACGCACTTTGGGCATATCGCACTGCATTCAAAACACCCTTAGGTATGTCCCCCTTCCGACTTGTCTATGGTAAAACATGTCATCTACCGGTGGAAATTGAGCACAAGGCGTACTGGGCAATCAAGACCGTGAATATGGATTGGGAAAGTGCCAGACAAAAGCGTTTGATGGACCTAAATGAGATAGAAGAATTCTGTGAACTAGCCTATAACAATGCACGAATCTACAAGGAGAAAACAAAGTGATGGCACGACAAGAAACTATTGCCACGGCAATTCACGCCAAGGCAACTAGTTCTCCTATTCAATTCTCGGCTAAAACTTTTCCTGGGAAAGCTGAAATCAAGATGGTCGGGACCATTCGAAGTCGTCAAACCATTCTCCCATGGTGCCGTGATAATCAAGTCCATCTCTGACAACCATGAATTCAAAGTTAATGGACAAAGATTGAAGCACTACAATGGTGCTCATGTGGAACGTAACAAGGAAGTGGTCACTTTAGGAGATGCATGAGCATGCTCTCCTTTCAATATTTTCTTTTTCTTTTTATTTTCATTTTTATTTTTAAGAGATATTTTATTTTTTCATTATCTTTAGTTTTCAGGTTTTCTTTGTTTTCTTTTCCACAACAAGACTCACAACCACTATGCTAAGGAAATTTACTGCCGAGATCCGTGCCCCGGCAACAAGAAAACAACCATCGCGTTCAAGCAAGAGAATCAAGACACCGACCAAAAGGAAACTAATCATCTACGATGACGAACTCTCGGAGTAAGTCCTCGTATGCATTTTTTTTAATTTTTCGTTATTTTATGCATGCATTGAGGACAATGCCTCACTCGAGTTTGGGGGGATTGTTATTAGTAGTTACCATGTTTAATTACATTCATCTTAAAATATTACATTTAGGATACATAAATTGCTTGCCATGCCTTTATTGGAACAAGAATTGTTTAGATTTGATGAATATCCGATGATGACGTTGCCAATGCACTTAATTGATAGAATTTTTATTCTAGGATAACCATGGAAAAACTTAGAATTTTACTATGATGCTAAATTTGATGAAACACTGTTGTGGTTTGATTGATTTAAGGAATTCTAGTAAACTTAGGTTGATAATTAACAAATTGGGGGATTAGAATAAAAATTGGATGAATGCTAGAGGTGCCCGAAATTGGCTCTAGCATATGCTAAAAATTTATCACTAGAGGTGCCCGAAACTGGCTCTAGTATGTGTTAAAAAAATTTTGATCACTAGAGGTGCCTGAAACTAGCTCTAGTCGAATAAATTCACTTAAGAAAACAAAACACTAGAGGTGCCCAAAACTGGCTCTAGTTAAAACATGTTAAAAAGAACCCAATGAAGTAATTTGAAAACCTATTGTTTGCATAGAATCCGAAAAATCAACTTGCACACAACTCCGCACACACTCACAAGCATTATAGTTTGATTCCGAGTAACTCCTAAGTTTTCCGAAAAATGAAAAGCCAATCATACTTTGTGCTCCGGTTCAGAGAATTGAAATCAAGTTCAAAGCTAAGTTTGTGAAAATTGAAGTCTTGGTAGGTAATTATGAGTTTGCATTGCTTGAGGACAAGCAATAGTTCGAGTTTGGGGGTGTGATAAGTGTTCAAAAGTACTATTTTTCTTACCCTTTTTACTCATATTATTGTTAGACTTAGGCTCATATTAGTTGCATAGTTAGCTATTCATGCATTAATCCATGTTTCCTTCCATCGTTGAGCTTGATTACATAACTTGGTAGTTTTTGTGGAAAAGATGCTGCTTTGGTGTGCTTTGTGTGTATATGTGCAGGATCACTTGCCAAAGTAATGCCGAGCTAGTTGCCAGGGCAATGCATGAAGGAGATGCCGAGCTAGTTTCCAGGGCAATACATGAAGGAGACGCCGAGCCAGTTGCCATGGCAATTGTCGACAAGAGTAAAGGTGATATGCTAGTCGAAATTGAGGACTAAACAAGCCCAAGATGACGTGGAGCAAAGCCCAAACCCAAAGGAATTTGATTTCCATGCAGAGATTAAAGAAGAATTAAATTCCAAGAAGATAGGAGAAGTTCTAGTAGGAATACAATTATAATAAAGAATTATATTCTTTAAAGATAATTTAATTCCAACTTAAACTCCTCCTCAAAGAAGGACTTTGGCCTAGCCCTATAAATAGCAAGGAGATTTCGACATGTCCATGGAGGGAGAGCAATAGGGAATTTCGACAAGTCCAAGTAGGGCAAGAGGAGAGAATTTTCGACAAGCATCAAGGGCAAGGAGGATTTCGACAAGCCTCCTCCTTCATCCTTTTCTTTCTTGTTCGATTGGGTTCATGCTAGGGATTATTTATCTTGTGTTTCTTTGGAACCTAGCCATGAACTAAATTTACTTGGCTACGGTTATTGTGTTTTGTGGTTGTGAGAAACTATTGGTTTTTGTTTAGGTAATAAGAGTTTGCACTTTTGTATTTCAAGGTTTATTCATTCTTGGTTCTTATTCTTGTTTGCGAGTGAATTGGGAGAGGATCTCGTGATTTCATCTATTTATCTAATATCAGAAGAGTTAGATTCAAGAAACGAATGAATATGATCTTTATTCAATCTAATGATGGTGAAGATTAATCCGGCTTAGGAATAAGTTAAGGATTTCAACGGCTAAGAGGAGCGCAAGATTGGTTGTTGTTCACCCTTGATTCACGCAGGGATGTATTATCAAGGCATGCACAAGTAGCTAGAGTTTCAACTTAGGGATAAGAAGAAACCATTGAAGAACGCTCTGCCGAACCTTGAAGGTTGCTGCCCAGACGCCCAAGTAGTTGCCCAACTAGTTGCCCAGGCAACCATCGATTAGTTGCCAAGGCAACCCCGTTGTGCAAGTTGCCACGGCAACTGAGTTGCCCGTGCACTCTTTTACCAAGACGATCCAATCAGCTATCACACCTCAACTCACGATAACCTGGCCTATCTCTCTCTCATTTGAATTCATCTTTTCTTTTACTTTATTGCTTTCTAGATTAGTCATTAGTTAAACTCCTATAATCCTTTACTTGTGTTTTTACTTTTACAGTGCAAGAGACTAGATTCTTGAAGTAGCACCAATCCCTGTGGAGACGATATCTTTTATACTATAACTTGCGACGTGTATACTTGCACATTTGCGTAGCACTTATTACGCGCAACAATCACCTTACATTATTCATGGCCCGATCCACACGCAATCTCAGTGTCACTAGGCAAACCTCCTTATGGCCTTGTGTTCAGAATCTGAGCAAATTACCCGACTTGTGTCTCCAATGCTTTTAAGCCTACTCCTTGATTCTGCATTGTCATCTCAGCCCTGTTGATAAAAGCATTAGTTTTTTTATGAAGTTACTACTCTCAGCCATATAAGATTCAGTTTTCAACATAAAAGCATTCATGGAGTTTTCCAAAGAACTATATGTCTGTTGTTGCAACATCTGTTGTCATGGCATGTTCTGCTGAAATCCTGATGTTTTTGTATTCTGGCGTTGCTAAATCCCGGAGTTGTTCTGATTACTCCATGAGAAATTAGGATTCTTCTTCCAAGACGGATTATATGTGTTGGAAAATGCATTGTTGTTCCGATTATAGTTTCCAACATAAAAGCTTGACTTTAGGTTCTACAGATATTCAGAAGAATCATGGTCAGCATTACATAAATCACAAATCGGACCTATTACCTTGACCTTATGTGTGTTACTAGGTTTTTACATATTCTTAACCAAATTGGTCAATGTAGATAGCTGGGCTAAAATAGTATATGATGTTTCCATATCTATCATCGAGGCATTTACCCTGACAATTCCCCTTCTAGTGGTAGAAAACTTATAATCATTCTTGACGAGTCTATTCAAAATTTCCTTAGCTTCTTCTGGTGTTTTGACTAGGAGTGTGCCATTTGCTGAGGCATCTAGCAACATCCTTGTTGGTGCATTCATCGAGTTGTAGAACATTGTTACATGAGTCCAATCGGGGAATCCGTGCATAGGTCATTTGTGCAAAAGTTCCTTGTACCTCTCCCATGCCTTGTACATGGACTCATCATCTGCCTGACGAAAAGAATTAATATCATTAAATTTATCAGTCATATTTGTGAAACTAAATCTAGAAAGGAAACTTCAGAATAGATTTATCCAATAATCTAAAGATCCGGATGGAATACTATTCAACCATGTTTTTGCCATATCCCTCAGTGAATAGGGAAATAATGTCAGCCTTAGGACATCCACAGACTCCTTCTTACTTGAATGAATTGCAGATCTCCAAGAATGATTTGAGAAGCATATCCTCAGTCATTGATCCGCCAAATTGACCAACTGTATTGATCATATTGAACATGACTGGCTTCAATTCGAAATGGGCAGCCTAAATCTCAGGTGTGATGACTCCTGGAGTGAGTCCATCGAGATCTTCCTCCAAATAGTCTCAAGTGAGTATGTTCTGTACGACCATAGGCTGATTCAGTTGAGCCACTCCATCTCTTGCTACGGTATTCTGATTGCCATTTGGATTAATAGGATCTGTTATCGCTGCTCTTTTCTCTCTTCTACGCCTTCAAAAAACACGTTCAATCTCTGGTTCAAAGGGATAATCTGGTCCAATCGGTCTCGCCCTAGTCATACACCAATGCAAAACCAAAGTTATTAGCCCCTTTGAAACTAACAGAAAAAATAAAAATAAAGATGTAAGAAATTCAAAACCAAAGTCGCTATTTCCAATCCCGGCAGCTGCGCCGAAACCTTGTTGCGTGTTTTGAATGCTTCACAATTGGTGCAGTATACACATCGCAAGTTATATTATAGAATAGATATCTTCTCCACAGGGATTGGTGTAACTCTGGATTCTAACTTCTTGCACTGAAAAGAGGAATAAATGGTGATGATAGGTGCTTGAAATAACAAATAAAATAAACTAAGCAAAGCAAAGTAAATAAATTGAAATGTAATCGAATAAGAGAGTAGCCCAGGTTGTCGTGAGTAGTGGTGCTATAGTTGAATGGATAATCTCGGCAATTGTTTGCTTCGGTAACTTGATTGTCGTGGCAACTAAAACCGGCTGAATTGTCATGGCAAGTGATTATGCCGCGACACTGGTTCAATTGTCGTGACAACTGGGTTCCTTCCTTCAAGATTCAGTGAAGCATTCTTCAATGTCTTCTTGTTATCCCTAACCCGATGAACTGGTTAATTGTGCATGCCTTGGTGATACACCCATGCATTAACTTTGGGTGAACAACGATCGTTCTTATGCTCCTTTTAGCCGTTGAAATCCGATCCTTATTCCTAACGTGATTAATCTTCATCGATAATGTTGAATGAAGATCATGTTCATCCGTTTCTTGAATCTAACTCTCCCAAGTATAGATAAATAATTAACCCTCGAGATCCTCTCCCAATTCACTTGAAAGCAAAGGTAAAAACCAAGAATGAACAAACCTTGAATTTAATTGCAATCAAAAACCTAAATCATTCAATCATTTATCACAACCACAAACCCAAAATAACCCAAGCCAATTTAATTTAGTTCATGGATGGGTTCAAAAGAAATACAAAAGAATAATTCCCAAGCATGAATCGCATAAAATAAAGAAGAAGAAGAAGAAGAAGAAGAAGAAGTGTGATCTGCTCTCCTCTCGTTCGATTCTCCTAAAAAAATTGACTCCCCCAAGGCTGCGATTTGATTTTCTCTTTAAAGTGAATGATCCGATCGGTTGTCTGTTGATAGGAGGAGTTGGTTCTCATTGGAATTCCTTGGAGATAGGGCTCTTATCCGATCAAACTCTTGAATTCTATAGATTGTGTTGTTGATAGGATAAAAGACAATAAATCTCTTTCATCTTTATCTCCAAAGAATTCCTACAAGTTTGAGTCTTTATCTCTATCAAATTCTGCTTGAAGATTCGGATCTTGGGGAGTTATCCCTTGCTTTTCGACCTTATCCCTAAATTAGGGCAAAATTATCCAGGTATGTCATGGCAATCTAGCTCAGCAAATCCTTCAAAAATGTCCCCTTCTTGTCACGACACCTCATTCAGAATTGGCCCCTACTTTTCACGGCAAGACACACTTACCACGACAATCCTAACCTATACAAAATACAACACACCAGCAGCGACTTTTCGACTAAAAAAAACAAAATGCAATACCAAGCTTAATAACAAAGGAAACTAGGAAATTATGCATGAATGCCTAATAATGCAACTAAAATGTGCCTAATTCTAACAATAATATAAGTAAAAAGGGCAAGAAAAATAGTACTTTTACACACTCAACAAGCATTTCTATTTTTTTCTAAGTTCAGTTTCAAGAGAGCCTAAGTTCATTGAGTAAACTAGATGCATACCTCGTGTAAAGTGCAACCAATGTTCCCTAAACTAGAGTTCAATTACCAAGTAGCCTTGGCATTACTACTCTACTGACATCAGTCAAACTAAAGATTTTAAAATTTCTTCATCGGATAGCTTATTTTAAAACTAATTAAACTTTCCTAACAAAGTGTTAGCATTCTTCAAAATTTGGTCAAGAAAAATTTTGTTTTTCTTTTTTAATGGTTTTGTATGCAAGGTTAATTAATTAATCTATATGGCATACATGGAATGGCAACAGAAATGTAAACATGAATGTATGGCATGACATAAATGTGAGGCAACGCACACCCCCAAACCAAAGATATGCATTGTCCTAAATGCATGAAAGCAACATATACACACAATGAAACTAAAAAATAAAATCCATGAGACATGGAAAATGCAATGAAAATGCAATGTAAAGGAGTTTAGGAAGAAGATGACTCCCCTTCGGAGACTTCCTCTTGACAAAGCTTCCATGATCGGGGGCTTTGCGTTTTACTCTTGTCATGGTTGGTTTCGAGGCGGTAGTGGAAGCACCAACTTCCTTAACAATCTACACCGGCTCTAATGTGGTTGGTGTAGCAGTAGAGGAAACAGGGGCAACATATTTTATTTGTATCTCTTTTTTAGATTCTGGGGTAGTGTCAATCTTGGAAGATTTGACTTGAACATGGGAGATTGGTTCGGTGGCATCAGACTGCGCTGGGTTGTGGATTGGACTGTGGACTAGACTAGCTGGTATGGCACTATCATCAGCAAATAGCTCTACCGAAAAAACAGGGAAAGCTGGCAGAAAGTCTGGGGATATTCACTTAAGGGTCTCTCTAATTGCATTGTCACTCGCATCAATGTAATGACATAGCTTGCTGATGTTCCTCGGCCTTCTCTAGCTTTTGGAGAATCATCTCCTGGCGTTGGTTGATTTGGCAGAGCAATGCCACTGAATTAGCTGGCATAGAAGCTTTAGACTCAACCCTTGGTGCTTTTGGTTTAGGAAGAAAATAGTAACTTGAAAGCTAGAAAGAGGAAACTTTGGGAAAGAGGTGAAAGTATGGATTCATGTATCCTATAACTTCAAGATAAGAGGTGAGTGTAGTTGTGCTTGTCTCGGGTGACAAGGTGTCATCCGAATATTGTTTATTGATATGTTGATCTAATTTAAGCATATGCATATGGCTCCTTTTAGAGCAGGACATGTGAAGCATGCATGGCATGGCATCATTGATAAGCATCTAGTTATGCATGTATTACATGAGTATTGTATGCCTTACTATGATGTACTTGTGATGGTGATCTTGAATGCTTTGTGATAAAGCTTTAAATTGCTTACTAACCAATAAAACAATAAGATACTTCTCCAATATCAAAAGAAAGATAAGATATCTAAGTTGCTCTGTTAATGGAAGTCCTTGGACACTTGGGTATAATACTTGGTCTGTAACACCCCAAATCCTAGCTTAGAAGTATTGAAACCAAATTGAGTAAGTTGATAGCTTAATTGAATTTAGAATTAAGCTAAATTGAATAGTCAAGGGTCTAATTGAAAGAATGAATGAAATAAGTGATCAAATTAAAAAGGACCAATTTGAATTAAGTAAGAAAGATTAGGCTTGCATGATAAATTCTATGGTTCTCTTATTTGCCCTTGACTAATTATATGATTAGTTACTAACTAAGGTTAGTTTAGTAAAATCCTAACTCCACTAATGTGGATAACCACATTGTCATCATCTTCTTCATTATTGTTGGCCGAATAAGAGAGAAGAAATAGAGAGAAGAAAGCTTGGAAAAATTCAGCCATTAAAGAAGAAATTTAGCTTGCATGTGTAGTGATTTTCCATTGAAATTAAGCTAGAAGCAAAGTAAGTAAGATTCTACTTGTATTCAATTGATTAGTCAAATATATATGTAGAATTGGACTGTTTTGATGATTATAGATAAGATTTGCTATTGAATATGTTGTTAGATGATTGAATGGTTGTAGAATTATGTAAATTTGAAGAATGAACACTAGGTACAATGCTGGAAATTATGTGTTTATGATAGTGTATTAAGCTAGGTTGCTGGAAAATTGAATTGTGATGTTGAAATGAGAATTGAATTGTTGTGATCATGATTTGATTTTGTAAAGAAGGTGTTAAACAAATTGAATGATTAGAACTTAAAATTGAGCTATAGAATTAATGAATTGGTTATGATCATGATTTGATTTTGTAAAGAAGGTGTTAAACAAATTGAATTGTTAGCAAACAAGGCTGGAAATGAAAGATAAAAGTATGATCATAGTCACACAACATAGAAACTGTTTTGTGGAATTGAAATTGAGTAAACATGCAAGATTAGGCATTGTAACCAACTTACCCTATTTTGGCAGCCTTTTATAATGGATTAACATTGACTTAACATGTTTAGGATATCATATGAAGTGAATTATAGGGCCAAAAAATTGGTTAAAATGAATTTAAGGCATTAAAATATGAATAGGTACAAACTACCCAGAATTGCACTGTTCTGGGTAGTCACTTTGAAAATTCACCAAAAATTGTACAGATCAAATTCAGGTCTGAAATTTCAATGACATGATCCTTAAAATGTCTATTTCATTAGGTGAAAACAGAATTTAAAACTGTGTCCTATGCTGAAAACTGTAAATAGGAATTGTTGGACAGTGCAAACTATCCATGAAGTGTAAATGCCGTGTGTTTGAACAATAAAATGTATTAATTGGATATGAAATAAAATGCAAGTATTATATGGTCTTATATAAAATTTTATTAGCTTTAAAACGGTGTATAGTAATCGAAATTCCGACGTACGGATTAAAAGATATGGCCATTTAAAGGGACAGTGTGCAAACTTCCAGGCAGCAGTGTCCTGGGCAGTTTGGGACTGTTTTTGCACCTAGTAACAAACTATTTCCAAAACAGTTTTGGGACATTGTAACCTGTCCAGTTATGCTTTAAAATGAAGTAATAACAATATGGAAATGAACTAGTAAGAAATGCTTAAAAGGAAGCATAAAAACGGTAGCTAAATGTTAGGTACAAATGTGGTAACATTGCTACTATGATTGTGTGATATATTGTGCTTGTTTTGATGAAATGTGTATGTGCTATGCTTGCTAGATCAAGGACAGCAAGTTGGGGAAGAAGAGGATAGGAGTGGACATCCCAAAGCTAGAGGCAAAGGGATTTGGATACAAAATAATTGATTGCTAGGAGTATTGTGAGTGTAACTATCCGTTAGGACTAGGTCCTAATCAACCTTGTTATTGTTTAATTCAATGTTAATGCCATGTAACATGACTTAAAACCTATTTGGCTAATTAAGGGAAGAATGATATGTATGATAACTTGTTTGATGCCATGATCTATGTGTTTACTTGAGTGTTAAGCAAATGAAATGTATTGCTTGACATATTGCATTGCTTATGCCAAAGGTATGAAATGGCATGCTTGCTTGGAGAATAAGCTACGCACATTGCATACACATGCTTGTGTTTGTGAATGTTATACATGGCTGATTGAAATGAATTGAACAAGGATACTACTTTGTATTCATGCTATTCGAATGACATGGATAGTTTTGTATTGGGAGTTAAGACTCCATAAGCCTAAGGGCTTGGTCTTTGAATGGCATAATGTTGTATTGGATCATGAAATGTATAAAGCTTAAATGAAATGGATAATCAACAACCTTGGTAGCTAGTTTGATAGATAGGAGGGCATGACTTAGAATCTTGAGCTCATTTTTGCACTACGGTGCATATTGGCACTACAGTGCATACTGGTATGACGGTACATATTGGCACTACGGTGCATATTGGCACGACGATGCATATTGGCACTATGGTACATATTGGAACTTCGGTGCATATTGGCACTTCGGTGCATATTGTTAAGATTTGATTATCTAGTAAGCTACTTACCAGAGGTGTTATAAGATGACTTAATAATTCAAATGAACGTTGCTTGTATTGTAAGAAACTTGTATGAACTTCCTTGCTTTGAAATAAATGTATAGATGAATGGCTTTGTGTATGAATGCCTAATTGGTGGTTAGAGTTTTTGATTGCTTGTCACCTAAGAAAAATGATCGAATGGTACATGAGTATTATGATGTATGTTGCTTGTCTTCTAAGCAAGGTGTTCGAATGATATGCTATGATTACATGATGGATGTTGCTATGATTGGATGGGTGATATGTGAAACTTGCCTATGTTTTCCTCCTTGCAATTCGAATGGTACATGATTTATGGTGATGGTCTTGATTCTTTGGATTACATGTAAACTTGGACTTATATGCTTTGAAATTGGCTAGATTTAGTGTTACCTCACTAAGTACATAACTTGTACTTACCACTCTACTTTTCATTCTTCCCATAACAGATTAAAGATACTTCAAGAGGATATCTTGGGTTTGAAGAAACACTTGAGGCAAGCTTAAAAGTATGAATTCATACTCTTTGTATACTCCTAGTTTGGTGGCACTAGATTATGTAATAGGTAGCCTTGATCATGAATTTGAATAGATGATTAAGTCTAGTTTGTGTAATGTTTTGATGGGCCTATTATGTAACCTATTTGGATGATTTAATCTATGTATATGAACCTTGATAATATGTATGTATGAAGTAGATGATGCGCAATTTGTGATGGAAATCTAATGTTTGTTGAATCTTGTCTAATTTGAATGTTAGATTAATGTTGTATGAACATGCATTTGTTCCTATGTTTATTAGCATGATTCGGCTATGTGGAGTTTGAGGCTAAGGTATGATTAAGCATGCATTAGCATGTATAAATCAAATATGCTATGAAATGAGATGACTTGATTGAAAAGAAACAAATGAAATGTGATTAGGTATCATCTAACCATTCGAATAAGATGCTTAAACATGTAAAGAATGTAAATTGGATGCTTTATAATGATCATGTTGAATGATTGAACTAGTAGTTTCTTAAGATGCAAGTAAGCTAGTTAAAGCATGTTTAGTGATCACCTAGAGTTATTCGAATAAGGTGCATAGAATTGATATAAGGTGAAAGTTGTACCATGTTTAATAGTAACTTAAAGTGAAGTATGTCACACATTGAGTTGTTGTTTGAATGTTGTATGTGGTTTGATTGGAATAGGAATATGATAATGGTTACTTAGATTATAAGTAAGGAATGAAACAAAATGGTACTTAATTAGTATGCTATGTAAGTTGGCTTTTGTTTTATGTGGTTTGCTTGAATGTATTGTATGTTTTGAAAGGTTTGGTTTGAGGTTTTTTGCGCATCAAGTCAAGTAATGCTGAGGTTACTTGTTCGAAAAGTAACCTATCTATTGCTTTGTTTTCGCTTTAGTAACGCTCTAAAATCGGGTTACAGCTAACTCGGGGATGGGGTGTTACATTTATTGGTATCAGAGCTTTTTGGTCGATTCTATAAGCTCACTTGCATCGTATAGGATATTGTGCCACCTAGGAGATTTGATATAAGCTTGTGTTGTTGCATAAATGTGTAAATGTGATAACTAAGACTCTATTTGATCTGATTAAACTAGAATGTCATAAACAAGATTGGGTCAGGATAATGAAAGTCTTGTAGGCTCATCGAACGAAGGAGACAGTGTGAGGATGGAACAGAATCCTCCTCAACAGCAAGCTCAATATCGAGCTCAAGCTACTGCTCAACAGGAAGCTCCTACTATCAATCATGTACGGCAAAATGTCTTACAAGTATGAAAGAGATGTTCAATCATCTCGTAACTGCCCTAAAAAAAGATCACCCTATTGCTCCTACTGTTATTGTACCAAATTGAGCCCTTATTGACAAGCTGGCTCAGCATCGGGCATATACCTTCACTGGCACCGATGAGGCTAATCTTGAAGTAGTCGAGTATTGGTTAGAGGCCACTACTCGCATGCTGGCTAAACAATTGTCATGTCCTGACGAGCATAAACTCGAGTGTGCCATCGCTCTGTTGGCAGACGAAGCACTAAGCTAGTGGGAAACCACTACTCTGACTGCTCCTGCAGAGTCTATTACTTGGAAGTTCTTCCTCAATGAGTTCAGGAAGAAGTACATCAGCGAACAATATCTGGCTGAGTGCCAAAAACGATTCTTGTATCTTAAACAAGCTGGTAGACCTATCGAGCAATATGTGAGCGACTATTGCAAGTATTGCAAGTATGGATCCGCATATATCATAACCGAGGCAGACAAGTGCCGAATGTTCATTGACAGGTTAAATGATGAATTATGCCCGATATTCACTGCCTTGGGTATTACCAACTTCCAAAATTTGGTAAACTGGGCCATTGCTACTGAGGCAAAGATGAAAGCCTCGAAAAGACGTAAAAGCGGGCACTCCTAGAAAGACAAACAACCCAGGAACGATGATAAGCCACACTGGCAATCAAAGAAGTCCAAACATTCTAAGGGACACTCTTCAAACTATACCCCTAATCAGAAGAGTAGTTATATTCTAAAACCTCAAACGGTTGTAAAGACTTCAGTCCATGTTGTTTCTATTGATAGCACGGGGAATCTGGCTAAAGCTACTCAATACCCTCTTTGCAAGTTCTATCAGAAACATCATACTGGCCAGTGCAGATTTCAACAGAATTTATGCTTCTCATGTGGAGCATCTAATCATTATATTCAAGATTGTCCCTAGAATCCCAACAAGGCTTCGAATCGAGCTTCTGCAATTGCTAGCTCAGCTCCTTCTAATCGAAACAAAGTACCCAAACAAGCTTAGTCCGAGAATCAGGGGAAACAGAAGGGCCCCTATTCGAATGCTCAGAGTCATTAAGAATCACGAGCCCCTGCTCTTATGTACCACATTTGTGGTAAAGATGATGGAGAAGCTCCTGATGTTCTCGTAGGTACCGTTGAGTTAAATTACAGTCCTGCTTTAATTGATTTAGGGTCTACCCATTCATTTGTTTGTTCTGCCTTGATCAACAAGTTAAAATTGAAACCCGAAATTATTGAATCAAATCTTGTAGTTTCAAATCCATTAAGGGGAAAAACACCCATTAACTTGCGCCACAAGCAAGCTCCTTTGACTATTCAAAATATCTTATTTCCCATTGATCTTTATGTCTTACCAAATTGTGAATTCGACTTGATATTGGGGTTAGATTGGTTAAGTAAACACGAGGCCTGGGTAGATTGCCAAAATCGGAGACTATATCTCTGGGTTTAGGGAAAGAATCCATTCTCTTAATAGACAAGAAACCAACTTCAATCTTTGCTAAGATGATTCTCCAAGATGAAATTGACTTCGGTTTGCCTAGCATGCATGTTGTTTCTGAATTCACTAATGTTTTTCTTGAGGAACTCCCCGGTGTCCCTCCAACCAGAGAAGTAGAGTTAGGGATTGAAGTTCAACCTGGAATAGCTCCGGTGTCCATTAAACCCTATAGAATGGCACATGTTGAGTTGAAATAATTAAAGAAGCAACTTCAAGAGTTGCAAGATAAGGTTTTATGCGGCCTAGCACTTCTCCTTGGGGTGCACCGGTTTTGTTTGTGAAGAAGAAAGACGGGACTATGCGGCTTTGTATTGATTACCGTCAGTTAAACAAGCTTACTATCAAGAATCGGTATCCTCTGTCCAGAATTAAAGATCTTTTCGATCAACTTAGGGATGTTGTCGTATTCTCCAAGATCGACCTTAGATCAGGGTACTATCAAATGAAAGTGAAAGAACAAGATGTACCCAAGATAGCCTTTCGTACTCGATATGGCCACTTCGAATTCCTCGTAATGCCATTCGGGTTAACGAATACTCTAGCTACTTTTATGGATCTCATGAATCGGGTATTCAAGCCCTATCTTGACAAGTTCATGGTCGTATTCTTTGACAATATTTTGGTGTACTCTCGGAATAAGGAGGAACATGCTGAACACCTCTGAATTGTCTTGCAAACACTCCGAGAACATTAATTGTATGCCAAGTTCTCCAAATGTGAATTCTGGTTACCAGAAGTTTCTTTCCTCGGCCACGTTATCTCGGCTGAAGGAATCAAAGTCGATCCAAGCAAGATTCACTCTATTATGAATTGGAGACCTCCAAAGAATGTAAGCAAGGTCGAAGCTTTCTCGGTTTAGCTGGGTATTACAGGAGATTTGTTAAAGGCTTTTCTTTTATTGCCGCAAGTCTTCTTAAGCTCACCTGAAAGGATACACCTTTTGTTTGGTCGGAAAGCCAACAACGAAGCTTCGATCAACTTAAGCAAGCTCTGACTCATGCCCCGGTACTCATCCAACCAGAATCAAGCAAAGAATTCACTGTTTACAGTGATGCTTCTCATCTAGGACTCGGTTGTGTCCTGATGCAAGATGGGAAAGTAATTGCTTACGCTTCAAGGCAACTGAAGCTACACGAGTCTAATTATCCAACACATGATCTGGAACTAGCAGCTATCATATTTGCTCTCAAGATATAGAGACACTATCTATACAGAGAGAAATGCAATCTATTTACCGATCACAAAAGTCTCAAATACCTCCTAACACATAAGGAATTGAATCTGAGACAAAGGAGATGGCTCGAATTACTTAAGGACTACGATTTGGTTATCGACTACCATCCGGGGAAAGCAAACGTAGTTGCTGAAGCCCTCAGTCGCAGACCATACTCGGGTAACTCCTAAATCTAGAATTTTGATTAAATTCATTTGAGTCACGCCTTCTCTTATTTTGCAAACAATGAATTTAGAGTTTTCTTAAGCTACAAGTTACTATTCAAACATTCCTTGAAATACAAGTAACCCATTCGAATAATAATTTGTGTCTAAAATACTTGTAACCATTGAAATTGAGTCTTTCTTAGCTTGTAAGAAAGAATTCGAACAATGCCTTGTGAAACAAGAAACAATTCGAACAGTGCCTTGCATTGCAAGAAATCTATTGAAAATCATTCTAATCACCTTGTTAATTCTTTCGTAGCTACTATGGCTATCAATACTCGTTTTTGACTATCCAAGGGCCGGAAATTTTTGTCTGAACTTCAAGTTCAATCCGATTTCATCTCGATAATTAAAGAACTCCAACAAGTTGATCCAGATCTTCGGAAGATCATATCTAAGCTTGCTTCTGAGTCTAACTCTAACTTCTCCCTCAAGTCAAATGGACTCCTCTATTTCAAAGATAGAGTTTGTGTTCCTAACAATGAGGAACTAAGATGGGAAATGTTGCAAGAAGCACATCAAAGTTCTTTCTCGATCCACCCTGGATCAGTTAAGATGTATAAGGACCTAAACCCACTATACTGGTGGCCAGGCATGAAATCTGCAATCACGGACTTCGTATCCAAGTGCTTAACGTGTCAAAGAGTCAAAACCGAGCATCAAGTCCCTATTGGATTGCTTCAACCTATTGAACTTCCCCAGTGGAAGTGGGATCAAATTACTATGGACTTTGTCACCGGTCTTCCTTATACTCCAAGAAAGAATGATGTTGTATGGGTGATTGTTGATAGATTCACTAAATCTACGCACTTCATCCATGTTCATATGAACATGAGCTTGGAAACCCTTGCCGAGCTGTATATCCGTGAAGTGATTTGGTTACACGGTGTACCTACAGCAATTATCTCCGATCGTGGCCCTCGTTTTGCTTCTCGATTCTGGAATTCTCTATAGAAAACTCTAAGAGATAAAGTACATCTTAGTACGGCCTTTCATCCTCAATTGGATGGCCAATCTGAGATAATCATTCAAGTGTTAGAAGATATGTTACGAGCTTGTGCTATTAACTTTGGGAAGAATTGGGAAAAATCCCTACCTCTTGTAGAGTTTGTCAACAACAATAACTATCAATCTTCTATTCAAATGGCACCATTTGAAGCTCTATATGGTAGAAGATGTAAAACTCCCTTATGTTGGTCTGAATTGGGAGAAAACAAAGTATTGGGACCTTAATTGCTTCAGGAAACTGAAGAATAAATCAAGATCATTCACGATCAATTGAAGGCAACTTTCGATAGACAGAAAGCGTACGCTGATTTGAAAAGAAGAGATATTCAGTATGCTATTGGAGACAAAGTCTTTCTAAAGGTCTCGCCTTGGAAGAAAGTGCTCAGATTTGGAAGAAAAGGGAAGCTCAGTCCCCGATACATCAGACCATTTGAAGTTATTGAAAGAATTGGTCCAGTGGCCTATCGACTAGGTCTTCCTAGAGAGTTCGATAGAATACATAATGTTTTCCATGTTTCAATGCTCAGAAGGTATCGATCTGATCCTTCACACATTCTTGAGCCCGAAGAGGTAGAATTGAATCTCGATTTGTCCTACGAAGAAGAACCTATCCAAATTCTTGACCGGGAAGTAAGAAAGCTTCGGAACAAGATTGTTCCCCTTGTTAAGATCTTATGGAGAAATCATAAGGTGGAAGAAGCTACCTGGGAATCTGAAGAAGTCATGAGGAAGCAGTATCCTCACCTATTCGATTCAGGTAAATTCAAGGACGAATTTAATTTAAAGGAGGAGAATTGTAACACCCCAAATCCTAGCTTAGAAGTATTGAAGCCAAATTGAATAAGTTGATAGCTTAATTGAATTTAGAATTAAGCTAAATTGAATAGTCAAGGGTCTAATTGAAAGAATAAATGAAATAAGTGATCAAATTAAGAAAGACCAATTTGAATTAAGTAAGATAGATTAGGCTTGCATGATAAATTCTATGATTCTCTTTTTTGCCCTTGACTAATTAAATGATTAGTTACTAACTAAGGTTAGTTTAGTAAAATCCTAATTCCACTAATGTGGATAACGACATTGTCATCATCTTCTTCATTATTGTTGGCCGAATAAGAGAGAAGAAATAGAGAGAAGAAAGCTTGGAAAAAATCAGCCATTGAAGAAGAAATTTAGCTTGCATGTGTAGTGATTTTCCATTGAAATTAAGCTAGAAGCAAAGTAAGATTCTACTTGTATTCAATTGATTAGGCAAATATATATGTAGAATTGGACTGTTTTGATGATTATAGATAAGATTCGCTATTGAATATGTTTTTAGATGATTGAATGGTTGTAGAATTATGTAAATTTGAAGAATGAACACTAGGTACAATGCTGGAAATTATGTGTTTATGATAGTGTATTAAGCTAGGATGCTGGAAAATTGAATTGTGAAGTTGAAGTGAGAATTGAATGATTAGAACTTAAAATTGAGCTATGGAATTAATGAATTGGCTATGATCATGATTTGATTTTGTAAAGAAGGTGTTAAACAACTTGAATTGTTAGCAAACAAGGCTGGAAATGAAAGATAAAAGTATGATCATAGTCACACAACATCGAAACTGTTTTGTGGAATTGAAATTGAGTAAATATGCAAGATTAGGCATTGTAACCAACTTACCCTGTTTTGGCAGCCTTGTATAATGGATTAAAATTGACTTAACATGTTTAGGATATCATATGAAATGAATTATAGGGCCAAAACATTGGTTAAAATGAATTTAAGGCATTAAAATGTGAATAGGTACAATCTGCCCAGAATTGCTATGTTCTGGGCAGTAATTTTGAAAATCCACCAAAAATTGTACAGATCAAATTCAGGGCTGAAATTTCAATGAAATTATACTTAGAATGTCTATTTTCCTTAGGTGGAAACAGAATTTAAAACTGGGTCATATGCTGAAAACTGTAAATAGGAATTGTTGGACAGTGCAAATTGTCCAGACAGTGTAAATGCCCTGTCTTTGAACAATAAACTGTATTAATTGGATAAGAACTAAAATGCAAGTCTTACATGGTCTTATATAAAGTTTCATTATCTTTCCAACGGTGTATTAATCTAAATTCCGACGTACGAATTAAAAGATATGGCCATTTAAAGGGACAGTGTGCAAACTGCCAGGCAGCAGTGTCCTGGGCAGTTTGGGACTGTTTTTGCACCTAGTAACAAACTGTTTCCAAAACAGTTTTGGGACATTGTAACCTGTCCAATTAAGCTTTAAAATGAATTAATAACAATAAGGAAATGAACTAGTAAGAAATGATTAAAAGGAAGCATAAAAATAGTAGCTAAATGTTAGGTACAAATGTGGTAACATTGCTACTATGATTATGTGATATATTGTGCTTGTTTTGATGAAATGTGTATGTGCTATGCTTGCTAGATCAAGGACAGCAAGTTGGGGAGGAAGAGGATAGGAGTGGACATCCCAAAGCTAGAGGCAAAGGGATTTGGATACAAGATAATTGATTGCTAGGAGTATTGTGAGTGTAACTATCCTTAGGGTTAGGACTAGGTCCTAACCAACCTTGTTATTGTTTAATTCAATGTTAATGCCATGTAACATGACTTAAAACCTATTTGGATAATTAAGGGAAGAATGATATGTATGATAACTTGTTTGATGTCATGATCTATGTGTTTACTTGAGTGTTAAGAAAATGAAATGTATTGCTTGACATATTGCATTGCTTATGCCAAAGGTATGAAATGGCATGCTTGCTTGGAGAATAAGGTACGCACATTGCATACATATGCTTGTGTTTGTGAATGTTATACATGACTGAATAAAATAAATTGAACAAGGATACTACTTTGTATTCATGCTATTTGAATGTCATGGATAGTTTTGTTCTGGGAGTTAAGACTCCATAAGCCTAAGGGCTTGGCCTTTGAATGACATAATGTTGTATTGGATCATGAAATGTATAAGCTTAAATGAAATAGATAATCAACAACCTTTGTAGCTAGTTTGATAGGTATGAGGGCATGCCTTAGAATCTTGAGCTCATATTGGCACTAAGGTGCATATTGGCACTACGGTGCATATTGGTACGACGGTTGAGCTCATATTGGCACGACGGTGCATATTGGCACGACGGTGCATATTGGCACTACGGTACATATTGGCACTTCGGTGCATATTGTTAAGATTTGATTATCTAGTAAGCTACTTACCAAGGGTGTTATAAGATGACTTAATAATTCAAATGAACGTTGCTTGTATTGTAAGAAACTTGTATGAACTTCCTTGCTTTGAAAGAAATGTATAGATGAATGGCTTTGTGTATGAATGCCTAATTGGTGATTAGAGTTTTTGATTGCTTGTCACCTAAGCAAAATGATCGAATGGTACATAAGTATTATGATGTATGTTGCTTGTCTTCTCAGCAAGGTGTTCGAATGATATGCTATGATTACATGATGGATGTTGCTATGATTGGATGGGTGATATGTGAAACTTGCCTATGTTTTCCTCCTTGCAATTCGAATGGTACATGATTTATGGTGATGGTCTTGATTCTTTGGATTACATGTAAACTTGGACTTATATGCTTTGAAATTGGCTAGATTTAGTGTTACCTCACTAAGTACATAACTTGTACTTACCACTCTACTTCTCATTCTTCCCATAACAGATTAAAGATAATTCAAGAGGATATCTTGGGTTTGAAGCAACGGTTGAGGCAAGCTTAAAAGTATGAATTCATACTCTTTGTATACTCCTAGTTTGGTGGCACTAGATTATGTAATAGGTTGCCTTGATCATGCATTTGAATAGATGATTAAGACTAGTTTGTGTAATGTTTTGATGGGCCTATTATGTAACCTATTTGGATGATTTAATCTATGTATATGAACCTTGATAATATGTATATATGAAGTAGATGTTGTGCAATTTGTGATGGAAATCTAATGTTTGTTGAATCATGTATAATTTGAATGATAGATTAATGTTGTATGAACATGCATTTGTTCCTATGTTTATTAGCATGGTTCGGCTATGTGGAGTTTGAGGCTAAGGTATGATTAAGCATGCATTAACATGTATAAACCAAATGTGCTATGAAATGAGATGACTCGATTGAAAAGAAACAAATGAAATGTGATTAGGTATCATCTAACCATTCGAATAGGATGCTTGAACATGTACATAATGTAAATTGGATTCTTTATAATGATCATGTTGAATGATTGAACTAGTAGTTTCTTAAGATGCGAGTAAGCTAGTTAAAGCATGTTTAGTGATCACCTAGAGTTATTCGAATAAGGTGCGTAGAATTGAAATAAGGATGAAAGTTGTACCATGTTTAAAAGTAACTTAAAGTGAAGTATGCCACACACTGAGTTGTTGTTTGAATGTTGTATGTGATTTGATTGGAATAAGAATATGATAATGGTTACTTAGATTATAAGTAAGGAATGAAACAAAATGGTACCTAATTATTTTGCTATGTAAGTTGGCTTTTGTTTTATGTGGCTTGTTTAAATGTATTGTATGTTTTGAAAGGTTTGGTTTGAGATTACTTGCGCATCAAGTCAAGTAATTCCGAGGTTACTTGTTCGACAAGTAACCTATCTATTGCTTTGTTTTCACTTTGGTAACGCTCCAGAATCAGGTTATGGCTAACCCGGGGATGAGGTGTTACATGGTCTGCCTGGGACTATTGTCCATGAGCCACGGCTCGGGGGACGCCCCATTTATATGTGATATGTTTTCGATATTAGCCATTGCTATGTGCTTTGGACTAAGTATCGCTTGGACCTATATGGTCAAACTCGGACCAATGTTATTCATTATCAAATGTGTGATCCAAGGCAAGCAAGTAAATACATGAACCTAATGAGAAATCAAATAAGAATTCTGAAGAAATTGGTAAGGCTCTTGGTGAGCTTAGTGTTATGCAAAACTCTTTGTGAGCAAGGAAGTTTTCAAGGCTCTTGGTGAGCATAAAGTTGATAGCTCTTGGTGAGCATAAAGTGGATATCTTTTGGAGATCAATTGATTGATATAAGATTAAGACTCAAAAGATACCTCAAAGACCAGAATCTTTCAAGAACTTCTAATAAACAAGAAAAGTTTAAGCTAACTTAACTCACATGAAAGCTCTTGTACAATCACATTCTTGAATTGCTTGGTTTTGTTATAACCCTATCCATTATTGCTTATTATCTTGCCATTACTACCTCACTTAGGCTATATAAGCCTAATGCATTTTACAATCATGCATTGCAGGACACTTTAAGTTCATGTAATCTATTCATGTTCAAATGTCGCAAGTTGCTCCTTCAGATACAAATTAGAATTTAGAAGTTCCTTTAAAGACACCTAGGATGGTGGCACCAAGTATTTACTTGTGAAGCTAGTTTAAATCATGTTGGCATGTAATTAATACATTGAGAATTATTTGTAAATCCTTGTGTGGTTTATGAATGCCTAAATAGTTTAAATGACTCAAATGGCTAAATAAAAATTCATAATTGAACGTGTGATAAGAATGTATGAATTTCATGTGTGGTAGGTGGTGAGTAGAATGGTTGCCTCAATTGGTAGGTAAATCATATGAACTTCATAACATTTGAGAATCACGAATTGAAACAATTGTAACTTAGGATGTTATAATTGAAATATGTTAATGGATTCAAATATGTAAATTGAAGCCTTGTTTCATGTAGGTTCGGATATAAGTATACATAGGTTAATAGTTGTCTAGAGTTTGAAATATTTAAGTATTAAATGTGATTGCTGGTTCGTTGCTTGGATAATTATATCTTTCAAATGATTGTAATGTAAGATGGGTTTGGAATTATAATTGGGTGCTTCCATACTATGACAATATTAGGTTCAATTGGTATTTTGGCCTGCTTAGTATGTAAATTACGATTTAAATTGTTATGATTAATCAAGATTAAATGGTAATCAAGAACGAACAACTCTGACATACTTGGGGATATTCAAAGCATATATCAAATAGATTTCATAAATGCTTAAGTCATATTCATCTATTAAGTGATAATTTTAGAGAGTTCTAAATTATGGAATTAATATGATAATGATTCGAATTCTTCTTCTCTTGGTTCACATCGAATTGGCTGGCTGATATGTGTTTATATGATCAAAAGTGGATAATAAATTTTATGCGATAATTTTTCAAGAGTAGAAGTTAATCTTTAACTAGTTCAAATAAATTGTTTGAGATCTAAATACGACTACTCTTGATCTGAACATATGATATAAGTCAAGGTTATCATGGAAAGTAATTGTACTTGTATTATAAGAAGATGGTATAATTGTCTAGTATAAAAACATTTAAAAGATTTGTATACAATTGTGGATTGTCATAGGCCATTGGTTGTTTGGGTTGCTATTGAGTGTTATGTAAGAATATAAGATTAAGGAATGCTTCATTGAATAACTATACACTTATGACTATATTGTTTAATTATGGTTAATTCAGAAGATTTGAAATTTTCTGGTTCATGTTTTCGGTTTTTCCTTGCTGTGACATCTTAAACTTTGATTTTCTTTTAGGATGGGTTTAGGACGTTACAAACCTGGCTGTGCATTGTTCTGACGAGGGGCATTATTTTGACGTTGGGCATTGTTCTATTGTAGGGCCTTGTATTGGTTTTCTTCTTGATTTCCCCAAGCTAGATTCGGCTGATGCCTTCATCTTGCATTGTAAGTATTTGAGTTAAAATTAAAATTGTGATTCATATTGCCAACATAATTTATCGACTCAGGTTTGGTAGGGCAATCTTCTGTATGATGATCCTTTCCAAAAATCGTACATAATAGGGTTAATACCTTAACTTCTTGGGCCTCATTACTCTTTTGGTTTTAGTAATGAACCTTTGAAGGATACTAACAACCTCTATGTAGTTCTTGTCAAGTAATGAACCAGCTGCCGAAGCATCAACAACAGTCATCGTTTGTGCATTTAATCTATTGTAGAAGGTTTATATTTGGGTCCAATTCGGGAATCCATGCATAGGACACCTTCTCAAAAAATGTTTAAATCTTCCCCAAGCATCATATAAGGTTTCATCCTTAGCCTACCTGAATGTAATGATCTCACCTCGTAGCTTGGCACTAAGTATTGGTGGTTGGAAATACATCAGAAACTTCTGGCATAGGTCCCCCCCATGAGGTGACAGAGCCAGATGGTAAAGAATTGAGCCAAGTTTTTGCTCTATCTATCAAGGAAAAAGTGAATAGTTTCAGCTTCACGGTATCTTCTGATACTCCAGGCTGCTGAAATAGCTGGAAAATCTCCATTAATTGCTTTAGGTGTTACCTCGGATCTCTAGTAAGTGCTCCATTAAATTGGCCTACATTCAAAAGAGTTTAAATCATTACCAGATTAAGTTTAAAATTTGGAGCGTTTACCTCGGGACCAACTACTCCTGGCATCAAATTATCAACATTTGGTGCCAAGTGCTCTCAAATAGATCTCTCTTCCTCCTCATTAAAAGCTGGGGCAATAGGAGCTGGTGGTATCTCATTGTTAGGTGGATTCTCCTCATTGTGCAACACACCATTTCCTCTATTACCTTGTTGATTCATCTCTCGAATCTATTTCTTTAACCTTCGCAAGGTTCTTTCAATTTCCAGATCGTATAGCCAATCTTCCACCACAGGGCGATTTCTGGTCATACACCGGTCAAGAAAAAGAAAAAATAAAATAAAAAAACAAAAACAAAACTAAGACAAGTAAAAATCTGAAAACAATAAACTCTGTTGCAATCCCCTACAACGGCGCCAAAAACTTGTTGACTCGTGGGAGTACTTGGCAAAAAGGGTGGAAATGCGTTGGAAATGTATAAAAAATTGCCAAGAATAATTTTTTTTTATACAAGTATACACGGTTTACAAGTAATACATCAGTAAGCTGAGTTATATATCCCACAAGGATTCGTCAAGAGTTTAATTGCTTAACTTGTTTACTTGTCAAGGAAAAGTTGTTTGATTTGAAGTTGATTTTGAAATAGTTTAAAAGAAATGAAGCAAAATGATAAAGTGTTGGAAATGAGAGTTTTCAAATGAGTGATAAGCGTTGGCAAGGTATGCCTAGTTTACACGTTATTCATGCCATGCCAGCCTTTAATAATGTCTGTCTTGGCATTGTTTGTCGAGCACATTCAAAATTGGCATTGCCTCTTGTTGCGCGTAATAAGTGCTACGCAATTGTGCAAGTATACACATTGCAAGTTATAGTATAAAAGATATCGTCTCCACAGGGATTGGTGCAACTTCAAGAATCTAGTCTCGTGCACTGTAAAAAGTAAAAGAAAACACAAGTAGAAGATTATAGGAGTTTAACTAATAACTATTCTAGAAAGCAAATAAGTAAAAGGTGATTTAATTAAATGAGAGAGATAGGCCAGGTTATCGTGAGTTGAGGTGTGATAGCTTTGAACTAATAATTACCTGCCAAGACTTCAATTTTCACAATCTTAGCTTTGAACTTGATTTCAATTCTCAGAACCGGGGCACAAAGTATGATTGGCTTTTCATTTTTAGGAAAACTTAGGAGTTACTCGGAATCAAATTATAATGCTTGTGAGTGTGTGTGGAGTTGTGTGCAAGTTGATGTTTCGGATTCTATGCAAACAAGAGGTTTTCAAATTACTTCATTGGGTTCTTTTTAACATGTTTTAACTAGAGCCAGTTTTGGGCACCTCTAGTGTTTTGTTTTTAGTTTTCTTAAGTTAATTAATTTATTCGACTAGAGCCGGTTTCGGGCACCTCTAGCGATCAATTTTTTTAGCACATGCTAGAGCCAATTTCGGGCACCTCTAGCGATCAATTTTTTAGCACATGCTAGAGCCAATTTCGGGCACCTCTAGCATTCATCCAATTTTTATTCTAATCCCCCAATTTGTTAATTATCAACCTAAGTTCACTAGAATTCCTTAAATCAATCAAACCACAACAGTGCTTCATCAAATTTAGCATCATTGTAAAATTTTAAGTTTTTCCATGGTTATCCTAGAATAAAAATTCTATCAATTAAGTGCATTGGCAAAGTCATCATCGGATATTCATCAAATCTAGGCGATTCTTGTTCCAACTAAAGGCATGGCAAGCAATTTATGTATCCTAAATGTAATACTTAAGATGAATGTAACTAAACATGGTAACTACTAATAACAATCCCCCCCAAACTCGAGTGAGGCATTGTCCTCAATGCATGTATTAAATAAAAATAACGAGAAATAAAATGCAAATGAGGACTTACTCCGAGAGTTCGTCGTCGTGGATGATTAGTTTCCTTTTGGTCGGTGTCTTGATTCTCTTGCTTGAACGCGATGGTTGTTTCCTTGTTACCGGTGGTGGAATCGATCCCCGTACGGGGTTGTCCTCGTCGTCCTCTTCATCAATGTCATTGGCTTTTCGCTTTAAGGATTCAATTGGTGCGATCTTTGTTGGTGCAATGGAGGACTCGTCCGAATATGAAAAATCAGACAATGATTCCGTAGGAGTTGATTCGAGCATAGGTGCTTTACCTTTGGCTTTTGCAGTGGTTGCCGAGATGTCTCTAGCTTTGGTTGTCGTGGCATCTTCAGGGTTGGTTGTCGTGGCATCTGCTTGTGCAGGCACGATGTAGGTTTCCGCGGCATCATCTGTTGCGGTTGCCTTGACGACTGCTTCATTGGTTGTTGGGGCAAGGATCTCGGCAGGAAAGATTGGGAATGGCACGCGATTGTCCGGGTACTTTTCTAGGATGACTTGGGTGATGGCATTGTTATGCTCCATCATGTACCGCATGAACATTAGTTTTCGGTCTTCAATTTGCCTTAGGTGGCTTGCTAATGGTTGCAAGAGTGCTTCAAAGTGTCCCGAGGTTGATGGCCGAGTTGCACGGCGTTAGGTGCTTGGGCATTAGGGATTGCCGGGGTGGCAGGAGTTGCCGCGGCAATTGGAGGCCTTGAGGATTTTTCCGGTGCCTCTCCCATTAGCTTTCGGATTTGTGCTTGATTCCAACCGGACTTTGGTAGGGCCTTTTCATCGGTTGACTCACTTGGAACATGCATCTCCTTGCAAAGATTAGAAATTAAGCAAGGGAAGAAAAGAGAACCCTTATCTTTTGAGCTACATACAAAAATCTCATCACAAATAATTTTTCCAATGTTAATGATGCGATTATGCAAAATAGAATGTATGAGCAAAAGACGTGGTATATCAACGGTAGTATTGTGTGTGGTGGGCATTAAAGAGGTTTTAACAAACTTATTCCATAGTTTTACCTCGGGTTTAAGCCGAAGGCGATTTACTGTGCCCTTGTATTTACCGTCGTTCCAATGAGTTCCCGGTTGAGTGAGTTCTTGAAGCACCTTGTCGAGTTTCTTGGGCATGATTTGATCAACAAAGGCTTGATGCTCGTCCTTCTCAATGTAGAGCCCGTAAAAGGTGTTGACGTTTTCGGAGCTTATGAGTATGGCCTTGTCATGAACAAAAGCATAAGGATTATCCGGGTTAGGTGAGTGAGCATAGAATTCTCTTACCCATGAGATGTTACCCGGTTCCGATTGATGGCAAAAGATTTGCCACTTTTGATGTGCAATCCTCTCGAAGATGAATGGTTCAAGGCCGAAATCTTGATGAGATTTGGAGTATTCAAAGCCTTGTTCTTCGTAAATCTCCCAGCTTTCGAACTTGGAGTGAAATCTTTCTTGAACCATCGGTGTAGCAAACTTCTTGTATCTTGGTTCTTTGGAGAAACTTGGATGAACTAAAAATTTAATTTTGGATGCCATAGATGATCTTGGTTGTGAGTTTTGTAAAAACAAAGAAAATAAAATAAAAGAAACTAAAGAGTTGCAAGATTCAAAGTAGGAATAGGTTTCTTGGAAGTTAAGGGTGATGGGTTATATAGAAAAGATAGGTAGTAAATATGGTGGGTGGGATTAATTTTTGGAAAGACGAAAAAAAAGGGTTTCGGTTTAGAGGAAAGGTGACAGCAAGGGGGTTTAATTAGGGTAAGTTGGAGGCTTTATATAAGCCTTAGATTCAACCCATTAATTTCCTTGTTGAAGATGTTTTCCTTCTTGGATTAAAATTCCTCTTTATCTTGAACTATTTTCCTACAATTCAAAGACAAATCAAATAAGGATTAAAATTAAAGGTAAACTAATAAAAGAAAATAAATAAAGATGTGTAAAGGGATTCTTAAACTTAAAAAGATAAAAAAAAAAAGAAAATTTATCCTACAAGAGCAAATAATCGAAAGTAATAAAAAATAAAAAAAAATTAAATAGTTCGACAAAATTAAAAATGAAAATAAAAAATAAAAATAAAATATCGAAAGGAGAGCATGCTCATGCATCTCCTAAGGTGGCCACTTCTTTGTTACGTTCCACATGGGCACCATTGTAGTGCTTTAATCTTTGTCCATTACCTTTGAATTCATTTTTGTCAGTGATGGACTTGATTATCACGGCACCATGGGAGAATGGTTTGACAACTTCGAATGGTCCCGACCATCTTGATTTCAGCTTTCCCGAGAAAAGTTTTAGCCGAGAATTGAATAAGAGAATTAGTTGCCCTGGCGTGAATTACCGCGGCAATAGTTTCTTGTCATGCCATTGCTTTGTTTTCTCCTTGTAGATTCGTGCATTGTTATAGGCGAGTGCATGGAATTCTTCTATCTCATTGAGGTCCAACAAACGCTTTTGTCTGGCACTTTCCCAATCCATATTCACGGTCTTGATTGCCCAATATGCCTTGTGTTCGATTTCCACCGGTAGATGGCATGTTTTGCCATAGACAAGTCGGAAGGGGGACATACCTAAGGGTGTTTTGAATGCAGTGCGATATGCCCAAAGTGCGTCATCTAGTCTTAATGACCAATCCTTCCTAGAGGGATTTACAACTTTCTCTAGTATACCCCTCAATTCTCGGTTGGAAATTTCTGCTTGCCCGTTGGTTTGTGGGTGATATGCCGTGGCGATCTTGTGTGATATGCTGAAGCGTTGCAACATCTTGGCAATAAGTCTGTTGTCAAAATGCTTGCCTTCGTCACTGATAATTGCTCTCGGCATCCCAAACCGTGTAAATATGTTTTTCTGTAAGAATCGTTGCACGGTCTTGGAATCGTTGTTGGGAACTGCAGTTGCCTCAACCCATTTAGACACGTAGTCGACGGCAAGTAAAATGTAGAGATTGCCGAATGAAGATGGGAAAGGTCCCATAAAATCGATCCCCCATACATCGAACAATTCCACCTCGATGATGTTCTGGAGCGGCATCTCATGCCGTCTAGAGATATTGCCCGTCATTTGGCAACGATCACATTGCTTGTAAAAGTTTTGGGCATCTTTGTACAATGTTGGCCAATACAACCCGGATTGCAAAACTTTGGCCGCGGTACGAGTTCCTCCAAAATGTCCTCCATAGGGTGAAGAATGGCATTGCCGAAGCACATTCTGTTGCTCTTCTTCAGGGACACGTCGGCGTACATTGTTTAAACAAAAGAAGCTCGTCCCAAAAGTAATGATTAGCATCATGGCAGAACCGCTTCTTCCCTTGGTGAGTAAGGCCATAAGGTAAAATACCACAAACAAGGAAATTAACTAAATCAGCGTACCAGGGTATTACCGAGGCATGTGCTGCCGTGGCGACTGCTCCCAAAATTGTTGAGGCGTGCGCGTTAAAGGCTGCTGCGGCGTCGAGAGTTGTCGAGGCGTCGAGGGTTGCCGAGGCATGCGCGTCCATGGTTGCTGAGGCAACTAAAAGTTATTCATCCGGGAATGCATCGCATATCTCTAGATCCGCGTCCTCCTCCCTATTGTGTTCTAAACGTGATAAGTGATCGGCCACTTGATTTTCTGTTCCTTTCCTGTCCTTAATTTCAATATCAAATTCTTGTAAAAGTAATATCCAATGAATCAAACGAGGTTTGGCATCCTTTTTAGCAAATAGATATTTGATTGTCGAATCGTTCGTATGAACAATTACCTTTGTACCAATCAAATAGGATCGGAACTTGTCAAATGCGAAAACTACAACTAGTAACTCTTTCTCCATTGTTGTGTAATTCACTAGAGCACTATTAAGAGTTTTACTAGCGTAGTATATCACATGGAAGGTCTTACCTGTGCGTTGGCCTAGGACTGCTCCTACTGCGAAATCACTTGCATCACACATGAGCTCAAAAGGTAGCGTCCAATCTGGTGGAACGACAATGGGTGACGAGGCAAGCTTTTCCCTTAAGGTTTCGAATGCTTGGGTGCAAGAATCATCAAAATCGAAGACTTTATCTTGTTCAAGCAAATTCCACAAGGGTTTAGTGATTTTAGAAAAATTATGAATGAACCTCCTGTAAAAACCAGCATGTCCAAGAAAGCTTCGAATTCCTTTAACCGAACTTAGTGGGGGTAATCTCTCGATCACGTCCACCTTGGCTTTGTCTACTTCAATTCCCTTGGATGAAATCTTGTGGTCGATCACTATTCCTTCATCTACCATAAAATGGCACTTCTCCCAATTGAGGACTAAATCAGTTTCTTCAGATCTTGCCAACACCTTCTCTAAATTGCTGAGACAGCTGTCGAAGTCATTACCAAAAACAGAAAAATCATCCATGAAGATCTCAAGGAAGTCTTCGACGATGTCTAAAAAGAGTGCCATCATGCATCTTTGGAAGGTTGTCGGGGCGTTACACAATCCAAACGGCATCCTTCGGAAAGCATAAGTACCGTATGGACATGTGAAGGTTGTTTTTTCTTGATCTTCTGGTGTTATGACAATTTGATTGTAACCTGAATAACCATCAAGAAAACAATAAAAGGGTTTACCTGCAAGACGGTCAAGCATTTGATCAATAAAGGGTAATGGGAAGTGATCTTTCCTAGTGGCTTTGTTTAGCTTTCGATAATCCATACAAACCCTCCAACCGGTCACAGTCCTGGTTGGAATGAGTTAATTGTTTTCATTACTTACCACCGTTATACCTCCAATTTTCGGTACACATTGTACCGGACTTACCCATGTACTATCAAAGATAGGGTATATAATGTCGGCGTCAAGCCACTTGATGATTTCTTTCATTACAACCCCTTTCATGGCATGATTTAGTCTCCTCTGGGCCTCAATTGAAGGTTTGTGATCATCTTCCAGCAAAATCTTGTGCATGCACACTGCCGGGCTAATTCTCTTCAAGTCGGCAATTGTCCATCCTATTGCCTTTTTGTGTAGTTTCAACATTTTGATCAGCTTCTTTTCCTGCTCAGGATGTAACTTAGAAGAAATAATTACATGCAATGTATTATCGGTTCCTAAGTATGCATATTTTAGTTGTTTTGGCAACTGTTTCAACTCAAGAAATGGTGGTTGTTCAATAGAGGGCTTTTCGCGCTTACCTTCCTTACCTGAGTAATCCAATGGTTCAAAGTATGTACCTGGTCGATTGATTAGCCAATTTGCCTCTTCCTTTTGTTCCTCATCGACCGGTTTTTCATACTCCTCAGGTTCCTCTTGATCGGCAATGTAGTTGTCGAGGCAACTAAATTCCTCGTCGAAGTTAAACTCTACCGTGGCATGAAGAAGTTGGCATTCTTCTGGATCATCGGCATGCCTTAGTGTTTGGAACACATTTAGTTTAACTTTCTGGTCATTCACCCTCATTGTGAGTTCTCCTTTTTCAACATCGATCAAGGTTCTCCCTATTGCTAGGAATGGTCTCCCGAGAATGATAGGTGCATGCTCATCTGCTTCACAATCCAAAACAATAAAGTCAGCGGGAAAAATAAATTTATCAACTTTTACCAGTATGTCTTCAATTTTTCCCTCTGGATGCACATAGGATCTATTGGCTAGCTGTAGCATAACTGTTGTAGGTCTTGCCTTCCCGATTCCTAGTTTCTGGAAAACCGATTTAGGCATCAAATTTATGCTAGCTCCAAGGTCGCATAATGCTTTCCCGACATAGTGGTTTCAAATAGAACAGGGTATTGTGAAACTTTCGAGATCCTTCAACTTAGGTGGCATACGATTGTGCAACATGACCATGCATCCCTCTGTTGCGGCAACTGTTTCAAACTCTCCTAGCCTTGTTCTCTTAGACACAATGTCTTTAAGAAACTTGGCATAGTTCAGCATTTGTTCAATTGCTTCCACCAATGGCAAGTTGATGTGGACTTGCTTTAGGATATCAAGAACTTCTTGAATTGATATTCTTGCTTTTGTCGCTTCAACCTTTGTGGGAATGGTGGTGGAAGTCGGATATCTTCGATCCTTTCATTGGTTTGGAACCTGATTGATGGCATTGTCGGGACAACTGAAGTTGCCGAGGCATTATCAACTGGGGTTGTCGAGGCATGCTTATCACAAGTTGTCGAAGCATCCTTATCGTCGGTTGCCGAGGCATGTTTATTGTCGGTTGCCGCGGCAATTCCCAGTTCAGCATCTGAGGCTTTGCCGCTAGGTTCGTCTTGATCTTTTTGTGGAGTTTTGTTTGATGAGCAGGCTTGAGCCTCTTTAAGTTGTTGGCCACTTCTAGTGGTGATCGCCTTACATTGCTCATGGCCAGTTCCTCTTGCGACTTCAGTATCGCTAGGTAAACCTCTTTGCGGTCTAGTATTCAGGTTTTGAGCAAATTGTCCGACTTGATTTTCCAATGATTTGATTGCCGCCTCTTAGTTTTGCAATCTCATCTCGGTCCTGTTAATAAAAGCATCAGTTCTTTTTATGAAGTTACTATTCTCAGCCATATAAGACTCAGTTTTCATCATAAAAGCATTTAGAGAATTTTCCAAAGAACTAGATGTTGTCGGTTGTTGTTGTGGCAACTGTTGTCGTGGCATATTCTACTACAATCCTGATGCTTGTGCATTCTGATTGTTCTGGTTTAGAGCATTGTTGGGATTACTCCATGAAAAATTCGGGTGCTTCTTCCAAGCTGGATTGTATGTATTGGACATCATATTGTTGTTCCGATGGTAATTCCCCACATAGAAGCTGGATTCTGGATTCTGCATACATTCAGAAGAATCATGGTTATCACCACATAACTCACAAAAAGAATCCATTACCTTAACCTCATATGTGTTGTTTGGTTTTTGCATGTTCTGGACCATCTTGGTTAAAGTGGCCAATTGTGCCAAAATTGAATCTGATGATCCTAGTTCATGTATTGTGGCTTGGCGTCTAACTCCTCCTCTTCTAGTAGAGGGTAATTGATAATCATTCTTGGCCAGCCTGTTTAGAATTTGCATTGCTTCCTCCGGTGACTTTTCTAGGAGTATGCCATTTGTCGAGGCGTCTAGCATCATCCTTGTTGGTGTATTCACGGCGTTGTAAAACATTGTTACTTGAGTCCAGACCGGGAATCCGTGTAGGGGGCATTTGTGTAGAAGTTCTCTATATCGCTCCCAAGCCTCGTACATGGATTCATCATCTGCCTGCCGAAAAGAAGTAATGTCCTTACGAAGCTTATCAGTAAAATTTGTAGGATTAAACCAAGCAAGGAAATCACGACACGGATCGGTCCAAGATCCTATTGATCCAGCAGGAATGCTATTCAACCATGCTTTCGCCCTATCCCTCAGTGAATAGGGGAATAATTTTAATCGTAAAACATCGAGGGTGACTCCGTGTATTTTGAACGAGTTGCAAATCTCGAGGAAAGATTTAAGATGTTATCGTGCATCTTCAGTTGCTGAGTCGCCAAATTGACCAATTGTGTTGATCATATTAGACATTACCGGTTTCAACTCAAAGTGGTCGACTTCAATTTCAGGTGCGACAACTCCTGGATTAAGTCCATCAAGATCTTCTTCCAGATAGTCTCGAATAGTTCTGTTTCGTTCAAGAATCACTCCTCCTCCTGCTGGAACATCTTGATTCATATTGCCGTCTTGATTAGCCATTGCTACTCTTATCTTTCGTCTAAGTCTTTGTAAGGTTCGTTCGATTTCTGGATCAAAGGGATATTCTGGTGTAATCGGTCTCGCCCTGGTCATATACCAATGCAAAACCAAAGTTTGTTAGCCCTTTGAATCTTAAACAACAAAAGTAAAAAGAAAGTGCAAGAAAATAAAAACAAAGTCGCTATTGCCAATCCCCGGCAACGGCGCCAAAAACTTGTTGTGCGTAATAAGTGCTACGCAATTGTGCAAGTATACATGTTGCAAGCTATAGTATAAAAGATATCGTCTCCACAGGAATTGGTGCCACTTCAAGAATCTAGTCTCTTGCACTGTAAAAAGTAAAAGAAAACACAAGTAGAAGATTATAGGAGTTTTAACTAATAACTAATCTAGAAAGCAAATAAGTAAAAGGCGATGTAATTAAATGAGAGAGATAGGCCATGTTATCATGAGTTGAGGTGTGATAGCCGATTGGATCGTCTTGGTAAAAGAGTGCACGGGCAACTCAGTTGCCGTGGCAACTTGCACAACGGGGTTGCCTTGGCAACTAATCGATGGTTGCCTGGGCGACTAGTTGGCCAACTACTTGGGCGTCTGGGCAGCAACCTTCAAGGTTCGCCAGAGCGTTCTTCAATGGTTTCTTCTTATCCCTAAGTCGAAACTCTAGCTACTTCTGCATGCCTTGATAATACATCCCTGCGTGAATCAAGGGTGAACAACAACCAATCTTGCGCTCCTCTTAGCCGTTGAAATCCTTAACTTATTCCTAAGCCGGATTAATCTTCACCATCAATAGATTGAATAAAGATCATATTCATTCGTTTCTTGAATCTAACTCTCCCGATATTAGATAAATAGATGAAGTTACGAGATCCTCTCCCAATTCACTCGCAAACAAGAATAAGAACCAAGAATGAATAAACCTTGAATAGAAAAGTGCAAACTCTTATTACCTAAACAAAATTCAATAGTTTCTCACAACCACAAGACACAATAACCATAGCCAAATAGATTTAGTTCATGGCTAGGTTCCAAAGAAACACAAGATAAAGAATCCCTAGCATGAACCTAATTGAACAAGGAAGAAAAAGATGAAGGATGAAGCTTGTCGAAATCCTCCTTGCCCTAGATGCTTGTCGAAAATTCTCTCCCCTCTCTCTCCCTTGGAGTTGACGGCATGGCCTCTAATTTATAGGGCTAGGTCAAAGTCCTTCTTTGAGGAGGAAGTTAAGTTGGAATTAAATTATCTTTAAAGAATATAATTCTTTATTATAATTATATTCCTTCTAGAACTTCTCCTATCTTCTTGGAATTTAATTCTTCTTTAATCTCTTCATGGAAATCAAACTCCTTTGGGATTTAGCTTTGCTCCACGTCATCTTGGTCTTGTCTAGTCATCAATTTCGACTACCATATCACCTTATTCTTTGTCGACAATTGCCCTGGCAACTAGCTCGGTGTCTCCTTCATACATTGCCCTGGCAATTAGCTCGGCATCTCCTTCATGCATTGCCCTGGCAACTAGCTCTAGCCTTGCTTTGGCAAGTGATCCTGCACATACACACAAAACACACCAAAGCAGCATCTTTTCCCACAAAAACTACCAAGTTATGTAATCAAGCTCAACGATGGAAGGAAACATGGATTAATGCATGAATGGCTAATTATGCAACTAATATGAGCCTAAGTCTAACAATAATATGAGTAAAAAGGGTAGAAAAATAGTACTTTTAAACACTTATCACCTCTATCGATGACAATGTCCGAAATCGACCATGTAAAAATCCTTATATCTCTATAATGAATTTTTTCAAAAAATTTTTATTATATCTCTATAATGAAGTTTTTCATAAATCAATTTGATTGAGTCCCAATCTATACTCCTAAGGGGTAGACTCACTCTCGAAGTAAGTTCATCTACTTGAACGTTTTCTGTCGAAGCATCTCGCCTTAGTATCCAGCAACAATCGTTGCTCCCTAGTTCTGTTAAGATATTAAGGTGCAATGGGCTATCAATGCTAGCAGTCGCTTAGCATAGAATTTATAAAATCAAAGAACATGGAAAATATGGAAAACAATGCTGAGGCATTTTAATTATTAAAGACAAAACATGAAATTAGCGTTCAATGCAAACATCCCTCACCAACTATTAAATTAGCTCATGGCGAGGGTATCAAACCAAAAGCCTTCATCGTTTTTAACCAACATCATCATTTAAAAGAATTAAATTAGTTCATGGTGAAGGTATCAAACCAAAAACCTTTCTTTGTTCAGGCTCTCGGTCAAGTTGGTTGAACCACGTCTCCTTGGTACAGCCGATTGTGATCAATCAATCTCTCTAATCTTCGATCCCCCTTCAAGTGATTGCTTGAGTTCTTGAAATAGGCGTGCAAGGATCACCTAGGATAAGCCTTGAATTTGAATTTGAACGCTCAAGGATAAGGAATGTGATCACCTTATCGATCGTTTGAATCCTAGGGCTAACATCATCAATGGTTCACCGTCCACTCGACCGGGCATCAAACACCTCTTTTCTACCAACAGCTACTCGGCATTCTCCTTGGCATCGTTCCCTTCTTGCGCTGATCTGCTTCGTTGTGCCTGCAATACTGCCAAAAAGCAACCATTCATACTAGCATAGCCCAATTCCAAACTCCTTATGCAAATGCATGTAATTAACAATGAAATGTAGCTAAATGTGCTGTAACATCCTCTTCCCGGCCTGGTAGAGAACCAGATCGAAAAGTATTACTAGAAAACATATTCGGAGTTCAAAAGCTTATTCAGGGTTTAGAATCTTATTCAGGATGTTTATTAATCCCTTTTAAGACTTAACGGGTCTATTTATTAACAACTTACTCGAGTTGGGGGTCAATTTTAAACTTTTACGAACTTAGGGACTAAACTATAAATTTTACAAATTAATGATTCTTACCAGTAATTCTTTATATTACTCTGCAATTAGACTCCTCAGTTATTATCTTGTCAAACTTTATTACTAACGGAGGTCATTTACCTATCTAATTGAATCATACAGGATTTAGTGACCATTTTATAAATTGTTTAAAACTGTGTTTTAAGCCTTTTAACAGAATTAACCGTCACCGTACCGATACACTTAGGGCCGTATCGATACGCTAAGCCTAAATTCTAAATTCCAGATTCAAGGGTGACAGGCCCGTATCGATATAGTTGGGACAGTATCGATACAGGTTGACTTCGTATTGGTACCCCTATGACCGTATCGATACCATTATTTTCCCCATATTCCAATGACCAAAATCCGTACTGATACGCCTTATATCGTATCGATACGCCCCCCCCCCCCTTTGACTCGTGTTTACCACGTCAATTATGCAAGGCCATATCGATACACCATCACCTGTATCGATACGTCCTACATTGTAATGACAGATTTGATCTGGTTTTGAATCAATTTGACATGTTGAACGATTTCCAAATGCAATGAAATTTTACCAGCAAGCTCATAATCAATAATTCTAATAGCATACCAAATTTTAGAACATTTCAAGTCCATTTACTAAGTTTTTACCTTTTGGTGCCCTTAAGCCTATTTAACTAGTTCTTGCCATTTTACAAACATACCAAAAACTCACTTCCAACACCTAGACACTATTACGCCATTACAAACATATCAAAATAGGAAAATATAACATGTTTAAGCCTTAAACCACCTCACTAGGAGTTCAAAACAAGATGTAAGCATACATGGGATTGATGAGAGCGACTTGCAACTTCAATAACACGATCAAAGCCCGAATTACTTCAAGGTCCTGAAATGCGTGAGACACATGAATGTTAGGCTTACATAGCCTAGTGAGTTGTTATAACGAATAAACACATAAACTCCTTGATGGCATGGATGTCATGTAAGCATGCTTGGATAGCAAATATGCATCATTAACCATATATGAATCATATTCAAAGCCAATTATTATAATTTTGTATACCAAATATAAGCCACGTGAACATATCATTTCCTTGGACATGGAAACCAATGGATACGCGGATTCCCTATACACCACAAACATCGAAAATAGGCCTTAGCCTTGAGCCGTAGCTCTGGAGTCCCTTAAACGATCCAACCTTTTCTCCCCACATATAGGTCGTAGCTCGGACCGTAGTCTAATCCCTTACATGATGAGCTCAATAACCCTATGGCATGCCAATTGTATCCAATGTCCACAAGTGTCCAAGGTTACACATATCATCATAAAACTTACCTTTATGTTCTTAGGCCATTTCACATTACATAGCATGTTCATATCAATTCCACACATGGCATATTTCAAATATCGCATATAAGCTTAACATGTATCAAGCAATGTAATGGACTTACCACTCGAATCCACTTATGCTAGATCTACTTGAACCCTTACATAAGATGCAAATTTTGGCAAAAAACGAATGCAATCGGGATGGCACCTAGCCAATCCCATGACACAACTACACTTACCTAGTAATAGGAGGCTTCAAGATCCCCAGATTAGAATCCCCTTGCCCTCGGGAGAGATCAAAATAGTTGATGGTGAAAATGGCTTGTCTTCCACCACTTGAGCTAGTTAAAATTAGAGGATTGCATTAGAATCGAAACTAATGATTCACAAACGTTTTTCAAGCTTACCAGAGCTTCTAGACAACATCAAAACAAAGAATTTAGCTTTCTAATACATGGGCTTAGCTTGAACATTCAAGACTTAGATCTTGAAATTAAACTTTAAGGATTGATGGAATCATCAAATTGACATAAAGGTTTTACTCACCAAGTTACAAGCTTTCAAATGGCGTATTGAAATCAAACAAAGGCCAAGGATTGGATTGAGGTGCTTGCTTGAGATTAGGGAGGAAGATGACAATGGAGGTGTGTGCTTGGTCTTTCAATCAAAGGTTGAGTTTGGTTTCAGGAGATTCAAACAAGAAGAAAGGTATTTTCCTTATTCATTTTAAGGTGACTAAATCCTTAATCATTCTCCACCTCACCCTTAGCCAATAAAAAGGTTTCCCTTAGGCAAAGGAAATCTTAAACAATGAGTTCCTAATACCCAAAATTGGGTGACAATTATCAAGGTGTCATCCTTTCTTAATCTTTTAGACAAACCCACGTGAAGGGTAACAAGCAAGAAGGTGGTTTACCACCATACTTTCAATTCTTTCAATTTGGCCACAAAAATAGATTTTGACAGGGACCCGCATCGATACACCTTATGGTCGTATCGATATGGCTAGGCTAAGTTTGGTAAGTCAGTTTTAGACTGTTGGGTCGTACCAATACAAGTCTTACTGTACCAATACGCCTTGCTTAAATTCAACACTTTCAACATTTCAATGAAACCCTTAACTTCCATTCCTTACAAAAAGGTCCAACAATTTCGATTAAGCCCAAATAACTTTCGTTACTTCAAAATGAGGTACAAAGATTTGAGCAATTACATCATTCGGCATAACTGGTACAAAATTTCTGATCACTGAAACCTAATTCTGACTAGACCGGTTTTTAGGGTGTGACAACTCTTTCCCCCTTGAGAAAATATCGTCCTCAAATTTTCATTCTAACCGAAATGATGAGGATATTGCTTCTGCATTATCTCCTCTATTTCCCACGTTGCTTCTTCGACTAAATGACTTCTCCAAAGGACTTTTACTAAGGGCACAGACTTGTTTTGAAGTCTCTTGACTTCTCGTGCGAGGATCTGCATCGGTTCCTCCTTGTACGTCAAATTGTACTGGATCTCCATAGATTCTGGCTCGATCACATGAGAAGGATCGGGCCGGTAATTCTGTAGCATAGACATATGGAAGACATTATATATATGACTTAACTCTCTAGGAAGAGCCAATCGGTAGGCAACAGGTCCAACTCTCTTAATCACCTCGAATGGGCCGATAAAACAAGGACTTAGCTTCCCCTTTTTTGCCAAAATGAAGGATCTTCTTCCACGGGGAAACCTTAAGAAAGGCTTTCTCACCGACGTTATACTGAATGTCTCTCCTTCTCAAATTAGCGTAAGCCTTCTACCGATCAAATGCAGCCTTGAGCCAACCACAAATGATGGTTACCCTTTCTTCAGTTTCCCGAAGTAAGTTAGGGCCTAACACCTTGCCTTCACCAAGCTCGGTCCAACAAAGAGGAGTTCTACATCTCCTCCCGTAAAGAGTTTCATAGGGAGCCATTTTAATCGAAGCTTGGTAACTGTTTTTGTATGCAAACTCTATTAACGATAGAGACTTCTCCCAGGTATCCTTGAAATCGATAACACAGGTCCGTAACATATCTTCCAGAATCTTCAAAGAAGAATCAAGGTTGGTACGAAATACTTATATATATAAATAGAAGAGATATAAGGTTACCTAAATAACCCTTTTAGATTGGCCATCGATTTGAGGGTTGAAAGCAGTTCTTAGGTGTACTTGCATTCCCAAAGCCTCATGCAGAGTTCTCCAAAACCATGATGCAAAACGTGGGTCACGGTCGGAGATAATGGACAAAGGAACTCCGTGTAAAAGGATGACCTCATGAATGTACAACTCAGCAAGTTTAGGCAAGCTAAAATCCATTCTCACCAGAAGGAAATAAGAAGACTTGGTGAATCTATCTACAATGACCCAAATAGCATCATTTTTCTTCGGTGTCATTGGTAGACCACTTACGAAATCCATCGTAATACGTTCCCATTTCCATTATAGAAGCTCAATAGGTTGCAAGAGGCTAGTAGGCACCTTGTGTTTAGCTTTAACTCGTTGGCAGGTCAAACATCTAGCCAGAAAGTCTATGATATCACCTTTCATACCAGACCACCAATATAGGTTCTTCAAGTCTTTATACATCTTGATAGCTCCAGGATGAATAGAAAAAGGGCTCTAATGAGCTTCGCTCGGAATTTGATTCTCAAGATCATCGTCATCGGGGACACGGATACGATTTTGAAAACACAACAAGCCTTCAGAATTCATAGCAAAGTCGAAATCCAGTTTGTTCTTAACCCTAGCAATAAGAGGTTGCAACTCCTCGCCAGATTCCTGGAGTGTTTTGATTCGGAACACAATAGTTGACTGGACTCTAAATTCTGCCAACAACTTACCATGTTTCTTAAGTCAAAAATAAGTATTCAAACATCTCAGAGAGGGAGTGGGCTTCCGACTAAGAGCGTCATCCACAACATTGGCCTTACCATGATGGTAATCAATGACCATGTCATAGTCCTTCAAAATTTCCATCCACTAACGTTGGCGAAGATTCAACTCTTTCTGAGTCAAGATATATTTCAAACTTTTGTGATCGGTGTACAAATAACATTTCTCACCATAAAGATAGTGCCTCCATATCTTTAAGGCAAACACAACAGCAGCTAGCTCCAGATCATGAGTCGGATAGTTTAGCTTGTGCAGTTTAAGTTGACGTGAGGCATACGCGTATGACTCTTCCCTCTTGCATCAATACACAGCCTAATCCCAGGTGGTATGCATAACTGTACACAATAAAGTCCTTACTCGACCTGAGTTATACCAAAACAGAGGCATCTTCTAGGACTTGCTTAAGTTGATCGAAACTCCTTTGTTGTTCCATTATCCACACGAAAGGGGTTTCTTTACGGAGAATCTTTGTCAAGGGTGCAGCGATTATCGAGAATCCCTTAACGAATATACAATAGTAGCCTACAAGGCCCAAAAAACTATGAACTTCTTCGACATTCATAGGAGGAATCCAATCAAGAACTGCTTGAATCTTCTTTGGGTCCACTTGAATTCCCTCCGAAGAAATCACATGTCCCAAAAAGGATACTTCAGATAGCCAGAACTCACATTTACTAAATTTAGCCTATAGTTGTTTCTCCTGAAAAGTCTGAAGTACAATCCGTAGGTGTTCTTCTTGAGTGGCAGTGTCTTTGGAATAGATCAAGATGTTATCTATGAACACAACCACGAATTTATCTAGATAGGTCCAGAACACGCGATTCACCAGGTCCATAAAGGTTGTGGGTGCATTCGTAAGCCCAAAATGCATTACTAGGAATTTGTAGTGGCCATATCTAGTTCAGAAGACAGTCTTTGGGACGTCGGACTCCTTCACTAACATCTAATAGTACTCGGAAGGTCTATTTTAGAGAATACAGAAGCACCCTTCAACTGATCGAAGAGATCATCGATCCTCAATAACGAATACTTATTATTGATTGTTACTTTATTCAACTGACGATAGTCAATGCACAGACGCATCGACCCATGCTTGTTCTTAACAAACAAAACCGGTGCTCCCCAGGGTGAGGAACTCGGTTAAATAAATCCCTTGTCCAAAAGATCTTGGATTTGAGCTTTCAACTCTTTTAGTTCACCAGAGCCATTCAATACGGAGTAATGGAGATTGGTGTAGTCTCGGGTTGCATTTCGATTCTGAATTCCACTTCTCGGGTCAGAGGGAGCCCCAAAAGTTCATCAAGAAATATGTCAGGGAATTCCTTCACCACCGGTACATTCTCAAGCTTTGGATCTTCTTTAGACTTCATAGCGCACATGATAGCTTTATTAGGTTTGGGTTTGGTTTTCATCAAAATTTTGCTTTCCTTGCTAAGTCCACAGAGGTATAGCTTCTTTTTCGAACAGTCTACCCATGCTTGATGTTCAGTTAACCATTCAAGGCCTAGGATAAGATCAAACTCATGGAAGGGCAAGGCCATCAAGTTGGCCAAAAATGGGATCTCTTAGATCCTCAGAGGGCAAGCTTTACAGATCAATCGTATAATCACACTATTTCCTAGTGGGTTAGAGACAACTATCTCAAGTGTGATCGGTTCGGGTTCTAGAGAATACTTCTCAATCAATGGTCCACTAATAAAAGAATACGTGGAACGGGGATCTACCAAAGAATAAACAAGATCATAACATAATTCCACCATACTTGCAATCACATCAGGATCGTCTTCTTGCTCTCGACCTCGGATGTGGTACATCTAGGCTGAGGTCTAAGGGTCACGCCGAACTAAACGAGAGTTTATGTTGCAAGGTTTCCTCGCTAATCCAGACTGCACTTGTTTCGCTCCTCTTCCCTTAGTGAAATTGTTCTGAGAAGCCACAGAGGTAAGAGCATTCAGATTTTGTGGACATTGTCTAATAAAGTGACCAGTTCACCACAGAGGTAGCAAGATCCGGTCTATCTGCGACACTACCCGAGATGCCTCTTCTGACAAAAATTACATAGAGGAATCTGATAACCTCTCTCAGAACCACTCGTACTATCAATCGAAGCTGTACGAGCGACAGATGTTCTCGGAGATTGAGATTGTGGCACATATCTCGTCCTTGGTAATTGCTGAAAGGTGGCAAACTTTTGGTCCCACTGTCTACCCTTCTTCTAAGGTATGGGAGGCCTGGAATCATCTTGGAACCTTTTGTCAGATCTGGTTTGATTCCCCTTCCTTCTCTCATAAGCCTTCTAGGAGGCTTCTGTAGCAATCGCCCGATTAACTATATTCTAAAAATCTTTTAGCTCCAAAGCAATGAAGAGAGCGTTTAACTCATCACAAAGGCCATCGATGAACATTCTACATTTTTCCTTTTTAGTGCGTATAATCTCAACACCATACCTTGAATACTTGCAGAAATTATGTATATATTGTTCCACTCGTCTTTCTCTTTATCTCAAATAGAGGAACTTCTTATGTCTTTCAACAATATAGTGTTCACTGATGTACTTCTTGCGGAACTCCTGAAGAAAGAAGTCCCACGTAAATCTATGCTCAAGCATGGTGAGTGTCACGGTGTCCCACCAAATCTGAGCCTCTTTAGAAATCAATGCCAGAGCACACTCCAGCTTGTGTTCATCAGGGCACTTCATCTGCTTATTTAAAACTTTAAGGGTGTTTTCTAGCCAGTACTCTGCCACTTCAGGGTTGTCTTATTCTTGGCCAGTGAAAATGTAGACCGAATACTGACGGAACTTGTCAATAAGAGCTTTTGAAATAGATGGAGGTGCTTTAGTAGGCTGTGGTGGCTGCTCCTGCCTAAGAGACATGACCATCTGCTTGATCATCTCAGCCATAGACATCAAATACTCCTGCTGAGTGGGAGGTATCGGAGGGGGATTGGGCAGGTCATTCTGTCCCACCTGTTCTAGTCGAACATCAGCTCTAAGGTTGTCCCCCTGCGTCAAGGAGGAGCCAGAGTGTGGTTCTATCGTATCACGCCTCACCGGGTGCAAACATTCTTAAATCTAATCAAAAAGAAGAAGTTAAATTATGTTAGTTGCAAGTCACAGATATCATATACAAATACAGTCCTAGGTGGCATATGCATATGCAAACTCATAACAGACCTCGGTTTAGTCCTAGAAACGACTAAACTCTAGCTCTGATACCATAAATGTAACACCCCCTTCTCAGCCTGGTAGAGAATTGGATCAGAAAGTGTTACTAGAAAACATATTCGGAGGTGAAAGCTTATTCAGGGTTTAGAATCTTATTTGGGATGTTTATTAATCTCTTTTAAGACTTAACGGGTCTATTTATTAACAACTTACTTGATTTAGGGGTCAATTTTAAACTTTTACGAACTTAGGGACTAAACTATAAGTTTTACAAATTAAATCGTTCTTATCAGTAATTCTTTCTATTAATCTACAATTAGACTCCTCAGTTATTAGCTTGTGAAACTTTATTACTAACGAAGGTCATTGACCTATCCAATTGAATCATACAGGATTTAGTGACCATTTTATAAACTGTTTCAAACTGTGTTTTAAGCTTTTTAACGGAATTAACCGTCACCGTACCGATACACTTAGGGTTGTATCGGTACGCAAAGCCTAAATTCTAAATTCCAAATTCAAGGGTGACAGAATTAACTATGTTTTATGCCAACTGTATCCAATGTCCACAAGTGTCCAAGGTTACACATATCATCATAAAACTTACCCTTATACTCTTAGGCTATTTCACATCACATAGCATAACATAGCATGTTCATATCAATTCCACACATGGCATATTTCAAATATCGCATATAAGCTTAACATGTATCAAGCAATGTAATGGACTTACCACACTTACCACTCAAATCCACATATGCTAGCTCTACTTGAACCCTTACATAAGATGCAAATTTAGGCACAAAACGAATGCAATTGGGATGGCACCTAGCCAATCCCATGACACAACTACACTCACCTAGCAATAGGAGGCTTCAAGATCCCCAGATTACAATCCCCTTGCCCTCGGGAGAGATCGAAATAGTTGATGGTGAAGATGGCATGTCTTCCACCACTTGAGCTAGTCCAAAATTAGAGGATTGCATTAGAATCGAAACTAATGATTCACAAACATTTTTCAAGCTTTGCAAAGCTTGTAGACAACATAAAAACAAAGAATTTAGCTTTCTAATACATGGGCTTAGCTTGAATATCCAGGACTTAGATCTTGAAATTAAACTATAAGGATTGATGGAATTATCAAATTGACAAAGGGGTTTTACTCACGAAGTTACAAGCTTTCAAATGGCGTATTGAAATCAAACAAAGGACAAGGATTGGATCGAGGTGCTTGCTTGAGCTTAGGGAGGAAGATAACAAGGGGGGGTGTGCTTGGTCTTTCAATCAAAGGTTGAGTTTGGTTTTGGGAGATTCAAACAAGAAGAAAGGTATTTTCCTTGTACATTTTAAGGTGACTAAAGCCTTAATCATTCTCCACCTCACCCTTAACCAATAAAAAGGTTTCCTTTAGGCAAAGGAAATCTTAAACAATGAGTTCCTAATACCCAAAATTGGGTGACAATTTTCAAGGTGTCATCCTTTCTTAATCTTTTAGACAAACCCACGTGAAGGATAACAAGAAAGAAGGTGGTTCACCATCATACTTTCAATTCTTTCAATTTGGCCAGCAAAATAGATTTTGACAGGAACTCGTATTGATACACCTTATGGCTGTATCGATACGGCTAGGCTAAGTTTGGTAAGTCAATTATTGACAGTTGGGACGTATCGATACAGGTCTTACTGTACCGATACGCCTAGCTTAAATTCAACACTTTCAACATTTCAATGAAACACTTAACTTCCATTCCTTACAAAAAGGTCCAAAAATTTCGATTAAGCCCAAATAACTTTCATTACTTCAAAATAAGGTACAAAGATTTGAGCAATTACATCATTCAGCACAACCGGTACAAAATTTCTGGTCACCGGAACCTAATTCCAACTAGACCGGTTTTTGGGGTGTGGCACGTGCCCAAAGACAAGAAAGGATACTGTAAAATAGGCATGAGAATGTAACATCTCAAATACGGGCTTGGGAGCATGTTGATTTGAATTATAAGTCATTGTTATGGAATTATGATTTATTAGAACAATTAAGTGAATAGGGACCTATTTAAGAAGAAAGGAAACTTGAAAGGCAATTTTAAAAGAGACTAAAGTGAACATTGGATGGAAAATTTGATTTTCATGATAAACAAATTCCTGAGATGGACTTGTACACATGGCAAGCTTTTAGATAGACATGTTGGAAGGGGGAATTTCGGTCACTTAGATTACCATTTCTTCCAATTGCCTTCTTCTTCATCCGGAGGAACCCACCGAATCATAGGGGGAGTGAGAGGAGGAGTGAGATTCAAATGCATGGAGCCATGGTTGATTTTGATTGAATCTTTGGTTGATCAACTCAATTTGCTTGGGAGGAAGGTGATAATGCTTCTCCTTCCCTTTCCTTAATTTGTTTGTACTCCATTCGGTGGGAGAAATTGTATGCCTAATTTGTGTATATAAGCATGCTGCCCAAATTTGATTATATGAAAGTATGGACATGTAATTTGATTTTATTATGTATACATGTGACAAGGGCTGTTTTGTGTAAATCTGGAAATTTCTGGACTGTTTTGGCATGTAGAAAAGCATGTAATCTGCCTTGAATTGTATGTATACATATATGTAGAAAAGCATGTAAGCTGCCTTGAATTGTATGTATACATATATGTGAATTTTTGGACTGTTTTGCTGAACCTACATGTGTATGATCGTATTTGCCCTGTTTTAAACATACATGATCATGTAGTGGACTGTTTTGTATCTGAATGTGGCTGCTCTGTTTTGAGTTTATGGATTGTATATACATGTTTACATAGGCTGTTTTTAGTGTGTAAATTGTATACATATGTAATGCTGCCCTGGATTGTATGTACATGTTTACATAGGCTGTTTTGAGTGTGTAAATTGTACACATATGTAATGTTGCTCTGGATTGTATATACATGTTTACATAGGCTGTTTTGAGTGTGTAAATTGTACACATATGTAATGCTGCCCTAGATTGTATAAACATGTTTACATAGGCTGTTTTGTGTTAATTTATGATTAAATGGGACTGTTTTGACATGTCTAATTGTATACATGACTATGTGGACTGTTTTGTGTTTCATGATTAAATGGGACTGTTTTGACATGTCTAATTGTATACATGACTATGTGGAGTGTTTTGTGTTAATTCATGATTAAATGGGACTATTTTGACATGTCTAATTGTATACATGACTATGTGGAGTGTTTTGTGTTAATTTATGATTAAATGGGACTGTTTTGACATGTCTAATTGTATACATGACTATGTGGACTGTTTTGTGTTAATTCATTATTAAATGGGATTGTTTTGGCATGTCTAATTGAATACATGACTATGTGGACTGTTTTGTGTTAATTTATGATTAAATGGGACTGTTTTGACATGTCTAATTGTATACATGACTATGTGGATTGTTTTGTGTTAATTCATGATTTAATGGGACTGTTTGATCATCTATACATGTTCATATGAAGTTTTGGAAAGTGTGAATGCACATAAGCATATAATATAGACTGTTTGAATATAAGTATATATAGACATGATAAGGATGGTTTGATGAATATATGAAGGATTGAATTAGTTCTAATGACTTGATATTTGTGTGAGGTACCTATCATGTTAAGGACTAGTAGAAGAAAAGTGCTAGTAGGGAGCAACGACTAATTGTGGATTCAGGTATCCCGTAACTTCAGGGTAAGAGGTGAGTGTAGTCACTTGAGTCTCGGGTAACACAGAGTTATCTCGATGTCTAATTTGTTAAGATTATGTATCGATTGTTTATGAATGAGATGCATTACATGTACATTATGAAAAGATCTCAAATAGAGCTAATTGATGATAAGCATACATTCATAGCATGGCATTCATGTTTTAACTTGAATGATATTGCAATTGTTGTGTTTAAAATGCCTTGCTATGCTTGAATGACTGGCTATGGAATGTCTTTGATATTGATAAGAATTGTGTGCTTATAATAAGCCTGGATTAACTTATTAACTAATGGCAATAAGATTTACAAGAAAGACTAAATAGTTAACTCTAAGGAATTAAGAAGCAAGAAAGCTTGACTTATGCAATAAGTCATTGAAATAAAGAAATAAGCAAGGTTACTTGTAACCTAAGAAATCCATGTTAACTTTAAAAGTAAAGTTAATTGTACAACAAGCAACTTCCCAAATGACAAACTAAGATAAAATACATAAGTTGCCCTGGTAAATGGAAGACCTTGGATATATTGGTTGATGCCTGAAATGTCTGGACTACGGTCCCTCGTTACTAAGATCGAATGATCTATTAGTACATCTACTACTTTTGTTTAAGCAATTGTTCAGGGGACGCCCTCTTATTATGTTTCGATATTAGCCATTGCTATGTGCTCTGAGCTAAGTATTGCCTGGATTCTTGTTATCCATCACCAATAGTGATCCAAGGCAAACCCGTAAAAGACATAAAGTTGTTATATTAAGAAAAGAATGCAAGAATGTTATAATCAAATATTTCATATGTTAACTCCTGGTGAGCCTGGAATTTGGTAGCTCAAGGTGAGCTTTGTAATTAATGGTTAATGGTGTTAATGAAATGACTCATAATGGAGTACAGACGAATGGTTCAAGTCCAAGTATCGAATGATACCTTGATGATTAATCCTTAAATAAATGTTAATAAACAAGAAGGTTCCTGTATAAACATCTTCTTGAATGACTTGATTCTTTTATAGTTTTATTCATTAATAGTTATTGTATTGACATGGCTATCTCACTTAGGCTATGTAAGCCTAATGCACTACATTTCATGCATTGCGAGTTAAACAAGTATGCTTGTCTCTATTATGATCGAGAGTTACGAGTCTTAGCTCGAAGTTCCTATAGAATTGGAAACTATCTTAGATAGTTACTCCTAGGATGGTGGCACTTTACTTGTCTATTGTATGAAGTGTACCTCATGTATTGTACAATCTAATTAATGCTTGATATTATAATGTGGAAATAGTTGTATTTGAGCCATTCGAATGGATGTTTGGAAGTCATATTATGTATGTATAATATTTGATTTATATGTTTTAGCTAAATATGATGTTACCTCGGAATGGGTCCTTGGCTAATAAGATATGTTTGTAAATCCTTACATGACTTCTTGGAGTATATTAACTTAATCCAATTGGTATATATATATATATATTAAGTAATGTATGAGGTAATTGATGCGAATAGAAGGGCTCGATCTGTTAAAATGAGAAGGTTAATGATCAAGTTTATAATTGACTAATAAGATGTATCCTTTGAAATGTCCTTGATTAATAGTAATCCTTAAAGGCTTTACAAAGGGATGTATAAATATACTCACGCCATAAATTCTGAATGAATCTATTACAACTATTAAGGTTGGCCATTGTCCAATTCTATTAAAGACTTAGGAATTAAGAATTGATTAATCATGTGAATAATTTGGTTAAGTGGTTTTACATCTGGATGATCGATTAAGCTTGGTAGAACCTAGCTTATGATAAAAGAAAGTTAAGGGAGTAAGGAAACCATTATGTTATGTTATGATTAAGTTAAAAAGAAAATTTGAAATTTTTTTATTCTGGTTTTTGGTTTTTCCCTGCTGTGACATCTTAAACTCTGGTTTCCTCCTAAGCCAGGTTGAGGACATTACAGAAAATCAATACTTTTGTGGAGGTAACATTTTTGCGGCAATATCGTTTCCTCGTATGGACATAGCGAATGGGTCCCCCTGAATTGAACTTGATTGAGAAGAGGCTATAATGGGTGATGATCAAGGGCCTTGTTACCCTTAGTAGGGGACAGCAAGGACAATTCAGGTACCGTTTAGTACCAAAACTGTATATAGAGAATATAGAAAGCCCACCCCTTTTAAAGCCATGCCAATAACCTGGGCGTTTTAGATAAGATGCAAATAGGGTTGTTTTATTTGATGCTTTGTTTGTTTAATTTTTCGCTTTATTGTTTCATTTATTTATTTTAAATGGGCATCAAACTTATTTCTTTTTGTGTTTTGTTTTTGCATTTACATATCTTCTACATTTTCATGACATTTAAGTTGTTGATTTGCGAGTGCTCACCAAATTAGAAATCGTTCATAATGGATGGATAATTTTGTGATCTGATAGGAAATAGTGTAATTTCGGGGTTATGTCCTAAAGATACACCGGAGAAAATAGGAGAGGGCTCTTCCAAAGGCTTCAAGTCAGACATGTCAGATGATACTCGCATCGGTGAAGAGCGAAATGAGATGCAAGAGTTGAAGAAGCAAATGGCCAAAATGATGAACATGATGGCCACTATCGCTAAAGAGAATGAGTTTGTTAAACTGATAGAAGAATTTAACAAGAAACAAATCATGAAGCTTAGTGATCAAGGTTCCATTCTTGGACAGGGTAGTTCTAGAAAAATACCCGAGTTTGCACCCATGATTCGTATTAGTAAGCCAGTTGGAAGTATAGTTGAGTCGAGTTCAAAGAAAGTGGTAGCAAGCCAAGAAATAGCCCGAGAAGAAAGGGATAAAAGACCAAGTTTCTCAACAACAAGAATTTAAAGATCGAAAAAGAAGACAAGGGAAAGAGTTGATAACATGAAAGTTGTTGTTACCCAAGCACGTGAAGTGGCTCAACGACAGGTAGACTTGACCGACCTGGCAATGACATTGAGTCAGAATACCAATCCAACACTAGATCACGAAGGCAAGCTAGCTTGGTTGTTAGAAGAAGTGAAAAACTTAGGCTTTAAGGCTTGTCGTTATCTGTGAATATCTAATATCTTATGTAAATGAAACCTTTTAGTCTCAATGAAAGTTGTTCTACGGGGATCACTTTAGAATCAATACCTTGTTGCGTACAAGTTTGCATTTTAGCATTGCATTGCATTGCACAGTCATTGCATTATCATTTAACAACATCGCATTGACACTCATGATCTGAAGAATTGATCACTCACGGGATTTCATGGTAGTAATCCAAGAATTAGTGAAAAGCTTGTAAACTTGCTATCAGAGACATAAGTATAGAAAAAATTGAGCAATCTAAAGAACAGTTGCAAGAATAATTGATCTAGCATCAACAAAATATAAGAAACCAAATAGCATAATCTTAACAAAGTTTGGTGAATCGGATGTTGACGAAGGATACTTCCAGATAAGATCTTGTACACATGAGTTGTCCATTGATAGGGTCATAAACTAGAAGACGACAACACCAAAATGACGTGTTAGCTCCATTGAGTAATCATGGGACATCTAGTTCGAATTCGAGAAAGTTTTGCTAAACTTTTGGTTCTAGATTCGAGTGACCCTTTTGGAAATTAGAAGATCAAGTGAATTAAATGATAGATTTATCTTGGTTATGGGGATGTTCAATTTGCTAAGAGAGCCTCTATTTTTGAACTCCTTTCTAAAAATGCATTGAACTCACTCTTTTTCTTAAACCCGAAAGCAATGAGGATCTCTCGTAAGGGCTATGTCTACTTGTTTTGATTTCAATAAAAGAAACATCCATATACATTTCATTGTACCAACATGATATACTCTTTGATTCTTTAAACATCTCATTCATTTAAACATTTTATTCATTCTTTTGTTCCGGGTTAGTTTTTTCTCCCATACATATATGTATATATCTTCTCTATCATTTTCTATTAGGTCCATGAATATCAAATGCAAGAGTGACCTTGATTCAAATCCAAAGATCAATTCCAAGCAGCTTATGTCTAGAGGAAATCAAATGTGGTAAGGATAATGTAAATGTGAATATCTTTGCTCTATTTAGGCCAAAAGAAGGGCAACAAAGAGTGTTCAGGAATAATGGGAAAATCCCATATACAAACTTTGAGTGAATTTTTCTCTCGGGCATTGTTGTTTAAGGTTCTTGAATGAAGTGATAACCATAAAACATCTACCACCAGGAGACTGTTTTTCTTTGATGTATTAATTATGGGAGGGCATTTGGCATTCCTTCATTTCCCTTCACAAAGTAAGAAAATAAGAAAAATATAAATTGTTTCCCCCTTTGAGCTTGATAATTTTCTTTCGATTGAACCCAAACCAAGGATCACCCCCACATCAGGGGCAAAGAAGATAAAAGTTTGTAGATGAATGAATGATGTTTGGTTCCGATCATGCTATGAAGATGATGCCTTATAAATTAGGGGGCAATAAAGAAGAATGGATGCATGGAATACATGATTCAGTTTGAGTAATAGAAATAAAAAGGAAACAACGGAAGAAAAGTTTGTGCTCAAATAGCCAACCAAATCAAGTTGAAAGTTACCAAGTGAAAGCACTAAATTGAAAAGTGAAATTTTGTAAAAAAGGAAAAAAAATAAGAAGAAGAAGAAGAAGAAAACAAGAAGAAAGAAGAAAGAAGAAAGAAGAAAGAAAGAAATAAAGAAATAAAGAAAAAAGAAAAAAAAGAAAAGAAAATAAGAAAGATAAAGATAGAGATAGAGAAAGGGCTATATGAATTATCCTTCCAAATGAATCTCTATTTAAAAGATCCTTGAAGGATTTATCACCTTTGAATGAAAGCATGCATCAATATAGTGTCAAGACCCAAGTTGGTCCGAAGCTAAACTAGATGAGAGGAAATGAACTCTATGGTGAAAACCCAAAAATGGGCAGTCTAGAGCGATCTAAAAAAGAATAAGAATAAAAGAGAAAATAATATTTCATCAGAGCATATCCAGACCAATTAGTACAGAATTGAGATTTTAGTTGGAAGAAATGATCCTTGGTTTCATCACCCTTAAACATTTATTTTGGCCTATATATCCTTTTTCCATAACCGCGAAACATGGCCTACATTACAAACCTCTAAAGACCATTTTGATCATATGTAGATTACATCTCGTTTGTAATATCCCAAAACCCGGTCTAAATGTAACAGCTCAAAATGTGGTATAAAAGAATGTTACTAATTCGAAAAATATCTTTATTTGAATAAAGACACCTTTAGGTTAGACAACTTAATAAATCAATGGCCAAAAAAATGAAGAATGGAAAGTAAGGTAGTTACTTAAAGAATGGTCAAACCGAATACTTTGATAAATTTTGAGGTTTGCATGTAAGAGGGAGTTTAATCTAGGGCCATTACACATGTCCTCCTTGAGGGAGGGCATATGTGAAGGGGTCGGCTAGCTAGGGGGATAACCAATTCATTATCCCTTCTTCCCCTTAACCGAAAGCACCCAAGGATGAGAGGGAGAGGGAGTTTGCAGCTATGGTTTTGGACGGTTAAGCTCAAATTAGATCAAGTTGAGCATTCATTCGGGTAGCCTAATAAAGAAGGTGATAAATTCTTTCTTTCTTCTCGTATAAGATTTATTTGAGGAATTTTTGTAAATATGTATATCTTCTTGTAAAACCTTGTAACCACTAGAATTGTTAGAAACCAATGCATGGTAAGGAAATTCTTAGTAAATTGGATGATACGTATATAATGAATTTATCATGTTTGTGATTTTGCACCATAGTAAAATCGACTAAGCTGCTAGATAGTAAATTATATGACTGTTTAGAACTACGTATTCGAAGGAAATTCTTTTTGGTTGTGAGTTTGATGTTTGAACTTGGATTGGGTGATTTTACTTCTTAAAAATCCAATTAGGGACTGTTCTGCTTTGATGAATTTTGTACACAAGAAAAATAGGTTGTTTTTGATGCATAGGAAAGCATGTGGACTGATTTGTATATATATGTGTGCATGTGAATAATTGGACTTTTTATAAAATTGGAACTAAAAAAGGGTCTATTTTGGTGAGATTAAGAGGCTGGTTTGAATGAATTAAAAATAGGGGATTGTTTTGTGTGTGTGTATATATATATATATATTTGGGGATTATTTTTACAAAAAAATGGTGGTCTGTTTTGAGCATGAAGAGTATTTATAAGTGAAAATAGGGCAGATTACATATATATAAGTTCGAGACTAATTTTGTTGTGTAAAAATATATATTCAAGCGACTTGGGACTGTTTTGATGCATATATGAACATTCTAGACTCTGTAGTGTGAATTTATTTGTACACATGATAAATTGAGTTGTTTTATGAGTAATGGTTTGATAGGAATTGTTCTAATATATGTTACGCTCTATGTGGCATTAGATCAAGAATGAATCGAAGGTGTAAAGGCTAACGTAGATCAAAAATAGATAAGCAAAGAGGGGATCGTGATTTGGGAACAAAATTAGCTCGGAATCATTTGTGAGTGTAGTTTAAAGTCTCGGGATAGATTGAAACTATCTCGAGCATTCTATTCATTTAAATTTTACATTGCTTGTTCATTAAGCTAAGCTATGCTTGTGCTTCTAAGCTTGGAATTGAGGTGAGTACTTAAACAAAAATTACTCTATGATATGTATTGTTTGGTGAATGCTAGATATGTGGTTAAAATCTATTCGAATGGTTATAATCTGATATTGAAAGTGATAATTGTTATATGTACATGCATGAAACATGAAAAACAATGATATGTACTTCGATTAAGAAATATAAAACCATGCTCATCTCCGATCTTGATAAGATATGATAATAATTTGATGCTTTTTGATTAGGAAGATTCACTCAATTTCCGATTCTAATAGGATGTGATAAGTTGTAAGTTTTGTCTAATTGACTATATGAATGTAAGTGACCGATACGATAAGTCAAAAGCTTTGCTTATGTGATTATATGAACATGGAGCTATGCTCATCTCTGACATAAATAAAACATGCTAATCGAATGTGATGAGAAAATTGCATTGAGAATTCACATGAGGTGAATACATACCCAAATTGAAAGGGGTAATAAGCTTATCGATATGATATCATGATAAGGAGCTATGTTCATTTTGTTTTAATAAGAGATGATAAATGTGAAAGCCTTGGTTTCAAGTCAGTCTTAGGTATAGTTAGCATTCCATAGAGTCCATAGAGCTCATGTTTTGGGGTGGACCACGGTCCTTATTTGGCGACAATAGGAGGGAAGTTTTGTGGTCACTTGGTGATAGTAAGAGGGATTGACCGGTATTGCAACTACCATTTTATTTGGCAACATTTGGTTGGGGATTCATGTACATAGGCTGTTACTTGATTCTCAAAGCTATGTTAAAGACAAAATAAAGAAATTTCAAGTAAATTAAAGAACTACTTTGATATCTTATAATAAGTAACTTTTGCTTATAATATACTATGTTTGATGCTATGAAAAAGGGAAATAATGAAACCTTGCAATAACTTGCATAACAAGTAGAATGTACCCATGTTATTTTTTACCATTTACTTGGTTAAAATATATGTTTTGATAGAATGGTTATTTATACATGTGTTTTGTATAAAATACTTGTATAATAAATAATAAGAATGCAATTGAATCTTGTATATTCTTTTTTATAAGGATTCATACTTTGTTTAATAGTATCATGCATTAAAATACCAATTTTGCTACATGGATATGTAAACTTAAAGTTTTGATGTTCTATATGAGTAAGGCTTTTAACAGGTTTTCTTGATTGGTTATTTGCTTAATCGATTATAGCTCATTACTGGATAGGTTGATAATTGATTTTGGAATGAACGAATGGTTAATGAGTTAAAATAGTTGGGAATGTTAGCCCGATTAGTAATAGAATGTAAATGGCATGAGAGTTCGAACATGGTTATTCTAGGATGTGAATTTATCTCTTGAATTCGAAGCTAGAAGAGTTTAGTAATGTGTAGTTTTATTAACGTGATCGATACCTATTAAAAGTTACATAGTCAAGTTTCACACTTGTCTCTTGGCCTTAATCATAGTATAGATTGATATCTTAGGTATCAAGTAATACATGTTTATAAGATACTATCATAGATAAATTATGAGCTTAGTAAAACAAGATTATGAAATATTATGTGTGAAACCTTGTGACTCTATATTGCTTAATCAATTGATTAAGTTGGCATTCTTGGACCTTGACAAATTCCTTGGTAATGGAACATGTTAATTTGAATGTTTATGATAAGTAACAAGATTATAAAGAATCTATTATAATCCTTTGGCTAGTGGAAGATACTTGTTCGAATACTTTAAGCCAAGATAGCTTAATTCATGTTCAAGTTAGTAGCATGCGTAATTGATATGTTTTGGGTAAAAATGATAGATTGTTTGTTTCATGCTTTTAGTCCCTTTAAGCTACCTCACTAAGTGCGCACTTACTCTATCATTTCATCACATTTCAGGATCGAATCTGTATCGACTATCTTTTAAGCTTGGACGAGATCACAAGTGTTAAGAAGTACGTTTGCATTTTCTTAAGTACTCCTAGATGGTGGCACATATTTGATATGTATGCGTTGTGCATTTAGAGTATCTTTCGATCATATATGTACATATATGAGATCTATAAGTATTTGAAGCTTTGTAATGGGTCTTTATTTGTTTCATGATTGCTTGCCATTTAAGTTATATAGTTATGATATTTACATGATAGTTGGATAATTTTTATATGCTTAAAGTACTTAGATCACTTGTTGGTAAGTATGAAAGTAGGCCTAAATGTATCTATCACCATGTGTGTAACCCTAACAAGGTAGAGTAGTTTGTATGATTAGATCGAAGGTTAAAATAAGCAATGGAGTGGTAAGTATGAACTTTATTAGAGTTAAAACCTGAAAGCTAAAATATACTTTATTAATATGATCGACCTTTGATAAGTTATTTTGCATAAACTTACCCATCCCTTGGTAATTAATCCTCGTAGTATAAGCTTGCTAATGTTCCTTGCGTAATAAGTAACATACCTTAATTTAGTTTAACTACTAAATCAGTTAAGAGATCTTATGGTAATAATGAAGAATGGTTACCCAATACCTAGTGGTAATTGAATAAGTTAAAACTAGTTACTCAAATTTCTGAATAGTCTTAACCTTTCATGATTCTGTTTATAAGTAGCTTCGTAAATTGGAAGTTTCCATTTAATGAGTAAGCTATAAGCTATCAGTGAAGTGTTGTGCATAAAATGTGAGTATAATTGTTTGTATATGAAGTGTATTTTAGAACTTGATCTATGAAGCTTATAAAAACTTTTAAATTATCCCGTTTTCTGGTTGCATGTTTAGTTAAAAGTGTTTAGTCATCGTATGCTTGGTTGTTTGTTTGTTTAGTAACACTTCTTAAGCTGGTTTAACTTCCAAACTGGGTCAGGGGTGTTATACCGCCTATCAGGTTTAACCTTTCTTTAAGGATTGCCACACTTATAATGCCTGATTGAGATTAGAAAAGAGGGGAAAATGGGACATTGTGAGTTTGTGAGCTAAACAGAGCTACTTAAATGGGTTAGAAGTTAGGCATATGGAAAATGTTCCTTTCGGAAGTCTAATAGCCCATAAGGGACTTCACATGTGCACATATCACCACAATGTTCGTGATCCTTTAAACGTAAGCTTCACTTGGGTTGGTCTTTGTCAATTTGAAGCAAATGCGCTATTGCACTTGATATTCAGTGCCTAAATTTGATTTTTATTAACAAATATTTTCCAATATCTCAAAGAAATTTAATTATTTTATGGAACTCATATTCATAAGTTTCTTGTATTGAAATGAACACAAGTAAACTAACCTTTTTTGTATTACTTTATAAAGAGATTTAAAGTGTATGAACCTAGAATTGGTTTATGCCAAGATGCTTTGAAAGATGAAAGTAAGAGAAAAGTTCAAGGACTTAGGGGCATGTGCTCACCCCAATGTTGAGTTAAAAAAAAGTTGGCATGACAAGTCAAGTACAAGATAATAGTCGAACCTAGGTTGAGTGGGGCAATGTTACAAGAATGAACACGATGAGAAGTGTTACATTTTGTTCTGACCAGTGAAATTCATCAGTTCTCTTTTAAGATGAGATAGGGGATGAAAACTTGGCAAAGTCAGAAAGCCAAAAGTGATCAAGAAGAAATCAAAGAGAAGGTCAAGATAGAACGATCTGGAAAGTGAAAGCGTCCGAGCAATTTTGAGATGTCACAATTCATGCATCATATGTAGTTAGAAATCCCTAGGTTAGGAGCATGCTAACTCATACCATCAAATTATTTTGTCTATTTTGACAGACATTCAAAGATTAGAAAAGATTTCGAACCACGACTCCGTTTTTGAAGGAGCGAACCTCAGCAAGATTAAAGAGTTCTTAATGAGAATAACTTGCTTGACGAAGATTGAAGGATTCCTAATGAGAAGAACTCGCTCGTCGAAGATTTAAGAGTTCCTAATGAGAAGAACTCACCCCTTGAATCGAAGAGTTCCTAATGAGAAGAACTCGCTCAGAAAAGATGAAATAGTTCATAATGAGAAGAGTTGTTTCAACCTCCGAACTAGCCTTTGCGGAAAGACGAGAAGTTCATAATGAGAAGAACTTGTTCGTGTTTTTCAAAAGAGAAACAAAGAATTCATAATGAGAAGAATTTTTCAACCTTTCAAGAAGAATAGAGAATTTATAATGAGAAGAATTGTTCAGGCTTCAACATTTTCAGAGAATGAAGAAATTCGTAATGAGATGAACATCTTCAGACTCCACACTTTAGTAGAAAATTAAAGAAATTCTTAATGAGAAGAACAAATTCAAGTTTTGGCAACTTTGGTGAAGGAACGAAGAATTTCGTAATGAGAAAAACAGCTTCGGACCTTGGAGAATAAAGAAATTCGTAATGAGAAAAACAGCTTCAAGCTTTGGCAACTTTGGTAAGGAACGAAGATTTCGTAATGAGAATAACAACTTCGGACCTTGGAGGATGAAGAATTTCGTAATGAGAAGAACAGCTTGACACTCCAAATTTTAGCGAAAGCATGAAAAGTTTATAATAAGAAGAACTTGTAGCTCTAAAGCTTTGGAAGGCTAAGTAGGATAAAACTAGTGCTATTAGTTTTTGCTTTATCATTGTTTCACCTGAATGAATAAAGAGGGGCAGCTATAGACACTAATTTTATCCGAGTTTATAACCTATTTTATTCATTTAGTTATTCATTTTATATATCATTACTATCTTAGTAGTAGTAGCAGTAGTAGTAGTAGTAGTAGTAGTAGTAGTAGTAGTAGTAGTAGTAGTAGTATTGTTATTATTTATTATATATTATTATTACTTGTTAATATCATTGTTATTGTTATATATGATATTATTTTATTATTGTTGTTATTATTATTTATTATTATAAAATCAATTAAAAAACTATAAACTATATTAACTTAAATAAATAAAACCAACATAATGTACAATCCATTTAAATTCTAAAAACCCAAAAACATTATGTATTAATGTCCGGCCTATTAAGGCCCAGATTTTATCCCTAACCATATTTTACATATCGTCTACCCTAATCTGTTTCTTATCTTGTGCAGTCAGTTGGGAGCCGTAGGATCAAAGACGATCTGAACGGGTCCATATCGATCTAGATTGACTCTTCAGCTTTCCCACTACCACCACTTCACCTCCACATTGGCGTGAAGATCTAGTGGCCAGACACCACATCATCACTGCTCGGCTACATCAGATCTGGATCACCAGTGCCTTATAATCCATGATGTTTCTCTCTCTGGTCTCCTCATCCATCATTTGGCCATATCAAGCAAGGTAACCAAAAAAGTCAGAATATCAGATGAAAAAATGGAGATTCAGAGACAGGCCAACGAGAATTAGATTTGCATATGAATCTCGCCAAAATCTCAAAAAGCAACCAATAGATGAATTTGTAATTACAATTCTGTTATTTCTTAAAAGCATGTAAATTCAGGGTATAAAATGAGAAACTCTAACCATTTGTAAAGGGAGAATTTTTTTAGAATATCAATGAAAAGAAAGAAACCTCAAGGATTTCAGAGGTAAAAAAATTTCTCAGCTCCATTTTCATATTTTCAATTTCAAAAAAACAAAGAAAAAATGGGGAAATTGGGGTTTTCGAGTTCTCACCTTCGTGGTTGTTCGGTAATCTCCTCATCTCTTCTATTCCAATCGGTGACAAATCGTTCGGAGGCAAGCCATCTTCACCATCAACTATTTCGAACTCTCCCGAGGGCAATCCTCTAACTTTGGACTAACTCAAGTGGTGGAAGACAAGCCATCTTCACCATCAACTATTTCAAACTCTCCCGAGGGAAAGGGGATTATAATCCGGGGATCTTGAAGCCTATTATTGCTAGGTGAGTGTAGTTGTGTCATGGGATTGGCTAGGTGCCATCCCAACTGCACTCGTTTTGTGCCTAAATTTGCATCTTATGTAAGGGTTCAAGTAGAGCTAGCATATGTGGATTCTAGTGGTAACTGTAGTAAGTCCATTACATTGCTTGATACATGTTAAGCTTATATGCGATATTTGAAATATGCCATGTGTGGAATTGATATGAACATGCTACATTATGCTATGTGATGTGAAATGGCCTAAGAGCATAAGGGTAAGTTTTATAATGATATGTGTAACCTTGGACACTTGTGGACATTGGATACAGTTGGAATAAAACACAGTTAATTCTGTCACCCTTGAATCTAGAATTTAGAATTTAGGCTCTACGTACCGATACGACCCTAAGTGTATCGGTACGGTGACGGTTAATTTCGTTAAAAAGCTTAAAACACAGTTTTAAACAGTTTATAAAATGGTCACTAAATCCTATATGATTCAATTGGATAGGTAAATGACCTTTGTTAGTAATAAAGTTTCACAAGCTAATAACTGAGGAGTCTAATTGCAGATTAATAGAAAGAATTACTGATAAGAACCATTAATTTGTAAAATTTATAGTTTAGTCCTTAAGTTCATAAAAGTTTAAAATTGACCCCCAAATCGAGTAAGTTGTTAATAAATAGACCAGTTAAGTCTTAAAAGAGATTAACAAACATCCCGAATAAGATTCTAAACCCTGAATAAGCTTTCGACCTCCGAATATGTTTTCTAGCAACACTTTCCAATTTGGTTCTCTATCAGGCCGAGAAGGGGGTGTTACATTTGTGGTATCAGAGCTAGAGTTTAGTCGATTCTAGGACTAAACTGAGGTCTGTCATGAGTCTGTATGTGCATATGCCACCTAGGAGTGTATTTGTATATAATATCTGTAACTTGTAACTAACACAATTTAACTTCTTCTTTTCGATTAGATTTAAGAATGTCTGCACCCGGTGAGGCGTGATACGATAGAACCATACCCTGGCTCCTCCTCGACGCAAGAGGACAACCTTAGAGTCAAAGTTCGACCAAAACAGGCGGGATAGAATGACCCGCCCAATCCCCCTTCGATGCCTCCCGCTCAGCATGAGTATTTGATGTTTATGGCTGAGATGATCAAGCAGGTGGTCGTGTCTCTTAGGCAGGAGCAGCCACCGCAGCCTGCTGAAGCACCTCCATCTGTTTCAAAAGCTCATATTGACAAGCTCCGTTAGTATTCGGTCTACACTTTCACTGGTCAAGAATAAGACAACCTTGAAGTAGTAGAGTACTGGCTAGAAAACACCCTTAAAGTCTCGAATAAGCAGATGAAGTGCCCTGACGAACACAAGCTGAAGTGTACTCTGGCGTTGATTTCTGAAGAGACTCGGAGTTGGTGGGACACCGTGACACTCACCATGCTTGAGCATAGAGTTACATGGGTCTTCTTCCTTCAGGAGTTCCGTAAGAAGTACATCAGTGAACACTATATCGTTGAAATACGTAAGAAGTTCCTCCATTTAAGACAATGAGGAAGACCAGTGGAACAATATATACATGATTTCTGTAAGTATTCGAGGTATGGTGCTGAGATTATACACACTAAAAAGGAGAAATGTAGAATGTTCATTGATGGCCTTTGTGATGAGTTACGCGTTCTCTTCACTACTTTGGAGCTGAAAGATTTTCAAAATCTAGTTAATCGGGTGATTGCTACAGAAGCCTCCTATAAGGCTTATGAGAGAAGAAAGAAGAATCAAACCAGATCTGACAAAAGGTTCCGAGATGATTCCAGGCCTCTCATACCTCAGAAGAAGGGTAGACAGTGGAACCAGAAGTCTTACACCTTTCAGCAATTACCAAGGACAAGATATGTGCCACAATCCTAATCTCCGGGAACATCTATCGCTCGTACAGCTTCGATTGATAGTACGGGTGGTTGTGGGAGAGTTTCTCAGATTGTTCTATGTAATTTTTGTCAGAAGAGGCATCCCAGGCAGTGTCATAGACAGACCAGATCTTGCTACCTCTGTGGTGAAGCTGGTCACTTTATCAGACAATGTCCGCAAAATCTGAATGCTCCTACCTCTGTGGCTTCTTAGAACAATTCCGCTAAGGGATGAGGAGCGAAAAAAGTGCAGTCTGGATCAGCAAGGAAACCTCGCAACATAAACTCTCGTTTAGTTGGGCGTGACCCTCAGACCTCAGCCTAGATGTACCACGTTTGATGTCGAGAGCAAGAAGACGATCCCGATGTGATTGCAGGTATGGTGGAATTATGTTTTGATCTTGTTTATGCTTTGGTAGATCTCGGCTCCACACATTCTTTTATTACTAAACCATTGATTGAGAAGTATGCCCTAGAACCCGAACCGGTCACATTTGAGATAGTTGTCTCTAACCCACTAGGAAATAGTATGATTATACGATTGATTTGTAAAGCTTGCCCTATGAGGATCTAAGGGATCCCATTTCTGGCCAACTTGATGGCCTTGCCCTTCTATGGGTTTGATATTATCCTAGGCCTTGATTGGTTAGCTAAAATCAAGCCTGGGTAGACTGTTCGAAAAAGAAGCTATACCTCCGTAGACTCAGCAAGGAAAGCATAACTTTGATGAAAACCAAACCTGGGCCTAATAAAGCTATCATGTATGCTATAGAGTCTAAAGAAGATCCAAAGCTTGAGAATGTACCGGTGGTGAAGGAATTCCCTGACGTGTTTCCCGATAAACTTTCAGGACTCCCTCCGACCCGAGAAGTGGAATTCAAAATCGAAGTGCAATCGGGGACTACACCAATCTACATTACTCCGTATTGAATGGCTCTGGTGAACTAAAAGAGTTGAAAGCTCAAATCCAAGATCTTTTGGACAAGGGATTTATTTAACTGAGTTCCTCACCCTGGAGAGCACCGGTTTTGTTTGTTAAGAACAAGTATAGGTCGATGCGTCTGTGCATTGACTATCGTTAGTTGAATAAAGTAACAATCAAGTATTTGTTACCAAGGATCGATGATCTCTTCGATCAGTTGAAGGGTGCTTCTATATTCTCTAAAATAGACCTACGTTCTAGGTACTATCAGATGTTAGTGAAGGAGTCCGATGTCCCAAAGACTGCCATCCGAACTAGATATGACCCCTAGAAATTCTTAGTAATGCCTTTTGGGCTTACGAATGCACCCGCAACCTTTATGGACCTGATGAATCGCGTGTTCCGGACCTATCTAGATAAATTCGTAGTTGTGTTTATAGATGACATCTTGATCTATTCCAAAGACACTGCCACTCAAGAAAAACACCTACGGATTGTACTTCAGACTATCCGGGAGAAATGGCTATTTTGAAAAAGGGACCTTTTTTGTGTGTTGTTTCAAAGAAGAGGAAAAGGTTTCAACTTTTCAGGTTTGAGTCAAAATGGGGGTTATTTTGAAAATCAAAGGTCAGATCTGTTTCAAGGATAAAAAAGGACTTTTTTTAGTTAGGTTTTAAGTTTACCGAAGCTGGCAAGCGGCGACCTGCGACGGTCTTTCACTGATTTCTTGGTATTTGAGGGGAAACGGAGAACACACGGCGATGTTCTCCCGATTTTCAAAAAATTTAGTTTTTCTGGTTTTCAAAATGAAGTGAATAAAATGAGCCTTTTAATTTTCCTCGACCTTTATACTTGGTCCTTTCTTAAATTTGGGTTATTTGGTTAATAAACCCTTCCGTGTCCTCTAAATTCCCCTTCAAGTACCTCTGCATTTCTAAACCACACCATCGTTCCATGTTGTTTTTGAAATCATTTCAATTTCGTCCCTATTTCAAGCCTAATCAGTTTTCAAGTGGTTTATTTCCCCTTTTAAGCCTCTGTTTCCTACATTTTTTAATTTTAGCTTCGTATTTAATTTCTATTTAATTTCAGTCCCTGTTACATGTTAATCTTGGATGATGTATTGCTTTATGTATGATATTATATATTTTTGTATTAAATACGATGCATAGTATATAGTATGTATAGCCTTTTAAAAACCGTGATGTATAGTATATGTATTATGTATATATTATACTAATATAGTATATGGTATAATATATATATAGCCTTTTAAAAACAAAAAACAATCTTCGTTATGTATGAAAAATTCTACAACGCTCGACGAACACCGCTGAAGACCACTAACGTTAAACACCGTTGAACACCATTAAATTAATTTAAAAAGATTAAAAATCTTAAGGACTCAATATATAATTATAAATTATTTAAAATAAAATATCAATTAAATTATTTTATATATATATAATATTTTTAGTTTTTTTGAAAATAATTAAATTAAATATCAATCCCTAATTAGATTAAATTCTAAGCTCTAAACTCTAAACCACAAACCACAACCCTAAATGAAAAATAATTTAAGCCTATCAAGGCGACTTACACCACTGGGGAGTTGTATCTGAATCTTGACTTTGGACAATTCAGCGGCTGATTCTTCATCTTTTAACTCCATCTCCTATACCTATTTTTTTCTTATCGGTCAAAGGATCAGAATTGCAAGAAAAATATGGGGATTGGATTCAATGTGCAAGTCGCCTTAATAGGCCCAAATTATTTTTTATTTAGGGTTTAAGGTTTAGGATTTAGATTTTATATTTCATCTAATTATTTTTAAAAAATAAAAAATATTATATATATGAAAATTAATTTAATTAATATTTTATTTTAAATAATTTATAATTATATATTAACTCATTGAGATTTTTAATCTTCATTAATCAATTTAATGGTATTCAGTGATATTCAGCATTAATGGTATTCAGCGGTGTTCAGCATTAATGGTGTTCAGCAGTATTCATCGAGCGTGGTAGACTCATCCTGTTATGTATATATAATATATTTATATTTTGTAATTCGATACGTTGAGGTTTTATATAATTCTTATATAATATAGTTTATATATTATATATGTCTGTACATATCGCTTCTATATATATTTTACTATATTGTATGTGCAGTTAATATTCATGCCTCTTAAAGTGCTTTTACCATGTTTATGCTTTCATTTCATGTTGTTTTATTCCTGCCTTAGTTTACGTTTTTCTGCCTTTATTTATATATTTACCATGTCATGTTTATGTTGCATCAAGAATATAAATTGCTAATGCGATATCCTTTTATTCGAGAGTAAACTTGGTTAGTACCAGTCGTAGTTGTGATGGTCTTCCGTTTATACTCGAATAACAGACCCTTAAAATTTACTTGTATGTATAACTAAATTTTGATTTAATCGTCACTTTAACTCACAAAATTCAATATTAATGAAGCAATAATTGGTTTGGTACTAAGTTTGGGCGTGGTGGGGTGCGAAACCTTCCCCACTAGTAACCAACTCCCGAACTCATTTGAATCTCTGGTTTTATTTTTTTTTTTGTGCTCGGTGTACCTAACCCAAGTGATTTAAAATATGGGTTTTAAAGAAATTTTCCCTCTAATAAATATTAATATTTTCAAAAAAAGAAAAAAACTTCGGCACCATCGAACTACGAATTTTTTTCAAAACGTCGCTACACACAGCAAACCCTCAAGTTCAAGATTGCTCAGCTGACACTCTCAGGGACTTGATCATTTTTACTCTTCCTGCAGCAGATTGTGATTCTTTATGCAAGGACATTACTCATCAAGAAATTAAAGAAGCTCTGTTTAGGCAAGGGAATGACAAATGTCTGTGCCCTGATGGTTACACAGCTTGGTTCTTTAAAAATGCATGGGACATTGGTAAAAACGACTTCATTGCAGCTATCAAGTATTTCTTTGACTCCTCTACTACGTCACCAGCTTTCAATGCCACAACTATTTCACTTGTTCCCAAAGTCCCAAATGCAACTATGACCAAGGACTTTCGGCCAATAGCCTGTTGCACTGTTGTCTATAAAACAGTTACCAAAGTCCTAGTCAAAAGGCTGGCACAATTCTTTCCCAACATGATAGCCCCAAACCAATCTGCCTTTGTGCAAGGGAGGAGTATCATTGATAACACATTGCTTACACAAGAGCTTGTCCAAAGCTATTCTAAAAGGACTCTTTCACCAAGATGTACCCTAAAGATTGACCTGCACAGAGCTTTTGACTCCGTTGATTGAAATTTTTTGATGAAGATTCTTGAGGCCATAGGGATACCTGAAAAGTTTAGAGGCTGGATTCATGCCTGTGTACAAGGGGCGAGATTCTCAGTCACTTTTAATGGAAGCTTAAAGGTTTTTCTAAGGGGGCAAAGGGATTAGACCATGCGACCCTTTATCCCCTACCTGTTTGTGTTGGTAATGAACTCTCTCTCTGCCCTACTCAACACTGTTGTCCGTAAGAGAATTTTTAAATTTCACCCCTAATAGAACCGAATAGCATTTTCTCACCTATCTTTTGCAGACAATTTATTGATCTTCTATAAAGGAGACATGAATTCGGTATTGGGGGTTCTTGGCACCTTAGAACAGTTTTATTACATGTCTGGCTTAAAACTAAATGTAGCCAAAACAGACATGTTCTGTTGTGGTATTCTCAACATCAAGTTGGATAAAATTAATCAGTTTACCAAATTTAAATTGGGGAGATTACCGGTCAGATACCTTGGAATGCCCCTAATCACCAGAAAACTTACCGAGAATGACTGCGCATAGACCTGGCAAACTTGACTCGAGACCCGAAAACCGAATCGATTTATCCGAACCGAGACCCGAAATTGACCTGAACACGATGACCCGAATTTGATCTGAAACTCGAAACAAACCGAACCGAACCGAAGTTCAGTTGAACCGAAAATTGACCCGAACCGAATAGACCTGAACTGATTTTTAATCGAACCGAATGGAACCAAACCGGTTTCACCCGAACCGAATGCAACCGAACCAAAGGCAACCCGAAATTAAGAAAATATATTAAAATAAATAAATAAATATGAGATGTGAACTGTCGTACAACTTACCAAAAAGTCAAATATACATGCTATATAAAGTCATATATAGGGTGGAAAAACCTAAGTCGGCCTAAAAACCCGACTAAAACCGATCGATCTCCTATTAACCTAATATTGACCCGACCCGAAATCAACCGATCCAAAAATAACCGACCCGAAATCAACCGAACCGAAAATTAACCGACTCGACGTCCTGACCCGATACCCGAACCGAAATCACCTTAAACCCGAACTAAAATCGAACCAGACCTGAACTTAACTGAACCAAATTTAAATCGAATGTAGTCAAAACCGAAATGACCTAAATCAAAATGACTCGAACTAAAACCAAACCGAATGACTCGTTTGACACATCTATATGCGCACCACTGCTTGAGAAACTTAATGCAAAACTCCATACATAGTCTAACAAAAATCTGAGTTATGGTGGCCGGCTACAATTAATCTGCTCCGTACTTTTCAGTCTGACTAATTTCTGGTGCAGGTCCAAGTCTGTCATTGCTAGAATCGAACAAATCTACAGCAGGTTCTTCTAGAAAGTCAAAAGGAGCTAGAGTGGCATGGAGTCAGATTTGTACCTTAAATCAGAGGGAGGTTTGGGTCTGAAAAAAATTGGGTGCTGAAATTTGGGGTGTGCATTTTCGATCCAAAATTTCAGATATTTGAAATTTTTTGAAAGGCAATTTTTTGAAAGGATATCTGATCTGCATTATCCAAAAAAAAAATTAAAAACAGATCGGATATCCGTAATTTAGATCGGATAAACGGATCGAATCAATTGGATCAGATTTTTTTGCACACCGCTAGCTGGAATCAGGCTAACCTGCTTATGCTCAGGATATTCTACTACAAAATGGTTTGTTGTGGGTGGCATGGCTCAAAGCATATATTTTCAAAAGATATGACTTCTAAACCATCGATAGTAAAAATCATTACAGTTGGATAATCAAGAAACTGCTTAGCATTCGAGATGAAGCTGCCACAGTTTTCCCTACTGGCACCAATATGGACAAGATTAACACTGCAATGATTTGGGATTAAATCTGTAATAAGAAGGCTAAAGTTAGTTGACATAAATTCATTTTGTATCCGTCTCACACCCTAAGCATTCAATCATTTACTGGATGGTCATCTTAGACAGGCTACCTACTCTTGAAAGGTTAAAAAGATTTAAGATTGTTGAAGATGATAAATGCTTATTGTGCCACGAAGAAGTAGAATCCAGAGACCATTTATTTCCTGGCTGCCCTGTTTCGAATGAAGTCTGAGAACATATTATCCGACTCTGTCATATTAACCGTGACCCCATGATGTGAGCAGAAGAATTCGAGTGGGTTATAACTTATTTGCATGGACGTTTATTGCTGGTTTTCATCCTCAAAACTGCTTGGTGTGCGTTCACTTACATTATATGAGAAGAAAGGAATTACGTGCATTTTAGAGGGACTATTCGTACTACCATCGGTCTAATTAACTGCATTAAGGACATAATTAGAATTAAATTACATGGAAGGGAAATTGATTGTATAGACATGTTTAATTCTTTTCTTTGTACATAATGGGATATTACTGTATAGACTTTTGACTGTTTGTACCTTTACAACTCTTACATGAAATCCCTAAACCTGATGACTTGATTAGAATGGAAGACTTTCAATTATACTATTAAATCCCTACGGAAGGGTGTGAAAACTAATATTACATGGGTTATTAGAATCTCTTTTTTTATATAAATTATCATAAACACCATAATCATATTTTGTTAGGATTTTCATAAATGTTTACATTTTCGAATTATAGTTATTATGCATATAAAATAAATATTTAAACTATACATCGTTTTTACTTAAAATGCCTAAAGTATTTTTGTTAAAGTAAATATTTAACATTTTATTCAGTTATTGTTTTAAGGTCGAGCCGTTATCATCTATTAAAATAATTTGTTACCCAGTATATAAATGACTTGACTTTTTTTTTCTTTTTTATTTTATTCTTCATGTCGCCGACTCGAGATGTTCCTCTTCTCTTTGTCGGCAACCTTCTTCCACCGTAAAAACTCAAAATCACCACCATTCGTCAGTATGATTTTTGAAGACCCATGTGTTTCATCCGTCAATTTCAGGAATTAGCTTTGTTATTAGAATATCACACCAGCATGAAAACAAAATTTGAAGAAAAAACTCGATTGTTCAATGGATTCATAACCGATTAGTCACGGAAGGTTGGTGCAATCCAGAACCTACAACCTGTCTTAAAATCAGCTTTGTTATTGCAATATCACACCACTGTCTCAAGGACTGCCTAGAGGAAATTTGTTTGTGGATGCTGGGTTTAACAATTGTGCTAAGAAACTGAAATTCAATCTTTGAAAAATTGATTACCAAGGGAATTTAGAAATTTTAAGACAAATTGCAACTATGAAATTTAGTCCAGAAAATCTCAATTTCTGGGGTTTTTTATTTGAAAAAATAAAGTACAAATATGTTGAATCTTGGCTAACAAATCAAAGGAAAACATTTGATGATTTGTTGAAACTCGTCAGAAGTTTCTTCATCGAAGAAGAAAGAGTGATTTGATGAGAGAATTACAAGAAAAGAAAAAAAGTCAAGCGGTAGAAAGAAAAACATAAAAGAAATTAAAAGAAAAAAATTAAATTTATATCAAGTGCTAAATAATTATTGAATAATAAATTTTTTTAATGATATTAACAGTTTAACTAGTAATCAAATCGTGACAAAATAAAACGTTAAACATCTACTTTTATTTTGTAGTCAAACCTAATTATTAATTATAACTTATGATGCTTTAGCCATGCTTAACATTTTATCAGTACCATCAGTAATGCATGAAACAGAAATCAGCATTAGAAATATTATATTCATATAAATTTTGTCAATGTACTTGCTTGTTAATTTGACAATTGAAGAGTTAAAAGGGGGAAATATATACATTTGAGAAAATGTCGTTTGTGGGAATCTAACTGACAGCCACTTAAAATAACAAATACTAGGTCCTACCGGGAATCGAACCCAGGTCGCTGGATTCAAAGTCCAGAGTGCTGCTAGGTAGATTATGTTATTCATTAGAAACTTAGAGTACGTTAAATATGAATCTTATAAATTCCCCAACATGTGCAATTTGCTAATCCTTTTGGCTGCTAGTATTAGATTTAGGATACGTTTGAAAAGTCATTGGATTTAAGTGTAATTGTATATAATTATATATATTTGAAATGTTTAATTAATCATTGTAATTTGTAATTCACATTAATTTGATTAAAATTTAAGACTATTGAATAAGTGTAAATTAATTATTTAGATTAAACCTTCTTTTTTCCCTTAAAGATCTCCAAATTTTCAACTTTTAATCTCAATCATAAATGTACACTCGTTCAATGGTCCAAAATCAGTATAAAACTTGTTAGTTTTTATATTGCATAAGTGCTAAAATATTCATACTACTGGTCAAAATTATCCAGTAAAAAGTGCTAAAATTAGCAAAAACAGAACTATACCCAAAACATGTGTAAGTCATATAAAGGACAAATATCTTATCTAAAATAAGGCAACGAACAATCACAGTGAAAAGATGCCGAGGCCCAAGGGTTAGTAAGATTTTCAGGATCAGCTAAGATGAATATAAATTTACAGGCTACTGCTGTAACATGAGATAATTACTGATTCAATCTTAACCAGTTCTCTAAACTGACACTAATCGATGGTGAAAATGAAACTAAAGATGAATATTTTAACACTAATGCAAAATGTGGAACTTTGGCACGGATTTTATTGGGCAGAAAATTCTCTCAGGACTTGTTCAACCTGTTCGACTACCCCGAGCTTTTTAAACCATTGAGTCAGTATAGCTGAAGCTTCTTTTCCAACCACAACGCCATCTCTCTCCAAATCCATGAGAAAATCCAGGGCCTTATTAAGCTTGTTCTGTTTTTCATATGCAGCCAAAACCAGTGCTATGCATTTGTCGCTAGGCTCGAGACCGGCTCTCCTCATGTTTTTGAAGGCAATACGTGCCTCTTCACTTTGACCCGCCACTTGATACGTGTTTATCAGGAGTCTGCAGAGTTTAGCATCAGGAGAGATACCGGCAATCTGAAGAGCACCAAACACTCTTTGTGCACCTTTGGCATCACCATTCATGGAGTAGGCTCTCAACAGGGCCTTGTAAACCTCACTTCCAGCATAGATTTCTTCGTTATCCATTTCTCTAAGCAAGCCCTCTCCTCGTTCAGGCATTCCGGCTCGGATATAAGCCATAATCATAGAGCCATATGATCTTTTATCGAGTTGTTGGCCAAGTAGCTTAATCTCTTCAAAGGTATCTTCAGCTAAATTAAGATTTCCAGCCTTGCTGTACATGTGAACCATGGTGGTTAGAGTTACCTGATCACAAACAAAACCTCTTCTCTTCATGGCAACGAGGACATTTTCAGCTTCTCGAAGCCGGTTTTGCTTCCCATAACCATGGATCATCTTAGTGTAATCACGAATATTGGCTTCAAAAGTTTCTTCAAGTAGCGCCATTTCTGCCACCTAGACAAAGAACAATAAGACATGGAGCAAACACCATTTTCTTTCCCTAATTGCCATGGTGCAGCTAAGGAGTTTTGAATTCAGAACCAGACAAGTTACACGCAGAAACTATACTTATGTTGCTCCAACCATTCATTTACCATTAATTACATATGTCCATTTTCAAATATAGGTATGGGATATGCCCTCCAAAGACCATTCAAATAAATGGAAAACTTTAAAAAGGTCGAAATGTAACCATGTCGGATATCCGACATACACAACCAACATGTTAGGTGAATCAACAAGTAAAAATCAATAACTAGTCCTCGTTGATATTGATCAGTGTTGTATACGCAAGATATAATTCCGGTCAACAAATCATACATGCATTGAAACATTACACTTGCAAATACACCCCATGTTACTCGGACTTCGGGGTGTAAGTGCCGGACACCGGTATGGTTAGACTTTTCTAAGTTCTTCCATTGTCGGACACGGATATTTCATGAAAAATGAGGAGTCCTAGCACCATACTAATGCCCCATTCTCCATATTCCCTACCAATGAACTAGTAAGGTCAAAGGCACAAGTACAACCTTCCCATTTCAGAACTATGTCATGTATAATGGAGTTGGAACTTGGAAATTATGGAAAAACTACAGTTTTCTAACATTATACAATTCATAAAAAAACATTAATAAAATACATGTAGAAATCAATTGAAATGGAGAGAAAAGTAAACCATACCTCGAAATAAAGAGGGTGGTCCATTATCTTCAATTCTATAAGAACCGCGAGCCAGTCAGCTCTCCTGGGCTTCATAATTTTAACGCAAGCACCCAACAAATCTTCCAAACTCCTTTTTTCGGGACAAAAACAAACAATCTGTTTCATCAAAGCCTTATTTCGCTTTGCCATTTTAACCGGAAGCTTATCGATCGCATGCTTCTGCTCTTCTGTAATGTCTGCACCAATCTCAGCCCACTTGAACCTTCTTTTCTCTTCATTTGTTTCTTTTAACCCTCTTTCTTCTGCATTTGTGAAGGCAATTTGTGGGTGTTTACTGAGTTTATAAGAAGTGGGTTTTGGTGCTTGCTTTGGGGATAATAATGGGTTTCCACTTCCCCAGGATTTTGGGTGAATTGCTTGTTGAAGAATGGGTATGTTGAGTAAGAACAATAAGGTATATTACAAGCAGAGGCAGCCATCGTTGCAACCAAAATAGAGAGAATTATGAAGAAAATGTTTCTGGAATTTATATGAAGTGAAGCTGCTTGATTGGATTTGAGAAATTCTTTGGGTCCTGAATTTTTCTTCAAAATAACGATTATATAGGGATGGGCTAAAGCCCAAAGGCTCCATGAAAATAATTAACCCTAATAATTTTAGTAAGCATCAGGTATATTAAACAATATCTAGGAATTAGGATTTGAATCTTGAATTTGTAAATCTATCTCCATAATAGATCTTTATACGGTCGGTTCTAAATTAGTTAATTAACAAAAATAACTATTTCATGCACAAGCGCTTATGAAAATTTTATATTCATAAGCACCTTAGTTTTAGGATTTATGAATTTTATTTAGAAGTTTTAGTGGACAAGTTTTGAATTTATTTTAACTATAAACCCTAAATTTTAAACTCTTGCCCTTAAACTAGGTCTCTAAACGCTAAACTAAGGCGTTTAATAAACTTTTCCTTTTTACCACCAGTGCACAAGATATTTTTTCGTTAATAGATCGGATATCAATGAATATATAAAAAATTGTAAAATAAAGATAAATGTTACAATTATAACTAAAATATTTATATGACTAATTGATTATAAATGAAATTATAATTATAATTAATACATTTATATAATTTTTTAATAGTCTAAAGGTGATTATAAAATAATATATGTTCATACATATTCTTAACCCTTTAACAATGGACATACACCTTGTGGACAAAGCGATTTGAACAAGTGTCTCCTGGATGAACACCATTCGCTTTTCTATTTGGACACTTGTTGGGTTCTAATACATTTATATAATTATTGTGAGAATTAACCATGATAATGCATAAATGAATACATTGATAGTCGAAATATATTTAGACTTAGATTAAAATAATTTTAGACAGGACACAAATTTTAACAAAAATAAATAGGTTTAAGGGTGTTAGAAGACTTTTAACTTTTGAAAAAGAAATAATTACGCTTTTGAACTTTTTTCGTTCTCTATTAAGGCTTTGAACGAATAAATTAAATTAATTAAGCTCTTTGACCAGCATTGACCGTTGAATTTAGCGAGTTTTTTTAATCAGTTGGTACAACGCGTCACGTTATATTGTTGCCACTGACATTTTCGGAATTCTTTTATTTAACTTAAAAAATTCTTTAAAAGTCATAAACATTCAAAAAAAACTTATAAAACTTATAAATATATATATATATATATATTAAAAATTTGTAAATGGCATATGATAGAATTATAGCGTATTATGTGACAATAATATCTAAAAAAATTGTCAAGATTTAGTGGTCAATATTGGTCAAAAAGTTTAATTAATTCAATTTATTGGTCCAATAGCTTAGTTGAGTGCAAAAAAATCAAAAATTTAATTAGTTTATTTAAAAAAAAATCAAAAACTTCTTACACTTTTAAACCAAATAAATATATAATAATATTCGAACCTAAACATTTAATATCCCATAACCTCAACCTTATTGATACAGTAAATACATCTTTGTCGATGATATTTAAAAATAATAAAACTGAATTGCTAGGTCTGTCTATCTAATTTCTCAGCTTTGAATTCTAAGCTTACTTGACGATTTTTTTTTTAAATGCCTTTTTGTAGTTTATCTCCATTTGCATGTTATGCAGAAACATCAAAGAACGTTGAGATACAGCAAAAATTTGCTACCTAATAATATTGTTTGAGAGACAAGAGCAAGAAGAAAAATTATTGAGACGCAACTCCACGCGCTAATTATTTTTTAGTTTTGCAAACATACATGTGCCCGTATTAACGTTATTAGAACGTACTCGCTCGATGAGACCAACTAACACAATTAATAATTTTTCTCCCTGGGTTAAATCCTAGGTTTTTCATTCGGCCGTAAATTTTGTTTCTTTTTCTTCTTTGACCATCAATGACGACATTATTTGTAATGTTAATTATCGATCATTGTTATTTTTTTTATTTTTACATTATTATAGTCTATTTTTGTAATAGTATTCGCTTATTTTGTGACACATATTCTTCTGTCTTTTGGTACGTTTTTTATCTTCATTAATAATCGTTTGGCTGATTTTTTTAGGGTTAGATTTGACGTCACTTCAACTGACAAAATATCGCTTATTTGATTATACTGCTGATATTTCCTGATTTGGACCATCGAATTGGATTTAGATATGTGGTTTGCGTTCGTGGGTGGTTTTCTCACGACGCTTAGCTCTGATTTGCGGTTGTCGGTAGTCTTTCAATAGTTTGATCCCCTTTTGTGGTTCGTTTACAGATGCAGTCATATCTGTTTATATATATATATATATATATATATCTTTTTTTCGAGTCTTTTTATATATATTTAATACAATGCCAACAACATATCATCTGAGCTAAACTTAAACGATGGTTAAACAGGCATACCTAAATTCCCAAAAGTAAGACCCTAACAATAAACTCGCCGCACCACCATGGCGAGTTCTAAAATTTTATTTTTTATTCAAACTCACCTTGCGCATATGGCGAGTTTCATTTTTTTTCTTCTAATCCCGGTTTAAACATTAATCACGCGATTAATCTAATCCTAAACGGAACTCGCCGTAGGCCCACGACGAGTTCCCTCTAGCTTAACGGTCGTCACGGGCTATACGGGGAAAAACAAGTTTTGTTAGGGCTTTTTGCATATTAGGGTTTATTTTTCTTATAAATAGATAGTTTTGGTTAGGGTTTTGAACACAAAAAAAAATTTACTTCCTCTTTTATTCGAGAAAATAAAATAGTTTGTCAAGCTGTGAGATTTTCTTTGACAACATTGGAAGAACCAAGCTCACACATACTTCGAAAGGTTAAAGGTAACGTTTGTTAATGTTTTTATAGTACGATTAGTTTTGTTTAGTATGATTTATTTTCTTTATTCAAATTCTTTTTATCTATGCCTATTTTTTTTTAAATTCTAATAGTAAAATATGTGTATGATAAGTTAATCGAAAATATTTTTTGTGATATTTAAGGCATTTAATTGCGCGTAACTGTTGAGGAAAAAATAGCGTTGTTAAGACTTCAAAATTCTCACATCACGAAAAACATGGCAATGTTGGTAAGAATTTATGATTTTTTTTTCTTCAAGTTTTAATTAATTTTTAAATAATTAAGTGCTACTTTAATTTAAATATTGTGTTTGTAGAAAGAGGAATTAAAATTTAGGCCTCGGTTGATATAGTGCGATCCGCCAAACCAATATATAATGGGATTTCTGGAGAACTCTGGTTTTAGGTACGCGTCAATGATTCATGAGTTTGAGATCGTGCTGTAGTTGATTAATGGGTTGGTGGAGCGTTGGAGACCAGAGACGCATACCTTCCACATGCCGTGTGGGGAGTGAACAATCACCCTCGAAGATGTTGCTATGAATCTCGGTGTTTCAATTTTGAGAAATCCTGTCATAGGTATGAATAATTATTTTGTTTATGATTACTGCCATAAGTATTTGAGAAAGAGACCAACGATGCATGCTGTTGATGGTAAACGACTGAAGCTGACATGACTAAAGAGTGAATTTAAATGGATGCAAATTCCACAACGAAAAAAATTGCTTACGCTGCTTGAGCCTATATATTGGTCCTTATCAGTGGTATGCTAATACCAGACAAATCGAGTTTTCACGTGCACACGCAGTACCTTCCGTTCTTGGAGACGTCTTGGGGGCAAAAAAATTCAGTTGGGCCTCTGCAATCTTAGGTTTCCTGTACCTCGAGTTGTGCAAAGCAGCGAGCCTGACAGATGGCAAGGACAGATTCGTGCGTGCCGATATTGGTGGGTGTGTGGCGCTGATACCATTATGGGCCTGGTACAGGCTTCCATTTCCCACTCCTATTGGCAATCCTCCGTTTCAATTCCACTCGCATCAAGGTAATAATGCTAATTCCCATAATTTTCTTACCTTTTATTTAGAGAAACTTTGATCCATCTATGTATTTGTACTATGTAGATGGACCCAAAAATTCAGAAAGAATGGGTTGGATGTAAAATTAATTCTCGCAGTGAGAAACAAGATTGCCATGTATTATGAAGAGTAGGTAATGAAATATTGTTTTTAGATCAAAATTCTATAATTTGTATTTTTTATCCAATTTATCGGTTACGTACGTATTATCACAGTTCTGATGGATACCATATGATGAGGCTTATGATATTCGTAATGTGATTTCGAACGATGCCTACGAGGATATCAAAAATTGGTATTCGGTAATGTTGTTGCTGAATTTTGCCATTGTCGAGGTTTTTTACGACAATCGGGTTCTTAGGCAGTTTGGATACCATCAGCCTGTACTAGAGGCCCCGGCCAATATGGATGAGTTCGAAAAGGTGGACTTACGGGGTAAGAGTGAAGAGAATTGGCCAAAGAGATATTCGCCATACATAGCATGGTGGCATGATAGGTCAAACAGGTTGCCGACTCGTCATCCCATTCCACATGATTTTGATTTCTTAAATTCTGAGTACTGTCAGTGGTTTTTGACAAACTACAAACAGAAGTTGACGACCTAAGCCGAACGACAAGCTTATGTTACTTTGTTTCAAATCCCAAAAGATCGGGAGTAGACACCTGATTCGGAACCCGAAGCATAACCCTAGATGGGAGCAAGGTCTGGAGAGTACAAAGAGGTTTAATTATTTATTTGAGTTGAGTTGACAAAAATTCTTATGTTTATTAATTTTAGATATTTATATTTTTAATAAATTTCGGACCCAATGCATGTTTTCTTTTATTAATAAAATTTTGAGTTTGACTTAATAATTATTGTTATTGTTGTTTTTCTCACGTAACGAACTATATAAAGTGTTGTCATCGATCGAAAATAAAGACTTACTACATTTACAACAATAAGTAATATTTAGAATATAATAAAGAAATTGAAAACTCTTTGATGGATTACTCCTTGAAATTTAATACATATGTTTGAGTACATGTAAAAAAAACTATAGTATACAACAGATTCACTCACTACCAGAACTCATTGATATCACTGACTGCCCAATTGTTTTTTGCTGCCGCAAGGTTATTTGAGCAAAAAACGGGGTCAGTCAACATGAAATGTGACATGCAGTATCCCCTATATGTTATTATAGACGCATAGGGGTCTTGCATGGGATAAAAATGGATGCAACATTATGCCCCATAGGCCCGACGGTAGCATTTGGGTTGCATCCCAAATAACGTAATACTGTGTGGTTTCTCGAAAAACTTATGTTGTAAGAAAAACTTCGTAATATGAGATAATACGACAGCAACATAATTCTTGTAGTGCCGTGAACGCGCATAAATTTAGTTCGTATAAAAAATAAAAGACAGTTGGGGAATTGGAAATGAGTGCATTGATCTCAGATCAGCTCTATGTTTATAAGCGGAACCTCTACGAAAATGTTGGGGAGGAAATGATGGGTGGAACTCGCTGTGACGGTCCGGCGAGTTTCGCCTATCATTTCCTCCCCAGCATTTTCACAGAGGTCTTGGTAAGGTTTTCAGCGCATGTTTCGGAGTAGTTTTTGAATGTTGGATCGAACGACAGATGCGTACTCGTATAAATAAACACTTTTACTTGATATTCATGTAAAAAAATCGTGCGAAAAAATATCCGAAAGCGGCATAAAACGTGCGTAAACACCCCTATGGATGTGCTCTTGCTAGGGTTTTCAGCGCATCTTTCTAAGCAGTTTTGACTGTTGGACCGAACGGCGAACGCATACTCGTATAGATAAACACTTGTACTTGAAGTTCATGTAAAAAAATTGTGCGAAAAAATATCCGGAGGCAGCGTAAAACGCGCGTAAACACCTCTATGGATGTGCTCTTGCTAGGGTTTTCAGTGCATGTTTCGGAGCAGTTTTTTAGTGTCGGACCGAATGGCGGATACGTACTCGTACAGATAAACACCTGTACTTGTAGTTCATGTAAAAAAATCGTGGGCAAAAATATCCAGAGTCGGCGTAAAACACTAGTAAACACCCCTATGGATGTGTTCTTGCTATTTTGGAGCGGTTCTTGAGTGTCACATCAAACAACGAAGAAATATTTGTACAGATAAACACTTGAAGTTCATGTAAAAAAGTCGTGCGAAAAAATATTCAAAGGCGGCGTAAAACGCGTGTTAACACCCCTATGGATGTGCTCTTGCTAGAGTTTTCAGCGCATGTTTCGGAGTGGGTTTTGAGTGTTGGACCGAACGGCGGATGCGTACTCATACAGATAAACACTTATACTGGATGTTAACATAAAAAACGTCCAAAAATTCGTGCATAGGCGGCGTAAAACGTGCCTAAACAGTCCTATGAGACTACATTTCACGTAGTAGGGAAATAGTAAAAAAATATACATCGTGCACGTACAAAATGAAAAGATACAGTGATCCTAGAAATAACTTTAAGTCATTTACGAAGAGGTATGCGTTTTACGAAGTCTTTGTTAATATACCACCGTCTAAATATAGAAATAGAGAGATACAATGGCTACTGCACAAAGTTGCTCAACATGAGATAAGCAGTTTTCGCGGATTCCGCCCAATAGGTGGTTTAGGCTGTTCCATGCACGGCACTGGCTGTCCATGAACACCATGATCTCCACTTGCTTCGTGAATGTTGTAAGAAAAACTTTGCACGTGCAACTACATGCCATTAACAAGTAAAACGACCCCGATTTTGAATGCATTTTCAGAAACATAAGTAACAAAATTTTGAAATAGAGGTTTTAAACAATCAAACATCATGTTACCAGTTATTTATAGTTGGGAATTCTAACATAAATCCACCTTCCATGTAATCCGAGTTACACTCGTCGTGTCTATATATATTATACCAAATGACATGACAAGGGAAACTCGTCGCCTAAGCAAAGCGAGTTAGACAGAACTTACCATAGGGGTACGACGAGTTTGGCTCATCGTGTCAATCTCCTTGCTCAAAATTGAAATTACGCTACAAGTTTACGTTTCCAATACAAACGTAATTAACAAGGATTACGTCAACAGAATTTTCCGTATATACATGGCAAATTTCTCCACTCGTTAAGTTTTTACCAGCTAATTAACAAACATTTCATACAACTTTCAAACAAACTCTCAAATTTCTCTAACAAACTCCTAATTTCTCTCAATCTCACACAAACATCGGTTTACAATGGCTCCAATCTCAGCAATCGCATACTATAATGGAAACTATATAGGAGATGATACCGCAAAAAACTTTGAGTTCGAAATTTTTAGATCAAATTTATTCGCAACGTTCTTTTTGAGGAGCTAGTGAAGAAGATCAGACGGCTAGTACCTGTTAGGTGTAACAGACCACTAAAGGCTCTTTACTACAGGTTCTAGACATCCTTGTTCCCAATGACATACAATACAATGAGAGTTGACAACAGAAATGATGTTGAAGCAATGGTCGAGCTGCATGTGGGGTACGAAGAGGAAATTTGCTACTTGTACGCATATTTTAGTGAAGAAGTTGCAGGTGACAGTGAAAATCAAGTTGCAACACAGGCTACAACATATGATTTCAACTCTTTGATGGGAGATTATAATTTTGCCGTCCTTGCATATACCTCTGCGTTTCAGGATGTACCTACATATTCAACAGCAGGACACTCGTACTCCAACTTCTTCGACTTAAACGTCGAACAACCATCAACTCAACATTCAACCTTTAACCCATACATTGATGGGCAACAACCGATACTTGGTGGATCAAGTTTTCCAGGGGTCCGACATTCTTGCGCTGTATCATTCGGTCTAAATGAGCCAAACTACGCTCCTCTTAATTTCTTTCTAGCCTATACATTTGTGACTTCTGCACGTGCCCATGCATCCACAGACGGTGATGAAGGCTACACATCCCTGAAAGAACCGATTCAAGAGTGCGGCCTTGATGGTGCTAAGGTTGGGTTGTTCGTGGAGCCTAAAGATGTTGCTATCGATTCTGCCTCTGAATCTGAAAGTGACACTGATAATGACGCCCCTACAAACTTAAATAAAAATTAGTTTTGACATGTTGCAAGCAATAGTGCCCTAACACCATACGAGCCTCCGTCGCACATGTACGACATTGACTTGGCGGCAATAGACGTGCAAGAGTTCCCTGACATGCCTAATGTAGGTTTTGACGGTTCTTACTTTGCAATAAAAAAGACGACTTCTGGGAAAGAATATAGTTTAAAACGAGTGACGAAGCGAAAGTTGTTGTTAAAAACTACAACATATGTTACGGTGTGCACTCCCAGGTGCAGTATTCGACATTAAAGAAATATGTATGTGAATGTAAACAGAAGTCAGCACAGGGATGCAACTGGAAAGTACGAGTTAGCAAGATGAAAAAAGACAACATCTGGAAGATCACGGTCTACAACGGCCCTCATACTTGTTATGCCGTCAGTTACAGGCAGGATCATCCAAACTTGGACTCCAATATCATCGCCGAAAGCGTCCAAACAATTGTCCAAGCAAGCCCCAAAGTCACTGTTTCTGTGTTGCAGGCACATATTAATACAATATACGATTATACGCCATTGTACAAAAAGACTTTGAGGGGAAAGAACAAGACAATCATGAAATTGCATGGGGAGTGTGACGTTTCTTACAACAAGCTCACAGCTTGGATAAACATCATGAAGAAATACAACCCTGGAACGGTTGCCAATTTGGAAACTGAACCATACTACAAGAACAATCGTGTGGTTCCCAATGTTTGCCAATTCAAACGACTTTTCTGGATATTTTCGCAGTGTATGAATGCATACAAGAACTTCAAGCTCGTCATTCAAATGGATGGCACGTTCTTGTATGGAAGATACAAGAAAGTTTTGCTATTAGTCGTTGTTCAAGACAAAAATCGTAAGACAATACCAATAGCATTCACACTCATGCCGAGAGAAGATACTGAATCTTGCATTTTTTCCTCAAGAAGCTACGCCATTACATTATAACAAGGATCGAGTTAGCTTGATCTCAAATCGAGGAGGTGGGATCAAGTCAACGATAGAATCTTTGGGCAAGAAGTTTCAATCTCCATACATTAAACACTATTTCTGCATACGCCATATTGCCACAAACTACCATGGTCGGAATAAGAAGGACGATGAACGCAGACTCGTTATACGCATGGATACATTTTCAGATTTATTGTATTTGTATTTATCACTACTTTCCCTATATCTTATTTGGCAAATCTGTCGTGTCTCAGAGTACGAAATATTTCAACAGAAATTTGAACAAATGCTTGAAGAGTTGCGGGGGAGGAATGATCTGGGCTATAAGTACGTTGCAAAAATTCCCAAAGAAAAATAGACCAACACATACGACGACAGTTTCAGATATGGCCACATGACAACCAACTTGGCCGAGGCAATCAACTCTTCCTTGTAGGGGGTTCGAAATTTGCTAGTGACCACCATCGTGAAAGCTACGTACTTTCGTTTGGGCAAGCTGTTCGCGACCTTGGGAAAAGAAGCTGTCGGTATTCTGCAAAAGGGCCTCACATTCCACCCAAGGATACGAGACGGAATTTAAAAAACCATTATTAAATTAAATGGGTTGCATATGCTGCCGATGTCACGTAATGATGATTCTTTTCGTGTCTCGAAGAAACCACAACCAATGCAAGGTTTTGACACAACAAAGTATAGGGTAAATCTCCAAAAATAGGTACTGCGACTGTGGCAAATTCCAAGGACTCAAGACTCTGTGCGAGCATGTCATCGCTGCATGCTCGATTTCAAGAATTACGTAGATCCTGTATACTGGCTCCAATATGTATTTAAGGTCTACTAAATGGAATTTCCACCAATCGGCAGCAAAACTGAATGGAATGTTGTGCAGACATGGACCACAATTTTACCTGACCCAACTCTGCGAAGGGAAAAAGCAGGACGTCCCAGATCCACAAGGATTCATAATGATATGGACGCCATGCATCACCGCGAACGCGAACCTACCAGACAATCTAGACTATGCAGGAATTGTAGACTACCAGGTCATAGAATGCCAAAGTGTTCATCTCAAAAATAAATTTGTTGCTTTAGTTTTATTAAGTAGGCATGTTTTAACATAAATATTAATATGAAACTTCACTGTATTTCATTTCGATCTAAGTTTTCACCATTGCATACATCACCTAAAGCGGTAGGATTTTAAAATTAAAAAATTCATTTCAACTTCTACATTTTCTTTCAAACATTCTACAAGTTATATTACTTGTGCATTCAAATAGAACTACAAAATGTTAGATACTTTATAACTTAATCGAACACTTTTCTAAATAATAACCAAGACAAACTCCATTATTTCAAACGCCATTTTCCTAGAGCCCTTGACGGCCGTTAAGCCAGAGGGAACTCGTCGTCGGCCTACGGCGAGTTCCATTTAGAATTAGGTTAATTACGTGATTAATGTTTAAACCGGGATTAGAAGAAAAAATGAAACTCGTCATACGCGCAAGACGAGTTTGAATAAAAAAATATAATTTTGGAACTTGCCTTGGTGGTGCGGCGAGTTTACTGTTAAGATCCCACTTTTAGGAATTTAGGATTTAAAGTGTTGCGTTGGGCAAAATGGGATTCAAAGATCCTATTTTTATTAAACATTTGTATCAAATTCAATCAGATAATGAAATCTCTATAATACAACGTAAAATATTTATATAAAACATAAATATGCAATTATGTAACCTCAATTATTATATGAATTTACTAATTTAATTGGTATTAACGTTTTTTTTCTTGAGAATTGATATAGTTGTTATTGTGATAATTTGTAAAGTGTGAATTCAACGATCTTAAGCACGGACGGAGTAAGATTTTATGTTAGCTAAGGGGCGAACTTATAAAATTTTAAAGGGGCGAACTTATAAAATTTTACGGAATGCGAAAATAGATTTTTAATAAAAAAAACATAAAAAATTAAAATTTCTAAATCATATATAAATTTTAAATTTTTAGAGGGCAACTATCCCTCCACCCCTAGGTCTATCCCTACTCTTAAGCATGTAATATCATCCAATTTAATTACTTGGGGTTTGGAGGGTTATGGGAAGTTTAACAAATATTAGATTTTACTATACACCTATGTGTTAGATTAAAATCCGCAATTGTAGGCACATATGTAAAATGTGTGATGTCATTATAAAGTATAACACAAAATTAAGTGACCAAATTATGTTAGGCGTGTCATGGGTATTAAAGTGTCATGGAAATAAAAGTATAGATACCATAAGATATATTTATAATTCAATGAGGGGCAGAATTATAAATACTTAATAATTGATTTAATAATCACCTATATAAAGAGGTAGTGGTCCCCAAGAAATATGTTAACTTGTATTACTCTTGTCCTCATCAGAGAGTTTTTACGACAATGGTTAACCTATCTTCTTGGAAGATCATAACCACCTTTTAGGCGATCTCAATCAAAGGATTCAAGATTTTTAATCCATCAATGAATTTAGGCACGCTTCCGCATTCAGTTTATTGTTCTTGATGATTTCATGATAAATCTTGGGTTTAGATTTCATATCTATTATGGTTTGGTTCCAGCAAGTGGCATCAGCACCTCGTCATGTTAAATCATTAAAAATCTAATCTATATTTATTTTGTATGATTCGTTTTTAGATCTCTTTAAAACAAAACCCTAAGTTTAACGATAAAATCTTATGTTTCGATATTCCTATTGTATGGTGGAGATTATATAGTTATATTTTTTTTCTTGCGCATGATTGGGGTTTGTTTTTTTTTTAATATGTTTTGGAATTGCCGATTGTTAATATATTAATTTTCTCATTTGGTTTGTTATATGCGAAAATCTTGTGTTGTATTTGTAATCGGCAGTTGTGGATTGGAAGCTTTAGAACCAATCCTATACATTGTCCAGTTTCTATTGAATTTAAAGTTTTAATACTTATGTATACTCATGTATCGTATCATAATTTATTAGGAAATTCATTACAGTATACTATTTTCAGAATATAAATATGCCTTTAATTATAATATTGCTTTTACTTTTCGGTAATTGTGTATGATAACTCAAGTTATGAAATATGTATTTGATTTAAAATATATATTCAATTCAGTTTGATCAAAATTTTAGTTTTGATCGTTAGTAATTTAGAAAGAAAATACAAAGTTTGACTTGGGTTTTGTTGTGGTAAATTTATCATGACTTAGAAAATTTATAATCAGGAGCTCTTAAATCTTTATATTCGGATTAGTCTATTATATTATGGTTGAATTTGTTGAATCTTTTTTAGTTTTGTAAAGAACCTTTAGCTTAAATTTGTTTGACATTATGCTTAATTATGTCATTATTGTTATCTACGGGATATACATGTTTGGTTTTGGTTTTAGAATGCATGCCATTAATTTTATGAAATTTATATTCTATTCGGTTTGTTCAAGAATTTTAATTTTGATTATTCGGTTATTATGAATGTATTAAAGTTTCATGTGATCATTATATGAATTATTCATGTATATGATACTTTTGATTTTGACTTCTAGTTAAAGATTGATGGCTTGACTTTAATTTTGGTAAATACATGTTTAAGGTTTAAGACATTTTTTTTAAAGAAACAGTCAAAGATTTAAGATTTTCAATTTCTGATAGCCCCCATTCAGACAACCTTATTTTGGGTTATTTCGGAAACTTAAGTGTTATCAGAAATTTCAGTTATGACAGTTACAAAATTTTAAATTTAGATATCGGTATATTTACATTATATATATTTTGAGATAAATTAATTGAAGCATTAAGTCACCAAAGTAACCTCTATTGTGAAAATTATTTTATTTTAAAATATAGAAGGTTTTGTGCATGTAAGTCGAATTATGTTAGTATTAATCGGCCCAAAGGAAGGTTAATAATTAACATTATTACATGTGCAACTGTGGTAATAAACATGTGATAATTATTCAATTTTATATGTGAGCAATAAATCGGCCCAAAGGAAGATTTTTGTTTGACATGTTCTTATTATCAATGTTTGATTACTGTACCAAGATATCACTTGCAAGTTAATGTTTTGTCCAAAGATGAAATATCAATGGAGTGTCTAGTATCTTGATATGAGGTTTACCTTTATTCAAATTTATTATTATTTTGGTTATCTTTTAATTTGATTGAAAAATAAAATTAAAACAAATATTTTGAAACAATTAAATTTATATTTTGGCTTTGGATGTCTAATATTTTAATGGATTAATTGAAATATAATGTTACCAAAGTGACTGCTTTTGTGTATATTAGTTTATTTAGAATATTAGGATAATTATGGGTTTTTGTAATTCATGCGTTTATTAATTGGCCCAAAGGAAAGATAATATTTGGCGGACTTACAACGACAACTGTGGCGATAAATGTGTGACAATTATAAGGTATTTTATGTAAGCAATACGTTAGTCCAAAGATTAATCTATTGTTTGACATAGTTTATTGTCAATGTTTGATTGCTACACAAGAGTACCGCTTACAATTAATATTACTGTCCAAAGACTTGATATTAATGTTGTGCTTGGTATCTTGAGAGGAACTAGCCATTATTTTGAATTTATTTATTTACTTTTGAATATTTGTGTGAGCTTGTTTTTATTTTATTTACTTATTTTTGTTCTATATTTAGGTAATTTATCTTTTGTTGTCACAATATCTGTTAAATACATTCTACACTCATGTTTAGTGAAACTAATTTCAAGGAATAGAAAAGACACTTACATGTTGTATTTGGTGGTTGTATGAACATAGACTTTGCACTAAGGAAAGAACATTTTGCACCCCTCACTACGGTAAACACCCATAAAAGGTATTTCGAAAGGTGAGATCGTTCGGATAGCATGAGTCTAATGATCATAAAGCACATCATTCTAGATTTTTTTAGGAGCACAAATCTAAAGAGATTACTCATACTAAGGGTTTCCTAGACGAAATTAAGATTACCCAAGACATTAAGGTTAAGTTGACATCACTTATGCATTCTTTGATGTCTATCAAGTATAAGGGTCAAGGAAATGTGAGAGAGTACATTGTGAAAATTTTTAATATTGCTTCAAAATTTAAGGCACATAAGATCAAACTTTCTAACAGTTGTTTGTTCTTATGATTTTGGTATCACTTCATGTACAGTTTAACCAATTCAAGTTACAATTGTGAAAGGGAGAAATATGCTCTAATTGAGCTCATTTCTCATTGTGTTGAATAGGAAGAAAAGTTGAAGCGTTATAAATGAAAAAAGTACTCATTTGGTTAGTGCTCATTTAATTAGTGTCTCTAAGAATAAGGGCAATAAAAGAAAATATTAGAATAAAGTTGCTAAGGGTCATACTCAAAAGAAACAACAATAAGTTAATGGTTGATTCTTTTGAAATAAGTTAGGATTATTTTAAGTGAGCAACTACTTCAGTTATTTTGAGTGATCTATGGGAAGTAAATTTTATGATCCCACAATTAGTATTATTTTAAGAAGAGATTTATAATATTTTTAGGATGTTGAGTTTGGAGGGAGAAATAAGGTTAGATACATTGCAATTGAGGAGTCATTGAATTATAATTTAATTCCTACTATCACTTTTGACGGTGTTTAGGTTTTCACACCTATTATTAATCAAGTACCTCAACAAAACAATGTTGAACAACTCTCATTTAAGATAAGGTAATTATTTCAGAAGAACAAACTCAACAACCTTAAAAAACAAGTGTCATTAAAGAGGCCCACGAGAGGAAGATGAAATACTATTCTGGATTATTATATCGTATTTCCTCGAGGAAATAACGATAACAATGGAATGATAGAAAATGACTCAATCATTTTTATCAGACCATAAAAGTTCTAACTCTCAAAAGTGGATTGATGTCATTCAAGAAAAATAAAATTTTATGCAAGACAATAAAGTCTATGAACTTGTCTCATTACCTAAAATGTGCAAACCAATTGATTGTAAATGATATTTAAAACCAAGAGGGATGCAAATGATAATGTGGATAAGTATAAGGCGTGTCTTTTATCTAAAGGATATACTCTAAAAGAAGACATTGATTTTGTAGAGACTTTCTCTCAAGTTTCATTGAAAGACTCTTTCAGGATAATCGTGACGCTTGTTGCTTATTTTAATCTTGAGCTACATAAGATGAATGTTAAGCTTGTGTTTTTCAATGGCGACATTGAAAAAATTAATTATATGATACAATCATAGAGTTGTATCTTATGATAAAAAATCAATGATATGCAAATTAAAGAAATTCATCTATGAGCTTAAGTAAGACTCTCATTAATGAAATTATAAATTTCATATTGATTATCTCATTCGGTTTTGAGATAATTTGGTTGACAATTGTATATACTACAAGTTTAGTGGGAGTAAACCAAGTGATACTCATATTGCTAAAGAAGACAAATTTTGTCTTACTCAATGCCCTAAAAGTAACCTTGAAATTTAGAAAAATACAAAAGATTCCATATGTATAAGCTTTTGAGAATCTAATTTATGCTCAAGTATATATGCGTTCGGATATTGCGTACATTGTTGGAATGTTAGACAGATATTTAAAACCAATAGGGTTATGAGATATATTTAGAGAATAAAAATTACATGCTCACGTATCGGAGTTCAGGTAAGTTAGAGATCATAAGGTTTACCGACTTGGATTCTAATAGAATATTGATGCAAAAGAATTTTGTCACATGAACTGCTAATTTATAGATTGAATAGAAAGATCACTTAAGTTATTTTTTGACAATAAATATGCATTAATTTATTCTATAAACAATAGGAACACTTTAAATTTGAAGCATATAAATATTAAGTTCCTAGTTGTTAAAGAAAATTCAGAGTGATGGTGTGTCTATAGAGCATGTTGGTACAAACTCCATAATTGTGCGCTTATTAAGAAAATGTCACCCTAAGTCTTTCAAGAGCACAGTACTCATGTGGGTGTAATGTTATTAAGGATATTCAGTTTTAGTGGGAGTTTGTAATTTTGAAAAATGCTCATTTGGTTTAGACACAATTTCGGTTACTTCAGTTTAAGGATATGTTAAGATTATTTTCTGCAGAAATAAAGTTCATTTGGTTTATGCACACTCTGAATTCAGTAAAGTTTGATCTCACTAAGGTTTAGGAGGACCAGTTGGAAATAGACATGTTTGGTTCACATTTCATGAAATTTTCCATGCTACGCATCCATGATTGATCTATGTCATTTGATTATTTTTGTATACGTGACCATTGATGGGTCCAATCATGATTGATATGGTGAAGACCGCTTTGATCCTATATGGATATAGTTGATGGACGAGATTGTTATAGAATACCTATTATATAATAGCAAATTTTTAAGCTCATAAGGTTGTACATTTATCAGGAAACATATGTTGCCCAAGTGAGAGATTGTTGGATTAAAATCTGTAATTATGGGCACATATGTAAATTGTATGATGCTATTATAAAGTATGATACAAAATTAAGTGACCAAATTATGTTAGGCGTGTAATGGGTATTAAAGTGTCATGAAAATAAAAATGTAGATATTATAAGATATATTTATAATTCAATGAGGGGCAGAATTATAAATACTTAATAGTTGATTTAATAATCACCTATATAAAGAGGTAGTGGTCCCCAAGAAATAGGTTAACTTGTATTACTCTTGTCCTCGTCAGAGAGTTTTTACGACAAGGGCTAACATATCTTCTTGGAATATCGTAACCACCTTTTAGGCGATCTCAATCAAAGGATTTAAAATTTTCAATCCATCAATGAATTCAGGTACGCTTCCACATTCAGTTTATTGTTCTTGATGATATGACATGGTAGATCTTGGGTTTAGATTTCATATCTATTATGGTTTGGTTCTAACACTATGAATGAAAGAAAAATTTATTAAATAAAGATTACATGGTAAGTGGCAAAAATTATATAATATATATCGTGTTCTTATTGAACACATTTTCGATCCTTACGTGACTAATTTATAATTGTTTTGTTTAAAAATTATATAAAAAATTGGAAGACAAAAATATCACTATAATAATAATAATAATATTATTATTACATTTTGAATGAAATAATATTTTAAAAATTCTCAACAAAACTAACACTCGACTAACTGTTTTTGCCTCCTTTCTAAGCAAGGGCATTTCAGTTCACTGGCTTTCAAGCTTTAATTTCAATGATAAAAAAAAGTTAACTACTGGTCACTTATGTTTCCCCAGTATAGAGTTAGTCACCGATTTTCAAAAACGACCAGTAAGATCACTTACGTTTTTGGGGTGTAAACTTTTGGTCACTCAATCGTTCGTTTCTGTTAAACGTTAACGGGAGGCTGATTTAAACAATAAAAAGAAGGATAAATTAACTAAATAGTTCATAAACTATTATTTCAATCTTATTTTGACCATCAAAATAAAAATAATTTGTATAATTATACATTTAATCTTTCATATTTATAATTTTTTTTCTCTTTTCCTCCACTGTCTTTCATATTCTTCTTCATCTGATTTTATGGACCCTTCAACAATAATTATTAAGCTGCTTGCTGATGATTTAAAGGGGATGTGATCCTCTTATCTTTTTTTTCTTCTCTTATAAAATAATTGGTAGCCTAAAGTGTTAAACACTTAGCGGCTTCCTATATATTTATAAGGAGCCGGAGTTTTGGTTGATTCATGCTTCAGAATAAGGAATTTATTTGTACGAGTAAATGAAGGATATCTTACATTTCTTTATAGTTGTCTAAATTTTGTAAACTTGTGTTTCAAACGAGTCTACTCGTTAAGAAATTGTGAACTATTAAATAGATATTTCAACAAGTGTAATACATTCAACAAATTGATCATTTAGGTATAGACCTCTGGAGTTAAAGATACCATACAGTGAGAGCATCAGTTTTAACTATCCTTGTGTTATTTCGTACATTACTGTTGAGGGATGCTTGATGTTCTTAAATTGAGTATCTTTTTTGATTAGAGATTACATGGCTATGCTTATAGATCTGAAATGAATTAAACTGTTATTATTTCTCTTTCTTTCACATGTATAGAAATAGTAACTTTTTTATTGAAGCTAGTTGTACCTAATGGTTATGTCCCTTATTTAAATTCCTTTGTTGGAGACAGTTTGGAAATATTGTCATGTACGTCATACTCCTTTCTAAGGTCTATCTTGAGGCATGTATGCACAGGTGTCATTCTGCACTTATTTCTCATCCATTTCGATTTGCTAAGAGTGATTTTTCCCATTATACCATTGCTTGTGTTGTTTGCTAATGTTCTTTTTTATTTATATTTGTGTATTTGTGATTTCTGAATGTATCTAATTGAATTTGGTTTCAGGTATTTTCTGCATTTGGTTTTGTGCACAAGATTGCTACTTTTGAAAAGGCTGATGGATTTCAGTTGAGATGTCAAAAATATGATTCTGGGTCTTTGGAGATTGCATGCCTTCCAACATCATGTTCATTTTATGATATATTTGGCAGGCATTAATCCAATTCACTGACGCCAAAACTACATCTTCCGCGAGGAATGCATTCCTTAAACACATACACTCAATTTTCTTACCTAGCATCAGTTAATTTTCTACTATCTTCAAGCCGGGGATTGAGGATTAATATAGTAGAAAATTAAGGATTGAGTTAGATGAAAAAGAATATGAAAGATGGTGGAGGGGAGAAGAAATTAAAAATTGTAAATATGGAGGATTAAATGTGTAATTATACAAATTATTTTTATTTCAGTGGTCAAAATAAGATTGAAGTAATAGTTTAGGGACTATTTAGGTAATTTATCCTTCTTTTTTATTGGGTCAGATCAGCTTTCCGTTAACGTTTAACGGCAATAAACGACTGAGTGACCAAAAGTTTACACCTCGAAAACATAAGTGGCCTTACTGGTCGTTTTTAAAAATCGGTGACTAACTTTGTATTAAGAAAAAACATAAGTGACTATTCCAGTAGTTAACCTTAAAAAAAAGATTAATGTTGATTTTGACATTTGAACTATACTCACAAACTTTTATATCTTTGTTTTTGTTTCATGCTTAAATTATTATTTTGATCCCATTTTAAAAATATATTGATGTCTAATAAGAAGATGTTCTTATTGGTAACTTTTTTATTGTTGGACAAAATAGGATAAATAATAGTTTATAAAAGTGTTCAAATAGTTCATTCAATTATTAATAGATTAAAACACTTTTCCCTTTAAATTTTATTTGTTTTCTCAACTTACATCATAAACTACATTTTGTTCATCTTTGCCCTTTAAACTTTTCGTCGTTATTCATTTTACCCAAAAAATTAACACCGTTAAAAAAATTATGTTGACCAATCAAAACGCGCCACATTATTATTTTTATTTTATTTTATTTTTAAATTTTAAAATAAAATAAATATATTAAAATATTTATTAATTTAATTATATTTTCCAAAATACCCTCATCTTTATACCCATCATCTTCTTCCACAATTTTCTCACTGTCTCGTCTTCCAAACATCAAATGGCCATACATCTTTATCAACATTCAACAATTATCCCACTCTCACGCTCCAAAAAAAAAAAAAGAAACCCTATCAAAAACATCATACAAAATCTATAAACAGAAGCTAAGAAAAGCTAGCCCAGTGTTTTAAGAACAACCCATCAAATGATTTCCGGTCCAAATCTGATATTGTATGCTTGCATTGCAAAAGAACCCACGATTCTTGCAGAATTCTCTTGCAAAGAATCGGGAATCGAATCGTTTTCCCAAAAATACATCGAGAAAACCCTTCCTTTCCCTTCCAAATCGAATCGCTTGCATTTCATCATATCCCACGAGGATCTTGACAAATCCGAGTATTTTTGGTTCATGAATCGCTTGGAAACTGCTTTCGAGGATTCTCTTCTCATTGGCCTGATTGTGGGTTCTGATGATTTGACCTTGAATTGTCTCCACTCAGTGTTCTCTCACACAGCTTCGGAAAGATCCACACCATTGAACTCACAATAAACAGGGGTGTTAGAGAGGAGAAACTGGGACTGAAGAATGACACATTGTGGCGATGAAACAACAGCTTTTTGACGAGCTAAAGCCTTGGCATCCACAAAGGTAAAGGAGGAAGCTGAAGCCATGGCTTGTAGAGTAAGGAAATGAAGAAATGAGGCATTTTGGGACTGATATTTATTTGGCCTTGTTAATTTTATTTTTCTGGTTTTTAGTTGGAAACAAATTATATAGGATTGGTATGATTTTCAAAAGGGGTTGTGGAGATGATTTGTTTTGGGCATTTGCAGCCATGAAAAATCACTCGTTTCCCATATGAATTTAGGGGAAATGAGAGGTTGAGAAAATGAAGATGGGTTATTTTAGGTATTTTGGGAATATAATTAAATTAATAAATATTTTAATATATTTATTTTATTTTAAAATTTAAAAATAAATAAAGAAAATGACGTGGCATGTTCTGATTGGTTAACATAATTTTTTTAACGGTGTTAGCTTTTGGGGTGAAATGAGTAACGACGAAAAATTTAGGGGACAAAAGTGGGCAAAACGTAGTTTAGGGAGTAAGTTGAGAAAACAGGTAAAGTTTAGGGGGAAAAAGTATTTTAAGCCATTATTATTTGAATCGAATTATCATTAATTAAATTCTCTGAAAATTTTAAATTGACGCACCAAAACAATTTGTGAAAATAGTGTTTTCTAATCTTGAAACGATACTGAATTTTATTAAAACAAAAGAATATATAACATTAACAATGCAACCGATGAAGAGATAATTTTGGGATTATGTCCACGAAAAAACTCAAACATAAAATAAAATGAAAAAACCCAAAGGCACAATGATATTTGAAGCCTTCTTTTGAATATGACGTCTACATCTATAGTAACTCAGTAATCGTCAACAGTACTCATTTGTCTCTATCCAACTAACTTTGACTAATTCTATCAATTTTTAGATTAATCAAAATTTATTATTAATTTCAAAAAATAAAAATTAGTAACTAATGGCATGGATAATAATCATATTAGAGTAAAATAACAATAAAAAATAGAGAATATCTTTTTGAATAATATGTCGGTTGAATTTATTAGAAAATAAAATAGATAAAATCATATCCCCAAAACACGTCTAGTGAGCTACAACGACATGTATGAGATGAAACACTTAAGAAAGGAAGTAGGAATCAAAACTCTGTCCTTTTCCCCTTACACGCTTAAGGTTCTAAGTAAGAGTAGTGAGCGAAATTAATATCTTGCAGGCTGCTTCGTAAAACAGATATGATTGCATTGTCAAATGGACCACAAAAGGGGATCAAACTATTGATAACCGCAAATCAGAGCTGAGCGTAATTATTCAAGTAAATAATGCCAAGAATATATCTTTTTACGTGTAAGTATACACGGTCAACAAGTAATACAATAGTAAGAAGAGTATCGTATCCACATAGATTGCCTAGAAATTATATGTCACGATAAATACTTGTGAAGTATAAAATAAAGATGGTGACAATTGATTGAAAATTTAACAAAAGAAATAAAAATGATAAAGGAAAATGAAGTAAAGATCTGGGTATATTGGCAAACAAATGGTGTAAAGATGATTGGAAGGCTCGGCAAGAGATCTTTAGATTTCAGACTAGTAAAGACAACAATTAGTAACATTTAACTTTGGTTCTATTGCCGAGCAGCTTTTAAGTTAGTATTGCCTCTGTCGATGGCAATACCCTAAGTTAACTACTCTCAATACCTATATGTTTATAGTGAGTTTTCAAGTAATTAACTCGATGAAGAATCAACCTATACTCTTAAGGGGTAGATTTACTTCAGGTGTAAGTTTCATCTACTTAAATATCTTTTGTCGAAGTTTTTCTCCTTAGTATTTGACAATAAATCCTTATCTCCTAAGTTTGTTAAGATATTATGGGATAATAAGCATTCAATATCAACTTTCGTATGACATAAAATGTGTTAACAGTAAGCACACGCGAAATAAAAAATAAAGCCGAAGCATTCAATTATTAAAAACACTAGGCGTTCATCGCAAACACCCCAAGCCAAATTAAAAGGTTAGTTCATGGTTGGGGAACCCAACAACAAATCATCCTCACAAAACCAAAAATAAATCAAGAGATATGAACAAAAGAAGGAGATCTTGCGATGCGGCCCCTCAATGGATCCAGAGCTCTCAACAAAACTGCCTAGTCGACCCCTTGGTTGCTCTCTACCCTTCTCTTTTTCTCGCAGATCTAGCTCGCCTTTGGCTCATTCTTGAACTCTTTTATATAGGTGCAGGCGAAGCCCTAATTAGGGTTAAAGTAAAATCCTAAGTGTTTGGTGCCATAATTCTCGGAGGCGGCACATTCCCTCTCCATAGAATTAGGGCTGACCTGGTTCTGACTTGGGCTATTTTTTCGGGCATCGACCTTCCTTCTTTTGCCAACCGAGCTTGTCATTATTCTCATTTCTTTTGCCAACCAAGCTTGGTATTTTCCTCCTGCATTTTCCAATTGCGCTAAGCATTTCCTTCATACGTCCACTTGCTCTAGTCTTGCCGATCCTACACCACGATAAGAAAACACCCCTTAACTTTGGCAATAAAAACTATACATTCCTCAACTCCTAGATGCAAATGCATGGAACTATTGGCAAAATATACTAATATATACCTAAAATCAAGCAATATCATGGCAATATATGCATGAAAAGTACATCTTTTAAGAAGTTAACACCCCTAAACCTAGCTTGGCATTTTTCTTCTTTCTTTTGCCAACCAAGCTTAGCATTCTCCTTCTACATTTTTCAACTGCGCTAAGCATTTTCTTCCTACGTTCACTTGCTCTACTCCTACCGATCCTACACCACAACAAAAAAACACCTTTTCACTCTGGCAATAAAAACTATACATTCCTTAACTCCTAGATGCAAATGCATGAAATTACTGGAAAATGTACTAATATATACCTAAATTCAAGCAATATATTGACAATATATGTATGAAAAGTATATCTTTTGAGGAGTTAACACCAACACTAGCTCGCTAAGGTTAGTGCCGCCTCCGACTAGTCAAGAATGAACAAAGAATAAAAAAAACAGTAGAAAATCCTAGAGGATTGACATCAACAAAAATATAAAAATAAAGAATATTGTAATTTAAAATTGTAGAACAAAAAATTGCTCGATACATATATAATGATATTGGGCTTGGAGATAAGATTCAGTTACATAATGTAAAATTTTTAGTTTTACACTGCTTTTGGATCATTGGATAAACGTAAATTAATGGTTGAGATTAAAAGTTAAAATAAAGAGATTTTTAAGAAAAAAACAAGTGGATAATTCCATCTGTAAATTTACATTAACCCAATGATCCACAATCATTTTTTTTAATTTATATACTATGCATGTGGATCACATTCCTTGGGGAGATATGATCCAGCTACATATATAATTTTTTTAGTATTGAGAAGTTTAATTCATTAATTAGTTTTGTACCAAATTGATTGAGATTTAAAAAAAAACTTTAATTGATCCCCAACTGAATTAACTTTGGTGGCTGACGTATGTAACCAAATTAATTTAGTTTAATCGATTAAAATTGAACTATGTCGGTCCCTACTAGTTTAAAAGTGAAGAATATACAGATAAATATCAAAACTACACATGAACTTTGGTCAAATATGCAATGTGGTTCATAAATTTAGATTTTGTGTAAGTATATAATGAAACTTTGATTTAAGTTCAGTTGTACACAAAATTTTATTTTGATTTAATTATACACATTATTTAAAAATAAATATGTTAATTTATTTTCATATTAAATAATATAATTATTTGTATACACAACATAAATGATAGTATATAAAAAAAAACTTTAATAAAAGTGTTTCCTAATTTTTTTTATTCAAGAGTGGAACCTCTAACTGTGATCATAGCACTGTTGTGAGTTTTTCTTTTATAAATTATTTTTTCTTTTGTTTTTGGTTTCAAGTAAGAACTCTGTTTCGGATTATTTTTTTCAAATATTTTGTTGCGTTTATTTGCATGCATATGTGACATGATTTTGTTTATCTTGTTGTAAATTTTTCATCTATCTTTATGGTAGTGTTGGTTCGTGTAGTGATAAATACGGGGTGCAAGAAAGTTGACAATTTAATAAGGTTAAAACCCCTTTAGAACTATCAGTGAAAAAATCTGCAAGATGAATTTTTTTGATTTCTATTCTTACATCTTTATAGCATATAGTCGGATATAGACAAAAAAATCTTTGATGATAATTGTTAGGTTTTATGGAAGATGAATCACGTATTCAATAGAAGGTTTTGTTATTTTCTTCTTTACACCCTTTGAATTTACATGGGTTTTTTTTTTTCGTCATGTGTTTCCTTGGTGGACTTGATTTCAAAATTCTCTTTTATGGTTGAGATGTATTGTATTTGTTGTATGCTTTTTAATTGTTTTCGAAAAATTGAATTAAACCAAAACTAAAAATGGTTAAAATACACCACAAGTCATTTAATTATAGGTTTAGTAACAAACGTCTCACTTTTCTTCTAAAAGTTACAATTTAGTCACTCAATTAAATTTTTGTTTCAAACATGTCACCCTGTCGTTAAAATTGAAATGACTGACTTGATATAACAATAATTTTAGTCCTCAAAACTTTTACGTTCTAATATTTTTTTCCTAATTCGAAATAATTCAATAAATTTAACACTTTCATAAAAAGTTCACCAGTAAAGTGATCGTGTCTACTAGCATGCAACGTTAAGGTCATAATGTGTGCATTCTATTAGTATGTTAGTTTTGAAACTAAGACTGTTATTGTACTTAACCATATTTTAATTTTAACGAAATGAAGATCTCTTTGTAACAAAATTTTAATTGAGACACTAAATTATATTTTTTTAGAAGAAAAATGACATTTATCACCAAACTTATAATTAAATAACTTAGTGGTGTAACTTACTCCTAAAAATATAGTTGAGATGTAAAAATGATCATGAAGCCAATAAATTCAAGGTTAAAGTTCACAAATGATCACTAAACTATTTTAAAATATTTATGGGTAAACTACAAGATGACCACTTAACTATAGGGTTGGTGTCAATTTGACCACTATACTTTTAATTTTGGCAAATTTACCACGTAACTATTTAATTGGTTCCAATTAAGCCACCAACTGTTAAAAAAACAGAAAGGCTGACGTAGCAGTTAAATAAAACTGGTCTAATTACACATTTGGTCTCCGTTATTTACGTAATCTATCAATTTACTCATAATTTTAATTTAATTTAATAAAATAATTATTAAATAAGGCGATAACACATGGCACCTCCTTATTGGAGGACTTTAGCTATTTATATTTAATTTAATACATTTATTTTCCACCTCCAATCAGATTGTGACACGTGTCACTTCATTGGAGAAAGAAAATATATGAGAAAGGCATGATTTGAGGGGAATCAAACCCTTTCCTAATTTGTGCAAGTGGCGCACTCTTACCACTGGGCCAAGCTTGATTTTATGATATGGATTACAATATTTAATATATATTTTAGTTGGATGTTAATGACAGGGAAAAAGAAATAAATGTGGATTAAGGGAACTCGAACGTAACACGCTTAGGATGCATAAAAATATTTAAACCAATGAAATAAATATAATAATTAAATTAAAGTTAACACCATTTTTTATATTTGAATTATGTTCGTGAGTTTGGATTTGAAAATGAATTTAATATAATTTTAAATTTTTGATTTTTTAATATAATTTCATATATATAATAATTTAATTAATTTTTAATGAATATTGATTTAAAAAATCAATTGAATGATCATATATGTGAAATTATAAAAATAAAGGTGGAAAACAAAAAAATATATTAAATTTAGTTTAAAAATACAAAAAACCTTAAAACCATTTTTATTTTAAATCATGCACTAACTATAATTTAAAAAATATATAAAATGATGTTAACTTTAATTATTAGATTTATTTCATTGATTTAAATGTTTTTATGCATCCTAAGCGTGTCATGTTTGAGTCTCCTTAATCCACATTTATTTACTTTTTTTGTCATTAACAACAAACTAAAATATATAATAGATGTTGTATTCTATGTCATAAAATTGAGTTTTGTTTAGTGGCAAGAGCGTGCCGCCTTACACCAACTAGGTAGTGGTTTGATTCCCTTCAAAGCCATTCCTCTCTCATTTATTTTCCACCTCCAATAAGGTGGTGCCACGTGTCACCACCTTATTTAATAATTAATTTATTTTATTAAATTAAAATCAAGACTAAATTGATAGATTACGTAAATAATATGGACCAAATGTGTAATTATACCAATTTTATTTAACAACTACGCCAGTCTTTTCATTTTTTTAACCGTTGGTGGCATAATTGGAACTAATTAAATAGTTACGTAGTAAATTTGCTAAAATTAAAAGTAAGTGGTCAAATTGACATCAACCCCATAGTTAAGTGGTCATCTGTGTAGTTTACCCAATGTTTATTTTTTCACCGAATTCTAAAAATTACAAAATTGACATTAAATTTTGAGTTTTGTTACAAATGGGCATTGAGTCGTTAATGTCATTAAGAACTTAACACTGGACTGACTGAGCAACAAAAGTAATATATTAATTGTTACAAAATGATCATTGAACTTTGTAAACATTACAAAATGGTCATTAAACTATTTAATTGTTATAAAATGGTAAATTTATTATTTAATTGTTACAAAATGACTGGTTATAACATGTTATACTGTAAACTTTTTATGTTGATTTCAAGAGATTTTGTTTACATAAACGTTTCAAATGAAGGAATGAAAGGATTTTTGGTTTCCAAAAGCATTTAGGGGGGTGGGGGTGGACCTTTAATTCCGTTAATTTGCAGCATTCTTGAGAAAATACCCTTTAATTTATTTCATGTAAAAGATTTTTGGAAACAAAACCTATTAATTCCTTTCATTTGAAGGTTTCCGAAAACAAAGTCAAAATGGCAAGAAGTGATTTTGAAAGTTTAAGTTTTAAGTGCCGTCAAAAAGTGTTTTTAGGAAGATAAAATTTAATTTATTAATATTTATGATATATAAAATATATCAATTTAAAAATATAAAAATTAATTCATAATACTTCATTATTAATTTTTTATAGAGAAAAATATTTTTTTAAAGAATATAAAATATGAAATACTTTTTAAAAAGATATAAATTTCAAGTGCATGATAAGAAATTAATAGGGATAATGGCACAAATGTCCCCTGTACTTTGCCAAAATTTTTAATGTGATGCTTTACTTTCTAAATGTTTAATGTGCCCCCTTATACTTTGCTCCTGTCTAATAAAATACTCCACGAGGCTAACGGTGTTAATCAGTGACCTGACAGGGACACGTGGCACGCTCATGTACTGTTACGTAGAATTTTCAGTAAAAAAAGAAAATCAACTCTGAGGGCATCTAAGCAATTTAGCCATTTTGTTGTCTGAAGTAAAAGAAATTAAACCCATCTCTAGTTCATCTTCTCCCCTCCTTTTTCTTCTCTTATTTTCAGTCTCTCCCTCTCAAAAATTTCTTTTTTCCCTTTTAGTGAAATAAGTTAGTTTTACATCTCCAAATCTAAGTACTTACAAGATTATTTCCAGATCTGAAATAATAAATTAGTTCTATAACCTGGTTTGATTTTATTGCTTAGGTCTCGAAAATGAGAAAAAAATAGAGCAAGTTTTGGTATTATTCATCCAAAGAAAAGAAAAAAATTAAATTCTTTGTTATAATTGTGAGATAAAACTAGAGATGGGCATGGGCCGGGTTTTAGCCCACCCGAACCCGACCCGAACACATTCTCTAAAAAACTCGAACTGACCCATCCCGAAAATAAATAGCCTACACTCGACCCCGACCCGACCTATAGAAAAAATTAATTTTAGGGACCTAATTGTAAAAAATAATTTTGGGGGACTTAACCATAAAAAACAATATTTTTAAAGACTAAATTTTAAATAAAAAATTCAATTTTAAGGACCTAATTATAAAAAAAATATATAAAGAGGGGTATTATTATAAATATCCCTAAAATATTTAGGGGAAAATTACACAATTAGTCTTGAATCGGATCGATATTTTCACTCTAAATCTGAACACGATCCGAACCCAAATTTTTCATTAAAAAATGCGAACTGATCGGGTCGAAACCCGACCAGATCGGGTAAAATGCCCATCCCTAAATAAAAGAAACGAAGAGGTGATAAACCTAAGTGTTTGGAGGATCAACGTTAATAGAAATATTGAAGAAGAAGAACAAGGAGGAGGAGGAAGAGGAGGAGGAAGAGGAGGAGGAGGAAGAAGAAGAAGAAGAAGAAGAAGAAGAAGAGATGGATTAAAGGTAAGTTTTTTGGTTGATTTTTCCTTTTCATACATTTCTTTTGTGCTACGTATTGGAAGAAATTTTTGTAAGTTTATTTAAGCATACAACAGACCCCATAATTTAAAAAATCATTCTGCAATTTTAAAATGAGAAAATGGATAAAAATGAAGTTGTATCGTCTTCTTCATCCTCATCATCAAAGTCATGGTCATTGAGGCCGTCTCCTTCAATCTCCTTCCCCGTCGACCTCCAAATCATATGCAAGAATCAAAAAATTAAAGAATAAAAAGGGGGAAAGCTAGGGATTTTACATTGGGTCAAAAGAAGAAAAATATTTTTCTCGTATGAGACTACATTTTTTCACATTTTTCCAAGAAAACGATATTTCTTCTTGTAACGCCTGGGTTTTAGGCCTAGAGGTTTTTGGGCCGGTATAGGGGTCTGGTGGATCGTAATTAGAGATTTGAGTTAATTTTAGGATTTAATTGAGAATAAATAATTTTGGAAGAGATAAAAATATTTAAAAATACTCTAAAATTCTTTTTTAAATATATAAAAGGTTTTGGTGAAAACAATTTTGGAAAAAGAGTTTTGAAGGTTTGACATTTTGGAACTGGTGACCAAAATGTAACGTTGTAAAACTGTTTTTAGTGACTGTCTTGTAAAAGGGCCAAAACTTTGAATCCTTAAGGAGCTATTGACCCAAAGTCTAATATCAGACTTTACCACTTAATTGGATGGTTTTAAAATGGTTTTATAAAATAGAAATAGCTTAGAGAGAATTAATTGATGATTAATTCCTTAAAACAAATTTGACGTAACTACCTTTTCTCTCTACTATTTTCTCTCAAATTCTCTCCAGCCAAACATCAATTTTTTCTTCAAAATCTTCAGGTAACCTCTTTAATTAATTATGTTGGGAAACACCGGTACACCCTATGGCACATCGAAAAAATTATTCGGCGTAATCCACTAGTGATCCATGTACAAGGGAAGAATTCAGGGTGATAAAGGATAAAAATATTACCTCAAGTAATCTGGAATTCCGCAACGAGTATAGGAGAATCCAAATCAAATATGAGTCATCACAGTAGCATTCCGACCTCTACGCAGTCCACCCGAATAAAACGAACAATTTTTTCTCTTCTCTAACTGTTAGAGAGGATTTTCGAAAAACATAAAAAATATGTTGGCTGCTAGACCTTATGCCTTTATATAGCATTTAAAAACCTAATTCTAATTAAATTCGGATTCTTTAAATATACAATATAATTAACCGAATATAATTAAATATGTAGAATCTGATTCTACTTTAATTAGGTTTCTTTCAGATATATATATTTTAATGGTATTTGATAATTACAATAACTTATCAAATATTAACATATATATAAAAACAAAATTATCTATAATTACAATAATTATAACAATTTCGGTTTCTCACTAATTACGTGTACAACAAGTTTGTACACATGTTATCTAGTCGATATTTGTTCATTTCAATCATAGGGTGTGACCCTTGTAGGTTCATGTAACGTTAGCAGTAATATCCAGAACAATTCTAATATTACAAGCAATGAGTGACATCTAGTAATACATCATTGCTACCTAAGTTACATGAAATCGTAGTTCGATTTAACATTTTCCGTGATTAACTTCTTTTATGTATTTCATCCTTTTGTCCTCATATCTAGATCGGACACAAGTCATGGATTAGTCACACTTGTATAGTTCATCTAACGTTTCTTGATATCTTGAGTAGGCTATTATAAACGAATAACTATGATATCCCATATCAATTTATTCGAGCATGGCCATGCATTTTCTAGTCTCACTCAATCAAGTGGCCTATGATATTACTCCTATTATGTAGGAGGGACAAATCCTATCTTGATCAACCATATTTCGCTACATGGATTGTGACATATCCAATATCAGTCTTTATAGTGTAGTCAATTACGACACACGTTTGGTTGTATCAAAATATGCCACTCACGATGTTGAAATAATGATGATCTCAAGTCTAAGGATCATACATGTAGTTATCACCATGAGCAATGTTGTGACTATCACATAATAATCCAAGAAACATACTCATAGTGGGTCAGTCCAATATGTTGTTCCCTAACACATACTTATGTATTGATTTTGACATCTCCACGTCAAAGACAACACTTTGTCATCAATCAACTACATATTAGTCTTAATACATTATTGTTGTCCAGGCCCACAATAATTCTCGACTAAGGACATTCAAGAATAACTATATTATTCTAAGAATTTTATTATAATTCAGTTTATTTATAGATACACAAAATAAGACTGAAATAATAATAATAACTTCTTATTAATAAACAAGATAAAATAAGTATGTCTTTTACAACCATCTCGTAATTGGTCTTTGGGCATACTCCAACAAATTGATCTTTGGATTCCAAATGACTTCTTATCAAAACCTTACTGTTTTAATCTTGTTTTCTCATGTAAAATCATCCAATTGAGGGGAAAAGAATCATTAGAGGTAAGATTTAGTTGTTCTCCTCTAATGAGAGGTTCTTTATTGAAATTCCCAAGTTCTTGATCCTTTACACATGATTTCTATTGAGTTTTGTTGATTTAATTGGAGAAAATTGGTTTAATTGAGATTTTAGTGGTGAAATTAAAAGATCTTTGTTTTAGATCTGTTTTGCTGAGTTATGATGAGATTATATCATGATTTTGATGTCTTATGATGATAATGGGCTAGTTTTATCAATGGAATCCCGAAACCAAATAAATCTCTAGTTGTTTGAGTTGCTAGTTATGAGTTTTTGAGGTGTTGCGGGTGTTAGATGATTGTTGGGGGTATAAGGTTGAAGTAAGAATGTTTTTGGATTTTATTTGGTGTTATTTGATGAGTCAAAATAGTAGGTTTTGGCTAGGTTAAGTTTGAAAGTTATTTGATGATGTTTTCGGTGTTTTGGGAAGGTTTCGGCTAGTTTTTGAAGAGTATCTTTGTGGTTTGTTGTTTCTGGGTTTGAGAATGCATTTTGATGCATTGAGATCTCTATTTTTGTGTGGTTAAATTAGGGAAGGTTGATCTGCAAGTGTGAAGTGTCACTTCAGTAACTTTAGAGGTGCGTTGTGCGCCGGCAAGCGAGGCGTTGTGCTGTCGGTGAGTGAGAATGTGTTTTCCAGCTTTGGAATGGTTTAAAAAGGTGGTTTAAGGGAGTTTAAATTAAGCTTGAAATTCTGGTTTAAACTCGAAAGTAAGTATAAAGGATTTCTCTCTCGGCTGTGCTTGTTTTACGAAAAGGTTCATGCACTTATTTTTGATTGACATGGTTGCTACTGTTAAAGCATGATTTCAAGTATGTTATCTACTATTTTTGATAATATATGATGAAGGATACATTGGTATATGATCCTTGTAAGTATGGTTTATACTTTTGAAAGCATGGTTTGATGCTTTGGTATGTTTTGGTAAATTGCTTTAAAAAACAGTGAGGTTCGTTGTTAATTGTTAATTATATTGGCAAGTGATGGTATGGAAATTGTTTTAAAACGTAATCAGATATAGTTAGCCGACTATAGGATTGAGTGCATTGTAAAATAAGTCACCTTGGATGTCGAGGAGGTTGTGGTCTCGTCTCTATCCATGTACCTTAACGATCGAGAAGGTTGTGGTCTCGTCTCTCGTTAGTAGGTTATACATCTACCGATGAGTTGTGTTGAGGGGTTGTGATTGTACCAAATACTCCACCACGGGTGTCACAATAGTTGAGGGGTTGTAATTGTACCGAATACTCTCGGGTGTGAACCTTGAGATGCTGATGAGAATGTATGAAGTGTTGTGAGAACACTTGTGAATCCGTGTATCCAATGTTATATTTTGTAAATGGAACTTGTTGATGATCACTTTTGAGCCAATATAATTGTTGATGTATCATGTGTTGTATAATGTGGATTTATACATGTTTTCTCTTTAAGCTATGCATATGGTGTATTATGCATGGGACGACTTAAATTGAGGTTAGGAATGTGAGTTGCTGTTGGTTTATGGTACTTGTTGCATATGGTTTAATATTCTAGTTTTTGAAAGGTTTAAGTGCGTGGTTTTCAAGGCACAATAGTTTAAATGTTGATTTAAACGTGGTTTGAATAAGATTTCAATATGGTTTTGAAAACCGGTTTTAAATGCATTGATGGTGTGTTGTTTTTGAGCACTCCTCACTAAGCCTAGTGTGCTTACACTCTCTTTTTCCATCAATGCAGAGAATTAAAGGTTTGAAGGCAGCAAGCAAGTGAAGGTTATCCAAGGACTTCACCATTCAAAAGTATGTTTCCAAAGTAGACTATGTTTAATAAGGGCAATGGGGGATTCCTTAATGTTTTTGGAGATGTTGTTGAACTCCCTATTTGAGCAAGTTTATGATGATGTTTTAGACTTGTAAATGGCCTCTTTAAATTTTTTTGTGCCATGGTATGGTTTTTGGTATCTTGCTTGACTTGTCTTATAGGAAGCATGCCTATAGATTTCCTTTGATGCAAGATGCCATGTTTGGTTGTTGAATCTGATGTGTTTGGTTAAGGTTTGAGCCTTGAATATGTTGAGTATGTCCTAGAAGCATGATTAGGTGGTTTGGTTAACTCAAATGTGTGTTAAAACAACAAAAATAGATATTCTGGGTCCAAGCGTATCGATACGCAGGTCCTTGTATCGATACAACTAAGCTGAAAAAAGGCTTAGTGTTTTGATACATGGGTTGGTGTATCGATACGGTAAGGTTGATTTTGGGAATGGGGTTTTGATACAGTTTAAGGGGTATCGATACGGGCTTTGTGACTTGGCTACTGGAATCCCGTGTTTTGATACAGCTCAAGGCTGTATCGATACAGGCTATTTATTTTATAATTATTTCAAAATTGACAAAAGTCAAATTCAAAGTCAAAGCGTATCGATACAGGGCTTGCCTGTATCGATGCACCCTGCGGTTAAGTTAGTTATTTGAGTTGCCTGGTGTTTCTATTTTCTTACGTTTTAGTCCCTGAATGTTGTGAATGCAATTCAGTGAGTTTGGAAGATCAAATTGAGCTAAAATTTGACATGTGAGTATGAAACCTGACTAATTGAATATTCGTAACTTTAATTTCATAATAAGTCCCTTTATTTTGTTAGAATTGCAATTTGGTCCCTAATTGCAAATTAGTACAATTGGATGTCGATTCGACGCCCGATTGAGCTATAATTTCACCTGCTGTCAGCATGTACACTTAGGGTAATAATGTTGCATCTAGTGAAGATAAAAAAAGGTTGTTTATTAATGTGAATCTTTTTGATTCACTTTAATATTCCCCGTGTGACTCGTTCGGTTCGGTGTTACGACTAGACCAGGCTGAGGGGGTTACATTTGGAGGTATTAGAGCCATGTTACAAAAAGTTGGGATGTTGGTAGGTTGTTGTGAGTTGTAAACTGTTCTTTGCTATGCACGGTGTTTATGATATGTACGTTGTTTGCTTTATGCCATGTTGGAGGAAAAATTTGGGGAACCCATTGCCTTATTATTATAGTCTAAGTTGTTTTGATTTTTAAATGAAAGTCTTGGATCATTGCTTGGAGCTGTCTGATTGTTTTGTTTTGGTTTGTTATCATGTCTTAGTTGTTTTTTTTTGCATGATAAACCGAGGAGAGAGTTGCAATCTGGTGTAATTACTGTTGCCACTGGGCAGAGAAGTCATGATAATGTTGTTCCTCTTGGAGGGATACCACCCCCTTCGCCTCCTCCACCGTTGGATGGGGAGTAAGTGTCGCCTGAGCCAGCTGGGCCAGTGCTGGGTGATATGACGCCTCTAATTTAGACGATGACTGGAGCTTTCTAGACTACTGCTGCTGGAGTGAAAGTGCAAGCGCCAGCTACTGTACAGGTGGGTTTGCTGTTAGAGCATTTTTCTAGTTTAGGCAGTGTTGAGTATCATGGTTTGTCGCTCGAGGCATCCGAGACTTGGATGGCTAGTATAATGCAGATTTTAGATCAGATGAGATGTAATGATGCCCGTAAGTTGGGATGTGTTGTGTCCTTGTTGCAGGGTGATGCTTACAGTTGGTGGACGGCTGTAACTGTGGCTTTAGAGCCTAATGATGTGGATTGAGAGTTTTTCCAAGTTGCCTTTAAGAAGAAGTATATGAGAGTTAGCTACTTGGATGACAAGAAACGTGAGTTCATGTATTTGGTTTAGGGTAGCATGACTATGGCAGAGTATGAGGTTCAGTTTGTTTATTTAAGACAGTATACTCCTGAGTTGGTGCCGAGTGATAGGCATCGTTGTGATCATTTTTGCTATAGTTTGGTACAAGAAGTGAAGATGTACATGTTGTCCTCAGATTACATTAATTTTGACATGTTGGTTACACATGCGAAGGATATTGAGCAGAACTTGGGTTTGCCGTCTCGAGTGAGTGGTTTTGGCTCAGGTAAGAGAGTTGCAGACTCTAGCTCTGGTGGTTTTCAACATAATAGGTACTGTGAAAAGAGGAATCGTTCCGATGTGAGATGTGGTGGTGGTGCTGGGTGCGGACCGCAGTGTCAGGGTGCTCAGGCTAGAGTGTGTCTTAACATATGTTGGGCTTGTGAATCATGTGAGCATTTGAGGCAGGATTGCCCGCGTTTGACCCATGAGGGGCAGGCTCCTACTGCTATGGGTGCTGATGTTTATTGGAGCTGTAGATTGAGTGATCATATGAGACACGATTGTCTATTGTTGGCTGGTGGTGGTCATGCTAGGGCACTTGTAGTTGCACCGTAGTGAGGCCGTGGTCGTGGCTGTGGACAATTTCAGTGTAGAGATGAGGGTCCGAGGATGGTTGCTCATGTTTTTACGATTCAACCTGAGGGTGGTGGTTCCGCGAGGGTGTATGTACAACGCGAGGGACATAACGACACCGATGTGATTGCAGGTACATTTACTTTGTAGTCTTTGCCATCATTTTCTTTGGTTGATTTTGGTTCTATGCATTCATACATCTTGCGTGAGCATGCATTTTTGCTTGATGTACCTGTTGAGGTATTAGATGTTGGAATGCAAGTAACGAGTTATTTTGGTAAAACGGTAGTCACAAGAATGATGTTTAGGAGATGTCCTTTGTCTGTCCAAGGACATGAGTTTGTGGATGATTTGATGGAGTTTCCGTTTCATGGTTTTGATGTAATCCTAGGTATGGATTGGTTGTCTGAACATAGGGCAATGGTTGATTTTGAGACTAAGCGAGGTACCTTGAAACTTTCTGATGATTACAAAGTGGTAATCGTGGGCGAAAATGTGAAGTTTCTGTCGAATGTTGTTTTGGCTTTGGAAGCGAGCCGATTGTTGGATTTTGAGTGCGAGCCTTTCTTAGCCTATATTAGGAATCTGGGATCGAAAGAGGTGCGTGTACAAGATATACGTACGGTATGTGAGTTTTTGGGTGTTCTTTTGAAAGAGTTGTCAGGTTTGCCACCGAATCGAGAGGTTGAGTTTGGTATTGGGTTGTATAAAAATACAGTTCTGGTGTCTATTGCTCCCTATCGAATGGCCCCGAAGGAGTTGAAGATGCAACTTCAGGAGTTGCTTGATCGAGGGTTTATTAGGCCTAGTGTTTCGCCTTGGGGTGCACCAGTGTTGTTTGTGAAAAAAAAGATGGCATGATGTGAATGTGCATCGATTATCGGGTGAGGGTGAAGGATGTGGACGTGCCTAAAACATCTTTTCGTATGAGGTATGGTCATTATGAGTTTTTAGTGATGCCGTCTGGTTTGACTAATGCACCTGTTGCGTTCATGAACATGATGAATCGAGTGTTCCATGAGTTTTTGAATCAGTTTGTGGTTGTGTTTATCGATGATATTCTTGTATATTCACGTACCGAGGAGGATCATGATCGACACTTGCGAATCGTATTGTAGGCTTTGTTGGATAATCAGTTGTATTCTAAGTTGAGCAAGTGTGAGTTTTGGCTTAGAGAAGTTTTTTTCCTTGGACATTTAGTGTCGGCTGAAGGGATTTGGGTTGATCCTCATAAGATTGAGGCGGTGATGAATTGGAAGCCACCTAATTGGTGCAGGAGGTTCGTAGTTTTGACGGTATATTATTGTAGGTTTGTGGGTAGTTTTTCCAAGGTTGTTGCTCATTTGACGAAGTTGTTGCAAAAGAATGTTTGTTTTGAGTGGACAGAGGAAAGCGGGATATTATCGTAGGTTTTTGGATGGTTTTTCCAAGGTTGCTGCTCTTTTGACGAAGTTGTTGCAAAAGAATGTTTGTTTTGAGTGGACAGAGGAAAGGCAACAAGCTTTTGAGAAGTTGAAAGAAGCTTTGACGCAAGCCCATGTCTTGATTCAACCTGGATTGGGTAAGGAGTTTATGGTTTATAGTGATGCATCATACATTGGGTTGGGTTGTGTGTTGATGCAAGAAGGAAAAGTTGTGGCATATACATCTAAGAAATTGAAGGTGCATGAGCGCAATTATCCTACCCATGATCTTAAGCTTGCCGCTGTTATGTTTGCTTTGAAGATTTGGAGGCATTATCTTTATGGTAAGAAGTCTGTTGTGTACACAGATCACAAGAGTTTGAAATATTTGATGACTCAAAAGGATTTGAATCTTAGGCAACGTAGATGGTTGGAGTTGTTACACCCCATTCCTGGCCTAGTAGGGAACCGAGTGTTACATTTGTGGTATTATAGCCTAGATTTAGTCGGTTCTAGGACTAAACTGAAGTTTGTTATGAGTTTGCATCTACATAGGCCACCTAGGAGTTTATTTGTATATGTTATCTGTAACTTTCAACTTACACTATTAAACCCTTTTGTATGAATAGATCTAAAAATGTTTGCACCCACTGATAGGCGTGCTGTAAATGAACCGTATCCTGGCTCCTCCTCAACACAGGGGGACAATTTGAGGGCAGAAGTAAGGCCCGAACAAGTAGGGCAGAATGACCCACCTCATCCTCCTCTGATGCCTCCCACTCAGTAGGAGTATCTGATGTCAATGGCTGAAATGATTAAACAAGTGGTCGTGTCTCTTAGGCAAGAGCCGCCACCGCAGCCTACTGAAGCTCCTCCATCTATTTCGAGAGCCCCTATTGACAGGCTCCGTCAGTATCCAGTTTACACCTTCACTGGAAAGGACATGGATAATTCGGAGATATGAGAGTATTGGCTGAAGAATACTCTTAAAGTTCTGAATAAGCAAATGAAGTGCCCTGAGGAACACAAGCTAAAGTGCGCTCTGGCTGATCTCTAAAGAATCTTAGAGCTGGCGGGACACTGTGACGCTCACGGTACCCGAGCATAAAGTCACGTGGGACTTCTTTCTTCAAGAGTTCCGCAAGAAATACATTAGTAAGCATTACATTGCCGAAAGACGTAAGAAGTTCCTCCACCTAAGACAAGGAGGAAGACTTGTGGAGCAGTATATCCATGATTTTTGTAAGTATGTGAGGTATGGTGCTGAGATCATACGCACGGAAAAGGAGAAATGCATAATATTCATTGACGGACTCTGCGATGAACTACGTCATCTTTTTACTGCTTTGGAGATAGAGGATTTTTAGCTCTTGGTCAACCGAGCCATTGCTACTGAACCCTTCTAGAAGGCTCATGAAAGAAGAAAAGGGAACCAATCCAGATCTGATAAGAGATTCTTAGACGACTTTAGACCTTCTATGCCTTAGAAGAAGGGCAGACAATGGGATCAGAAGTCTGCCACCTATCAACAGCTACCAAGGTCGGGATATGTGCTACATTCCCAATCTCTGGGGATATCTGTTCCTCGTACAGCTTCAGTTGATAGCACGAGCGGTTCCGGAAGAGGTTCACAGCTTCTTTTGTGTAACTTTTGTCAGAAGAGGCACCATGGGCAATGCCGCAGGCAGTTTGGATCCTGTTACCTTTGTGGTGAGTCTGGTCACTTTATCAGGCAGTGTTAGCAGAATCCAAACGCTCCTACCACTGTGGCTTCTCAGAATAGTCCGAACAAGGGAAGAGGAGCAAAGAAAGTGCAATCTTGATCAACGAGGAGACCTCGCAACACTAACACTCATTCGGTTGGACATGATCCTCAGACCCCAACTTAGATGTACCACGTTTGAGGCCAAGAACAATAAGATGATCCAGATGTGATAGCAGGTATGGTGGAATTATGTACCGAACTTGTTTATGCTTTGAAAGATCCAGGCTCTACGCATTCTTTCATTAGTGAACCGTTGATTGAAAAGTATGCTCTAGAATCTAAACCGGTTACTTCTAAGATTGTTGTCTCTAACCCACTAGGAGATAGTGTGGTTATTCGGTCGATCTACAAAGCTTGTCCTCTGAGGATCCAGGAGATCCCGTTTCTGGCTAATTTGATAGCCTTGCCATTCTATGAGTTCAATCTTATCCTAGGCCTTGATTGGTTAGCTGAACATCAAGCTTGGGTAGACTGCTCAAAGAAGAAGTTGTACCTTCATGGACTCGTAAAGAAAGTATAACCTTGATGAAAACTAAATCCAAGCCTAGTAAGGCTACCTTGTGTGCCATGGAGTCCAAATAAGATCCAAAGTTTGAAAATGTGCTAGTTGTGAAAGAATTTCATGATGTGTTTCTTAATGAACTTCCGAGACTCCCTTCAACCTGAGAAGTAGAATTTAGAATTGAAGTGCAATCGGGGACTACACCAGTCTCCATTGCTCTGTACTGAATGGCTCCAGTAGAGTTGGAGGAGTTAAAGGACCAAATTCAAGATCTTTTAGAAAAGGGATTCATCCGGCCGAGTTCCTCACCCTGGGGAACACCGGTCTTATTTGTCAAAAAAAATGATGGTTCGATGCGTCTGTGCATTGACTATCGTCAGTTGAATAAAGTGACCATTAAGAATAAGTATTCGTTGCCGAGGATCGAAGATCTTTTTGATCAGTTGAAGGATGCTTCTGTCTTCTCTAAGATAGACCTACGTTCCGGATACTATCAAATGTATGTGAAGAAGTCTGATGTTCCAAAGACTGCCTTCCGAACTAGATACGGCCACTATGAGTTCTTGGTAATGCCTTTTGGGCTTACCAATGCACCTGCAGCTTTCATGGACTTGGTGAACTGTGTGTTCTAACCCTATCTAAATGGATTCGTGGTTGTATTCATAGATGAAATCTTGATCTACTCCAAAGACACAACCACTCATAAAGAAAATCTTCGGATTGTGCTTTAGACTCTCTAGGAGAACAACTATACGCTAAGTTTAGCAAATGTGAGTTCTGACTATCTGAAGTATCCTTCTAGGACACGTGATCTCTTCTGCAGGAATTCAAGTTGGCCCAAGGAAGATTCAAGCAATCATTGATTGGATTCCTCCAAAGAATGTTGGAGAAGTTCGTAGATTTTGGGACTTGCAGGCTACTATCGTAGATTCGTTAAGGGATTCTCGATGATTGATGCACCTTTGACGAAGCTTCTTCATAAAGAAACCCCTTTCCTATGGACCGTAGAACAACAAAGAAGTTTTGATAAACTTAAGCAAATCCTAACCCATGCCCCTGTCTTGGTGCAACCCGAGTCAGACAAGGACTTCACCATATACAGTGATGCATCTCACTTGGGATTAGGCTGTGTACTTATGCAAGAAGGAAAGGTCATTGCCTATGCATATGCCTCATGTCAGCTCAAACCACACGAGATATACTACCCAACACATGATCTGGAGTTGGCCGCTGTTGTGTTTTCCTTAAAAATTTAGAGGCACTATCTTTACGGTGAGAAGTGTTACTTGTACACTGATCACAAAAGTTTGAAATATCTTCTGACACAGAAAGAGTTGAACCTCCATCAACGTTGGTGGATGGAGATTTTGAAGGACTACGACTTGGTTATTGATTACCACCCCTGTAAAGCCAATGTCGTAGCTGATGCTCTTAGTCGGAAACCTACTCCCTCTTTGAGATATTTGAATGCTCACTTCTGGCTCAAGAAGCATGGCAAGCTATTGGCTGACTTGAAGGTTCAGTCAACCATTGTGTCTCAAATCAAAGCACTCTAAGAATCTGATGAGAAATTGTGAACTCTTATTACCAAGATCAAGGATAAGCTGGATCTTGACTTTGCTATGAAATCTGAAGGTCTGTTGTGTTTCTGGAGCCGTATGTGTGTCCCAGATGATGATGACCTTCAGGATCAAATTCTGAATAAAGCTCATTCAAGCCCCTTTTTCTATCCATCATGGAACTATTAAGATGTATAAAGACCTAAAAGAATTATACTGGTGGTCCAACATGAAAAGAGAGATCACAAACTTTGTGGCTAGGTGCTTGACTTGCCAACGGGTTAAAGCCGAGCACAAGGTGCCTACTGGTCTTTTACAACCCATTGAAATTCCACAATAGAAATGGGAACATATTACGATGGACTTCATAAATGGCTTGCCAGTGACACCAAAAATGAATGATGCTATTTGGGTCGTAGTGGACCGATTCACCAAATCTGCTCATTTCATTCCGGTGAGAATGTACTTTGGTTTGCCTAAGCTTGCTAAGTTGTACATTCGAGAAGTCATCCATTTACACGGAGTTCCTATGTCCATTATTTTCGATCGTGATCCATGCTTTGCTTCTCGGTTTTGGAGGACCCTATAAGAGGCTTTGGGAACTTGAGTGCACCTAAGCACTGCTTTCCATCATCATACTGATGGTCAATCCGAAAGGGTTATTCAGGTAACCTTATATCTCCCTTTGACTCGTGTGTATAAGTAACCCACATCAATTTTGATTCTTCCTTGTAGATTCAGGAAGATATGCTCTGAGCATGTGTTATTGACTTTGGGAATATGTGGGAGAAGTCCCTGCCTTTGGTAGAATTTGCTTACAACAATAGCTACCAAGCCTCGATTCAAATGGCACCTTATGAAGCCTTGTATGGAAGGAGATGTGGAACCCCTCTCTGTTGGACCGAGCTTGGTAAAGGTAAGATGTTAGGCCCTAACTTACTTCGGGAAATCGAAGAAATGGTGACCATTATCTGAGAGCTCAAAGCTACATTTGACTGACAAAAAACTTATGATGATCTAAAAAGAAGAGACATTCAGTATGAGATTGGCGAGAAAGCTTTCCTTAAAGTATCTCCGTAGAAGAAGATCCTTCATTTTGGCAAAAAGGGGAAACTGAGTCCTCGTTTCATTGGGACAGTTCAAAGTGATTGAGAAAGTTGGACCTGTTGCGTACTGATTAGCTCTTCCTAAAGAGTTAAGTCGAATTCATAATGTTTTCCACGTGTCTATGCTACGGAAGTAATGGTCAGATCATTTTCATGTAATCAAACCGGAGTCTGTGGAGATTCAGTCTAATTTAACGTACGAGGAAGAACCTATGCATATCTTCGCACGAGAAATCAAGAGGCTCCGTAATAAGACGATAAACTTAGTGAAAGTTTTATGGAGAATTCATTCAATAGAAGAAGCCATGTGGGAACCAGAAGAGACGATGCAGAGACAATACCCCCATCTGTTCAACTAGAGTGAAAATTTGAGGATGGATTTTCTTAAAGGGGGGAGTTGTCACATCCTGAAAACTTACCTAGTTGGAATAAGGCTCTGGTGATCGAAAATTCTGTATTGGATATACCTGAAAGTGTAATTTCATGATCCTTGTACCCAATTTTGTAATAAATGAAAGTTGTGGGGCATTAAATTGATCTATGGACTTCTTTGTAAGAAATTCAAAGCTGAAATGCTAAAAATAAGTCAAGCGTATCGATATGGTGAGACCAGTATCGATACGGTCTAACGGCCATAACTAACTTACCTATTTTAGCCTAGGCGTATCGGTACGATTAGATCGGTATCGATACAGTTTGAACTAGGCATTTTGATACAATAATACCTGTATCGGTACGACCTAACTGCCATAACAAACTTACCTGTTTAGCCTAGGCGTATCGATATGGCTATACGGTGTATCGATATGACCCTCTGTAAAAATCTATTTTAAGACCCTAATTGAAGGAAATGAAGGGTAAGGTGCTTAGTCACCTCCTTGCTTGCCTCCCTCACGTGGGATGACTCTGAAAAGGGAACTAATAACCACTAATTGCCTAGAATTGGGAAAAAGGGGATGAAGTGATAGAAACAATTAAATAAGCTTTCTTGCTTAGAGGAAAGCACCCTATTGGTCCTTGGATAGAAGAAAAGTGATTAAATGATAAGTTCCCTAATAAAAGACTAAAGGGAAGCTTTTATCTTTGCTTCCATCATCTCCCGAAAGTTAAACTCACCCTTTGCCATCCAACAAGCAAGCACCACCATTGTTGTCTTCAACCTCAAGCTAAGCAAGCACCTCGATTCAATCCTTAACCTTTGATCGATTCCAATACGTCGTTTGAAAGCCTATAACTCGGTGAGTAAAACCCCCTTATTGATTCAACGATTCCTTTGATCCTTGAGAAGTAATTTCAAGAATTAAACTTTGAACATCTAAGTCAAGCCCATGTGTCAGTAGATTAATTTTCTTGTTTCGATGTTGTCTACGAGCTTTGATGAGCTTGAAAAATGGTTGTAAGCTAATAGTTTTAATTCTGATGCATTCTTTAAATTTAAACTAGCTCAAGAGTTGGAGGAAATCAATCCATCATCTTCAACCAAAGCTAGGAGCAAAAGAATCGTAATTCGGGAACCTTGAAAGCTTCGGAATCAAGGTGAGTGTAGCTGTGTCAAGGGATAGGCAAGGTGCCATCCCGTTGCACTTGCTTTGTGATTATATTTGTATTTGATTAAGGGATCAAGTAGAGTAAGCATATGTGTAGATGCTATTGGTAAGCAAGGTAAGTCTTCATATTGCTTTAGCATGTCTACGAGCATATGTATGTCATCTGATATATTGTGATCATACCATGATATGTTATCCGATATGACATGGTTATGCTACGATATGAATTTGGAGCTAAGGCTCAATTTATGATTTGATATGGTATGGCCTACGGGCACAATGGTAAGTTTGATAATGATATGTGAACTTGGACATCGATGGACATTAGATACAATTGGCATGCCATAGGGTTATTCGAGTTCACCAAGTAAGGGATTGGACTACGGTCCGGGGCTACGGCCTATATGTGTGGTGAAATATGGATGGATTGTGTAAGGGACTATCTAGAGCTACGGCTCAAGGCTACGGCCTATTTTCGATATGTACGGTGTACAGGGGAATCCGCGTATCTATTGCTTGCAACGTCTAAGGAATTGATATGTGATTATGATATGTATTTTTTATATGGAAATGTGTTATTAGACTTAAGCATGAGATACAAGTATGATTTGTGCACTAAATATGTCATTCAAGCATGTTACTATGATGTTCGTATTACTCGTCAAATATTTGCATTTGTTATAGCTACCTCACCAGGCTATGTAAGCCTAACATTTGTGTGTCTCATGCATTTCAGGATCCTAAAGAATTTTGACCTTCGATCCTGTGTTGCAATTGCAAGTCACTCCTACAAATCACATGTATGCTTATCTTTTGCCTCAAACTCCTAGTAAGGTGGCATATGGTAGCCTAAAGGTGACCAATTGTTTAAGGACTAATATGGTGTGTTGGTGAATTAGTTAAACTAGAAAATGAGCTAAAGGGTAAAAACTAGGTAAATGGATCCAAAACGCCTTAATATTTTGTATGCTGTTAAAAATATGGATATTCAACTTGCTGGTAAAATTTGGTTAAGTTTGGACAAGGATCGATAGGTCGAATCGATTAAAAACCAGATAAAATCTGTCATTATAGGGCAGACGTATTAGTACGGGTGATGGCGTATCGATACGACCTTGCATAATTGGACTAAGTAAAACAGGGTGTATCGATACGTAAAAGGGGTGTAAAGATACAAATTTGGACAGTAAGGTCTAAAAAATAAATGGGTGTATCGATACAGGTTGTTATCCTTGAATCTGAAAACTCAAAAATTTGGCCTAGCGTATCGATAAGGCCTTAAGGGTATCGATACGGAGTTAGTTAATTTTGTTAAAAGACATAGAATCTAGTTTTAAGATGTTTGCAAAATGGTCACAAAAACTTGTACAACCTAATTGGATAGGTAAACGATCTCCGTTAATAACAAAACTTCAAAGGTTAATAATTGGTGGGTTAGCGAGAAGAAATTACGATAAGGTCCTTCAATTTGTAAAAAAATTATGATTTAGTCCCTAAGTTCAAAAAGGGTTAAAATTGATCCCGAATTGTGTAAGTCTTAATAAGATGATTATGGTAAGCCTTAAAAGATATAAATAAATGATCCGAACAAGTTTCCGTACTCCGATTAAGCTTCCAAATCTCCAATATGTTTTCTGGTAACACTTTTCGACCCGGTTCCCTACTAGGCCGAAAAGAGGGTGTTATAGGAGTTGCTTAAGGATTATGATTTGACGATTGAGTATCATCCGGGTAAGGCTAATGTTGTAGCCAATGATTTGAGTAGAAAGGTTGCGGTAGAGTTATAGGCGATGTTTGCGCGATTGAGCGTGACGCAAGATGGTGGTTTGTTGACCGAGTTGTAACTTAAGCCATCATTGTCACAGTTGATTAATGAGAAGTAGTTGCTTGATGATTCGTTGGTACCGCATGTTACTGACATTGCGGAAGGTAATCCGACAGACTTTTGTTTCAATGAGGAAGGTGTTTTGTGCTTTAAGGATCGAATTGTGGTTCCTAATAATGGTGAGTTGAGGCGTATGATTTTGACCGAGGCGCATAGTAGTGGTAGTACTAAGATGTATCGTGGATTGAAGGATGAGTACTATTAGGTTGGTTTAAAGAAGGATGTAGCTGAGTTTGTTGCTAAGTGTATGGTATGCCAGCGTGTAAAAGCTAAGCATCAATTTCCTTTCGGGTTGTTGCAACCGTTGAGGATAACAGAGTGGAAGTGGGAGAGAATCACCATAGATTTTGTGTCGGGATTACCTTCAACACCACTAAAAAAGATTCCATCTGGGTGATTGTGGATCGGTTTACGAAGTGTGCATATTTTCTTGTTGTGTATACGACGTATTTGTTGGATAAGTTGGCGGATTTGTACATTGTCAAGATTGTGCGTTTGCATGGTGTGCCTAATTCTATAGTTTCGAATAGAGATATGAGGTTTACATCGAGTTTTTAGGAGTGTTTACATCGAGCTTTTGGTACACGATTGAGTTTCAGTACTTCATATCATCCTCAGACGGATGGTCGTTCTGAACGTGTGATCTAGGTCTTGGAGGATATGTTGAGATGTTATGTTATTGGGTTCCAAAGAACCTGGGATAAACAATAGCCTTTGGTGGAGTTTGCTTATAATAACAGTTATCAAGCGAATATACAAATGGCACCGTATGAAGCTTTGTATGGTAGGAAGTGTAGAACGCCTCTTTGTTGGGCGGAGGCAGGAGAAAAGTTGGTTACTTTGCCTAATGTGCTTAAAGGGACAATAGAGAAGGTGAAGCTTATTAGTGATAGGTTGAAAGCGGCTTCGGATCGGCAAAAGTCTTATGCGGATTTGAAGCGTAGGGAGATCGAGTTTGCGGTTGGTGACCGTTTGTTTCTAAAGGTTTCACCTTGGAATAAGGTGATGAGGTTTGGTAAGAAGGGCAAGTTGAGTCCGAGGTTCATTAGACCTTATGAGATGTTGGAACGCGTTGGTCCGGTGGCTTATAGATTGAGGTTGTCACTTGAGATTGAGAAGATACATGATGTTTTCTATGTATCGATGCTCCGGAAGTATAGGTCAGATCATTCTCATATGATGCCAGTTGAGGAGATTGAGTTGAATCCGAATTTGACCTACGATGAGGAATCGATAAAGATCTTGGATGTGGACAGTAAGGTTCTTCATGGTAAGACCATAGAGCTGGTCAAAGTGTTGTGACGACACTGAGGAGTTGAGGAAGCCACGTGGGAAAGGAAGGATGACATGAAGAAGCAGTTTCCTTACCTTTTTTCACCAGGTAAAATTTTGAGGATGAAATTTCCTAAGTGGGGGAGAGTTCTAATGCCCTGATTTTGGGTCTAGAGGTTTTTGGGCCAGTTTAAAGGCCCGGTGGACTAAAATTAGAGATTCGAGTCGGTTTTAGGATTTAATTGAGAATAAATATTTTTGGAAGAGAAAAAAATATGGGAAAATAATCTAAAATCCTTTTTAAATATATAAAAGGTTGTGGTGAAAACAATTTTGGAAAAAGAATTTTTGGAGGTTTGACATTTTGGAACTGGTGACCAATATGTAAAGTTGTAAAACTATTTTTAGTGATTGTGTTGTAAAAGGGTCAGAACTTTGAATCCTTAAGGAGCTATTGACCCAAAGTCTAATATTAGACTTTACCACTTAATTGGATGGTTTTAAAAAGGTTTTATAAAATAAAAATAGCTTTGTGAGAATTAATTGATGATTAATTCCTTAAAATAAATTTGACGTAACTAACTTTTCTCTCTACTATTTTCTCTCAAATTCTCTCCAGCCAAACATCAATTTCTTCTTCAAAATATTCAGGTAATCTATTTAATTAATTGATCTTTGGATTCCAAATGATTTCCTATCAAAACCTTATTGTTTTAATCTTGTTTTCTCATGTAAATTCATCCAATTAGGGGAAAGCAATCATTAGAGGTAAGGTTTCATTATTCTCCTCTAATGAGAGGTTCTTTATTGAAATTCCCAAGTTCTTGATCCTTTACACATGATTTCTAATGAGTTTTGTTGATTTAATTGGAGAAAATTGGTTTAATTGAGATTTATTGGTGAAATTAAGAGATCTTCATTTTAGATCTGTTTTGTTGAGTTTATGATGAGATTATATCATAATTTTGATGTCTTATGATGATAATGGGTTGGTTTTATCAATGGAATCCCGAAATCAAATGAATCTCTAGTTGTTTAAGTTGCTAGTTATGAGTTTTGAGGTGTTGTGGGTGTTAGATGATTGCCGGGGGTATAAGGTTGAAGTAAGAATGGTTTTGGATGTTATTTGATGAGTCGAAATAGTAGGTTTTGGGTGGGTTAAGTTTGGAAGTTGTTTGATGATGTTTTCGGTGTTTTTGGGAAGGTTTCGACTAGTATTTGAAGAGCATCTTTGTGGTTTTTTGTTTCTGGGTTTAAGAATGCATTTTGAAGCATTGAGATCTCTATTTTGTGTGGTTAAATCAAAAAAGGTTGATCCACAAGCGTGAAGTGTTGCTTCGGGAGCTTTGGAGGTGCGTTACGCGTCGGCAAGCGAGGCGTCGAATTGTCGGTGAGTGGGAACCTGTTTTCTAGCTTTGGAATGGTTTAAAAAGGTGGTTTAAGGGAGTTTAAATTAAGCTCAAAACGCTGGTTTAAACTCGGAAGTAAGTATAAAAGATTTCTCTTGGTCGTGCTTGCTTTACGAAAAGGTTCATGCACTTGTTTTTTATTTACATGGTTCCTACTATTAAAGCATGATTTCAAGTATGTTATCTACTATTTTTGATAATATATTGATGAAGGATGCATCGGTATATGATCCTTGTAAGTATGGTTTATACTTTTGAAAGCATGGCTTGATGCTTTGGTATGTTTTGGTAAATTGCTTTAAAAAACAATGAGGTTCATGGTTAATTGTTAATTATATTAGCAAGCGATGGTATGGAAATTGTTTTAAAACTTAATTGGATATAGCTATCCGGGTATAAGAATGAGTGCACTGTAAAATAAGTTGCCTTGGATGTCGAGGAGGTTGTGGTCCCGTCTCTCGTTAGTAGGTTATACATCTACCGATGAGTGGTGTTGAGGGGTTGTGATTGTACCAAATACTCCACCACGGTTGTCACAACGGTTGAGGGGTTGTAATTGTACCGAATACTCCCAAGTGTGAACCTTGAGATGCCGGTAAGAATGTATGAAGTGTTGTGAGAACACTTGTGAATCCGTGTATCCGATGTTATGTTTTGTAAATGGAACTTGTTGATGATCACTCGTGAGCCAATATAATTGTTGATGTATCATGTGTTGTATAATGTGGATTTATACATGTTTTCTCCTTAAGCTATGCACATGGTGTGTTATGCATGGGAAAGCTTAAATTAAGGTTAGCAATGTGAGTTGCTGTTGGTTTATGATACATGCTGCATATGGTTTAGTATGCTTATTTTTGAAAGGTTTAAGTGCATGGTTTTCAAGGCATGATGGTTTAAATGTTGATTTAAACGTTGTAACGTCCCCCACCCGGGCTGGAAAAAAAGTGGTCGGAGAACGTTACCAATGAACAATACGGTGATCAGAGTGATAAAATTTAATCATAATCTGATAAACAATCAAAACGTGCTTGACCAATCATGCAAAGTCAGCATAGGGGGTTTACCAATTCATTACAATGCTTGGATCTACAATTTAGGGACTAATTTTAGACTTTTACAAGTTTTAGGGACTAAACCATAATTCTTGTGATTTATGGGTCCTTTATTAAAATTAACTATACCATGATAAAATTTAACTCATGATCAATGTTCATGCCAACTTTCAGTTTAATCAGAGTTTGTTTACTAGTTCAATTAGACTATGCAATACTTAGTGACCAATTTGTAAACTTTTTAAAGCTACGTTCTTGGCCTTTTAACAGAATTAACTGTCATCGTATCGAAAAACCTACGGGGTGTATCGATACGTGTTGACCTAATTTGACTCTGACCATTAATCCTTATTTCGATACGCTTGGGGCCGTATCGATACCGATTTGCACAAGTTCAAATTTCAGATGCTTACCTGTTTCGATACAGCTGGGGCTGTATCGATATTGATTGACCATGGTTGACCTGTTTCGATACGCTCTAAGGTCATATCGATACTATTAAATTCACAAACCTCACTGTCCAATTCCGTATTGAAACGGCTTGATTCCGTATCGATACACCTTAGTTGACTTATGCTTTGTGTAACCTCCTCAACCCGGCTTAGAAGAAAACCGGAGTTAAGGATGTCACAAGAGAAAAACAAAGAACAATTTTAACACAATGAGTCTTTTCTTGCTAAACGAGCATGTTAACAAAAGTCTTCCTTAACTTTTCAAATATCAATCATAGCAAAATGTTTAAGTTCTTTTTGTTATACTCTTCCAACTCCTTATTAATAAGAGAGCAATAATACACATCGCTACAATCACTTGCATTTACAGCTAGCTTTTTAATTAAGCCACACTTATGGTTTCTTTGTTCGTTTTACCACTACTCAAAACAAATAGAAGCTATACATGGCAAATTAATAAACTTTCAATTACGTTCAAAAGTTATGATAGACTTGGCTTAAATCAAAGCTTTGATCAGTTTATAAATCCAAAACATTTGAAATCCATTTATTAAATCTCATTTACCCGACATTCATTTTAAGCACATGTCTGACAAACAATGTCTATTATAATAATTATTTTAAAACACATATCTTGAGAACCTTTCATGAAGAGGAAATTAATTACCATGCATAGGTACACAATATTTTAGTTGTGTTTACAATTATTCATCTAACTTTCAAGTCATTGCCATCCTTGGGAAAAACTAAACTAAACCTCATTTATACGTAAGTATATTTTTATGACCTTTTTACTCTTAACCATGAATACTTACTCGTGACCTCCCATTTGAACAATTAGATTGATCACGACCATAACTGCCAATAACAACTAGTCAGCCATGCTATATCATTCATTCAATCAACCTAACCAATTAATCAAGGCATTTAACCAACCACCCAAATTATTCATCTATTACTCAAATTATTTCAAGCTTGTTAGGCAATCACTAATCAAACAAGAACATACCAAGATAACACTCTCTTTAATATCTACAAAACGATAATTATAGCTAAACCTATAATCAGATACAAATGCCACCATCCTAGGAGTTTGTTTAAAAACAAGACAATGTACAAGGTCTTGGAGTATAATTGGTCACCCGTGTATCCGATCAATTTAAAAACCTCTAAAGTAACCTGCAATGCATGAAAGATGAATGCATTAGGCTTATATAGCCTAAGTTAGGTAGCAATGACAATATAAAAGTAATATTGGATAAGGTCATAAAGAAACCAAACAATTCAAGAAGGTAAATATACAAGAGCTTTCTTGCGAATTAAGTTAGCTTATTTCTTCCTTGTTTATTAAGAGTTCTTTAGGGATTGATCTTTAAGATATCAATTGAAGCTTATGCTTGAATTAATCGTTATTCTCCAAAAGACATCCTTCGATGCTCACCAAGAGCTTTCAATTCAATGCTCACTAAGAGCTTTCAGATCAATGCTCACTAAGAGCTTTTCAATTCGATGCTCATCAAGAGCCTTCGATTCACTGCTCATCAAGAGCTAACAATTACATAGCCTTTTCATAACTCTTTTGCACTCTTTACTTAATATCAACATTTCATATCTTTTACAGGTTTGCCTTGGATCACTATTGGTGATGAATAACATTAGTCCAGGCGATACTTAGCTCAGAGCACATAGCAATGGCTAATATCGAAAACATATCAACAAGCAATGGCAGCTTAGTACCATCGAAACATATCAATGGGGCGTCCCCCGAGAAATAGCTCATGAACCGTAGTCCCAATATACAAAGAATCAACCCAAAGGATCCAAGGTCTTTCATTTAAAAGGAAACTTAGATATTTTATCATAATATTAGTATTTAGGGAAGTGCCTTATTTCGCAAGTAACATTTTTTGTTATTTCTTTTCAATAGCTTATTGCATAAGTTGAGCTTTCTTGCTCCTTAAGTTTTGGAATTCAATGTACTTTTAGCTTAGCTTTCAATCTTTTATGAAAATCTTATTGTTTTGATGGTCAGTAACAATTCAAGCTATATAAAAAGTAATCAAGATCATATCACATATACATCATAGAATGGCACACTATATTCGTATATCACATACATGTCCAGATGTTTAACAATGTTGCCATGCTATGCATGCTTCATATGTTTTGCTCTAAATGAGCCAAATATGTATGCTTTAAATCAGGTCATAACATAACAATAAACAACATTTGGAATGACACCGTGTCACCCAAGACAAAGACAACTACATTCACATGTTATTCCAAAGTTATGGAATACCTGAATCCACCACTAATTATAGCTTTCAACAAAACCTTTACTTCAACATTCCTTATCAAGTCATGTACCTCAAAGCAAGAATGACAAACCATTAATATTTATATAAATTAACTCAATACACTAGCAGCCCTTAATATAACTACATTTATCCAAAAGATGCACCATCTATTTTTGCGTTCAGAAACATATTCAAAACAATCCAACATTCCTCTCTATGTAACAAATTATTTATTAAATTCACAGATGCACAATTACAAGTATCAAATAGTCCCATATAGAAGCTTTAGTAGTCCTTTTAATACCATTAATCAATGATTCTTATTTTATTTAACACTCACAGAACTATACTTATACACTAAACCACACCTTCAAAATTGTATATTTAACACTGTCTAACTGCATTTATATAGGAAACTGCACATTTAAAACTGTCTAGACTGTACTTATATACGAAACTGCACATTTAAAACTGTCTAGACTGCACTTATATACGAAACTGCACATTTAAATTCTGCACAGTTTTAGAAACACTACTGCTCAGTTTTGATACATTTTCCTGCACTGTTATCTTACTTAATTTCTGCACAGTTTATCTTTTAAATTCTGCCCACAAACTGCACTTAAACTACTCAAAACAGCATGCAAGATTACACCAAAACTGCATATTAATACATGACTAAATTACACATTCAAGTGTTCTTTTTAAAGTACTCAAAACTGTCGAAACTCTTTAATAATTACTCAAAGCTGTCTACATTGTTCAATAATGTCTAAGCAGTTTACAACATTTTCAACAATTTCTAATAATCTATTATGGAGGTGAAAACAGTCTTTAGTGTCTTTAAATACTTCATTCTTTTAATTTTACATGCTTGAAAAATAATCAAATTGGTCCTTATTAATTAACCCCCAACTTCCCTCTACATACAATTTTAGTCACTTCTTAAAGATCAATTGATTACATGCCTAACACATAATATCACACACATATAATTAATAAGGTGTAGTTTTCAAGGTAGACTCATTTTTCTCCTTTAAAGATAAACAATATGTCCTATGCTTTAATCCAAGAACACATGTAAGTTTTTCCACCAAGCCATGTGTATCAACCCCTTCATTCTTTTAATTTTACATGCACACAAAGAGACTTGAAAAATAATCAAAATGGTCCTTATTAATTAACCCCCAACTTCCATCTACATACAATTTTAGTCACTTCTTAAAACATGTAATTAAACATGCCCATTTTTAGGATATATCAATGTAATAGGTTTCTTTTGGTTTTTCATCATCTCATGTCCAAACATGTTTTAACAATAAAATCTTGCTATAGTTTATTCACATGTTTTACCATGTTTTCACTAGATCGAATATGTATTTGTGGATAACATGGCCAAAATGAGCATTTTAGTCCTTTTAACATAGTGTACCACATATACAACAAAATGGGACTAAACCAACTTGTCGCCCCAACAATGAATGGTCAATTAACCCGAGAGTTGTGACCAACAACTCGCCACGAGATCCAAAGACCTAAAAACACAATCACATCATAAACAATAATATGAGCCAACATGACATGCGTATATCAATGTAAATCTCAAAACAGCCTTAGCTTATTCACATGGATCGTAGATCCACTCCTTACCAATGAGCTCAATGAATTCTATGGCATAAGCCAATCACATCCCGCCAACATCACCAATAAGAGCCTTCCATTTGTCCATTTTGTATCCAATGTCCATTTGTATCCAAGGATTCGGTACTCGTAAATGTCGATACTTGCCAATATCAGTAACAATAGCAATAGCAATAGCAATAACATTAACAATGCAATGGCAATGACAATGATCCTATGGCATATTCAATATGACTTAATTCAATTCTCATAATATCAATGATCACATGAAAACTCAATGATAAACTTGGTGACATGTTAAGCTTACCGATGATGGCTCTAGTGAGGTCATAATGCAAACATACCTTGGCCAATGATGGTGATACAATAAATTGAAATCAATGAATTCGGGAAGGCGCCTAGCTAATCCCCTTGACTCCGACTACACTCACTGATGATTCCGATGCTTTCAAGGCTCTCGAATGACAACTCCATTGTTCTTGGACTTGGTGGAATTAGGATGATTTGGTGATTCTTCACCTTGATTATCTTGAACTACATAGAATTGAAATTACAAGGATTTCAAGATCGATAGTAGACTCATAGAAATTCGTTAGTTAAGAAAATAGTAGCAATTAAGCTATATTATCCCTAAAGAATTTCTAGGGTTCCTCGATTCTTAAACTTGATATTATACATGATTTTGGCCTTGGAACCAATAAACCAATTGAGGGATTTTTCTTACCCGATCAATCACTACAATAAAGGATTGAGAAATGAGAGAAAACTAAGCTTGGATAATCCCTCCAATGGAGGTTCTTGCTTGATGTAAAGAGAAAGAAGGTGATAACTAAGCTACTTGGCTTAATTTTGGTAACCAGTAAGCTTTGTATTCCTTTCTTTTCTTTTACTATTTGCTCACTTGAGTTTTCCTTCAATTGAAGGAAGCTAACTCAAGCATCCCACGTGTGTGGTGATTAAGCTTGAGGCGGGGCTAATCACAAGATTAGTCATTCAATTTTCTATTCTTTACATCTTTACCCCCAAACTTCCAATTTCCATAATTAAGCCACTAAAACAAGTTTAATGCTTGCAATGGGGTCATTAAACAATATCAATGCTCATATAGTATTCAATAACTAATACTTTGCCACTTGATTAAGGGTCAACTATAAAATTTTGACTTTCTGATGTGAAATTTCCGGTCATTGGAATTAAATTCTGACTAGGCCCGATTTTGGGATGTTACAAACGTGGTTTGAAATGAGATTTCAATGTGGTTTTGAAACCGGTTTTAAATGCATTGATGGTGTGTTGTTTTTGAGCACTCCTCACTAAGCCTAGTGTGTTTACACTCTCTTTTTCCATTAATGCAGAGAATTAAAGGTTCGAAGGCAGCAAGCAAGTGAAGGCAATCCAAGGACTTCAACATTTGAAAGTATATTTCTAAAGTAGACTATGTTTAATAAGGGCAATGAGGGATTCCTTAATGTTTTGGGAGATGTTATTGAACTCCCTATTTGAGCAAGTTTATGATGTTGTTTTAGACTTGTAAATGGCCTCTTTAAATTGGTTTGTGTCATGGTATGGTTTTTGGTATCTTGCTTGACTTGTCTTATAAGAAGCATGCTTATAGATTTCCTTTGATGCAAGATGACATGTTTGGTTGTTGAATCTGATGTGTTTGGTTGAGGTTTGATCCTTGAATATGTTGAGTATGTCCTAGAAGCATGATTAGGTGGTTTGGTTAACTCAAATGTGTGTTAAAACAACAAAAATGGACATTCTGGGTCCAAGTGTATCGATACGCGGGTCCCTATATCGATACAGCTAAGTTGAAAAAAGGCTTAGTGTTTCAATACACGAGTTGGTGTATCGATACGGTAAGGATGATTTAGGCATGGAGTTTCGATACAGTTTAAGGGGTATCGATACGGGCTTTGTGACTTGGCTACTTGAATCCCATGTTTCGATACAGCTCAAGGTTGTATCGATACAGGCTGTTTATTTTATAATTATTTTTAAAATGGGAAAAATTCAAAGTCAAAGCGTATCAATACAGGGCTTGTCTATATCGATGCACCTAGCGGTTAAGTTAGTTATTTGAGTTGTCTGGTGTTTCTATTTTCTTACGTTTTAGTCCCTGAATGTTGTGAATGCAATTGAGTGAGTTTGGATGATCAAATTGAGTTGAAATTTGACATGTGAGTATGAAACCTGACTAATTGAATACTGGTAACTTTAATTTCATAATAAGTCCCTATATTTTGTTAGATTTTCAATTTGGTCCCTAATTGCAAATTGGTGCAATTGGATGTCGATTCGACGCCCGATTGAGTTGTAATTTCACCCGCTGTCAGCATGTACACTTAGGTAATAATGTTGCATCTAGTGAAGATAAAAAATGGTCTTTTATTGAGGTAAATCTTTCCGGTTCACTTCAATATTTCCCGTGTGACTCGTTCGGTTCGATCTTGTGACTAGACCGGGTCGAGGGGGTTACACTTCCTATGCTGATAGAGAATCAACGTAACAACAAAAAATAAAAAAATAAGAAGTTTTTGAGAGAGACAGACTGAAAATAAGGGGAAGCAAGAAGATGAATGGGACAAAATCTTATATTTATTTTTATTATTTCAAAAAATAAAATGGTTGAATTGCTTAGATGTCCTAAAAGTAACTTTTATTTACTTTTTTCGTGACACTTGTCCTTGCCAAGTTGCCAGTGTAATGACCTGAATTTCGGGTTAGCGAATCTAGCCCCGGATCTGGGTGTTAGGCCATTATATTGAAATTCTAAATCAAGGAAATTTAAATTGGGCCACGAGTCAAAGGAAAATAATAGATGATGGGCTTTATTAATTTATATTTTTATCCAAATTGGAGAAAGGGGTTTTTGAAATTTAAATACTTTATTGTTTGATTGATTGATAATCGTGATGCCTTGTATGCTTGCTCGAATAGATTAATGTATTTTATGGAAATTGTGTATGTGATGAATAATGGTAATATTCGAATAAATGATTACTAAGTTGGTGTTTAATAATAATTGAATGAATGCATTAGTAAACAAATCACAATGACTTTTATAAGCTTTAGGGATCGAGTAAAGTGTTATAAAACCGTAATTCAAGGAAAGGGTGCAAACCCGTGAATAAGGCATTGGTACGACCTTTGGCCGTACCGGTACTTGTGGAAATATAGAATTTCCCATAAGCAATATCTGTATTGGTATATGAGTACTGACACCCAGAGGTACCATATTAATACTCGTGTTTGAGTATCGGGACCCATTGAGCGGAATAATTTATACTACTAATAAAATATGAAAATTGACGTAGAATATTAATGAGATAATATATTTTAATAGAGATAATTAATGTACACTTTCATGATAATTAATAACTTGGTAAACATTGGGAGACTTGATGGTAATAGCAACCGTAGGATCCTTGGTGGATCGTACGATGTTTTATGCTATGTGTTGTGTGGTAGACGTGTCCTTGCTATGTGCTGATATGGAAACCTAGATGATTGAATCATCGTGATTGATGGGTTTTGGATACCCAATGTGAGATAGAGTGTGTTGCAATTAGGGCTGTAAACGAACCAAATCTTCATTGAACCGTTCGTAAATCGTTCGGCAGGAAGTTTGTTTATGTTTATTCATTTATTAAGCGAACGGACATGAGCAAGATTTTATGTTCGTATAATTAAATGAACAAATATGAACAAAATACTCGTTCGTTTACGATCGTGAACATTCGATAATCCGTTCGATTATGTTCATTTAAATTTATTCGCATATGTCTATTTATATTTATTTTTATTCATAAAAATATTATATTTTAAAAAATTATTCATATATGTTCGTTCGTGTATGTCCGTTTAAATTTATTCACATATGTCATTTCATGTTCGTTCGTTTGTGTTCGTTTACGTTCGTGTATCATTTTAACTAATGAACACGAACAAGCTACATTCCTTAACAAACGAACACAAAAAAGAAATTATGTTCATTTAGTTGTTCGTGTTCATTTATTTGTTCGATTAAAATTAAACATACGAACATGAACATACACTCATTCGTGCTCGTTCGGTTCGTTTACAGGCCTAGTTGCAGCAACATGGTTGAAGATTTCTGAATGCATGAGAGATCCTTGATGAGGGCGATTAATATACACTTCCATGATAATTAATAACTTGGTAAACGTTGGGTGACTTGATGGTAATAGCAACCATAAGGATCCTTGTGGATCGTACGATGTTGTATGTTGTGTACTGTGTGGTAGATATGTCCTTGCTATGTGTTGATATGGACACCTAGATGATTGAATCATCGTGATTGATGGGTTTCGAATACCCAATATGAGATAGAGTGTGTTGCAATACCATGGTTGAATATTTTTGAATGCATGAACCCGATGCTTAGTGGGAGCGAGACTCATTTGAAAATGCTTGATGAAAGATTCTAAGCACGGGTGTATGTATCTCGACGCTTAGTGGTATCGAGCCTCACCCCAAATAGTGTATGAACCCAATGCTTAGTGGATCCGAGCTTCACTCAAAGTGTATGATCTTGATGCTTAGTGGGACCAGACTGTACTCCTATATTGTGATATAATGCTTATATGATATGAGAAGCTTATGTTTTCTTGATATGTTATATGATTTGGTGGCTAGAGGTAGTGCCATATCTATATGATGTTATGATTCCATGTTATGAGTATGATTGGGCCTTGAGTTCCATGTATGATGATTGTTATGTTGAGAGAATGTGTTTAGGTGACTAGTAGTAACGCCACATGTTTATTTATCTATCCTTATTGCTCGTACTAGCTTGCATGCTTATGTTTATGATTAGCATGAAGGATAGTAGAGTAGATGTGCACCACTGAGCTTTGTAAGCTCAGTGCTCAAAATCGTTTTTTTTGCGTATGTTGATTGTTGGATCGTGGGATCGTAGAGCACTATTAGTAAGAGATTCTAGCATGTGGTGATCTTCAAAGTACTTGTGTTTAGTGGGCTATGTTATTCATAGGACCTTACGTGGTAAAGTATGTAATTCTTATTTTAAAATTGTATTAATTCAAATCGAATGTTTAAATGTTTTAAATTAAAGTGAAGCTCCTTTGTAACGATTTAAATTGTTTATCTATATTTTCAACTATTGAATTTAATGTTTTTGGAAAATACCTTATTTGGGCTAAACCAAGTTGGAAATTTTATGGTTTTGGGTTTGAGCTTAAGGCCCAAATGTGACATCCGGGTTGAGGGTGTTACATTTAGTGTTATCAGAGCTTAGGTTTAGCCAGTTCTAGGAAACCCCGAGGTGATATAGATGTTTTAGTAAGGTGTCTAGTGAATACAAGCCCTTAAATTAAGTTCGTACTCCTTAAGACTGGAATCTTGATGGTGCGTCCAATGTTGTGATGATAAAATGGTTACGATTGTGGTTGAGAGGGCCAATTTAAGTGTTGAGCCGCTCATGGGAGCAATTCATAAGGTGAGGTCGCCCAGAATTGTTAAGATGCGTGTCAGTTGAATGATGTCAGAGTCGAGGATATGTCCTCCTCTCGCCACCCGAATGACGCCTTTGTTGTGTGTTGTAGTCCTCCCAAAGCCTTCGGATACGTTGTGAGAGTTTGTAGCAAAGAATTTTCATCATTATGCGTGAATAACGTTTATTTTGCGGATTTGTATATCCCGCTTTCAAATCGATTAGTGGATGCACATTGGTTGGATGACCCTTTGTTCGCTTAAAAAGGAGTCTTGCTGATACTTGGAGAATACCATCGCCCTTCTTAAAGGC